>CM024671.1:20442556-21704324 GCA_014182725.1 Eucalyptus brandiana | reverse complement strand
TAAAATTTTTTATGTGTGATGATCTGTCGGAATTGGCACTCAAGTAATCAATTTTACCTCGATGCGAGTGCTCAAGTGAGAGCAAAAAAAAAGTTTTGGTACTCAAATAAGCGTTATACGAAAGTTTTTGTATATATACTATTCTTACCCTTAAAAAAGTCATAAGAAGAAAATGATTTTCTTGTCTTAATTAAAGAAACAAATTAAAGTGATAATCTTCAAGAAAAATAATTCAGTGTGGCCTTTTAATTTTGTCTCTAAAATTTGAGGTAGCAATAAGGAACATAGAAGTCAAGAAAATGAAAAAGAAAGAAACATGAAATCAATGATTAAACCGGTTGAGGAAGCCTGCAGGTTTCTCCAAAAGGATATGTGCCTGGCCTTTGACCGTTCCGCTGTCATTCTGCAGTGGACAGTCACACAAGCATTTTCCTTAATTGTAATCAGATGTTGTGTCCTGTCATATCCATAACTCTTTTGAATATTCATGAATAATAATATTTTTTTTTATTTCATAACGTGCATATGATCAACAATCTCATTTCATACCCGAATACGACTCATTCTTGTACAGAAAATCAGTCAATACAAAGATACGATTCGTCGATCTTATAATTTCCAAATTTAAATAGTTATGGATGATATCTTGATGACTTGATGTCATATTTCATTTTAGCGTGATTGTTATTTCTAGCCATATTTGATTTGGATCGATTTTTTCTGAAAAAGGAAAATTTCAAAAGATTAGATAAAATTTGAGTAGTTTTTTCATAGATAATCTTGCATGTTTAGGTAGATTCTTTTTTTAAATACTAGAGTTATATTCCAATTTAAATTAGGATTTAATGTAGATTATTTCCTAGTTTGAGTTAGATTTTTATCCTAATTTCGATAGTTCATTTAGGGCAGTTTTCAATTTAATAAAAAATCAATGGTACGCATGTCATATAGTTTAGACTGCATCATCAATACCATGTCGTCATGCATGCCAACATGTCACGATATTACATACCGGGTCATTGTGCCATGTCATTATGCCATGTCATCATGCATGTCATGTGCCCTGTCATCATCCATATCATTATATATGTTTTGTCACTGTTACCATGTCTTTTATCAATTGTACTTTAGGGTTATTAAATTAGAATGTGTGTCATGTTAGAATTAAATGCGTATTAATTTTGTCCATTATTAGAGTTAGATTATTTTAATTAAAATCTTATGTCATAGAGTTTGCATGTTAGGTTAATACAATTAAATCACATGCATTATTAGAGTAGTTGCATATGAATTTTCCCGTCATTAGAAATTGTATGTCTAGGTTCATGAACTTTAGAAATTGCGTGCTATGCTAGAATGATATATTTAATTGTCGTGAGAATTAGGACATTCATATGTCGCATGTAATGTTAGATTAATAACGTGGATTGCATATAACTTAGTTTTCATTAAACAAGAGAAAATCTAAAAAGAAAAATATGAGTGAAAGTTCTTGTTAGTTAGAAATCATTTTGAGTATGATGTCATTTTTTAGCAAACATTGTAGGTACTTTAGTTGCTTGAGGTAATATTTCCTTCCTATCCTGGAAAATTATTTAACGCTTTGATTATCGAGTGTTAAATAATGATTTGTGCATCTGCTTGATTACCTCATATGTTAGAGAATAAATTAAAATCAATACAAATTACTTGCAAAACATTTTTTGAAATGATCGAAAGAGCATTAGAGAAGTCTAGCGTAATCAAATCTCGAACTCATTTAATCTCTAGTTTGTAGAAGTAAGGTATTTCTCCTGATACTTTACAATCAACTCACCATAAACTGATTAATGATGGCTTCTAGAAAAAAAAATCATTTGCATGTCAAATAACTTGAACCTAAGTTGCGAATCAGTATAGGTTTAACAGTGTCCGAGTTCAGTTTAGGCTTATTAATTTATTAGCCAAACCTTTAGGTGGTTTCGCTAGGAAGGTCGCAACATGATTGTATCCATATGCTCCAACACAAAAGGGCTGTCTTTAGAGACATCTGCTTGTTCCGTGATGATTAAATCCAATAGATACGGGAACCAAGACTTAAAATTTGGGTTCTTACCTAAACAAGAAAATGAGCCACAAGAAGGACAATCTCGGCTTTGGGAGGCTCGTTGGAGCAATGGTCACAAACCCGACTTTCTTGGCCCGGTCTTAGTCGACCGAAGCTTAGATTGCACCGTCGCTCTCAAGCTGCAGCCCCTTGAACGAGCCATTGGTTTTCTCACAATAGAAGGCCGTCCTCGACGCGACGGAGCTCAAGCTCCATCCTATATGTATTTTCGCATATTACATTTAAAAGGAAAATGTCCGATGAAATTGATGTAATATTAGATCGGTGGTTTTAAAATTGGGGAAAATTGACTCTTTCTATGGGTCCGTTCGTTTCGTAAAAAATAATTTCTAGGAAAATAATTTCCGAATTTTCCGATGTTTGTTTCATAGAAAATGAATTAGTTGTGGAAATCATTTTCCACCAATGAAAAAAAGTCATGTAAAAAAGGGGAAAATGTTCCACTTTTCAAATTGGGGAAAACATTTTCCTTACTCACTCTCTCCTCTCATAACCTATTAGTCCCCTTCTTTCTTGTTTTCTTTTTTAATAATTTAAATTTAAATTTAAATTCTTTTTCTTTTTTCTTTTTTCTTTTCTTTTTCCTTTTTTTTTTCCACCTTCTTCTTTGGCCGGTCGTCGGTATGGCTACGGCCAGCAACGAGCCTCAAGTTGAGGCTCACCGACGATAGCGCTGGCCTTGGGCCTCGCCTGGCTTGCCGACCTCTGGCGAGCTCGAGAAATGCCAGTAGTGACACCGGCCTTGGGCCTCGCCTGGCTCGCCGATCTCTGGTGAGGTCGAGCTCACCAGATCAGCGAACCAGCAGCGAGAGTGAGCCTTTGGGGTGGCTAGAGGCTAGTGAGCCAAAGGCTCGCCCTCATGCTTAGACTCTAGTGCTCACCGGATCGACAAGCCAGCGGGGTGAGCGTAAGCCTTTGGCTCACCGCTCGCCAATTCGCTCGTCGCTCGCGAGATCAACAAGCCCGAAGCTGGCCTTTGATTGGTCGCTGGCCATCGCGTGGCTGGCAAATAGCCAAAGAAGAAGAAGAAGATAAAAAGAAAGAAAAAGAAAAGAAAATTAATTTAAAAAAATCGATTTTTAATATATATTTTTAAAAATTGATTTTAAAAATAAAATTATTCAAAAAAATACATAGAGAAAAATATTTTCCTTACCAAACTACCAAAAATACTTTCCAATTTATTTTTAGGTTTCGACGAACACAGGAAAATAATGACATTTTCTGGAAAATGACTTCTTGAAAAATATTTTCCAAAAATGCTGCATTTTCCGTTTTGAAACGAATGGAGCCTATGTGTTGTTTTCTGTTGCATTGGCCATTCAAAAACAGGATATTTTGGTGTATTTTTTCAATTTTGTCTCTAGTTATACCCTTAAACAAGCTCCTCTCATTATTTTTTATTTCATTTAGACACGACAACCCTGGCCGACCCTCACCCCACTATAGCTAGCTCTTTCTATTGATGGTGGGGCAGCAGTGGCGAGGGCCATGGAGGCCCTCGATTATTGGCTCCTTTTAAAAAAAAATTAATATTTATACTAAAAATCAAATTTTGGGGCAAACCAACATCATTTTGGGACAATGATTGTTGAGTAAAGATTCGAGTCACAAAGACTAGTTTTATTAATAAAATAATGTCATGTCTGATTTTTAGCAAACATCGTTGTAGTTTGCACTTAATTTTTCATTTTTTTCAAAGGCCACTTAAGTGTACATTTTGGAAATTTTGGTACTTATGTGTCTACCTTGCTCAGTTTTGGCACTTGGGGTGTTCGAGCCTCGAATATAATGCATGTTCATGTGCATTTGTAGATTCAAATACGGTTTAATTAGTTACCTAGTATCGGAACATATGATGTCATATGTATGAGTTTGGATTGAAATATTGTAGAGAATGATTACTGAGGCATATCACAATGGGAAATATATGTATTAATCATGTTCTCGTCATACTTTTTGGTTTGTTATGCACTCATGCTATTTGTCGATACCAGGTTGAGTGATAAGATGATTTTCTTACTTAAACCTAGAAATTTTATTTAATGGGCTTCAGCTCATCCCTTATTTTCAATTTGTAGGATGGTCCCCAAAATATGAGTTGGAAGGGATGAGGCGATGCCTAAGACCATCAATCCCCAAGTTGGATGGTAGCTCACTTATGGGATAGGATGGGAGTAGTGACACCGGTTGGCCTGACTCTTTCCTTAGACTTTTTTTATTTTGTTCTTTGTTTAAATGATTTGTTAAAGTTGTTATACTAATGTTTACATAAATAAAAATAATATCTACATTTAACTTCTGGGATTTCTTATACAGGATTTTGGTTGAGAAAATTTTATTGAGATTTCACATGCAAATAATAATTAAATGGTTATAAATTTAAAAAGATATGTGTTGCGCATAACGTTCTGAGACGTTACATAAAAACCACTATAATAGATAAGATCAATCAACAGAATGCCTTTCCTTTCCCCTTCTAATTTTATTTTCTTGTGCGATTTCTTTTGTTGCTTAGGAGCTCACTAAGGTAGTCGACCTTATCTCCAACAAAATAACCATCCAAGAAATTTCACGTGTAATTATCCCAGCAATTCAGACCGGAATATATACATCTTCAAGTCGGATCAGGTTTCGTATAGGACTTCAAACTCAATACATAATTTAACAAAATGTTTGGCAAAAGAAGTTGGGGAGAGTCTTATCATATACACTTAATTGCGCCTATATGATTGCCACATAGCATAATTGTGCCATGAGACCCATATTCACCCAACTAGCATTCTTCTGTTCCGGTAATTTCAATTAATCAATTTTCGATGAGTTTTACATTTTAATCCTTTAAATTGTCTTTATTAGAATTACAAATTACGTTTCCAGTCTTAACTATTCGCTTTACAGTATTCCACGGATGCCGCTAATTCTCCAGGTGATTCGCATATTGTTGAAGTTGTCATTTTTCTGTTTTAACTTTAGATCATTGTACACTCAGAGATTTGTTTACGTTAAAAAATCATTCAGTGCATTTCATGATTAAAAAAAGTAATCACTAGTTCCATAAGTTGTACCGTTGTTCGCTTAGTTTCCTGTTATTAATTTCATTAATTTAATCTTTAGATTATTTAAGAGGACTTATATATATATATATATATATATATATATATATATATATGTATGTATGTATGTTTGTATGTATGTATAAACAGAAAATATGAGAACTAACGGAATCACGATCATGATGTTTGATAAAGGAAGAAGAACTAACGGCCAGTTGTTGGCCGTCATTGAGGCCCGGCGGTCGATGAAGGAAGAAGAAAAAAGAAAAAGAATATTATTTAAAAGTTCTTTTTTTTTTTTTTTTTTTGGGCTTGAGATAAAGTAATAAGATTAAAATCATTTTCCAAATGAGATATAAATATTAGAAAGTTATTCATTTTTAAAATAATTTTCCAATTTTTTTTTTTTATCACGAACTTTTCTCGTAAAAAAGTGTACCTTTTATAGACAAGACATAACTCTATCATGATAATTCTATGTACAGCTTGTTTCAGCATTAAGCCTAGACCCATCGGGCCCTATATCGACATTTTTTGGGGCATTCAGTGACGGGTTTTGTTCGTCACTAAAATAAAATGAGCGAAGAGTCCATACCAAGAAATTTTTGAATGAAAAAGTCTAGCATATTTTCTTTGGAGCGAATTTGAAATGAGGACCATTCGAAATATTTTTCTTGTTTTTTTGGTCAAGACCATTCGAAACATTAGCAAGCCCACGAGTATACCAACAAAGTGTACTGAATCCTATTTTGTACATGATGCTACACGTAAGAAAAGACTTATAAACTCTCCAAAGCAACCCATCGAATGCTCGCGGCACATGGAAGGCGAATTCATTGAGAACATATACCTGAAGTATGGAAAACGCATCGATGACGAAACTTTAGCCTTAAAGCAGGGAGAAGACGATGACCCGCAGGCGCCCATCGGATCTCTACTTCATCTTCCAAAAATCATTCAATTAATCACAAACGCCAAGAACTCCGATATATTCAAGAAATCATACAAGAAAACCACAGCGTTATTATTCCAGTTCATAACTAAAGGAATAAACAATTCAATTGCCGGGATCGGTGTGCCAAACACGACGATACAGGAGTCGACAGCAATGAAGGCCACAAACTTTCAACCCTAACTAATGCGAAGAACGCGAGAGCATCGTAACGATCGAGAGAGCCACAGCCGACAACTGGAACGAGTCTTTGTTCCTCTTGGCCAACGGCGACCCTGCTGCACCTTTCTCCGAGAACCCATCCTCGCACGTGGTCGGTGCGTCCATGACCGAGCTCAGGTTGATGTTCGTGTCCTCGTACCTCTCATCCTTGTAGGCTCTGATCGCCTCCGCAAGCGTCGGGACTGCGTCAGAGTACAGCTCCAAGCAATCCTCCAAGCATGCTCTGACGGATGGATCCATCTCCTTGCTCTTCAGAACCTTCTCGGTGTAAGACCTCGTGCGGGTCACGTTGTGCCGCAACAGCTTGATGGAGATGAGGCCGAGCCCCCGGAGGTCGGCGCAGTGGCTGTGCGGGTTCGACTCGAGCGACGCGACACAGAGCTTGTAGCTGACGTTGGGGTCTTCTCGCGCGCATTTCTTGCACGTTTCGTGGATTATGTTGGTGCTGCGGCCATCTGCAGATGCAGCGCGGAGGAAGGTGAGGAAGAAGATGAGGAGAAGAGAGACGAAAGGACGAGGACTCATTTTTCGTTTTCTTGATGCATGCGTTTGGATCACGTCTCAAGGAGGAGCCATGATTTATTAGAGGACAATCTTTGCATCTACACATCCGATGATGCCAAATTGGAGCGCTACTTTGTTATATCTTTCCCTTGCGTGAGTTAGACGCATGATACAAGTATACATATGTCGGCCCTCTCGACCAAGCCAGTAGAATACTTATGACTCCGAAATTTATTGGAAAAATTATTTAAAAAGTCATAAATTTATTATATTTGTCTTAATTTAGTTCTGAACTTTTCAATTATGAAAATAAAAATAAAAATAAAGAAAATAAAATGAAATTAAAAAATAGCGAAAGTTATAAAAAATTGTTCATGTTAGTGCTCACGGTGTCATGTAGAACGGTCGACTTCTACATTACCGATTTTCAATCAAAATTGGCCAAATGGACAAATTGTTAAAAAAATTAAGATTTAATTGGTACAACTAAATTTTAAAACTGAAGTGAAAAAAGTGTAATAAATTTATAATTTGTTTGGTAATTATTTTTGGAAATTTATCTATACGATAGACTTTCTAGGGAAAAAAAGAGTTACATATACAAATCGACGAATTTTTCAAGATATGTGCATTACCCGTCATCCAAATGAAAATATACACACTCGTCCAAAGATCTACTAGTCTTTTGTACTTCGTATTTTACATAGATTTAATTTAAACGTAACTTTTGTACTCCGGATTCAACAATATCTATATCTCTCTCTTTTATCGTGACATATATCAAATTCTAAGATTTTTTGTTGTCGTTGATGACAACTAGAATTTGAAAGTTCTTTCGTCATTTTTCCGTTGAGGCTATCAATTAAAATGAATATTCAAAGTATACGATTGGCTACCCGCTTAGGATGGTATACATTATCACTTGCTCGAACCCTATGAAGTTTTGCACTTCCAATTTTGGTCGTGCATCTTGTCCATGCTTAGCAGATTAGATTCGTGAACATTGAAGTTATTGTTAAAGCCCTAAACCTATTATGTGTTCAGTCTTAACATTTCTAATTTTGCCAATTGAGTTAAAAAATTTTGACGATTTGTCAATTTGATCATCTGACCAATTTTGATGGAAATTACTATGTATAGGCTAATTGCGCAACCAACACTAATGTAAACAATTTTTCTTACTTTTATTTTTTATTTTTTATTTTTTATTTATTTGTTATTTCCTTTCTCTATCTTTTTCCTTATGGTCAGCTAACCACATGCGAGAGTTGCCCTCGCTAGCCATGGGCGAACCTGGGCAAGGGTGGCTGACTAGGGATGCGACCCCTTGCCAAGATTTGGCAAGGACGGCCCCCACTAATCATTGCCCTTACTTGTGACTAGCTGGAAAAGGTTAAGGGAGGATTGGAAAAAACAAGGAAAAAAACAAGAAAAGGAAAAAAGTACTCAAAAAATTTACAAAAATTATTAACTTCACACTGCTCGTCCCACATAAGATGATAAACATCCACGTTAGAAAAAAATAAATTGATAAATCATCAAAACATTTATAACTAAATTAACAAAATTGAAAGGTTCATAATTGAATTGTTATTTGCATAATATATTTAAGATTTTTTATTTTTTATTTATAATTATCCTCCAAACCTTGGATTCTCTAGGCTGAGAAGCGGAGCTAATAGTGCATTTTTTTGTGATTACTCGAGCAAGAAAAGACTCGATCTGACTCACATTACTTGGCATGTCGTGCATGTATCATTAGACGTGACGATTTGGACAAAAGATGACAAATACATTTTGAAATGAACATGATTATTCTAACCCACTAAAGTCTCGATTCCAAACTTGTTCTGGGGTGGTGGATTCCGGATTCGAAGTCCATTCTATTGCTTCTCCAGATTCGGCCTCTACTTCATCATTTTGGGCCTTTTAAATTACACGTAAACTCACTCCATATTGTTCAGGAGCTCTATGAAAAATTTGTCATGGGTGTAGCACCAAGTATTTCTGGCCGGAGAAAAAAAAATCGACCTAATCATGAACCAAACGCAACAACCTCTCTCTCTCTCTCTCTACCCAAGTGGCCAGCAGCACAACAGTGGGTGGCCCAATTGCAATCCAAACCGAAGACTCGGTTCAATTCGATTTGGCTTGGTCCAATTTTTCAATTTTCTTTTTAAATATTAAGAAGATATTTAGTGACAAAGGGGAAAGATTGTGTAAATTGTCATATTAAGATAATAGATGATTCTTAGTTCCGTTTGATTAACCGAACCAAACCAAATCGAAATAAAAATGGTTATTTTTATCCGAACTCAAACCCTAACCTAACAAAAGATGCAAAAAAATTGGTTTGGTTGGATTTGGTTCTGATTTTGGTTCAATTCGAGTTTAGTTTTGACGCCTCTATCCTTCGCCCACGCCTTCTCCACCATCGTGATCTCAATCGGTGACCACCAATACCCCCATGCCTGCCACCACCCAACACCTCTAAACAATCTCTGTGTTAAGACATCCCTAACGTCAAGCTCCCTCGTCCGTGGCAGTGCACTAGAGACAACTCAAATCTTCGTTTCAGATTTGGAGGTGGCATCATCATTGATAAGGGTTCCAGAGTCTACAAGTAATGCCTCTGTATCTCTCTCTATCTCTCAACATCGTTGCCTCCTCCTCTAAATTTCACTCTATCTTCTCTAGAGATGTAAGTGGTTCGGTTTGGTTCGATTTTTTTGAAAAATCCGAACCAAAATCCGATATGAACTAAAACTGAACAGAAACGCAACATTTGATTTTGTTTTTGTTTTGTTTTTTTCCCTACATGCACCCCTTTGAATAATTTTTATTTTTATTTTTTTATAATGGATTTTTAATTATTTTTCTTTCTTTTTCTTCTTCTCCTTCATTGGTCGGTCGTTGACCATAACGGGTGGCCAGCGACTAGCCGAGGCAAGCTAGAGCCTTAACACGGGCCGACGAGGCTCAAGCTCGCTAGATTCTAGCGAGGCCGAGCCTCAGCGGCCTATGGCGAGGCCATGCTCGCCCGATGCCGTGACCTTGAGCCTCGCTAGATTTGGCCACCGGGCAAGGCTCGAGTTTGCCGGCCTGTGGCAAGACTCTACCTCGTTGGCTTGTGGCAAGGCTCCAGCTGGTCGGTCACCAGCCGCCAATGTGGCAGGTGACTAGCCAGTGAAGGGAAGAAGAAAAATAAAAAATGAAAAATAAAAAGAAAAACAAATCAAAAACAAATTTTTGAAATAAAAAAATAAAAGGAATTTTTTTTTTTTTTTTTTAGATTTTATCAATTAGGTTCAGTTAACCAAATTAGTTTTAAAAAATCGGCTTTTAATAAGAATTGAATGGAAAAAACTGAACTTTTCGGTCTGGTTCGGTTTTTGATTTTCGATTTGGTTTTTGACCACCCTAATCTTCTCGGCGCTGCTGCCCTGGCCTTCTTTGCCGAGCCAAAGGGTGAGGTGAAGGAGTATGCAACGGAGGTCGATGTGATGGCCCTGTCTGGGCAATAGAGCGACCACTGAAGGACAACACAGGACCTCAAGGTGGAGGAGTCTGCGACGTAGGTTGATATGATGCCCCTCATCCAAGCACGGGAGACAATGGTGGGGAGGATAGTAGCCAAGGTACCAATAATATTGTGGAGGGGGTGTTAGGGTACGAGTATTGAGGTGGGTACGTCGTCGCGACTATGACAACATACCTGTTGGAGGTGACCTCCGACTACTGCTACGCCGGGGGCAAAGGGGATGTAGTGTTGGCTAGAATTAGTCAATATGCCTTTCTTTAGAATTAGTCAAAGTTGTTAGTTAGTTAGGTTTTTAATGTTACAATCCTAGATTATAGGAGTTAGTTTCTTTTGTTATTATTTTGTAGTTATCCCGTTGATACTGATAGCCTATTTAAAGGTCTGTTGTCAAATGAATAATGTATGCAATAAGTGGAGTATTTCCCTCAGAGTGTCTCTTTCTTTATTCACTTAAGTGCCTCTTTTCGTATCAGTGGCATCAAAGCCTGTTTTAGTTGAAAGTGTTGAGAGTTCAAACAAATGTGGGGAAGGTGAGCCCCGAAAGGTTGAGGGCCAAAACGAAAGAGAGACTATGAGAATACAACAGTAGCTCTATTTCATTTTACTCTTGCAGTAGTAGTTGAAATCAATGGCCTTGGAAACATTTATGTAACCAACTATCCCGCATTTTGATGGTCCCATGATCATTGGAGCATGTTGATGGAAAATTTCCTCAAGTTTAAGGAATATTGACGAGTAATTATTTCTGGAGTTGCAAAATCAAATGAAGAAGCTATGCCATCAATAGTGCAAAAAGCAGATATAGATGCACTAAGGCCGAAAGATCTTAAGGCCAAAAATTATCTTTTCCAAGCTATTTATAGATCAGCCTTGGAAACAATTCTTTGGAAAAACACGTCCAAGCAAATTTGGGACTCCATGAAGAAGAAATATCAAGGATCAACAAAAGCAAAGAGGCAGTGGCTTCAAACACTTCGTTCGTAGTTCGAAAAGTTACGAATGAAATCAAGAGAGTTGGTAATAAAATATATTCCATGAACAGTGGGAATTGTCAATAATATGTGGATTCATGATGACTAGATGGAAGACGTCACCATAATTGAAAAAATTCTTCGATCCTCGACAACAAAATTCAACCTTATTGTTTGTTCCATAGAGGAAGCCAAAGATATCAAAGAGCTATCACTTGATAAATTGTAGGGTTCCTTATTAGTTTATGAACAAAAATTGCAACAGCAAGGGATGGAGAAGTGAGCATTGAAGGTCTCAACTAAAAACCACTTTTCATCATCAATTAAAGCAAATAAAGAAAGATGGTGCAATGAGCGTGGAAGAGACAAAGGCAAAGGAAACAATAATCATAGCGGCTCAAATAAAAAATCTGACAATAATTAGTGTCATGATCCCCAAGGGAAAGGAAGAGATGGTAAAGATCGGCATTGGGAAAATTACCAAAAAAATCATAAACATATTGAAATTTTTCCAATTCAGCCCTTAACATTTTTTTTTTTTTTTGCCAATTCAATCCTAAACATTTTGTAATTGTGCCGTTCAGTCTATCCAACCAAATTTGATCAGCCGACGCCGATGTGGATGTTAGCCAGTGGTGACTATCCAATCGACTCTTACGTGTCGATTTTGTAATATATCTCATTTTTTTATTTTTTATTTTCTTTTTCTTTCTCTTTTTTTTCCCTCTGTCTCTCCTCCTTCCTTCTTTCCCCGGCTAGAGGCGTTGGTCAGCAAGGTCAAGCCTCGCTGGCCAAGGCGAGGCTTGCCCCCATCGGCCATTGGAAAGGACAAGCCTCGCTAGATCAATGAGAGGTCGGCCTCACCTTGGTTGGGTGAAGCCTCACCGGCCAACGCCCCTAGCCGATCACCAAGTTTGGTGATTGGCTAGGGAAGGTGGGAGAGAGAGTTCGACCTCACCCACCTAGGGTGAGGCCTCGTCGGCACAACACTTCTAGCTAATCACCGGGTCCGGCGATCAGCTAGGGAAGGGAGGAGAGAGAGACAGAATAATAAATAAAAAATAAAAACTAGTAAAAATAAAAATATATTAAAAAATTGAACAACAACGTCGGCTGGACGACCAATGCCCACGTTAGCGTCGCCCAGCCAATTTAGCTGGATGGACTAAATTAGCATAATTGCAAATAGTTTATGACTAAATTGACAAGAAAAAGGTTTATGATTGAATTGAGAAAATTGCAATAGGCTCAAGATTGTTTTGGTAAATTTCCCGGTCGGCATTCAACTAATTATAGACCAAGGTCAATAGACAAATCCAATACATGATGTTTTGGATGTCACAAGTATGGCCATTATAGATTAGAATGTTGAACGAATTTGAATAGACAAAGTTGAGAAAGAACTAAATTTGCAGAAAAAGAATTAGAAATGCCTCTTTTTGATGGAATGTCATGTGAAGGAAGAAACTCAACCAAACATATGGTATTTAGACACTAGTTGTAGCAACCACATGAGTAAAGATAAAAAGGTGTTCTCTAATTTGGATGAATCTTTCCATAATACTGTGAAGTTTGGAGATAATTCCATTGTTTCTATTATGGGAAAAGGGAATGTAACAACACACACAAAGGGGAACTCTATGCAAACCATCTCAATTTTTTTTTCCCTAAGTTAAAGACCAATTTGCTAAGTGCTAGCCAACTACAAGAGAAGATATGAAGCCTCTATCAAAGGTGGAATTCGCTTAATACAAGATGAAAATATGGGCTTAATTGCTCCTGTCGGTATGATGGAGAAATGAATTTATCTACTGTATCTCCTCAATACTACCCATTCATGCGTCTATATGAGATCAAATGATGAGGCTTGGTTATGGCATTATCATTATGTACATCTCAATTTTGGTGGGCTAAGAACACTACATCAAAAGAACATGGTGATGAGTCTTCCTGAAATTGTAGCTCCTTCTCAAATTTGTGAAGAATGGATTGTCGGTAAACAACATTGTAGTCAATTTCCACAAGGAAAATCATGGAGAGGAAGGAAGACATTGGAGCCCATTCATTCGGACATTTGCAGGCCAATAAATTCATCTTCCAATTGAGGTAAAAGATACATGATTACCTTCATTGATTATTGTAGCCGAAAAATTTGGGTTTTATTTTGTAGAAAAAATCGGAAACTTTTTGTAGCCTTCTAAAGCTATAAAGCACTTGTTGAAAAAGAAGTTGCAAACCTAATAAAAGCTCTTCGCACTAATTGTGGTGGAGAATACAACTCACATGAATTTGCAAATTTTTGTGAGATGTATGGAATCAAAAGGCAACTTACAACAGCTTATATGCCACAACAAAATAGTGTTTGCAAAAGGAAGAATTGCATTATTTTGAATATGGTATAAAGCCTTTTGAAAACAAGTGGCATTTTGAAAAGCTTTTGGCTCAAAGCAATTAATTGGGGCATTCATATTTTGAACATTCTTGTTGTTCAAGATAGGACACCATAGGAAGCATGGAGTAGCCAAAGAGCAACAGTGGACCATTTCAGAACTTTTGCGTGTGATGCTTATACTTATGTTCTAGACTAGAAGAGGAAAAAGCTAGATGACAATGGACAAAAATGCATATTTCTTGATATTAGTGATCAATCAAAGGCTTATAAGCTTTATGATCCTATCACCAAGAAAAACATCATCAATCGCAAAACCTAGCCACGGAGTGAGAATAATGTTGGAGACCAAATTCTAGCAGACTTTGATCATGATAAGGAAAGACAATAACCTAAGGAGCATGGGCAGTAGCCAACAAGCACTCAAACTTCCGTAGAAGAAGCTCAAAGTCCACTTGTAGCTTAACAATGGCCGCAACATGTAAAAAGGAGACCCATATGGATGACTGATTAAGAGGTAACTGAAATTGATCAATCTAAAAACCCACTTACACATTTTGCTCTTCCAATTGTGACCTTACAACTTTTGAAGTCGTTGTAGAACAATAAAGTTGATGGAATGCGATGATGTAGAAATTGCAGCCATTGAAAGAAATAATACTTGGTAGTTGATAGATCTTCCTAGAGGGCACAAAACAATTGGTGTCAAGTGTGTACAAGACCAAGTTGAAAGCAAATGGCGAAGTTGAAAAGTACAAGACGCTTAGTAGCTATAAGATATAAGCAAGAGTTTGATGTGGATTATAGAGAAGTCTCTGTACTCGTTACACGGCATAATACAATAAAATTGGTGATTGTATGGTAGCTCAAAATTTATGGCCTATCTTCCAATTGGACAGGAAATCAGCATATTTGCATAGCAACCTGCAAGAATAGATATTTGTTGATTAACCTACTGGATATGTGAAGCTTGGTAGTGAACATGAGATATATAAACTAAAAAAAGGCATTATATGGGTTAAAATAACCTCCACGGGCTTGGTATAGTCGCATTGATGCATCTTTTTTAAGGAAGGTTTTTAAAAATGTCCATGTGAGCATATACATTTTATTAAAATAGGTAATGGAGAAATGTTGCTTATTGTGCACCTATATGTGGATGATCTTATTTTTACTAGAAATGATCATGCCATGTTTGACAAGTTTAAGAACTTTATGGACTAAAGTACAGCCCAAGTGCCAAAACTTGGCACGAAAGGACATTTAAATGGAAAAAGTTTCGAAAAATACACTTAAGTGTCAAAATCAGAGCAAAATGGATCACTTAAGTGTCAATCCGGTCAAATTGCTGACGTGGCAATTTTCCGGCGAAGTGAGTGCAAAACGGCGTCATTTTGCACGCCGATGTGGCTAAAAATGCAAAACAGCGTCATTTTGTCTCTACGTGGTAAATAATTAATATAAAAATTAATTAAATTAAATTTAAAACTAAATTTGTTCAAAATATTTTTAAAAAATTAAAAAACTCAAAAAAAAAGGGGAGGGGGGCGAAGGGAGGCGGTTGAGGGTTGAGCCCTTGCCGCCGCCGCCTCCCCACTACCGCCGGGAAGGGCTAACGACAGAGAGGGGGAGGGTTGGTGGGGTTACCGGCCCTTGGTCGATCGGTGGCAAGGGCCGTGACCCTCGCCTAGATCGCCGCCCCGGGCCGACTTGTAACAGGGCCCGCGAGCCCTTGCTAGATCGGGGGCAAGGGCTCGCGGGCTTTCACCGCCGGTCGATTGGCGTCTCGGCCCCTAGCTAGGGCTCAACGACCCTAGCCGACCCTCCCCCGGTGTCACCGGCCCTTCCCAACGATGATGGGAGGCGGTGAGGGCTAGCTTGCCCATATTTGGGGCAAGGGTCGCGGCCCTCGTCTAGATATAGCGAGGGCTCATAGGCTCTCGTCGCCGGTTGGCCAAGGGCCGGTGACCCCACCAACCTTCCCCCTCCGTCACCGGCCCTTCTTGGCGGTGGCGGAGAGGTGGCGCAACAAGGGCTCATCCCTCGGCCACCTCCCTTCACCCCCCTCTTTTTTTAAAGTTTTTATTTTTAAAAATATTTTTAAAATATTTTAATTTTTAATTTATCTAATTAATTTTTATATTAATTATTTACCATATTAGAGACAAAACGACGTCGTTTTTGCATTTTCTAGCCACATCGCATGCAAATGACGCCATTTTGCACTCACCTCGCCTTAAAATTACCATGTCAACAATTTGGTTGGATTCTGGCCGGATTAGTACTTAAGTGATCAAATTTGCTCGATTTTGGCACTTAAGTATACCTTTCAAAACTTTTAACACTTAAGTATCCCTCCGATAGTTGAATTTAATATGACTGATCTCAGGGTGATGCATTACTTTCTAAGTATTGAAGTGACTTAATCAGTAGTGGGAATTTTCATTTCTCAAAAGAAATATATGTTCAAGAAATTTTAGACAGGTTTCAAATGAAGAATTGCAATTCTATGAGTACA
This sequence comes from Eucalyptus brandiana, assembly GCA_014182725.1. Lineage (NCBI taxonomy): Eukaryota > Viridiplantae > Streptophyta > Magnoliopsida > Myrtales > Myrtaceae > Eucalyptus > Eucalyptus brandiana. Next base: position 21,688,064 of record CM024671.1, on the reverse strand, counting down.
CTAAGTTTGGTTTGAAGCTTTTGAAGGATCGTGAAGGAAGAAAAGTGGACAGCACTCTTTACAAGCAAATTGTGGGAAGCAAGCTACTCGGCGAAGGAAGATTCTTGAAGAACTTCAGTTCAAGAAACAAGGAGAAACTTCAATTTATCTGTGACAACAATTTAGCCATTAAACTCTCCAATTTTTTTATTCTACATGGTAGAAGCAAGCACATGGAAGTGAAGTATCACTTCTTGAGAGATGTTATGAAGGATGAAGCAATTGATTTTATTGCTTGCTGAAATGAAGACTAAGTTAAAATATATTCACTAAACCTCTCAAGTCGCCTAAATTGAGTGTCTATAACATCAGTTTAAAGAAAGGAATGTTGGCTAGAATCAATCAATGTGGTTTTCTTTAGAATCAGTCAAAGTTGTTTAGTTTGTTAGGATTTTTTGTTACAGTCCTAGATTATAGGAGCTGGTGTCTTTTGTTGCTATTTGATAGTTATCCTGTTGGTATCAGTGGCCTGTTTAAAGGTCTATTGTTAGATGAATAATGTATATAAATAGTGAAGTATTTTTCCTCTAAGTGTTTCTTTCTTTATTCGCCTAAATTAGGGGAGTGCAATGGAAACCGCCTAGACTGATTGGGGTTCTAGGCATTTCCAGGTGGTCCTATTTGGTCTCAAGTTCCTATTTTTAGAATTGGTGACCGATCAATCCGGTTCTCAATTGTAGGGTAGGAATCGAACCGATCAGACCGACCGAACGACCAACCATTTATAATTTTTTTTTTTATATAAATTTTTGAACAACCATAATCTATCTAATTCTATAAGTTTCCTAATTCTCACGACTTACCCTTCTAGACTCCAATTCTCTCTCACCTTTCCTCTCACTAAACCAATAACCCTAACCCCTCTTGTTCGCTCAACGCCAATGTTTTTTACTCCCGCAGTTACAGCTTGGCTTCACGACTCTCTCCAATCGAGTCGCTTGAGTCTTGACGTCAAAGCCTTCCTTTCTTGCAACCTCGCCTCCCACCTCGCTCAACTTTGACGCATTTCCCTCTTTCACCTCATTCGACGTTGACGCCTTTCCCTCTTGCAGCCTCGCCTCTTGCCTCGCTTAAAATCGACAACTTTCCCTCTTGCCTCATGGCTCGCTCGGCTTCAATTATGGCAATGGCAAGGTAATTGTTTTTGTTTTGGGCTTTGCTGCTATTTGTTCTTAGGGGTTTTGTGAATTGGTTCTCCCATCCCATTATTTTTGTGTTCAATTTGAGTTCTTAGGTGAAAAAAGTAGTCAAAAAATGATGGGTGGCAAGATAAGTTTTTAACTTATCTTGGGAATATAATATCAGATTTAGTGGCTGCAATTGCGAGAGTAACTTATCTTGGAAATCTTTTAATCAAGATATAAGATTTTGCTACAAGCCATGAACGAGGAAAAACAAAATTCATAATAACAATCAGGTATATCTATGACCAAACCTTCCTCCTTGAGATCCCTTCTATCTAAAATAGGTTAGAGACTAGTGTTTTATTTATTTGCCCTTCATCCTCATTACATAGTTGAATGCTTCTACAACCTTTTTTTAGTCCACCAACTAATCTTGGATTTTCAATTTTAAACTTGTGGCAGTCTACAGTCTCTTTGTCCTTCCCGTTCCTTCTTACCCTAACATCATTGCTCATTTATTGCTCATGAGCAACCACAAGTGCCCCGAAAAGCAAAATAACAACGTTAATTCTTAACTTTATATATTTCATGATTCATATTTAGTGTTCTATGATAGTTGTAGGTATGTTAAAACCTTGTAATATGAAGGTTACCTTGATCCTATCTTCAGAGATCTATTTACTTTTTGCATTATCAACGTCATGGACAAGATTCATACGGTAAGAAAAACCTTCATGGACAAGACATAATGTAATAAGATGCTTGCTTGTATTTGTATATCAATTTGAAAAAGTATGATTGTGACTTAGGTGCTAATTCCTGAGTTAATCATGTGATGATATGATGCTTGTCTAAGTATTAAGAGTCCATGGCAAGCTTGTTGCTATTATTGGACATCTATTTATGGGTTTACAGAATGTTTGCTGCTGCATGTTCCTTCTTAATCACCAACCCATCAATTGCATTTTCTGCTTACGTTTAACCATTTCAGTTGCTTTTGGTCCTATATTTAAGAAACATTTGGATGTTAAGAGCATGTTAGATGGAATCTGACATGACCTTATCCTCCTCAGTCAACTTTTTGAATTTGGTGGCTGAATTTGGTGGTTGTTCTGGTTTGACGGCTCATTTTTTATGTTTACTCGATTCAGGTGATCTATTTATACGTCAATAGAAGTGGATCAATCAAATAATGATATGAATCCGATAGTAAACTCACTAGAACATGAAGGTGAATAAATTGAAAACCTTGAAGAGGCATCCAACACAAATAAGGTATCTACAATTTACTTAAAAGTTCTAAAGACTAATCGTGAGATGAAATACAGATGACAATTCTCTCATTATAATTGTTCATCTTCTGCGTTCATATAAGGCCTGTCGTAAGCGTCTAGAAAGCAATATTGTGAGCAATGAGTCAGTGTTATAATAACCGAATACCTACAATTACATTGAAAAATAAAATTTTGTTAAGATGCCGTCAAGTGGGGACGGGGTCGGCTATAAGAATCTAATTATCCTCGCATTCTATCATTTGTTAGATCCTCTGTGAGCTTCAAATATTTCATATCTCTTGTTATCGTCTCCTTGGATGTTTTTCGTTATGTCTCCTTCCATTGCCGGGCCCTATTCAAGATTTTTCGTATATGAGAATGTGCTATCCCTCCTCTCTCTTCCCCAACTTCACCCTCGCTTCTGACTATTCTTCAACTTCTGAAAAGTCCTTCCTCAGTGTTCTTGGTCTTGGCCTGTAAGTGTGGACTGAGGAGTGTCATCATCTGCAGAGAAGATCCAGATACAATAGAGGGTAAACCCTAAACTCTACTGCACCCACATGCAAATCTATTCTCTCTCATTTTTGGAAATTTTCTTTTCTCCTCAAGCATGTATTAGTATGTAACTGATTGTGTCTGAGCGGAAGCATTCTAATTAATTGACAGCAAAAATTAAAAAGCACGTTTTAACCCTGTAATTCCATTTTTCAGTTTTCATGTGTTGCCATGTAGTTCGATTTTTCCCATTTTCCTTTAACTTGTTTTCTTGCAAACTGGAAATTTGCATGGATGAATTCTCTACCTGAAATCTTCAGCAATTCAGTATAGCATATTCATATGGTTGCAGAATATTATAATCTCGATTTTGCTCACGTTGTTGGATTTAGTGGAATTTTTGTTGTTGCTTTATGCAGTTGGCACGATACTGATAAGAGTAAAAATGTTTAAAATGTCATCATGATCTCTTATACTTAAACTATGAATAATACATAATCAACTAGATATGTCATCAATTGTAAAGATAAGTGTCGAGTGTCGTATAGTTACTAAGAAAATTACCAAAAAATTTTTAAGCTTATTACACTTATGTTATTCAATCCTAAACCTTTTAATTTGGCCAATTCAACCCTACATGTATTATGCCATAAATCTATATTATGCTAAATAATAATAATGAATGATTAATATTTCTCATTTTTTTATAAAATGTGTCATATTGGGCGTTTCCTAATCATGCCTAACAATAACCTTTTCACTTATATTTATAACACATACTACGTAAAGTTAGTATGATGAGAATATTCTTAATTGGATTGCTTAACCACCGTAGTAACTCTCTAAAGACAGCCTCTTTAATTGGAGCATATGCATACATTGACCAAAAGTCGAGAGCCCTCGTGAGGACCACCTTCTGATGAAATGTTTGAGATGTATATCACACAATGGGTGATCGATCGTACGATCAGGAAATGGCTAAGTTTCTTGGTCCAAATAAGCTCAGTTCAGGAGATATGGTACATAAATACACCAAAAAGCTCTTGATGTGATGCGGGACCAAGAAAGTTGTGTATTGATATTGAATGACAAAACATGGGTAAGTTGTAAATAACTTCCAAACATATTACTATATTGTTTGCCGATCCAAATAATTTTCTTCCTATTCACATTTTCGGAGATCAATTTCGGATGGTGTGCTCGGGATTAGTGTTTGATTTTGTTTTGCTTTGCTATTTCCTTTTCTCTTTTTTTGTCCTCGTACCCTTGGAAGCTATAACTTTATATATATAAAAGCGTGGCTCTGTCAATATATTAAAGAACATATTTATGAGTCTGTGACCAGTCATTATCCCAAATTTCATGTTTTTTTATTATTTTTTATTTCATTGATAATTAAGCATCCGAAATAAAACGTGGGGGTTCTCAACTAGTTTTTGGCTTTGATAAATGATATTTGCGTTGGCATTTTTATGCGAAAGTCAATTTTTTTCACCAAGCAAAAGTCATGTTTCAGAAGCAGAAAATTCAGGCATGGTAGAACATTTTTTTGTTACTCCCAGAAGGAACACGAGGAAAAGTAACTCGGCAAGGTATGCCCTTTTCCTTCGGGTTTAGAATGCTGTGTGGACCGCGTAGTTTTCGTTTTATCGTTGGCGCCATGAGCCGACACTTATTTATCTTGTTAGCGTACTGGGCCCATGTAGGTAAAAAGGATCAAGTCAAGCCTTTTGTAACACAGCAAATTTTTCTGTGTCTGTATTCCGCCCGCGCAAATTTCATTGTTTGAAAGCCTTAAAGCCGGCATGTACAAGCTCTTACTACATTATATCCAGCTAGGTAAAAAAGCTACTCATGTACGACAAACCAAAAGGCAGGCATTTCCTCTTGCGAAATGAGGAACGCAATGGTCACCCCAAGCTATTTCAGAGAAAGCCTAGAACATCAGGATCCATACGGTTCAAGATCATTTCACAAGTTTTGATCGATATTCACAGAACTATTCCACGTTGGGCTATACTCTCTAGCGAAGGCAAGACGAGACTTTTAAACATATGAAAAAACTTCAGAGCTGCCGTTGGACTCAATACAGATTTCCCCGGTCCAGGCCAAAACAAAAAAACATCTTCAGTTGAAGCTCTTCCCTGAAAAGGAAACTTCAGTCGAACAGAGGCGGGTCCAAGAGCTTCAGCAAAGTCAATACTTTTCGTTAGACAAGCACTCCAGGAAAAGTAAAGAAGCAAAAGAATCGACAGATGAGGGGATGACATAAACATACAGGCGTTAAATGCCTAAAAGGGAGGCGCAAGATGCCAACGAAGCTAATGCACAGCTATATCAACGGTCGACGTCATTTTAAAGCTACGTACGCATTTACCTTTTGTACAAGCAAAAAGTCGGAGGAAGGCCAGTATAAGGATGAGAAGTAAATCGAGGATATGACAAAGACATAAGATGACAAGCACAAACATGAAATGTCGACGATATGACAGATACATAAGATGACCAGCACAAACATGAAATGTGGATAACGACGGGCTAGGGCGGCAGAACGAGCATAGGACTCCCTGCACTAAATGGAGAATTTATAAGTAGGCTGATCGAATGCTTTCATCAGTGTAATGCGAACTCTTTCTTAATCGTCGCCGTCGACACAAGCTTCTAACCAGGATAATTCTAATAGGGATAACTTTCGAGAGAGTTATGGAATGAAGATTAATCAAGAAGGGCCGTAGTTGCACAGCACATCTATCAATTAGAGGCTCTTTCATGAGAATGATGCCATCCTTTCTGAAATAAATGACACCCCTCCCCTCCCCTCCCCTTTTTTTCTTTTATTTTTCTCTTCTCTGTGATTTTGGCTGAACTTACAAAACGAACTTAAAGGGCCAATTCCGTTTTAGAGCAGGGAGCGGGTGTAAAATGAAGCCACGGGCCGATCGATCATAATTGACTTCCTTAAAGGGAAGGGAGAACCACTGCAAGCAAAACACGACACGGCTCAAAATCACGAACTGGCATACGGTTCGGAAGATGTCATACCTCTAGCATGAGGTCGGGTGGCAAAGGATAAACGCTCGGAAGGAGTTTCCAACAACATTCGCAGATTCCGCGGGTAGTCAAAGGATGGGGGCAGGTATCGGGGTTTGCGGTTGATCCTGCACGATAGCAAATGACGGATATTATCTAGCAACTCTAGAGGAAAAGGAAACTACAGCAGATTACAGCAGGAGCTTGCGGGGATCACAAAACGCGGCGATCAACACCCGTAACATGCGAGAGAGCCAAAGCAAATCCAAGATCTAAAACGAGCTTACATCTCCCTCAGGTCGACGAGGACGAGGTACCCACAGCAAGCGAAGGAAACGAATCGCAACAACCGCAAATCATTAATCGAGAAATCCGACCGAAAATAGATGAGGGAGGGCTTACCAGGGACCCAATAGAAAAAGCGTTGCTTCGGGACATCCTTGCTCGCCTCCGAAGCCGAAGCCGAAGCCGAAGCCGAAGCCGCCCCAAGACTCTCCTTCGGGATCCGCGTCGAAGCCCTAAGACTCTCCTCCTCCGAGATCCTCTTCCGCTTCAAAGCCGCCCTCAGCCGCTGCTTCGAGATCTCCTTCGAAGCCCTAAGACTCTCCTCCTTCGAGATCCTCTTCCGCTTCAAAGCCGCCCTCAGCCGCTGCTTCGAGATCTTCTTCGAAGCCGAAGCCGAAGCCGAAGCCGCCCCAAGACTCTCCTTCGAGATCCGCTTCGAAGCCCTAGGATTAGGACGCCGCTCCTTCGAGATCCTGTTCTGCTTCGATGTTCTGCTTCGAAGCCCTAGGAGGATCATCTTCTTCGAGATCCTGTTATCGTTGCCATCCTTAACCATGTGGATCATCTTCTTCGAAGCCATCTTCTCACGGCAGAGAGAGAGCGAGAGAGCGAGAGAGCGAGAGAGGTTATCCGGTCGGATTGCGTCGCGAGAGAGAGAGAGAGAGAGAGAGAGAGAGAGAGAGAGAGGAGAGGGAGAGCGAGAGAGGTTATCCGGTCGTGCGTCGCGAGAGAGAGAGAGAGAGAGAAGAGAGAGAGCGAGGGTGACTGATTAGGGTTTCCTCCCGGTTGGCGTTTCCCTATCTGCCTTGACTTTTAATTTCAGTCATGTTGCAGTGAAGTCCGAGAAAATATTGGGTGGTCCGGGACCGCCACGTCAGCGTGGTCCCGGACCACTCACACAGCGCCACATATGAGGGGAGGGGGACAAAAGGGAGAAAGAGGAGAGAGAGCGTCAGATAAGTGGGCCCCGGTTTTCGTCCTTTATGGGCTTCCCCATACACGTGGCACCGTGTGAGTGGTCCGGGACCACGCTGACGTGGTGGTCCCGGACCACCCAATATTTTTTCGTGAAGTCCGGAAAGATTATTAGTATATTTGTCCATGCTTGCGTGTGTGTAACCTTTTATGTACGTTTCCTAAAATAAAAATTGTGTGCGAGTCAAAACCGCCTTTATGTACGAAATCTCTCTCTCTCTCTCTCTCTCTCTCTCTCTGTGTAGACATTCGTTTCAGATCCGGAGGTGGCATCATCGTTGATGAGGGTTCGCGAGTGGACAAGTGAACCTCCTCATCTCTCTAAATCCCTGCCTCCTCCTCCTCCTCCTCCTCCGACGCCCCCATGCTCGACGCTGCCGCCTCGAGGGTGAGGCGAAGGAGTATGCGGCGGAGGTTGACGTGATGGCCCTAATCCAGGCACAGGCGACACCGCCGCGGGCCAGAGGGTAATATAATAGCCTCCGGGTACTGAGGCGGGTGCGCCGTCGCGGCCATGACGACGCACCAGTTGGAGGTGACCTCCTACTGCGGCTGCCCCCGAGCGGAGGGTGGCTGCGTCGACTCCGTTGCCTCTGGTGGCCGTTGGCGCGGGTGCCATGCCCATGGAATTCCTTCGGGCAAAAGAAAGAATCGACCGGGTTTTGATTTGATGGATATAGGCAACTGGCGAAGGAGCATTGGATTGTTCAGGCGTCAAAAAGCGAACTTCACCATCACAACGAATCGCCACAGAAACGATCGAGCAGAGTCCACAGAGAGAGGCAGGGGAATTGAAGGGAATGGGATTTTTTTTTCCCTTTTTAACCCAATTTCTTTATATTTAATTAGTATAGATAATATTTAATCTTTTAATTACATGAAATAATTTCATAAAATGCTAAAAATTAATCATGAGACCGGTCTGGTATGGGTCAGGTTAGATCTCGGTCCAGAATTTTACATTGCAAATAAATGAGTCAAAAATGTTTGAATGGTTCAATCATTTATGACTCGATTTAATCCTCTCGTTTGACCAACCTAGTCACGTTAAAGCATTTGTCAAATATGCCAATTTTTCTTTTTAAAAATACCCACCCCTTACCACCCAAAATACTTAAAATCAATTAAAAGCCGAACAACCTAAACCATGAACAACACGCTCGAACGAGTTTGCCAAGATCGGCAATTTGATTGTTTCGATGTGGGTTTTTGCTTAAGGATATGATTAAGGTCCTTCCAAAAATACCGGGACCTACGTGGCTATTGGATCAAAACTGAAGTGTCTTTCTAATATTTGAGCAATATTTCTTTAAGAAACCATAAATTCCGTACAAACATGGAGCCGGTTGGGTCTCAAGCGATGAAGACTTATTCTAGTCCAATTGGATTGTCTGTGCCAAGGAGTCTAAAAAGGATGGTTTTGGCAAGACTAACTATAAACGCGCAAGTCATTGGAGAAGGAGACTTAATTCCAATTTCCAGGACAGAAAAGAAGAAAATTTTGCAACATTACCATATGTCTTTTCCGACAGAAAGGGGAACATAGAAGGGTATCCTGCACGTTCACACGCATTCGCGGTCTAGGATGAGATTTTTCATTCTCTCTGGAGCTTGCTGCACAATCCCCACCAAGATTGCCTATCGTTTCCAGATTAATTTTTTCAGCCAGTTTCGTCCCCTATAAATGAACGGCCTAGTTAACGTCCACTGATTATACACAACACAAGAAAAACAATGCTCTGAAAAAAACAATACAGATTTTCTTTATTCGGGCATTCAACGAGCGTTTTCAAGACATTAAACAATAAGATTATTTGATAAAAAAATTTAAAAAATCCAACTAATTCTCGGGCCATCATAATATCGAATGACGACCAAATTATGCCGATACAAAAAATCTCATCTTTTATGATTTCTTGAGAACAATGGATACTCATAATCACGAGAATCAACCAATTGTAAAACCCATTTTCCTATTACAAAATGGTTACTATGTAAGATTCCCTACAATTCACGAAACCTAATTTATTGTGGGACTATATTTACATGGCGTGAACTCATCAAAACATGCAGTAACCCAGATCAGGTCTTGCCAATATGCATTCTTAGCTAATCATTTACTTAAATTTTTTTTTTTTTGCTTATTCTGAGAACTATATTCCTAAGACAAACAAAAAATGAAAAAAAAATAGATACAACTAATTCGTGCTATTTATTTATCTCCTGTCCATGCCAATGGACAAGTCTGCGGCTGGCAGAGGAGCAAATTCTAGGAATCTGAAACGAATAAAAGGCGTCCTATCTCCTTTCATGCTTTCTTCACACCGTCTTGAGAAAAAAATCAGTCGGCCCAGTGCGATTCGTTGCGCTCCCAGACGATAAAATTGCACTCTTTCCACTACAATTCATCCCACACTGAATCTTGCTTGCCAAACAAAGTGTAAATGAGCAAAATCCATTTAGAGGGAAGTCCAAATACAAGTTTCTATTTTTCCTATCCTAAAATCCTCGGAACAATAAAAGCTAACTCTAATCAGAGATGAGGTGGGACACAGATTTCCTCGGTCAAGGCCAAAACCAAAGAGCATCTTCGGTTGGAGTTAATCCCTGAAAAGAAAACTTCGCCCAGACACCGCAAAGTCAATACTGTTTGTTTGAGAAGCAGTCCAGGATATGAGAAATCAACAAGATGACAAACAAAAACACGAAATGTCGATAATGAAGTGCTAGGGCAACAGAACAAATGATGAAGGGCATAAAACTCCTTGCACGGAATGGATTATAAGTTTGCTAATCGAATGCTCTCGTCAGTGCAATGTGAACTCTTCTTCTGCAGGCATCTGATGGGGATAACCCTCCAGAGAGTTCTGGAATAAAGAATAATCACGAAGAAAAATGTTACGCAGCTGTATTTGCACACTTATCAAATAGGAGGCCGTTTCAGGAGGATGATGCCATTCTTTTTCGAGTAACCTTCTTTTCTTTACTTTTTTCTCTGTGTTTTTAGCTAAACTTACAAAGCAAAGGGTGACGCGTGTAAGAGATTAACGAGCTTAAAGGGCATATTCCGTTTTAGAACGACCATTCATTTCTCTAAAAGGAAGAAAGAACTACCACGAGCAAAACATCGCTAGAAAAATCTCTAATTACAATACGCTTCAAAAGATGTCATACCGGCTGCAGCCGCATAAGTTCATCCGGCACACCACAATATGTTGGAAGGAGTTCCTCACAACAATCGCAGATTCCGAGAGAAGAACTACGATGTGAACAGGAATCCGGGTTTATGGGAGTTTCTGCACAATAGCAAATGCCGGTTATTATATCTTGTAATCCTAGAGGAAAATGAAACTACAGCAGTGAAAGAGCATCGGTGACTGATGGTTAAGATCGGGCCTGTCATTTTACAACAGGAGCTTGTGGGGATTGTAGCGACAGTAAAAAGGACAAAGTGGATAAATGAGAACCAGTTACATCATAACCACTGGAAGTAGGTTTCGTGGGGGAAGAAGTCATGCATGCGTTTGCAGAGCAAACATCAGTTACCTATCCTAGTATCGCAAAACGTGGCAATCGACTCGAGTTTACACGCAACACCGTAACATTGCAGAAAGAATCACACGTTCCTCTCAACCCTAAAAGGCAAAAGACGATTCAACCTTTGAGACCAAAGCAAAAACAGGCCCGTTAGAGTTCCTGTTCATCAGAGCAGACAACGGGGAATATCCCTGCCAAAAGTTAGGGGGAGACTTTTAAACACGGAACAGGAAATCATGCGAGAGAGCCGAAGCAATTCCACACAAATTTTCCTCGACTGAAGATCGACAACAAGCTTAAATCACCCTCCGGTCGGTCGAGGAGGTACCCTCAACAAGCAAACGAATCGCAACAACCGCAAATCATTACCCGAGAAATCCGACCGAGGAGATCCTTCTGGAATGAGGGAGGGCTTACCAGCGCTGCAAGAGGAAGGAGGATCCCTATGGAGAATCCTTGTGCGCCTTCGAGGTCCGCGGAGCGCAATAGGATCTCGAAAGAGCGCCGTAGGGTTTCGAAGCGGATCTCGATCAAGCCTTAAGACGCTTTTTCAAGATCCCCTTCCGCCGCGAAGCCCTGGGAGGAGATGCGGATCATCTTCTTCGAAGCCATCTTCTCAATATCGACGAACGGATCGACTCGAACGCAGACTGCAAATAGAGGGGGAGAGAGAATGCGAAGAAGGAGCGGAAGGAGGGATCCTCCTGTCGTTGCCATCCTTCAATGTCGTAGGGTTGAGAGGAACGTGTGATTCTTTCCGTAATGTTACGGTGTAGCGCTCAGATTTGGCATCATCGGATGTGTAGATGCAAAGATTGTCCTCTAATAAATCATCGCTCCTCCTTGAGACGTGATCCAAACGCATGCATCAAGAAAACGAAAAATGAGTCCTTGTCCTTTCGTCTCTCTACTCCTCATCTTCTTCCTCACCTTCCTCCGCGCTGCATCTGCAGATGGCTGCAGCACCAACATAATCCACGAAACGTGCGAGAAATGCGCGCAAGAAGACCCCAACGTCAGCTACAAGTTCTGTGTCGCGTCGCTCGAGTCGAACCCGTACAGCCACTGCGCCAACCTCCGGGGGCTCGGCCTCATCTCCATCAAGCTGTTGCGGCACAAAGTGACCCGCACGAGGTCTTACACCGAGAAGCTTCTGAAGAGCAAGGAGATGGATCCATCCGTCAGAGCATGCTTGCAGGATTGCTTGGAGCTTTACTCTGACGCAGTCCCGACGCTTGCAGAGGCGATCAGAGCCTACAAGGACGAGAGGTACGAGGACACGAACATCAACCTGAGCTCCTTCATGGACGCACCGACCACGTGCGAGGATGGGTTCTGGGAGAAAGGTGCAGGGTCGCCGTTGGCCAAGAGGAACAAAGACTCGTTCCAGTTGTCGGCTGTGGCTCTCTCGATCGTTACGATGCTCTCGCGTTCTTCGCATTAGTTAGGGTTGAACGTTTGTGGCCTTCATTGCTGTCGACTCCTGTATCGTCCCGGCAATTGAATTATTTATTCCTTTAGTTATGAACTGGAATGATAACGCTGTGGTTTTCTTGTATGATTTCTTGAATATATCGGAGTTCTTGGCGTTTGTCACTTGCGGCCTATCAATTTGTGATTAATTGAATGATTTTTGGAAGATGAAGTGGAGATCCGATGGGCGCCTGCGGGTCATCGTCTTCTCGCTGCTTTAAGGCTAATGTTTCGTCATCGATGCGTTTTCCATTTCCATACTTCAGGTATATGTTCTCAATGAATTCGCCTTGCATGTGCCGTGAGCATTCGATGGGTTGCTTTGGAGAGTTTAAGCCTTTTCTTACGTGTAGCATCATGTAATAAATAGGATTCAGTACGCTTTGTTGGTATACTCGTGGGCTTGCTAATATTTCGAATGGTCTTGACCAAAAAAAAAAGAAAAAAGAAAAATATATCGAATGGTCCTTATTTCAAATTCGCTCCAAAGAAAATACGCTAGACTTTTTCATTCAAAAATTTCTTGTTATGGACCTTTCGTTCATTTTATTTTAGTGACGAACAAAACCCGTCACTGAATGCCCCCAAAAATGCCGATATAGGGCCCGATGGGTCTAGGCTAATGCTGAAACAAGCCGTACATAGAATTATCACGGACTTTTTTAGGAGAAAAGTCCGTGAAGAAAATCATTTTTGGAAAATAATTTTTCAAAAAATAAATAATTTTCTTTTTTATTCGGTGATATGTGAACGTGAGCATTCTCTAATATTTATATCTAATTTGGAAAATAATTTCAATCTTATTACTTTATCTCAAGCAAAATAATAATAATAATAATTGAATAATATTTTTTTTCTTCTTCCTTCATCGATTGCCGGGCCCCAATGACAGCCAACGATAGGCCACAAGCAACGCTCAACCTTGCCAACCTCAGGCAAAGCTCAGCTGGCAACCAACAAAGGGAGAAGGAAACAAAAAAAAAAAAAAAAATAAAAACCCGAAAAATAAAAAATAAAAGAAAAATCGAATAACATGAAATAAAAACTATTAAAAATTCAAGATAAGCAATTTTTAATTTTTTATCTTTTAGGTTTATGAATCCACTTTCCTAATTTTAATCATGAATATGTTCATTTACCGGAAAGTATTTTTGATTAATTAGTCATTTTCGACGAATTGAAGAGGTGAAAGTTTGGAAAACTAATTTCTGGAAAACACTTTCACTCAAACAAACACGCCCAAAAACTTACAAGAATAAATGACAATTTTTCTCATCGTGAAAGGCCTTTTGAAGAAAATTAAAATGGCCTATACCAATTAAGTAATTCATTGCATAGGTCTTTACTGCCAAATCATGAAAGCTACCTAGAAATCAAATTGCTCACGAGTTTTCTTTCTTGATATATTCACTAAACATCAATATATAGTGGGAATGGACCACCAACTTGCCACCAACTTTGATACCAATTTTTTGGAGATGCATAATAGAAGCCCAATGTCAATTGGAACCAATAGAGAACCAATAGAGCTTAAACCAATGAGAACCAACAATGATATTTTAACTACTCAAATTATACCCATTCTTTGATGTGAAACTTTTCTAACACAACTCATACATACACCTCAATAGTTTTTGTCCATGCTTCTCACGGGTTTTACATGTTAGAAATTTGTTTGAAAATTATGTTTACTAAAACTCCTTTTCTACCACTTCACCTTCTACTTAACATGAAAATTTAACATTTAGAGAGCAAAAGAAGTGAAAATAAAATGGAAATTACATAATTGAAGAAAAAATCATGTAAAAATTATATGCACTGTCTATTAGATGATGATGTAAAACCATTTGTCTTATAACTAAATTCTGTTTACACTTATCAAACATCATGATCGTGATTCCGTTAGTTCTCATATTTTCTGTTTATATATATAAGTCCTCTTAAATAATCTAAAAATTAAATTAATGAAATTAATAACAGGAAAACTAAGCGAACAACGGTATGGAACTAGTGATTACTTTTTTTAATCATGAAATGCACTAAATGAATTCTTTAACGTAAACAAATCTCTGAGTGTACAATGATCTAAAGTTAAAACAGAAAAATGACAACTTCAACAAAATGCGAATCACCTGGAGAATTAGCGGCATCCGTGGAATACTGTAAAGTGAATGGTTAAGACTGGAAACGTAATTTTAATAAAGACAATGAAAAGGATTAAAATGTAAAACTCATCGAAAATTGATCCGAGGTTAATTGAAATTACCAGAACAGAAGAATGCTAGTTGGGTGAATATGGGTCTCATGGCACAATTATGCTATGTGGCAATCATATAGGCGAAATTAAGTGTATATGATAGACTCTTCCCCAACTTCTTTTGCCAAACATTTTGTTAAATTATGTATTGAGTTTGAAGTCATATACGAAACCTGATCCGATTGGAAGATGGTATATATTTTGGTCTGAATTGCTGGGATAATTACACGTGAAATTTCTTGGATGGTTATTTTGTTGGAGATAAGGTCGACTACCTCAGTGAGGCTCCTAAGCAACAAAAGAAATCTCACAAGAAAATAAAATTAGAAGGGGAAAAGTAAAGGCATTATGTTGATCGATCTTATCTATTATAGTGGTCTTTATGTAACGTCTCAGAACGTTATGCATGACACATATCTTATTAAATTTACAACCATTTAATTATTATTCGCATGTGAAAACTCAATAAAATTTTCTCAACCAAAATCCCATATAAGAAACTACAGAAGTTAAATGTAGATATTATTTTTATTTATGTAAACATTAGTATAACAACTTTAACAAATCATTTAAACAAAGAACAAAATAAAAAAGTCCAAGGAAAGAGTCAGGCCAACCGATGTCACTACTCCCATCCTATCCCATAAGTGAGCTACCATTCAACTTGGGGATTGATGGTTTTAGGCATCGCCTTATCCCTTCCAACTCATATTTTGGGGACCATCTTGCAAACTGAAAAATAAGGGATGAGCCAAAGCCCATTAAATAAAATTTCTAGGTTTAAGTAAGAAAATCATCTTATCACTCAACCTGATATCAACAAATAGCATGAGTGCATAACAAACCAAAAAGCATGCCGAGAACATGATTAATACATATCTTTCCCATTGTGATATGCCACGGTAATCATTACTCCACAATATTTCAATCCAAACTCATACATATGGCACATA
Source organism: Eucalyptus brandiana (assembly GCA_014182725.1). Lineage (NCBI taxonomy): Eukaryota > Viridiplantae > Streptophyta > Magnoliopsida > Myrtales > Myrtaceae > Eucalyptus > Eucalyptus brandiana. The sequence continues at coordinate 21,672,622 of CM024671.1, read as the reverse complement.
TGTTCCAATACTAGGTAACCAATTAAACAGTATTTGAATCTACAAATGCACATGAACATGCATTATATTCGAGGCTCGAACACTCCAAGTGCCAAAACTTAGTAGGGTGGACATATAAGCACCAAAATTTCCAAAATGTACACTTAAGTGTCCTTTAAAAAAATTGAAAAATTAAGTGCAAACTCTAGCAATGTTTGCTAAAAATTAGACATGACGTTATTTATTAATGAAACTGCTATGCGTGACTTACTGAAATCTTTACTCAACAATCCTTGTCCCAAAACGACGTTGCTTTGCCCCCAAATTTGATTTTTAGTATAAATATTAATTAAATGTTTTTAGAAAAGGAGCAAATAAGCGAGGGCCTCCGCGGCCCTCACTACCGCTGCCCCACCATCGATAGAAAGGGCTAGCTATAGTGGGGTGAGGGTCGGCCACGGTTGTTGTGTCTAAATGAAATAAAAAAAAAAATAGTGAGAGGAGCTTGTTTAAGGGTATAACTAGAGACAAAATTGAAAAAAAAATACACCAAAATATCTTATTTTTGAATGGGCAACGCAACAGAAAACAACACATAGAAAGAGTCAATTTTCCCCAATTTTTAAAACCACCGATCTAATATTACATCAATTTCATCGTACATTTTCCTTGTAAATGTAATATGCGAAAATACATATAGGATGGAGCTTGAGCTCCGTTGCGTCAAGGACGGCCTTCTATTGTGTGAGAAAACCAATGGCTCGTTCAAGGGGCTGCAGCTTGAGAGTGACGGTGCAATCTAAGCTTCGGTCGACTAAGACCGGGCCAAGAAAGTCTGGTTTGTGACCATTGCTCCAACGAGCCTCCCGAAACCGAGATTGTCATTCCTGTGGCTTATTTTCTTGTTTAGGTAAGAACCCAAATTTTAAGTCTTGGTTCCCGTATCTATTGGATTTAATCATCCCGGAACAAGCAGATGTCTCTAAAGACAGCCCTTTTGTGTTGGAGCTTATGGATACAATCATGTTGCAACCTCCCTGGCAAAATCACCTAAAGGTTTGGCTAATAAATTAGTAAGCGTAAAATTAACTCAGACTCTCCTAAACCTATATCAATTCGCAACTTAGATTCAAGTTATTTAACATGTAAATGATTTTTTTCTAGAAGTCACCATTAATCGGTTTATAGTGGGTCAATTGTAAAGCATTAAAAGAAATACCTTACTTCTACAAACTAGAGATAAAATGAGTTCGAGATTTGATTACACTAAATTTCTTTAATGCTCTTTAAGTACATTTTCTCCTTTATTTCAAAAATGTTTTGCACGTAATTTGTATTGATTTTAATTTATTCCCTAACATATAAGGTAACCAAGCAGATGCGTAATCATTATTTAACACTCGATAACCAAAGCTTTAAATAATTTTCCAGGATAGGAAGGAAATATTACCTTAGAGCAACTAAAGCACTTGCAATGTTTGCTAAAAAAAAAAAATGACATCAACATGCTCAAAATGATTTCTAACTAATAAGAACTTTCGCTCAAATTTTTCTTTTTAGATTTTCTCTTGTTTAATGAAAACTAAGTTATATGCAATCCACGTTATTAATCTAACATTACATGCGACATATGAATGTCTTAATTCTTGCGGCAATTAAAACATCATTCTAGCATAGCACGCAATTTCTAAAGTTCATCAACCTAGACATACAATTTCTAATGATGGGAAAATTTATATGCAACTACTCTAATAATGCATGTGATTTAATTATATTAACCTAACATGCAAACTCTATGACATAAGATTTTAATTAAAATAATCTAACTCTAATAATGGGAAAAATTAATACGCATTCAATTCTAACATGACACGCATTCTAATTTAATAACCCTAAAGTACAATTGATAAATGACATGGTAACATTGACAAAACATATATAATGATATGGACGATGACGTGGCACAGTGACCTGGCATGTAATGTCGTGACGTGTTGGCATGCATGACGACATGGTATTGATGATGCAGTCTAAACTATATGACATGCACATGGTACTATTGATTTTTTATTAAATTGAAAACTGCCCTAAATGAACTATCGAAATTAGCATAAAAATCTAACTCAAACTAGGAAATAATCTTATTAAATCCTAATTTAAATTGGAATATAACTCTAATATTTAAAAAGAATCTACCTAAACATGCAAGATTATCTATGAAAAAACTACTCAAATTTTATCTAATCTTTTGAAATTTTCCTTTTTCAGAAAAAAAAAAATCGATCCAAATCAAATATGGCTAGAAACAACAATCAAGCTAAAATGAAATATGACATCAAGTCATCAAGATATTATCCATATCTATTTAGATTTGGAAATCAATAAGATCAACAAATCGTCTCTTATGTATTGACCGATTTTCTGCACGATCATGAGTCATATTCAAGTATGAAATTAGATTGTCGATCATATGCACGTTATGATTAGAAAAATATTATTATTTATTTTTATTTTTATTTTTTGGTATTGGAGGAAACCGGCTTGCGGCCGCACCCGCACCGTAAACCCCCAAGTGACACTTAAGCAGGAGGACCCACCACCCCTGAGTCACACTTAATATACCTAGCGCCACCACCCCTGAGTCACACTTAATATACCTAGCGCCTCTCCTGGGTTTTGAACCCTTTACCTCTTCGTTGAGGATCAGCAGAGTCTTATCCAGTTGAGTCACCGCGGCCGGTGGTATTAGAAAAATATTATTATTCATGAATATTCAAAAGATTTATGGATATGACAATATCGACACAACATCTGATTACAATTAAGGAAAATGCTTGCGTGACTGTCCACTGCAGAATGACAGCGGAACGGTCAAAGGCCAGCAACATATCCTTTTGGAGAAACCTGCAGACTTCCTCTACCGGTTTAATCATTGATTTCCTGTTTCTTTCTTTTTCATTTTCTTGACTTCTATGTTCCTTATTGCAACCTCAAAATTTTAGAGACAAAATTAAAAGGTCACACTAAATCATTTTTCTTGAAGATTATCACTTTAATTTGTTTCTTTAAATAAGACAAGAAAATCGTTTTCTTCTTATGACTTTTTTAAGGGTAAGAATAATATAAATACAAAAACTTTCGTATAATGCTTATTTGAGTACCAAAGCTTTTTTTTTCTCTCACTTGAGCGTAGCATCGAGGTAAAATTGATTACTTGAATGCCAATTCCGACAAATCATCATACATGGATTTTTTTTTATTTTTTATTTTCTGATTTTTTTTTATTTTGCTTTTATTTTCTTTTATTCTTTAGGGCTACGAGGGTTACCCTCACGGGCCACGAAACCCTTGCCCTCGGCCGCAAAGGCCCTCGCGGCCTCACCTATAGCATGCGAGGTCCTAATGCCCTTGCCAGCTTTGGGTGGCATCGCTAGCTATCAGCGAGGCCATGATGCCCTCGACCAAGGCCTTTGTGGCCGGGGGTAAGGCGACCCTCATCCATATGGCTATGAAGGCCCTTGCGGCCTTGCCAACGGCTAGCGAGGCCTTGAAGGCCTCGCCCGGTGTCCTTCATGACTAGTGAGGGTCATCAATGACCCTCTCGGTCCTAAATTTTAAAAAAAAAAAAATAACAAAATTAAAAAAATAATAATAAATTAAAAATTGTCCATGTTAGTGCCAAGAAAAGCGAGACAAATCAGAATTTGTATTCAAATGATCGATTTTTCAAAGTTGTGACATTCAAATGGACTAAAAAATTCTTGGCACTCCTCCTATTCTTGTCCCGGCTTTTTCATATGGTAAATGCATTTTTACTCTACTAATTTTATTTTTTTGGAATTCTCTACTAACTCATTATTCTTATTTTGATCTTTTCTTTGCTTCATTTGTTTTATGCATAATTGATATTTCAATTGTCTAAATTTTAGGTTATGGGAGAGTCTTTTAAGAGAAATTTGGTTTGAGTGAAAGGAATGATGAGCTATTTCATTGTACAATGATTTTGTTATTAGTTGCGAAGCTAATGTTCCACGCGCTTTTTCATCTTTTAAATTTAATAGATTTTTGTAATGACATTAACGATTATTTTAGTAAGCTATAATATTTTCTTTACTTGTGATTATTTATATTTCGATATTCATATTTAATAAAATTGATTTCGTGGGTCTTCTTCTGATGTTATCTCTAAATTTGAGCTTGTTGCCAGTATTTATTTATTTATACTTTGGTAATTAAGGAAACATGGCAGTCAAAAAAATAAAAATAAAAAATGAAAGAAAGGAAACATGGGGTCACAAATTAAAACTGCTTATCGGTTTCCCCCAAAAGGATTAGTGGCTAGCTTTTGACAGTTCCACTGTTATTCTGCAGTGGACGGTCATGCTAGCCACCCCGTTACAATAAATTCAAATTAGGCAATAAACGTCATAAAATCAAATTGGATGAGATCTTTTACCTAATTCAAAATATTATGGATGTAGTTTCCAAATTTGAACTGACGATGCATTACAAGAATCACGGTGGGGGATCATGGTGACCGGCGATGGCCCGGGACCAGCGGTCTTGTGGCTACAGGTACTCGACCATAGGGTTGGCTCTTGGCGGGCCCACAGTGACGGGTGGTTCACGGCCGAGGTGCAACTCTTTCATACGGCCGTGAACTCGCTAGTGAACCTGCAAAATCAGAGAGAGACCGAGCCAAACGGGGAGGCTTGGTCTCGGCTAGGCTCGCGGCAAGGACAGCGGCGGCGTGAATGAGAAGCTCGCACACTGGCCGCGAGAAGTTTCAATCTTGCGTGTCATTTTACCGATTGTGTGTTTTCTCTCCTTTTGGCGTTTTGTGCACGTGGGATCCGTGGGCGTACTGTAAAAAGAGAGAAGAAAAGAATTATAGTGGGATGCACATATTTGATATCGATGAAGAATGAGCCTCCCCTTTCTCGTCCTTTTCACCTCAAGATAGTGTATTTGCCTCGTGAAGAAGCTTGGACTCGGGCGTGAATTATTGAAGTGAAAAGTGGATGACCCGTGTGCTCCTTCGCAAGCGTCCTCTTTTTCGTGTATTTTAGTGGGTGTCGAGCTGGAACTCTCGGTACAGGCTACAGCAAACGACGCTCAGCAGCTTCGTCGTCAGAGGAACGGTTCAGCGTCGTTGTGCAGGGACTTCCCGGTGTTGCAGGCTGGACAGCGACTGGAACATCAGATTGACGCAAGGAAGCTAGCCGGTTTGCTGCACTTAGCCTGAAGTTTCTGTGGGGGGTTTTCCGGGAAGATTGCCAACACGGTGAGTGCTGGACTGCCGGGTCTACCGAGGATGAGGGTGGAACTCGCTGGAACACCAAGATTGCAGGATCTTCGGTGGCCGTGAAATTACTGAACTGGTGAGGCGTGGGTCCGTGGCTATGTTGTGAGGAAGGAGGAGCGGTGGTTGTTGGCCTCGTATAGGAGATTGCTGGTGGCGGTGAGGTCGCTGGATGAGAGAACGACTGGTCTAATGCGACGACGAAGGTACGGCCGTGAGACGCTGGAATTTCACCAGAAAACCTGCAGGAAAAACCAAAACATAGCACCAAAAAAAAAAAAATAATAAAACATAGCAAAGTGATTAGGTGGTACCCAAGTGATAGACACGTTAGCATTACACTAGTCCATTCAGAGTCTGACACATGTCACTTTGACACAAACCCCTCATCCTCTCTCTCTTCATTTAATGTTTTTACTTTTCTTTCTTCTTTTTCTTTTTTCATTTTTTCTTCTTCTTCCTCCTTTTTCCTCTGCCAGGACCCTTTCCTTTCACTCCACCGACGATGACAACGCCTCAACTTAGACTCACTGTCTACTTAATCCCGCAAATCACCTTCCACCATCACCACCTCACCGTCGTCTTAGTCCTTCGTTGTCATCTCACACTTTTCTCTCTTTTTATGTGACCGAGTTTTCTCAATATGGCCGTGTGAATCAGTTGTGTGGCCTTCCCCACATAATCTCTAGAACGTGCCCTCTCCCAATGGTGGCCATGTAGTTTTGGTTGATCCCTAATTTTTATGTAATAAATAGTAGGGGTGTGCATGGTCCGGGCGGGCGGTTCGACCTAGAACCGGAACCGCCCACTAAGGACCGGTTCGGAAAAATCGGAAGGCAGGATCCACCAGGAACCGGACCGCCGGTCCGGTCCGGTTCCAGGTGGATCCATGGAACCGATTTTGACGCCAAAAATTCTGATTTTCAAGAGCGAAACAATTTTGAGTGACGAAAAGGGGCTCGCCGGCTCGGTCAAGTGTTCTTGCAAAGGCGGAGGAGCAGCGGTTGGCCGCTGGCGAGTGGTGACCGGCGCGACGGGGGCGGGACAGTGGCGGAGGAGGAGCAGCGGCGGCGGTGTGGATACTCGGGGTGGACCGTGGAACCGTGAGTGGCGACCAGCGCGAGGGGGCGGACAGTGGCGGAGGATGAGTAGCGGCGGCGGCGTGAATGCTTGGTGAGGAATCGAAGACGAGGAGAAGAGATTGAGGAAGAAACAGAGAGATAATCAAAAACTGAGGAAGAAATCGGAAGAGAATCAAGAGATGAGAAGGAAATTAGGGCTTCTTACCTTGTTGAGTGACGGAAAAGGGGCTCGCCGGCTCGGTCAAGTGTTCTTGCAGAGGCGGAGGAGCAGCGGTTGGCCGCTGGCGAGTGGTGACCGGCGCGACGGGGGCGGACAGTGGCGGAGGAGGAGCAGCGGCGGCGGCGTGGATACTCGGGGTGGACCGTGGGACCGTGGAATCGAAGACGAAGAGAAGGAAAGGAAGTTACTGAGAGAGAGTCGGAGGTTGAAGAAGAAGAAACGCAATTAGGGCTTCGCGAATTAGGGGCAGGGGCTTCGTTCGCGACTTTTTATTTTTTTTTTTTTTTTTTAATTATAAATAGTACCGGTGCGGTCCGGGCGGGCGGGCGGGCGGATCCGCCCACGGAACCGGGAACCGGACCGGTTCTCACCGGTTCTCAACAATTGGACCCGGGAACCGGACCGGTTCCCTCAAGAACCGCCGGTTCCGGGCGGTTCGGTCCGGTCCGGGCGGTCGGGCGGTTCCCGGGTCCAATGCACACCCCTAATAAATAGATAACTGAGTTGCCAAAATTTAGATGTTAATAAATAACCAAAAGTTAAGACCCTTTATGAGGACCTTCTTCTAGTGAGAAATGTTTAAGATGTTCACAAAATGGGTGATCGACTGTACCGCTCGGGAAATGCCTAAAAGCTTCTTGACCCAAATAGAGAATACCTTGGTTCCAGAGATATGGTACATAGACACCAAAAAGCTCTTGATGTGTGCCGGGCCAAGAAAGTTGTGCATTGATATTGGATGACACGGAACACGTAAGTTGATTTCAAAATAACTTCCAAACATATTACTATATGGTTTACCTGTCCAAACAACTTTTTTATGAAGACGGTAGTTGGTTCTCTTTAAATTTTCCGAGATCAATTTCGGATGGGGTTGCTTGGGATTAGTGTTCGATTTTGTTTTGCTTTGCCATTTCCCTTTTCCCTTTTGCTGTAGGGGTTTGATGTTAATCTTTGTTTCCTTGTGTTTGCATATTTTGGATGAGGTTGCATGAGGATTATTGTTCGGTTGTGTTTTGCTTCCCTTTTTTGGGGTTCGGCTAGGGGGGTTTGATCTGTACGTATACTTATATCAAGAGTGAGTCCAGCAATCTATAATTTTTGTGGTAACTCAGAAGTGACCATACATTCTTTTATTTTATTTATTTATTTTTTGGGTCGCTGTAGCCTTGAAGCTATAATTTTTGGTAAAAACTTTGTATATATCTTTTAGCATGGCTTCTGTCAAAAAGAAATTAAAGAACTATATTTATGACAAGTTACAATCCCATGTTTCATGCTTTATTGATTATTTTTTTTTATTTCATTGATAATTTAGGATCCTAAATAAAACGTGGGTGTTCAACTGGGGGGGGTTCTCAATTAGTTTTTGGCTTTGATAAATGATATTTGGGTTGGCATTTTTCAAGCGAAAGTCATGTTTCGGAAGCAGAAAATTCAGGCATGGTATAAGATTGTTTGTTACTTCCAAGAGGAATACGAGGAAATGTAGACTCCGCAAGATATGCCCTTTTCCTTCTGGTTTAGAATGCCGTGTGGACCGTGGAGTTTTCGTTTTACGTCGGTGCCATGAGCCGGCACTTATTTATCTTGTTTGCGTACTGGGCCCATGTTGGTAAAAGGATCAAGTAAAGCCTTTCGCAACATAGCAAATGTTTCTGTGCCTGTATTCCGCAACCGACCAAATTTCATCGTTTGAAAGCCTTAAACCGGCGTGTACAAGCTCTTACTACATCATATCCAGCTAGCTAAAAATGGTAAAAACTACGCATATATGACAAACCAAAAGGCAGACATTTCCTCTCGCGAAAAGAAGAACGCAACGGTCACCCCTAGCTTTTCCGTGTTGGACTATACTATCTAACAGAGGCAAGACTGGACTTTTTAACATATGAAAAAACTTACAGAGCTGCTGGACTCGTACAGATTTCATCGGCCAAAATCAAAACCAAAGAAAATTCATTCAGACAAATACGCAGAGCTTCGGCAAAGTCATACTTTCTTTTAGAGAAGCATTCCAGGAAAAGTAATGAAGTATGAGAATTGACAGATAAGGGCAAGACACAAATATACAGGCCTTAAATGCCTAAAAGGGAGGCACAAACTGCCAACAAAGTTGATGTGCAGCTATATCATTGATCGGTGTCATTTTAAAGCTACGCACGCATTAACTTTGTACAAACAAAAAGCTGGAGGAAGGCTAGTCCAAGGTTGAGAAGTAAATCAAGGATATGAGAAATACATAAGATGACAAGCACACACATGATATGTTGATAATGAAGTGCTAGGGCAACAGAACAAACGATGACCGGCATAAAACTCTTTGCACTAAATGGAGAATTTATAAGTTTGCTGATCGAATGCTTTCATCAGTGTAATGTGAACTCTTTCTTAATTGTCGCTGTTGACACAGGCTTCTAACAGAAATAACCCTCAGGAGAGTTCCAGAATAAAGATTAATCAGGAAGGGCTGCATTTGCACGTTTATCAATTAGAAGGCTGTTTCATAAGAATGATGCCATCCTTTCTAAAATAACCCTTTTCTTTTCTGTGTTTTTAGCTATACTTACAAAGCAAACGCGACGTGTGTAAGAGATTAACGAGTTTAAAGGGCCTATTCCGTTGTAGAACAGGAAGTGAGTCTAATTCAGCCGTGTTCTGGTCGATCATCATTCATTTCCTTGAGAGAAGAATGAGCTACTACAAACAAAACATGTTTCAAAATCTCTAATTAGCATATGGTTCAAGAGATGTCATACCTCCAGCGTGAGTTCAATTGGCATAGGACAATATGTTGGAAGGAGTTCCCAACAACAATCGCACATTCCGAGGGGAAGAACCAGGATGTGAGCAGGAATCCGGGTTTTTGGTTGTTCCTGCACAATAGCAAATGACGGATATTATCTAGTAATCCTGGAGGAAAATAAAACTACAGCAGTGAAAGAGCAAGTGGTAGGAGGATCCTCCTGGAGATCCTTGCGTGCCATCAAGATCCGCTTCGAAGCCACCCTAAGATTTTCCTTCGAGATCCTCTTCCTCTACAAAGCAGCCGTCAGAAGCTCCTTCGAGATCCGCTTCAGCTTTGAAGCACACGACTCTCCTTCGAAATCCGCTTCAGCTTCGAAGGCATAGGAGGATCCTCCTGGTTATCATTGCCATCCTTAAACATCCGGATCATCTTCTTCGAAGCCATCTTTCTCAATATCGACGAACAGATCGAGACGAACGCAGACCGCAGAGAGAGAGAGTAGGAGGGTGAAAAGGAAAAGTAGCGGAGTGCTTTGAACAAATAGCCCCGGAGGTCGGTCGGCTAAGATTACCTCCTCAAGCGGTGGCCGGTCGTAGTTTCCTCATCTGGCTTGACTTCAATTTGGCTTATGGAGTGAAGTTTGAAAGCTTCCTCATACATTTTGGAGGTGCAACTAATCTATCATGCATAGACGTTTCCTAAAATAAGTGTGTTTGAATAAAAACTGAATATATATGTGAGGTGTAAGTACATACCTTAAATATCTATTTCCATAAAACCCGACATTACATCCTTTATGTGGACACCTAAATTTTTTGCCCCAAATATTGCGTCCACCTTTCATGAAAATTATAAAAATAGCATGCCAATAATTTGATTTTGGAAAAAATGACACAAATGATCCCTTAAATTTGGACCAATATACAATATCGTCAATGGACTTTTAATTTATTCAATATTGTTTTTTAATTTTAACCCAATATGTAATATCGTCCCTAAATTTTAATTTATTCAATGCAATCTTTAAAAGATAATATTTGTTGAGATTGCTCCGCTACTCTTACACATTCCACCTATATGAAAATGGAATTTCTTTTTAGGGTTACAATAGTAATAGTAATAGTAATTATGAAATTGTAAAAATAAATATCACTTAAAAGATAATTGAATATTGTAAGTTCATTTGCATTACACATAATGGTCACTTTTTACTTACCGAACATAACCAATTTCATATTGTACCAAAGTTGAATTTGCTAGGAACCAAATCTACTTAATTCGGCTCATCATTTTTTTAAGTAATTATTATATCATATGGAATCAAAGTAACTTTACTTTGTATGGTGTATTATGCTCCAAATAGTTTAAGTCAATTATTCTCCCCATATTATTCATATATATATATATATATATATATATATATATATATATATATATATATATATATATATATAATGTAAGTTTATCACATTACCTATCTTGCACAACAATAGAGTAGAGTCAACTTTACGTGAAGTTATAAATAGAGTCACTTTCTTATTCCCGTAGAATTAATTTAACTCTATATTGAGTTAATGTTTTAAAAATATATATATTTCTCGTAATTATCCCTTAAGATATATTTTCTAATTCTCATAGGTCGATTTTACTAATCATTGTCTAGTGATTTTCCTCCAAATTTTCACTTTTTCTTGAACTAATGCTAAATTTTCATTTGGAAAAGAAAAGACTTATTTTATTAAAGTTAAATGTACGTAAGTCGCTTTTAGCATAATATATCATATCATATTAGTAGGTAACCGTTATATGTTGACTAAATAGATATTCGATAGACAGCCCATAACCAACAAGGCAACAATAAAGCTTTTACCCATTAGGTGGGATCAGCAAACTTGACATTGTAAAGTGATTTTTTTGAAGGATGCGCAAATTGATTTTCTTTTCCTATGTTTAAATTAGCCATTATTGAAACAAGGACATGATGTCCTCAACACGTGAAATCTTACATGAAAAGAAAAGTTATTATGAACAAGACTATGACTACAATGGTAACAGTGACAATTTATCACTTCCGTTCACGTTAAACTGCAAGCGAGGACTGAAGAAATATCATTATTCTTCATGGCGTCAATCGAGATCCAACATCTCGATAAAAGAAGATAAAGATATGTGTGTGGGTATATATAAAAACATGTATTATGGGTAAAAACCATCATCTAATCTTAATGAATGTGCTTGTCTGAGAATATGCAATATTAAGGCCCACACTAAGGTGCTTACCATCTTTTCCATCAAAACGTGCCTCCTAGCAACAATACCATAATCTCTGGTCAATAAACTCTAGAAATATGCAATAATGCTAATTCTCTATTGATCAAATTGCAGACATTTTATCTGGATCCTGCTATTTCCGCAATGGCTGCATTTCGATGAGCATAAATTACTCTGCAGGTACTATTTCAAACCCTTTTAAAATCACAGAAAACAGATCAATTACTACTTGTAAAAATAATATCTCAAGGCATGAAATGAGATATTTTGTCGTTTACCTCAAGTAAATAGTTATTCATTCCTTTCTTTTTGCATGGCAAATCGTCAAGGAAACTTTCAGACAAGTCGATAAAAACAAGTACCACTCACCACAGGACACGCAAACCATTCTTCAAGCTTCATCTTTCATCCATGGCTGAAAACCTTACTCTTGAGTACCAAGATTTTCTTGGCGTTCCAGTAATCTGGTGAAGGTGGAATATAGATGTTGACAATGAATCTTAAAAAATGATCGCATTAGGTTACAATATGTCGCCTAGTAGAACCAAAGACCACGAAAGCTTCCATAGGCCTACAATTCATGATCTTTCCTCCATTACTATGTCCAACAAGAAATTAGTAGCAAATACATAATGTCGATACCATGTTGACACCTAAATTTTAGCTATCTATTTAGGGTTCAATTGCATAGAAGATTTGTGATCAAATTTTTAGGCCCTAAGAAAATCATCTAAGTTGCATAGCTTATTAACTTTAGGAGTATCTGCATTGAGTAGTGATAGAATTTATTCAAATTTGCTAAATTAAAAAAAAAAAATCAGCATTATTTCTTATTTTTTATTTAAAACAAAAAAAAAAAGCAAAAAGAAGTTGAGCCAGACCGGGCCAGGTCAACCCGGACCCTTATCTCTTTTCAGGCTGGGCCTAGCCCAAATTTTCATCCACGCGGGCCAGCCCATCGTCCATTCTCCCTAGCCCAGCCCTCGTGCTGGTCTCCATCGCCCTCACGCCGTTCACGCTTCTGCAAAAAAGGAGGGTACAAGCCAGAGAACAGAGGATCGCACGGCAGAGGATCGCGAGGGAGCAGAGGTTGCGGCGTGATCCGCGTGTCGGGGTCAGGCCGGCCGCCGAGCTGGCAATGGCAGAAGCCATGAGCGCTTGCCGGTTTCCCTTAAAAGCGAGGGAGGGAGCTCGAGAGCAAGGAGTGAGAGGAGAGAAATCGGGAGAGAGGGAGCTGTGAGTCGAAAGTTCAAGCGAGAGCCAGGAGTGAGAGTGAGAGTGAGAGACCGCCATCCACCGCCGTGCTCCGTCCGCGCCGAAGCCCCGGTAGGTCCTAACTCGTCTTTTTCTTTTTCCCCTCGATTTCTCCAGTTTGGCATCGATTTCCCGAGGATCTTGGCTCGGAGACATCGAGGAACAGTTGGCCATAGCTCGACTCGTCTCGAGCTCGCCCTATGAGAGCCGTCTCCGAGCCTGGTAGGGACCCCATGTCCGAGCGTTCGCCATGTACAGTTCTGTCCTGTCTCGGCCCAACCGGAGATCAACCCATCTTTACTTTTGTAACGGTTGTTCGATGTTCGCGTCTTGTGTGTTGCTGTGCTTTGGTGTCATTTTCGTGAAGTGGCCTTGTATCGTCGAATCGGCAAGTGTTTTCCTTCGCGTCGGAGAGAATGTCAATTGGTTGCCGGAGAAAATGGCCGGCGGCGGTCGATGCCGGTCGGAGCGGGCGACCGTTAGGTGGTGGTCGCCGGCGACGGTTGGCGCCTGTTACTCCGACCGGTGCTGGTGTGCGGGCTAGCTTTGAAAATTAGCTTCGAGCATGGGAGGAAACCATCGAAGAAGAAGAAGATGGGCAGAAAGAATAAAAATAAAACAAACAAAGGAAAAAAAAAAAAGAAAAACCAAAAAAAAAAAAAAGCGAAAGAGGAAAACCCAGAAAATGGAAGAAAAGACAAATAGATGGGGATGTTCGGTGAAAAGGCCAGAAGGGAAGAAAGAAAGAATAAAAAAAAAAAAAAACAAGAAAAAAATCAGAAGAAAGAAAAGAAAAGAAAAATAAAAAAAATAGAAAAACTAAAATGGCAAAAGCTGGCCTCGGGAAGGACAGTCAAGCAGAACGTGCAGGGAAAGGACGAAGTGGGGAAAAGACCGAAAAAAAAAAAGAAATCATTTAAAAAAGGCTATAAAACTTTTAAAAAATTAATTAAAAATTAAAATTTTATTTCGATTGAGTTGGATCCGGGTTTGGGTCGGGTCAATGGGCCGGATTGGGTTCCACCCGGTCCGAACCCGTTTTTCCGAATATAATAATATTAAATATTAAAAATACATTAAAAACTCAAAAATTTTCAAAAAAATAAAACAAATAAAAAAATCGAAAATAATAAAAATTCAAAAAGCTTCCGAAAATCCAAACAACTTTAAGAGAACATTAAAAATTCAAAAAATTTCAGAAAATATTAAAAATTCGACTTAAAAAAATAATTAAAAAATTAGAATTTTTTAAAAAAAATGAAGAATGTCAGGAAATTCAAATTTTCTTTTGAAAATTTTTCAAAAAGATTTTATGAGCTGTTTTCTCAAAAAATGGAAGTTTCTTAACTCTAGAACTATACTATAAAAATTGAGTAAGCCTTTAGGCTTCACCTTAGGGTTTAGTTGTCTTTGAAGACAAATACCTTGATCGTCTAATTTCAGTAGGCTGATTTTGGCTTCCCTTTAGTCTAGTTAGGAGCAGTGTTCATATTTTCTTTGATGTTAAATATTTGCTCTTCTATGCAATTTATTTAAATATTTTCCTTAATTGTTAATTGTTACTTTAATGATTGCCTACCCGCATGATCACTTCACAGTGGATAGGTACAAAATCAATCTAAACTGTCTAACAAAAATCTTTTTTTTCTAAAATGAACAAAATTAAATATCGAAATGGCACTAATTGGTCAATTAGTGTAATCAAATCTCCGACCTAGATTCTCTAGTTGCGATAGCTCCAAGTACCATAAAAAACCTTACCTTCACAGCCTCAAATTGTACCCCTTCTGACAAGATTTAGCAAGGTCTAAGAGAATGCTTATGCCTCTATCTCGCAGTAATCTGCACCCCTTCATTAAGAGGAAAATGTTCATCAATTGCAACCAAATATGGAAGTGCAGCTGCTGCTCTCTCTTACACATCTTCTTGAGAGCTATGCATCAAGATGAATAACAGAAGAGCGCCTTGTCCCAGTGAGAAAGTCATATAAATCCACTCGATCGCTCTTCGTACTTCGCAAAAGGATAGAATTCCTTCAAGCCAACGCATGATCTCATTCGTGCTTTTATGACTTTTATCTGAGTTTCTCCAGTCCCGAAATATATTTTTCTCTTTGATATTAGGGAATAGAGAAGCTATTTGTCTAGAAATATCTGTAAAAATGGCAAATAAAGATTTTCCTCTAATGAATTGTAAATTCGGTATCTCCCTCTAAATTGGAAGTGATGCTATTAATGCTCTAAGAAAGCATTGTCCACATCTCATAGGTTGTTCGATTGCTTGAGAGTTGATGAATTGGCATTGGGACACTTCCAATCTAGAGGGAAATACCGATTTTGCGATTCCCAGGATTAGAGAAAAATATTTACTCGCCATTTTTACAGATATTTCTAGACAAATAGCTTTTATATTCCCTGATATCAAAGAGGAGAATATATTTGGGGACTGGAGAAACTCAGATAAAAGTCATAAGAGTACGGATGAGATCATGTGTTGGCTTGAGGGGATTCTATCACTTACGCTTTTGTGAAGTGCGAAGAGCGATCGAGTGGGTTTATATGATTTTTGGGTGGGCAAGGTGCTCCTCTGTTGTTCATCTTGATGGCTAGCTGTCAAGAAGATGTGCAAGAGAGAGTAGCAGCTGCACTTCCATATTTGGTTGCAATTGATGAACATTTTCCTCTTAATGAAGGAAGGGTTGCAGCATTACTGTGAGATAGAGGCATAAGCATTCTCTTAGAGCTTGCTAAATCTTGTCGGGAAGGGGTACAATTTGAGGCTGTGAAGGTAAGGTTTTTCTGGTAATTGGAGCTATCGCATTAAATTTTCATCTTCCTTTTGGTGGGAAACCCAGTTACTTTCGTAATACCCTGTTTTCATCATTATATTAATTTGGAACACACAGAAACGGCATGTTAACTAAACTCCACCTTACAGACTAGAAATTGAGAACTTAATGTCTGATGTGTTGACCTCTCGGTATGTTTCAGGCTATAGCATACTTGTCTGCAAATGTCAATGTTGCAAAAGCTGTCATAGAAAAAGGTGGAGTCGATATTGTTTCTAGTTTGGCGAGGTCAATGGACAAGAGGCTTGCTAGAGTGGCAATTGGTGGTTTATGGAATCTTTCTTTTGTAGAAGAGCATAAGGTATTGTCATTGTTGCTTGCTTATCACTTTTGCAGGATATCGAGTTTTATTTTGATATTGATAATGGTTTCTTGTGGCTATCGCTGAGGCTGGTGGAGTAAATGCTATAGTTGATCTTATAATCAAGTGGCCCGATAATCATAAAGATTTGGTACAAATTTTCCCATTTTACATCGGTTCAAGCTGCAAGCAATTTTGCTTTTCTCATTTGTTTCAAAATCAATGATTTAGGATAGCTTACTAGTGGATTGGTCTTTCACTTGTCTTCAGCAACTCGCAGCTGGTGCTCTGGCAAATTTGGTAGGTGACAAGTGTAGAAAGGAACTCGCACTGGCTAATGGAGTGCATGCTTTGGTTATGCTTGCGCAACTGCGAGTCCGAGAATGTTCTGAAGTAGGTGCTGTGCTTCATTCTATTCAGATAAAAATATCGCCAGAGTGGCACGAGATAACATACCAATAAGCACCAGCTTTATCTGAAATTGCCATAACTGTCATCCATTGCTAAGTAGCCTTGTGTCATTTCACCTGATGCATTTGTTTCACTTGCAAGTAAATAAATCATTTCCCAGGTGAAAGAGGTTCCATTCAAAGAACTCACGACGTAGAAATAGTTCACAGGTTAACAGGTTTCACACCATGGAGCGTTTTACTCATAAAGATGCTTGCTTATAACATTTCAAGTGCATAGTTTTGTAATACAGTACCCGGCATCTGAAACGAGGAAAATGTCTCCCAAACAAATGCACTCTTCAAGTTTTGAAGGATGAAGAGTGAAGTGCCGGAATTAATCCCGTATAATGGTCATTTCGTCAATAATGGGGGTAGTTTTCTGAAGGAAATGAGCTGAAAAATAATATTCTTCTTGTTCATGATATGTGTGGTTGGTAGTACTCTCATTACTATTTGCCTTTAGCATTCACCATATATCTTGATCTTCTGATAACATACAACTGATCTCTTATGATGCTAGAAACGTAATGCCGACCCCTTCCTCTTGGTTAAGGGTGGAATACTGATACATTTTTCAATTGAATGGTGTCAAACTTCACAGGTTGCTCAGGCCTTGGCTAATTCAGCTTCTGCAAATGGTACAAATGGTAATAATGCAGAGCAAGAGTTGGTTGCTATGGAAGCACTAGTTCAATTGACAAGATCTCCCCATGAAGTTGTCAAGTAATCTATGAATCCGTCTTTCTGTAAACTGAATGACTTAGTTTATGTGTTGTCACTTGGGGAACTTTTTTGTACCTGGAAGCGCTTGTAATTGTTGTGGCCATTTTTAGACAGCAATTTATGATATGCATAAGTTTTGAGAACACTTGAAGCAGCTGCATGAAGAAAATAATTAGCATGGATACTCTCAAATAAACAAAAAGAAAAGTACATGATCCAGTTGCTTTTATGATGAGGGATTATGTTGGAATGCAAACCAATGGTTTTTGTATGGGATTCATGCTTGGGAGCTGTATGTATGCGAGAGTAAATGAGTAAATGTGGGAAAAAAGTGGAGGAGTAGGCTTGGAAGTTAAGTGGAAAATAGAGAAATAGGAATTTTCCTGTTTGAGGGAGGTGACCGCGGAGAGAGAGACTATAAAGACCTTAATATGAATATGTCAACTCAAAAGAATGGAATTTTGCATTGTGGGCAATATGGAATTTCATATTGAACAGCTTGCCTTGTGATACTTCTATTTTCTACCTGTTCTCAAAGGTCATTAATTTATAATATTCCTCTGACTGAATATACTAAATGCTGTGTTTTTTGTGTACTTTGATTGAAAAATTCCAAGCATACAATGTTTTTCCCCCTTTTTTTTTTTTTTTTATCTTTTTCTTTTTATCTACTATGATGAAAGCTTTTAGTTCCCCAAAGTTCAACTTACTTCCGTCTTTGTCTCACTCATTTAAGCTTATCTCGTGGTGAGATACCTGTGCTGGGCAGCAAAATCTTGAATGTGTCTAGTGATCTTGTCATTATTCTTATTGTTGGGACATGGAAGCATGGCTTCAAAGTTGAACCTTTAAGCTTGCTTCTCCTAACAAGAAAACATTTTAAAAAAAAAACGCAAGTAAGCTTGCTTCCATCGTAATTTCTGATCACACGGAATGTCCTTAGTGAAGTCACAGCTTCATCATGGGTCTTTTATTGTTTGGATACTTGCTTATGCATGTGTTTTCCTTTACATTCTTCCTTCAGTTTCGTGAATACCACGCAATAATTTCTTTCATCTATAACTCCTTCGGTCCATGATTTCAGTTATTTATGAATAAGATAGTCTCCATAGTTGGTCTCACCAGCATCAAACCAAATTTCTTTCCGAAAACACACTTATCTCTCCTCAACATACGCTCAATTCCTCCTCCTCCTCCTCCTCCACAATTTCATTATTCATCATCTTAATGCCTCTTAATTTACCATTTTCTGGCATTCTCTTGGCTCTGAAAATTCTGACCAGCATGCGATGCCTATCTTATCCATAATCACCATTATATCAAGTCTGACCGCTTTTTTTATTTCCAATTCTAGCACTCTTGATTCATCTATAAGGGTAATAACTCCTACATTCTTGTAACTCATTTATCACTTGCATGTGTACTTGAGAGGAGGAATGGGGGCAGGCACTTCCAATGTACCTTGCCATCTTTCCTTAACAGCGCCTTTGTCAATGGAGAATCTTCTCACTTTCTTGAGATTCTATTGATTCATTCTGTCTTTCATACTTTTAATGTGAAGAGAAGCTTTTTGACTCCCATAGAACATCTCTAGCCACTCTTCAAGCTGTAAATTCCCATAGCTGACCAGGTTCTCCTCCCTTTTACTAATCGTTGGAAGACTAACAAGGAAGGAATGGTGTGGGAGATTAACTTTTGCTTACGGCTCAAGTTTGGGACCTTTAAATTTTATTGAGTTGTTGTATCGAGCAGTGTCAGACGTGAGAGAGGGTGATAGGTTAAGGTGGAATTGCCTTACCTCTAGGACTTTTTCTGTCAAATCCTACTTTTTGGTCTAATCTTTTCTTAGATGCAATTCCAACAGAGCACACTCTTTCCGTGGAAAACTAGTTGGAAGGTTGATGTTCCCTTGAAGGTTTCTTTTTTGGCTAGGGAAGCAGATTGGGGACTTATTCTTACTTTAATAGATGTCTTTTGTGCAAGAGTGAAGAGTTGAGTGTGAATCACTTACTTTCGCATTGTAGCTAGATGCGAAAGATTTGGACTATGGTTTTTGCAATTTAGGAGTACCATGGGTGACCTCAGGCACAATGCAGCATGAACTTTGTGCATGGAAGGGGACCATCGGTTTGTGTGCTAGAAAGGAGCAGATTACTAAGATGATTCTTTGCCTTGTTTCTTGGTTCATCTGGGGAGGGAGGAACAAAAGGGCATTTCAAGGAGTTCAATCCTCTTGGGATTTTGATGTCGGGATAAAACCCTGACAAGGTATTAAACACCAAGAAGAAAATCGAAGATACGAGAGACACCTGCATATGTTTGCATGATTTTTTTCCAGCCTTCTGCGACTTAAGAAAGCCCCAGCAAATCTGAGGGGTGATCTGATTTTATTATTTGCAATAGTCATGTTAAACTCTGAATGCTTAAATGAGTATTGCTCTTGAAATATTTGATGAGGTTTACTCCTATTCTCTGCATATAGTCAATGAGGTTGATCTGCAATATTTTGTGCACTCATCAAACAGGCTAGAAGCTACTGGGGCGATGTGGAATCTGTTATTCGATGACAGAATTCGTGAAGTCATTGCATCAGCAGGTGGTGTGGAGGCCTTGGTATGGTGTTATTTATTTCAGCTTAATTGCAATGGCTTCCCATCAAGCACTTCTGCCACATTTTCCTACTATTCTGCACAACATAGGATTACATGAGATGGCAAAACTGTGGACAGCACCTGCGTTCTTTGAAGGTTAATGAGAAAGAACTCATTCTCATGTCATGAGAGTATGCTTGCAGTGTGAATAAACAAACTGGTGTGTGGCTACCATTACATCTTTTTTCTATACTGTAATGTAAAATTGATTTCGGAAGGGTGCAAGTTGTCCAGTTCACATGCTCTCTATTGACCTTGACTGCCGCATTTGAACTTTTTTAGCTGTTTACTTGTCAGCTTGACTGATAATCCGTTTCGAACATATCATATGCAAAATAAAGTGGCAAATAATGCACTCCAAAGAGGTCAACTGTCTGTAAAATTGCCTGCTGACATAATGATGGGGCATCGTCTTCTTGCCCTATCATTATGGACGTTGTCTGACAAAAAGTAGAAAATGAGAACTCTCGTCGTAAATGCTCCGTGATCATCACTCTAGGATGATGGTTGTCATTATATTCTATGCTCTGCACCATTGAAGCTATTGCCTTAGTATCACTATGGATAGAACTGTGACAACACCTTCTGTATTTATCCCAACAAATCTCGATGTGAATCTTTAATGGTCAAAATTTTGGCTCAAGAAAAATGAATTGATCATTCATACTACATTGATTGATAGGTTGCTCTCGCAAAGACATATCAGAATGCCTCCCATGATCTACAAGGGCGAGTAGCTTGTGCTCCTTGGGGATTATCAATTTCAGAAGCCTATAGGTAGTCTCATATTTCTAAATTGGATATATAACTGTGCACATGTGTGAAAATGCACTGTTAAGTTCCTATGCATGCATTCATGCATCTTAAGGAATTAGATAGCATATGGTTCGATGCGTTCTGAAATTGCTTTGAATATGGATTTTGGCATGCTTTGTATTGCATCTAGCAAGAAATTGACATGTCCATACTTTTCATGTGAACATGATTTAGTGAAATGTATCTATTAAATGCGAATGATAATGGGTCAATTTGTTGGGTTAACTGATCAAACCAACTAGGAACTCTTCGAATGTCAAATTCCAGGTACTTGTGACAATATTGCAGAGACCCCATAGAGTTTGGATGGTTTTAGCCTTTAGGACATTTCGAATATTCAAGCGCGTCTCAATAATTTGTTATATTAACAAAGTAACATTATCTAATAGTAATTCGTTAAATTTCTAGGATTTTGAGCATTTGAATGAGTTCGTATCCCTTTCCGAAAAGGAAATGCCAAAATTTCGACTATAGGGTGGGTTTTTGGGAGATAGTCAGAACCCCGTTTTCTCTCCAGGGTTGAGTTTGGTCCCAAGAGTTGCTACCTTAATCAGGTTATTATGTTTGGGACCTAGTGGATTCTAGTTTGGGACCAGTCTTCGTTGATGTAAACTCATCTTACTGCCATCCCCACTACTAAGAAATGATTGATAGTTTTAGGTGAAAGTTATTGCTGTTTGTTAGAATCAGTAATTAAATGCAAAAGTGAATTTAGATGGGTTTCAGGCAACAAGGGAGATTCACTTCTAAGAGATGAGACGAGAAAAAAGATCCGATCTCTGCTTTTTGAGATAGTCCTGAAGCAAAGTGTCATTATAGGGGCCAAGACTTGGCTTAATATAATTTATCCAACATTTAATTGAAGCTCGAAACCTCAAAATAAGACATGGATGTTTCTGTGCTAGAAGAAAAGAGATTTAAGGGATATATATGTTGATAATGTTGCCAATGAGATTAAGCATGAATAAGTTTTACTGCAAGACTCATCTACATTAATTTGATACTCATACATGGTTTTTGTTAATTTGTGAATTAGCTTATGTTATAACACTGGATGCTAGGAAAACACGGTTTTGCTTGAGCTAGATATTGTTAATGCTCCGTCGTTATATATAGCATGACGAAAATTATTCATTCTAACTTCCACAATATGTAATTAATAATTTTTTCTTTTGCACGACGCGTCTTCCCTTAGTAGTTTATTGGAGTGTGTCTAGATTGTCGCTTAGTGTCTTTGTTTTCTGCATGAAATATTTGCTTTTGTTTTGTGTGATGCTAACCTGCAGACTTTTTTGGTAGTGTTGCTATTGTGTTAGAAGGTGGTGTTGCTCATTTGATTGCTCTTGCTTACTCGATCATCACGCGAGTCTTTGACCATGTATGCCTGCAATTTAATTTTGCCTTTGTGGGCTACGCAGACTAGCTTTTCTTATGCCATGATTTTATCATGGACATATCTCTCGTATATGTATCCTGATTTATCTTCCAATGTACATGAAAGCAAATAAATTTGAATATGATTCACAATGTTATTTTCAGCATGTACGTGGGTTTGCCATTGGTGCTCTATGTAATGTCGCTTTCATGCCTGGTAATGCTCTTCGCATATTGAAGGAAGGCGGAGTTTTCATCTTTGTTATTCATCACCCTCCAAAACGATATGTTTCCTGGCTGCATTAGGTTTGGCATGATTTTTGATGGCAGGTGCCTTTTTCCAACCCGCAACATAGTATACTGTGATATTTTTTGGCGTATGAGCCTTATTTATTTATTTATTTATTTATTTTCTTTAATGGTATTTGGCCAAGGACGGAAATGTGATGTAGATCTGAAAGTAGACGGCTAAATACCTTTCGATTTCACTATAATGGAAGTACTTGTCTGGCCGTGAGCTGTGTGACATTTCATTTGGTCGGTACATTTGTCTGTTACCTCTCAACAAAGACACTTTTATTTTTTTGCACATATCCTCATGTTGGAAGAGTTATTATTTTAACAAGATGAAACTGATATGCTGAAGCTTACTTGATTTATCTTGCAGGATGGATGAACATGCATTGGTTGGGATTGTGAACTCAGATGAATCTAGAATGATGGTTTTGGAGAACGTTGAGAATTATATCCTCACGTTGTCTGATCAGCAAGATTTCACTGCCGCAACTGCATCGTCTGCTTCTGCAGCATTAGCAAAAGTGACAGAAAGAGCTTGTATTTCATTTTCAAGAAATTTCAGATGCAGTCCCACCATCTTCCCTCATATGCAATTCAATTTCACTGCCGCAAATATGTAGATATTCTTGCTTGAAATTTTATCTTTGAATTTTCCATTCATTCCTCTTTTTATCTTCATTTGATTAATTTGCTCTTTCAAATATCTTTACTGCATTCATATCTGCTAATGAGAAATCAGAGGTAGGTAGTTTGATATATAAAATGTGTAATTCATGGGAATCACTGCAAACAACTTCCTTGTTAAAAGATGTGGAATGATTATCAGAGAAGCTATATTGCTGGTTCTATATTGTTCAGGTGAGCACTAGGCAAAGCAGGGAACTTTTTCCGGTTAGCTGTTTCAGCAGATAAACAAGTGGCCACTTGCTTTGTTTGTTTGCTTTTTTAGCTGCTCTTTTCACACTATTGTTTTTTGTTTCCTCTGATTTTCTCCCTTTAATTATTTCTCAACAAAGCTAAAATGGACAGATTAGTGTCCATATTAAAGAATCCTTCTGAACTCTGGGCATTCGCAGCATTTGCCTTTGTCCAGGTATAGCCTCCTACATAAGTTTTGTTGGATAATTACCTAAGATATATACAGATAAAACTAAATACAAACTCCAAGGGGTATATTATCCTTGAGTCAAAACTAGAACTATTTCATCTCTGAGCTGCACACCTAATTTTAATTGCATGAATGTAAGTCCCAAGAGAGTTTCTTTCTTGCGATGACAAATATGAAATTGAATTAAATTATTTCATCCATTTAGATTCATTTACTATCGCAAAGACAATAGTCATCATTAGAATCAAGAAGAAAATTGCATGTCTTTTTTTCATTGAGACCTAATTGATAATGTGGATAGGTCGTAAGCGGAAGGGTGGAAAATGCATTTCAAAACCATTATTTTTTGAGAAAATGGGATAGAGCTACTACTCTCTGACTCTTTTGGTTCAAATGAATCATATATTTAAATCTTGAGCTAAACAAATGGGAAAATTCTCTAATGTTGTGTTTGGGGGAAGAGAGGGAAGAAAATTGTGAGAGAAACAAACACAAATTTCAAAAAATTTCTTCCAACCAAAAATTTAAAATTTTTCTCCATTTTGCATCCAAATTTTTATTCACTTCATTTTCCTTCGTTTCCCAAACATGATATAATTGTTTGTGGCATATTATATTGCAGTTTACAATTCCCGGTGTTGGCCAAACTTTGCACCATGTGAAACTTATGCAAAAGGCTGGAACTGCTAGATTTATGTGTAACAGTTGATGATGCAACCGCACCACTCAAGGCCAAGATATTTGCAAAAATTGTACTTCGTAATTTGGAGCACACCGGGGAGAATCTTCAAAGGGGATTTGAAGTATTTCTGTCTTTGAAGAATGATTTTCGAGTAAGATTATGCTTAATTGTCTGCATCTTAATGTCATTCTCAGGATTAGTGCAGCACTGAACTGGGGCTTGAACATTACTTAGACACATACTTAGCTGACAAACTGCAACTAGGGGTGAGCGTGGTTCCCGAGTAGAACCGGGAACCGGGGAACCGAACCGCTGGGTCCGGTTCGGTTCCGGTTCTAAGGGGATCGGTTCCGGTTCCCGATTCTATTTTTCTCGGGAACCGGCGGTTCCGGTTCCGGTTCCGGTTCCTATGGGAACCGGAACCGAAGGAATCGGAACCGGCCAAGAAAAACCCTAACCCCCTCTTCCCCACGTGATTTCATTTTCCCCCTTCCGCCGATTCTTCCCCCTTTCCTTTTCTTTTTCTCTCTCTTTCTTTTCTCCCATTTTTCCTCCTCCCGTCACTTCTTGCCTCCCCCAAACTTTTTTCTTTACTTCTCTTTCTCTCTCTTCTCTTTCCCCCTCTCTAGGTCGAGATCACCCCCCTTCTTCTTCTTCTTTCTTCCATCCTCTCTTTTGAGGGTTTCCTTTTTGGCCGAGGGAGAGAGGGACCAAGCAAGAGAGAGCGACGAGAGAGAGGGAAAGCAAGGGGGTTCTAGTTTTTCCGTAGATTTTGGGCTGAGAGAGAGATGAGCTCGAGGGAGAGAGACCGAGAAGGAGAGTTTCGTGCGACTGAGGGAGAGTGGGAGAGGTTCAGCCGTGCATGGGCTCGGTTAGAGAGTGAGACCGAGAGAGACCAAGGGAGTGAGAGAGAGAGAGTGAGTAGTCCGCTTCGTCTCGTGTGAGAAAGAAGTAAGAGACTCGCCTCGCCGGAGGCCAGCCCACCGACCACCGCCCGCCACAAGACCGCGCCAGCCCTGTAGGCCTTTCTTCATCTCGTGCGTGCCTTGTTTTGGGCACGCGGGTCTGAGTTCGCGACTGTTCAGCTTATGTGAACTCCAGCCCTACCGGTTCTCCGTTGACACTGATGTGCATTCTGGTACGCTTGTTGTGTGTGCTAGTATGCCTATAAAGAGTCTTCGTTTGGGCTTAGGCAGGGGTGAGCAACCGGGAATCGGAGAACCGAACCGGACCCTCCCGTTCTCTGCCTCTACCCGTCGCTGACGCCGCTCGCCCTCGACACCGCCGCCGGACGCCGTTCGCCCTCGACACCGCCGCCGGACACCCAAGTAGCCTCGCGCTCGTCTTGCCCTCGCCTCCCGCTCCTCGACGCCGTCACCCCTCGCTTGCCTCTCTCGCTCGCCCGCTTGCCGTCGACGCCGCCAGTGGATGCCGCTCGTCCTCTCGGTGGCACCTTCGTGCACATATAATCTTCTTAACGCAACAAAGTATACACCTTGATGAATGACATGAAAATGTAAGGTTAGATATCAGTATCTAACCCACTGCACATTCTGGAATTCCCACTATCATATGTCACTCTTGTAGCATTGCTTCTCTAATTGGCTTGTTAACAACTTGCTACATGATTGATAACTCTTGTTGCTGCTAGCTATCGTCTAAATTGCCCTCTGTGCATAAAGCTTTTGCTGGAATTTGGAACTTGAATTGAGTTATGGAGTCTATCGGATGCTAAAGAGCTATTTGTAACCCTGGTAGGTCATTGTTGGTGGGGTGCCTGAAGGCACATTCTAAGCACCTCTCCAAGACAAGGAAGTTGAGTGAAGTCTAATGGTATTACAAATGACAAGAAATTTGAACATTAAGGGAATAAAAAAAAAAAAAACCACTTCTTTACATTTCCAAAAGGACATTTATTATAGCTTAATAAGCGCTTCAAATGCATTGGCTAGCATTTTTAAAAGCTAGTAAGAAACCTTCAAAACAATACCTCTAGTACCAAAATCTTCTGATGCACCATTAACAGTGCTTTGGACCTAGTGAGCAGTAACCAGCTAGGGGGTTATGAATTAATAATAGCATTACCAAGTCATTTTGGGGGCACAAATGTGGTCGTCCAGGACCTCTTTTTTGAGGAAACCTACCACTATTGATTTTGCTGCATAATAAATATTGCCTGGTCATTGTCCTGTCATGTAAATATACAAAGTAGTGATCGTGGTGCTCAAATTGCACCATGTGACATCAAATTTAATTGTCTATCTTTCTTTGAATTGGGGATCAACTGATCTTCATCGTCTTCTACTTGCGAGTTGCAGCTTTTGACTTCGAATGATCTCATGAAACTGATATTGCCTATATGCATCCACCAAAACATCTGGGCAGACAAGGTGCTCATAGACCAGCGATGACAATCCGATGCTCGATGACTCCGGTTTCCACAGGCTCCTCATATAGACGTTGCGTTCTCATTGCTCAAAGTTAGCGCTGCCGTGGCAACCTAAAGCCAGAGTAAATGTCCACGAGGCCGGTTCACGGAGAAGAGCGAAGTCTTGGCGTTTGGAGTGATCGTTCTCCAAATGCTGTCAGGGAAGCAGAAAGTAGATCACTCCAAAGCGTCTGGCGAAGGGAAAAGTGCAGCAACTTTAGCGGCTTGCCGAACTTTGGCTGAAGAACTCACAGAATCATGATTTCCAGCTCCTAGAATATTGGCATTTAAGGTTTCTCCTCCTTCACACTTTTAATGTTTAATTTGTCTTATGGTATTCACGTGATAAGATGCTCATATTGGTTTTCCTGTTCAATAGGAGGGAAGTTGTACATAGTGAATGAGAAGAATGATTCTGAATCAAGGGTGAGTTTTTTTTGGTGCTTTTAACTCTTTTACACACTCAAAATGTTTATTTTCTGCGTGTGTTATAGTAATTGAGTTTAGTGATCTGCTGGCTAACTCATTGGTTGCTACTAGCTCATATTATCATCAGTCATAGATGTCTTAGAAGTCATCGATGTGACAACTTGCTTACATGTATAAACATGTTGCATCAGATGTCCCTGAATGGCCAATAGAAAATGTCAATTTTGGGATAGTAGATTGATT
The DNA here is from genome assembly GCA_014182725.1 of Eucalyptus brandiana. Taxonomy (NCBI): domain Eukaryota; kingdom Viridiplantae; phylum Streptophyta; class Magnoliopsida; order Myrtales; family Myrtaceae; genus Eucalyptus; species Eucalyptus brandiana. Next base: position 21,645,413 of record CM024671.1, on the reverse strand, counting down.
AATTTTAAGCTGTGTTCTTGTTGTCTAAATATCTACTATTACACCAGCAGAATTTTTTTTTGGCAAAAAAAGAATTAACCAGTGAAGCTTTTGTTATACGTCAAATATGTACAGTTGATAGAGAACAGAGAGAGTCCTCATTGGTTCGGCAAAATCATCAGTGGAGAAGCCAACTGCCTCCTCAAAGTACATTTACCGTAATTTTTCATTGCGGTTCAGAGAAAATCTTGTACTTCAATCTCTTTTTAGCTTTCTCATATCCTAATATGTCTGCTGCAATAATGCCTCGAGCTGTTCTTTTTGTGTGAAATCAGAAATGGCTGCAAATAGTTTATAGTTATGATGATAATTAATATCTTTTACTTCAACAGAGATCAGACTTCGAGGTTTAAGATGACATGTTTATGGTTTTGCTGTCTAATTTGGATTAAAAATGTTTTGATAGGGTTCAAAGTCTATATCCATATTGGACGGTCTAATTTCTGGTAACACCGAGAAAATTCCTCCATCACCGGTTATCAAGCAACCGGCCGTGGTCAGAGTAAGTCTTTATTATCTACAAGATAGCCATTATAACTTTTAGCTCTATATATTTCTTCTATCACTTAGACATCTTTGGAAACTTTTCCTAGGAATGGGAAGAAATTGAGCTCAATGAAAGGTTTTCCGGCAACAAACAAAGGTTCTTCTCCTATCAAGGAAAGGGCAGGACTAAGTCTCTTTCTTTGTGAGGTCGCTTGTGCTTTGTGAAAAGGAAGATAACATATCCGAGTTTCCGGATGAAGTGAAGCTCTATTCTTTGATTAGTTTGCTGTTTGATGTAGGTAAATCAATAATCAGATTATCAAATTTACTAGTTCATGAAATAATACTCATCCATTATAAAAAAAATTATCGGTTCTTTTTTAAAATTATCCTATGATGATCTTTCACTTCTGTTGTAATATCTGCAAGATATTTGCAGGAGGAAAGTTTCTCAAAAGAAAGATTAGTTCTGGTTTAGAAACCATTGCTGCAACATTGCCGAGAGATATTCATGCAGCTCCACTTGAAAGCTTTGTTACTAAAGCCGCTGAAGTCATTGGAAGCTGTAAAACAATGAGGGATATGGCTTTATTTTGGTGCAGGGTTGTTGCTGAGGTAAGGGACTTTGTGAAGTGAACAGCTGGACTTTGCAAAAGAGAAATAGTTCACATTTTAGAATATTAAACGTTTATGAGTATTATAGATTGTGTTCGTGTTATATTTTCTTTGATGAATGACAAATTTGTTTATTATTGCTGCATTCATTTCCATTTTTTAAAATAAAAAATGAAAAAAAAAAAAGAAAAAAGAACTGTTGGAACCACGGGAACCGACCCTGGAATCTGTGATAGGGTAGGTTCCAGGTTCTTGGTTCTGACGGGTAGGTTCCAAGTTCCAAAAAATGAGGAACCTGTACCCGAGGGTAGGTTCCAGGTTCCTAGCGGAACCTGTAAGGAACCGGGAACCGCTCACCCCTAACTGCAACTACAAGCTTAATAGTTTGTTGCCTAATTGTTTTGAAGAGCGGTTAGCTTTTGAAGGTTCCATCTTGATGAAATTGATAAAACCTGTAAAGGGATAATAAGTTATTCCGTGCACAAGTATAATAATGTGCTGTGAAGGTGAAGAAAAATTGGCAGGAAGAATCAAAATATTTTCTTAGTGGCTCCTATATGAAGCAATAGGCTAAAAAGTCATGAATAAAAAAAGAAAATAGACTTTTTAACCACAATATCCTACCGTCGCTTGTAGACATTCTTGTTAGCATTGTACTTTGTTCAGCCATCACTTGTGTTCCCTTGATACGTGCTGGGCACCCTTGTGCACAGTGCTTCTAGATGTGCTTGCAGTGAAAATAGACTTTCATCATTTTCTTTTACTATTTTTTTGGTTCTGTGCGTTTTGGGGGTTGGGTGGTTGCTTTCTTTATCTCAACATTGCTAAATACAAAGGTGGACGATAGGGAGCAGATTTTTTTTCCCCCCTCTGCTTTGTATGCACATACGATCTTTTGCCTGCACATACATTTATTTGGTCATTCTCTAGTTCTTCATACATGAGTCTTGATTGTACAGTTATGTCTTTGTAAATATTATTATAAGGAGAAATGTCCGTGCCAAAACACGATTTGCTATCACGAATAGTGTGACATCTCGATTTTTCGATTCTATTTTCAATAAATTGAGACAGGCATTTCGTTGGCACGCATATAGTTCTTTTCCTTGAGTCGGCCACTCATGTGAAAACTAGTCTATCGGGTGAAGCTGTTAAAAGTTTCTAATGCATCAGACTCGATAATTTGACCAGAAAGCGACCTTTCGACCGAGCTAATTTACAAGGGTCATTACGGCACGATTAAAATCGATTAAAGATTGGAGATAGGTCGACTCGACAGAGGCATGTGATCAGGTGTTGGTGATTCCACCAGATCACACAATTCTTGTCGATCGGCACTGGACCGACTTTTCTATCGATTGGGTACCCTGTGTTCGTATTTGAAACCTTGAGATTACCCCGACAACCAAAAGTCGCCAATGTTTCAAAGATGTACATTGTGGCTTGAGATGATCAACCACAGGTCAAATGCGTGAAAATTTCTAAAGGCTACCCGGTAGGTTGGGCCGCGCTAGTATCGTGCCAAAGTGAAATTAACCGTGGAATTGAGATCGAATTCAGAAATTGGAAGTCTGGGTGTGTCACAAATCATTTTAGGAACATTGACTAATCTTCGGAAGATTTTTCATGCAATCAGAGTTCTTTGGCAAATTAAATCCGAGAATGGCTATTTTAGCTCGAGAAATTAGTAGGCCACTTTTGGTCGCGCTTTTGGGACTTAAGTTGATTATATAGACAAGTGAAGATGTGAATTGAAGTGTGGTGACATTGAATTAATTTTATGGACTTCAATTTGGACTTAATTGGACGTGGATTGATTGTAATTGAATAATTTGATGCACAAGATTTTATGCCCCGGCGGAAAAATAAATTGCAACCATTGGAAGAGGTTGTGGATGATTGGGTGAGTGGAGTGTGATGTAATCCATGAGGTCATGAGGTGGGCCATTTTTGGTTGGATTAAAGAAAAGGAAAAAGAAAAGAAAAGAGCCCCCCTTTCTTCTCTCTCCTCCCTCTCTTCTTCCTCTCTCCCGTGCGATTCCTCCATGGGCGTTTTCTTCTTCTCCTTCGGACGTCACCGGAGCAAAGAAGAACCGCCACACGCCCGTCGCCGGAGCTCGCCGCCACCGTGTGTCGTCCCGCACCGCGCCGCCCGCGCGCACCTCCGCCTCTCTCTCTCCCTCCGCGCGCCGAAATCCTCTTTCCTCCATTGTTGGTTGCCGCTCGACATCCAGCCAGATCCGAGGAGGTGTCGCCGGCTGCGCAGCCCAGCCGGACCGCCGTCCACCGCTCGTTGCCGTCGCACGCCGTAGGACCGCCCGCCGTCTCGCGCGCCATTTCCGCCCGTGCTCACCCGCGCTTGGCCATCCCCGTCCGTCTCGATCCGTGAGTTCCAGGAGCTGCCGGAGCTCGTCCCCGCCGCCGTGAGCCGCCGTTCGTCGCCGCCTTGCCCGCTCGAGCTGCCGCCCCTCTCCTCCGCCGTTCCTCCGCCCGAACCGGCGCCGGATCCGCCATTCTCGGCCCCAAATCAGTGGCTGGAAAAAATGGGTATGGCAGCCCACGTTTGGCCCGTTTTGGCCGGCTTCCCGAGCCCGGATGCTCGGCCCGCTTTGAAAAGTCGATCCTCGCGTCGTCCTCGTCGTTTTGGTCCGCTCGGCTCGCTAATCCGGTGAGTTTAGCTCACTAAATCTTGATTAGGCGGTTAATTATACTCTAAGTGTGCTTAGTTTAAGTTAAGCAAGTTTAGGTGGATATCTTAGTTTATTTAATTGTGATTTGGATTAAAATGTTTGTTTAATTTAAAGTGTGTTTAATTAAAAGCTAAGAGAGTTTATTTAATAATAAACCTTGATGGGACATAATAGGGTTTTATTTTTGAATTATTTAATTGTTTCGAAATTCTAGAATTTATAATATTATATTATATTCCGAAATTATTAAAATATTATTATTAAAAAAAAAGGAAAAATTATTTTTGATCCCGATTCTCAGAATTTCGTGCCGATCGCCGCTATGCGTTCGGATTTTGAAATTGATGGTTAGATATTATAAATTGGGTGTGGATGACGAAAATATGGATATTATTATTTAATTAATTTTCGGAATAAATTTAATTATTTATTAAATTCGAAAATTTCGTCGGGACCCTAAACTCTCGAATTTCGTGCCGATCGCTCTTTGTGTATTTAGAATTTGAATTTGATGATTGATTGTGGCAAATTGAGTGTGATTGCAATCTAATAGGGATTCTTTATAAAATCCAAGTGTTGAAATTGATGGGAGATTGGCCGTGATTAACCACCTGTTGGAGGTCGTGCCCAGTGAGGCCGTGATGGACCACCTATGAGAGGTCGTGCCTAGTAGGGCCGTGATGAACCACCTAAGAGAGGTCGTGCCTAATGGGGCCGTGATTGACCACCTATTAGAGGTCGTACCCAATGAGACCGTGATGAACCACCTACGAGAGATCGTGCCCAGTGAGGCCGTGATGGACCACCTCTGGGAGGTCGTGCCCAGTGAGGCCGAGATGGACCACCTAATTAAAGGTCGTGCCGAGTGGGGCCGTGATTGCCACTGGTTGTTAAACCTTCCTATATGGCCGTAATTAAGAGCAATGATTGATTTGCTAGAATGACATGTAATCGGCCGAGTCGATTGATCGCTGAGACGATCCAAGTGGTTGAATTGTTCTAATGATGTGATTGTGTTGCAGTTGTTTGGTTATTATAATTGCACGTGGTTGAATTATATAAACTGTGCTAACCTGCAGATGAAGACTAATGCGAGGTAAGTCTTACGTGTGATGTGGCTAGGCCACCCGGGGCGTATTTTCTTTCTAATAGGGGTTTAGGGGTTGAACTTGCTTTGAGACATCGTCTCATCCCGGTTGTGGGATTAAAATTTCAGGTCCCCGGTGAATGGAGCGGCTAGATAGCTTTGGTGGGTCTTGAGGAGTTGCGGAGGTGAAGTCGGGAGGGCGGAGAACGTGTCCGACTTGTAGGTTGTAGGACAGTTCATTTTTAAGAGCCGGTCTTTTGTAGACTTTTGGCTATATGCCTTCGTTTATAAGTTGTTGGTTTATGTAAGTGTTATGTTGTGGTTTTACTTCCTGCTTGTCTATCCCGTATTTCATTGTCAGGGGTTTTATAATACGTTCCTCTTGCGCAATAATAAAATGAATGGGGTCGGCGACACTACCTGGGAATCTCGCATTTGATCGATCGTAGCGGGATGTGCGCGCGCTCGGGGTTCGGGGCGTGACATCCCCGTTTAAGTGGTATTAGAGCCTGGTCTGTGTATGGAGTGATAAGGTGCGATGAGTCATGGGATAGTTAGTAGGAAAGGCTTTTTTTATATGCTGATGCATGTGAGTGATAGCTGATTGGTAGCTTGTTGTGGGGTCACTCAAATTCTAACTTTGATGTTGGAATTAGAAAACAGGTGTCTATAAAGAGCCTGTAGGATGAGTGATCAGGAGTGGAGGACTCCTTGGAGAAGGTCGGTAGGACCTATACCTCGGGGTAGGACGCTGACAAGAGTTGGTACCTGAGGTAGAGCGTAGGTTTAGACCAGCGCGAGTGTGAGAGTACCGCCGCAAGTCGGTACTTAGAGTGCAGCAGCACTGAACGGTCTTAGGTTCATTGGGATCGTTCAGGCGCTAGTGTTCCTTGGAAGCTTGTTGGGTCAGTGAGTTCGGGACCGAGCCGCCGCTGTTGCCGTTGTTTCTACATTTGCTAGTCTTTGTGACCGTTATTGTTGCCGCGCCTATTAAGACCCAATCTGGAGCTGTGATCAAGGATCAAGCCTCCGTATCTGAGTCAATGTTCAGTTTAGACAGAGACGGAAATCGATTGGGGAGAAAGGCCGATGTCAGAAGAAAGGTGCCATGTTTCACCTAACCGGAAGAGTAGAGTTGAAAAGTCAGTGCTCAACTTGATCGTTGTGTGTCGTGTTTGTAAGAAAAGATATGAATCTGTCATGTGCTGTAAGAGGGAAATGACTTGTTACAGGTGTCGCCAATAAGGTCATTTGATCAGAGATTGCCTGTATAGACGAGATGGAACCACAGTACATTCGACACCGCCGTTGATAAGACAGAACATAAGAAGCATGCTTTCGGGACACTTAGTGGGATACTTGGAATGGACCCCAATGCAAGGAAGGGTGCTGGATATTCCTTGATAGGAGGTAGAAGACTCACTGATTATGTGCCGAGATTGTGGAAAGGAGGCTTGAGTTAGCCCAGTGTCAGAGTAAAAAGTGGAGCATGCTTCGAATGTGGCCAGCACAGCCATTGAGTTAAGAACTATCCGCATAAGTATCGTTATTGCAGATAGAACGCCACTAGGATGGCTGAAAGAGCATGAGTGGGTCGACCAAGCATCGACCAAGGGAAAAATGTTTCTGAGATATTTTTATCAAAGTAGTGCAGCAGAATTTTCAGCGAGAGTTGTAGGATTTCCGGATTGGTAACAAAGTAATTGAAATATGAATCTCTGTCTATAGTTGTACTTGATGGGTTTGCTTATGTATGACTTGGAAGTCATTTATGAAAAGGTTTGGCTCGAGGAGCTTTCCATCGTTATGAATTGTGGCTGTGATATAATTCAGTTTGTTCAGTTAACATATGAAAGTTTTGAATTATTGAAAGTCAGAAAGGACTTTCGATCCCTGTTATTCGTCACTGAAGACGACCTTGGTTCTAGTTGTTAGTTGCCAAATCTACATGGCAACTGTAATAGAGGCGTCAGTTGAGGAGCCGGATATGAGGAACTTAGCCACGGTACAGAGGTTTTCTGAGGTGTGTCAGGAAGAATTGACAGGTTTGCTGTCAGAAAGAGAAATGGAGTTCGTGATTGAATTAGCACCGGAAGCAGCCAATCTCTAAGGCTCCTTACCGGATGGTGTTACCCGAGTTAAAAGAACTAAAGGTGTAAATGGGAAGTGTTGGATAGGGGATTCATACTTTCCGGTGTATCACCTTGGGGAGCACTGTTCTATTCGTGAGGAAGAAAGTTGGTTCATTGTGTTTGTAAATCGATATTTCTTAAGATCGATTTGGAGGTCATGGTATCATTAGTTGAGGATCAAGAAAAGGGACATACCGAAGTTAGCATCTCGCACTCGATACTGGCAGTTATGAGTTCACTTTGTAATGCTTTGTGTGGTTTAATAGACACCCTAGCTATTTGTCTGGGTCTGATGAGCAGAATGTTTAAGGACACTTGAATCAGTTGTGATCGTGTTCATTGAAGTTATCCTGGTGTGTTCGAAGAGTGCCGAGGGGCACGAGAGACGTTGAGGATGGTACTTCAGACCTTGAGTACTCTTGGATTTTACAATAAGCTTAGTAGATGTGAGTTTTGGATGATTCGTGTTGCGTTCCTAGGTCACGTGATTTCAGGCGAAGAAATCTCCGTAGACCCCGTCCAAGATCGAAGCAGTGAATAGTTGGCCGAGATTGACTATAGTGACAGAGATTAAAAGTTTCTGGGGATTAGCAGGATTTTACAGACAATTCATAGAAGGGTTTTCAGCGTTAGCGTTAGCGTTGGCAAGACTACTGAGAAAGGAAGAGAAGTTCGTATGGACAGGTAAGTGCGAGTGTAGTTTTCAAGAGCTTAAGCAAGAGCTGACTACCGCACTTGTGCTGACTATTATTATTTGGTCCTGGAAGTTATGAGATCTGCAGTGATACGTCGTTTAAAGGATTGGGTTGTGTGTTGATACAGCAGGATAGGGTTGTTGCATATATGTCCCGTCAGTTGAGACCTCATGAGTTGAATATGAGATGGCGTCGCTGGATGGAACTCATTAAGGATTATGACTATGATATTTTATGTCACTCTAGAAAGGTGAGCAAAGTCGCGAGATGCACCGAGTCGAGAGTCCTTAGTTGCATGTTGGTACTCAATGATTGAATCTTATTTGAGAAAGTTCGAAATTCAGTTTTCAAATCTAAGATATGCCACCTTTTGAATCTTATGACTATCCTCAGAATTGAGCCGAAAGTTCAGATCAGAATCAAAGCGCTTCAGTGGACAGATTCAGAAATTCAGAAGACTCCATAAGAGAATGCGAGATGAGAGAGGTTGATTTTCGATTCGAAGACGAACGCTAAGGTTACGAGGATGATTGTGTGTAATTGATGATGTAGAGATTAAAGAAGATATCTTATGGGAAGCTCATCATAGCAATTTCAACGTTGTCCGGACACGACGAATAGATCTTGTTTTGAGTGTGTGACATCCCGATTTTCGGACTACGATTTCGATTGGTTAAATTGGGCATTTCATCGACGCGATTACAGTGTTTTTCTCTGAGTTGGCCACTTACGAGATAACTAGACTAGTTGGGTGAGTTATTAAGGACTTTAAGGCAAATAGACTTGAGAATTCGACCAGGAAACCGACTTCTTGACCGTGCTCATCTTTAGAGATCATTACGGCACAGTTAAAAATCGAATTAAGATCGGAGGTAGGTCAGTTCGACGGAGAGGAATGACCGATCGTGGGTGACTCCACTAAATTGGAAAACTCTCGTCGACGATACTAATTCGATTTTCCGTCGTTTTGATACCATGTGTCCGTATTTGAATCATCGAGATTTTCACGACCCTTGAGAGTCACCAATGTGTCGAGTGTGTTCATCGTGGCTCGAAGAAAATCGACCACGGGTCATTTGTCCTAAAAAGCTCTGAAAGCTACCTAGTAGCCTAGGTCACACTAAAAGCGTGTCGGAGTGAAATTAACCGTCAATTTAAGTTCGATTTCAAAAATGGAAGATTCTGTCTTGTCACAAAGTGGGTATACCAAAGTGTGTGTGCATTAGATAATTCACCGGCATGGAATGCCGGTGATGAATTGTATTTCAAATCTAGATCAGATGTTCCAAGTTGGTAGAGCTTTCATATGGTTCTTTCTTAAGCAGTGTATAGCAGAGAGTGCGGAATTTCGATTGCTGAGATGAAGTCAGGGAAAGAAAGATCACAGGCCAGGGTCAGTACAGTAGTCAGTGATTGCAGTTGTCGAAATCAGTGTCAGAGTTATATCAGATCTTGACTAGAGGTTCCCAGTTTCAGCAGATCAGTCAGATAATTTCTTTTTAGTCAGTGTAGAGCAGAGTGTACAGGATTTCAGTCAGTTGAGATGAGATCAGAGATCAGAAAATCGCAGTCCGGGGATGGTTTAGAAATCGGTGATCTAGTTGTAATTATCGAGAGACAGTTTAGAGACTGCTCGGAATCGCCAATTTAGCTTCGCAGATTTTGTGTTGAAAACCTTTGGAATTTTAAATGGGCAAGCGTTTAGTATTTTGGAACCCGAAGTGGTTTGGGCAAGATAGCAGTGATCTAGCAGTATTGGTACAGAATGAGCAACCTGAGAAAGAGAAGATGATATGAGACGACTGTACCCCCACCTTTTTGTTAAGAATTGGTAAAGGTTTAAATTTCGAGGACAAAATTTTTATAAGAGGGGAAGAGTTGTGACATTCCGATTTTTTGATTCTATTTTCAATAAATTGAGATGGGCATTTCGTTGGCACGCATATAGTTCTTTTCCTTGAGTCGGCTACTCATGTGAAAACTAGTCTATCGGGTGAAGGTTCGTTAAAAGTTTCTAATGCATCGGACTCGATAATTTGACCGAAGCGACGTTTCGACCGAGCTAATCTACAAGGGTCATTACGGCACGATTAAAATCGATTAGAGATTGGAGATAGGTCGACTCGACGAGGCATGTGATCGAGTGTGGGTGATTCCACCAGATCACACAATTCTTGTCAATCGGCACTTGACCAACTTTTCTATCGATTGGGTACCCTGTGTTCGTATTTGAAACCTTGAGATTACCCCGACAACCGAAAGTCGCCAATGTTTCAAAGATGTACATTATGGCTTGAGATGATCAACCACAGGTCAAATGTGTGAAAATTTCTAAAGGCTACCCGGTAGGTTGGGCCGCGCTAGTATCGTGCCAAAGTGAAATTAAGCGTGGAATTGAGATCGAATTCGAAATTGGAATCTGGGTGTGTCACAAATCATTTTAGGAACATTGACTAATCTTCGGAAGATTTTTCATGCAATCAGAGTTCTTTGGCAAATTAAATCCGAGAATGGCTATTTTAGCTCGAGAAATTAATAGGCCGCTTTTGGTCGCGCTTTTGGGACTTAAGTTGATTATATAGACAAGTGGAGATGTGAATTGAAGTGTGGTGACATTGAATTAATTTTATGAACTTCAATTTGGACTTAATTGGACGTGGATTGATTGTAATTGAAGAATTTGATGCACAAGATTTTATGCCCCGGCGGAAAAATAAATTGCAACCATTGGAAGAGGTTGTGGAGGATTGGGTGAGTGGAGTGTGATGTCATCCATGAGGTCATGAGGTGGGCCATTTTTGGTTGGATTAAAGAAAAAGAAAAAGAAAAGAAAAGAGCCCCCTTCTTCTCTCTCCTCCCTCTCTTCTTCCTCTCTCCCGTGCGATTCCTCCATGGGCGTTTTCTTCTTCTCCTTCGGACGTCATCGGAGCAGCAGCAACCGCCGCACGCCCGTCGCCGGAGCTCGCCGCCACCGCGTGTCGTCCCGCACCCGCGCCGCCCGCGCGCACCTCCGCCTCTCTCTCTCCCTCCTGCTGCGCCGAAATCCTCTTTCCTCCATTGTTGGTTGCTGCTCGACACCCAGCAGATCTGAGGAGGTGTCGAAGCTGGCTGCAGCCCAGCCGGACCGCCGTCCGTCGCTCGTTGCCGTCGCACGCCGTAGGACCGCCCGCCGTCTCGCGCTCAGCCGCTGCCCGTGCTCGCCCGCGCCTGGCCATCCCCGTCCGTCTCGATCCGTGAGTTCCAGGAGCTGCCGGAGCTCGTCCCCGCCGCCGTGAGCCGCCGTTCGTCGCCGCCTTGCCCGCTCGAGCTGCCGCCCCTCTTCTCCACCGTTCCTCCGCCCGAACCGGCGCGGATCCGCCATTCTCGGCCCCAAATCAATGGCTGGAAAAATGGGTATGGCAGCCCACGTTTGGCCCGTTTTGCCGGCTTCCGAGCCCGGATGCTCGGCCCGCTTTGAGGAAAGTCGATCCTCGCGTCGTCCTCGTCGTTTTGGTCCGCTCGGCTCGCTAATCCGGTGAATTTAGCTCACTAAATCTTGATTAGGCGGTTAATTATACTCTAAGTGTGCTTAGTTTAAGTTAAGCAAGTTTAGGTGGATATCTTAGTTTATTTAATTGTGATTTGGATTAAAATGTTTGTTTAATTTAAAGTGTGTTTAATTAAAAGCTAAGAGAGTTTATTTAATAATAAACCTTGATGGGACATAATAGGTTTTTATTTTTGAATTATTTAATTGTTTCGAAATTCTGGAATTTATAATATTATATTATATTCCGAAATTATTAAAATATTATTATTAAAAAAAAAGGAAAAATTATTTTTGATCCCGATTGCTCAGAATTTCGTGCCGATCGCTGCTATGCGTTCGGATTTTGAAATTGATGGTTAGATATTATAAATTGGGTGTGGATGACGAAAATATGGATATTATTATTTAATTAATTTTCGGAATAAATTTAATTATTTATTAAATTCGAAAATTTCGTCGGGACCCTAAACGCTCAGAATTTCGTGCCGATCGCTGCTGTGTATTTAGAATTTGAATTTGATGATTGATTGTGGCAAATTGAGTGTGATTGCAATCTAATAGGGATTCTTTATAAAATCCAAGTGTTGAAATTGATGGGAGATTGGCCGTGATTAACCACCTATTGGAGGTCGTGCCAAGAAGGCCGTGATGGACCACCATGAGAGGTCGTGCCTAGTAGGGCCGTGATGAACCACCCAAGAGAGGCCGTGTCTAATGGGGCCGTGATTGACCACCTATTAGAGGTCGTGCCCAATGAGGCCGTGATGAACCACCTATGAGAGGTCGTGCTCAGTGAGGCCGTGATGGACCACCTCTGGGAGGTCGTGCTCAGTGAGGCCGAGATGGACCGCCTAATTAAAGGTCGTGCCGAGTGGGGCCGTGATTGCCACTGGTTGTTAAACCTTCCTATATGGCCGTAATTAAGAGCAATGATTGATTTGCTAGAATGACATGTAATCGGCCAAGTCGATTGATCGCTGAGACGATCCAAGTGGTTGAATTGTTCTAATGATGTGATTGTGTTGCGGTTGTTTGGTTATTATAATTGCACGTGGTTGAATTATATAAAGCGTGCTAACTGCGAGATGAAGACTAATGCGAGGTAAGTTTTACGTGTGATGTGGCTAGGCCACCTGGGGCGTATTTTCTTTCTAATAGGGGTTTAGGGGGTTGAACTTGCTGAGACATCGTCTCATCCCGGTTGTGGGATTAAAATTTCAGGTCCCTGGTGAATGGAGCGGCTAGATAGCTTTGGTGGGTCTTGAGGAGTTGCAGAGGTGAAGTCAGGAGGACTGGAGAACGTGTCCGACTTGTAGGTTGTAGGACAGTTCATTTTTAAGAGCCGGTCTTTTGTAGACTTTTGGCTGTAGGCCTTCGTTTATAAGTTGTTGGTTTATGTAAGTGTTATGTTGTGGTTTTGCTTCCTGCTTGTCTATCCCGTATTTCATTGTCAGAGGTTTTATAATACGTTCCGCTTGCGCAATAATAAAATGAATGGGGTCGGCGACACTACCTGGGAATGTCGCATTTGATCGACCGTAGCGGGATGTGCACGCGCTCGGGGTTCGGGGCGTGACAAATAGTTTGACCCTCTCATTTCTTTGAACAAAAGATTATAAAAAAATTAATTGCCGAAGCCTTTTTAACTTTTCTACATAAGCTTGATAAATAAAAGAAATGCTCTCACAATATTATCTAGGAATTGTAAATGGTGCTCATTAAAATCTCCATTTCCGCTTTGGAATGTATAATTCCGGTGCACATGCTGCATTAATTGATGTACTTGAAAAACTCTTATGTGGGGAGTTTGCACCTTTTGCAGTATCTCATCGCAGCTCTTTCCTAATTTACGGCATTGGCTTCCCTGTGCTGCTTGTCCTGTGTACTTGATTGTGGGATTGTCTTCACAATATAGGCGTTCTTGACTTGCCAAGTAGATGTTAGCATCTTCTCATCGTCTTTTAGCAAATAAATATGGTATGACATGGTATTGTTATGTTTAATTCATGTAGAAGCTAACACAGGACGCTGATATATTGTTGTGCATTTCTGGTTTTATGCTTAAGGAATAGGATACCATGTTGAATGATTTTTAAGAACCTCCGTTTCAGGGGCTCTCCAACTTCTGCAGCAACGACAGCTTCTAGTGCCAGTACAACTGCAGCTCCGACATCATCTCTTATTGTCGCTTCTAGTAGAGGCTCTGCATTTGCTGTCTCGATAGCTAACTAATATACTTTTTACTTCCAAACATGGCACCACACTTTCTTGTTCTATGTCTACGGATATCCTGAAATTGTTTCTCATATTAATGGCAAATTAGTGCTCTGTTTTTGCACTATTTGCTCAAGCATTAACTCTTTTCTTTGTTTCTAAAAATTTTTTGGTCATGCAAGTTTGCTTTATCTATCTATCTGTTTCAACTGAGAATATTTTTTAACCTCCTTTTTTTATTCTTTCCTAATACGAGGGAGGGATTTCAAAGATACTTTCCTTATCTGCTATCCATCATTCAATATTTTTCTATAGGTACACGAAAAACTACCATAAGGGATTTCAGAAACACTTCTCTCTATTTTCTCTCTCTCTCTCTCTCTCTCTCTCTCTATATATATATATAATACGAGATTAACATATTCCGTTTGAGATCAGCGGCATCATCTTGATGTTACTAAATTTCATTTCCTTTTGAGATCAGCAGCATCATTAATATATTCCGTTACCTCGACGAAGTCACAACTCGACACCAGAGCAATAACGGCAAAGTCACAACACAAAACTGTCGCCGGCAGGTGACCGGCACAACTGAGACGCCACCACAGAGAGATAAAAAAGAAGATCCACATTGCTGATGGAGGGTTCGACCCGAACAAGTCCACGATGTCTTGGAAGTGGTCGTCTACATTCCGAGCGAAGGGACCCATACCCGAACCCGAAATCCGAACCCAGGTTCATGAACACATCCCGGAAGTCATCCTTGAAGATCGTCTCTCCGAAGCTCTTACTCGTTGAACAAACTTGGAGCCGAGCTCCAAAAGTCGAAGACATCGTCCCGGAACAAGCTCTCGAAGCTTGCTGAGTGGTCCGACTCGTCGCTGTGCACCCCTCTTTCGGCATGTTGCAGGTGCGCTCCTGCGACTTGTTGGCATCGTCCGAAAGGCACCGGAGGACCGACGTTGGAGAGCAGCCCTCGCCAGGGCCCCTTCCGGGCGCCATTGGGGGCAACTTCGCGGCCATCAGCGAAGGCGGAAAACGGGGAGGAGAAAGAAGAGAGTGGCTTTTGCCGGAAAAAAGGGAGGCGGGAATAAGTATCCAGCGAATTGAGCCACACCCAATGTAGCCCAGCAAAGGCTCGTCTCAATCTGCTAATTCAACGAAGGTTTTGCCACTTCGGATGATTCCTATCTCGCCGTAGAAACGGGGATTCTTTTCTGGGATTTTTGTTGATCATCGACTGAAGATTTTCTCAGAAGTGGAAGAAGCAAAGAGAGAGAGAGAGATTGTTCGATGAGGTGATGTGCGGAGGGAGACTCCGCCTCTTTTGTAGGATTCTAAAAAGGCTAAACCCCGAATTTAAGTGGCATTTCCTAATTCGGTTTTTTAAAATTTTAATTTTCTTCATTGACATTGCCCTTTGACTCACCCAAAATTTATGGAGTGAGTAAAGTGAGTTGAGATTTTACTTTGTGAAAAGAATTACAGCTCCATTAAAACGACAAAGCTTCAAAATTACACGTTCCTCTCGTAAGGGTAACATGATCCAATTTGATCCCCGAAAACAAACGGATTAAATTTCTTGGTGGCCAGTCTATCATCTCATAGGAGATTATCACAGCATTATTAGACTTGATGATCCAATAAGCTAGCCAATCTGTACATACATTTTCCTTTCTATAATTATGGAGAATACTAACCCGTTGAAAATATACGACCATATTTTTCAATTTGAAAAATGAGTGTGTCGCCGAAATGAAGAGATTGAGTTCAATATTGAAGTCGCTTGCTATTTGACCTCCACAACAAATTTTGGTAACACACACTGCCACTGTTTGCGCCAATGGAGCAAGCCTTAATCATCACAAATGAGTCCACTTACTGAAGCTCGACTCGAGTTGCCTTTAAAGGTCCCGTCGGAATTGAATTTGCGCCAACCAGAATGAGGGGCTCCAACCCACAAACTTACTTAAATTTCTTGTCGTGGCACATTATCTCGTTTCTACCATCCTAATGGCAAGAATATCCCTAACATATCCAAAGATCATATTCATAGGCGTACCGGAAAAAGAGAAATCCTTTGGGGATAGCCTTTGGTTCCTCTAGGTTCACAAATGCTAGCGAGTTACACCAAATACTAGCACCCAGCTGCCTTTTTTGGCTCTCAAGTTTGAGTATATATGGCGAATTATTTTTCTTAAAAAAAAAAAAAAAAAAAACTGATCAAATCATAAGAATATGAGGAAAAAAAAAGGTTAAAAGCTTAAAAAACAAAACAAAACAAAACAAAACAAAACAAAACTTCTTAAAAAAAAAAAAAAAATTCCAAGAGTCAGGCGATGGCTACAAGCGATGGAGGCTTGCCGGCCCTCCCACCTTTTTTTTTTTTCTTCTTTTAAGATTTATTTTTTTTTTAATTTTTTAAAGAGAAAAATAGATAAAGGAAAAATGACAGAAAATAAGAAAATGTAAACACAGAAATGCCCTTGATTAGCCGGTGAGGTCAAGTCATTCTGTGAAATTAATATGGTCGCTTCAGATTTTTATTTGAGAAAATAAGAATATTCGAGGTCCTAATTTGAGACAAGATTCACTTTGGGTCATTATTTAATAAATTAAGGGCACTTCGAGTCTTTATTTGTAATTTTTCTAAGAATATTTGTTTTCTTGGGTTGAGAAGATGAGTTTCAATTACCATATATTATGCGTTCGTTGGACCATGTATAAGAGTGTGCAACACCTTATTCAAATCAATCGAGTATTCGGAGATTTTCATCCATTTCACTTGAGAGAAAAGATTAATGTGGTTAAATTTAAGAATTTGAGCCGTTAATGATCTCTAGGACATATCTTCCCGATATACAATTTTTAAAATCTTCAATCCCAATGTGACTCTCCACCCTGGAGTGGAAGATGAACTTAGTTCATTACATGCCTAAATGAAAATAAAAAGGACAGCAAGAGGAGCTTGTTTAAGGGTATAACTGGAGACATAATTGAAAAACTACACCAAAATATCCTATTTTTAAACGGGCAACACAACGTAAAACAACATAGGAAAAGCCCCTTTTTCCCAATTTTTTAGTATCACCAATCTGAAAATAATATTACCTCAATTTCCTCAGACATTTTCCTTGAAAATGTAATCTGTGGAAATACATATAGGATTCAGCTTGAGGTCTGTCGCGTCGAGGATAGCCTTCGATTATGAGAAAACCACTGGTTCGTTCAAGGGGTTGTAGCTCGAGAGCGACGATGCAATCGAAGCCTAGGTCGACTTAAGACCTAGCCGAGAAAGTCGGGAATGTGACCATTGCTCCGCGAGCCTCCCGAAGCCGAGATTGTCATTCTTGTGGCTTATTTTCTTGTTTATATAAGAAGCCCATTTCTGAGTCTTGTTTGCTGCATCTATCGGACTTAATCATCATGGAACGAGCGGAAATCTTTAAGGACAGCCTCTTTGTGTTGGAGTATATGCAGACAATGACCAAAAGTTGAGACCCTTTGTGAGGTCCTTCTTCTAGTGAGATGTTTGGGATGTACATCGCACAATGAGCGATCTATCATACGCCCAGGAAATGGCTAAGCTTCTTGACCCGATCAGAGAATAACTCGGTTCCGGACATATGGAACACAAAGACACCAAAAACCTCTTGATGTGGTGCCGGGCCAAGAAAGTTGTGTGCTGATAATGGATGACACAGAACAGGTAAGTTGATTTCGAAATAACTTCCAAACACATTACTGTATGGTTTACGTGTCCAAATAATTTTTTACGAAGACGATAGTAGGTCCTCTTTAAATTTTCCAAGATCAATTTTGGATGGGGTTGCTCGGGATTAGTGTTCGATTGATTTGTAATTTCCTTTTCCGTTTTGCTGCGGGGTTCGATGTCAATCTTTGTTTCCTTGTGTTTGCACATTTTGGATGTGGTTGCATGAGGACTGCTGTTCGGTTTTGTTTTGCTGCCCTTTTCTGGGGTTTGGCTAGGAGGGTTTGAATCTGTATACATACTAATATAAATAGTGAGTCCACCGATCTATAATTTTTGTGTTAACTGAGAAGTGACCATGCATTCTCTTCCTTTGGTCGCCATAGCCTTTGGAAGCTATAACTTTGTATACATCTTTCAGCATGCCAACTGTCAAGAAATTAAAGAACATTTTCATGACAAGTCGCAATTCAATGTTTCATGCTTTATTGATTATTTTCCATTTCATCGATAATTTAGGATCCCAAATAAAACGTGGGCGTTTGACTTGGGGGGTTCTCAATTAGTTTTTGGCTTTGATAAATTATATTTGCGTCAGCATTCTTGAAGCCTAAGTCAATGTTTCGGAACCAAAAAATTTGGGCACGGCAGAAGATGGTTCGTTACTTCCAAGAGGAACACGAGGAAAAATGGACTCGAGTTTGAAATGCTGCGTGGACCGGGGAGTTTTCGTTATACGTTGGTGCCATCAGCCGACACTTACTTATCTTGTTCGCGCGCTGGGGCCATGTTGGTAAAAGGAGCAAGTAAAGCCTCTTGTAACATAGCAAATTTTGTGTGTCTTTATTCCGCAACCGAGCAAATTTCGTCGTTTGAATGCCTTAAACCCGGTATGTATAAGCTCTTACTACATCATATCCAGCTACGTAAAAATGGTAAAACATACGTATACATGGACAAACCAAAAGGCAGGCATTTCCTCTTGCGAAATGAGAACGCAACAGTCACCCCGAGCTATTTTCGAGAAAGCCTAGAACATCATGATCCACACGGTTCAAGATCATTTCGCAAGTTTTGGTCGATATTGACAGAGCTTTTCCACGATGGGCTATAGTCCCTAAAAAAGGCAAGACGGGACTTTTAAACATATGAAAAAACTTCAGAGGTGCCGCTGGACTCAAACAGATTTCCTCGGTGGAGGCCAAAACCAAATAACATCTTCGGTCGAAGCTCTTCCCTGAAAATGAAACTTCAGTCGTACAGAGGCGGGTCCAAGAGCTTCAGCAAAGTCGAATACTTTTTGTTAGACAAGTACTCCAGGAAAAGTTAAGAAGTATAAGAATTGACAGATGAGGGCATGACACAAACATACTGGCGTTAAATGCCTAAAAGGGAGGCACAAGATGCCAACGAGGCTAATGCACAGCTATATCAATGATCAATGTCATTTTAAAGCTACACACGAGTTTAACTTTGTACAAACAAAAAGTTGGAGGAAGGCCAGTATAAGATGAGAAATAAATCAAGGATATGACAAATACATAAGATGACAAGCACAAACATGAAATGTCGATAATGACGGGCTAGGGCAACAGAATGAACGATGACCGGTATAGAACTCTTTGCACTAAATGGAGAATTTATAAGTTGGCTGATCGAATGCTTTCATCAGTGTAATGCAAACTCTTTCTTAATCGTCGCCGTCAACATAGGCTTCTAACCAAGATAATTCTAATAGGGATAACCCTCGAGAGAGTTATGGAATGAAGATTAATCAAGAAGGGCTGTATTTGCACATCCATCAATTAGGAGGCTCTTTCATGAGAATGATGCCATCCTTTCTGAAATAACAACCCCTCCCCTCCCCTCCCCTCCCCTTTTTTCTTTTATTTTTCTCTTCTCCGTGATTTTGGCTAAACTTACAAAACGAACTTAAAGGGCCAATTCCGTTTTAGAATGGGAAGCGAGTGTAAAATGGAGCCACGGGCTGATCGATCATAAATTATGATTCATAATTCATTTCCTTAAAGGGAAGGAAGAACCACTACAAGCAAAACACGGCTCAAAATCTCTAATTAGCATACGGTTCAGAAGATGTCATACCTCTAGCATGAGGTCGGATGGCAAAGGACAAACACTTGGAAGGAGTGTCCAACAACATTCGCAGATTCCGCGGGTAGTCAAAGGATGGGGGCAGGTATCCGGGTCTACGGTTGATCCTGCACAATAGCAAATGACGGATATTATCTGGCAATTCTAGAGGAAAACAAAACTACAGCAGTGAAAGAGCATAGGGGATTGATAGTTAAGATCAGGCCCGTCATTTTACAACAGGAGCTTGCGGGGATTGTAGCGACGGTAAAAAGAACAAAGGGAATAAATGAGAACCAGTTACATCATAACAACTGGAAGTAGGTTTCGTGGGTGGAGGAAGACGTGTGCATTCGCAGAGTAAACATCAGTTACCTATCCTAGCATCACAAAACATGGCGATCGACTCGAGTTTAAACGCAACACCGTAACATTACAGAAAGAATCACACGTTCCTCTCAACCCTAAAAGGCAAAAGACGATTCAACCTTTGAGACCAAAGCAACAACAGGCATTAGAGCAGACAACGGGGAATATCTAAGCCAAAAGCTAGGGGGAGACCTTTAAACACGGAACAGGAAATCATGCGAGAGCCAAAGCAAATCCAAACAAATTTTCCTCTACTGAAGATCTAAAACAAGCTTAGATCTCCCTCAGGTCGACGAGGTACCCACAAAACAAGCAAACGGAACGACTTGCAACAACCGCAAATCATTAACCGAGAAATCCGACCGAAAATAGAGCCATCAGATCTGAGACCTGGAATGAGGGAGGGCTTACCAGGAACCCAATAGAAAAAACGTTGCTTCTGGACATGCTTGCTCGCCTTTGAGATCTCCTTCGAAGCCGAAGCCGAAGCCGAAGCCGCCCCAAGACTCTCCTTCGAGATCCGCTTTGAAGCCCTAAGACTCTCCTTCGAGATCCTCTTCCGCTTCGAAGCCACCCTAAGACTCTCCTTCGAGATCCTCTTCCGCTTCAAAGCCGCCCTCAGCCGCTGCTTCGAGATCCTCTTCAGGTTCGAAGCCCTAGGATTAGGACGCCGCTCCTTTGAGATCCTCTTCTGCTTCGAAGAGCTAGGAGGATCCTCCTGGTTATCGTTGCCATCCTTAAACATCCGGATCATCTTCTTCGAAGCCATCTTCTCAATATCGACCAACAGATCGACTCGAACGCAGACTGCACAGAGAGAGAGAGAGAGAGAGAGAGAAAGAGCGGGAGGGTGAAAAGGAAAAGGAGCTTGAATGTTTTGAATAAATAGAGCCCAGGTCGGTTGGCTAGGTTTACATCCACAAGTGCTTAACCGGTTGTAGTTTCCTCACCTGGCTTGACTTTAATTTAGTGAAGTTTGAAACAATTACGCATGATCTTCTTTTGAAAACTTATGTTTATTATGACTGCTTCCCTGCTCTTACACATTCCACTTATACGAAAATAGTAATAATTATTATGAAATTGTAAAAACAAATATCTCTAGTGCCCTTTCGATATCATTTCTTATTATTTTCAAAAATGTTTTTGCAGGCATTTTGGATTGATTTTAAATCTATTTTCCTATGATCATACGGGTTCGCAAACCACCAATTTAACATCCAAATAAAGCAATTAATAAATTGCAAGAATTTACTTTATAGCAACGAAAGCATCTGCAATGTTAGATCATAATTCACGTCATCAACCTTAGATATGATTTCTAATTAACACACATTTTCTTTTCTTTTTTTTCATTTAATTAATGGGAATTATGCTTTATGCAATGCAATATAACTAAATGACATAATTCTAATGACAAGCAATTTCTAATTAAATGGACCTAGCAATAATCACTAAATGAATCTAATTCTATATGACATGCGCATGATATTTTTGTATTTTCTTGATAGGTATGCAATCTATCCTAGGAATTGAAACTAATTTATCCTAAGTCATTTTTTTGCATTTTTTATGTGAAGTTCGAAAGTAGAAACATATGAAAATTATTTGGCTAAATTAAGATTCTATCCAACTTATATTAAGGATTAGGTCAGGCTAAACCCTAGTTTAAATCAATCCTAAGTCATTTTTTTGCATTTTTTATGTGAAGTTCGAAAGTAGAAACATATGAAAATTATTTGGCTAAATTAAGATTCTATCCAACTTATATTAAGGATTAGGTCAGGCTAAACCCTAATTTAAATCAAGATATTATCTTAACCAATCAATCTTTAACCTAAGACGCAGTCTATCTAAATCAATCTAAGTTTAAAATGAAATATGCAATTTATCCTAATCTGTAATGACGTAGAAATGATGCCCTAATTATATTAAGGATTAGGTCAGGCTAAACCCTAATTTAAATCAAGATATTATCTTAACCAATCAATCTTTAACCTAAAACGCAGTCTATCTAAATCAATCTAAGTTTAAAATGAAATATGCAATTTATCCTAATGTGTAATGACGTAGAAATGATGCCCTAATGCATGAGGTTTTTATTTTTTTTATTAATTTCGAAATAAAAATGTCAAATAATTAAACATGCAATTTAAGCTAGTGAAACAAAAATCTAGCTCCTAAATTTATGTTTTTTCTTTATTTCGAAAATTCATGATAAATAAAATGCTTAATCTAAATATGCAAATAACCCTAAAGCGTGCAATATTCTAACTCAATCAAAATCATCAAAAATATCACACATGGTTCAAATCAAGGGATAATATTTCACTAGTAAAATCGATAAATTGATCTTAAGCCTTAAAGATCAAAATATCAATTTTATTCCCAGGTTGATTAATTATTTCATCTAAAGTCTTATAGATGGAATAAAAAATTCGAGTGTGGTTGTGAATCAAATGGTATATTGGAATTTCCATTATATGGATCAACAAATATCTCAAATAAGGTAATGGAATTTTCAAAAATCAAAATAGATAAGATTTTCACCTAATTCGAATATTGGTTTCCGAATTCCGATCCTCGAATGACTACTCGCGATGCAATGTGGCGGTGATCGGTTGCTCGAAAGTCATCCGATGGGCTCCACGAGACCTGCGAAACAAAAATTTGTAAGCTCGACAAGGGACTCGTCGGTGATTGGGCGCAGGCACAAACAATTTTTTCCTTTTCAATAGGTTTGTTCTTCACTGTTGGCTCCGTGGGATCCTTTAATCCTATGATGATCCCACTAAATTTCCAACCTTTGACCACAGATTCTCCACCTGCAAAGCAAGACCAGTATGCATCGTAGGGGATTCCGCGGATGGGCCACAAGGATGCGGCTTGCGTCGGGGGTTGCAGCCCAAACTCGGAGAAATCGTCAGGACTCCGAAAACACTCGTGGGAGTGGAACCTGACGTCGGAGCAGTGCGGGCAGGCGATGTTGCCGTTGTGGGACACGGGCAACAGCTCCTCGATGGTGATCACCAGTAGCGAGTCGTCACCGAAGTGTCGCGGTGCGGTGCAGCAAACGACGGTGCAGCGATGGCATGGAATCAGCAGGGGCAGCGCGTCGAGATGGGGGAACAGCAGCTTCGTTGTCCGCACGGCGAGACCAGAAAAACAGCGCCGTCGTGTGGCAAGGCCACAACAACAGCGTGGTCGCCCGGTGCAAGGGTTTGCGGTGACCGAATTTGGCTGTTTTAGCCGTAGAACTTCAACGTCAGAGCTGGCTTGAATGGACTGAGGTGTCACGGAGGAATGGGACGTGGGGATGATAAGTGGACCCCTTTGAAGCCTGGTGTTGAATATGATGGTGGGTGGTCGGCACCGGATTGGCGGCTTGTTGCGGTAGCAGCGAAGTCACAGCAGCAAGTCTGTCGTTGCTGCTTGGGGCGATGCGGCAAGGACGGTGCAGCGGCAACTCGGGCGGCTCAGGTGCGGCACCACGACAAGGGGTCTTGCATAACGTGGGGTCTCCTTGGTTCGGCCGAGAGAGAGCGAGAGAGAGGACTCTCTCTCTTCTCTCTCGCTCTCTCTCTAGGGCTGCAGCTCCTTTTTCTCTCAATTGCGGCCGTGAATGTTAGTTGTGTGGCCCCCCTTCTTACGATTGTCTCTTGCTTCTTATTTATGTGTCAATCCTGTTTGCAAAAAGGCACGAGATATCTTGGGCTGGCGTGAATGAAATCCACCGATTGATATTCTCAATATTATGCCCAGCCCCTATTATCTCCCACTTCCCTTTGAGTCGTTGCTGAATATTTCCTTCGAATAATGGGAAAATCCCATTGAATTTGCTTTTTCTTTCTCAACCGCCATACACACATGCACCAATCTCCTTTCTTGATTTTCCTTTACTTTGTTGGTCAAATTTTCCTTTTATGCTCTTGAACGAACATTGACACAATATTTCTTTTGGTCTTGTTCCAATTGTGATTTTTCCCCAAAATATTTGTTGAAGATATTCATTTCTTGTTTGAAATAAAGAAATATCACATCGAAGAATAGAATAGCTTCGTATCTATTAAGCTTAAAACCATTCGTTCGAGTCCGTTCACCAATGTCGATCCAATGTGAATGCCATAAATAAATAAAAAAAAATGAATGCACCTAAAATTATATGCTATGCAATTAATATTATTATTATTATTTAGGGCTTAAAAATTAATCCCTGATTTTCAATGTGATAAATGACTAATCGGGTCGCCAAAATTTAGGTGTCAACATCGGTTCACTCACATTACGTAAACGATCACTTTACACTTACTGATCATAACCGATATCATATTGTACAAGAGTTGAGTTTGTTGGGAAACAATTGTTTTTAATTCTACTCGATCGTTTGATCATTTGTTTTTTTTTTTTTTTTTTTTTTTTGAATAATTATTATATTGTATGGAATTAAAGCAAATTTTCTCTCCACAATGTATTATACTGCAAATAATTTAAGTCAATTTTTCTCCCCATATTATTTAAGATAGGTCGGTCTTGTCACGTAGACGGTAAAACCCTCTACCCATTAATTATCACATGTCGAAGTGGGACTCACGTGTCAAAATTTCTCTTAATCTCTCCTACTCCTCCTATCCGCTTCTACTTCCTCTTCTTCTCTGTGTAGGCAACGTCTCCTACCACATCGAATGTGGCTCTGCCACCGACTCCAACAAAGCCTTCAACACCACTTGGATGTCCGATCGCTTCTTCACCGATGGCTGCTCCTCTGTCGTTAGCCCACTCATTGCTTTCTCACCCTCGCCCTAGCCCTCACCGCGAGGGCTAGACCCTAGACCCTTGGTTGTGGCCTATCATCGGCCATGGCAAAATGCCGACCACAGGCCAATAAGAAAAGAGAAGAAAAAAGAAAAAGAAAAGAGGAAGCAACAGTGAAGAAGACGAAAGGATTGACCAGTGGAGCCACCTAGACATGTGCGCGAGCGTTGAATGGGGTGTGTTTATTGCCTACGTGATAAGACGATATACTTAATATTTTCTTGTGAATTAGTCACACAATATATGTGTAGGCTGCTCTCAATGAGGCCAGTAGAAATACCTATGAATCCATAATTTACCTATACGGTAGAATTTCTCGTAAGAAAAAAAAGTCACATATATAATCGAGGAATTTTTCAAGATGTGTGTACTATCCTTCATCCAAATGAAATTGCTATTTCCTTTCTTTTTTTCTCCAACTGTGGGCTGTCGAGGGCATCACTCAGGCCACAGCCCTCACTTGAGGTTGGCAAGGAGCGAGGCACGACCCTCGCCAGCCTCAGGCTAGGACCTGACACCCTCACCCTCGCCTAGACCAACCTTGATTGTGACCGGCAAGGTCCTGGCCAAAAAGCCTGGTATATTTTATTTGGAGGACGGGCAATATGCACATATCTTGAAAAATTCCTCCATACGTAAACTTTAGTCATACGTTTTCAACTGGCCTCATCGTGAGTGGCCGACATATGGATGCTTATATCGTGCGTCTTACCCACGCATTGGAGAGATATAATAAATTAGCGCTCCAATTTGGCATCGTCGCATGAATAGATGCGAAGATTATCCTCTAATAAATCATTGCTCCTCCCCGAGACATGATCCAAACCCATTCAACAAGAAAACGAAAAATGAGTCCTTGTCCTTCGGTCTCTCTACTCCTCATCTTCTTCCTCACCTCCCTCCACGCTGCATCTGCAGATGGCGGCAGCACCAACATAATCCACAAGACGTGCAAGAAATGCGCGCAAGAAGACCCCAACGTCAGCTACAAGTTCTGCGTCGCGTCGCTCGAGTCAAACCCGTACTGCCACTGCGACAACCTCCGGGGCTCGGCCTCGTCTCCATCAAGCTGTTGCGGCACAACGTGACAAGCACGAGGTCTTACACAGAGAAGCTTCTGAAGAGCAAGGAGATGGATCCATCCGTCAGAGCATGCTTGCAAGATTGCTTGGAGCTGTACTCCGACGCGGTCGCGACGCTTGCAGAGGCGATCAGAGCCTACAAGGACGAGAGGTACGGGGATGCAAACATCGACCTGAGCTCCGTCATGGACGCATCGACGACGTGCGAGGACGGGTTCACGGAGAAAGGCACGGGGTCGCCGTTGGCCAGGAGGAACAAGGACGCGTTCCGGTTGTCGGCTTTGGCTCTCTCGATCATTACGATGCTCGCGCGTTCTTCGCATTAGTTAGGGCTGAACGTCTTGGCCTTTCATTGCTGTCGACCCCTGTATCGTCGTGTTTGGCACACTGATCCTGGCACTTTGGATTGTTTATTCTTTTACGTAGGAACTGGAATGATAACGCTGTGGTTTTCTTGTATGATTTCTTGATTGCGTCGGATGGGTGTCTGCGCGTCATCGTCTGCTCGCTGCTTTAAGGCTAAAGTTTCATGATCGATGCTTTTCCTGTACTTCAGGTATATGTTCTCAATGAATTCGCCTTACACGTGGCGTGAACATTTGATGGGTTGCTTTGCTTTGGAGAGTTAAAAAGTCTTTTCTTACGTGCAGCAGGATGTAACATATAGGATTCAGTATACATTGTTGGTGTACTTGTGTGCTTGCTAATTTTAAGCATGTATATGATTATTGACCAGAAAATATTTTCGGTCAACTAGTTATTTTGGGCAAATCGAACATGTGAAGGATCGAAAAATTAATTTTTGGAAAACACTTTCACTCAAACAAATTCACCTAAAGAGTTACAAGAATAAACGATCAATTTTTCCCGTCACGAAATGCCTTTTGAATGAAATTAAAATGGTTTATACCAACAGAATAACTCAGAAACCTTTTGAAGGAGATTAAAACAGCCTATACCAACTTAATAATTCGTTCCACCAACCAATCACCAACTCTAATATCAATTTGTTGGAGACGTGTAATAGAAGCCCGATATTAATTGGACCTTGACTCAAAAGTTTAAGTTAATGAGGACCAATTATGATATTTTAACTACTCAAACTATATCAATTATTTGATGTGAGATTTTTCTAATATAATTTCTACAAGCATCTTCACAGTTCTTGTCCATGCTTGTCATGGGTTATATATGTCAAAAATTTGTTTGCAAATTACATTAACTAAAACTCCTTTTCTACCTCTTCTCCTTCTACTTAACACGGAAATTTAACATTTTACGAGCAATAGAAGTGAGAGCAAAATGGAAATTAAATAATCGAAGAAGAAATCATGGAAAAATTATATGTATCATTTTTTGGATGACCGTATGACGTGAAACCATTTGTCTTATAAATAAATTCTGTTTACACTCATCAAACATTTCATGATCACAATTCCGTAAGTTCCATATTTTCTGTTTATATATAAAAATTCCTCTTAAATAGTCTAAAAATTAAATTAATGAAATTAATAAAACTAGCAAATATAGGAAAACTAATTAAATCAGAGAAGCGCGGTAAGCCTTACATAACTAGTAAATACTATTTCTATAATAAAATGCATTAAATGATTTTTTTTATGTAATCAAATCTCTGAATTTACAATGATATAAAGTAAAAATGGAAAAATGATAGATTCAAAAAAATGTGAATCGCTCGGAGAAATGATTTCATTAACCCTAGCGGCATCCGTAGAATCCTGTAAAGTGAACGATTAAGATTGGAAACGGAATCAGTAATTTTATTGAAGACAATTAAAAGGATTAAAGAGTAAAACTCATCGAAAATCGATTCGAGGTGACTTGAATTTTCCTGTGAAGTAGATGTACAAATTACGTGTCTAATACTGATTGGGCGAATATGGGTCCCATGGCACAATTATGCCACGTGGCAATCATATTGGCGAAATTAAGTGTATATTGTGCTGAATTTGAAGTCATATACGAAACTCAATCTGATCGGAGGATGTATATCGATTTGAATTGTTGGAATAATTAGGCATGGAATTCCTCGAGTGTTTATTTCGCTGGAGATAAATATCAAGGCCGGCTACATCAACAGGGCACTTAAGCAACACTAGAAATCGCACGAGAAAATAAAAAGAAGAAGGGAAAAGATAGGCATTCCGCTGATTGGTCTTATCTATTACGGTGGTCTCTATCTATATAAGAATTTGACCGCATAAAAGAAATATAAAAGCGTAGGTTTGAGTTCCTTTCTTTATGTTCATAAAAAAAGATTCATCTTTTGCCGCACGGTGGCCTTCGTTCTTTAAGCCAGGAGCCGCTGGATGACGTCTTCACGCCCGGGGATGCCTTGAAGCCGGACTTTCTTGGCCACAGGTTCAGAAAAGACGGTGATTCCGCATTGATTTAATTGTAAGATCCGGTCAGTTCTGACAAGACTTAAGATTGGCACTCTTGACGATTTTTGGGATTTGTTTCACTTAAAAGATCGGTGTTGCTCACCTTTCATGCTCGTTCCATATTGCAGAGAAATTGTTTCCACCAGGATCAGCAATTCCACTTCCTCCGTCGAAACCATCCCGCTGACGAATAACCACAGCAAGAAAATCAAGAGAATGCACAGCTCTTCCCCAGCAAACGATGTTCCTCAGTCCAGCAGCGCTGGATCATCCTCCCCGCCACAATCATCGGGCCAAAACAACCAAGCTCCGGCAACGAACACCTATTACTACCGTGACTTCCTCCCGAGCAAAGCCGCTGAAGACGGGGAGAGGGCCCAAAACCTTCCCCACGAGGTCAACCGCAACCCAGTAGAGATCCGGCATGAAGATCCGCTCCCCCGGTCTGACTCTCACGACCACCCGACCCTCTATAAGGTCATAGATGAGTTTGATCTTGCGGCGGAGAGGGTACCAGTCAGGGACCATGTAGCCTTAGATAGCATGTTCCGTCACTGGCCTATGTCCGTCGTGCAAAACATACAGGCAGGCCACAGGCATTACGTGACGATACGTGATGACACAGATTGCAATCATGGCAGCGGCGGCGGCGACAGCGACAATTGTGCGAATCAGCCTCTGTATTTCCGCGGCTTGAATGTATACTTCGCCAAGTGTCACAGAACCGGCCATTATTTTCTGAATATGAGCGATGTGTTCCTGGCGAGACAAACCAAGGTGGGAGATATCATTCTATTCAAGTGGGACGTTCAGAAAGGATGCTTCGCTATGGAGGTTGTGAGCGTCGGGAACTAGCCAAGCACATTGCATGCATGCAAGTGCAAATCCTTCTGGTAAAAAAGAAACCTTAATATTATGAACTTCTTTAGATTTACAGATTTAGGGGATGGATTTATGGAGACGATAGGATTTTTTTCATTTTCTTTTCTTTTTAAACACTGTTCTTGATGAGTAACATCATCCATCGATAAGTGCAAAGATTAATGTGACATATGAGTTTGATACGATGCCTATGTTGAATTTCTTTAGTATTAAAGTTGACTGGTTTGAAATAACTCCACTTTGAATCATCACCGAGACAAAAGCAGCGATTCTGAAGAAAATAATTCAAAGAAAGAAAGGTTTCAAAGTAAAATTTATATTTGCATTAGTGATTCACATCCTTTATAATCAAGGGATGAATTTGGTGGATATAGTTTACCCTCTTTGAGTAGATGCGCATGATCTCTTTTAAGTATAGTTATCCAATTTCATAATTCACATTGAAAACCTCAGTTCCATATCAAATAAATTGCTAAATCCAACCAAACCCTTTTGCCACTCAGTCACTCAGCCTCCGGCCATTTGCCACGACTTCAGCGGCATCTCTCTCTCAAATCAATATATGATTTCTTTGAAATGCTGATCTCGATGAAAACAATTTCCCCAATATCGAACAAGCTTGAAATTGAGCAACATCGATCGTGGCTCTTCTTTGTTAAATGAAACAGATCCCAAAAAATCAACGATAGTGCGAACCCTACGTTTTTCCGGCAGCTTAAAGGACGAAAGCTACTGTGGGGCAAAAGGTGAGTCCCTTTTGTACGATTATAAAGAAACAAAGTCAAACCTATGGTCTTATCTTTCTTTTATGTGGTCAAATTCTTTTCTAGATAAAGACCGCCATAATAGATAAAAAAAAACGACCAGGAGAATGCCTTTTCTCTCCTCTTCTTTTTCTTTTTCTTTTTTTGTGCGATTTCTTTTTTTGCTTAAGAGCCCGCAGAGGTAGCCGACCTTGATATCGATCTCCAACAAAATTATCACCCAAGAAATTTCACGGTTAATTATCCCAACGATTCGAACCCATATATGTATACATCCTCCAATTACACTTAATTTCGCCTATATATCGCTACATGACATAATTATGCCACGAGACCCATACTCGCCCGACTAGCATTAGACATGTAATCCATACAACTTTTGTGCAAGTAATTTCAAGTCACCTCCATTCCACACATGCCACTAGGGTTAATGAAATGGTCTCTTTGTGCAATTCGCATTTGTTAATTTGTATGTTGAAGTTGACTGGTTTGGTAAAAGTACTGAAGAAAACAATCAAATCATGGATTGAGTATTCAAGAGAGCGTTGAAGTTAAAATGTTCTAGGAAAATGTTAAAAGAGTGTCTTCGAGGCATTTAATAAGTCTCATTTATTGTTTTCGGAACAATCATCATTTCTATTTGAAGAAGGTACGTTTTCTATAAGTGTCACGCTTAATTTTGAAAGTACGTTAATATATGTTATCTCTATTTTTAAGGTCTTAGCTAATGCCCTTGAGCAGTCTATTAACAAGATTCATCTTTATATTTTAGAATAAATCGACTCTTTGTTTTTTTCTCTTTTTTTTTCATTTGGGGATAGATTAGCATCATCTATGTACCCTCTTTAAATGAAATTATACACCAACCTCTTTTATGATTTAAATAGTCATGATCAATGAATCAAACAAGCCACATTAAAAGAAAAAATCATTCCCAAAACAAACAAAATCTTAAACCCTCATTCCCAAAGCAACCATTGCCATAGTCGCTACTTCTTAAAGGATTGACCAACAATTTTTTTTTCTTTTGCAAATTTGAGGGTATTTGAGGTTAAAAGATTGTCCCCATAATCTGTGTAAATCGGAACCCTCCATTATTTTATTTGCTAATGTAACATTAATTTAAGGGGGTGAAAATTTTAATACGTCAATTTACCGCACAGATGGAGAGAATATTAATCCTTCTCTAAAATCATATTTATTAGGTCAAGAGTCATAGAACATTCATATGTCACCAAGGTCATGGCTAATTGTTGCTCGACCCTCGCCTTAACAAATGTAACCCGCGCCATTGACAATGGTGGTTGGGGAATTCCCGCAAACACCAAAAGCCACCTCTCCCTCCTCCCTCTTCTCTCTCTCAATTTTGTTAAACAATATTTCAATATTTCTTGTAGTGAGTTTAACTTACCACGTAAAATGTTTTGCTTGAAATATGATATTATTTCATAGAAAAAGATTTACTTTGAAGAAATAAAATTTTCCCTGAATTCACACCCGTTAACCACAACGATTGTCGGCGAACTTCTTAGTTTGAAGTTATATTGACTAAAGTTAAAAGATTTATTGTGAACAAGTAGAAATTTATCATGATGAATAGCCTACTTTACTTCCTACGAAAGCAATATACCATAGAATATATGGTATTTTACTAGTGAAAAGTATACTTTCTCCGAACAAGAGATTTTATTTTCATTTTAGAAATTGAAATTTACGAGATATATATGCACTTTCTTCTTTATATGTGATTTACGGTAAAT
Source organism: Eucalyptus brandiana (assembly GCA_014182725.1). NCBI lineage: Eukaryota > Viridiplantae > Streptophyta > Magnoliopsida > Myrtales > Myrtaceae > Eucalyptus > Eucalyptus brandiana. The sequence continues at coordinate 21,614,049 of CM024671.1, read as the reverse complement.
TAACTGATGATCACCTTATAAAAGCCCCCGGAGGACTTGATCTCCATTCTGGGGCCACAGAGTCGGTTAGACCAGAAAAACTCACCCTCAACTTCTTTCGTTAAGATTTCTCGAAGAGCCTACGTTATTCAAAAGTCCATCGCAACTGAACCATCTCCTCAGTCCATCTTCTCTTCAGCCGTCGGAGCATTCTCGTGCATTTCGACCGCTGAACGAACGGGGCCATCCATCGAAGTTCAATCCTCCGTTCCTAGTCCCAAGCGAAGAGCAGAAGCCCGCGTTGAAGTTCTTCGATTTACTGGGCCACATTGTTCGAGATTTCTTGGTCTGGTTAGCTTTCTTGAATTGCAAGCTCGTTGCATGGTTGCTTCCTGATAGATAGACAATGTTCTACACCAACACTTCTTGATGCGTGCATAAAGATAATCTCCTTCGAAAAAACTTATCGTAGGTGATCCAGAAAAAGGTGCCCATTGAAAGCTTCTTAGGGTTCACATTTATCTCGTTTCGTTCCGTTTATCTTTTTCACTCAGCAAATCGAGACGCGGGGTCAAAAATTTGTGCGCTACTCAGATTTTCACGGTGGTTCCATATTGCAGAGAAACTGTTTCCATCGAGATCAGCATTTCCAATTCCTCCATCGAAACCCTCCCGCCGACGAATAACCGCATCAAGAAATTCAAGAAAATGAACGGCTCTTCCACAACAGACGATGTTCCACAGTCCAGCAACGCATCCAGCAGCGCAGGATCATTCTCCCCGCCAGAATCATCAGACCAAAATAACCAAGCTCCGGCTGAAGATGCGGAGAGGGCCCAAAACATTCCCCACGAGGTCGAACGCGAGCCAGTCGACATCCAGGATGAAGATCCGCTCCCCCAGTCTGACTCTCACGACCACACGACCCTCTATAAGGTCGTTGATGAGTACGTTCTTGAGACGGAGAAGTTGCCAGTTAGGGACAACATAGCCTTGGATAACATGTTCCATCATTGGCCTACGTCCATCTTGCAAAACATACAGGCAGGCCACAAGCACTACGTGACGATCCGCGACGACACGGATCACAATCATGGTGGCAGCGGTGGCGACAACAATGGCGTGAATGGGCCTCTGTATTTCCGCGGCTTGAATGTATACTTCGCCAAGTGTCAAAGGACCGGCCATTACTTTCTGAATTTGAGCGATGTGCTCTTGGCGAGACAAATCAAGGTGGGTGATATCATTTTTTTCAGGTGGGACACTCGGAGAGGATGCTTCGTTATGGAGATTGTGAATGTCGGGACCTAATCAAGCACACTGCATGCATGCATCTGCAAATCTTTTGGTCGAAAAGAAACTAGAATGTTATGAACTTTTTAGGTTGACAGATTCGGGGAAAGATTTGTGGAGATGACTGGATTTCTTTCCTTTTCTCTTTTAAACACTTCTGTTCTAGATGATAGCATAGGGCAAGTTAATGTGACATATACGAGTTCAATGTTCATGAAGATTCTTTCGTCTTTCTTTCTTTTCCTTGCCTTTTACGAGTAGGTAGCTTCTGCATTGGTAGTCCCTCCTGGTTATGCCATCTTAGAGAGAGAGAGAGAGAGAGAGAGTATATCAGCCATGGCCATAAGGCGGTTGCTGCTGGCGTTGATGGTTAATTAAGATAGACCAAGTGCTAGAAATTAGAGGCTTTAGCAAGATGAGGCCATAAAAGCTGCTTCTTCTTCTTTTTAATTATAAAAACGACTAACTTTTAAAAGCGTCAAAGTGTTTACTTATGTCAAGTATAAGTAACCTTTATATGAAAAGAAACCAGAAACTCATGCAGTTTTTGAGATGTACAGATTCAAGGAGATAGATTTATGGAAACGATAGCATTTCTTTCCTTTTCTTTTCTCTTTTAAACAGTTCTGGATGATGAGCAGCATCATGCATGGGATAGGCAAGTTAATGTGACACATGAGTTTGGCACATCGTCTTTTTTGGAGTATGTATATCGATCCGAATTGTTGGAATAATAAGGCATGGAATTCCTTGAGTGTTTATTTCGCTGGAGATAAATATCAAGGTCGTCCACATCAACAGAGCACTTAAGCAACACTAGAAATCGCACGAGAAAATAAAAAGAAGGGAAAGGATAGGCATTCCGCTGATTGGTCTTATCTATTAAAGTGGTCTCTATCTATAAAAAAAAATTTGACCGCATAAAAGAAATATAAGAGCATAGGTTTGAGTTCCTTTCTTTATGTTCATAAAAAAATAATCACCTTTTGCCGCACGGTGGCCTTCGTTCTTTAAGCCAGGAGCCGCTGGATGACGTCTTCACGCCCGGAGATGCCTTGAAGCCGGACTTTCTTGGCCACAGGTTCTGAACAGACGGTGATTCCGCATTGATTTAATTGTAAGATCCGGTCAGTTTTAACAAGACTTAAGAGTGGCACTCTTGTCGATTTTTTGGGATTTGTTTCACTTAAAGATCGGTGTTGCTCACCTTTCATGCTCGTTCCATATTGCCGAGAAATTGTTTCCACCAGGATCAGCAATTCCACTTCCTCCGTCGAAACCCTCCCCCGCTGACGAATAACCACAGCAAGAAAATCAAGAGAATGCACAGCTCTTCCCCAGCAAACGATGTTCCACAGTCCAGCAGCGCTGGATCATCCTCCCTGCCACAATCATCGGACAAAAACAACCAAGCTCCGGCAACGAACACCTATTACTACCGTGACTTCCTCCCGAGCAAAGCCGCTGAAGACGGGGAGAGGGCCCAAAACCTTCCCCACGAGGTCAACCGCAACCCAGTAGAGATCCGGGATGAAGATCCGCTCCCCCGGTCTGACTCTCACGACCACCCGACCCTCTATAAGGTCATAGATGAGTTTGATCTTGCGGCGGAGAAGGTACCAGTCAGGGACCATGTAGCCTTGGATAGCATGTTCCGTCACTGGCCTATGTCCGTCGTGCAAAACATACAGGCAGGCCACAGGCATTACGTGACGATACGTGATGACACAGATTGCAATCATGGCAGCGGAGGCGGCGACAGCGACAATTGTGCGAATCAGCCTCTGTATTTCCGCGGCTTGAATGTATACTTCGCCAAGTGTCACAGGACCGGCCATTATTTTCTGAATATGAGCGATGTGTTCCTGGCGAGACAAACCAAGGTGGGAGATATCATTCTATTCAAGTGGGACGTTCAGAAAGGATGCTTCGCTATGGAGGCTGTGAGCGTCGGGAACTAGCCAAGCACATTGCATGCATGCAAGTGCAAATCCTTCTGGTAAAAAAGGAACCATAATATTATGAACTTCTTGAGATTTACAGATTTAGGGGATGGATTTATGGAGACGATAGGATTTCTTTCATTTTCTTTTCTTTTTTAAACACTTATGTTCTTGATGAGTAACATCATCCATCGCATAGGGCAAGTTAATGTGACATATGAGTTTGATACGATGCCTATGTTGAATTTCTTTAGTATTAAAGTTGACTGGTTTGAAATAACTCCACTTTGAATCATCACTGAGACAAAAGCAAAGCGATTCTAAAGAAAATAATTCAAAGAAAGAAAGATTTCAAAGTAAAATTTATATTTGCATCAGCGATTCACATCCTTTATAATCAAGGGATGAATTTGGTGGATATAATTTACCCTCTTTGAGTAGATGCGCATGATCTCTTTTAAGTATAGTTATCCAATTTCATAATCCACATTGAAAACCTCAATTCTATATCAAATAAAATGCTAAATCCAACCAAACTCTTTTGCCACTCAGTCACTCAGCCTCCGGCCATTTGCCACGACTTCAGCGGCATCTCTCTCTCAAATCAATATATGATTTCTTTGAAATGCTGATCTCGATGAAAACAATTTCCCCAATATCGAACAAGCTTGAAATTGAGCAACACCGATCGTGGCTCTTCTTTGTTAAGTGAAACAGATCCCAAAAAATCAACGATAGTGCGAACCCTACGTTTTTCCGGCAGCTTAAAGGACGAAAGCTACTGTGGGGCAAAAGGTGAGTCCCTTTTGTACGATTATAAAGAAACAAAGTCAAACCTATGCTCTTATCTTTCTTTTACGTGGTCAAGTTCTTTTCTAGATAAAGACCGCTATAATAGATAATAAAACGATCAGCAGAATGCCTTTTCTCTCCCCTTCTTCTTCTTCTTCTTCTTCTTTTTTTGTGCGATTTCTCTTGTTGCTTAAGAGCCCGCAGAGGTAGCCGACCTTGATATCTATCTCCAACGAAATTATCACCTAAGAAATTCCACGGTTAATTATCCCAACGATTCGAACCCATATATATGTATACGTCCTCCAATTAGATCAGATTTTGCATTTGACTTCAAACTTAATACATAATTTAATAGAATGTTTGGCAAAAGAAACTGGGGGTGGGGGACCGCGCCGGCGGGGGGGGGGGAACAAATCTATCCTATACACTTAATTTCGCCTATATATCGCCACATGACATAATTGTGCCACGAGACCCATGTTCACCCGACTAGCATTAGACGTGTAATCCGTACAACTTTTGTGCAGGTAACTTCAAGTCACCTCCATTCCACACATGCCACTAGGGTTAATAAAATCGTCTCTTTGGGCAATTCGTATTTTGTTAATTTGTATGTTGAAAGTTGACTAGTTTGGTAAAAGTACCGAAGAAAACAATCAAATCATGGATTGAGTATTCAAGAGAGCATTGAAGATAAAATGTTATAGGAAAATGTTAAAAGAGTGTCTTCGAGACATTTAATAAGTCTCATTTATTGTTTTTGGAACAATCATCATTTTTATTTGAAGAAGGTACATTTTAATTTTGAAAGTGCGTTCATATATGTTATCTCTATTTTTTAAGGTCTTAGCTAATGCCCCTAAGCAGTCTATTAACAAGATTCATCTTTATATTTTAGAGTAAATTGACTTTTTTTTTTTTTTTTTTTTTTCATTTGGGGATAGATTAGCATCATCTATATACCTCTTTAAATGAAATTATACACCGACCTCTTTTATGATTTAAATAGTCATGATCAATGAATCGCATAAGCCACGTTAAAAGAAAAAATCATTCCCAAAACAAACAAAATCTTAAACCCTCATTCCCAAAACAACCATTGCCATAGTCGCTACTTCTTAAAAGATTGACCAACAATTTTTTTTGCTTTTGCAAATTTGAGGGTATTTGAGGTTAAAAGATTGTCCCCATAATCTGTGTAAACCGGAACCCTCCATTATTTTATTTGCTAATGTATCATTAATTTAAGGGGGTGAAAAATTTAATACGTCAATTTACTGCACAAATGGAGAGAATATTAATCCTTCTCTAAAATCATATTTATTAGGTCAAGAGTCATAGAACATTCATATGTCACCAAGGTCATGGCTAATTGTTGCTCAACCCTCGCCTTAACAAATGTAACCGGCGCCATTGACAATGGTGGTTGGGGAAGTCCCGTGGCCGCCAAAAGCCACCTCTCCCTCCTCCCCTCTTCTCTCTCTCTCTCTCTCTCTCATTTTGTTCCGCAATAATTCAATATTTCTTGTAGCGAGTTTAACTTACCAAATAAAAGGTTTCGCTTGATTATGATATCGTTTCATTTAGAAAGATTTCCTTCGAGCAAATAATTTTTTCCCCAAATTCACACCCGTAATCCACGACAATTGACGGCGAACTTCTTCTTTTGAAGTTATATTGACTAAACTTATAAGATTTATCATGAACAAATATGATTTATCATGATGAATAATTGTATTTTGCTCTGGACAAAAGGAATATACTAAAGAATATATGGTATTTTCCTAGTGAATGTCGCGACTTACATTTTCTGTTTAGGGGAAAAGATATATGTTAAGAAGTATTACCTAAAAAGGTAGGCCTACAGCCCTCCATTAGGCAATCCCAAGATCATAGCTTGTGCCACGTTAGGATATTCGATGTTAAGTCAAATTTATGTTATAAAAATTTTCTAATGAGGAGTCGCCATTAATCTATTGAAGTTGGCTAGAAAACAATTGATCTTAAGAAGATATTTGTCAAACATGCTGGATTAATTTTAAACTTATCTACTAACATTTAATGTGATGATGTAGGTGCACAATTATTAAAATAACATTCAACTATTAAGGAAGCATTAAATAAATTAAAAGAAAAACAAGAATCTAACGGTAACAAATAAGAAAAATGCCCACACTAAAGGGAAACCATAAACAATCAAGTGATAATCAAAATAGAAATGTGTGCACAACTTTTTGGTCAAGGCTTTTCACACATTTTAAGGGAAACTACTCAAAAACCTAATTTTCAAGCTTTTTTTCTAATTATATAAAAATAATAATTTTTTAACGTTTTTCGAAATTTTAATTTTTCATCCGAAAATAAGGGACTCAGACTGGGCTCTCCGCCCAGTCCAAATATGGGCTACGATTTGGTCCCGTGAATTTGGGCTCAAGGGCAAGGTTGGGGCTTGTCTTAAACAAGCCCACCTCAATTAGAAAACACACCTAACCCCACTTCTAAAATATAAAAAAACTCAGGTCCACATTTAGTCCTATTTTCCAGCTTTCTTTTATTTTTCTTTTGTTTTCTTTTACTATTTTATTTCTTTCCCATTCCCCGCCTCCTTGCCGAGAGAACCTACTGTTCTTGCCGAGAACACGCCATTCTTCACCGGTAATCCGCCGCCGCGGAACTTCTTTCACTTCATCGACCTCAAAAGTCTACTGCCAACACTACCGGCGAGCCCCACCACCAACCTTATACCATTTCATCGCCAATCATCACCGGAGAAGAACCGAAAAATAAAAAGCGCGGATTTGGTTGAGACATTATGTCGAACATCCGGCGGGCATCCACTGAGGGGGAACAATGGACCCATTTCGAGACTCAAGTTCAAGTCTAGGCCTAAGGAAATCAACATTCAGCACTCAAAATGGACGGAGGGATGGCCCCGTTCGTCCTCAGCATGCATGCGAGCCAACGAAAGAGAACCTCGGTACCCAGTTCGACTGAAACAGGCAAGACAGGGGGGGCTTCGGGCTCAGCTGGCTGGGGAGGATTGGCCTGGCTGGGTGTCGTTTGGCGAGTTGGCGAGAAGGCGTCGCTCCCCAAGACGACGACAACGGGGCACGCGGGCGCTCGAAGGATATAATAGCCGGACGAACGCTCCGCTTCTTGGCTTGTCCGGTCGGAATTGGGTCGCACGAGGTAGACCAGCGAGGGCTTCCGGAGGACGTCGGACGGGAAACTCAACCAAACAAAGCAATCACGTCCTCAACTCAAAGCCGTAGGGTTCAATTGTCAGATATTTGCTGTATGATCGGCTCTTGATTCGGGAGCAATCTGATGCCGTGGTCTGGCTCGACGAGACGACGCAGCAGCACTGCTCTTCTTTTGAGATGAAGAATGGACGATTGTCGAAGGGTGAAGTGAAGAAAGGACTGAACTAAGTAAGAGAGATCAAGATCACTTGCGGTGGATTTTACGTGTGGCCTCTTCAAGAAACCTTTAACAAAAAGATCAGTTGAGGAAAAGTTTCCAGTTTAGCCGCTCTGGGCCAAAAGGGGGGTTCAGTCCTTTCCGAATTCTTCTATTTTTAAGTGGCGCTTCAGGAATATATGGTCACGCTCAAATCAAATCAACTATTTAAGGTTTGATTTTCCGATAATAAAAGGAGCTATTCAAGGGTTGACCCAAATAAAAGTCCTCCATATGATATAATGATGAATGGTCCATTACATTGATTAAAAAGAAAATATTGATCCAGTGATAATCTTACGACGATTATCCCAAAAATATAAATGGATCATTGATCTCCAACAGAAGCTCAGAAACTTTGTCAACTTCAAAATTTCTCTAGAGTTTTCTCAACACTTTACTTATTGTACCACTACACCCTTCACACATACGCTCCTCAGCTAATGTTCTGGTCGCATCTTAGGAGCTAGGTTAGATAAGGAAGTGAAAGTCGAGGGTGCTCTCTCATTGCAAGTAATCTCAAGTAGGATTGGCCACGGTCGCTCCATTGGGGCGTGATGATGCATGAAATGAGAGCCTTGAACCTTAGCTAATACCCTCCCACTAGGTATCAAACCTATCCGATTCATTTTTATGTTTCCACTAGCTTATTTCAGCCTTTTATGTCTATCGGGCCGAGAAGAGCCCCCTTGGCAAGCCCAATCCATTGTTGATGACTGCACAGGACTTATAGCCCAGATCAGTGGTGTCTCTATCTTCTATGAGCCGAGGGAATTCAATAAGGCCGCGGATTGGGTCGCTAAAGCCCACCGAGCCAACTCCCTTCCGAGTAATTGGGTTTATTTCCCTCCTCAGCCTTTAATTTCAATATTATGTTTAGACTTACCAACTAATGGTGCCCATTTTGCGGGTTAGTAATGATATTCAGTATTTTCCGCCCAAAAAAAAAAAAAAAAAATCCTTTCCTTCCATATATGGAGTCGTGCATTCTTCGAACTGCCCAAATAAATCCCCTTGGCAAAGCCCATTTTCGGAAGTTTTTAAAACGAGAAAACACATTAAATTTCTCATTAGATGGAGGACCCATTCTTCTTTTTCATTAAAGCTCTTAAAATTTTTCGTTGGCCTTCAAAGTCTCCCCAAGGTAACCATTTTTCAAGGATTTTATTTTCCTATTGAACACCCAATGATACTTAAGGCCCATTCCTAAAAGATAAGTTTCCTAAAAAAAATTGCATTCATCGTGTTCATAAACCGTAAGTGGGCTCTCTCATGCAAAAGTGCTGAAATTGTGTTGGACCTCTATTCATACCGTTTAAGCAAGGCCTGTTTTCTAAAAAAAATTTAAAGGTTGATCTCCGCTTGCTCATGACAAGTTACGCGGGCTTTCAAAATTGCACTAGGCATTCATATCTTCCATGGGATTTGAGGCCCTTCGAAGGCTTCATCTTATTGAAGTTGCATGGGACCCTTTCACATCTCATGATGGGAGAGGCTTAGACCTGTCCAACGGATGGGTCGGACCATAGTCCGACCCAAATATATTTATTTAACCAGTTTTGACCCATTTCTACGAAATGCAAATCTAGCGATCTATATCCAACCCGACCCATCCCCATTTTGATCTATATCGCTAAAACACTTTCGTATTTAACCTAATTTTCGAAAATTCTAAGTTAAATTGAGGTGAGAATGTGAAGTGAGTAAGTGCAAGATCGAGTGAAGGTAAGTGAAATTGAAGAGAGAGTTATCAAAATGGGTTGGATTTAAGTAAGTTGTAAACTGATTTATGATTCATTTACTCAATATAACTAACTCATTTATAATCTATTTAACACTCATATGAGTTAAAAAATAGGTCTATAATCCATTTTGACAGGTTTATTGTGGCCTAGAATTCATTCCACATGGTTCGATTGGGCAGTCAAGTGACCTGGCAATATTTAGCAAACCTTCCATGACTATTCTAAAAGAGCAACGTATGCACGAAAACGATGTCAAGAGGACCATCGGGCAAACAAATATGCATTGCCATTTTTTGTTTAGCATAAAAGAAAGTCTCATAGAAGCTACTTCCTTTTTCTGTGAGCTCTTTTCTATTGTAATTTCGGAGGTGAACGGGACGACAATAATGATAGAAGGTGTTGAGAGAAGGGATGGCGGTCTGATGTGACTCGACACGGTTGACTACAATGGTTGCAAATAGTGGCGGGTGGAAGAGATTTCAAGGTTTGTGGGTGATTGGGATTAGGGTCATTGGAGGATTCGGGGCTTAGGACACTATTAAGGGTTCATTTTTGTCCACTCATTTTTTTGGGCTGGGAGAAGAGGAGGAGAGGTTGGGGGGGGGAATTGAATTGTTATCCAGAGGTTATGAATGCATTTCAAATGTTAAAGGTACGACAGTGGTCTTTGGATGAAAAGGAGAGCAATTACGAAAAAAAGAAAAAGAAAAGAGTTTTCAACTTATTGCACTTATGCTAATTCAGACCCAATCTTTTAATTTGGACAAATTTCATCACAAACCTTTTTACCATTAACTAATGTAATCATTCCAATCAATTTTGGCCATAAATCGCAAACTTATACACCAAGTATCCTATATGACACCGTCGACGCTAACGTAGATAATTTTTGTATATACATATAATTATATATATTTTCTTTTCTTTTGTCATTATAGTCGATGAGGGTTGCCGGCCATTGGGTGACAACTTGCAGCCCGCTGTTGGTGAGGCATCCCTCCGCCCAATCTAGGTGAGACCTAGGTTTGTTGGTCGTAGGCAAGGTAGCCATCGCCCAAACTTGGGTGAGGCAGCATTTGGCAACAGTCATCAAGGAGTTGACTATGCTGACCATAGTGAAAAGCAAAGAGAGAGAGAGAAAAAAAAAGAAAAAATTCAAATTTTCTTTTGAAATTCTTTTGAAAAATGTCCACGTCAGTGTCAGTCGTGCTACGTATTATGGTCGATATCCAACTCAGCGATTTCTCTCCTAAATTGACTAGAATAACCATATTAGCAAATTGTCAAAAGGTTTAGCACTAAGTTAGTGAGGTATGTTTTTGGTATTTTCTCAAAATGATATATATGTGTATATTATATATATACATATACACTATTGACAAAATATTCTAATGGCTTAGCCTTTTAGGAACAACCATTTCTTTAATAGATTCGATGTTGACCATCATTTCCCTTTGACTTCATTCATCTATTAGCGCTATTCTATTCTTGTTACGTCAATTTCCTTCGGCGTACAATGCATATATGTATACATACAAATAATGTATATGATACATACTATATATTTCTTCCCATTCTACATTTTTTCTATCGACCATCATTTCCTTTTACTTCCTTCTCTTGCGCTCACTTATGCATCCATTGTCCAATCAATATGGGTCTCATGGTATATATTTTGAGTGGTTGGGATGAGAATGGACAAGAAATTAGGTGGGCGAACGACTTTTGAGAAACTTATTAATGGCACAAGCTGGCTTCTTGACTAACCTATTTATCAGGTTATCTTGACTATTAACAATGAAAATGATGGAAAATCAGATCTTGGATCTTCGATGTGATGGAGTTGGGTAGCATTATTGGAGCTAGCACTATAATTGGCTTTCTTTCCGTTGCATGCTCTGTGTCGGTGGGGGAAAGATAGACCTAGGGCAAGGGCAATACAAGGAGAATTTAACCGATTCCCCTATTCTCTTGGGCCCTGTCAACTAGATTTATCGTCCACATTCAATTTCTTCCAGGGTCGCCTGGTAGATGAGTCTAAAATACCAAATGATCCAAGATCAAATGCATGCCTGAAGTTACGTTTGGTAAACTAGCTGAAGTTTTAGATATATATAATACCTATTAACCTATCTCGTATGACACAATCGTCAATCTATATATATCTGAATGGGAGAAAAAACCCATTTGGCGAGAGAAAGAATCAGAAGGTCCGTGATGGCCCAAGCCTCAACTTGAACCTCAAGTCCGGGATCGATCACTTCTGTGTCCACCCACACCCAGGAGGTAAGGCGGTGATCAACAGCGTCGGTAAGGGGTTGAATTCGAGCGAGTACGACCTCAAGCCATCGAGGATGGCGCTGCACCGGTGTGGGAACACATCGGCGGGTGGGAACTGGTACATGTTGGGTTATGTGGAGGCGAAGAAGCGGCTGAAGAGAGTGGACAAGGTGTTGATGATAAGCCTCGGGGCCGGGTTCAAGAGCAACACGTGCGTGCGGGAGGCGATGAGGGACCTTGAAAGACCGAACGTCTGAGAGGACAGCCTCGAGGACCACCCAATGGTCAGCCTCGACAACTCATTCATGGAAAAGTACGGGTGGACCCTCGACGAGTTCCTTAACTTCGTCCAGTTTGACGAAGTCAAGCAGATTGTCAAGCAGATGGTGCGTTGATTGAGCAGTGTGCGCGCAGTTGCCATCATATGAAAAATCAAAGGTGAGATGGCTAGCACTATCACCTTAAGGGGATGGATATGTATGGAAACTCGAGAGAGAGAGAGAGAGTCGCGTTGTGGTCACCATTTTCAGGTGGCATCACATAGGGCTGGCAATTTGTCTCTTCGTATTGTAATCATGTCATGTCATAATCGTCTGCTGTGAAATTCAAGTATGAACACTACACGTTTATTGATCATGACATAACTTTTTGAAACCTAAACAAGTCATGTCTATTAAGTAGTTTAAATGACAAACTACATTTAACATGTATCATGTATAAACACATATAAATAAACAAATAATATGGAGTTTACATGTGTCTAAATATATCTAAGCATATCTTGTTAATGCAAATACCATAGACACTGGTACATTGTGTTTGGACTGAAAAGATACATTGAACCACCGGTACATTACGATCGTAGAGATTTTGCTTATGCATTAGCCTTAACCTTAGGTGATGACATCTAGACACTGGGCCTTGGACTTACTCAAGAGGTAATGGCTAGTGTGAGTCATCGTAGTTGTTACCAGCTATATTCAAAGAGATTTAGCCCCTCCATTGAAATATGTTGGAGCTAGCCAAAGCATTTAAGAGCTAGAAGGTTGTCAAGTACAAGTGAATCTATAAAAAATAAAAAATAAAGGAACGAATTTCTAGTGTCATGTCAACATGATATAAGGCAAGGTTTGTTGCCCAGAGGCACATGCAACAAGATTGTATTAACTACAATGAGGCATTCTCCCCTCAGGTAACACATACTTCAAGTTGAGTATTATTTTTGCCCTAGTTGCCGCACAAGATCTTGAACTAAATCAAACAAACTTAAAGATGACATTTCATCATAATGAGTTGGAGGAGAGAATTCACATGAGGCAAGCAAAGGGATTTACTATTTTGGGTGAGGAAAAACATGTTTGTTTGTTAAAGAAATCTTGACAAGTTTTGAAATAGTCGCTTATGCAATAGTACTAGCCTTTTAACAATTTCATGGCAAGTCTAACTACTTGAAGAGTAGGAGGATACTTGTATTTACTATAGGGAATTGGAGGATGGGTCCTTGATTTATCTGTCATGAGTTTGATGACATGTAGTAACTAGACGTACGTCTAACTTTCATATGATGAAGCTACAGTTAAGTGTTGAGTTTAAAATGAATGACCTGGTATCCACACATAAGATAGGAGGTATGAAGATTTTGCGTGATAGTGTAGACGTTTTTGCATCTCTCCTCATTGAAAACATTAGGAATCTTGCAGTTAAGGAAGTCTATGAGTACAACTCAGTCATGCACTCTACACTATCAAAAAAGTTATCACTAGAAATTGGGAAGAAAGAGTATATGTCCTTTGTTCCTTATTTTGGTGTAATGGATAGTATTATCTATGCTATGATTTGCACTAGCATAACATTTCATAAGTTATGAGCAATATTAGCCGTTATATGAAGTGTCCATTTAAGACTCAATAGGGAGGTTGTGCAATGGATACCCAAATAACTTAAGGGCCAGTAGGTTATGTAAATTATGCTCGCACATGTAACTTGGATGAGCACAAATCATTAGTGAAGTATGTATTTATGTTAGCAGCTGACGTAGCGAGCTAGAAGGTGTCTTAATAGGATGACAATGCCTTATATTTGACAAAGACAAAATACATGGCACTTAGCTTTATAGCAAAGGAGACGATATGGCTAAGGGCTTTGCTCTTGGACTTTGGAATGCAGCAGAAAAGCGTTTTTTATATTGTGACAACCAAGGTGTTAAAAATTCAGTTACTAATTTGAAACATTATGAGCAATTGAGCATATTGACATCAACTACTATTCCATCTGAGATGTTGTGACAAAGGATAAACCTGTTATAAGGAAGACTCAGGTAACGAGAGAACCCAATGGGCAAGATGATGTTGCCCATTTTTTGGCAAAGCTTGAGCTTCGGTGGAACTTGATTGGCATTTGCAGGAGACGAGCACCAACGGGCGTTGGGAGAGTTGATATGGATTATGAGTACTAGGACTTGGTTGCAATTTAGGAAATATTGACACACTCTAGAAGCCTTCAAATCATGTTGGATACTCCAACATATGTCCGACACTTCTCGACACTCTTTCACATTCTTTGACACTCAGTCAACACATATGAAAAAAAGTTTGATACCTGATCAACTCTCCCACAATTCTCCAACACGTGAGTCGAGAATTCTGATATGCGAGTTCAAAATTCCAACACATAATTACGATATGCACGGGGTCAATTTTAGATATTTTCAATAAATGAGAGGTTAAAATATAAATATGTAAGAAAATAAAATTTAATAAAAATAATAAAGGGGAAAGAAAAAAACCTAATCTTCTCTTCCGATTCTTACTTCCCATGACACACATATGCCTTCCAAGTTAGTTTTTCTCTTCTCTTCCAGCACATTCTAACACACGAGTTTAGAATATGGATTGTTTACTTTTTTTCTCCAAATTTTATGGATTACTTACGTATAGTTGAATTTGTAAAAATGAAACAATGAATAATATTAACAAATGGTGGATTAATGTTTTTAATGAAAATTCATTGTAGGCTCTTTTTATTATGTATTTATTTGTGAATTTATTTGATTCAAATAATCATAAAAACGATTATTTTTTATGTATATATAAAATTATACATTTAATATACAACGTGTCCCAAATGTCGGTATTATCTATTTTTTAGAAACGATATGTTAGCGTGTCGTGTCATATTGTATTATATAGCATGTCGCATGTTGGTTTGAGTGCTGCTTAGGTTGCAATAAATATTAAGCCAAGATAGATTGTTATTTATATGGCTCGATTTCCTGTAGATCCATCATTTCAAAGTTTGCATCGAAGCCCAATAGTATGTAAAATATGAAAGAGATACTTGTTCGGCCCCGGGCGGCCGTCGGGATGAGAGCAGACCCCGGAAATGGAGCACGAAAAGCATTTTAGACAATGTTCGGGCGCCTGGCGAGGACATGTCTTTGGCGTGGTTTTCGCGTTTTAAGTTTGTTTTCTCTGTTATTTTGCACTGGGCATGAAGACAAGTGTCGAGAGTGTTTTCTTCGGGTTTTATATAGAAAACTTGGGTGAGAAGAACACGAATGGTTGCGTGTATGGGTCTTGGGAAACACATAAGCAATAAAAGCATTCGATTTTGTAATTCCAGATTTTTCAATTGATTAGTGGATTCTTCATGGCTGGCACTCTCCCTATGGTTCTACGTTGATTTCTCCAGTAAAATCATTCTCTCGCATTTGAAATCGAGGAAAATTGGTCCATTAGCTTTACCGTTATTTTACAACAAATTATTTTCTTTTTTTTTCAATTAGGAATGGAGGAAAATATGCCCTGATTTTTTAAAGTCCATTGTAACTCATGTTTGCATAGGAGGCAAAGGCTTCGCTTGTTTTTCGACTTGCAAAGGCTCTTAATGGGAAGATAATCTTATTGACGGAATGAATAGATGTCAAACTAGGTCTATATGCACCCATGTTGGAGAATCACACCGGAATTCATAAGACTTGTAGTAAGAAAGCGAAACTATGTCTATATGCAAACAGGTGGGAGAATCAGACGGAAACTCATAAGTCTAATGTACAGAGTAAATTTAACATCCTGACTTTTTAATTGGCGCAATCAAGTTCTTTTAGCTATTTTTAATATAAAAAAAAAATAAAATGCTTGACCATGTAACGGAGATTTCTGTCTCCCGATAGAACGTTGAACCCGCCCCCACGATCGACGCATGAAATCACGAAAACGAAAAAAAGAAAAAGGAAAGGCACTCGTCACGTTTACCCCTCATAATTGCTACAAAACTCATTAATAGAAGAGGCAGGAGCAAATCCAACAATAAATGGGAAGAGTCAAATCCGTATCTTATGACAAAACAATCCGTATCTTCCAAGTTATTGAAGGGTGGCCCCACGATCTTAGCAATTTATTGAAAATCTTTAAGTTAGCTGGCGAGGTACGATATTTTGGATAGAAGACACAACAAAATGAAGTAACGCATGACTCTTTTGGAAAATGATTGGTCTCTCGAGATATATAATCTAACACCCCCACAAATCCGTAAGCTCACAATGTTTCTCAAGTGCCAAATATCTCATTCAGTATACTATCACAGTTATGAATACCATCTTGAGCATGGTTGGAACATCCTACCTCGCACTTCTTTTGCCATCGTATTCAAGAGTACAAACTCAATGTATTTTGAAAGGGGAAAAGTGTCGGAAAAGGTTTAAACATATTGCGTTGGTGTCAATTTAATCATAAACCTTTTGATAGTGTCAATTTAGTCTTAAACATTTCGACCTAATGTCAATTCAATCCTAAACTTAATAATTTAGTGCCAATTATGCTATTCTGACTAATTTTGATGAGATCGGGCTAATGCCAATTCACCTATTGCGTTGTCTCAAGTTGGATTGACCCCAGTCACTTTATTGGGGCGTGATGACGTATTACATGAGAGCCTTGAGCCTTAGCTAGCGCCCTCCCGCTAGGTATCAAACCCAACGGATTTTCACACGCATGTTATGCATTTTTATGTTCCCACTAACTAGTTTTATGGAGTCATGTATTCTTTAAACTACCCAAATAAATTTCCTTCGCCAGCCCATTTTCATAAGTTTTTCAATGACAAAACAAATTAAATTTCTCATCAGATATAGAACTCATTATTTTTTCTTTTTATATATGCCTTTTAAATTTTTTTGTTCGGCCTCAACATCTCACCAAGGTAATCATTTTTCATGGGATTTTTTGTCCAATTGCACACCCGATGACACATATGGTCCATTCCTAAAAGATAAGTTTCCTAAAATAAATTCATTCGTTGTGTTCATAAACTATAATTGGGCCTTCTCATGCAAAAGTGTTGAAATTGTATTGTATCGGGGGCTAATTGAAAATGTTAGTACAAACACCTAGAGGGGGTAAATAGGTATTCAAAAGAAATCTTAACAAATAAATGTGGAATAAAATAAATTACGAGCAAAGTCTGAATATGGATCAGAGTCTGATAAACGAGCCACCGGATTTTTGGTAGATGTTCAGAATTTGTTATGCTATAAAACAGACTTCTGAAATAACTTGTAAGTATGCAACATACTTAAATAAGAAGAGTTAAAGAAAGAGAATGCTGCACACGAAATTTATAGCAGTTCGGTTTAGATCAAGCCTACGTTCACTATTCCACACTAACAGCCATCTAGTTGGATTCCACTATGCAATCAATAAAAGATTACAACTTTGAACGCAAACACTTAGTGGTAGATCATACTGTCTCATTAAGTCACTCTTTTAGTATTTCTTTGACGATCATAAACGTTTAAGCTCACGAAAGATAAGTGTATAATCGAAGTTCGCTCAGATTTTGGAATTATAAATTCTACGCTTCGTCTCTTACTTACTCATCGGTCCTTGATCTCCTTAAATACTACTCCACTTCCAAACTAGTCATTAGACGGTATCTAGAGGATCGTCTTCCAATTTATCCATTGGATAGATCTGTATCAAGAAGATTTAGTAGCCGTTAAGTGATAGAAGTAGAATCCCAAATTGATTATGATCGTCCATACAAACAGAATCTTGAGTTAGAGTAAGAGTAGAGTAAGATTGGCAAAAAAATATACCTTCATTAACCATAGTGAAAACTTAAGAGAGAGGGAAAAAAAAAACTAACTAAAATACAAAATAAAAGATTCAATTTTTTTTGAAACGTTTCAAAAAATGTCTTTTAGTGTCGATCATGCTATATAGGATGGCTAACATCTACTTTAACGATTTATGTCCAAAATTGATTTAAATTGATTATATTGGCAAATCGTTAAAAGATTTAAGATTAAATTAGCACAAATACAATAAGTTGAGGACTTCTTTTAGTAATATTTCCAACATTGAGATATGTTTTTGTTATTTTCTCAATACGATATATATGTGTGTATTTGTATAAAAAAAAAATGTATATATGCATATTTCATATATATGTATATATGTATGTATGTATGCACACACTATTGACAAAATGTTCTAATGTCTTAACCATTTAGGAACACCATCATTTCCCTTCTCACTTCATTCGTCTATTACCTCTATCCGATTTTGTTGCGTTATTTCCATTTGGCGTACAATGTGTATATGTATATACACAAATAATGTACATAATACACACTACACATTTCTTTCCATTCTACTTTTTTTTTTCTATTGACCATCATTTCCTTTTACTTCATTCTCCTATGCTCACTTATGCATCCATTGTCCAATCAATATGGGGTCTCATGGTATAAATGTTTGAGGGGTCGGGATGAGAACGGATGAGAAATTAGGTGGGCAAATGACTGTTGATTAACTAGTTTAAGGCACATGCTGGCTTCTTGACTAACCTATTTATCAGGTTCTCTTGACTATTAACAACGAAAATCATGGAATATCAGATCATAGATCTTCGATGTGATGGAGTTGGGTTGCATTATTGGAGCTAGCACAATAATTAGCTTTCTTTCCCTCACATGTCGCGTGTTGATGGGGGAAGCTGGACCTAGGATGAGGGCAATACATGGACAATTTAACCGATTCCCCCTATTCTCTTGGGCCCCGTAAACTTGATTTATCGTCCACATTCAATTTGCTCCAAGGTCACCTGTTAGATGAGTCTATAGCCAAATGATCCAAGATCAATGCATGCCTTGAAGTTATGTTTGGCACACTAGCTGAAATTCTAGATATATATGCTATCTCTTATCCTATCTCATGTGACGCAATCATCAATCTATACATATATAGGAGAAAAAAATGAAAAACAAATAGAATAAAAAATTCAACGAAAGTATCGCATCCCCACATACCACAATGGAGAGAGAGAGAGAGAGAGAGAGAGAGAGAGTCGTGATTTGATCACCTTTTTCAAGTGGGGTCACGTAGGGGTAGCAATTTGTCTCTTCATGTTGTAATTTTGTTGTGTCATAATCATCTATTGTGAAATTGAAGTATGAACACGGCATATTTATTAAATGCGATATTACTTTTTGAAACCTAAACACGTAATGTCAATTAAGTAGTATAAATGACAAACTACATTTGACATGTATGTATAAACACATAGATTGGATCATAAATGGTCCAAACCAAATAGGTATATTTAACCCGTTTTGATAAATTTCCATTCAATGCAAATTCGGCGACTCATATCCAACTCGACCCATATCCATCGCAGCCCATAGTGATAAAATACTTTTATATTTAATCCAATTTAAGAAAACTCATAGCCAAACCAAGGTAAGAATGTGGAGTGAGTGAGTGCGAGATTGTTTGAAGGCGAGAGAAACTGAAAAGAAAGTCATTAAAATGGATTGGGTCTAAGTAAGTTATAAATCATTTACCACTCTTATTATATTTAAACCCATTTATGACTCATTTACTCCATATAACTAACCCATTTAACACTCATATGAGATTAAAAAAATGGATTTATGACATATTTTGATAGGTCTGAAGCTTGGAATTCATTCCATATAGGTTTGATTGGGCAGTTAAATGACCTAACAATCTTTAAAAAGCCTTCCACGACAATTCGTTATATATTGAAACCCTGGCAAGAGATGAATGGAAGTATTGTTGCTGGTGTGTGCTCAAAGAGTAGCATATGCATGAAAACGATGTAACGATGACCTTGAGGCAAACAAATATGAGTTGCCATGTTTTTAGTATAAAAGAAAGTCTCGTGAAAGGTAAAAGGTACTTCCTCTGTCTACGAGCTCATATCTATTGTAATTTCGGAGGTGAACGAGGGATGGGAATAGTGATTGAAGGTATGAAGAGAAAGGATGACGGTCAGATGTAGTTCGATACGATTGATTGCAATGGTGGTAGATCGTGGTGGGTGGGGGAGATTTCAAGGTTCGTGGATGATTGGGATTAGGGTCTTTGGAGTATTCGGGGCTTAGGACGGTCTTAACAGTTAATTTGGTCATCTCTTTTTCTTTTTCTTTTTGGGAGGGGGAGGGGAAGGGGGATTTGTTATCCAGAGGTTATGAATGCATTTGAAATGCTAAAGGCATGAAAGTGGTCTTTGGATCAAAAGAAGGATAATCACCAAAAAGAAAGTTTACACTTGTACCGATTCATTTACACTTGTGCCGATTCAAACTTAAATTTTTTAATTTGACTAATTTAGTTATAAACATTTTCACCATTTGCCAATATAGTTTTTCCAATTAATTTTGGTGAGAAATCACTAACGTGTATACTGATTATCCTACGTGGCACCATCGGCGCCAATAAATATAATTTTTACAATCTTTTTTTTGAAAATTTTAACTTTTATATACTTTTCTTTTCTTTTCTTTTGTCACTATAGTCGATGAGGGTTGCTGGCCACTAGGTAACAACTTGCAGCCCATTATAGGCATTTCTCACCTAGTCTAGGTGAGGCCCAGCTTCGTTGGCCGTAGAAAAGGCTGCCATAATCCAGATTTGGATGGGGTAGCCCTTGCCAACTATTTTCAAGGCCCTAACTACCTTCACTAACCATAGTGAAAAGAGGAGAGAAAAAAAAAATAAAAAGAAAAACAAACGAAAATACAAAATAAAAGATTCATTTTTTTTTTTGAAACATTTCAAAAATGTTTATTAGTATCGATCATGCTACCTAAGATGACCAACATCTACTTCAACAATTTCTGTCCAAAATTGACTGAAATTTAATTATATTGGCAAATCGTTAAAAAATTTAAAACTGAATTAGCATAAGAACAATAATTTAGGACTTTTATTAGTAATATTTCCAACATTGAGATATGTTTTTGTTATTTTCTCAATATGATATATATGTATGTATGTATGTATGTATGTATGTATGTATGCATGCACACACTATTGACAAAATGTTCTAATGGCTTAACCTTTTAGGAACACCATCATTTCCTTACTTCATTCATCTATTACCTCTATCCGATTCTTGTTGCGTTATTTCCATTCGGCGTTGTCTCGACCCGATCTCGCCGCTCCTCGATCCCTCACCATCATGAGGAGAGAAATGGGGGAAAGGTCGGATTTTGGAATACTTGATCACGAGAGTTCCCTCACAGCTTACGCTCTAAAAGACGTCATCACCTTGTCTTTTAGATCAAGCCTTTCGTGAGTTCTCTCCACGAGATCTTGAGCTCTCCCAAGCTCATACCCCACGTGATAGCGAAGTGTCGCAATCCATATCCACACGGGTGACACACCTCGGGAGAAGAGGTCAGGTGTGGATATTAGATTTAAGGGTACCTTTACCATGGTAGCTCTCTCGACAGTACGCTTCATCCATAAGGATGGCACCACTTCATCCTTCGGGGTACTCCCATTTCAAGTATGTTAAACCATGATGAGTTTCATTGAAATTCGTACCCCGCGCGATGGGTTTATTTATATGATCTAGTTGTTTATTATAACCTAAAAATAAGACGGGAGTACACTAGCCTCGTTTTAGGGGTCGGCTAGAAAACACAATTGATGGTCGAGAGTATACCTTCGATTCCTATGCAACCAAATATATTAGTGTCTTTTTGGTATCTAAATAGTATGTTGTGTTTTCCTAACGTGTCTGTAACATCCTTGATTTCGACCCATATTTTGGCCCTAATTAGTAGGCCAAAGCCCGGTACGTCAAGGGCAACACTTGGCCATAAGCCGGCCCGAAGGTCGGTCATGAGTCAAGTGGCCGTTCAGGGATTAGTAACCCAAGGTCCAGTTATAGAGTATTTGACCATGGAAATGTTATTCGATCGTAAGGATTGATCGTGGGACAATCACGTACCATCATGAATCAAGGGACGATCATGGCTCGATTCCATCCGGTCATTGCACCAGTCGCGGGTGATTTCTCCCGGTCGTTATGCTGGTCATAGATGACCATGAACCAATCCCATGCGACTGTGAGTTGATACGAATCGATCAATTCCACACAATTACATGACAACCGAGAACCAACCATGGATCAAATAAACTCAACATGGTTCATTGTCACATTATTTATGAATTTGAATCAAATTAATTAAAAATAAAATTATTCTTTTAATATGCAACATATCCTAACGTGTCGGAATTTTCTATTTTTGAGAAATGACGTGTCGACATGTCGTGTCATGTCATGTCACGTGTCGATCCTACTTTGGTGATGACAAGGAGACAAAATGGACCTTGGACTTACTCAAAGGTAATAATGGCTAGTGTGAGTTATCGTAGTGATTAGCAACTATGTTCAAAGAGATTTAGCCACTCCATTGAAACATGTTGGAGCTAGCGAAAGTAATTAAGAGCTAGAAGATTATCAAGTATACATGATTCTATAAACAAAAGGAGGGAATTTCTAGTGTCATGGCAGCAAGATATAAAGCAAAGCTTGTTGCTTATGAGCATATGCAATAGGATAGTTTTAATTGCAACAAGGCGTTATCTCCTATAGTAACACATACGAATCGAACTGGAGGGTCCGGTTCGATTCCCAATTTTGAAGAGGCCGGTTCCGGTTCTCGGTTCCTGGTTCCCTTTTTCAGGCAACAAGGCTTGTCCCTTTTTCAGGTGATTCCATGTGCTGTGCTGTCTCTAGTGATTCACCCCTCATTGATAATCTTCTAGCTCTTAATTACTTTGGCTAGCTCCAACATGTTTCAATGGAGTGGCTAAATCTCTTTAAACATAGTTGCTAATCACTACGATAACTCACACTAGCCATTATTACATTTGAGTAAGTCCAAGGTCCATTTTGTCTCATTGTCATCACCTAAGTAGCACCAACACGCGACACGGACACGCGACACGACATGACACGACACGTCGACATGTCATTTCTCAAAAATAGAGAATTCCGACATGTTGTGACACATTGTATATTAAATGAATATTTATATTTTTAATTAATTTGATTCAAATTCATAATTAATTAATTAATTAAAAAAGTGCCTACATTGAATTTACACTAATAATAATAATAATAATAAATCAATTCATTGGAAATTCAAAAGAGATATTCATAATTAATGCGAATTCATGTTTGGAAACATATTTTTTAACTTTAACAAAAGTTATTGATGAAACTAACGACTAACAAGAAATTAGAATCAACTTTTTTTAAATAAATCAATGATATTCTACAATAATCAAAATTTATCATCATTCAAAATTCAGTACGGTTATTTTTCGAAATTATTTTTTAATCTCATTTATTTATTTTTCCGATTAAGAAAAAAAGTCCCTTGGGGGTCCACCCCCAAACCCCATTCCCTTCTTTCCCTCGTCTATTTTCCCCCACTCCCAAATTTATTTCACTTTTCTTTCCCTCCCCCACCACTGACAAGCTGTCACTTCCCCTCCCTCCAAAATGAAAAATCATGCTATCAGAGTCCCCCTTTTTTATTCTTTTTGAGTTTCCTTATCAAAAACCCTAACCAATGCCCTCCTTCTCCTCCCTTCTCCTCCTCGCCACTCGCTACATGACCCCCTTCCTCCTTCCTCTCCGCACGACCTCCTTCCTCTCCTCTTACTCTTAATCCTTTTCCTCCTCCTCCTCCTTGCCACACGACCCCCTTCCTCTTTTCTTCCTCTCAATCCTTCTCCTCCTCCTCCTCACCGCATGACCCCCTTCTCTCCTCTTCCTCTCGATTAGTGCTTGCTCTCGATCCTCGTCACAATCATTTACCGCCTCGCTTTCGGCCCTTCCTCCTTCACAACTGTAGCCTTATCGCCGATCCGTTGCAGCATCACAGTGGCAGCCCTAGCCTCAGTCTCCGCTCTTTCTCTCGCCATCTCTTGCCGTCGCGGGCTCGTTGTCGTTCGCGGCCTTGTCTTTGCTCCCTCACCCTTGCCTCCACCATCCATCTTCTTCCGGACTCATGTGTTGAAATGTGTCGAGAAAAGTTGACCACGCATCGGAAAATTCAACACGTGTTGACCGCATGTCCGAGCGTGTCGACATGTCTGACACGTGTTGGACACGACACGGAAGCATGTGTAACGTGTCTGTGTTTCATAGCCCCTCAACACACCATCATATCATTAACAAGATTTGCTAGGCCTTTTGTGTTTATCTTTGAAGCTGTTTTAGTGCCACCCCAGCTCAGTGTCATGCAAAACACAAAGGTACTGCAATGGCCAAATCTTGTATTGGTGATATGCATGGAAAATATCTATGTCAATTGAAACCAAGTAAAAGGACCTCTACTTCTTATTTGCTGGTCACTTGCACTTATGGAGATAGTTTGATGCTTGAAGCCCCTTCATTCAATTGATATCTTCATTTTGCATGTTTAAGTAGCAATTTTGCAACCCTCTTTATTTCTATTTGAAAAATTCGAATGATCACTTTCCTTTTTCTTTTGCCACTCGCTCATTTACTCGAATCTATGGCTATTTCTATTGTGTATTTGTGTCAGCCAAGTTTGAGATTGCTCATTTGTGAACTATGATTTCTATCCATTTGCTCTCGTCCTACAAAGTTGGTGTTCTCGCGATCACTCCAACGATACACATCACATCTAGTGTGTTGGCTTATACTATGCTAACAGGAAATTCCCATGGGTTTTTTGCTGCATAGCTTTCTCAAACGTTGGTCTTATGTAAATGTTTTTTTTTTTTTTTGGTAAATGTAAGAGATATATTGAGGAAATGCCAAATGTACAAAAAATCTCGTCACTAGAAACTTACACTCCAAATGCAAGAACAAAAGGAATGGAAGGGTGATGAGATGAAAAAGCCGCAAAACGTGGCACAAACACTAAAACACCTAGCCAAAAAGAAGCACGGCATGGTCAAACGGCTACAAAAGACGCCAAAGGCGAAGAAGAGGTCACCGTCGGAACGAACTACCTACGGGTCCCTAGTGAAAATAATCGGGTCTAGGCCCCAACTTCTTTGCAATCTTTTGTTTCTGAAATTATTTTCGACATTCCTGAAGGTAATAGCCTTGTCTCAGACCACTTTGAAGAGGTGGTTCTTCATGGCCAGGACCGTCAAGGGTTGGTCTCTAAAGATGATGTTATTCCTGTTTTTCCAAATGATATGACAAAGCGCGCTAAAGGAAAAACAGGCAATGTACTTGTAGAAATCTTTACCCATCAAATAGGTAGCGACCCAATGGAGGTTCTCCCTCCAAGTTCTGTTACGCCAAGGAAAATTGCATCTGGAAGCCCAAAAGAAAGCAACACCAGCCGTGACACAGCAATCAAAAAACAGGTGATCAACAAAGTCGAGCATACTCTTACAAAACGCATAGGCAGCACTTCCAATTCTACCATAAGACAGAATGAGAGCCTAGGTTGGAAGTTTGTGCTTGGCAATGAGCCAAAGATTAAGCTGATATCAAGGCACTATGGCATTGTCCCACACGAAGGAGTGCCAATGGACCCGTGATCTCTTCTTCCTGATGGAGTTCCACACCGTTACCACCGTGAACCGGCCCAAAGAGCTTTCTCGCTAGCAGAAATGATCCGGGTCACTTGACAAGACCGGGAGAGGATGACCCCACGATTCAAGTACCGTCTTGAGAGCTTGGCCAGCATCTGAGAAGAGGTCAGCAACATAGGCCTGCCTAGAGAGCCCTAAGCTGTAGATAAGTGAATCTAAGAAGAGCAGGTTCAGAGGCCCCCTAGGGTGCCAATTATCAAACCAAAAAGAGGTTGTTCGGCCATCGCCAATTTTCTAGTAGAAGGCCATACAGGAATCACTCCTCGGGTTCAACAAGCTCTTCCAGGCCCAGGAGCAACAGGTTGGCTTCCTAGCAACCCAAAAGTTTTTGTTCTTTAAGAAAGTGAAATGAACCCACCTACACCATAGCGCTTCCTTATCAGAGAACAAGAGCCAGATATGCTTCAGCATGGCAGCTTTATTACAATCTCAGAGCCTCCTGATATCTAGTCCTCCTTCAACCTTTGGAAGGCAAACTTCATCCCAAGCTACCTTAGCACTACCCCTGCCCAAATCCGGACCTCTCCACAAGAATTGTCTGAGGATTTTCTCTATTTGGTCCACCACAGCTATAGGTAAAACAAATACACTAGCCCAAGTAGGCTTGTATAGCATAAGAATTGACCTAATAAGTCAAGCCATCTAGCAAGAGAGAGGAAACGATGAGTCCAAGATCGAACCCTTGCAGTGATACGGTTGACAAGGGCACAACAGCCTCGCTTTGCGATCCTCGAAGTGATTATAGGAATGCCTGTGTATCGGGCGGCAAGTTTCCTTCTCGAAAACCCAACTCCAAAAGAATACCATTCCTTAAGGAGGGTGCGCCACCCGCCAAAAAAATTTCACTCTTGCATGGGTTAGGACAAAGGCCACTCCAAGAGGAAAATATATGAAGACCTTCCTTGAGGAGAGCTATCGTAGGAAGGTGAGCTTCACAAAAAAGGAAGACATCATCTGCAAAAAAGAGATGTAAAAGACCCGTTGCCCTACACCTCCAGAAGAACTTGAAATCAGGCCTCAAAGAGTACCTAAGAATGATCCCTGAAAGCATCTTCATAACCATAGTGAAAAGGTAGGGAGTTATGTAAATGTTAACAGCACATCTATTGGCTTTTTTTCTTCTCTGTTATTGAGTTTGTACCACTCTTTATAAGTTTGGGGTACTCAATTGATAAAGGAAGGGAGGAAGAAATAAAAAAAAAAAAAGAAAAAAAAAAAAAGAACCTATTGGAACCTAGAACCGGCCCTGGAACCTGTGACAAGGTAGGTTCCAGGTTCTTGGTTCTGATGGGTAGGTTCCAAGTTCCAAAAAATGAGGAACTTGTACTCAATGGTAGGTTCTAGGTTCCAAGCGGAATCTGTAAGAAATCAGAAACCGCTCACCCCTAACACATACTTCTATTCGAGTATTACTTTTGCTATAGTTGCCGCACAAGATCTTGAACTAAATCAAATGAACTTAAAGATGATGTTTCATCACTGTGAGTTAGAGAAGAGAATTTACATGAGGTAGGCAAAGGGATTTGTTATTTCAAGTGAGGAAAAACTCGTTTGCTTGTTAAAGAAATCTTAACAAGTTTTCAAATCATCTCCTAGGCAATAGTACTAGCCTTTTAACGCTTTCGTGACTAGTCTTGACTACTTGAAGAGTTAGTAGGATACTTGTGTTTACTTTAGGAGTTGGAGGATGGGTTCTTGATTTATTCGTCTTGTGATTGATGTCATGACCCTACCTAATCCCACAGCGAATAGCAGAAGCATTATATAGGGTCCAACGACTAAGAGAGCAATGCCTGTGCTGAAACTCAGAGAGAGAGACAGAGAGACAGAGAGACAGAGAGCAGAGACAGAGACAGAGAGAGCAGTGGTGGTGTCGAAGTGAACATGGCTTCCAAACCAGGACTACTCACTGATTGGCCATGGAAACCTCTTGGAATCTTCAAGGTGTCAACTCTCTCTCTCTCTCTCTCTCTCTCTCTCGTACATGCACCCAGAAGAAAACATGCACACTTTGACAACCCTTTGCATAGTTATATGCGCTTATTGTCAAGGTTTATGCAAACAAAGTGCATCAATATAAATCCGATAATGCATGATCTGATGCTTCGCTGGCTCCTCGTTATCAAGAGGCTATGGTTCATTATCATAGTATTGATATCATTTTTCTCCAAAATGTTTACTTTTCTTCACTGGCCAATGCCTAGAAATATGTGTTCACGCTTGTGTCACCTGGAATACTTTGACCTAAACCCAAGTTGATAAGAATCGAGTCAATTACAATCATTAATCATGTAAATCCAAGTGAACCATACATAGCTCAATCTCACATATGTCGATCGCTGTGATTGTATCTGGTTCATAGATCCCAACTGTGACAACAATTTTTCCTCCCCTCATGGCCGAACATAGTACGGTGGCTACCAACAATCATGTACTCAAATCTAATCTTGTCCATGTTCATCCGATGGTTGAGCAGAAAGGCGACGTAGCACACATCTCCAAAATATGCCAGAACAGATAAGCAATGAGCAGTGGGTCGATATTGCAAGCTATGTGCGAGGCACATACTAAAAAGACGGGAGAACAGAATCTTCTTATAAGGCAACTTTCTTGAAAACATCAAGGCAACTTCCTAGGATCAATCTTTTTATGTTTTTGTGTTGCTAAAATCCTAGGATCATTCGTTATTATCCCTTCATTGAACACAAAAGCAGTTGTGTCTCGCATCTAATTTTTCTAACGAGGCTTAGCAACTGTCGTCTGTCCTAAAGACAGCTCTTCCATCATTTATCTGCGTGCAGTACATGGTATTGGCTCCTTGGGTGATCCACAGCACTTACGTCTTTGTCAACAGCGAGGGGAGAGAGAGGGACTTGTTCACGTTCCTGATATTTCCATTTTTGCTATGGAGGATGGTCCACAACCAAATTTGGATGACTCTGTCTCGGTACCGCAACGCCAGAGGGAATGGCAGGATCATTGACAAGGGCATTGAATTTGAGCAGGTCGACCGAGAAAGAAACTGGTCAGTCTCTTCATCCCTCACTACCTTCTTCTTTTTCATCCCCAACATCTTTTCCTTTTTCCCTTAGCCGAGATCAGAAAGATCATCAAAGATCATTTTTCCCTTTTTGGAGTTTCTTCAATCATAACAAAAGGAACCGTGATAAGAGTTTATCAAGTTGATAATATCAACAAAAAGAGAAAAACGAAAAGGGTCCTGACTATAATACAATACATGGATAGAAAACTTTTTGTGTTTCGCATGTCTCATCGCAAATAAGTTGCTGAAATTTTTACAATAAGAGCTTCTGTCTTTTATTTTTGACTTTATATATTTTTTTCCATTTCTGGCGGCGTGCCTAAACATTTAGTTTTTGTTTTTATTTTTGAGCACCTAAAACATTCAAGATTTTTAGATATCAACTCATGGATTCCCATAGAGTATTTACTTAACTTTTTCTAGATTTAAATAATACTGTAAATTTTGGCGGGACAGTAAAACAACTGATATATTTTACTTTCCATACACTAATAAATTAAGGGTTGTGGTGGATGTTGAATATAATTAACCACGCGTCTATAGGATAAACTGCAATTTTCTCCCGTCATTTGACATATACATTTAGCAAATCAGCCATAATATAAGGAGCATTAATATCTTGTGATCATATCATCAAATAGCTAGCATGATATTATGATTAAGGAACGGAGTCGACCAAACACATAAAAAATATTATAGCCTATTCGTGTGTTTTTCTTAAATAAGCCTTTTTATTTTATGGAATTAACTAATAAAGGAACTATTAAACATTTCATTTTTTTCGTTTACTTTGTTAAATCATTGTCCAGGGATGACCAAATACTGCTCAATGGATTGATCTTCTACATCGGAGCGATGACACTCCCCGGAGCTTCTCGCTTGCCGATATGGAGATTCGATGGTGTAATAACCACAGCTTTGCTTCATATGGGGCCGGTGGAGTTCCTCTACTATTGGCTTCACAGGGCCCTTCACCATCACTATCTCTACTCCCGCTATCATTCTCACCATCACGCCTCCATTGTCACTGAGCCTATTACCTGTAAGTTACTCATCACCTGTATTTGGCTCCTCTCTCTCTCTCTCTCTCTCTCTCTCCCTCTCTCTCTCTCTCTCTCTCTCTCTCTCTCTACCCCCTTCCTTTTTAGTTCAATATGAGCATCTTAATCTCAAAATGCATAAAATTTACTCTCTCTCTCTCTCTCTCTCTCTCTCTCTACCCCCTTCCTTTTTAGTTCAATATGAGCATCTTAATCTCAAAATGCATAAAATTTACAATATAAAGTAGGAAATGTCCATGTCATACACGTATTTTGGTGTCGGTTTGACTTTTCAGGTGTCTGATGCTCACATGATATATGTGTGTCTATATATATATGCAGGTGGTTCTTTTCTTGTGAGTATCATGAGCCATGTGGTCAAGCAGTTTACCTAGCTTTATCTTATCACACCTAATTCTACATGCACGAAGATATCAAATTACAAAGAACTCATTCCTTAAGTGAGATCGTCATACTTTAATTGGTTAAATATAGAGATTAATCTTAGCTTTTATTCTTATGTTTAGGAAACTCATGACACCCAATCTTTTGTACACCAATCATAAAAGGATAGTACTCTTTGTTCTTGTCCAAGTGGTATGAGGATCTCTATCACGAGAGAAAAGTACTAAAACAATCCTAAACTTATTGTATTTGTACCAATTCAGTCTATCCAACTATTTTAGTCATAAGCCTTTTACTAAAATGTGTTCATTAGATGATGTGTCAAATTTTGATTGGTAATGTAAATAATGGCAATCGATTCACTTAATGATCGACTTGTTCAAACAACCAAAACAAATAACTTCGACACACCCTTTGCTTAACATGGCTTGGGTAAAAAGTCGTACTATCTCTTGCATCATAATCAAACAGAATGTGCATCATCTTCTTCACGTTCAATTACTCAGACCAATTAGTCGCTGAATCAAATTTGGGTTGGCTGCAGCTGTAATTCATCCATTTGCAGAGCACTTGGCGTACTTCACACTGTTCGCAATCCCTCTGTACACAACGGTGTGGATGGGGACGGCATCAATTGTGTCATTTTACGGCTATGTGACATACATCGACTTGATGAACAATATGGGGCACTGCAATTTTGAGCTCATTCCTAAGTGGATCTTCTCATACTTCCCCCCTCTCAAGTATCTCATGTACACCCCCTCGTAAGTCTCTCCCTCTCTGAACCATGGTAATCGATTATTGATGAGTATATTAAGATTGGTTTACAAATTTAGCATACAAACTTGTGTGACAAAAACCATTATTGAATGTCGAATATAACCTCATCAACAGTCGACCACATTATTGAATATACTAATTTTGTATATTAGTCTTAACCTAGATCGTATTGCACAATCTGATCTGGTAACTTCTTGAAAGTGAACGTGCAACTTTAATTTCCCATTTCTTAAGTGTTCGATATGTTGTCACTCCATCCTTGCAACAAGCGAGTTTCAATGGAAAATTTATCCTATCATTATTGCACGAGCCAAAAAAAAAAAATTGTGAACGTGAGTGAAGTGGGTCATAATTGTTGTCGAGTAACTAATTCAAGAAATTTCATAATTTTCAACGCAATAACTGTTGCGTGAAGTGGGTCGTTAATTGTTTGAAAATCGAAACACTCTTTGAGGAGTATGGGGAAAGGGACATGAACGTGTGTCCGAATGAATACTGGGGACGAAAGAACCTTGAAGAGGGCCTGCAACAAATTGGGTAATGGTTTTAGGACAACAGTAGTTGTCATGGTAGGTTGGTGATTTGTGTCTGGCTAGGGGGGCGTCTGGCTAGGGGAACAGAAACTCATGTTGCTTTGAAGAACGTATTGATGTTCTTGGGTTTACGTGGTACTTGGATGACTTCTTCTTTTTGGAGTCTCGGAGGAGATTGAAAAAGGAAGAAAATGTAGGTGAGGAATTCAATTATCTTGTTCTGGAGGGGCCCAAGAAAAGGCAGCTCCATGGAATCATTTTCTTCAACAATTCTTTTTTCACATTACACTTCTCACCTCTCAATTTTCCATTTAAATATGGTGTCAATATCGATCTATATTGAACTTTTCGTATTTATTATAAGACAAACTCTTGTGTGCACGCATTTTGGCAATTTTACAATTCAAATTTCTTGGAACTTTTGTAAAATGCAAAATTTGATATGCTAAATTAAATATAGCTTTCTTAAAATTTAAATACCCTTTAAAAATTTCAGCAGGAGATAATTTCTGCTTTTACTTTCGCTGAATCTTTTGTAAGGGAGGTTAAATATAAACGCCTATTACTAATATAATACGGGTCATATTTTCTTCCATCTTAAATTGAATAAAGGCATTTAAAGTTACCATCACTTGGATCCAAATCGTATGATTGGTAAATCTGATCATGCCAAGCTTTTGACCGTCGTGTGGCTACTTGTTCGGTCCAAAATACTGGAGAACAACGTCAATCGCATGGACTGGTCCATACTTCAGCAACACTATCACTATATCTGAAGTATAGAGTCATGTGCAAGGATTGTGAGTCAATTTGTTAGTCAGGGGAATTTTGAGAATAATTAAGTTTGAAACTGGAGGACGTGTAATCTAATGGATCAATCCCATTTATTGTAATCTATATATATAAACTCAAATTGGATCTTATTGAGAAATATACGGACATAAAAATTTTCGCATGGCAATTAGCTCTGCTTGTACATCTAGAGAGTTCATATTATGTTCTGAAAAAGAACCATACAAATAATCTTTTGGTTATTGAAAGTATTATTACGTCACATCATTCTAATATTGTAGGTTTCACTCGTTACATCACACACAGTTTCGGACTAACTGCTCCCTGTTCATGCCATTTTATGATTACATTTATGGAACGATGGACAAGTCCTCTGATAAACTTCATGAGACTTCGCTTGAGCGACTGGCCGAAGTGTCCGATGTTGTGCATCTAACCCATCTTCCCACTCCCGGGTCAATCTATCATTTGCGGGTAGGATTCGCCTCTCTCGCTTCATGGCCAGACCGATCATCGAGGTGGTATCTTTGGTTGATTTGGCCTGTGACTCTATGTTCCATGATGGTTACTTGGATCTATGGGCGCACTTTTGTGGTTGAGCGGCATCGCTTCAATAAACTCAAATTACAAACTTGGGTAATTCCAAAATATAGCATTCAAGTAAGATTTTCTTTTATTTATCCGCTCAATTTTATTTTTTTATTTTATATTACTGAGTTTTTGTGCTCTAATTTTGGTCATTTTCTCATTTTCTTTGATCTTCTTTCTAGTACTTCATGCCATGGCAAAAGGAGTCGATCAATGGTCTGATCGAGAAAGCCATCTTGGAGGCAGAGGACAAGGGGACCAAGGTTTTGTGCTTGGGTCTCTTGAACCAGGCAAGCATCTCATGACAGTACAATTTCCCTCTCATGACATTACAATACGAATCACGATAGATCCATGATGGACACTTTTGCAAGACAAAGAAAGTTGCTTAGGGTTCAACATATTCAATTGTTAAATGTGTCAGACTTTACTATAATGTAAACGGAGACATTATATTAACATGATGATCTCACGAATTTTTGCAAGAAGCCCAAAAAACAAAAAACAAAAAAACAAAAACATTATTGAGAGAAGGGACAACTGCAGGCAAGTCCCACAACTCATCACGGTAACACATTTAAGTCCTAAAAATTTCATTTAGAGCCATCCATTTTATTCCTTTCGTTGGCTCTAGTAGTTTTAGTGGCATCATTTATTCACGGCCCATATTAGACTAAAAAGATAATACAACAATCTTGATGCATTTCCGTCCACTGAAAATTGATAGAGTTAAACGAAAGGACTCAAATGCAATGAAATTGTGACTTTTAGGATTTAAATGCATGAAATTAAAGTTTTAGGACTTCTGCTGTTATTGTCCTTTCAGATAAAGCAATATGACCATGCTTGGGTACTCAAAACTTGGTATTTGCAGGGAGAGGAGCTGAAGGGATATGACGGGTTCCATGTGGAGAGATATCCTCAGCTCAAAGTGAGAGTTGTGGATGGGAGTGGATTGGCAGTGGCTGTGGTGGTCAATAGCATTCCCAAAGGAACTGTCCAAGTCCTCTTCAGAGGGAGGCTCACTAAGGTGGCCTATGCCATTGCTCTTGCTTTGTGTCAAAGGGAATTCAGGTAAATAAATAAGTTGGATGGTAATTCTTATATGCAGCTTCCTTAAAAATGCTCAAAAATAATTCTCTCATTTTTATAGCAATCGAGACTGCATTTGGTGAGTAGCATTCAAGCGAAATTAGAAAGTACGTCATACATCTTCAATTCCCATATACAATATAAGATTTAAAAGATTTATACTCAGAACCTTTTGATAAGATAATTTGTAAAATTTTGTGGATCAATGCCCATTATTCTAAAATCTTAAACTGTTAGATTATGGCATGGTTTAATAATTAAATATTTTGATATTATCTTCTTTAAAAGATCTTCCTAGAAAATAAAAAAGGAAG
The DNA here is from genome assembly GCA_014182725.1 of Eucalyptus brandiana. Classification (NCBI taxonomy): domain Eukaryota; kingdom Viridiplantae; phylum Streptophyta; class Magnoliopsida; order Myrtales; family Myrtaceae; genus Eucalyptus; species Eucalyptus brandiana. The sequence continues at coordinate 21,580,061 of CM024671.1, read as the reverse complement.
ACAATTCATATCCTCAACTAACTTAGAAGATGACACCAGATTCTCACAGTAGAAAAGTACATAAACTATTATATTAGTTAAGAAAATTCTCCTTGATTCTCAGCAGCAAAGTGCTTTCTGATTGACAAAAATTTTATACCTTCACTAGCAAAGTAGATATAGCATGGACGAAAGCTACAACACATACGAAAGGTTCTATAAATTTTCTACCGAAACGTGTGACTTTTCCATCTACATGGGAACATTGTCAATTTTCATTATAATGGAGATAGCTTGAAATTGGCCACCTTATAACGTCTTCATTAATTCAAGTGCCATAACCAAAAAAAAAAGGATAAGAGGGCTGTTCTTGGCATCATTTACTTATTGTCTTTCTGATTCGGCACGCTACCTCTAACTACTCTTCTTAAATAATGATATAAAACTTATTTTAGGTGGCTATACTGCATGAACATGAGTACAAGATGCTGAAAAAATCGCTCAACCACAAGTGCGACAGCAATCTGCTTCTCTCAAGTGGCCATGCTCCAAAGGTAAATGAATCATGCCCTTGTCGCAAATGACTTCAAATAAATATGTGCATGGACTTTTAAGATTCAACGTGTTCATTTCTCTGTTTTATTTGGATTCTTAGAAAGAATTGCAAACCCTAATTGCTATTACATCTGTCAGCATAATGCCATAAGAACTTATTATCACTAGTTGATAAAGACAGTAATATAAGTGAATGACTACCAATGATCGGTAAATTTTTAGGTATGGATAGTAGGAGCTGACATAACGGAAGAAGATCAGTTGAAAGCACCAAAAGGGACATTATTCATACCCTTCTCACAATTCCCCCCAGAAAAGTTGCGAGGCGACTGCTTCTACCACCACACACCTGCCTTGGTCGCTCCCGCATCGCTTGAGAATGTGCATTCTTGTGAGGTATGATATGAAGTATAATTCCCATTTTGAGCTGGTCTCTTTCTGTTGAAGGGAGTGTGCTTTTATATTGCAGGGACGAAAACATATGCTTTTATTACAAATACAAAACTACCTTACTAATATTCATAGTAAACCCATAGTATAAAATGGTTGACTCATACTTTGGCCGAACCACAATCATTACATCACCATATAGCCATTTCGATTCGCAGATTCCTGTGCGGATAAATCTGCATCCACGCGGCAACCTTAGTATAAATCTCCTTCTTACTGTCGTGATACTGCAGAACTGGTTGCCACGAAGAGTGATGAGCACATGGCGCGTCGCGGGGATACTCCACGCAGCAGAAGGGTGGGGAGGAGCACGAGTGTGGCTACTCCATCACCGACATCGACAAAGCATGGCAAGCTAGTCTACAGCATGGCTTTCAACCTCTTGGCCTCCCTGCTCATGTTTCACAGAAACTGAGTTAGATTTATCTCGATTTACATAAGCATAAAAATATCTGTGATACCATGCAACGCACTATACATATCCTCTGGGATAACTTATGTAAAATAATGCCTCACACTCTATTAATAAATTTCGTCCATAGTCTAGGCTATCGATCAACTACTGAGTTGTCGATGTCAATCAGTTACTTGGTTGCATTGTGGTGTTACTTTTAAGAAGCATGTTCATATTTGTATGTTCTATCTATTTGCATCTCGAGGTCTCTTGCAAGTTCCTAGGAATCTATCTCTTTGGAGTGCTAGAAATATTTAATGAGTGTTTAAGTGTAACAGTTATGTATCAAGCCTATAAAAGGCAAGTCCTATAATTATTTCCGATAAGGTGAAATAAATGAAAAGGATATCTATCTCGTCCACTTCTTTGTGTTGTGTGGGTTGTAAGTGCTTCACTTTCAAATTATCCCATCAAATTGGTAAGGAAGTTGCGTCCCCTATTAGTGCTAGTATGAACACCTAGAAGGGGGTGAATATGCCACAATTAGTAAATATACAATGACCACACTTCAAATTATGGAAGAGACATGCTCATGCACAAACTAACCATTATTACAAGACCATTAGACTCCCTATATGCCATGAAAATCAGGTATAAGAGGCGTAGCATCTATTGCACAATCTTGAATCAAGGCAGGATACAAGCTGACATTGACAGTTTCAATCACAGAAGCAAAAAATGCATCAAATCTCATTGAAATGTTACAACATTTTAGTATGTTATAGAAAAGACACGGATTAACATTTTCTGTGAAGAAATCTAAGCATATATCTCATTGTATAAAGAGCAGTAATTTTCTGTCTTTACCCATAAATTCTGCAGCAACTTCCAGATTAACTACCTATCAGAGAAGGATCATTTCACTACCCAAATCTCGACCGTTTGTTCTCAAATTTTTATATGTTGTTCCTAAAGATATATTCTACAACTTTCATGAAGGGTTTAAAGTCCAAATCCATCTAGAAAATTTCGTAAAATCCATAGAACTACCTATGGTTCTGCTGTTTTTCTGCAGGTCAGTTTGCTGTTTTAAGAGAGGAATGTTCTCACCAGCTAATTTTCGCAAGAAAATCTCTACAACCAGTAGTCGAACCCTAAAATAATCGGTACACTCTTAAGAAAATTAGTTCTTTCCATTAACTACACATTTAAAACCCCAAAGTGACGCATAAACCATTAATTTTCTGTCTTTGTCTTTCCCGAACAAAACATCCCGAGCCATTGTCCCCATCTACAGCTCAATCAAATTATTTAGTTCATCTACAACCTCTCTCAGTACCTTGACACCTCTTCGATAGAACCCAAAAGTGATCTCAATAGCTCATCAACTACACACAGCATCCTACAGTTCAACCCGAGGCTAGCATTCTTGTCAACCTCTCAAAAGCAACATGCAACACCCATCTATCACCCAGCAGTCGTCTACCCACCAACTTGAGCAACTCAGCTCCCTCACGCTCGGTTCTTTGACCATCCGAACCCCGATCATCACATGCAAAGACCAACAGCTTCATTTGAGTGCCCATCTAACCTATTCCAACTCAAAACAGAAGCATCAAATTTAATCTTCCACCATTCAGCATGCTCCACAAGTTCCCTCGACAAACAGCGGATAAATTCTAGTTTAAGACCTCATCATTTCCTTATCGGTGGCTCGGCTTCGATAGTGGCTCGCTGCTCTTCGGAATTTTGGCCTCAAATGTGAGCAAAAAGAAGAAGAAGCTGAAGTGGATGAGTTCCGCTTCTATGCAAGTCATGAAAGAGAGAGGGAGGGAGAAGAAAATGGAGAGAGAGAGAGAGAGTGACGGCCCAAAAATGCGAGGCGCATCTCCTGTCCCACATCGCTTAGGGGGAGTCCTGAGGCTAGTTTATAAGGCTTAGGTTGTCACGCCCCAAACCCTGAGACACGTGAAACAACCCACCATGGTCATGTAAATGCGACATTCCCAAGTAGTGTCGCCGACCCCAATTTTTAGAATTATTAGGCGCATACGGAACGTGCTAAGAAACCTCTGACAAAAACGTACGGGATAGGACGGCAGAAAAATCAATTCAAAATCAAACAAACATATTTTCATACATCATTATCAATCCAGGGTTTACATACACAAACAAGATCCGGAGACTATATGCACCAAAAATGGGTCAGAGTTTATGTGCATCAAAAAGGGGTCAGCCTACATAACATGGATCAATCCGCCAAAAAGAAAGTCAACAGTCCTAAGACTACTGGTCAGCCCCATTTGACGATCCCACATCCTCAAGATCTGTCACCCAAGAGGCCGGGGGCGAGGCGTTGATCACTCCATCACCAGGAAGATCCGCCACGCCCTCACCCAAAATGGCGTTCATCACAGCCAGCAGAATATCCATGCTATCCAGAGGGCCAACCCTAACGCCGTCGACTCCGGTACGAAACCAAGCCCTAAACATGTACGGTACTCGTCATGCACGTTCACTGGACCCGGATGAGGGTCCTAACCAACTGATAGACCCAAGGACTCCCGGGGTCGAGCACTCTGTCGTTTGGTCAATCTCATCGGCGGAGCCACTCATCTCCGGGGTACCGCCATCTACGATCCTGTAATATTTTCCCCAAACCGGGATGAGACTTTGTCTCAGCAAGTTCACCTCTCCTAAACCCCTATTTGAAAGTAAATACGCCCCAAAGTAGCTTAGCCACGACATCAAGAAGACTTACCTCACCTTAGCCTTTATCTGCAGGTTAGCACAGTTTATATAATTCAACCACGTGCAATTCTAATAACTCAACGACGAAGGCACAATCACATCATCAGAACAGTTCAATCACGTGGACCGTCTCAGCGATCAATCAACTCGGCCGATTACATGTCATTCTAGCAAATCAATTACTGCTTCCAACCCCAACCCTATAGGAAGGTTTAATAACCAGTGGTAATCACGGCCCCACTCGGCACGACCTGTAATTAGGTGGTAATTCACGGCCTCATTAGGCACGGCCTCTAATAGGTGGTAATTCACGGCCCGATTGGGCGTGGCCTTTGTCAGGTGGCAATTCACGGCCTCATTAGGCACGACCTCTAATAGGTGGTAATTCACGGCCCGATTGGGTGCGACCTTTATCAGGTGGCAATTCACGGCCTCATTAAGCATGACCTCTAATAGGTGGTAATTCACGGCCTCATTAGGCACGACCTCTAATAGGTGGTCAATCACGGCCAATCACCCATCAATTTCCACACTTAGGATTTTATAAAGAATCCTCATAAATCGAAATCACACTCAATTCGCCACAACCAATCATCAATTTCAAATTCTACATGCACAGCAGCGATCGGCACAAAATTCTGAGCAACTAGGATCAAAAATAATTTTTCAAGTTTTTTTTAATAAATAATATTTTAATGAATTTCGGAATATAATATATTATTAAATAATCCAACAATTTCGAAGCATTTATTTAAATCATAAATAAATTCCTTTAAGTCACATCAAGGCTTATTTTAAAATAAGCATACTTCACTTTTAAACTAAACACACTTTACTTTAATTAATCACCTTAATCTAATCCACAACTAATTAAACTAATCTAACCACCTAATCTCAATCAACCTAAGCTAAACATACTTAAGACATCATTAACTCGCTAATCACGGTTTAGTGAGGTAAACTCACCGGAATCGCTTTCCGATGAGTCTCCGGCAAAGAGCACGACGACGCCGACGACAAACCTACACGGATCAACACCAAATGAGGACCAAAAGGGGGCCAAATCGAGCTTGGAAGGGGCTGGTCTTGCTGGATTTTCCAGCAACTAACCGAGCTTGGAGGGTGACGGAACGGCGGTTGAACGGGCGGAGAAACGGCGGAGGAAGACCAGCGGCAGCTTGAGCAACAACCAGCGGAGGCCTGAACGGAAGAACGGCGATGACGGGAGCTTCGGCGAGGCGCGGCGACGTCAAGCAGTGACTACGAGATGGTGGACGACGGCTGGAGCTCACGGGCGAAGACGGAGCACCTCGACGCTGGACGGTGCGCGGTCATGCGCGGGCGAGCGGCAACGACGAGCTTCGGCAATGAATGGCAAGCCGCAGCAACGATCGGGCGGCGGGGCGTCGGGCGCTAGGCGGTTCGCACGGCGGCCCTCTCTCTCTCCTCTTTTCAAAATCCAACCATTTCCCTTGATTCAAGGAAGAAGATGAAGTGAAAGCCCACCTTTTCAAGAGCCCATCTCCTCCCTCCACTTGTCACCACCCTAGCCAATCTTGCCTCCTCCTTGACATCACTTGTGATGTCACCATCCACTAACTCCAACCTTCCACCACTTTAGTCCAATAGGTTCAATTTCATCTTCCGCCGGGTCCAAATTCTTGTACACCCAATTACTTCAACTCCCATCAATTCTCTTCCAATTGAGTCCAAATTAAAGTCCATGAATTAATCTAATGTTTCTAATAAGATTTGCGACACCCCATGATTTCCAATTTCAGAATTCGATCTCAATTTCACGGTTAACTTCACTCTGGTGCGATTTCAGCACGCCTAATCCACTAAGTAGCTTTTGGGGAAATTTTCTTGCATCTGACCCGAGGGTGATCAGTCCCCAAGTTTGACACGGTAAAATTCCTTAATTACTTCACTCAATAGACTAGTTCTCTCGTGAGTGGCCAACTCTGAAAGACGAACTACATGCACAGATGAATTGCCCGACTCAATTGACTGAAAATAAAATTGAGAAAATCGGGATGTCACAACTCTTCCCCTCTTATAAAAATTTCTTCATCGAAATTTAAATCATTACATATTTGAAGCAAAAAGGTAAGGGTACAATTCTCTCATCGAATCCTCGGTTTCCCAAGTTGCTCCTTGATTGCCGTGGTGTTGCCGGACCACTTTGACCAATGGAATGGTCTTGGTGCGCAAACACCTCTTTGCGATCCACTATCCGAACCAGGCTTTCAACATACGACAGCCTGTCATCCATGTCTAATTCCTCAAAATTTAGGACGTGTGTCGAATCAGGTTCATACTTCCTTAACATCGACACGTGAAAGACATCATGCATCTGTGCCAACCTCGGCGGTAGTGCAAGACGATACGTCAAAGTCCCTATTCTTTCCAAAATCTCAAAGGGACCTACGTACCTCGAACTCGTTTCCCCTTTTGCCAAAGCGGGAAGTACCTCTCATTGGTGACACCTTGAGGAAAGACGTGCTCACCAACTTGGAACTCCAATGGCCTTCGACGCTTATTGGCATAACTTTTCGACGGCTCGGCGGTCTTTAATCATTTCGATAAGCTGAATCGCCTCCTCCGGCGCTAAGGGTGTGCATGGAAATACTCCCAAAAAGTGTTCAGGCACACACGTACGGAAAGTGTGCCGGGGAACAAAAAGGAACGTAAACGCGTTTGATTGCATTTGTTCCTTTTTGTTTTTTTTGTTTCAAACGAAATAAGAACGAGAAAAAAAGAAACAACAATTTGTTGTTTCTTGTTCGAAAAAAAAAATGAAAGAAACGTTTCTCTTTTCTTTTTTTCTTTTCTTCTTTTTTTTTCTTCTTTTTTTCTTTCGCGGTCGCCGGCCTCGGCCATGGCCGGCGGCCGGCCGCCGAGGCTCGGGCTCGCCCGGATCCGGCGAGGCCGAGCCTCGCCATGGGCGGGCGAGCTCCAAGGCGAGGCTCGGCCTCGCCGCGCGGCGACGCCGAGCATCGCCTTGGGCCGGGCGAGCTCGGGCTCGCCCGGATCCGGCGAGGCCGAGCCTCACCATGGTTGGGCGAGCTCGAGCTCGCCCGGATCCGGCGAGGCTCGGCCTCGCCGGATCTAGGCGAGGCCGAGCCGCTCGCCCGGCCAAGGCGAGGCCGAGCCTCGCCCCGCCACGGCGAGGCTCGGCCTCGCCGAGGGCGGCGAGCCTCGCGTGGCTAGGCGAGGCTGCCCGGCCTCGTCGGCCGGTCGGCCGGAGGCCGTGGCCCGGCCGAAAAAAAGAAAAAAAATAAAAAAAAAGAAAGGAAAAATAAAAAATAAAATAAAAATGTTTAAAAAATTAAAAGAAACAAAAAAAAGAATAAAATTTACCAAACGTGTTTTGTTCATTTTTATTCCGGACCAAATGTTACCAAACGCGTTTTTTTTTTGTTCAAAAATTGTTCTCAGGAACAGAAACACTTTTTTTTTTGTTTGTTCCCGGGAACAAAAAAAGAACGAAACGTTACCATTCGCACCCTAAACCAACTCGGGGCGGTGATCTTTCTTTCCCCGACTTCATCCCAACACACCGGCGTTCTGCATGCTCTGCCATACAATGCTTCAAAAGGAGCCATCTGAATACTCTGCTGGTAACTGTTGTTGTATGCAAACTCGACTAGATGAAGCTGTTCCTCCTAGCTTCCTTTGAAGTCTAAGACGCAAGCTCGCAGCATGTCCTCAAGGGTCGAATTGTCCTCTCGGGCGGCCATCGGTCTGCGGGTGATAGGCCGTGCATGCTGCGACTTCGTTCCTAAAGCGGATTGCAAACTCTTCCAAAAAGTGGCGGTGAACCTCGGGTCTCTGTCTGAAGTAATCGTGACCGGCACTCCATGCATACGAACTATCTGACGAACATACAAATCTGCGAGTCTATCCAAACTCGAGTCCCTTCGAACTGCAATGAAGTGAGCCAACTTTGTCAGCCTGTCGACCACTACCCAAATCGAATCATTCCTTCTCTGGCTCCTCGGTAGTCCCGTCACAAAGTTCATCGTGATATGCTCCCATTTCCATTCTGGGATCTCAAGGGGTTGCAGAAATCCTCCCGGTTTGTAATGCTAAGCTTTCACTTGCTGACACGTCAAACACTTGGCGACATGCTTGACGATGTCCGCCTTCATGCCACACCACCAGAAGTGTTGACGCAGATTCTGATACATCTTGGTACTACCAGGATGAATGCTGTAACTGCTACGATGCGCTTCTGATAAAGTCTCTTCCCTAAGCTCCACATCGTTAGGTACAACCAACCGTCCTTGGAACCTCAATGTTCCATCTTCAGAAATCTAGAAGTCGGCTTTTCTCTTCTCTCGTATCCTCTTGTACGATTTTCGAACACTGGATCATCTGCTAAAGCATCCCGATTCGACTCGAACTTAAGCTCAGTCGAGGGTGGCCATAAGGTTCGAAAGGTGGCCTACTTCAAACTTAAAACCCGAATCTCGTGCTCCCTCAAGTAGACTCCATTCCTTGAGTACTATATGTGCAACTGAAGACTTCCTACTCAATGCATCGGCGACCTTGTTCGCCCTTCCGGGATGATACAAAATCTCACAGTCATAGTCTTTTAGGAGTTCCATCCATCGGCGCTGTCTCATATTCAACTCCTTCTGAGAGAATAAGTACTTGAGACTCTGGTGGTCAGTAAAGATTTGGAATCTTTCTCCGCACAGGTAGTGCCTCCAAATCTTAAGGGCAAAGATGATCGCTGCAAGCTCCAAGTCATGCGTCGGATAATTCAACTGATGGGGTCTCAACTAACGAGACGCATACGCAACAACCCTACCATGTTGCATCAACACGCAACCCAATCCTTTAAACGACGAATCGCTATAGATCTCAAATCATCCTGGACCAGATGGAATAGTAAGTACAGGTGCCATAGTTAGCTTTTGCTTGAGTTCTTGGAAACTACGCTCGCACTTATCTGACCATACAAACTTTTCTTCCTTCTTTAGCGAGTCTCGTCATTGGCGATGCTAACACTTTGAAAGCCCTTCTACAAACCGTACAGCGTAATACCGCTAAACCCGGAAAACTTCGATCTCATCACTTTGTAGTCGAGTCTCGCCGGCTAATCACCGCTTCAATCTTGGTAGGTCCACTTTGAGATTCCTTCTCCAGAGATAACATGACCTAGGAAAGCCACACGAGTTAGCCAAAACTCGCACTTACTGAACTTAGCATACAACCCGTGATCTCTCAAAGTCTGAAGCACTATTCTTAAGTGCCTTTCATGATCCTCAAAGCTCCTTGAATATACCAGGATGTTATCGATGAAGAAAATTACGAACTGATCTAAATACTCTCTGAACACCCGGTTCATTAGATCCATGAAAGCAGCCGGGATGTTCGTTAACCCAAATGGCATCACAGTAAACTCGTAATGGCCGTATCGAGTGCAAAACGCTGACTTCGGTATATCTTCCTTCTTAATTCTTAGCGATGATACCCCGTCCTCAAGTCGATCTTAGAAAACATTGACGCTCCTTGAAGTTGATCAAACAAATCATCAATCCTTGGCAATGATACTTGTTCTTAATTGTCACCTGGTTGGTCATCGATAGTCGATGCATAAGCATAATGAGCCATCCTTCTTCTTCACAAACAACACCGGTGCTCCCCAAGGTGATGCACTTGGATGTATAAATCCTTTATCCAACAATTCTTGCATTTGCACCTTTAGTTCCTTAAGCTCTGATAAGGCCATTCGGTAAGGAGCTTTGGAGATAGGCTCGGTCCGGGAGCTAACTCAATTACAAACTCTATCTCTCTTTCCGTGACAAACCCGGTAATTCTTTCGGGAACACATCGGGAACTCTTGCACCTTTGGAATGTCTTCTATCTTCGACTCCCTCTTGTCATGTCCACTACAGTTGCCAGGTAACCTTGACAACCTTTGCCTAGCAAGCGAGTTGCCTCGAGCGATGAGATTAAGGAAATCGAGGGTTCTCCTCGACTCCCAATGAATTCGAAACTCTCACCCTCTAATGGGTTAAACTGAATCGCCTTGCGATAATAGTCCATCTTGGCTCGTTGCTTGGTGAGCCAGTCCATGCCAATTATCATATCAAAATCATACATGGCTAGGACTATCAAGTCTATCCTCCCCTCTCGCTCACCAATCACTAACTTGCAACCAAGGCAACCTACTGTAGCTAACACTTTATCTTTCAACGGAGTAGATATACTAACCACAGACTCCAACAATTCAGGAATTAATTCTACCAATTTAACAAATCTTTCAACTATAAATGAATACGAAGCTCTAGGATCAAATAAAGCATAAGCAGGTTGGTCGTTCAGCAATACCATACCTGTGACCACATTAGGCACATCCTCCGCCTGTCCTCTGGTCAGCGCATAAGTCCTTCCCTGAGCTGGAGGTCGGTTCAATCCACCCGGCGGCATGATCTGCGGTGCGAATCCTCTGTTGTGACCCAGCGGTGGCGGCGGCAGCAACTGAGGCTATCTCGCAAGTCTCCCGGGACAATCCCTAGCACGGTGACCCTGCTGGCCACACTCAAAGTAGGCACCCGTCCTAAGAGGGCATTGGGCTGAGCCATGTCGCCTCCCACACGAACGACATGCTTCATTGTAGCTCGATGACGACTTCCCCACTCCACCCTTCCTGTTGGGTGGAACAGGGTACCTTCCTCCAGGCATCGGCCTCTTCCCAAACCGATTATCACTTCTGTTTGAATTAAACCGCGACCCAGATACGGCAACTCTCTCATTCTGGTCTTTCTCGATCAGTTGCGCCCGCCTGTAGAGGTCATTGTACTCCTTCAAATCTAGGGGTACCAACAAGCTCCTCACCTCCGGTCGAAACCCATCTCTAAACCTTCTAGCTCGGTCGACGGTCGTTAGACCAACTCGGGCATACTTTGCGACGTTCGACGAACTTCGCTTCATACTAATCAAGCGACATGGTACCTTGACAAAGGCGCTGAAACTCTGCCATCTTCACCTCTCTGGCACAATCAGAAAAGTACTTCTCATTGAAAGCTTCAAGAAAAGCATTCCACTCTGGAACCACACCTTCAGGGAACACTATCCTTTTGTTAGTCTTCCACCGGGTAGCCGCGATCCCTCTCAAGCGATAGGCTGCCAAGACGACCTTTTTCGCTTCGATTGTGGTAACTCAAAGGCATTCTCTAACTCCAGGATCCATAAGGCTGCAGCTTCAGGGTCTCCTGCCCCCATGAACGTTGGCGGATTCAACCTCAAAAAGTGCTGTACCAACTTCTGTCTAGGCCTCTTAGCGGCCACATCCTCAGGTGGAATTTCATCAGGTTCCTCTTCGGTTCGACAACCGGTGCGGCGGCGGTGCGGCGGCGTGCGGTGGCATTGGCGGCATTGGCGGTGTTCAACGCGGTGGCGATAGCGGCGGCTTGCGATCCATCCCGTCTCCCATCGCCTCGAGCATCTACATGATCCCAATAAATCTCGGATCCTCTGGGGCTGCTGTACCATCTGGCGGCAAAGCTGTACCACCTGCACTAGTCCCGGCCTGCGCTCCTCTCAGGGCACCACGGGCACCACCCCTCAACGAAAACCCACCCCGAAACACGGGGCCTGCTGCTCTCTTCCTAGCAGCTCTCAACTCTCGGTCACTCATGCTACTTACTCAATACAGACGCCTATTGGCGAATTCCCATACCATATTAGAATTTGAGTAACCTTCCAACCAAGCTAACAAACAACTAACAATCACATGCATTAGGATATGGAAAGTTCTTCCTACTAACTATCCCATGACTCATCGTCCTTATCACTCCATACACAAATCATGCTCTGATACCACTTAAACGGGGTTGTCACGCCCCGAACCTCGAGACACGTGAAACAACACACCATGTTCATGTAAATGCGACATTCCCAGGTAGTGTCGCCGACCCCAATTTTTAGAATTATTATGTGCATACGGAATGTGCTAAGAAACCCCTGACAAAAACGTACGGGATAGGACAGCAGGAAAATCAATTCAAAATCAAACAAACATATTTTCATACATCATTATCAATCCAGGGCTTACATACACCAACAAGATCCGGAGACTATATGCACCAAAAATGTGTCAGAGTTTATGTGCATCAAAAAGGGGTCAGCCTACATAACATGGATCAGTCCGCCAAAAAGAAAGTCAACAGTCCTAAGACTACTGGTCAGCCCCATTCGACGATCCCACATCCTCAGGATCTGTCACCCAAGAGGCTGGGGGCAAAGCGTTGATCACTCCACCACCAGGAAGATCCGCCACGCCCTCACCCAAAATGGCGTTCATCACAGCCAGCAGAATATCCATGCTATCCAGAGGGCCAACCCTAACGCCATCGACTCCGGAACGAAACCAAGCCCTAAACATGTACGGTACTCTGTCATGCACGTTCACCTGGACCCAAATGAGGGTCCTAACCAACTGATAGACCCAAGGACTCCCAGGGTCAAGAGCACTCTCTATCGTCTGGTCAATCTCCGTTGACTGGCCACTCATCTCCGGGGGTACCGCCATCTACGGTCCTGTAATATTTTCCCCAAACCAGGATGAGACTTTGTCTCAGCAAGTTCACCCCTCCTAAACCCCTATTAGAAAGTAAATACGCCCTAAAGTAGCTTAGCCACGACATCAAGAAGACTTACCTCGCCTTAGCCTTCATCTGCAGGTTAGCACAGTTTATATAATTCAACCACGTGCAATTCTAATAACTCAACGACGAAGGCACAATCACATCATCAGAACAGTTCAATCACGTGGATTGTCTCAGCGATCATTCGACTCGGCCGATTGCATGTCATTCTAGCAAATCAATTACTACTTCCAACCCCAACCCTATAGGAAGGTTTAATAACCAGTGGCAATCACGGCCCCACTCGGCACGACCTGTAATTAGGTGGTAATTCACAGCCTCATTAGACACGACCTCTAATAGGTGGTAATTCACGGCCCGATTGGGCGCGACCTTTATTAGGTGGCAATTCACGGCCTCATTAGGCATAACTTCTAATAGGTGGTAATTCACGGCCCGATTGGGCGCGACCTTTATCAGGTGCCAATTCACGGCCTCATTAGGCACGACCTCTAATAGGTGGTAATTCACGGCATCATTAAGCACGACCTCTAATAGGTGGTCAATCACGGCCAATCGCCCATCAATTTCCACACTTAGGATTTTATAAAGAATCCTCATAAATCGAAATCACACTCAATTCGCCACAACCAATCATCAATTTCAAATTCTATATGCACGGCGGTGATCGACACGAAATTCGAGCAACTAGGATCAAAAATAATTTTTCGAGTTTTTTTTTAATAAATAATATTTTAATGAATTTCGGAATATGATATATTATTAAATAATCCAACAATTTCGAAGCATTTATTTAAATCATAAATAAATTCCTTTAATCACATCAAGGTTTATTTTAAAATAAACATACTTAACTTTTAAACTAAACACACTTTACTTTAATTAATCACCTTAATCTAATCCACAACTAATTAAACTAATCTAACCACCTAATCTCAATCAACTTAAGCTAAACATACTTAAGGCATCATTAACTCGCTAATCACGGTTTAATGAGGTAAACTCACCGGAATCGCTTTCCGACGAGTCTCCGGCGAAGAGCACGGCAATACCGACAACAAACGTACATGGATCAACACCAAATGAGGACCAAAAGGGGGCTAAATCGAGCTTGGAAGGGGCTGGTCTTGCTGGATTTTCCAGCAACTAATCGAGCTCGGAGGGTGACGGAACGGCGGCTGAACGGGCGGAGAAACGGCGAAGGAAGACCGGCGGTAGCTTGAGCAACAACCGGCGGAGGCTTGAGCGGAAGAACGGCGGTGACGGGAGCTTCGGTGAGGCACGGCAACGTCTAGCAGTGACTGCGAGATGGCGGACGATGGCTGGAGCTCACAGGCAAAGGTGGAGCACCTCGACGCAGGACGGTGCGCGATCACGCGCGGGCGAGCGGCGACGACGAGCTCCGGCGACGAACGGCAAGTGGCGGCGACAATCGAACGGGCGAAGGGCGTCGGCTAGCTGGGCGATTCGCACGAGCAGCCCACTCTCTCTCCTCTTTTCAAAATCCAACCATTTCCCTTGATTCAAGGAAGAAGATGAAGTGAAAGCCCACCTTTTCAAGAGCCCATCTCCTCCCTCCACTTGTCACCACTTTAGCCAATCTTGCCTCCTCCATGACATCACTTGTGATGTCACCATCTACTAACTCCAACCTTCCACCACTTTAGTCCAATAGGTTCAATTTCATCTTCCGCCGAGGTCCAAATTCTTGTACACCCAATTACTTCAACTCCCATCAATTCTCTTCCAATTGAGTCCAAATTAAAGTCCATGAATTAATCTAATGTTCCTAATAAGATTTGCAACACCCCATGACTTCCAATTTCAGAATTCGATCTCAATTTCACGTTTAATTTCACTCTGGTGCGATTTCAGCGCGCCTAATCCACTGATTAGCTTTTGGGGAAATTTTCCTGCATCCGACCCGAGGGTGATTAGTCCCCAAGTCGACGCGGTAAAATTCCTTAATTACTTCACTCAATAGACTAGTTCTCTCGTGAGTGGCCAACTCTGAGAGACGAACTACATGCACAGATAAATTGCTCAACTCAATTGACTGAAAATAAAATTGAGAAAATTGGGATGTCACATAGGTTCCTCTAATTTGTGTGACGCGTTTCATGTATACTTCCGTTGCGCTGAAAACAAACCTGTGAGGAGGAGGTTGCTGCATGCATGCCTCCAAAGCGAACAATATTGAGTTGGGGGAAGGTGGCCGAGGGCCGAGGCCTTTACCCCAGACAATGCGTTTTAAAGCCATGAGGACTCAATGTCCAAAGCGGACAATATTACACAGTGGGGCCCGAGTCGTTACACAGAGAGAGAGAGAGAGAGATGATTTTGGGTCTGTTATGAGGAGAAGAGAATGGCTTCAGTTCTGAGGAAAAATCACATACGTGTGTAGATTTTACTTTAAATTCCAAGATTAGATATTATTTACAAAGAAATGACGATGTCTCCTCTAAAGGCTTCGGGTTGGAGAAAAACCGAGAGGGAAGAGATGAATATCGTGGCTCCCATGCATGCATTCTTCTTCATGGTCGACACCTGGCACTCAAGAATGGTTAAGATTAAGTTCTAATCCATGTCATTAATTAGTCTAATAGTTTCTGACATCTTCTACTTAGTTTCGTTTCAAATCCACAAAATTTTCGATCTTTTCATAACTATACAAGTCCATGAGTTCGCACGAATCAAATTGACGCGTTAATGTCTCGACACTAATCTACAATACAAACAAGAATTAATTGCAAGAAATTACTAAAGTTAGTGTTCGATAATAAAATTACAATCGCCTATAAGTTTTTAATGAAATTTTTAATTAAATCCCTCATAACGGTAATCTATAAACTTAATCAAAAATTAAACCGCTCGAGCCTAAATACCTGTCTCTAGCCCACCGGACTCATCCCACGACATTTCATGGCCCACTAGACTTAATTCACAATTTTAATGAATCCGACTCTTGGCCCGCTCCAAGCCAAGCCCAAGTCCATATCTTATCCTTTGACCGGTTGAGCCCGTGCTCAATATCTTCATGCAGCCCATTAACTACTTAAGCTCATACTTTCCTCACGACCCATCTGGCCCGCTTTAAAATAATCCAAGCCCATAACAGTCCGATTACACTTATAGGGTTAGTAAAATTCAAGATGTCACACCCTTGCCTGGTCCCGATTGCAATTCAAATGGCTTATTTCCCATAGTTGTCATATTATGTACATATGGACAAAATGAAACTCTTTAGAACACCCTAGGTTCTTCAAGAGGAAATGTGACTCATCATTCTACCAAGATTTTTCTAGATTTGGCCATAATTACCTTAGGGATTAAGCAAGGAATCTAGGCCAAATGTCCCAATGAAAATAAGACATCTTGAGCCAATGATGGCTAGACTATGTGTCACGATCCTAACTCCATCTCTAGGGTCTCGAGTAGCAAATGTTATTTTCGCGACGTCCCAAGCACGTCGCAGTCCCATTTCTTTTTATCTTTTCATTAAGCACATGTGGAAGCGCACATATAACACCCAGACAACAACAAGCAACTAGAAAAACAACCATTTACAAACACACAATTACATCAATTATATTTACAAGCCCTTTTGTCATGGGTCATTATATTTTCAATCATTACATGCTGTATGCTTAAAAAGGCCGAAGCAAATCTTAGCTCCTCTATCGAGATTGCAACTCCTCCATACCTACAATTTGCAAAATAACATGGTGAGTCATGGACTCAGTAAGTAAAATCCCTAATTCTCTACTAGGAGGATATCTCATAATCAAAATCTAGTAGGTACAACACTCGCAATGCAATGTCGATAGCGGATCAATAGCAAATTTATTAATATCCTTGACTACATGCAGATGTCTATTACCGCATACTTCAATGCATGCTTACCTTCAGCATATCAATGAACACATCAACATATCATGGTTATGCATATACTGACACTCATGCAAATTCATTTACCATTGTCCTGGCTCAACCAGGCCCTCTCAGCTCAAGCAAGGCATCCAGCTTCAAGCTAGGCATCCTAACTCAACCAAGGCATTCTAGTGCTAGCTCACCAAGGCATCCGAGCTCAACCCAGGCATCCCGGCTCAACCAGGGCATCTCGAGACTAGCTTACCCAAGGCATCCGAGCTCAAACCTAAGCATCCTAGCTTTACCAAGACATCTCATTCAATGAACGAGGCATCGCCACCAACATTATGTGGCGATGGACACTTTTTCACCTTTAAGTGCATCATATACATGCATCACGCAAGCTGGTTCTTCATCTTTCATCTTAACCGATGCATACAAGGCCCAAGGACATGCTCATTCAAGTGAGTGTGCCATGACCCTTAACATCATAATATAAAATATACTGGGAATGATTCTTGGTTCGTGACTTGAGTTGCATGCCTAGGCTGACGTTGACACCAAGCAAGACTTGGAATCGACACGCTTCAATACCAATCTATGGCCTTGCAGGTTAGGCCATTGCGACTTGATCTCGATTCCAAGCCAAGCGAATCTCGACCTCGTCTCAAGGCATGAACACACTCAAGCATACAAACATAAGCAAACCATACAAAAGAATATTACAACATACACGCAGCTTACACAGGTGAGCACACCACTAAACTCGACAACATAGGCTATCGCCCTAGCCAAGAGTTAGAGATTCTACTTACCTTCGATAAATCTCGATAAACTATAGGTGGTTTTACCAAGAGAGGGTCGTCTTGTGAGGTAGTGGGAGAGCAAGGCTGAGAGAGGGAGAGGACTTGCAAGAAAGGAGGAGGAGAAGAAGTGAGCCAAAGGTTAGAGAGAATGGAGAGTCATCCTATAATGATGATTTGGCTTGGCTTGCTCTCCAAGAAAAATCTTGGTGTAATGATTACTAAATCTATCCTTACCACCTAAGATGGTGAGTCACCTCTTCCATTTAATGCTCAAGATATAGTCATCATGAGACTTGAATTTTAGGAATATGTTTTATACATTTTCTTGCTCATTAAGCCAAACCCTTGCCACATAAGAAATGAGAATGTTCTAGAGACATAAGGCACTTTTCATTCTACTAGAATTTTTCCTACATAAGTTACCTAAGATTTGGTCATCAATAAACTTGGACTTTGGACAACTTGCTCATTAATTAGCTAGCTTCCAAAAATCATTTGATGTATTCTTATCTTCAAGCCAAGAAGACTCTAGATTTTCCTCAAGTTAGGTGTGCAGCCCCCTTCCCCTCCAAGTTGGGCATGTGTTCTCATTCTAAGGCAAAAACAGTTTTGAGTAACTTTCGAAATTAGTACCATTACCTTATCAAACAGGCTCGAAAAAATATAAAATTTAAATATGCTGTAGAGAAGACCTTAGAAAACATTTTTCATGAGGAATCCAAGTCAAATTTGTTCTGTGGAAAGAGCAACAAATCATTGAACACAACCAAAAAATTTGTCCATCGAGCAAATTCAACGGTCAGAAAAAAGAGACTCATTTCGAAATCCAAATCTTTACAAAAATCTTTGAAATTTTAATATGTTATAGATATAGATGTCATTTAAAAATTTTGTGAATGAAGCATGTCTAAATTCTAAAGGGAAGAATTTATAAAAATTCGAGAAAGCAACTGGTTACCATTTTTACTATACTGGGCAGGTTTCATATGGTAATTGATCGGGCCTTCGTCCCAATCATTTCACCTCAGAAATTTATAAAATTTAAGTCTGTTATAGATTAAGATATTTTGAACAATTTTTACGAAGAAAGTCTCTCCAAATTCAAAGTAAAAAGAGCTCTATAAAATTAGAAACCAGGAAAGGTCCAGCAGTTTTGAAAAACTGGGAAGTCAAAACCTATGAAACTCAAAATGGCAAGTCTATGAGGGAGAGGTGGCACCCTACTTAGCTTGAAAGATCACTTGTCATCATTCCCTTAGGCATCATCCCCTTTCATTAATTATTTGGGATACATAAGCCTTCACACTCATTATCCTCATTTAATGCATTTGACTCTTGTTCCTCAAGAAGATTGCCTATCTAGCTTAGCCTCTTAGTGTTGTGGGACCAAAATAAGAGTCGAAATCAAGAATGTTACACTATGACTTTAATGCTAGCTCATCTTTTTAGAGTGCCACTTGCGCATCAGGACTTGTCCATTTAATAATAAGCAAAGTGCTCTTGTGGCCCAATGAAATGGAGACACATAAGGCTTCAATTAATGACATTAGGTCATTAGATCTCCACCTCATAAGAATAGATGTGCCACCTTATAACTTAGGCTTGCTGCCTCAATGGCATAGCTATGCCGCTCCAAGAAACACGATTGGACCGCTTGAATGAGTAATCATTAGCTTGATGACTATAAATAGGGGAGGCTCTCATTCATTTTCACCATCTTACATCCCCTGCCATTCACACCCACGTTCCTCCTCCATTCCCTTTCTCTCGGCCTTGCATCCTCAATCTCTCAAGCTAATCTAAGTTGGTTTTCGAGGTTCGCCAAGGTAAGTAAGATTCCTCCTTTTCTTCTAAGAAAGTACATCCCATTGTTGAGGCTAGTAAGTGCTCACCCATCAAGCCGTGAGTAGTGTGCTATGTCTTTTGTTTGATCTTATTTCTTATGGACATGGCTGTGTGCTTGAGTTGTGTATGTTCGGAATGGAATCAAGGCCGTTTAGGTTGATTTCATTACAAGACAAAGTCGCCCTAACCATGAAGCCTTGGTTCCGGCATAAATAGGATGTTGGGTCCAAGTTTTGCTTGGTGCAAGAATCACCCAAGGCCACAAGGTCCTAAATCAAAATTGAGGCGTGTCAATCTTATGCCTTGATCGGTACGGGGATCGCCCAAATCTACAAGGTCTTGGTAAGGCACCGAGCATGCTGATTTCCATAGTCCAAATGGACACGGGGACTTTGTGCTTGACGTTGGATGAAACCGCGAGCTGAGGGTCATTCTCGATACATGGTATTCATATTGAGTCGGAGCCGAAGTCCATCAAGCTTGGGATCATCACTAAAGCAAGGTGTACCCAAGGTCTTAGTTCAAAATTGAAGGATGCCGTTCTAAGCCTTGTTCGATGCAAGGATCGGCGCTAAGTGATTGATTCAAATTATGAATCAAAGATCATTCTCAACATATTTTCTAGTGAAGTATAAGAAATTCATGACATACACAAATGAATAAGCACGCTTTTGGGCCATGCATGTGTTAGCTAAGAGAAAAGATAAGAACTGGCTTGTATGATGCATTTATGCATGCACTTAAAAAGGAAAAAGCATATGTCGTTACACAGCATTAGCAACAATGCCTCATTCATTGAACGGGAAGCCTTGCTTGAGCCGAGATGCCCTGGTTGAGCCAGAATGTCTAGGTCTTGAACCCAAAAGCCTCAGGAAGCTAGCCCGAAGAAGCCTTGGTCGAGCTGAGATGCCTTGATCGAGCTAGGAAGCCCAACAAGAAGCTGGAAGCCTCGGTCGAGCCGAGAAGGCTTAGTCGAGCCAGGACAACACTAAATGAATTTGCATAAGTGCCAGTTATGCATAAGCATGATATGTTGATATATTGATTAGCCAAAGGTAAGTATACATAGAAACATGTTGCAATGGACATCTACATGTAGTCGAGAGATAGCAACAAGTTTGCTATTGATCTACCATCGATACTGTTTGCGAGTGTCGTACTTGCTAGACTTCGATGATGAGATACTTTCCTAGAGGAGAACTAGGAATTTTACTTACTGAGTTTCCCCAAAACTCACTCCCTTATCTTTTAGTCTTGTAGGTATGGAAGTCTCACATCAATGTTGAGAGTTGCAGTTATGCTAGAGGAGATAGGAATTCCCTTAGCATATGTGAAAAGTTTGTAATATGATGCAAAAAGAAAAGAGGACCCGTAAAGAAAGGGCTTGTAAAAGTACAGTTATAATATAAAGCAATGTGTTATGCCCCAGTCTTCCAACTATTGATTGTTTAGGGAGTTATTTATTCACGTTCCACATGTGCATAATAACAAGATAAAAAAAATTAGGATGGCGACAAGCTTAGGACGTTGCGAAATTAACCCCTGTCACTCATGACCTCCGAAATGAAGTTGGGGTCATGACAAAAGTTTCTTGAATTTCTGGGGAATCGATGCATGGACGTGAGTACCATCAAGAATTCCAATGCAATCTTAATGTACTCAATAAGTAAATGTAACAACATACTATCAAATGAAGTTTGTGACATTTGTCATATCACATACCTTAAAGTATAGATAAAATCTTCTACTCTTGGATATTGTCGGGGGTGTAGTGCCATCCAGTGGATATTCTAAAGTATCGATGAATGGTCTCAATAGACCTATTGAACCTTGACCCTATCATTTTCAACCTCAAATTATGCCCTAAAATATGACAAAAGACTAACAATTGCTCTTTGATTGACACATTTACTATTTCATGCAACAAATTATTTGACTTAAGAACCCTCTACAATTGAAAGAAAACTTGTGGTCTCATATGTATTTGATTGACACAATTAGTATCTCCTAAATGTAAAATGTGATTGATGAATAACTCTCTCTCAAAATCTCTTTCCCCGGTGGCACTCTAGGTATCGACTACTAAAAGCTTCATCCTCTATTACTAACATACTAGCTGCCATTATTGACACAGTTACACCAATTATTGCTTCATTAACATCATTATTTTCCATCTACAAGTAATAATAAGAATTTTCATTGAGCTGGTTAAGACAGATGTTTTATCTCAAAGGTAAACCTAATAGCAAACATTAAAGAGAAATTAAAAAAAAAATTGCTAAAAGTATCAAGAAGGCTAGTGTAGCAGCATTACATTCACATAATGATGGATTCCAGACAATAAGGCTTATGAATGATTTCGACGAGGTATTGCAATAAATTATAATTAATGATTTTCTTTACCTCTTGACATTTTAACAAACAAAAGAAAAATAAACAAACTCATAAAAGAGATTTATCCCTTAGGAAGGTAAAAACAGAATCGCAATTTCAGCAAGTACATAATTAACTATCGAAGGAACATGTAAAACCAATCACTTTGTCTAACAAGGCACGATATGTTACACATAAAGCGCATATCTCAAGAACAGAACTCTAACCAATGATAAAATAGGCTCATCAAACCAAGAAACACCAACCGAGTTAACTCATCTCAATAGATTACCTTTGATATGTGTTTTCATAAAAGAACATCACTGAAAATTTCGAGCAAATTAATGACAAATCAGTCAAAAAGGTCAAGTGCTCAGATTGATTACCTTATATCTCTCGTGATAGGGTAAAATCTCCAATTGACCTTGTGATAAATGGAATCTCTATGACATATTTCCAAAATTTTGCTTGAAGAAGATGAACGGAAACGAGAATCAAATGACTATAACACAAAGAATCAACATCAACCCAATGATGTAAAGCATCGATTAAATTTTTTGAGCAAAATCGAGCAAAAAGGTCAAGCGCTTGGATAGATTACCTCATATAAATTTCCAATTGACCTTGTGACAAATGGAATCTCTAGGATCAGATTTCCAAAATTTTGCTTGAAGAAGACGAACGGAAACAAGAATCAAACAATTGTAACACATAGAATCAACATCAACTCAACAATGTAAAGCATCGATCACATTTTTCAATCGATATCAAGCAAAAATCAAACGCACTTGGATAGATTACCTTATATCCCTTGTGGTAGGGTAAAATCTCCAATTGACCTTGTGATAAATGGATCCCTAAGATCCGATTTCCAAAATTTCGCTTGAAGAAGATGAACAAAAACGAGAATCAAACAACTAAAACACAGAATCAATATCAACTCAACAATGTAAAGCATCGATCAAATTTTTTGAGATTATTCTCAAATCGGAGAGAAGAGAGAACCTAGATCTGTGTTGAGCATTGTTGAAGAAGAGCCAGACCTTCAAGGACGAAGAAGAAGAAGGAGATCTAGACCTTTAATAGAGAAGAAGATGAGCATCGGTGAAGAAGAGCCCCGAAAAAGAAGGGTGAGTGAAAGAGCGAAGGAAAAGCGAGTGGCGTACCACAGAAAAAGCAAGAGAACATGGAATTGTGAGTGAGCGTCACTGGAGAAAAGCCAAAGAAGAAAGGCAACCGAAAGAGAAAAGGGAGAGTGAGCAATGTACCTTAGAAAAAACGAGAGAGTTTGGAGAGGAAAAGTGAAAGGTCAAAAAGAAAAAGATGAAAAGGACAGTGTTTTCATCTTCTAAGGCGAAGGAATTCACTTTCCTAATATGATACGTAATATTTGTGTTGACGAGAAAATATTTTCCGTTGACCAAATTTTTTTGGAGAACCAAACAGCTGAAAATTCGGAAAACACTTTCTGGTAAAATACTTTCAGTGAAACAAATACACCCTCTAATTTCAGCCCATGGTAATTAATTAAAATTGGTCTAGTTTAATTCAGCCCATTATATGGAAAAGGCCTAAATTCAGCCCATGAGATCAAGCTTAAACCTAGGTTTGCATTATATAGAGACATTATGCCTCACAAATTGGGGATCGGCAAGTAATAATCTCAAAGCATAGAGATACACGCGAGAAAAGAGAAAAAAAGGGGTTGCAATCGAGTCCTCCCTCGTGGCCATGCCTCTTTGCTTTGCTGGCCGAGCTTCACCTATATCTTTCTGCCACTACTCGTCGTTGCCTTACTGATGCCGCCTGCCGCTGTTCTACCGTCAACATTCAGCTGCTCCGTAATTCCCTCTGAAGACGAAGCACCAGTCGGTGAAAGCCAACGACGACCTATTGCTGATCTCTTACGCCGCCCTGCACTGCCTAAGCAACAAGCTTCGTCCGATTGAGAAGAGACGACCGCAGGTTTAAAGGAGGGATTGTTCACACACGAAGAGGAGAAGATAACAGAGAGAAGCTTTCGATTCTTCATAAAATTCCATCTTCAACGTCCCATCATCATCTTTATTTTATTTTATATTCTCTTATCCCATGCACAAGTGACACACATCACCCCACAGGGCACTGCAAAGTAAAAATAAAACAAAAGGATAAAAGATGGAGGAACCAATGGTCAGAGCAACGTATGTCAAATTATAGAGCTTGAAGTCGTGATTCGTTTTCCTTTGATTGCGTCCAGGCTTGAAAGAGCGATCCAGCAAGCCTTGTGGTGCTTGAAAAGAAGAGAGACGTCGCAGTGGAATTCTAACGGTCTGAATCGAATAATATGCGAAACATAAATAACATAGCAAATGAGCGAAAAGAATAACGACACACCAGAAATTATTTACGCAGAAAACTCAAAATATGAAAAACCTATTATTTACGTGGAAAACTCAAAATGGGAAAAATCTATGGAATGCTAATCCAGGAACTCTTCACTATAAGTAAAGGATTACAATTAAGATTGTAACGGTATTTCTCTCACAATAAATCCTTATAACTATCACAAAGCATATCCTCTTTTGAAAAACTCTAAAAAATTCTCGTATTTACTCACGTTATTGAAGATTCTTGTGATCTCTTCGGAGTATTTTCTGGTATATTAAGAAACGTTCATCCAAATTTGGAATCCTCCCTATTTGATTTGGTAATCACATCTCAATTAGAAATCTCCGATTGACTGAATTCCTTTGATTTGGGCAATCACCAGAATTTATTTTTTTGTTGGTATTCTTCCTAAATAAGTCTAATTCTTATTTAGATTTCTTCCTTTTCAGCATCCTACCATAATAAGACTCCCTTCCTATTAGGTAATCTTGATGAACAATTTTCGAGATATCTCAAATCGACTCCCGAACATGTTGGGTTGCTCCCAACAAGTCTCCCCTTGGCCCATCATGGAGGGTCTTAAACATTCTTATCACTTTGACAAGCCAGCCTCTTTCCTACAAAATTTTAGTTTCTTCATAGGTAGAGAGAGACTTTGTTAACATATCAGCATCATTTTTGTCCATGTGAATTTTCTCGAGCTTCAATTGCTTCTCTTCCAATACTTCTGATATCTAATGATACATAATATCAATATGCTTCGTCCTCGAATAAAACGGGGAATTTTTACTGAGATGAATAGCGCTTTCGCTGTCACAATGCTTAACATACTCATCTTGCTTGTACCACGACTTTTGTAAAAATCTTTTCATCCACAATATCTCTTTGCTAGCGCCGATGCCAGCTATGTATTCAGCCTTTCTTGTGGATAGTGCAACGCACTTTTGTAATCTTGATTGCTAAGAGACAGCTCCATCTGCAAAAGTCATTAAATAACCAAACTTAGTTCGCTTGGAATGTACATCTCCCGCCATGTCCACATCGGTGAACCCCTCAAGTATCGGTTTTTCATCACTAAAATACAAACACAAACTATATGTGTATCCACTTGACAACCTCCCAATGTTGTTTACTAGGATTTGACATGTATCGACTAACAATTGCAACGGCATACTTAATATCCGGTTGTGTGCACACTGTTGCATACATGAGACTTTCAATGATAGAGGCATAAAGGGGAAGAAAGGGAGGAAGGAAATGAAGGGGAAATGGGCGTGGGCAGAAAAAAGAGAAGAAGGGGGGAGAAGGAAAAGAGGAAGAGAGAGAAGAATGGTGAGGGTGGCGTCTGCAGAGGGAGGAGACGTGAGGGAAGGGAGAAGAGAGGGAGAGAGGAAAAATAAATAAATTAACAAAAGGTTTACCAACATATTTCCTAAAACCCATCGTACCATTCACTTCACTTGCCCCTAAAACCCTCTATGCCAAGCATTTTGTCCCCAAATATCTTCTTAATTCTAATTTCTTAAAAACAATAATTTTTTGTCCAAAAATTCCAATTTTACCTTTTAATCCGAATTTCCTTTTCTTTTGTCCAATAATTCATTTTCCGAAAATTTCGGACTCACCGATAATTCGACGAACGATGAGACGATGTCCAATAATTAAATCTCAAAATCCTCGAAAGTTCGATACCGAAATTAAATTAAATTTCGTGGTTAATAATCGATCGAACACGACTGTAGTACGACATAATATATCATGTGGCTTTTAGGGGTTCTCACGCATTTAACCCGCGGTCGATAATTTTCAATTCACTTCTGTGCATCTTCAAATCACAGATGACCCTCGGTTGTCACGTAATCGCGAGGATTCAATTACGTACCCTAAATACAATATCAATAGAAAATCGGTTTATCATCGTTCGACGCGAATATCGTAATTGTGCGGAATCACTCGCGAATTGACTACACACTTCTGTCGAATCAATTTATATCTGTTCGCTAATTGATTTATACAGCATAATATTAATCATTGCCGATTCTTATGGTCGAGTGGTCTATTCCTGATCGAATTCTCTAATATTTCACGTTTTTAACCCTTTACACCCTCACATAATAGATTAATTAACTCGTGAGTGATCAGTTTAGGGTAAAGTAATTATAAGTGCATCAACGAAATAACCATTTCGTATTTTTCAAAATAAGAGCCAAATTTCAGGATATCACATCAATGATCCATTTATATGTTGGGACCATCATCGTAACATTGTCACTGGATCAATATATTTTTCTCAGTCAATGTAATGTGATCATGTGCATATCACCGTTATATGGAGCAGTTTCATTTGGGCCAACCCTGACATAGCTCTTTTTTATTATTGGAAAATCAAACCTTAAATAGTTTATTTGATTTTATCGTAGCCATATTCCAGAAGCGCCCCTTAAAATAGAAGAATTCGAGAGGACTCAACCTCCCTTTATGCCCAAAGCCGTTAAACCAGAAACTTTACCTCCGACTGATCTTTTAGTTAAAGGTTTCTTGAAGAGGCCACACGCAAAATCCACCGCAAGTGATCTCTCCTACACAGTTCAGTCCTTTTTCCACTTCACCCTTCGACACTCCTCTATTCTTCATCTCGGAAGAAGAAGAGCAGTGCTGTATCGTATTCTTGAGCAGATCAGGTCCATCATACTGCTCAAAAATCAAGAGCCGATCAACTGTCAAATACCGGACGATTCAACCCTCCTACTTCAAGTGGTGGACCCGATTGCATTGTTTTGGTTAGTTTTCCGGAAGTCCACATTCATTTGATTTACTTGCTCGTCTGCTTTCTTCTTAATGAAGATTATCTTTATTAGGATTCACATTTTCTTCTCATTGTTTCTTGTTGCAACAAAGGGGATCGAAGATTTGTATTACTCCATTCAGGAATGTTTCTTTATAACGGGGAAATTGGTTCCATCAAGATCACCATTTCCGCCTCCTCCATTGGAACCCAACAACATTTGCGACAAAGAAAATCAAGAAGATGCACAACTTTTTCCCATGGAACGATTTTCCGGAGTCCAGCAGTGCCCAGTCATTGCCACGGCCAGAATCATCGAACCAAGTTGACCAAGCTCCTATCAAGAAGACGCTTTTCTATGACTTCCTCCCGAGCAAAGCCATCGAGGATGCTGAGAAGCCCCAGAACATTCCCCACCAGGTCACTTGGCAACTGATCGAAATCCGATATGAACATCCACTCCCCAGGTACTGCCCAACCCTCATCAAGGTCATCGATGAGGAAGACATTTTCACGGGGAAGCCGCTTTTCTCGCACCACACGGCCTTCGATTACATGTTCCGTCACTGGCCTCTGCCCGTCGTGCAAGATATCTTGATGGTTGGTAAGACAATGGAGTGATACTTTGAAGAAAACAATCAAACCATGGTTTGAATTCAGGGGGAGCTTTGAAGGCAAAATATTAGAGGAAAATGTTAAAAGAGTGTTTTCTGGGCATTTACTAAGTCTCATTTATCGTGCTTTCGAACCATCACCATTTTTATTTGAAGAATGTACATTTGTTGAAAGAGTCGCGTTTAATTTTGAAATTACATCGATATACTTCATCTCTATTTTTTATGGTTTTAACTAATGTACTTAAACAGTCGCTAACAAGATCCATCGTTATATTTTAGAGTTTATTGACAATTTTTTTTAGGATACAATAGCATCAGCTACTTACCCTTCCTAAATGAAACGATACGCAAACCTCTTTTAAGATCCAAATAGTTGACATCAATGAATCGTACAAGCCAAGTAAGGGAAAAAAAAAAATCAAAACCCATTCCCAGA
Organism: Eucalyptus brandiana; assembly: GCA_014182725.1. Classification (NCBI taxonomy): domain Eukaryota; kingdom Viridiplantae; phylum Streptophyta; class Magnoliopsida; order Myrtales; family Myrtaceae; genus Eucalyptus; species Eucalyptus brandiana. The sequence goes on along the minus strand of CM024671.1, from coordinate 21,552,206 downwards.
ACAAACAAAGTTTTAACCCTCGTTCCCAAAACCACCATTCCCATTGTTGATACTTCTTAAAGTATGGAACAATAAACATTTTTTTTTCAAATTTGAGGGTATTTGAAATTAAAAAATTTGTCCTCATAATTTGTGTAAATCGGGACTCTTAATTATTTTATTTGCTAATGCATCATTCGTGAAAATCTTAATGTCAATTTACCGCACACAAAGGGGAGGATCTTGATTCTTCTCTAAAATCATAACTATTAGGTCAAGAGTCACAGAACATTCATATGCAACTTGCACCATTGACATTGGTGGTCGGGGAATTCCGACTGCCGCCAAAATTCACATCTCGTTCTCTCAATTTTGTTCAACAATAATTCAATATTTCTTGTACCGAGTTTAACTTACCAAGTAAGAGGTTTTGCTTGAATGTGATATTATTTCATATAAAAAGACTTACTTTGAACAAATAAATGTTTCCCCTAATTCATGCCCGTTATCCACAGCGATTGCCGGTGAACTTCTTAGTTTGAAGTTATATTGACTAAACTTTGAAGATTTATTGTGAATATACAATTTATCATGATGAATGACCGTACTCTACTCCGAAGGAAAGCAATTTACCATAGAATATATTGTATTTTACTAGTGAAAAAGTACACTTTCTCTGAACAAGAGATTTTATTTTTTTTGGAAATCGGAATTTACGAGATATTTATGCACTTTCCTCTTTATATGTGATTTACGGTAGATTAATTGATGATCACCTTATAAAAGCCTTCGCGGACTTGATCGCCATATTGGCGCTACAGAGTCGGTTAGACTAGATAAACTCATCCTCAACTTCTTTCGTTAAGATTTCTCCAATAGCCTACCTTCTTCACAAGTCCATCGCAACTGAACCCTCTCCTCAGTCCATCTTCTCTCCAGCCATCGGAGCATTCTCGTGCATTTTGATCGCCGAACGAACGGGGCCATCCATCGAAGTTCAATCCTCGTTTTTCGTCCCCAATGAAGAGCAGAAGCCTGCGTTGAAGTTCTTCGATTTTCCAGGCTACATTGTTTGAGATTTCTTGGTCTGGTTAGCTTTCTTGAATTGCAAGCTCGTTGCATGGTTACTTCCCGATAGATAGATGTGTAAGAGTTTTTCTAATTGTGGACTACATTAATTGATATTGTAATTTACCGTTTAACGTTTACCGTTTTACGGGGTTTGGTCTAAGGTGAGATAGAAGGTTTTTAATTAGTCTAATATGGGGTAGCATTTAGTGTGGGCCGAGTTGAGCACAGCCCGTAATGAGAGGGGCGGTTGGAAACTCTATAAATAGTGCTTCAAGTCTCTCCTCTAACCCTAATTCTCACGTATCCTCACCTAAGGAGCGTTTTCCTAACGCTACACGTGAGGGGTCGCCTCATTGAGCCGGTGATACGGAGGGCAATAGAGGAGAAGGACTTGCGCGTGGAACATTGTGTTTCCGCTTCCGCTTCAAGAACAGTGGATTCCCTTGATGAGTGGGTAATCCCTTTTCGTTTCCGCTTTATATTTGATGGATTCCAAAACAGTGCGTTAATCTTTCTACTCAATTATGTTTGTTCTTGTTCTTGTTATGGAGATCTTGGGGTTACGCAATTTGCGTCCAACATGTGGTATCAGAGCAACCATAACCCTAGAACTTGAACGCATAAAAGTTTTGCCCTAATTTGTACGGATTAGCCCTAATTCGTACGGATCTTGCCCTAATTTGTGATTTTCGAGATTTTTTATTCAATAAAAATAAAATTAAATCACAAATTCAGACTGGACTCGACGAGACGAGTAAGACGGTCGGCGGCGCGTCGCCGGGGAGGCCGCACGCGCCCCACGCGCAGCCACGCGCCGCCCGGGCGTCGAACGCGCGCGCGCGCGTGAGCTCCACGCGCCGCGCACTTAGGCGGCGCGTGAGGGTGCGTGGAGCGTCGGATCGGCGCGTGGCTGGCGGCGTTGGATTCGTGTGGCCGTCCTCTACGTCGTGGTGTATTTATTTTACATATTTGATAATTTTATGGATGTGAAAATACATACGGAACCCTAAATACGTGTATTTTTAGTGTATTTTCGCGTATTTTGCTTGTATTTTCTGTGTTCTTGGAAATACATGTGTTGGTTCACTGGTATGTTATCACATAAATATAATAATGGTGTGATTCATCAATAAAAATCAAACTTTATTGTGAACCGAAGGCGGCTTAATAAGATACAATCATTATGGATATTAATTGAGCTATGTATTTTTTTTTTTTTTTTTTTGGTCAGTCCTACTCTATTCCTACTCTACACTCACTCGCAGACTTGTGCCCTGCCTCTTGCAGGGCGTGGGAGTCGCAACCCACTCTCGAAACTTATGCGTCCCTATCCCCATCCACCCCTGAGAAGGTGGGGATTTGAACCCCTCACCTCCCCCTTCCATGTTGGAAGGGTGGCCAGCGGGGCGAACCAGTAAAGATTATGAAACTTTTGTTGCTCATGCATACTCCTTGACACGCTGATAATCTTTGAATGATGGATGTCTTAAGAACTCGTGACTAAACTAATTGTCTTGATTGACATATCTTGTATGTAGGTAATGCATGTCGATTAAGTTCTTTGCATATTGTACATGAACTTATCTCGGTCACTTGTTAATATCTATCAAATTGAATATTTTTATGGTTAAGGAGTATGGCAATATTTATGCGAGCAATAGTATCTACTGTTATAGTTTAGATATTTAGTTACGTGGTTTGACTCAATTTATAGGCCTTTGATTGAAGTAATGATATTTGTTACTTAAATTGATTAATAAATCGGTTGTTGGCCTTGGAGTCATGTTTTGCCTTATGAAACTCATGAGCAATAGTTGATCATTTTGTTAAGCTTGTCGATATGGTGTACCCTGTATTACTATTGATGTTAATTTGTGAGAGATATTTTAGATCGGCATTCTTTTATGTTGTTACGGTAATATGTAATTGGGGTGCATAAGAGATGTTTTATTCTCTCGTTATGGGAAGTTTCTTGTGTTCTTGTGATCAATGATCTCATTGGAATCATCTTTCAGATTCGCTGTATATATATTTATATATACGTATGATTAATTTTTATTAATGGATAAAGCAATGTAATTAGCATGATATGTGATTTTAGTGATAACATGCCCCTATCACTAAAGTTAAAATCACATGTATATGGTGTATGTGATGAGTAAAGTTTATATCCCTCGGTATGAGAGAATTTCAATGATTCAATTGAGTTGTGATCGCCAAAGTGGCACGCTTGATTGGGTTTGAGAAATTTCGGTCTCGTATATTTGATTGGGATGTCTCTGGTCTAATGCGTAGTCATACTCCCAAAGGAGATGATTGTGTATTAGTTCATGGAGGGATATATGATAGTGTGGTGGAGGAGTGACCAATCCTAATGGTTCATATGCCCAAAGGTGATGAATTCACGAAGATTGGAATATATTCTCATAACCCTTATCATGTGGGGAGTGTATAATTGCATATCATGTATTCTGCCCAAATGTGATTATATGATTATGCGTGTAACTCTCTGGATGTGTACTTGTACGTCAAGTTACACGATACTCACATGATGCTAATTATATACATTGCTTGTTTTTCAGTCACCTTTTCTGTAAATGGTAATTCCGTCATCGAGGTTTTTTTTTTACTGCTTCAAATTTTAAGTTGTGGACATATGATTTGTTGCTTGAGAAAAGAGCAATTGAATTTGCTTATTGTCCATGAAGCGTTCCATTCTGGAACACTTGAAAAGAGGTTTGCCTGCGGACTACACTGCTATAAGATGAAGGAAGCCTTAGTTGCTTGAAATTATGTCTTGTTTGATATTGAAATTAGGACACATCTGCAAAAATTGTGTTTAAGTCCTAATGACATATACATCTCGTATATGATTTAAAAGTTGTCGGGTTTAACGGTGGCAATGAGTATTTTGGCAAGTATGACAATGCGAAATAGCTTAAAGGGTCATTTGTCAAATACTTGGTAGATGCAGGGTGGTAACTTAATTACTATGCTTGAAAATCGACAAAAGATTTACTTGAAATTATTTTGTATCTTACCTAGATTGTTCAAAAGGGTATTTGATTTTAAGACTCTAAAGAAGATACAAGAATTATGGAAACGCATACTCTAAAGTTTCTAAAAAATTGATGTAATTGTAGAGGATAGGCTGCTCTCGACTATTAAAGATAATAGTATGATGGATGTTCTTGTATTTTTGTCTTTGCCTATATAAACAATTGTGGTACGAACAATTGTGGAATCTCTGTACCATAGACTAAACTTGTTGAGATTCAAGGTACTATTCGATATAGTTTATAATAAAAAATTTTAAACCTCTCAAGTGCGAGAATGAAGTGGTGGTAATTTTATTAAGGAGATTTGTTAGGGAAAGACGATCGTTATTCCATTAAACTATATAGTCTATTTGTGAGAGCATGACTATAGTATCCACTACATGGTTGATTTAGCGATATAAATAAATGTTGTTTCTTATCCTCAATCAAGTATGTGATTAGATGCCATAAAAAGGCGATATACAACCTATGAAACATGTTTGGAAACTTACTGACTTGTATAAAGATCACAAGTTTATTAGTTGCAAATTGGCGTACAAAACTAAAAGAATTTCAAAGAAAGATTGTGGAATTTAAAGCTAAATTGGTAACTAAAGTTTTAACTCTGAAAGAGGGGTGGATTGTTTATAGTGAAGAAATAACTATTTCTTTAAAAGATTCTTTCGAGTTAATGCGGCTTTATTTATTTATTTATTTATATATGGAGTTACGCCAAATAGATACAAAATCTATATTGTGCAATTGGATGATTTTGTAGCAGATTCAAGTAAACTTGTGTGTAGACTGAAAAGTTCTAATTCATGGTCTTAAGCAAGTTTCCAAACAATATTATTAAAGTATCATAATGTTGTTATTTTTGTTTAATTGGGAACAAAGTAATTCAATATACTACAAGGTCGGTGGGAGGAAATTTATTTTTCTCATACTTTATGTACTTGATATTTTGCTTACAAGTTGTGACTTTGAGATATCTTATATCATTTGTACTGAAGTCTGTAAGGATTGTTTTTGCCATATTATATTAGATTTTCTCGGAGGACATTTGTTGATTGTATATTGGAAATATTCAATATACATTATTGCAAGCTAGGAATTGCTCCTGTTGCTAAGGGTGATAGATGAAATCTATCACATTGTCCTATTTAGATATTGAGAAAATCTAATTAAAGGAAGTGCCTTGTGTCAGTGCACTTAAAAGTATAATGTATGCTCGAATTTGCACTAGACTAAATGTTGTCTTTGTGACGGGACTTCTAGGCAGATATCAGTCAAATTCGGGACATGATCACCGGGTTGCTGTCAAGAAGGTTTTAAGGTACTTAAAGAAGACAAGAGATTATATGCTAATTTATAGCTATGTTCAATTCTTGCAGTTAGTAGAGTATTTAGATGTAAACTTTGTTGGCTGTTCTGATGACATGCAATCAATAACGGAGTACAAATTTATGTTAGTAGGAAGTGCAGTAAATAAAGTTCTTTGTTATCTTATACTATGTAGCGGTGTTAGTAACATTCTTTTAGGCTGTTACTTGGGCTTTTAGGCTCCGAGAACCTCATGACGGAGTTGATCGTTTTAAGCGATGGATAGACCCATACGGTTGTATTGAGATAACAAATTTGTAGTATTATTTATTTACTACGAGAGGTCTCAAGGGGTCTAAATATATGGTGGTCAAATATTTTTTATCATAAAGAAACGGTATAGAAATGTGACTTATAATATAACATATTTTCCACGAGATGTTGTGATTGCAGATCCACTAATTAAAAACCTACGTCCATGTGTATTTGAGTGACATGTCATTAAGCATGGGCCTAGGAGTATCTTCGGATACTGTTGTTTAGTGGGAGCTATTTTGGCTTTACTCGATAAAGGTTTCATCCGTGTTCGTTACACTTTGTAACGGTTTGATATGTATCAACTTTTGCATTCAATAAAATATTTTGAATGTGTTGTTATTATGTTGAATACATATTAATAAAGTCTCAAGGATTGTATAAACCTTGAGTGAAGGCTAGGGGCATCCGGGCATCCGGTTATTAGCCTTGTGCATATGTCTTGTGATACATAAAGAAAGGTTAACCATAAGGACAAGACATATGTGGGTTCATTGGAACCATAAAGCATTCTCTAGTGGCATAAGTTTTTATGACACCTAAGGTAAGAAGAATGGATCGACAAATGGGATCTCTCATGAGAGATGTTATCCATTTGACACACTACCATATTGAATCCATATTAATAAAGTCGAGAGCACTCGTGACCATGGAAGGCTACGTGTGTATACATGCGATACCGCCATGATTCGGTGTTTAAGACTTTATGGGATAGGATTGACTATTAAGAATTATCTATAGACCAATGTGCGCACATAAGGTACGATTTCAATTAATATAATCCAAGTGGGAGAATGTAAGAGTTTTTCTAATTGTGGACTACATTAATTGATATTGTAATTTACCGTTTAACGTTTACCGTTTTACGGGGTTTGGTCTAAGGTGAGATAGAAGGTTTCTTAATTAGTCTAATATTGGCATTTAGTGTGGGCCGAGTTGAGCCCTTTTTGGCCCGTAATGAGAGGACCGGCTGAAACTCTATAAATAGTGCTCAAGTCTCTCCTCTAACCCTAATTCTCACATGTATCCTCACCTAAGGGCGTTTTCCTAACGCTACACGTGAGGGGTCGCCTTATTGAGCCGGTGATACGGAGGGCAATAGAGGAGAAGGACTTGCGCGTGGAACATTGTGTTTCCGCTTCCGCTTCAAGAACAGTGGATTCCCTTGATGAGTGGGTAATCCCTTTTCTGCTTCCGCTTTATATTTGATGGATTCCAAAACAGGTGCGTTAATCTTTCTACTCAATTATGCTTGTTCTTGTTCTTGTTATGGAGATCTTGGGTTACGCAATTTGCGTCCAACAAGATGATGTTCCACACCAGCACTTCTTGATGTGTGCACAAAAGCTTCTTAGGGTTTTGTTCGGTTTATCTTTTTCACTCAGCAAATTAAAACGTGGGGTCTAAGATTTGTGCATTAGTAAGATTTTCATGGCGGTTCCATATTGCAGAGAAGTCTTTCCGTCAAGATCACCATTTTTTAATACCCTATTGGAAGCTCAGACCACGGCAAGTAAAGAGAATCCAGAAAGATGGGCAACTCTTTCCCGAAGAATGATGTTTTTGAGCCGAGCAACGTCCAATCGTCCCCACCTGCAGAACTGAATCGAGGTGTTCCCGAGTTGAGCAACACTCAATCAGCGCCACCTGCAGAACCGAACCAAGCTGATCCCTCCGGCTCCAATACGTCTCCACCGAACAACGGACCCCACCAAATCTCGTTCAAGAAGACGCTTTTCTATGACTTCCTCCCGATCAAAGCGGCCAAAGACACGGACAGTGCACGAAACATTCCTCACCGGGTCACCAGCCAGTTGATTGAAATCCGAGACAACTTGCCGCTCATCCAGTTCCCATCGCACTACCAACCAACACTCAGCAGGGTCGTTGAGGAGGACGACGTTTTGATGACGAAGTTGACGATCCTGCCCCACGAGGCCTACGATTACATTTTCCGTTACTGGTCTACGTCCGACGTGGAAAACGTACTGGCAGGCCGCAGGCACTACGTGACCATACGCGACAACACGGGTTGCAATGACGGTGGTGGTAGTAGCAGCAGCAGCGGAAATCGCGTTAACGAGCCTTGTTGGTACAATGACTCGAGTGCGTACATTATGAAGTGCGATAACAGCAATGAGTACTATCTGAATTTGAGGGACCTCTACCGATCGAGACAGATTAGGGCCGGGGATTCAATCAAACTGCGATGGGATGTCACTTATCGGTATATCCATTTGAAGGTGGTACCACAGGAGACCTGATGACCCATTGATTAAATGAGCTTGAAAGTGCGTGCTGTTCTACAAACATTTAAGTTTGAATTCCTCAGTGGCAATTTCAATCGTTGGATGGAAGAAATAAACAGAATGTCATGCAACTTTGAGACTTGGAGATTCGATGGAGAAACTGTTCAATGTTCATGGAGATGTGTTTCTTTCTTTCTTTTTCCTTTTCTTTTACGAGTAGGTAGCTCCTGCGTTGGTTGTCCACGTTGGTTATGCCATCTTAGAGAGAGAGAGAGAGAGAGAGTATGTCGGGTCTCCAAGTTCGTCAGGGCTCGTAATGGAGCTAGGCCATGGCCATACGACTATTGCTGCTGCCATTGGTGGTTAATTAAGATAGACCAAGTGCTAGAAATTAGAGGTTTTTGCAAGATGAGGCCATAAAAGCTTTTTTTAATTATAAAAATGACCTATTTTGTAAAAGCATTAAAGTATTTACTTATGCCAAGTATAACTAAGCTTTATACAAAAAAAAAAAACCAGAATGTTATGAATATTTTGAGATTCGCGAATTTGGGGGAAGAGACTTATGGAAACGATTTGATTTCTTTCTTTTTCTTTTCTCTTTTAAACACATGAGTAGCATCGTGCATGGCATAGGGTAAGTCAATGTAACACATGAGTTCAGTACAACCCTTGTGTTGAAGTTGACTGGTTTGAAATAACTCCACTTTGAATCATCACAACATAAAAAGTAGAGCAATTCTAAAGAGAAAAGTTCAAAGAAAGAAAGGTTTTAATGTGAGATATTTGTTTGAGTCGGGATTGACATCCTTTGCAATTAGAGGATGGATTTATTTACCCTTCTTAAATAGATGCGCATTATCTCTGCCAAGAACGACCAATTATAATTATCGGATTCCATAATTCACATTTGAAACCCTAATTGCCATATTGAACAAAACGGTAAATTTAATCAAGGCCTGTAGCACGCAGCAATCAACCATTTACCCCGACTTCAACCTCTCTCTCTCTCTCTCTCTCTCTCTCTCTCTCTCTCTCTCTCACACATCAATTTACGATTTTTAAACATTATTTTCTCAATTATCTGCACTATGTTTTCTTAATGTGTTATAGTCTATTTAGTAAGCCTAGCAATTTACAGGTTTTGACTCTGGCATCAGTGACTGAATTGACTCTTTTAATCATTCTCAAGTGACAAAGGGGAAACAATCAATCATTCTACCACGGTCGGAGGGAATAAGAGGATTTTTAGTTGGGATTTCATGTGATCAATGATCCATTTATATTTTGGTATCATTGTCTTAAGATTGTTACCAGATCAATATCTTTTTCTTAGTCATGCGATGGGATCATGTGCATGTCACGATTATATTATATGGAGAACTTTTATTCGGGTCAACCCTTGTAAAGCTCCTTTTATTATCGGAAAATCAAACCTTAAATAGTTGATTTGATTTTATCGTGACCATATATTCCTGAAGCGCCACTTAAAAATAGAAGAATTCGAAAAGGACTGAACCTTCCTTTTGGCCCAGAGCGGCTAGACCAGAAACTTTCCCTCAACTGATCTTTTTGTTAAAGGTTTCTTGAAGAGGCCAAACGTAAAATCCACCGCAAGTGACCTTGATCTCTCTTACATAGTTCAGTTCTTTCTTCACTTCACCCATCGACAATCGTCCATTCTTCATCTGCAGAGAAGAAGAGCGGTGCTGCTGCATCGTCTTGTCGAGCCAGACCACGGCATCCGATCATGCAGCAAATATCAGACAATTGAACCTAAGGCTATTTTGACCCAAAAAAAAAACCTACAGCTTTGAGTTGAGGACGTGATTGCTTTGTTTGGTTAGTCTTCTGGAAGTCCACATTCATTTGATTTACTTGCTCGTCTGCTTTATCGGGTGTCTTCATAAACCCTAGACATTCACAATAATAAAAGTTTAGGAATCACGTTTTTTCTTATTGTTTCTTGATGCAACAGAGGGGATCGAAGATTTGCTCCCGAGCAAGGCCATCGAAGACGCAGAGAGGGCCCAGAACATTCCCCAACAGGTCACTGGGCAACTGATCGAATCCGAGATGAACATCCATTCCCCAGGTCCGAGTATCACGACTGCCCAACCCTGATCAAGGTCATCCACGAGGAAGACGTTTTCACGGGGAAGCTGCATTTCTCGCACCACACGGCCTTGGATTACATGTTCCATCACTGGCCTATGCCCGTCGTGCAAGGTATCCTGACGGGCGGTGAGTACTATATGAATATATTTAACTACAAGGACTACGATCGTGGTGCCAGCGTCGGCAGCAGTAATGATAGGGCAAACCTGTCTCTGGGCAAACCTGGACTACGATCGGCATTTCCACTTCCTCCATCAAAACCTCCCGCCGACGAATAATAGCAGCAAGAAATTCAAGAAAATGCACAGCTCTTCCCCCATCAAACGATGTTCCACAGTCCAGCAGCGCAGGATCATTCTCCCTGCCAGAATCATCGGACCAAAATAACCAAGCTCCAGCGACGAACATCTTTGACTACTATGACTTCCTCCCGAGCAAAGCTGCTGAAGATGCGGAGAGGGCCCAAAACATTCCCCACGAGGTCGAACGCAAGCCGGTCAAGATCCAGGATGAAGATCCGCTCCCCCGGTCTGACTCTCACGACCACCCGACCCTCTATAAGGTCATCCATGAGTTCGATCTCTGGACAGAGAAGCCGCCGGCCAGGGACGACATAGCCTTGGATAGCATGTTCCGCCATTGGCCTACCTCCGCCGTGCAAAACATACAGGCAGGCCACAAGCACTACGTGACGACACGGATTGCAATCACGGTGGCAGCGGCGGTGACAACAATGGTGTGAATGGGCCTCTGCATTTCCGCGGCTTGAATGTATACTTCGACAAGTGTCAAAGGACCGGCCATTACTTTCTGAATTTGAGCGATGTGTTGGTGGCGAGACAAATCAAGGTGGGCAATATCATTCTATTCAGGTGGGACACTAGAAAGGATGCTCCGTTATTGAGATTGCGAGCGTCGGGACCTAACCAAGCACAATGCATGTGTCACGGACCGAAAGAGGGACGACCCGAGAGGTTTCCCAAGGTCGACCCCAACTCGCCCGTGGACGTCCTGCTGTCACTCGGATTACCACCACACCTTCTCTCCATATTGCAAGAGCGGGCGAACCTGTCATTTAGCTAGATTACGGTATTCCGTTCCGTTTATTTATGTTGGTAAACGGTAGTTGGCACTTATGCCCAGTAGTTGGGGCGGTACGATCTCGTCCGCCGATAGAATACTAGATCAATGGATGTAAACCGAGGCCCTCAACTATAAAAGGGGGTGTCCTCTTCATTTGTAAGGATCCACTACTTCCGCAATACAAAGCAAGTCTTCTTTCCAGAGCTCCTCTCTCTAGAATCTTTCTCTCTCTACGATCCGGGTAAGGCGAGCGAGTGAGCGTTCGGCGTGAAAGGCTTGGCTTAGGCGCTTTGGCGATCCATCCCGATCCTAAAGTGCCCGAGTCGCCGCGCGGTCACGATCCTGATCGATCGGCCCGTGACAAGTGGTATCAGAGCCAGGTTAGAGAGATTCGATTCCAAGAGATTGAAGAGCACCAACTGTTCGAGAGAATGTCGAGCCATGATGCAACTGTGGTTGGAGAGAATGCGCCTGGCATAGACACGCGCAGCAAAGCAAAGAGGAGAGATCAGTCGGTGGATGCTGCGGCCACGTTCGATGAGAAGATCGCGAAGGTCCGGAGTGCTGTGTTCGAACTCATGGAAGGTCTTGACGATGTGCGAGACCGGATCACGGAGGTCGAAGGCTCAATCCGTGAAGACTTCACGACCGGCATCAACCAAGCCACGGCTCCATTGTTTGACAAGGACGAAATGCTCGAAGCATCGATCGATGGTTTGAACGAGCGCGTCCAAATTATGGAGGAGGTAAGCCCGTGTAGGGACGAGGTTGAAACCATGAAGGTGGAGATCCAAGAGCTCAAGACCGAGCTCGCCCTATGCAAGCTGAGCATCACGAACGGTGCGACTCCTACTCAAACGGTGACCAAGATCGAGGTCCCAAAGCCGAAGGAATTCAAAGGCAACCGATCCGCCCAAGAGGTGGACAACTTCGTGTGGAGCATGGAACAGTACTTCGGCGCCGTCAACATACACGACGAGTCGATCAAGGTACGAACCGCTTCCATGTTTTTATCCGATACGGCGATTGTGGTGGCGCAACAAGTGCGATGAGATTCGACGCGGTGCCGATCCCGTCAACACGTGGGACGACTTCGTGAGGGAATTCCGCGACTATTTCTTCCCGAGTTCGCTCAACAAGAAGCCCGAAGCATGCTCCATCGCCTCGAGCAAAGAGGCACGGTCCGAGAGTACGTGAAGGCATTCACGGAGCTCAAACTCCAGATTCGCAACCTAAGCGAAGAGGAGGCTTTCGGAGCGTTCATGGATGGACTCAAGCCATGGGCACAACTTGAGTTGAAGCGGCGGGACGTGAGTAGTCCGCGGCGCGCGCACTGAGCGTAGCCGAGTCTCTCGTCGACCTCACCAGAGTTGAACCGAGGAACAACCGAGCAAGAGATTGGAGGTCGGAACGACCCGACGACGAAGGAAGAAACACTCCCCGAGCCACGCCCGATCAAGGTGGCCGAGCCAAGACGTGGGGAGAAGGGTCTTCCAAGCCGTCCTTCCCAAGGGGTCGACCACCGTTCGACTACGCAAGTAAGTTCGATCAACCTCCGCCATCTCCTTGCTTTCTTTGCAAAGGTCCGCACTGGACCCAAAAGTGCCCGAAAGGGGGCCGTCTCAACGCCCTTCTCGCCATCGAGGAAGAGAAGGAGGCAACCAAAGAAGACAAACGGCGATTCGGATTGGAGCGTGAAGATGATCAACTCGGCCGAAGCTCGATCGCCGACCAAAGGAGAAGGAATCACTCCAAACTCCGACATGTTCTTCGTGGAGGTCGAAGTGGGCGGCCTAACGCTTTATGCTTTGGTCGACACCGGCGCATCCAACATGTTCATGTCGACCGAGGTTGCGAAGACCTTGGGAGTTCATATGGAGCCATCCGGGAAGTCATACAAACCGATCAACTCGGACGACTTCCATGGTGTAGGAGCAACACCCGACGTGGACGTCAAGATTGGTGGATGGAAGGGCCGAATGGCGTTCGAGGTAATCCCCTTGACGACTACGATCTCATACTTGGGATGCAGTTTTTTCGATAGTGTGGGAGCCATGATCGACATGAGGACCAAGTGTCTGATGCTCCTCGATCAAAAGAATCCGTCAATGATCCCCATGATCAAAGGGATGGTCAACACCAAGACCATCGCATCGATCCGTCGCCTCGACAAAAGCTTGAAGGCCGTCATGCGCATCAATAAGCTGTCCGAGGTAAAGCCGAAGGTTGAGTTGAATCCTACTCCAACCAACGCTATGCCCATCCAAGCACTCTTCCCCGAGGTTGAGTGCGCGCCGCGTGCTCCTTCCAAACCGAAGACCGAGCTACGTGCGGCCGACTTCATCATCGAAGGTTGTGGTCCTTCGTTCAAGAGCGTCCGAGCAAAACAAAAGAAAAGGAAGAAGGATCGTGCCAAAGCCCGCGCTCGTGCCAAGAAAGCCGACCGCCAAGGCCGGGAGCGACGAGGACGTCGCTCGATTGAGTGGGGGAGAATGTCACGGACCGAAAGAGGGACGACCCGAGAGGTTTCCCAAGGTCGACCCCAACTCGCCCGTGGACGTCCCCGCTTTGTCACTCGGATTACCACCACACCTTCTCTCCATATTGCAAGAGCGGGCGAACTGTCATTTAGCTAGATTACGGTATTCCGTTCCGTTTATTTATGTTGGTAAACGGTAGTTGGCACTTATGCCAGTAGTTGGGGCGGTACGATCTCGTCCGCCGATAGAATACTAGATCAATGGATGTAAACCGAGGCCCTCAACTATAAAAGGGGGTGTCCTCTTCATTTGTAAGGATCCACTACTTCCGCAATACAAAGCAAGTCTTCTTTCAGAGCTCCTCTCTCTAGAATCTTTTCTCTCTACGATCCGGGTAAGGCGAGCGAGTGAGCGTTCGACCGTGAAAGGCTTGGCTTAGGCGCTTTGGCGATCCATCCCGATCCTAAAGTGCCCGAGTCGCCGCGCGGTCACGATCCTGATCGATCGGCCCGTGACACATGCATGCATCTGCAAATCTTTCGGTCGAAAAGAAACCAAAATGTTACCAACATTTTTAGATTGACAGATTCGGGGGAAAGATTTATGGAGATGACTGGATTTCTTTCCTTTTCTCTTTTAAACACTTCTGATCTTGATGATGAGTAGCATCGTGCATGGCCCGAGGGTAAGTTAATGTGACATATATGAGTTTGGTACAACTCGTGCTGAAGTTGACTAGTTTGAAATAACTTCGCTTTGAATCATCACTTGGGTAAAAATTAGAGCGATTCTAAGGAGAATTGTTCGAAGAGAGAAAGGTTTCAACAAGAGATTTAAATTTGAGTCAGGGATTGACATCCTTTGCAATTAGGGAATGGAATTAGTTTGGCCTAGATGCGCATTATCTCTTTCAAGATCTAATGAGTACAATTATTCAATTCCATAATTCACATTCGAAGCCCTAATTGCCATATTGAACAAGACGCTAAATCCAACCAAGCCCTCTGGCCACTCAACATCCAGCCATTTACCTCTCTCTCTCTCTCTCTCTCTCTCTCTCTCTCTCTCTCTCTCTCTCTCTCTCTCTCTCTCACATCAATTTGCGATTTCTAAACATTATTTTCTTAATTACCTGCACAATGTGTTCTTAATGTGCTTAGTGAGCCTAGATGTTTGCAAGTCTTGACTCTGGCATGAGTGACTTGACTCTTTCAATCATTCTCAAGTGAAAGGGGAAACAATCTATCATTCTAGCATTGTTGGACAGAATAAGAGGATTTTTAGTTGGGATTTGCTATGATTGATGATCCATTTTTATTTTAGGATCATGATCATAAGATTGTCATTGGATCAATATCTTTTTCTTAGTCAATGTAATGCGATCGTGTGCATGTCATCATTATATGGAGGACTTTCATTTGGGTCAACCTTTACATAGCTCTTTTTTATTATTGGAAAATCAAACCTTAAATAGTTGATCTGATTATATCATAACCATATTCCTGAAGCGTCACTTAAAAATAGAATAATTCGAAGGGACTCAACCTCCCTTTTGGCCCAGAGCGGTTAAACCAGAAACTTTCCCTCCAACTGATCTTTTTGTTAAAGGTTTCTTGAAGAGGCCACACGTAAAATCCATCAAGAGTCCGCAAGTGATCTCTCTTGCACAGTTCAGTCCTTTCCTCATTTCACCCATCAATACTCGTCCATTCTTCATCTCTGAAGAAGAAGAGCAGTGCTGTCGCCACGTCTTATTGAGCCAGACCAGGCCATTGGATTGCTCCGAAATCAAGAGCCGATCATCCAGCATATATCGGACGATCGAACCCTATGGCTTTGAGTTGAGGAAGTGATTGCTTTGTCTTGGTTAGTCTTCTGAAAGTCCACAATCATTTAATTTACTTGCTCATCTGCTTTCTTGGGTGTTTTCATAAACCTAGACATTTGCAATAAGAAACGTTTAGGATTTATTGTTTCTTGTTGCAACAGAGGGGGTCAAAGATTTGCACATCCAGGGCTGTTTCTTCGTAGCGGGGAAATTGTTTCCATCAAGATCGCCATTTCCGCTTCCTCCATCAAAACCCACCAACAATTTACGACAAGAAAATCAAGAAGACGTGCAACTTTTTCCCAATGAACGATTTTCCGGAGTCCAGTGGTGCCGGGTCATCACCATGGCCAGAATCATCGAACCAAGTTAACCAAGCTCCTATGAAGAAGACGCTTTTCTACAACTTCCTCCCAAGCAAAGCCGTCGAAGACGCGGAGAGGGCCCAGAACATTCCCCACCGGATCACTTGGCAACTGATCGAAATCCGAGATGAACATCCACTCCCCAGGTCCAAGTCTCACGATCACCCAACCCTCATCAAGGTCGTCGACGAGGAAGACGTATTCACAAGGAAGCTGCATATCTTGCGCCATGCGGCCTTCGATTACATGTTCCGTCACTGGTTCATGTCCGATGTGGAAAACATACTGGCAGGCTGCAAACACTACGTGATGGTACGCGACGACACGGGTTGCGATGATGGTGGTAGTAGTAGCAGCGGCAGAAATCGCGTTAACGAGCCTTTTTGGTACAATGGCCCAAGCGTGTTCGTTAAGAAGTGCGACCACTGTGATGAGTACTATCTGAATTGTAGGGACCTGTACCGGTCGAGACGGATTGGGATCGGGGATTCGATCGAACTGCAATGGGATGTCACTTATCGGTATCTCCATCTGAAGGTGGTGCACAAGAGTAGATGAGCATGAAAATGCATGCAGATCTACAAACATTTCGGTGGAGTGTAAGCATGATTTCTTGTCAGTGGCGATCGTGATTCAATATTTGTATGGAAGAAATAAACAGAATGTCATGCAATTTTGAGAATTCGAGATTCGATGAAGAAACTGTTAACTGTTCATGAAGATGGGTTTTCTTTCCTTCTTTCCTTCGTCTTTCTTTTCTGTTCTTTCTTTTCCTTTCCTTTTATGAGTAGGTAAGCTTCTGCATTTATTGCCGCTACCGTTGGTGGTTAATTAAGATCGACCAATTGCTTGAAATTAGAGGTTTTTGCAAGATGAGACCATAAAAGCTTTTTTTTTTTAATTATAAAAATGACCAGTTCTGTAAAAGCGTTGCAGTATTTACTTAATATGAAAAATCATATGGCAACATGTGTCTCCATAGGATTTAAATTTTTTACTTTGTGTTTAGGCCAATAGACTTGGACTTTTTCTTAGCTCGAAACTTTCACATTATACACTCACCCGTGGGCAACGCAATTGGTTAAGATCTCTCCTCCAGCAAAGGAAGTCAAGGGTTCGAAACCCATTGTTAGCGATTAAAGCAGGGGGCCATAGCGATGGGTTGCTGGGCTAGTTTCTCTCAAGCTATAGTCGCTGTTGGGCCTCTATCGTGGAGGCCCGTGAGACCCTAAATCGGCATAAACCGACAAGAGCATGTAAATTCACGTACTAATTTTTTTTAAAAAATTTCTGCCTTGCTTTTTACTTTTTAGAAAAAATAAACAAACAGGCATGTAAATTGGTTTTTGGGGTTAGGGTCAGGATATTGTTGGAGTCCCCATTAGAGCAACTCTTCACTTATACAATGTGCATTAGCAACCAATGAGCAAACGTGTCTTTCAAACATACTACGAGACTTCGATGATATTGTGATTCGAAACGGCTCCATGTAATGTTTCACGTCTCGTCCTCACTAGCTAGGAAATTGCAAAGAAAAATATTTCAAATATCCCTCAATCTAAGTTTTCCATTAAGATCCATCTCTTGCGCGAGATCTGCTGCGTCCGGTCCAAATACTTGAGTGAACGAATTCCGTCCATCATTTTCATGACCATTTGAATATGAGAGTAATTTATAATGATTTCGTTCTAACGATAGATCTTCCCTCAAAAAGAGAGAAATAATAAATATATATTATATATTATAATGATAAGTATACTAGAGGTTTTAAAACTTATCACGAAAGTACAATTAAGTTTTAAAACTTGAAAAAAGTGTAATTAACTTCTAAAACGTGTTGAATTGGTTTAATCAAGTTCTTTCGTTCACTCCGTCCAATTCAACTAAAAAAAATGCTAACATGTTTTTTTTTTTTTTTTTTTTTTTCATGTTTGCTCTCTTCTATGTGGTGATGATATGGCTAAAACTACATCATTTTGGTCAAATTTTGATTATTAATACAAATTGTAGCCCTCTCTGCTATCTACCCACTATCGCCAGGAGGGCCAACGAGTATGGGGGATGGCCAGCGAGGATCACTAGGCTATCGACAGTGACCCGTGTAGGCCCTCACCTACACTCGAAGAGGGTCATGGCCCTACCTCGCCCATTCTAGGGGAGACCCTATAGAATCACCTGCAGTAGGCGAGGGCAATTGGCCATTGGTCAAGGCCCAACGAACCCCGTCCCGATGATGGTGGGAAAACGGCACCTCTAGTTTCTCTTTTAATAAAAAAAAAAAGAAATATATATAATATATATATAGCTTATTTCATAAATTTTATTATTTAAATTTGCCTTAGAAATCAAATTTGGACCAAAACAATATTGTTTTAACCTTATGTTTCATTATATAGCCACATAGGAGAGAAAAGATTTTTTTTTTTAAAAAAGCCATAAAAATATTTTCAATTAATCAAATTAGACAAGGTTAACATAATGATTTGATTGCAACAATATAACAAATTTTAGAATTTGATTGCGTTTTTTGTAAATTTTAAGACTCAATTACACTTTTATAATAAGTTTTAGAACTTTTAATACACTTATCCTATTTTGTAATACAAGTATGGGGAAATTACCAAAAGAAAAGTCCTAAATTACATTTATGTCAATTCAATCTTAAACCTTTTAATTGTGTCAATTTAGTTCTAAACATTTTCATGTTATACTTTGTTTGAATTCATTTGGCCAAATTTGATTGGAAATCACCGACATAAACATCGGTCATCCTATATAACGCAACCAATGCTAATGTGGATATTTTTAAATATTTTTTTTAATTATTTTCTTCTCTGTACTTTTTTTTTTGGCTTGATGGCCGATAAGGGTCACTAGCTAACTCTTACCAATACTAGGCCAAAGCCACAAAGCCCTTGCCTAGCCCAAATTTGGTGAGGGCATTGGGGCCATCATTAGATCCGGGCCAAGGGTTGTGCAACCTCACTTTGGCTAGTGAGAGTATCGTGACTCTCGTCTAAGCTCTCATCAACCACAACAAGAACCTAGGCAAGGGTCGCAACACCCTCACCCAGTGCTTTGATAGGGATCGGTGACAACCCTTGTTGATTCTAAACTCCAAAAATAAAAAGAAAGAAAAACAAAATTTTATAATTTTAAAAATATATATCATTAAAAATGTCAATGTTATCATCAACCATGCTACATAGGACATTCAAAAATATTATTAAAAATATCCATATTAATGTCAACTATACTACATAAAATAATCGTATCCACAAAAGTAATTTCCAATCAAATTTGGCAAAACCTAAAAATGTTTATAACTAAATTGTCACAATCAAAAGATTTACAATTGCATTGGACAAGTGCAATAGAATTAAAACTTTTTGGGTAATTGTCCCATACTAACCTAATACAACCTTTTCTTTTTTAAGTAAAGCTCAATTTATTTCGTAGAAAATATGTTTCAAAAAAAAAATTCCTCATTTACT
Organism: Eucalyptus brandiana; assembly: GCA_014182725.1. NCBI lineage: Eukaryota > Viridiplantae > Streptophyta > Magnoliopsida > Myrtales > Myrtaceae > Eucalyptus > Eucalyptus brandiana. Next base: position 21,532,863 of record CM024671.1, on the reverse strand, counting down.
AACCAAATCAAAAGAATATATTTATTTATTTATTTTTGAAAATATGACTAGAAATTAGGACTTGGATGGGAAACTCTTCGGCTGGACATGGAAACCCCAACTCTAGTCTTGGGTCCTTGGACCCCAAGCCATAGTCTTCGACGCCTACCCTCAAGTTTACTGAGGTTGAGCTAGAGGCCTTATTGCCCATGCCCAATGTTCTAGCACCTAGGCCAAGTCCACAAAGGTTGAGCATGGGACCCCAACACCCTTGCTTGAAACCCTAGCACCTAGGTTAGGTCCATAAAGTCCATGTCCGTGTCCATGATGCTTGAGTTGGGGTGTTCAACACTTAGGTCCAGCTCGTTGACACTTAGGCTCAGGTCTCCAGTGCCCGAGTGAGTGCCCATCAAGGCCTGGGCACGGGATTTCGGTATACCCATGTGTAGGACCATCGAGACCAAGGCTTGGGTGCCCAGGTTCATCAAGGCTGAGCCTAGGACTCTAGGACCCACATCCAAATATCAAGGTGGGGCCTAGGTCCATTGAGGTCGGGGATAGTACCTAGTGTCAAGCCCAAGCCTGGCTTTGATGGATGTTGTGGACCCTAGCACGAGCACCAAGGTCTCGCACTCAATATTTGTGGACTCAAGCCCAGTCTCGATGGACTCAAGCTCGAGTGCTAGGGATCCAAGCATAGGGACCAGGTTCTCGGGCTCATGCCTGATTCCCTGACCATCATTGGCGCCCGAATAGTATATCACTATTGAGAAAAATCAACAGGAAATTAGACGGGGTCAGTAGGCACACTTCTTTTCGATTCATGCTTAAGCAAATGAAAATTCGGTCGGGTCTCGACCCGCAATCACACCCCTCTTTGAATTGTATCAAAATGGAACACCGTCTCACGCGGACGGAGCCAATCGCCTCCCTCCTCTCTCTCTCTCTCTCTCTCTCTCTCTCTCTCTCTCTCTCTCTCTCTCTCGTATAATTAATAGGCAAAATACAAAACCAAACAAATCGCTCATCGATTCGGCACAGAAAATCCACCCTTCCAGCGACGAGGTCCCGAGATCTCGATCTCGATCTCGATCTCGCTCTCGCCCTGCGCTCCATACCCTTTCGAGGCGAGATCTCAACCTTTTCCTCCGATCCGCTGCGGGGGTTCGTCTTTGATTCGGCCGACGGAGAGAAATTATGGCCCCGGTCTCGGCTCTCGCCAAGTACAAGCTCGTCTTCCTCGGAGACCAATCCGTCGGCAAGACCAGCATCATCACTCGCTTCATGTACGACAAGTTCGACAACACGTACCAGGTCCTCTCTCTCTCTCTCTCTCTCTCTCTCTCTCTCTCTCTCTCTCTCTTTAACGACCTATTCGGCATGTCTTCTGGGTCGGTGGCGTTGATGGAATCCCGATCGCTTCTCGTCATTTCGTTGTTGTCTGAGTGATGCTTGGGTAGCGATCGGTTTTGCCGTTCGATGATTGAATTGGGTCGTCGCGTTTGTTCTCGATGCGATGATGGTGATGGGTTTTGATCTTGATCCGTTGTCCCAGCTGTGGATCTTATAGCAGTGGTCATTTCGTGTTATCGTATTCCTCTATCACTTTTGGGAGATCCAATGGTACCTTCATGATTCAGTGGGCATCTAGCATTGTTGCTGGCGTTCCCTGTCTCGGCTTCGTGTGTTTATGTTTTATACATGCAGTTGGCAAGATCGTCTAAATTGATGTTCTTCTGGTTGTCGAGAACATCAAAGTTTCGGTTGTTGGGGCATTTTGCCTTGGTTGATGTTGAAGTTTCATGAAAATGGGCTCTGAATATTAATCTTGGCTGATCATGTAGATTAGAGAGTGGGGAAAATCTTATGCTTATTTCAACTTTTTGTAAATTAGCATTTTTAATAGATGTTAATTAGAAATTTGACGAGGGGATGCTGTCGATTTGTTGTAAATAGGTTGTCATAGATTTGGCCTAACTTTCAGCTCTTTGTGAGAACCGTAAACACTGGGAGGTGGCCATCCAAAGTTTTAAATGCAATACCTTTGTGAAAATGTGCTACGCTGAAGACTTCTGTATATTTCAATAGCAGGCTTCACAAAGTTTTTCTCTCTTTAATTGTTGGCATGTTTCACATGAAGTAATCCTATTAAGGGTACTGGATAGGTTGATTAGCTGTTTTTATGTTTTCATGTAGAAAGTATAACAGCAGAAATACATTTTTGATAAAATTTTATGGGACATGAAGGTTTTGGGGGCATTACCTCTGAGCTAATCCTTTTATTTGCATTATAGCATCCCGCAAAAGCAGTTCATTATACTTATTGCTGAACTTTAAGATGCCATGATGACATTTACCTTTCATGATACTAACATGTTAGTCATGGTGGATTTTAGCTGCATCTGCAAAAGATTTTTTTTCTCTGTGTTTCCCTCTAGGTACCTTCATTTGATGTTTTTTAACATGGTTGAGTTATTGACTTTTCCATGCATCAAATCTTCTCAGTAAACTACCTGCTGTCCTATGATGCATTTGAATACTGTAGCACATTAACTTAAGCTTTTTGTGGTATTACAATTGTCCAGGCCACTATCGGTATTGATTTTTTATCAAAGACGATGTACTTGGAAGATCGAACTGTACGGTTGCAGCTCTGGTGAGATTTTAGTTAGTTTTCATGTTATGGGTGCACATATAGCTCCTCGTATTGATGTTGGTTTCTAGTGTTCATTACATGATGCATCCACAACGTTATGATGTAATAAGCAGAGATGGTACGTGGGTTGGCCCATAAGTTGGCTGTTTTGAAGAAAAAATGTTGACTCGTGGAAACTGGATTGTATAGGCATAGTCACAATATCAATTTGTCGTCATGCATCATAGCCGTATGACATTGAAGCAGAGTCTAATTTGTATGGTTGAGGCTCTCATGAAACCAGAGTTTGTCCAATATGCAAAAATGACCAAAGGTGCAATTTTATTGCCACTTATGAATTGACATGAGTAAGTAGTTTTCTAGGTTCAGTCAATCATGGTTCTTATTGTTGATTTATCTTTGTGTATCACAACAGTATTAGCTGAATATGAGATTACTGAAGAGAGTTTTTCAATAGTTTTTGTGGCCACTAAGTAGCAGTGTTTAGAAACTCTTCAAAACTAGCCGATTAAACAGTTTACCAAGTATTAGTTCAAAAAATAAAAAGCAGTTTACCAAGTAGCAGTTATTCTCTTGGTATGGTTTTTTGATTGGTTCAATGGCTTCAACACGGTAACAGAAACTGATCAGTTCAGTCTTTGGTATAGTTTGAAAAGACTGCTGAATATTCTTCCACCTATTTAGTTCTTCATGACATCATTTTCTACAAGTTGTCATGTTAGTCCTGTGGATGGTTGAGTTAGAGTTACACTACCAGCTTGTGAGTGTAGATTTGATTTATAATGCTTGTATTAAGGTTTATTTTTGACTGAGAAAGATAAAATAGTATATTTCTGCACCTATTTATTGTTGTTGTCCTGATTGGATATGGCTTCTTTTAGTGCGGCAGGATATGCATTGATCCTTTTGTGACAATGTGTTCACTTGCATTAAAATCAAATGCTGATGTGTATTGCAGGGATACTGCTGGACAAGAAAGGTTTCGGAGCCTGATACCAAGTTACATAAGGGATTCTTCCGTAGCAGTCATTGTTTTTGATGTTGCAAGTATGATATTCTTGTTTCTGTTCCACCTAACCTCATGTTGTTGGATGAAAATTATTTTCTCAACATGCAGTATGTATCAGAAGTTGTTTCTAGTCATATATCTGATTTCGGAGTTCTTTCTTTGCTATCAAATTCATGTGCATTCTTCATCTCGTTAGGTGTCTCATCAATAAATATCTCCATATGCATGGGTTTGTGTGGCTTTCTTTTTCTTCTCACTGATTTTCTATTTTAGTTCCTCATGTCTGTTGTATCTTCCCATTCTGCATGTAATTCACAGATAGTGAATCCATCCTACTTCTATACTGGCTTCCTAGCAGAAGGGGGATTTCAAGTCTTAACCTTCTCTATTTTAATTAAAATCCTGCTTGATTTGCAACAGTGGTTGAGGAATTGTGATTAAGTACTATTGTAAGAAAGTGCTTTGTGACTTAACCATTTAAATACTATATATTGGAATAGGGAATAATGCTAGATCAAATGCATTACATCTCCTGAGCTTCTTGCCTTCTTCATTTTTAGTTCCTTCCCATTTTGTCTTTTATCTCTTGTGCGTGTGCATGTGCAGCTCTTTTTTTTCTTTTTCTTTTTTTCTTTTTTAAAAAAAATTGGGTCTGGGGGGGCCCATGAACAATTTTCTTTCCTAACAGAAGCTAGGAAGTTTAGGTTTGAGCAGTAGGTAGAATAGGTAGAAAATGTCAAATGCATTCTTTAAGTTGGGAATTATGACATAAGAATATATATATTTGTGCATTCGTGGGAGTTATAAATGCCAAATTGCAATTATTTGTAATTTGAGCTTCTTATTTCTTAACCCAAGAAAATCATTAAAAAAGCCGTAGTGGTAAGTAGGAAGTACCTTAACAAGCTCGTAGTCTGCATGCAGTTTGTCATTCAGCTAATATTGTTGCACCTAATATGGTTGATCAGGCCGACAATCATTCCTCAATACTTCCAAATGGATTGAGGAGGTCCGCACTGAAAGGGGAAGTGATGTTATCATTGTACTCGTTGGAAACAAAACCGATCTAGTGGATAAGAGGTAAGTTTGCTCTATTTTATATTTTGGAATGAAATAAAGCTGTTTATCATGGGAATAAGAGTTACTGGTTTGCTTTTGAAGTTAAACTTCATTCTCTGCTACCTTGAATTCTTTCAAGACTGCATTTCTCAACATTTGGTGTGCTCTTTGACTCTAATATCATTAATGACAAGAAAATATTTTTTTTGCGAGTGCGGGAGATCACATTTTTCCTGTGGTCAATCTTTTAGACGTCACCTTCACCTCATGTTTTGCTCCTTTATATTGGCCAGGCAAGTGTCGATAGAAGAAGGAGAAGCCAAAGCTCGTGAGTTGAATGTGATGTTCATTGAAACTAGTGCAAAAGCTGGGTTCAACATAAAGGTAATCACCAAACGACTTGAACCTACTTGTTCCTGGCATTAAACAGCAAGCATGCTTTTTTTCTGTACAGAAAGAGTTTCTATTTACAACTGTCAATCAACTAGCATATACATACGTTAATGTTATGAGAGAGAGATCATCTGACTTGGAAATTCAAGCATTGTTTTTACGATACTAAAAGTTTAGAGTCCATGTAATAGTTTATAGCCCAAAAAGAAGTCTCCTATAGTTAACCTTCTGGATACACTTTCTTACCATTCCCAAAGTACCTATTATCTCCAAGGAATAATAAAATGGATCTAGTGGATGACTCTACTCTCAAATACATCATTGTTTGTTATTACTTTCCATGCTAACTGAAAAACGATGGCAGTAACGTTGGACACTTGATGATACTTAACCAGTTGTTAAATCGCTATTATTAATCGCGTGACAAGCGTATGTTTAGAAAACTGCTCTCTTTTATTCACTTTCTTATAGTGAAGTGTCAATGTATCATACAGGATGGTGAAGCATACCCTGATCTTTAGTTGATCTGTCATTTAAGCTACTTTCCCTTATGCTTGTGTCAATTAGTTCATGTTCATGCTCACTTTTAAAGCAAATTTATTTTGTTGAAAGTCGATCACTGGGCAAAATGTAAATTATCTTTTCGAACTTGTTTGTCTAGGCTTTGTTCCGTAAGATTGCAGCCGCCTTGCCAGGAATGGAGACACTTTCTTCAACGAAGCAAGAAGACATGGTTGACGTCAATCTTAAGTCTACCAACCCAAATGCGTCTCAGTCACAACAGCAGTCTGGAGGATGTGCCTGTTGATAGATTCACGCCTGAGCATGTCATCTTTGCTGAACATTGTCTCGATATATGCTTCCTTTGTCATTTCGAAGTGTCTTGTAAGTTTATATTCTCAATTCCTTTTCATAGCATGGAGATTTTGGTCGGTTTGTTTTTGCTTGTCCTCATACATAGGATTTGTCTGATTAGCCTTTTAGGTACTGATGAACCTGGAATGACTCAGACTAGTACTAGTATTGTGATATAATTGAAGTCTATGTTTCCACTCTCGAAGTGGAAGAAAGGACCTTGCCGATAGAGTCGGGATTTCTTGGTCTCTTTGCATTTATGTTGAGGAATATAGAGAGCTGCAATGCTATTGAATTACATACCCGTGTGAATATTTTCATGCTAGAAATACAAATTGCAATAGTTTCAATGGAGGGTTGGCTGGTCATCTCTTCGTGGTCTCCCTCTTTACTTTCTTTGTTTCTTTGTCCCTCAAAATCCTCGATGAGTCGCTGAAGTTGATGAGAAGAAATGAGATGAGTTACATCATAAAGTGTGGCCTGAACGCGATTCATAGCCATGCGTGGCTAGGGCAGAATTTCACAGCGTCCTCGCCTGTCGTCAATGGTGTCTGGAAGGACGAGAAGTTAAAATTATTCCCCGAAGCGTAACAATAAGGCTATCTTCCCTATGTTTTTTTTGGGTAAAGCTATCTTCCCTATGTTTGTCATTAGCTTTTATCTACTTTTAGTTGGAGCGATGAGGAAACTTACATCTTAGTTCTTACTACTCTACTAGTCGTTCGATCTGCGCTTTGCGCAACATTTCATTCTAACAGATCTCGCGGAGTTGGTTTATAGGGAATACAAGGATGAAACAAAATTAGATTTTAATGGACGAAAATCTAATATCAAACCAAGTAGATATTAGAAATTAATTGTGATTCATTTTATGCTAAACACTTCTTCGGGATGGAATTTTTTAGCCATATAACTCGACATAAATACTTCATTTAAGTAGGCAAAGAGTGATTGTTCAAAGCATAAAATAATCCGTGGAGCCGAAGGGGTGGATGGGCTTCAGTTGCACGGAAGGCCTCTTCTTCTACGCGAGAGAGAGAGAGACAGGGAGAGTTTGTTATGCTTGTTAAATTTAGGATTTCTTTGGTTTATCTGAACTATAATTACTTCTATTCAAGGCATAAAATTTGCAATAGTCAATCCTCTCAACACTTGCAATCCAAAAATTCAAAGTTAGTGAGCTCATCATCCCAACCTTCTCGAGAAGTGACTAGAAAGTTAATATACATGAGCTACGAAATATTTAGATTGAGCCAAGGCTACTTTGCATCATTCACAATCCAAAGGCATGAGGTTGGTGAGCGCTAGGGGTGAGCAAAATCCAAGTGAGCAGTTCCCACTTTGAAATTGAGAACTAATCACTAAGAATCGGTCCGAAAAGTGGGCGGGAACCATCTGTTAGTTCATGAATCCACTTAGGAACCGGACCGTCGATCCGTCAGGTTCTTGGGTGGGTCCATGGAATTAGCCCCAAGAAGCTTCACGCACTCAGTGCAACATTTTCCTATAAGCGAAGGTAAAGAAAAACAAAGAACTTCTCTAATCTTGATTGCAATATTAGTAAAAAGATTATACTCATATTGAAAGTTGAAAGTTGAGGTCATGAGTTAATAAACGTTGAGCTTAAGAGTTGAGGTCGTTAGTGAGAGATGGAGAGACAACTTAGACAAAATGAGAATGAGACGAGATGAGCACTTAGTCAATGGGTGTTAGATGTTGAGTTTCATGGATTTTAGGGGTTTTTCTTTTCTTAATTTTTTTTTGTTGGAAACTCTTCATTAAAATTAAATATATGTACATATTTTAACAGTCCAGTTCAGATGAATAGATCCACGCTTACCCACCGGTTTTAATAAAGTAGAATTGGGAACCGAACTGATTCCCTTGGGAACCATCAGTTCCGGTCCAGTCTAGTCCGATTTCAAGCAGTCTAGCCGGTTCTCAGTTTCTTTGCACACCCCTAGGGAGCGCCATGCCATTACCCCCGCAAGACATTAGCGGCTGCAAGGTTGCTCCACACAAATTCCGTCACAGTTAGGCAACGCGATAATAGTTATTCAGAGGTCCACTTGCTACAGAATCGAACTGATGACTTTGTGACACATACGCAACTCATTTAACATCATGCCAATTAACTTTACAAAAGGAGGAGAACCTATATAATAATACAAGAATCAATCACAACATCGCACTTGGAATGCCATCATATTCTATTACATCTCAAGGAACATCCCATTATAAGAAGAGCTTGCGGACAAAAAAGGACAGCCCTACAATGCACAAACAGCCGGGAGACCGTGTACAACGATGCCCCCAAGGTCGGCCACCTAAGTTTTTAACTCGACGCGAGGCCTCTCTTGCGATTCTTTCGTCCCTTTTCGACCCAATTTTTGCCTTTGTTTAGGGACAATCCCTCCTCCTTGAGAAGTGCATCGAGCGCGTCCAAAAGAGCTCCTCGGTCTTCCAGGTTGTCCTGTTAACCGGCAAATTATGGGCACGATGCAAAAAAAGACAGCCTCCAGGTGACAAAGAAAAGGGGAGAATTGATGCCTTCCCCGAGAGATACAGGACAGTAATGACACGACTTTTGATTTTCCATTCCATATCGCTCTTAATGTTCTTAATTTGCCCTCGTCTATATTTTATTATAAGATTGAAATGTGATTTAGTCATAAGAAGATGCTTAACTTACCAAAGAAAAAGGACAAATTGGCAAAAGCGAGAAGTTACTAATCCATATTTTTTTTTTTTTACTGAAAAGTGCTCCTAATGAAATTCTTTGATCGTCCTCTCGGTACAACAACCAACCCCATCTCCTCCAAACCCCCCCTCTCTCTCTCTCTCTCTCTCTCTTTCTTTTTCTAGATTTTCGAACAAATGCGTTTTGAAATTATTGAAAGAAATATCAAAATGTTTTTCTGGTCAAAAAAATGTTAAATACAAAATGTTCATTTAGTGTTATTTTTTATAGTAATAAATAAAAGAAAACAGTGTCAAGTATTTTGTTGTGTCATTCAATTGAAGTTATTAAATTATTATTACTTCGTCATGACATTGCATAAGGAAAGAAAACCGATTGACCATGAAAACCAGCATTTGAAAAAGTGAAGCAAGTTCGAAACCACCTTGTAGTTACATCTCACAATGCTCCTTGGTTGCATCTCGTTGGACTACAATGGTTGAACATCAATTCACAAAAATACCGTATTCTTATACATTTTTGCATAATCCCTTTTATAAAATACAGAGTGTGTTACCGCACGAACAATTCAAAAGGTTTTTAACAAACGACCAAGATCTGTTCTCTTGTGACCCTACTGGGTCCAATCATCGAGGATCGGATCTTCATGGATTTTGTAGAAATGCCTCCCATGCTCATAGTCATGTGGAAACGTTCTCTCTTCGTGCCAAGTAGCTGGTGGATCCATTAGCATTTTGGCTGTGTACAATAGCGACAATTTTGCAGAACATGGATCGGCCTAAACATCGGCGAGCTGTCTTGGCCGGAAGGATGACAGCTTGTCCTAAAAATTTGCCCAAACCACGACATTCCCCTTGTAATAAGGACTTATAAACACCTTACATCCACGTGATTTTACTTTATATAAACATTTCTTGAGATCCTGCCATGTGGGATCATAACAAATACAATAATAATCTTAATTGCTTGGCCAATGCAATTTCTTCCTTTTCTCGCGGTTACCTCAAGAGCAATCTAAATGTAATCTCCCATCCAAATGCCACCGTTTACCACATTTAGGGACAATGTACTTGGCTTTTCATTTTCCACACACTTATTTTCGTCCGACCTGATATTAGCTTTTAATAATACTCGTCCGGAATCGTTGACGCTGACGCCCAAAAACTGCCCAAGTCTTTGACTGTTTACCTGGGGCCGAGAATACAATGGCTGAGTTTTCGGGTTAGCAATAATGAGACCGCATTCATGTGACGGGAGCGATTTCCACGGGCCAATATGGTAAGCTACGATAGAGGACTTACGATCTGACAATATCTAGCGACGAATCAAGAGACGTTTCTTCGAACTCCTCGTGCGTATCTGCAAGCCGTGACTCGTGCTTTTCTTTTCCCCCACATTAATTTTCAAGTGACTCGATGTTTGTCCGCATGCATAAAGCAATGCAGTCGTGGGGGATTGAATTAACAACGGCAACGTCTATCCGATCCAGTTCTCACATGCGTTATTTTGTCGATATGACGATAACAACATAACCCCACACATAAAAGTTGATAACTTTGACCAGAAAATTACCGGAGGTCCGCCCTTTTTTCACTAGGGTTTCAAGGAAATCTCGCGTGTCGTTCCTAACCCTCTCCTCCTGGATCCATCAGGACAATTTCGAAAATCCCAAACCGAACGCGGATGCTCATGAACTCGTCCTTGCCGACGGTGGTAACGTTTTGATTTCCCCCAGCTGAGTCAAAGTCGACCAAACCTACAAGGGATCCAAGAAGCAGTACGAGACATCATCGTCTTTCGTGAGGTCCTAAGACCGAAGAGTCAGTCGTCCCTCATTAATGGAGTTCCCGATTCAAAAAGTCTTCTTGGGACCTTTCCCTCCGCCTGTTTTGACCGACACCGGCTCAAAGTCGTCGCCTCCTTCTCTTTACCATAGCATTCAACACGAACACTCTCGAACAATTATCACTAATGTCACACTAATCACTCTTATCGCGGCTTAATAGTACTCAGAACGATTCCGGCTTGGAATAGTGATAGCGGGGGTCCTAAATCTTGTGTCGTTGCTATAATTTTGAAACTGTTTTTTCCGCGCACTTGCCCAAAACTTGTACACTTTATGCACTACAAGACTTCCGTTAGGTGTGTTTGTGTTTTGCTGGACAGAAAATCTTATTTGAGTCTTTTTAAGTTTATGGTTGTTTTAGGCTCCATTTGTCTCGCGAAAAAAAGAAATTATTTAAAAATATTTTCTAAAAATAATCACTTGTATCATCTGAAATAATTAATTGATGAAAAATGTTGGGATATTTTCGTGACGATAAAAATATTATTCAATAGTTTATTTTTGTATATGACACGAGCGATCATTTCTAGTAAAATATATTCTAAATAATTAATTTCGATTAAATTTCCATATACAAATCCCTCCTGTCCATAAAAAAACGTGCAGACCTAACCAAAGGATTAAAATGTCATTCGGGAACACATCGTGGTACCGAACCGCAAGAAAAAAAGAAGTTTTTAAGGACTGAAGTAGCAAACCAGCGCAAACTTTAGAAACTCCTAATGCTATCATCTCATGCCTCTTTTATCGCCATTTTACATAATTTCTAAGACTTTTTTCTTTTTTTCGGGTTACATAATTTTGGACTCAAACGGACATCCTGCAATGTTCCACCTTTATTACTCCCTTGGCGTGAGGTAAGATGATCGATTGGATCGGTTTTCGCATATCAAACTAAATTCACCTTTTCAATCCAGTCCCATCCACGTCAAGAATAGCGATTCGTAAGGGTTTATTTGACTATGATTTGACTCGAGTAATTGTGTCCGCCGGGAATTAGATATACAGCCCCACAATTTTTGAGCAAGATCCGATATGAGAGATAATTTTCCATAAGGAGGAGCTCCATTTTGATATGTGAATAAATTCATCCACAGTAAAACATGCTCCGCCTTTCTTAAATAGGACGACATTCTTTTGGTCGAGAATTCAGCATATACACTTCAGGTTTTATTCACATCTTAGAGGGGTTTCTTCTAGCCCAACGGCAAGATACTCGCATGGTGATTCTCCTTCAATCTCGCATGCACTCTCTAAGTTATTAAGTTATGATCCTCTAGTGAGCATTCTCGTCGAACTTACCTAAGTATAGTGGTGGGGCACTTCCAGCGTTCATGTCGGGTTTGTTCCCGTTGCAATTGGTCTAGGCAATACATTAAGATGGCATGGGTTTTGTCCCTCATTCATAAATTTACTAGTACAACAATGAATCCTTCTCTAATAAGGACCTATTAATTACATGGGGTTAATTACCTAGTCAGTGTTAAACCTATTATACGGATATCAATTCAGTCTTAAACGTTTTACTTGTGCAAAATTAGTTCTAAGCATTTGTATGAAATTCTAATATAATCCTTTCAATTAATTGTCAATAGAAATTGCTGACGTGGCGATCCAGTTATCTCTAACCATTATACGTGGCACACCACCAAGTTAGCGATTTCGTACAAAAATTGACTGAAATGACTATATTGAATATTTGAATAAAGGTTTAGGACTACATTAGCAAAGTTAAATAAATAAATAAATAAAGAACATAATAGACATTTATACAATAAGTCAAGGACTGATTAGAGAATTTCTCACAATTGTGTGTCTCAATCAATGTTCAAACGGACTTGTTTAACATATCTTGTTCCAAGACAGCGGCATTATCTAATCCATGAATTTTTTTTTATGCGTGTAGTGTTATCACCTATATATAAATTGGTTCAATTAAATTTTAAAACAAATTTAGGTTTAATGTCCTCTTCTTGTAATGAAAAATATGTATATTAAGAATAAGGCAAGTGGGACTAGAATATGCGCTACTAATAGATATGAAGAAAACTTGAGGGAGCATTCTTTTAATAAAAGCGAAGGTTTTGTCCCGATTGAACCATAAATTTTTGCTGTAGTACAAAGATAATTTAGACTTTTTGTTAAATAATTAGGTTACCCAATCGAAACAATTAAAAAATTAGGAAAGATTTGTAAATTTACTAAAAATTCCCAAATCGATCAAAAAGTCGATAGAACATTGCACAAAAGACAGAAGAAAAAAAAAGTGCCAATGAAGTGTCTCGCTTAGCGGCTGGGAGAGTGGGGTTTGGACGCCCAAGTTCAAGGTTCAAGTCCCGGCAGAAGAGGCAAAAATTTGTAAAGAGCTAGTAGTGTCATTAGACATGTTTCATTTGAAAGGAAAAGAGCTCATCATAATTAAGGACAAGAGCTCGCTCAAAATAAAGAGGACAAGAACTCATCATAATTAAGGACAAGAGCTCATAATAAAGAGGACAAGAACTAATCATAATTAAGGATAAAGAGGACAAGAACTCATCATAATTAAGGACAAGAGCTCATAATTAATAGGACAAGAGCTCATGATTGTTGAATGGATACCTGCTTCAAATATATCTTTCAGCAAAGTCCAGTAAAATCGATGCTGTATCTCTCCCTTTTGTTGTTTTCCTTGAATGGAAAGGTTACTTGGAAAATCGTGAGATGGATTGTACTTGTTGTAATAAACTTCGAAACATAGAAAGATTTTTAGATAGAACATATTTTTGAAATATAGGTTTTATACTATAAATACAAAATATCCTATCCATTTTTCATCTCACATCTCTCATAGGATATATATATATATATATTCTCTTGTATCTAACTTTATCATATTTTAAAAAATACCAAGCACGGGATAAATTTTATCATATCCTAAATTTTATTTTGTCGACCAAACGTTATCATAATTTATATGTTTAGACTTAATATTCAATCTAATTCCTTAACTTTTTTTGTTCATTTAATTTTTAATTTTTTTTAAATAAGTTCGATGTTACAAAGTGCAGAATGAAGTCACTTGCTCTTTTGTTAATGTGGCTACCAAGTCAGCATTACAGGACCTCTAAACTTTTGCCGACTGCCAAGTCACTTTTTCCTGTCATTTCTTCTTTTCTTCCATTTCTCCCTCCCCTTCTTCCACCATTTCCTTCTTCTTCCGCAACTCGTTGTCGTTCGTCACCAGCCCCAACCTACAATCCATCACCCTAGAGATCATATCACAATTCCTTAGCGTCCTAGGCCAGGAGGCAGAGGCAAAGGTAGCAATTGGCGATAAATTCAAAGTTGTAGAGGCTTTTTTAAGGGGAAGTAGCTTATGTATTGGAGAATGAAGAAGAAGTACGAATTTGAACATGTGATAGCATTTGGGTTGACCGATAACATTTTGTTTTTTTCGGTCGAAATTGACCGATAACATTAGACGATAGACTTACAACGTTTGAGGGCCAAATTAGCAATTCCCCTGACCCTGAACAAAACTTGGAGAAAACGAGTTTAAACAATACACCAAGCATTGAGAAAAATCCATGGACTACCCATGAGATTAACGCTTCAGTATTCTGAAGAAAACTCAATTTTTAGGGCGTAACAAATACAACTTATCGAGGCCCATTAATGAAAAAGTGAATCGTCCTAACATTTATTAAAAACTTGTCAACTCTATGCACTTAAATCCTAAAATTTTTATTTCAATCATTTAAATCATCAAAAACATGCTATTTTCAATTCACTTGAGTTAATAAAAAGACTTGATTGGACCAGAAGTTACACATTTTTCAATTTAAAAGCATCGACACAAGGACACTAGAAATATCAAATGTTTCATACAACGCTCATTATAGTATCAAAAATTCTTGTTGGCTCATTTTAATGTCAAATTAGAAAGAATGAAAAAAAAAAAAAAAAAAGATCACTTAAACGTCTCTAATAATAAATTCTGACAAAAAAAATTACGCGACTTTTATAATTAAAACTTTAATAAGGTTGGCATTTTTAAAAACCAGTCCACATGACATTTTCATGTGTACATTTCTCCCTTATTTGTTTCCTTCTCTTTTCTTCCTACTGCGCCTTCGCTGGTCCATGTCGTTCATGTGCATAGACTACTCGACCACAACTTTACCAGCACTCGCCCATCACCACCCATACCTACAAGCTGCATCACAACCTACCTCCTACAACCCCCCGTGACCTCAATTCCTTATCATCGTGAGGGTGTCGTGGCGCTCGAGTGACCCTAAATCTAGGGTTGTCCAAAAATGAGGTTATCCCGGCTCAACAATGTTGAATTTGGTGTCTTGAGTGACTCAATCTTCTTCCTTGGCTCTCTCCACATCGACCACTATTAATCCATACCAGTTGCCAATGTCTCAGGCTAGCCATAGATCGAAACCGCCTGCCGTTCCCCACCCTCGCTAGTCGTTGGCGGAGCCGCAATCAGCTCGTCCCATTTTTGCTCTGTTTTTCAACAAAGAAGGCTTGAAGACTCTGGGGTTCACATGAAGCTCGTTCAATAGCGTCAGCCACTGGTGACGGATTTCCTCGCCATTTTCAAAGCCGCTAGAGCCACTACTGACCGTCGCCGTCCCAAAGCAATAGAGAAGCGGCTCAAATTCAGCTTTGTTTCTTGGTAGAAAGCTTGAAATGCTTCCAGCTCGTTCGATCCTCCTCTGCCGGCTTCGAATCATTAGCACGCGTCACTAGTAACCTTACCAGTTGAACAATCAACGATCGCAGAGAACCGTCGATTCTCATCGTAGTCACTAGTGCTCCATTTCGACCCGCTTCTCGGCCAAGAAAGCTTGAAGTGGCCTGCACTCGTTTGAAGACCTATCCCTGACAAGCAGCTCAGGTGACATGTTTAAAGCCTCCCTGCCATCCATTTGCTGTTAATTTTGGGGCAAACTAAATTAGAGTTTCCATTTTGGGTTGTTTTGGCTGTCAGGGTTTCCTATTGGGGAATTTCTTTCAATCTGTGATTTAGGATTTATATTTTGGAGCAAATGTCGTAGATGACATCATTAGGGGGTCTATATGTTGACTGAACATGCAAGCAAGCGACGCCAGCCCGATAAATTAATAAGAGTTTTGCTAGTGTAAAAATATTTGGAGTATTGTGAGAATAATATATTGTAAGTCATAAATTCTTGAAGAAATGGAATTAAAGTAAAAATTTATAATTATTTTGTGATTTGATTTTTTCGATTCAAAATAGATTGTTATTTTCGGTACATTAAAGATTGTCACGCAATCATTTTTCGATTAATAAAGCATGGTCACGTTAAATTTCCGACAGCATAAATTACAATCAGCATCCAAGCAATCGTTTAAAAAAAAAAGTGATCTGATATAAAAAAAATCAGCATAAGCAAGCATGGCACAAAAATTTAGACATCTTTAGGACCTTTTGCTACAGGGGAATAAAAATTTCAGAACGTAATCATCTGCGTGAAAAAAAGAAAAGAACAGATCACCCCCAGCCGGACAAACGAGCAGGGAATCAGTCCGATAATGGCCGTAGCTTTTTATTCCCTGTTTATACGGTTGCGCGCTCTCTCTACTCTCTCGACGTGTATGTAAATTGCCGCATTTTCAACAAAAAAAAAAATTAAATTCACCCGATAAAAACTTTCCTAGAAAGAACCGAGGCACCGCATTTTTTAATATAGAAAAAGAAAATCCATTTCGAGAAATGGTCGTTAGCCCCACGCCCAAAATCCTCCTCTAATTTTCGAATTTTCAGACAAAAAAAGAAAAGAAAAAAAAAGAAAAAGAAAAGTCGCGCAACAACCAGAAAAGACAGCCGAGCCCCACCTCACTTTCGTTTGCCTTCCCTCCCTCCCCCTCATCCCATCCCTCCCCCAATCCCACCACCTCCACTTTCACACCCCCACTCAACAAGAGCCACCACCACCACCCACCACCCGCCTCCCGCCGCCTCCCGCCGCCGCCCGCCGCCGGAAGAGAGATACGGGATCAAGATACGCGAGACCCTTTTGCGCGGCGGAGTAGATGAAGTGCAAGAAGCACCCGGGCGACCTCAGCAGCGGCGCCGGCGTCTGCGCCTCCTGCCTCCGCGAGCGCCTCTTCGCCCTCATGGCCGCCCAGGCCCAGGCCCAGGCTCGCGCTCAGGCTCAGGCTCAGGCTCTGGCCCACCGCGCCGCCGCCGCCGCGGAGGAGCCCCGTAAATCCGACGCCCAGCCTCCTCCTCCCCCTCTCGTTCCCTCGCTCCGTGTCTCCCTACGTCTCTCGCCGGAAATCCGACGACGACCGCCACCACCCCCACCACCATCCTCACCACCGGTTCTACAGCACGCCGCAGGTCGCCCCTACGTACAGCGCGGCCTCGGAGGGCGGCGGCGTCGGCGGCGGCGGCGGCGGGGGCGGGGGGCTGGCCTCCCAGAGGTCTTACAACAAGAAGAGCCGGAAATTCTCCCTCCTCGCCTACCTGTTCAGATCCAGATCCGAGAAGCTCGACTCCGATCCGAATCCGGACTCCTCCGATGCGGATCCCAGGGGTTCTCGCGCCTCCCCTTCGCCCTCGTGGCTGTCGTTCCTCCCGGGCCGGCGGAGAGAGCAATCGAGGCTGTCCTCCTTCGAAGTAGTCTCCACCGTCGCCGTGGTCGACGGCCGATGCGGAGGCCCTCCCGGATCCCGGCTCGCGGGATGTCGCCGGCGCTGGGAGAGGATTCCGACGGGAACACCGGCGGCGATCGGTCCCCGCAGGGCAACGGGTGCTCCTCCGAGACGTCGTTGTCGCCGCCGTGGTGGCGGAGGACGCCGGTGACCCCCGCCTACGCCCCCAAGTCGGCGACCCGGCCGAGGCCGGGCCACTCGAGGAACGTGTCCGGGTTCGCCTTCTGCCTGAGCCCGCTGGTGAGGGCGAGCCCCAGCCGGAACCGGAAGCAGAAGGGATGCATGCCGCCGGAGGCCGGGTACTCCGGCGAGATCGGCTGGGCGTCGGCGAAGCCGCACCACGCCACGGCGTCGTCGTTCGGCAAGAACCGGTCGCGCAAACTAGCGGATTTCGGGAGAGCGCACCACAACCGTTGATTTGGACGTTGGCCGTTGACGTTGACTCAGGTGACGGTGGTGATCTGGTTTCTACGACGGGACGCGTCTTGCTCCCGTTGATTTTTGAGTTTTCTTTGGGTTTTTTCTTTTTAATTTTCTTCTTCTTCTTCTTCTTCTTTTCACTTTTTTTTTTTTTTTTTTTGATTGTCCATATTATTAAACAAAGTACAGTCCGACACATACAATAATTTTTTAGTGTACAAATAAAAATGGCCGATTTGCGAGTGCGTTGCTTTCACACATTAGCAACGACAAGTGATTGGAGTTACGTGTTTGCCCCTGTTCTCGATTGAATTTTACATTGCGGGTGTGTCCGAGTGGAATTGCTTTTTTATTTTTCTTGTCTGATTTAGAATAATTTATTGCCATCGAAAAAGAAGCATGTATGGATATCCTTTTTCTTAATCTTCTGTCGAAACGAGAAAGATGCTGGATAGGAAGTTTATTAGATTTATTACAAGTGTAAGTAACTTTCTTTTCTTCTTAGGGTTAATATTTTTAAAAATTTCACACCAGTGTCTCGTGACACTTTTTTTTTTTTCGAACTATTTTTCGTCTCACAAAAAATCACAAATTTATATTGAAAAATCTTAAATTGGTGCTTCCTGTCCAAGTCTACGACAAGATTTGGGTCAGGTACCAATTTTGATTTTTCATTAGTGGAAATTTAATTTCAAGAAAATGTCTAATGAGTATACATATGAGATTTTTGTAAAACGAAATTAGTTTGAAGAAAAATCGTGTTTGGAATTTTTAATGGTATTAGCTTTTATTTTGGAAACTAATAATCAGTAGACAAGAGTGGGTATAATATTGCTCTAGGAATCTATGACGTTTCCACATGGTCTTAAAATGATCATTAATGACAGAATCCAAATCATTCTCAAGTTTGGGTTCAATTAAAAGATTTGAGGGATGCTCGCAAATGGAATTTGGAGGAGGGTTTCTTTTAATAATCTGGTCCTAGAAGCACATTGCACAGGATGAGTTTCAGCTTTTTCCATGGTCTAATCAACATTAATTGCAATAGAATGTCAGTCAATTTAAACATTCCTATGGTACTCCTTCCATTTGAACATGTCGGTCGTTGACCGGTTTGAGCATTAAGCGGTTGCAAATAGAATATTGGTTTTCATATGAACCAGTGCAATGCATGAGCAAAAATTGCTTTAACTTAAGCTTCACTTATTTGACCAAAAATAATAATTTTAAAAGTATCTGTTTAAAAATGATCATTTTATTATTTACAAAATTGAATAAAGAAAAAATAATTTCACATGTAATGAAAATATTTAAACATAAATTGTTGTTGATCGTGAAAATAATATTCATTGAATAAATATTTCAAGTAGTTCAAGCTATGATTTTTTTCAAAAAAATATTTTTCGGATCATTTTTTTTTTTTTCGCAAAATAAATGGAATCTAAATTATCAGTTAATTTTACCCTTTTTTCATGGCATCATTTATTTGACCTCGACCGGTAAGTTCCAACCTTATTCAAACTTATATGATTTATACGTGGTCCTCTAAGACTTTGCATATGCCAATGACACTAATTAAATTGGAAAAAAGGAAAAACCACAATTATCAAGCAAATGAAGTACCACTTTAGGGGCCACTAAGCGTTCTATAAAAATGCTAACAAAAATTCAAGAAAGAGGAGAGGTGGAGATAGAACAGATAAAAGAACAAAAGAACCGTTTTAGGGCGTTGCCTTTCTTTCCAAAAAGTGATAGCGACATCCAATATATTTTAGTGGCTTCTACTTATTATAGTGAGGTTTGAATATAAATGAAATATAATTGCTCCAGAAGTCATGATTTGATGAAAGTCATCTTTGAAATATTCGTGCTCTCGATTACCCTATCCAATCCTAAGATATTCTTTGCAAGCACAATTTCTAACTCCAATACTGTCAATCATACGTAAAAAGAACTCCAGTTTAAGTGCTAAAAGCTACAAAAATGGTAATGCTGAATGGATATGGACTCCAAATCGACCCTCAAGTTTGGTTAACGCATCCATTTTTCGTTGCAATTTTCCTTGCAATTGGCAATCGCGGCGATGGCTACTCAACTGGACTTGCTTAGTCGTTAGGGATGGGCACATGGCATGGAGAATCTGCACCCTAAGGTGGTCCTCTCCGGACCGGACAAATTTCCCTTGAAAATTGCCACCTCGCTCTATTTATGTACTTTTAAAAAATGTATTTTATTTTTAATATCGATTATTATATATCTTTTGTATATTTAATTTGAATAATGTAGAAAGCAATTAAACATGCGACGAGTTATCAATTTCACTTAGGATTTATCCATTTTAGTTGTATGCTTGCTAATGTTATTTTATGTGAGCGGCTTATGTCAAATTTAGACATTTGCAAGTTCTCGGAAAAAAGGGCAACATGTGCACCGGTTCCTTTCAAAAGAAGGCACTAAAATGAAGTGGTTGTTGAGCTTATACGGTGAAAATTTAGCATCCTAATTTAGTGCAAACATCGTAGTACCACGAGTCAAATCATGGCAATTAAGTCTAAAACAAGGGGAGAGCCTATATAGTTAATGGAAAAGCTTATCATCATCAAATGATTGTTTTGTAGACTAGGCATGTCATTTCATCGTGCTTAAAAAATATCACGTGAAACGGATGACTTGTGCCGTCGGTAATATGTCCTCTTTTCGATTGGGCTGTTGGAAAATGTTAATAGACTTTTTTTGTGCAGAACCGTATGTGTTACGCAATTTTCTTTTATAATTGATAAACTTGGCATGAGGGCCCAAATTGTCAGTGAGGCAAAATTTGCAGTTCTTATTTGAAGCAATAATTATATAGGAAAAATCATTGAAGTTTTCCATGGGCAACGCTTAAATTTGTTGGAGCTGTGATATAACTGATTTTTTTTTAATAAAAGACAATCGCACATATGTATATGGGTATTTAGATATGTATCAAAATACTCCCCCCTCCCCGAAAACAAAAATATATATGTAAGCTGAACTTAGATGTAGACGCTAATAAGGGGCCATGTGGACTTAAACTCAAGACCTTGTTCTGGTATCATGTGAAATTTTGTGAAACCGCGATAAATTATTTTAAAATCTTAAATTTTTAGATAATTGCGTGATTTAATATTTAAATATCCTCACACTCTACATGCTATATTTTCTTTTTAATGTTAACGGGCATTCAATTAATTCTAAATATGGCTTTAGTTCTTCGAAGTTGATATGGTTTGCGAGATCCTGGTCATGGTTTGTCTTTCTTATGAGAGAGTCCTTAAGACATACGTTTTACGCATTGGTGACGTATAGAAAGAAGCCAATCACACCAAACTGGCAGAGGGACAGACAACTTTTACAAGATGTTTGGGAAACCGCTCACATCCGTAGGACCGTCAAAGCTGCAGTGCTCTTTTAAGGAAGTTGCCTCGCTCAGTTTTCAGGTGTTGTAGGTTTAAAACATGTATAGAATCTCGGCCTCTCAATTCTAAGCGTAGATATGTAAAAAAAAAAAAAAAAATTCTAAGCGTAGAGCACTAGGTCCCTAGTTTTTTTTTTTGGGGTCAAAAGTTCCCTACTTCACTTGTTCAACGTTTTACTTTTATGGGATCTCGCTTACCCCCGTCTTTTCGATCAACATAATGTTGCAAATATTATAATGGGGCCGGCTTCAAATCACTAGGTAATTAAGTAGACCACTTAATGAATAAACAATCTACCATCGCGATCAGATGCTCCTTCAACATAATTGTGGCCAACTAGGAGCCACATCTTACTCAAGCCTTTTAATTTAGCATTTGATCCCTTCCTTGTAGTACCAAGTTGTAACAGGCGCACAAACTTTTTTGGAAAAATAAACCGATCGGTCCTAAATTTATTGTTCGGATGTCAATTCGGTCTTAAAAACTTTTTAATTTTGTCAATATAGTTCTAGATTTTGCATAAATTTTTATATAGTCCTTCCAACTATTTCTCACCTAAAAGTTCTGATGTACCAGTCTAATTATCATTGACCGTCATAGGTGACATGCTAATAATTTGATGTGGAAGAATTTAAATGAAACATGTGGTTTTGGATACTTTTTTGAATTTTTACTTCTCTCTTTTTTCTTTTTCTTTTCTTTTCTTTAGTATTCATCTTTTTCTTCTAAGCCAGCAATAATGTTCACCCTTAACCAATTCGATGCGAGTGATCCAACCTCAGCCTCATGGACACGAGCAACGGCGAGCGCCAAAAGGGCTTCAACCAAATCGACGGCGACGACAAGATCTTCCCTGCCATGCTAAGTACGATTGGGAGCTTGACCTCCACGTCATCCTTTACAAGTGAAACTGAGGGACTTCAACAAAAAAAAAAAGTGAAACTGGGTCCTTCTTGAAACCCTCAGTCTCTCCTGTCTCTTGGCTTTCAAGTTGACGCTCTTCCTTCCATTTTTTTTTTTTTTTTTTTGTCATTTTCAATTTTCTTTTCAATAATAGGATTCATATATTATTTACATTAAATTATTATTTTATTTTTATTTTTTAAGAAGTTTGTTATTTGAAAAAAACTTTTATACCACGAATATAGTAAATTCTATCTATCTTTATTCCATTTCCTCATTAGATAATTATATGTAGATCATATCTCATAATATCCAACTTTATTCTGTTTTAAGCAAGAACTAAATACAATATAGGATCATTTTTATCATATCCCGACTTTTTCCTGGCCACCAAACCTAGCCTTAGTTTCTTCAAATGTTTCAAGATTCACAAACCTCAAGTTGCACTACCACATGATCCATGTGTTGATCAAGCAATACAGTCGACAGGACCCATGCTGGATTTGCTTACTAAAACTCACTCTTTGCGGATTCGATGAATAGTGAAAAGAAATTTGAGAAGATGAATGGCAAGAAGGAAATTAAAGGGAAAAAAAAATTTAGTGGCATTGTTTCTATCAACAATGGCCCACCTCAAATACCAACTGTACCATGTAGGATTGTTGGAGCTGATTGAATTTTCATGTGAGATTTATGTCACACATTGAAGAATCATCAATAAGTTTATGATTAAATTGGTCAAATTGAAAGATTTATGATTAAATTGACAACTATACAATAGGTTTAAAGCCAATTGAGTAATTTTTCCCAAACTTTTGCCCAGTTCATTCACAAAAACACACATATTGGACCGGCTCCTCTATGTAAAAAGATATTCATATGAGTTCAAGAGATTGCTATATCAGCATAATACATATGTGACACTTATTCTCACACTTCACAATTTTAACCTATCTTATTGTTCTTCACTATTCAAAGAACTCATATCATATGTCACATCTTTTTTTGTCTTTTTTTTTTTTTTTTTTTGGTCTGACACATCTTTTTTTTTGTCATTATCACTATATACACATGAAATCGTATTAAAACAGACACGATTCACTTTAATATAAAAATAAAATATTGTTATGGACTTCACGAAAATAATAGAAGGAGGAGTAATTGCGTCTCCTCTGCAATTGTTAGGAATTGAGTCATCGACACTCCAATGTATATTATCAGCCCATGGCCAAATGAAGCTAAACTTCTGAGGAAACTTTACCCAAAAGTTCAATTTGAGGATGCCATATTGGTCCAGAAGATCTACTTTGACCTAAATAGTACAAAATTAATCAATTACATCGAAAATGTAAATGTATATTACAATTCTATCCTTCAAAGAAATTTCATTCTCGAAATTTACCTAGTCTAACTTTATTTCGCCCCACACAACGTAACCTATATTGCCAATAAATGTAACAACATAAATCTTCTAAGCTTCCATTGCCCCCTATACTTCCAGTATCTCAACCGCTCCTTTTCTCTCAATTTAAAGAAGCTTAAAATCACTTAATTGAGTCAGCGTCATCACTGAATAAGCATATTGCTAATCATGAAATTCACATATCTCATCATCTAGGGATCAAACACACTAAACCAATACACTTACAAGGGATAATACAAACACAATCCTCAATTAAGACAATATTCCAATTATTGTATGCAAATGCTATGCAATGCTATACATAACAAAGTGCTATTAAGGAAAAGTCATCCGAGTTCTTAAACCTCGTGAATAAAATGCAAACAAATACTAAGCCTTCAGATTAATAAGATTAAGTCCTAAAAACTTTTCCGGAAAATTAAATCAACTTCTTTTGATAGCCATTACTAGAGATTTCCGTCGTGGCACTCAAGTATTGCATACATCACATCCTCAAATTGAACTTTTCTACATTATCCCAATTATACAGATCTAAGGTTCACTTGTATGCTTGATAAAAGTCTAGGGATTGATTGTAGTAATTGAAAAAGTGACGACACGATTACATTTAATACCTAGCAACTTTGGGTGTATTTTTTCCTTTTGTAAAAGAGTGTCCATATAAAGATTATACCATAGAGACATTCTTTCCTTGTATAATGTGTGATTCACTTAGTTCTTATTCCTATGCTACATCCGAGAAGCTTACTAAGGGCGCACATGATAAAATTTCTACTATTCTATTTTTCTGTTTCTCTATTCATTAAACAGGTTTGGAACAGAAATCTATTTGGTAACATAATTTGATTTTTTTTTTTTAATTTTCGGAACATATTTCTATTCCAAAAATAGATTTGAAGAAGAAATTATAAGTAAACTAAAATTTTTAACTTCTCGGGGTGCATGATAACCAAAATTTATGTTAGAAATAATTTTTCTATTCCATACCATGTTTTGGAATAGAAACATGTTTGATAAATCTAATCGTTTTTCTATTTATGGAATAGATTTCTATTCAGAAATTGATTTGGAAGAGAAATCATAAATAATTTCTCCCACTAAACCCTAATTTCGGTGAGTCCTCCCTCATCTCCTCTACGTCTTTGCCTCCTCCTCCTCCTCCTCCGCCTCTCCTCATTTTATTGAAAATAAAAATAAATAAAAATAAATATATTCATTTTATTCATTTAAAAATAATAAATTAATATTCATTTTATTCATTTAAAAATTAAAATAAACTTATTAAAATAAATAAATTATTTTTAGTTTATTAAAAATAAATTTATTTAATTTATTTAAAATAATTTATTTATGATAAATAAAAATAAATTATTTTTATTTGCCTTGAGTGTTTTGCCAAATAAATTTATTTTTATTTTTATTTTTTATTCATTTTAAAATAAATTTATTTGTAAAATAAAATAAAATAGAATAAATAATAAATTTATTTTTTAAAATAAATTGATATTTTTATTTTATTTTTTTATGATTTATTTTATTTTATTCTTTTTTTTTGTTACTAAATCATTTTTATTTTTTATATTAAAGGCTGTTAGTGTCGCCGCCGCCATCCGAAAGGAAGAAATTTTGTGTAGTTATCAAATGAATTTCTATTTTTAGAGTAGAAATTTTGTGTCGTTATCAAACAATTATTTTTGCTTAGAAACTCTTCTAGAAATAGAAATAGAAAAATCTATTTCTATTCTAGAAACTATTTCTGGAACAGAAAGGTTGTCATGCGCGCCCTTAATTTACGAAATAGAAATTGTGAGAAATCAACTGGAAATCAATTTCATTCCAGAAATTGTCATGTGCACCCTAAATGTCCTATGTTTTGCGACCTCTCTAGCTCGGTGTTTACTTTACTCCCTCGTCCGTCGTTTTGGTATAGAACGATCGTTTTTTGCCATATTTGTCCTTGAAAGTCACACTTATTGTGGGGTTGTTCCTTCCCAATTCCACCTAAGTCTCGCGTAACTTTGATCAATCCCCCTAAACATCCATTTTATATTGTGGACTTGGTATAGAGGGAGGCGAGTCAATTTTTCATCGCTCTCTAGAAGGACTTAACTATTCAAAGAAAGCAGATATTTTATATAAGGAATCCATCTATCCAACAATTTCTTGAAAGCGACGCATAGTCATTACAACTGTTCTAGTTGAACTAGTCTTTCCACAGACGGTTTATGAAATAAAAAAAGATACAAAACAATATGATGGGAGGCTATGGCAAGAAAAGAAAAATGAAAAATGACTTGAGACTCGCTATTAGAATGGTTTAAGCTCTCGGATTAGATTTTCCATCATGGTATCGGAACTAGATTCTATCCCCTTCGCGAGTGCATCTACCTCCAATAGTCAAATTTCTCATGCTATTCCAAATTTGACTTGCATGTGAGGGGGTGTTGAAATATTACACATTGCTCGACAATGGGTTTGACATTCTAACATAATCAATGAATGAGAGTTAACGAGAAAAATAACCACTTTGGTGAACCATTCCCCATTGTCAATTTGCCATGTGACCAAAACTTCTTCTTAACGTTAACTATTCGAAATTGTTAGCCATGCCATCTTAGAGGAAAAAGAAGGGCTTGTCTCTAGGGACTTAGACTTGAGTCTTGCTTCTTTCTTCTTTAAAAGCATTTGGTCGGTACAGTCCTTTGGATTTGAAAGTACTTCAAGGCCATTGTCAAGTACGTGATCCAAAGAGAAATTTCCTGGGTATCTTAGGCTATTCCTAACGAGCCCTGCTCCGCACTCGCCAAACTAAAACTCTCTAAAAACAAGAATAATCTAGAATCCTGCCACTTATTCCGAGTCATTCTTGCATGGGTACTCGCATGAAACGTACCCGCGGAAAAAATCCCTTATAATTGCCTTTGTTAATAAATTCAGGAAATTGTATAAAGGAATGATCAATTTTATATCATAAATATGAAACGACAATTTACGCATCTGCACCAACAACATACCATACAAATACAGGAGTCTCGTGATCATGATAATGATATAGACCTAAGTATCATTAGCATTCACTTTCATGAGTTGTCAAGGAAATAAAATAAAATAAAATTCACTTAGCAGGCCCCCAAAAGGTTGCTGAAATCTACTGAACAGCAGGTATACGGCAATTTTCACCTCCTAGCCATCAATTTACACTCCATTACCAATCAAGTAAACTGTAATCTTCCCATTACATATTCGGCCACATCTAAGTACTTGAGTTCTGCAGTCCTTCCATAATTCAGATAAGAACTTTGCATCAGATCCCTTTTAACTATATGACCAAAACAATCCCACAATTCCTTAAGGGAAAGACATCGCCTTGGTTCATTTCTTCAAGAAGCCAAATAACTTCTCCTTCACGGACCCTTTTGCTTGAGAAGAGGGAAAGAAATATGAACTGTGAGTTCGAATGAGAGAAAAGTGAGATTTCTTCTTAAATCTCAGCTCAAATCTCACCCATATCTCTTCAAATCGAAGATGAAGGTGATGTCTGACTGATGGGAGGTTTGACATTGAAGGATCCCAGCACTTGAGGTAAACTACAGTTCAAGTGAGATTTTCTTCCCGTGAAGAATTTCAAAAATGCTCATTAGGCTAGGTGTCAAAGTCTACTTGCCCAATCTTGATTCTGAGAGATTAAGTTCCTAATTTAAAGTCATGTCTGCTCATTATAAACATGCTTTGAGGACATGAGTTAGGATATCATGGTTTGAATCAAAAAACAAATTTAAAATGACTAAAAAGTCGGCAATTTGATTTTTTTGTTAGTTAGGTTGACTATAATACCATAGTAATAGAGTTAATTTCCTTTACGCTGAACAAGTAAGTGATTTATCAAACACTTTTAATCAAACTCACTGGCCGAAAACTCAATTTTTCATATGAAATATTCTTTTGAATGGCAAAATGTGTATCAATTTATACATAAAGCATTGCCTATATAATTTTCATATTTAGTTAAATTAAATCAATTATAAGATATCACATATAGTTACTATAGTTTTCATATATTAGAAATTTGGGTGGAACAACATTCACAGATATTACATCTTTAAAGAATTTTTCTTGAATGGTTAAATGCGGAATCAAAAACGACGATAGCAAGATTTAATTCTTTAATTTTGATTGAGGATATCTATCGACTCTGACATCAAAAGAAAACAAAAGATAAAAATGACAAAGCGAATCTACGTACCGACTCTCCACCAAAATAAAAACATAAAGAAAGAAAAAACTGCGAGTTAAGCTACATCACCCTTTGACTATTCCCACCCTCATTTATTTTGATATGTATAGTATAGCCCTAATTAGATGATCCATGCAAATATGGATTCGCCATTGGTGGACAACTAGTAAGGGATATGTCTATAATATTTCAGGTATATAGTGCGGCACTACGACGTGTCGTCCTATTCAAGTACAAAAAAGTCGTAACATGTTGTACAATTGATTTAAGACATTATCACGATTCATCATAACCAAGGGGTGAACAATCGCAAAAAATCATGGTGGTAGAGAGTAGTACTAGTACATCTTGGAGATTCCCGTGAATATATAGGAAGAGCTCAACAGCCAAAATCGATGATTAATCAGCGACAGACGGATGCTCATCAAATGCATAATTGACTACTTGTGGACTAGACAACTCGTTCTAATCATGTTAAAAGTATCATACGAAACTGCTGACTTGTGCCATTGGTAATATGTTCCTTTTCGATTGGTTATGGAATAACGGTTATTGACTTTTCTGCGCGGCAGCTTATGCGTACATAATTTTCTTTAGAACCTTGTTCGTCCCCGTCCCGTGTAAAGTCTATGGGCAATGATAGATATATTTGTGCTATGACAGAACTATTCCCACCCCATTTATTTTAATATATGTAATATAGTTCTATATAGATTATCCGTGCAAGGGTGGATTCGCTGGGGGCAGACAACCGGTAGATTTTAGGTGAATCATACAACATTACGATGAGTCATGATAATTAAATATGAAAACTCATCGTAAAATCAATTTACCATGATAAAATGAATCATCATAGCCAAGTCTAAAGCAGTCATGAAAAAATGGAGCTAATCCCCTAAAAAGTCCCCAACTCTAAGTTCAATTTTAATTGTGGCCGGAGCTTTCTTTTGTTCAGAGAGAATCCCCAACTTTTACTTTAGTCCGAAATCTGCCCACGTGTCCCATAATTTTCACAGGTTTCTTCAAGATTATCAACCTCAAAAGGCTGATATTGTTCATATGAAAGGGAGGGTGTTGACAAAGACGTCAATTCTAATGATAAACCTTGAACCGATCCTGATTTTAATAATTTTGAAAGAAACTAGTGGCAATTTTTGGATGCGTATGCAGATTTGAGACTAGAATGAAAGTTTGGAATTTTTCTTTTAAACGATAAAAAGGTTCAGGATAGAATTGAGATTGGATCTAAAGTTGGGATGGTTTAGGAACTAGTCCTTAAAAACTGGGGGTATGATATACTAGTGTATCTTAGAAATTCCCGTGAATACATCGGAAGAACTTCTACTTTCTTCTTCTAATGGCCAAAATTGATGATGTATCGATGGCAATGGGATGACTATAAAGTCAATGGAAAAGTATCGCCCCATCGAATACATTATTGATCACCTGTAGACTGGACAAGTCATCTTGTCCAGCTTAAAAAAATATATCATGTAAAACAGTTGACTTTGTCCATCGGCAATGCGTTCCCTCTCGGTCGGGTTACTAGATAGCGTTTGTTGACTTCTCTGCTCAGCAGGCTCGTGTGAACACAATTCCTTTTTGATCGACAAGTCATTTTTACTAGCACTATCACAAGGACCTTTGAGCTCGAATTTGAAACCGTCTCCTTTGGAACTGTAAGCATAACATTCAAACATCTGGGGTATGGAAATTTGTAGCCCTACTGTACTGAACTTCAAATGCAAAGCAGCACAGCTGAAAACTGTTTAGGATTGCTTTCAGGTTTCAAGTTAGAGGAATCCACTCAGCAGGAACCTGCCTCCTTCTCACATGTCTTTCTTCCTATGACTAGTCAGTGGTTTAAGATTAGGAAGCATTTGAAAAAAGTGGTTTCTTTAGGGTCATATTGAATTTGGTTTCACATATCATTTAGTAATTTAAAATCTGGTGTTGCAACCGGCTCTTCTTGGTAAGTAGCTTCTGAAGTTGTCTCTTGATGATGAAAGCTGGTACTTGTCGATTTGGAAGGGGTATTGTACACAGACGATTTCTAGCATTCATTCAACTTGAGCTATTGGGGCATAATTCTCCTTTAGAAGGACAAATAGGGTGAGATCACGTTCTACTCATGTTTTGGATTGTAGTACAGATCATTTCGTGCTCTAGCAACAAAAAAGAAAAAGAAAAAAAGCACTACCTCATAATGCTCGACCTCCCTTATGATTCTCATAGTTTTAACAGAGTAGAGGATACATCAGGATGGCTTAACAGTGGAAGTGGAATGGACAGCTTACAGGAGCTACTCCATGAACTCAACATAAATTGGCAATCCTTTCCCTTGGAAATTTCATCAGGAGAAGAAAGCATCTTAATCTCTAGGGGTTGGCTGCGCCTAGTTTGGATCTAGCAAATCCACGTCCATATCATGGCGTCAGCCTCTCATATTAATCTTGCACCGATCTATGGATGGAGATAATTACATAACATATCTACATGAGATGGTTTGTGTATATCTGTGAGGATTAGTTAAGCCGCAAGATTCGGATACCCTGCTTTTTCCATAGGAAAATCAAGCCTTCTGTGGTGAGAGAGTGGTTGGAAGAGAGTTCTAACCACAGAAAAATTGAAACAGAGAGGGTTGGGTGCTGGTGAGGAGGAGGTTTCTTTGTAACCAAGAATTAACCAAGAAAGCAGAATCTATATCTCTTTTTGTGTCATTTGGAAGGAGAGAAATGATTTGAAACCTTTTAGATCCTTTCCAGTTGGTTATTAAAGGGGCGAGAGAGAAAGGAACCGTTGTTGATGTTTGTTGACCATACTCAATTTTCTATGGATTAATTACAGATTTGGTCCTCTAAGTTTTAGAGTTTGTGCGATTTAACTTTTATTTCACGCAATGATGTCCTCTGACTTTATCAATTTGTGCAATTTCGTCCTCCAAGTTTTGTTTGGTGCAATTGAGTCCTCTAAATTTCTTGGTTTGTTCAGTCAAGTGCTTTGTTCACCCACTATAACTAATATTATCAAATCAAGGTTGTTCTTTTTTTCTTGCTTTTCACCCTTTTTTACCAAATTAGTGTCACATGTTATTTTCTGTTAAGTAAGTAATGCCATGTCATTAATAGACTCGATGGTTTAGTTTAAGCGTTTGATGGAAGGAGGTGATTGTGCAAATTAAGAAAGCCAAAGTGCTTCATTGCACAAATTTAAACTTACGGGATAAAATCGCAGAAACCCAGAAAGTTAAAGAATATGATTGAACAAAAGAGAAGTTAGAGAACCAAATTGCACAAGAGCTGAAACTTAAAAGCACTAAATATGTTTTTAACCCATTTACATTTTAAGAAAAAAAAATGGAGCTTCTTGCAAGTGACAGTCACAAGAACACAACTTGAATTTTTCAAGCAGAAAGACTCATCTTTTACTAACTAAGATGCTAACTTACTGGTTCTTTCGTATTATCTAATCGTCATGCACTGCTTTAGTTGCCAGAGGCCATGAAAGATTCAACATCCGATCGACCAGCTGCATTCACAATGTCGAACCCTACAAAAAAAAAAAAAAAAAAAAATGGTAATGAGTCTTATAATGCCCTACCTTTTTACGTCTCTCTGTCTCTCATACATTCTCCAGCTGAATGTATCCCTGAAGACGCATTTCTATCATTGGTGAGAATATGATATTTGCTGATGGAAGTCCATTCAAAGATGTAGAGTTCGGTATATGTTTGCTATGAGATCTATCCTTTCTCTCTTGGTTATTTGTATATCCTAGGCAAATGCACCGGTGGAGAAAAGTCAGTTTATCTCTTGAGTCCTAAGAAACCTTTGTTCTCTAGTTGCTGGTTTTCTTCTGGAAACTACTGCTGCAGATATAAATTATAAAATCGATGAAGTCTAGAACAAATTCATTTTAGGAATGTGTCCCATTTCATGAAGTAGCAGATACTTTATGCTTGTTCGAGGATGTCACGTTATTTTCAGTGCCTTTCATCTGCTTCATTTTCTCGAGATATGTATGTTTTCTTTCATTTTGGCTTTATCGTGCATAGTGTTGAACTTGTAAGATCTTTGTTTCGGATATGGACAGGGTGGGACTACTGATATCCTTTTAAAGGCACTTCCTGAACAATGACTACCAACTGAAACATTGTCCTCATAGAAACTCATAGATCTGCTCTGTAAAGCATACTATATTGAACCTTCATAAGAAAATAAGCCTAGGGCAATGTGCTTTGTGGAGGGTATATGAACATCTGAAAGAAGTTTCAAGGTCCACAACCTCGTGTCGTTGGCCCTCGAACTGTAGCTTTGAGACACTCCATCCTCTCAAGGCTTCTGAGCTATACTAGCTATTGCTGTTTCCTGGTCAAGATTGTCTCAGGCCAGAGGCTATTCTTCTCCCTGTAGTGATCTCATTCCCCTTTGTTGTTGGTCTACTCAGCTGTGTATTGCCATATGGAACTAGTTTAGGTCTGTTGCTTCTTCTCTAGAGCCTGAGCTTGTTACAGAAACATTCAAGATTAATTGCATTTGTGAAACGGTTTTGCTGAATTCATGTCATGTTCGTAGATGATGGTCATGTTGGGCATTGCAACCCGAGAAATAATGCATTCCTATCTCGAAGGTCAGAGCCATCAATCAGGAGTCATCATATACCACTTGTCGTCGGCAAATTTGATTTTTGCTCGCCAAGATCCGACTCATATTTTTCCATGAAATGCACGTTTTGTGAAAGTCTTCATGTGGCCCTCTTTGTTCTTAAGTAGTTGCTCCCACTTAGATACTCTCGTTGGCAATGGGAGTAAATCGGCAAAATTATAGCCTTTGAATTTTTCTATAAGAATGAATTTTAACCCATTGAAAGTTAAATTTATGAATTCTTTCCCCATAGAGTGGAATAAAACATCATTTCTAGCTCTCTTGAATCAAGCAACAAATAGCTCAACTGACTCGTTATCATATTGATAGATTCTATCTAAATCAACAATCAGCACCTCAGATATCGTTATATAAAATTGAGGATGAAATTGTCTCTCCATCTTATGCCAAGTATTGACTAAACTAAAAGATACATCTGTATACCAAGTACAATTTTTTTAAAGAGAAATAAAACAACCTAAGTCTCGAAAATTCATTTGCTCCCACCTCTTCACATTAGACAATAAATTGATCAACATTTTCAATAGTCGATTGATCATCTTCATTGATGAATACAATGAAGTCAAGAGTCTTGAATCCTCTTGGGTATGGCATGTTATCAACCTAATTTTTTTATTTTTTTGACAAATGTTATCAACCTAATTGGGATGTGGCTTTTTATATGCTAGTCTAACAATTCCTCCATCAGCACCTATTCATTGTGCAATCATATTTGTCATTTGCTAAATATCTAGAAATTGATAGACCTGACCTTCTTGCCCCCAGGTTCAACGTAGATAGGTGGATAAGTTCATAATTCTTGCCCCCTAGGATCATGATCTAGGTCCCGGTTGTCAACATTATGATTAACTGGCAAGTTAAGCGTATGGAGTACACCAAAAGGTCTTTCATTATCCACATTTGGAATAGGGTGTAAGAGTAGAATATTTTCATTATTTGTCATATGTCCCACTTGTTTTTGTCGACATTGTTAATTTGGGGAGGATTAACCTGATTATTCCCACAAGCCAGATTAACATGATTGGAATTTCAGGCCTTTTCAAAAGCTAGAATGTTGACACCTAAAATTTTATCGATGAAGCGAACATGCACTCTTGGTAAAAATATATAAAAACCAATAACAATAATGAGATGAAGAATAATAAATGACAAACCAATGTATAAATAAATAAAGAGGAGAAACCGATATCATCAGATTTTGAAACCCTTCAGCCCAAAATTGAAAGGAACGCTAGCCCATTCCACGTGCTAGAACCGCAATCCATTAGACCAAGACCAGTGAAACCTAAAGCCCGTGAGAAATCGGCCCAGATGAGTAACAGAAGGAAGAGCCCACATAAAACAAAATCGATTTTCCGACGTTTGGTTAAAAAAATACACTAATTTGAAAAAAAAAAAAAAAACATTTTCAAATGCAGTGAAGAGGAAATCATTTTCCCACAATTTTGGAGACCATTCTCCTTCTTCTCTCTCAATCTCCATGTTACTCTCCGCTGCCCCCACGGAGCTCCCTCCCGCGTTCGATTGCTGCCTCTTCAGAGACAAAATTAAAAGCTTCAAAATTCATTTTTTTGGAAATTTATCCTAGAAAATTAACAGATATTTCACGCGAAATGGCAAAAAAATGTTTTTAATTCATTTTCGAGTTTGAGCCAAATATAAAAAAAAAAAATGACTTTTTAAAAAAATAATTTTTAGAAATGTCACATTTTTTATCAAATAAATTCTTAAGAGAAACTCAATTTTTTCCATTTCCTGATTAAAAAAAAAAAAATCATCTAAAGGATCTTCTCGATTCCCCCTTCTCTCTTCTCTCTAGAAGAATCGTCGTTTTGGAGTAGTCGTTACGCCTTTAGGCTCTTTGTTCGATCGTCCTCATGGCCACAAAAGAGCCTAGACCTATACTTAGGACATAAGCATAACTATTGAAATACAAAAGCTAGACCTACCTCCTAAAAAAAAATCGAGAACCATCTCTCCCTCCCTCCCTAAGTTTGCGTAGCCTATATTTCTTGCCTTTATATTTTCTCGCAGGCCCGTCGCGGCCGCAAGTAGATAAGAAGGTCACGGTTGATCTGGGACGGGTTAGCTGCTGCTAGCCACCGTTGCGTTGCCCGCCTTCATTCTTTCGAGCTTTCCGTTTGTTTGGTTTTATATTTAAAGCATATAATTAATGATAAAAAAAAAAAAAAAAAAACGACTTATTAATTCAGCAAGAGCACTTTGCCGGATTCAATTACTTACAATGATCAATTTTTATTTTTATTTTGTAATTATGTTGTCAAACATATTATTTGGTTTGGTGTAGCGAAATCGTTTGTCTATCTTATTCATATATGATGCGGTGAAGTTATTGATTTTCGAAGTTTATAAAATGATATCTTTACATGTCAGAATAATGAAAGATAATGGCAAGGCAATTCCACTAAAATACAAACGAATGGCGTAACTTGAAAATAAACTTAACACAACAAAAGATTTGCCGGCAACAAATGTAGATTTGGCAAAAACATTTAGCTAAGGTGATGAATTTTTGTCTCTATAAAATTGACAAACACGAAAAATGTTCTTCGCTTTCGGCCAATGTATGACAACAAGGAATGAGTTTTGCTTTTGAGCAAGACAACCTTATTTTGTGGCTTTTGATTTTCACGCGATGCACTAGATTTGCGAATCATGGATCTACGCTTCAAGCAAGCTCCTGAAACGGATCTCATAAAGGATCAAAGAGAAGTGATATTAGAAAGCAATAAGTGATCTATTTTTTAGAAGGAAGAAGATGAATGGTAGCATGGAAAAGGAAAATGTTAGGGCTAACAATACGACCTAGAAAGAGGGGTGTGAATATATTTGATTGAAAACTTCAAAAAAATTTGCAAAAGATAGCAAGTATACTTTGACCATTGCAAAAACAAATTGATAATACTGAATGTGTGGTGCTACTGTCAAAGAGATTCAAGTAATAATGATTAGATTGAGAAAATGCATAAACAGATGCTTAATGGTTACTTATAGTTAAGTCTTCGTATAATACAGCAAGTATTGGCTCTATTACACGATAGATCATAATACCATAATTACATGGAAATTTACCTATTACGCTTTGACGAGATATAATCAAGGCCTCGTTTCTCTTCTTATCATGTTATTAAAAATCATAAATGTAAAACCACTAGAATTTAAAAATGATTATGATTTCTTTATTTCTAGAATACCATTACAATATGATCATCACTATATTATAATTCGAGATCCATATAAAAAGACATATTTTCTATAAAAAAAAAAAAAAAAATTGTGTAAATTAGTAAGCTACAAGTCATGATTTTTTAAAAAATAATATTGGTTCAACAAATAACTTTTTTATTAGAAAAAATCAATGATAGCATGAATTTTGTGATAATGATGTAGTAATCATAATTTAAATAAAAGTTCATATTATTAAATAACTATCCTTAGAATATCCGAGAATAAAGCTTCAGAAAAGGAGTAAATATAAACTATAAA
This sequence comes from Eucalyptus brandiana, assembly GCA_014182725.1. NCBI lineage: Eukaryota > Viridiplantae > Streptophyta > Magnoliopsida > Myrtales > Myrtaceae > Eucalyptus > Eucalyptus brandiana. Next base: position 21,497,096 of record CM024671.1, on the reverse strand, counting down.
TGTATTAGATAATGAATTTAATTTCTAATTGCAAGCAACCAGAGGTATAATACAATTATGCAGCGTAATATAAGGAATGTAAAAACTGACACTATTTGGATTTTGCGGCAATATTCATATGATAAGAACAGCTATTCTTGATGCTATTTTGAATCAAACGAGGGAATAATTGTTTCATCAGAAATTGATTGTTAATGATCGTGGAAGTGTCCAAACTAGGTGGGACTGAAACTATATTCCTTATCTCTAATTTCGAACCAATCGAGAATAGAGCCACTTCATCGGAAGCGATCTGGGAATAAAATTACTATTAAATTAAACATATTATAAATCTTAAGCATGACAAATTCAAAGACCAATTTAGGACATCTTGGTCTTAAATAAATAAAAAAATCACAAAAAACCTTAAATTATGCCCATCGTGACAAATTTATACAAAAAGTTCTTATGTGACACATTTACTTTTATCAAGATTATGTTAGATTATTTTTAGCAAGAACATTGTCGTTTTTATTTTATTTAAGTCACATGAGCGCTATGCTTTTTTGGCGTTCAGGTAAATAGATTTTTCAACAATTTTCATTGACAAAACTTTGATAAAAGATAAATATATCATGTGAGTATAAGTCTATAATTTTTGATGTCAAAAAAAAAAATTTAGGGCTTTTTAGGGACTTTTGCCCTAAATAAAAAAGCAAAAAGCAATTTTTTTGGTGTTCTCTTTGAAATTTTTAGATATCATTCAAATTTCAGAGAGATTAAGAGGAGAAATCACATGTGAATAAGAATATACGTGTCTAGTATTCGAGCACGGCAAAAAATTTCAGGGTTCTCCCGTTTTAAGGAAAAGTCAAAGTACCAAAGTCACGAGGATTTAAATTAAGCAGGAAACAAAAGTAAGAGCCGATCGAGAAGGATCCTTGGACACGATTGAATACGATGGCGATCTCTCGTATTGAAAAAAATCCGAATAAGATCCGACCGGCGCAGGCACGGGACAAGACATTATGTTTAGGGACAAGACCGGGTGGGAAAAATTAAAAAGAATCAGCATAGTTCTAGAATGTGCTTTGTTCCTAAGTTTCCACAGAATAAAAAATAAAAATGAAAATGAAACAATTTATTCCTCAGTTTCCTTTCGATGGACCCATCGAGATGACGACCGTTCTCAACCGCCCAACCTTGACAGGCCCCACCTCCAAAATTCCATTTTCAGCCAATCCTAGTTTCTTTTCTTATCATGTTATTAAAATTCATAAATATCACAAAAACTCTAAATTGATATATATATGACAAATTTTTCATAAACTATTTTTTTATAATGAAAAAAATCCAAACTAATATATTTATGATAAATTTACTCCAAATAAACGCAAAAAAACCCAAAACTTGTCAAATTTACTACAAACTAATTTTTTTGGTTTTCAAAAATCCTAAAGTAGTACATTTATCATAAATATACCACCCGTTAAATTGTATTAATACCATAAAAAAGAACAAAACTAATATAATTGTGACAAACGGAGAGTAATATATCCAAAATCGGCATGCCTGTCAATTGTTATAAAAAATTTAGTTGACAAGTGTATTGGTTTAGGATAAATTTATCAAAAGTGTACCGGTTTAGAGTTTTTGGTTGTTAAAAAATTAGTTGGGGTAAATTTGCTTACGGGTATATCAATTTATGATTTTTCATGGTATCAAACCTATTAAAAATCATAAATATAAAACACTATAATTTAAAAAGACATTTTTTGAGAAAAATTGTGTAGATTAGTATCCTACAAGTCATATTTTTTAGAATAATGGTGGATCCATAGCATTATTTAAAATTATAATTATCAATGTACTTATTACAATAAAATATTGTTTAAGGTTATTTGATAATAAATAATGAATAATGAATAAATAATAACTTTGTATTAGCAAAAATTAATGTTGCGATAACGATGTAATAATCATGATTAACTTTTAAGTTTGTATTATAAAATAAGTATTCTTAAAATATCCATGAATTGGAGTTATAACTATGAATTAAATATAAACTATAAATGTTTTAGATAATACACCAGAGGTATAATACAATTATGCAACGTCGTTTATGGAATGTAAAAAACTGACACTATTTCGATTTTTCGGCAATATTCACATTACAAGAACAGCTATTCTTGAATATTACTTTGAATCAAATGAGGGTATAATTGTTTCATGAGAAATTGATTGGAAATAAACATGGAAGTGTCCAAAGTAGGTCGGACTGAAACTATATTCTTATTATCTAACTTTGAACCAAACGAGAATATAACTTTTTCATAGGAAGCAGTGAAAGAGTAAAATTACTATCAAATTAAACATATTATAAAGCTCAAGCACAACAAATTCTTAGACAAATTTAGGGCAAAATTGTTTGGTCTTGAATAAGAGCAAAAAGTAATTTTTTTTTTTTTGGTTTTCCCATAAAATTTAAAAATATCATTTGAATTTTGGAGAAATTACCAGAAAAAATACATGCAAATATATGCATCGAACATTTGAACATTATGAAAACTTAAGGGGTTTTGTGTTTTAAGAAAAGTCAAAGTACAAGAACTGCAAGATTTCAATTATAAGCAAGAAGCAAAAGTAAGAGTCAATTTAAACATACCCTTATACTTGTTGATCAGGGTTGAATATGATCGTGAACTCTCGTATCAAAAAGTTTACAAATAAGATGAGACCATCGCAAGCATGGGACAACAAAATACCATGTTTAGAGACAAGCTTGGTGGAAATCCGAATAAACAATTTTACAAGTGGTTTCTAAACCTCCGTTCAATTAAATGTTGTTTAAATAGGGAGATCACTAAGAGAGAGTTCAAATTCGAGCCTATCAATATATGTGGTTGAATTCATAATAAACCTCACACGTATATCTCAACAATCTCTCCTTTATATGTGATCTCATAGTTAATTTTGCCACATCAATTCAAATATCATTTTACATCAACTCTCCAACAAAGATATGTTAACTGTATTACACCACACAAATTATTTGATATGAGATTTTTTCTTTAATACAATTCACAAGTGTATCTTAACAGACGAACAATCAAATTAGCATGGAGTGTTTGGTCGATCTTCATTATATGTTTCAATTTACAAGATCTTGAATAAATCTTACTCTTTTTCTGTGGTGAATTATATAAAAGGATTTATTCATCTTGCCGATGGAATGCCACTACCCTTAAAAATTTAGTGTACTGGTCTCCGTCCCAATTTAACGTTTGTATTTAGTGTTATTATTTAACTTGGAAAACAAACACGCTCATCATTCAATCCGCCGGGTACTACGGGTGACTTTTATCGGGGTCATCCCAGATCATAGATAGTTCTCCGCCGTAGAGTGGCCAAGAATTCCACCAATCGGAAGGTTGACCGGTTATGAGCGAATGGGGAGGTACAACTGTTGAGCGGGACGGGTTAAACCCTCCTCTTATCCAATTCCATTGTCACAGCCACTAATTAAAATAAAAATATTTTTTTATTGATATATATTGATTAATAGGATTTTTTTTTTTTTTTTTTTTATGACTCGAGAACCCCCGTATAGCCGGTAGCCGGTGAGGTAAACCCGGGGTGACGCTAGCGGATGACCCACTATCCCGACGTCACATTTAAGATCTCATGCGGCCAGCGGGATTCAAACTCTCTTCTCCTTGCAAATGATCATGGAGCCGCTACCTCTCTTTAGTGCCGTCCCTAAGGGCCTGCCCTCCCTTCTCTTCCCTCTTTTGAATCTTTTTTTTTTGGTGCTAGAGGAACTGCTTTGGCCGACAGCCACTACGTAAACCCCTAAGTGTCGTTAGCGAGAAAACCACCACCCCGGCGCCACGCGTCAATCATCTAATAACCCGCCAGCCTTCCTTGCAACTTGCATTGCAGGGGTTTGAACTTCTGACATTCTCTCAAAGGACTAGAGCCTACCCAACGAAGTCACCACGGCTGGTGGTCCCTCTTTTGAATCTTTTGGTCTTTCTTTTCTCCCCCAATCTGTTTCGGGAGTCTTTGCATGAATAAATATCTGCAATTGATTCGGGGTGAATGTGGGGACTAATTTAGCCATTTGTTCAATCGACAACCACTGAGGAGGATGCTTGTCATGTGGCTCCGCACCTCTCCAAGGTTAGGCTACTCTTCTCTCCTAATTTAAACTTAGGTCAAGTTTTGGGGGGTTAAATTCTCTCGAGCTAAATTAAAATATGGATTTGAGAGAACCTTATAGGTATTTGATCGATACTAGTGTCTTTGCATGATGATGGCAATGAATATCTAAATATGCACAGCAAGCCTTTGCAAATGGAGCGGGAGATTTTGGTTTTGGTATGTGCTCATCACTAAATTTGGTGATCGACAGTTGCTCATTTACGATGTTAGATTTGTCCTCAAGGGACAAGAGTATGCTTCTAGTTCGCAAACTCTGCTTTGTTATTTACTTATGGCTTTTTGTTTATTCTATAGTTATTTGAGATTTGTTACAGTTGGAAGCCTTCTAGGTACCTCTCTCGAATATTATTTTGATATGCGAATGGTATCTTTCTTTATTCAAACAAAAAAGCTATATATATATATTTTTTTTTTAAATATGGAAAAATTTAAGGTCAGTTAGATAGATTCCTATATATTTGTGAACTAAAGCTAAAGATGACCGTAACCTCTCGTGTTTGAAACGTACAAATGAGATCCGACTAGCAAAAGCACGGGACCACGACACCCTATGTCTAGCGACAAGACCGTGAGAAAAAAAGGGAATTCGATTAGCATAGTTCTAGAAAAGTGGACAAACTAGACCGGAAAGAAGCTATATAATTTCCTAAGTTTCCAGACACAAAAAAGAAATGAAAAAAAGAAAGTATATTCCTAGTTGCTTTCCGTTCAACGGACGACCGAGATGACGACCGTTCTCAGCCGTCCAACTTTGACAGCTTCAGCTCCCAAAGAAATAAAAAAAGAAGAAGAAATAGCAGCTCCAAAAAATTCCATTTTTCATTTTTCTTTTAAATTTTATAGCAGAGATCCGTTACAGGCAACATTCACACATCAGCATCAATCGAATAGAAAAAAAAAAAAAAAGAAGAAGGAAAAAAGAAGAGAAGCAAAGCTTCTGCTTAATGGAAACGGCGGTGGACCCCATCCCGCCCCACTACCGACTTTCAAAATTTCAAAATAAACTTTTCAAAACGACGGGGACGAACGATGGCGATTCCGCTCCCGGTGGGGACGACCGCACCGGATCCCCCCCCCATCCGAAAAAATGCGCAACCCGGCACCGACTTGCGACGTTTTTCCGAAGTAACAGGCCAAAACCCAGCCCGAGAAAGATAGGCTTCCACGCGAACGCAATCTCTGTCTCTCTCTCTCTTCGCGTTCTTCTCAAGTCAAGCTCTTCGGACGCCGATCGACGCGCTCGGCTTCTCTCTCTCTCTCTCTCTCTCTCTCTCTCTCTCTACCTCCGCGCGCGCTTAGGGTTTGGTGTCCTGGAGCAGTTGCAGTAGCTGCGAGGGGTAGTTAGTTCGGGGTTTAGCTTAGCTCGGTTGGAGGTGCTTGCGGGAAACGATGGCGACGATGGAGAGCTTGATCGGGCTGGTGAACCGGATCCAGAGGGCCTGCACGGCGCTCGGAGACTACGGCGGCGGGGACAACACCTTCTCCTCGCTCTGGGAGGCTCTCCCCTCCGTCGCCGTCGTCGGCGGCCAGGTCTCTCTCTCTCTCTCTCTCTCTCTCTAGATTTCTTCGCTCGGTCTTCGGGGCGGCCGAGGTGGCGAATTCCGTTATCGAGTTTTTCTGGCGGAGGAGACTTAGGAGGAATGTCTTGCTCTTTTTTTTTTTTAGTGAGGGAGGCGAAACGGAAATCCATTTTTTAAGGGAGGAGAGAGAGAGGAAATCGGAGAGGGGTGTGTCTTCCCGAGTCTAATTTAGTAAAAACCGCGATGGATGATCTATTAAGCTTGTAGATGCTGCTCGGGATTTTTTACTTCGAGTGGAATTGTCTGACCGGTTGTGCAATTCACGTTTTTGGGTGCAGAGTTCCGGGAAATCTTCGGTACTCGAGAGCATTGTGGGCAGGGACTTTCTCCCCCGAGGATCCGGTTTGTGCTCTCGACACGTTTCGTCCCGTTTGATTCGAAACATTTCGACGCGAATGAGTGGCTTGTGTCGTGTGATTGTATGCTGAGGTTGTTGTTTTGGCGATGATGGGGCAGGTATTGTGACGAGGCGGCCTTTGGTCCTGCAGCTTCACAGGACGGAAGATGGAGCACATGAATATGCCGAGTTCCTTCATCTGCCCAAGAGGAGATTTTCTGATTTCGGTACTGACTGGTTTCCTTCTGATTCCATTTGATCGATGTGCTCGGTCGCGTTTTCATTTCTTGGGTAATGAATGGAATTCGGCCCTCAGTTCAGCATGTGTTGTCCTGCATTCACGGATGAAGTGTCCCTAATTTGCAACGTGTGAAGAGTAACCATCCAATTATTGAGGACGAAGTTTCTCTAATTGATATTGAAGCGACTAATTAGGACTTGGTCTTTTCTATTTTTTCGAGTTCCAGCCAATAAACCTCCTGAGTCATGTCTGCAATGGACGTTGTCCTTTCTACTTTTTCTCTGCCTCCACGAAGTCATTTTGTGCCTTGTCTTACAGTTGCAGCTACGATCTGCTTCTGATGTCATGTAGAAGTGAGACTGAGCCAGTATGAGAGAAGATTGGAGTCCTTGTCTCTGTTATTATACTCAGTTGCAACTTTTGGTGCACTGTGGCAATTATTGAAATTGCTAGGTGCTGGTTCCATTTACAGTCCTCCAATGTGTGTAAAATAGCTCAGGATTTTTTTTTTTTTTTTTTTTTAAAAGTTGGCATCACTTTCTATCCAGTCATCTTTCCCGAGTGGCACCTTTTAGGACAATAGTGTGGGACAGTGACCCCCCTTAAAATTGGTCTCCAGAACTGATTGCTTTTTTCCCTAGTCCTTAAGTGAAAGTAGCTGAGCTATGCCACTTCTGTTTTCTAACAGTTGTCTGCATGGATTGATTTGTAACTTGTCTTATGTCTGCTTGAAATTTAAAATGATTTAGGCGACGCATTCAGATCGTAATAATCTCTATTTCTTGTGTTCAATTCAGAATAAACTCATAAGGATGGACCTTTTTCTCAGTGCACATTACTATTTTCAGTGTCATCGTCCAGTTTCTGCCCATCCATTGATAAAATCACGATTGTGGTCCCTATTTGTTGCACTATTTTCTTATCCTGACACCATAATTGCCCTTGTGATTTCAGCCCTCGTCCGGAAGGAAATTCAGGATGAAACTGACCGAGTTACTGGGAGGACAAAGCAGATATCTCCTATTCCAATTCATCTTAGCATATACTCTCCAAATGGTATGTTTGAGCTTGCATTCTTGCAAGTCGCAATAGAAACGTTGCTGTATTTCTTCATTATGCTGCACTTGTAAAATTTGCAGCACTAGGTCCTTTTAGTTGCCGTAAGAGATAAAACATGGGGTTTTTTTTGCGCGATTTCTTTAGCTTTAGTTTTTGTTGCCTGCTTGCTGATTCAATTTTCCTATTTTGTTCTTGAAATGTTTTTACAAACTGTTGTTCTGTTGATCATTTCCTTTGTTGTTTCTTCCTCCTATAGTTTATTTCTTGCCATCTAACTGTGTAACTCGAAATGCCATGTTGACTGCCAATGTACATTCGTTTGTTAGGATTGAATGTTGTTGTTGTCCCAAAATGCAGGTTTTGGCTTTTTTATACTAAGAGAAAGACTGAGTCTGATATAATTGATCAGTCAAAATGTAGGTTTTATGTTTTTCGAGTGTTGTACATAAAACTTACTGATTCATGTTTACTTTAACCTTTAGATATGATTTCTTAGTTATTAAGCCTCTATTTGCTCTTTTTGGGGTATGATACAAAGCTGTTTGTGTTTCTGATAAATCTATTTCTTAGCTTTGGCATATCATTCTATAATTGCAACTCTTATCTTATCTGCTTCTCTTTGATTTTTTGTTTGTCTTTTTGGCAGTTGTCAACTTAACCCTGATTGATTTGCCTGGTTTAACAAAGGTTGCCGTCGGTATGTTTCTTCTTTAGTTTAACTTGGCATTAAACTTTTACCCAATATGTTTTCCTTGTACTGAAGAGAGATTTTTCCTCTTCAGAGGGACAGCCTGAATCTGTTGTTGAAGACATTGAGAACATGGTTCGATCATATGTTGAGAAGGTAACGAGATGCTGCCCATTTTTAAGATACACGATATTTGCTTTGAAGTCTTCAAATGGGCATGACCATACTGTATCATTCTATGCAATGTATACTGCTGTTTTATCAGGCTTAACTTTTGATCGAGTTGAAGGAAAATATTGGCTCTCTTAGTTTTTCTTTCCGGTGTATGCAAGTCATCAAGTTATAGCTAATGTTGAAAGAAGCCGCAAAAGAATGTGATAGTTTTGGTGAAGCAGTTTTGGTTTGCCTTAGAACTTGTTCAGAAGTTAGAATAAGTGTTTCAGGTTCTCGTTGCTTTATTTTCTAAAGGTTATGTTATGGAAACTGGTTATGTATGTACAAGTGAATATGCTCTTTGTGAAACAGCTTGATCAGAGTGATGATGAATTAAGAAGTTGTAGATCATTTCAAGTCTTTGGATGGTTGTTGACTATTTTCTTATTTATTGGATGTTCTTTGGGCATTGGAAATTGCTGAGCCGGAGATGATCATAAATTTTGTGCTTCTGTACTAATGCTTAATATTTGATTAAACTTCTGTTTTTTGTAGCCTAGTAGCATCATACTAGCAATATCTCCAGCGAATCAGGATATCGCCACTTCAGATGCAATCAAGCTTGCCAGGGAGGTGGATCCTACAGGTATGGTCTGCTTGTGTGGTGACAGTTACTAATTTTTTTTTTTCCGATTTGGATGTCATTAGTCATAATTCACAAAGATGTCTTCATCAGGTGAACGGACATTTGGAGTCTTGACTAAGCTGGATTTGATGGACAAAGGAACTAATGCTCTGGATGTACTCTCTCTCTCTCTCTCTCTCTCTCTCTCTCTCTCTCTCTCTGTGTTCATGTCTGTCACACATGTGCTTGTCTCTGTCCCTGGGCATGTGTATGAGTCAGCGTGCCTGTGTCTCTTGGGATATTCTGTATGCAATTTCTTTTGCTACATTCAACCCTTTGTTGGGCTAAAAATGACCAGCTACATATTTTCTTATGTGCGCTCTTTACACTCAGGTTCTTGAAGGAAGATCTTACCGGCTGCAGCATCCTTGGGTTGGTATTGTGAATCGATCACAAGCTGATATCAACAAAAATGTGGATATGATTGTCGCGAGGCGCAAGGAGCGTGAATACTTTGCAACAAGTGCTGACTATGGACACTTGGCCAGCAAAATGGGTTCAGAGTATCTTGCAAAGCTCCTGTCAAAGGTTTGACCACTCTTTGCATCATCATGGAAGTTCTATTACTTTGGAAGGATTTATTTGTAACAAATTGATCTTGGTTCAGCACCTGGAGTCTGTGATTAGGGCACGGATACCGAGTATTACATCCTTGATTAATAAGAGCATTGATGAACTTGAATCAGAAATGGATCATCTTGGGAGGCCCATTGCAGTGGATGCTGGGGTGAGTATTGTGTAAATGTGCAATTATTGATGAAACTGGTGTTCCTTTTACTGTGTTTAACTGAACTCTGTTTCTATAGGCTCAATTATACACTATCTTGGAGCTTTGTCGTGCATTTGACAGGATCTTTAAAGAGCATCTGGATGGAGGGTAAATACCTTTGACCTTTTATCTCTCGCTCCATACAGATTGATGACATTTGGTGGTTGAATAACCTTTATGCTTTTTTGTTATTATACTTTATGATTGGTTGTGTAATTCATGGGAAAAAAGTGGTATAATGACCAAAATTTCTCCCCATTCAAATTATTATTGGTTTGTTGGTTGTACCTCATCTGTCAAGTTGCATGCAACTGTTTTTGTGGATAATGTACAATTGGAGTATGGTCACGGAGTGATAGTTTGAAAGAAAAATTATTTTTCCTCGACATTCTTGAGCTGCTGAGCTTTGCATAGTACATGTTCCCATCACCTTGAACTGGGATCTTTCATTGTTGATGGGAATGTGGTATTCGTAACTTTTTAACTGTTAGCTGAAATTGTTTTGGTGACAAAAACTAGAAATTACTTAGTTCTTCTATTGAGTGAAAACTTCTAAATGCTGATCAAAGAGAATGTTCCTTTGTATATTCAATAGTTTTATGTAGCTTAAATTCATTCTGTCCTCTATCCTGTGTATTTCTTATTAAGTTGGTTGTTTCCTATTTCTTTTTCAGGCGACCAGGAGGTGATCGTATTTATGGAGTTTTTGATAACCAGCTTCCTGCTGCTTTGAGGAAGCTTCCATTTGATCGGCATCTCTCTATTCATAATGTTAAGAAGGTCGTGTCGGAGGCTGATGGTTACCAACCTCACCTGATTGCTCCAGAGCAGGGTTACCGGCGATTAATTGAGGGGTCTCTGAACTACTTTAGAGGCCCAGCTGAAGCCTCGGTGGATGCTGTAAGTGGTTTCTTTTTCTGTGTGGAATCTTATGGTGCCTCTAATTCTTCATACTTCTAGAAAACTTATGAGTGTTATATCACAGGTGCATTTTGTTTTAAAAGAACTTGTGAGGAAGTCAATAGGTGAAACACAGGTAATTTGGAGATTCAAAGTGGTGGCTTTAATAATATTCAAATCCCACCCTTTACATTAAGTTGAATTGGGGTTCACTGATGAAACAGGAACTTCGGCGGTTCCCAACTCTTCAAGCTGAAATTGCTGCTGCAGCTGGTGAAGCTTTAGAAAGGTTCCGGGAGGACGGCAAGAAGACAGTGATACGTTTAGTGGATATGGAGTCTTCATACTTGACAGTGGAATTCTTTCGTAAACTTCCCCAGGAAATGGAGAAAGGTGGAAATCCCACTACCACAACGGTGGACCGCTACACAGAAGGGCACTTCAGGAGGATAGCTTCCAATGTGTCTTCCTATATTGGCATGGTGTCTGAGACCCTTAAGAACACAATTCCCAAGGCTGTGGTTTATTGTCAAGTTAGAGAGGCCAAGCAGTCTTTGCTAAATTACTTTTACACACAAATAGGACAGAAAGAGGTTCGCTCTCTCTCTCTCTCTCTCTCTCTCTCTCTCTCTCTCTCTCTCTCTCTCTCTCCACACCCACACACAGAGCGGAAGGACATCCAGATGCTTGCTATCGTGTGGTTGCATGTTAATATCTGAACAGATAGGACATAAGAAGAGGAGTTATCCAGAGGGTGGATCAGTGGCTGCCCCTGTTAATGTTGTTTAAAGTTGGGAAATACTTATCTAGGCTGAATGTAACTCTCTTTTTCGGTTGGAAGTTCTCCGTACTCAGGAGAGGGAAGCCTTTAGAGTGTTCACACTGTTCATGAGCATTCGGCTGTTTTTTAATGGTTATGGTTTTCATTCCTTCCGCAGGGTAAACAGTTGGGGCTAATGTTGGACGAAGACCCGGCATTAATGGAGAGGAGGCAACAATGCGCCAAGAGGCTCGAATTATACAAGGCAGCACGGGATGAGATCGATTCTGTTTCATGGGCTCGATGAAGTTAATTCCATGTACTAAATTTTTTTTCTGTATGATAGTAGTATTCATGGACTCGGGTGATTTGTTGACTGATGAAGCCCTACTCATTTTTTCAATCATATGTCTTATAAATGTCTTATTTTGTATTGTTTTTTGAGTGGATGGCTCGGCATGTCTCATTTGAAACTCATCGATGCGCGTTGATTTTCTCCAATATCTGCGCAGTTTGTTCATTCGAAGCCTGGTCATGTACCTTGCTAACACCCCTTCTATCACCGACACCCCTTCTATCTGGTGACAACTTTGGTGCATGCAGCATCCTCTCCGGTGGATCAACTGTCTTCTCTCGACAAAGTACAAGGGGGCGGGTCCATTGAGACCTATGTTGTCTTAGGTTCTCTACTTTCATAAATCGATTCGAGCCTGCTTTTAAAATTTTCGACCCTCTCAAAATACAAATAAGAAAGTGGATCACCTCTAGCTAGTAATGGGCTTGGTAAAAAGTGTCAAAAAAGTCAGACCTTTTTTATTTGTGTTAATATAGTCATAAATTTTTTACTGGTGTCGATTTAGCTCTAGATCTTTTTATTTGGTGTTAATTTAATTATAAACCTTTTTATTTGGTGTCCATTCAGTTCTTTTTGGTTAACTTTAGTTAGATTTTGTTGATTGGGCGTCGCTTGGCTGATGTGGCTCGGCTGATGTGGCACGATCCGCATTGACGTCGATAATTTTTAATAATATTTTAATATTTATTTTCCTTTTCCTTTTCCTTTTTTCTTTCTTTTCTTCTTCCAACCAGAGGGTGATGGCCAACGAGGCTCACAGCCATTAGTGAGGCTCTAGCCTTCGCCAGAGGCTGTGAGGCTTGCTCACACCCTCGTGGAATCTGGTGGCCTATAGCTGGCGTGAGCAGCCCTCGCGGCCTTTGGTGAGGGCTCGAGCCTCGTTAGTGGTCGTAAGGCTTGCCAGAGGCCGGTGAGGTTGACCTTGACCTTGTCAGTCGACGCATCTGTCGACTCATCTGGCCTTTGATAATTGGTTGAAGGAAAGAGGAAGAGAAGGAAAAATGAAAAAAAAAAAAAAAAAAAAAAAAAAAAAAATATTATTAAAAGTTGTCCTATTCAACATTAGCTTTGTCACGTCAAGCATCTAGTTAGTAAATTTCGATCAAAATTAGTTGGAAGGATTGAATTGACATAAAATTAAAATGTTAATAATAAATTGATACGATTACAAAATGTTTAGGATTTTTGTGACACTTTTCCTGATTGAAATTGATTAATTTTGGACTCGCCATCATTCATATTTAGTTGGGCTCTGTTTGGTTGCAAACATTTTAAGGAACCAATATTTTACCTAACCGAATAAATATGAGTTGTCACCTTTCACAGATGCGTTCGGCCACCTCTAGCTAGCAATGAGATTAGAAAATGGTTCTACTTCGGATCCAAAATTATCATCGAGCCCTAGCTTTCTAAACCAATTTGCAATTTTAGGCAAACAACAGTTCGCCAGGCCTACTAATTTTGAATTAGAAAGAAATTTTGTCTTACACCCATTTGGTCAACTCTAGTGCCAAGTAAAGTCTTATATTTAGGTGGACTCTACTTTTGTGAATATATTTCAACCTGCTTTTGAAATTCTAGCCACTCATCTTCCATTCCGCCGGCTACCAACTCTAGCGATTAATGGGTTGAAAGTGGATCAAAGCTACTGAGACCAAATTGGGTTTTGGTTCAAGCTTTGTGAAGTACCAATAAACATAATTTTAGTCCAAACTTTTTGAAGTACTAATAGACATAAATTTTGGTTCAAACTTCACCAACAGACTTGACTTCTATAAATCGATTTAAGACGGCTTTTAAAGATTTGGTACGACAGAGGAGAATAGAAAGGAATGATGGGTGCTAAAAAAGAATGGCATGAATGAATCATGCTAATTCAGCACTCCAAAGGTTGACTTGATGTCACAGCATCCAACAGGGATCTAGTTTTCTCAGGTTCGACAGGTTGGGTTTCAAGTTTCGATTCCTGTGACCCCGGCATCCTTCTCCAGCTCGTCCAACGCTTTCCACAGTTTTGGGTCGAGAAAATCCATAATGACGAAGGCAGCCCCGGCTTCCGTCAGTAATTTCTCCGGATTCCTTGTTCCTAACGCCACGACTGGCATTCCGGCTGCAACTCCAGCTTTTGTCCCCGAAACCGAGTCCTTCGATGCCACAGAGAACGATTAGGATGCAGTTGGAAAGAAACTGAAGGTGCTGTGTTTCAAAATTGTAGTTATTATAGTGAGATATATACTTTGGTTAGAGCGCAGGGAATGTTTAACTCCTATTCACATTCTATTTAGCTGCAAATTTAGTTTGGATATCTAGCATGACTTGTAATGACGCAAAAACAATAGCTAACGACGCTCAAATTTTACACAAGCACAGATAAATGAAGTGATGAATGGATGTCAGAGAGCATGAAACTTAGGTTCTTTGAACCTGGAGGCATCTTTAAACGCAGCGACAACATAGGCAGGCATACAGCATTACTGTGATTATTCCTAATCGGAAGATGGGGGCAGAAAACAAACTTGAGGAAGCTGAGTAGTACCTCGAACACAAAAGCATGCTTTTCAGACACTCCAAGCACTTCCAGGGCCTTCAGGTAAGGGTGTGGGAAGGGTTTCGCCCGTTCACATTCACTTCCGATCACAAGAGTCTCAAAGAAGTCATTAAGGCCTAGCAGAGAGAGTATGAGCTCGGCATTTGGTCGAGGAGCATTCGTCACGGCTGCTCGTCTCATGCCCTGGCCTTCAATCCACTTAAGAAGCTTGGGCAACCCTTTGACAGGTTCTAACTTTTCAGATGCCAATCTGTTTGTTCAGTTGGTACGAATCAAGCTTTTTAGCACCCGAAAATTGGATTGTCACCTCTAGGGAAGACAACAAAGAAGACTTATGGTGACTCTGATGGCTTTTCTTTTAACCTTGTATCTAAAACCGCTGTTTAGAACCTTAAAGTGTCTCATTTATTCATCATGCTAATTTTTGTGAATTCTGGTTGCCTGCATGTCTTGTCCTTCTCCAAACAAAACTTGCATTAGCATTGTGACTTTCAGAAAATATGAAATCTCACTGAACATTACAAAGAGTCAATAAGCAGCAGAACTCTGTAACAAATGCAACGAAGCATCTACTCCTGAGTAAGATCGATGATTAAGCAACCGCTGCTCGAGGCATTTTGGTTCAACATTTTGCAGAATGAGCCCATCATTCCAGGCTCTCGAAATTGTCCTGAGGACCACTTACTTCCCTTGCTTTCATCCTCCTTGATATCTACCATGGTAGTGTGATACTATCTACAAGGACTAGGAACAATACCTTCGGAACATCTCTTCCTTGTCTTCCATGAATTTGCTGGCCTTTTGAATCTCCCAATCAGGAAATAGGACATGGCAAAGCTCTTCATTGTGCATGCCACTGATTTTCTTGACAAAGAACTCCTCGGTGATCGGAATGCCCCCGTTAAAGCCGACCTGCGAGGCACTCTACAGTTTCAGAACACGCTTCACATGGGTATACTTCTAATGTAATTGAAAATTAAAATCTGAAAACTGGAGGCAAGTGGATCAGTTAATCACCTCTTGAAGCATTTCCCGGAAGGCATAGTAATGGATGGGATCGGAATCACAGAGCGTGCCATCAATGTCGAAAAGTATTGCTTCCAGCGGTGCAAGAGCAGCCAGAGAAGTTTCACTGTCGAAGATGAAAAAGATATCGCCATGACTACATTGGTAGCTCTTTAGCCGGACAATTACATGAACATTGTAAAGGCTGGTGAACTATTTTGATTGCATTGCATTGAGGTGTTGACTTACCTTCCTGTTATTGGAATACTACATCCGAATATTATGAAACATTGAAATATTCAACAATAAGGGATGCGAAAATTGCAGAAAAAGGGATTAGCCCAAAGGGTATCAAATCCCAGTTCCCAAATTAAAGCAACTGTCCAATCCATGCCATGTTTTGCAGATGAGGCTTCAAGTACTAATAGCAAGTCAGCAACAGTTAACAGACTAAGCCTTGTCCCATCAGGTTTAGCCGGCAATGTAAAATCTCTTTACGGTATTGCGATTGGCTATGAATTTTAAGAGTCTTTTAATACCCGACTATGTATAGATTGATGGGAGAAAAATGAATTGAAAACAGTTAAGAAGACAGACTGTATGCAATTGTCTTTATGCAGACCCTCGTGCTTTATCGCGAATTGCGCATAAGCATTATCCTGTGAAGTAACTTATGAAGTATAGAATTACCAACATTCTCATTTTGAAGCTCGGAGAACACAAGGGCAGAACCGAATTCGATGACAAAGGAATAGCAGATCGTGAACCTGGACAAAGAGTGAGAAGTATTTGCAGGGGGAGACATCCTTGTGACAGCAATCCTACTAGCACTACTAGCAGCAAGCTTCCACTTTGGACAAGTCCAGGTCGAGTGGTGTGATCCGAGGAAGTTGTCTGAGCGGCAGAGGTGGCTGTGGTGTTGAGGAAGGCGAGGAAGGAACGCCGCAGATTGCATGTTACACCCCAAAGATGCTCTTCTGATTCTGTCTCTGAGAGCGAGAGAGGCCAAATGAAAATGGAATTCCAATGGTCTTTGGTGCTCCTTTCGCCAGGAACTTGGGGTCCTTAAGGGCAACTTGGGTCCTTAAGGGCAACTTTTGTCGGCTACCTCTTCCCTTTGTTTCTTCCACGTGGATTTTTCCTCACCAATCAAAATTGTTAGACTGAGTTTGGTGAGAGAACTTCAGGTACAAATTCGGATTGAAAGTGAAAGTAGGTGATGCCATTTTCGGTAAATTACCAATCAAATCCATGGAGGAAAGCATGTACTGAACAGGTCTATAAAAAGGTCATGCTTTCTTTCATTCCTAGGCTGTCAACTAAACTAAGCTTAGTTTTGCCAAATTTTGATTATATATTTTTTTCTTAAGTCCGGAAGCCCCTGTTAAAAATGTCTTGTGCGTTAATATTCGGCCACTGAAGTCATATGGGCTTGCATACAAGTACTCTTTTTTTTTTTTAAAGAAAGCAAAAGATAGTACTGGAAATATCGTGAACGGTGTTAATATGATATTTGGTAGGTTCTCATTAAAATGGGAAATTGGACTTTCGGTACATTTTGTTTAAGGTCGTATACTTTATTTTCTAGTTTTGTGGTTTTAGCCCAACTCTGGCACCAACTTTCATTCGTCTAAAAAACTACACCAACTTGGACTCAAGATCCAAATTCGACACCTGCTGCCATCAAAAGTTACAAGGGAAAATGATACAAATGGTATATGAACTCTAACTTAATATGCGATGCGATGTAGTTTTTGAACATTTAATTTATTTGATGTGGTCTCTACACTTTCGCTTAACATGTAATGTTGTCCTTGGATTTTTAAATTGTTTAATGTGGTACTTAAACTTATAGTGCATGTTCAATTTAGTCTTTGAACTATATGAAAATATTCAATATTGCTCATGAATTTGAATTAATAGAAGAATAATAATGAAAAATTTCAATAAATATATATCAAAAGTTTAGGGAGTATATCACATTGCACCGGATGAAAGTTCAAGAATCATATCGAACAAATTAAAAATATAAGGACTATATTGCACATTGGGGCAAAATTCAGGGATTATTTCTATAATTCTTCCAGCTCCCAATGATGACAAATGTGGAATGTATGCCTCATGCCGTCGCTGGCCTGGTAGCCAAACCCATTGAAACGACATCATTTTGTCAAAAGTAAATAGGGCGAGATGAGAGAAACGTTGTTGAAAAATCAGGGAAATTTTGTGAGTTATGGTTCTTCAACTTCAATTGCAAGCCAGGGTTCCTCCATTTGGGGGGGAAGGAATTTAGTGTTTAGGGGGACAAAAGTCTAGGAATTCTTGCCAGTTGAAAAGGAAATCGTCCTCGACCGGAAGCAGCAACAGCTTCTTCTCCCCAGCAGCGAATGTAACGTATCTTTGCCCTGCCAGTTCCATTTGTATATTGGCATTGAGATTTTCAATTCCATTTACATTTGCATTGAGATTTTCAAGTAGAGAGACTGAAGAAACCACATCCAATTTCAATGATGGATCGAAGAAACTATGTCGTCTCGTTGTATTTGGAGGCCAGGCCAGAAAATAGTGCGAGTCGCGCCTTGTTAGCCAATGGTATAGGGGCCGATAGAGCCCAAGACTGACCCCAAAAACCTTTGAACAACTAAGGTTGATATCATAACATCATACAAAATACTTAGGCAGTACATGGCGATCACATCAATTCATTGAAGGTCCATCATAATCTCATGCTTGTTATGCAACGTAGTTTCGAAATGATTTAACATATCTATTTGGACCCACATTTTACTCAAACTTAATCAATGAATTATGGGTTGATTTGGATATATTAATATTTTCACATCACATCAATTCTTTGATGTTGAGCTTTTTTTTTTTTAACACTAACTCAGATGTGTATCTCAACAAAAATAAAAGTGATAAGTGTAACTGAAGTCCTGAAACATCTCACAAAAGTATAATTAAATCCTAAAATTTCGAAAAAGTGTAATAAAGTCCTAAAACTTGTCATGAAAGTGTAATTAAATCCTAAACTTTTAAAAGTGCAATCAAGTTATAAAACTTGTTGAATTGATCTAGTTAAGTCCTTCCGTTGATCGCATTTGTTTAAGTTTTAGGGTTTAATTCGATTTTTGTGATAAGTTTTAGAACTCAATTACAATTTTTGAAATTTTTAAGACTTAAATGCACTTTTATGATAAGTTTTAGGATTTGATTGTGCTTTTGCGATAAATTTTAGGACTTCTAATGCACTTACCCCAAAACAAAACTAATATAAACACAAGCAAGCGAGATATTTAAGCATGAGAATCCAAAATGAAAGCAAAAGACCATCGAAAACAAGGATGTTCAAGAAAGTGCTGCTCGTACAGATTCACGCACGGGCTGCATCGTGGGGGATCGGCCCGGCCTTCAATTGGCCCGAGGCACAATCTCGAGTTGGCCCATGTACGATTGCTAAATCTATGCACTAGATACGGATCGGGAATAGATGTATTCTCACACCAAAAACAGAGATTTCATGAGGAGATTTGGCGACAGATAGATGCTAACTCATAACTATAATGTAGACACTTCGAGACGGGTGAAACACAAAGAACATTACATGGACGATGGAAGGGCGACTGTGTATACCTGGAGTGGTTTACGATATGTATGGAAGGCTTGATGAAGACTTATCCGAGGCTTTATTTTTAGGCATTTGGATCGCTTAACAAAATGAGTTAGTGGAAAATCTTTTTTTAGTGAATAAAAACGTTACAATTAAATTAGGGAAATAATTACTTTTTTTGATAATTAGAAATCATTTTCTATAAATTGACTAGATAACGATCCTTGGACCAAAGATCTTGGCCTTGGTGCTTCGGCACGGGATCTTGACGCTTGTGTGTAGGTCCTCAACAAGGGGTCTAGAGTCCATAGAGGCTAAACCTAGGTCCTTGGTGGCCTTGCTTGGGCACCTGGCTCCCATTTGCACTTCCATTGAGGCCAAGCTTGGGTTCACAAAGGTCGGGCCCGAACATTGATTCCTATACCCAAGTACCTAGTTTTTACACTCAAGTCACCAACGCCAAGCCTATGTCCATCAAGCTTGGGCCTAAGACCCTGATGCTTGGTTCTGGGTCCCTAATGGCCATGCCCTACAAGATTAGGCCCACAAATGCTGAGTTAGGACCCTAGTCCAGTGCTTGGGCTCAAGTCCATCGAGGCTAAGCCTAGTTTTCCACAGAGGTCGAGTTGAGGACATGCCTAGGGCACCTGAGTGGCCATCATGGCTCCCATGTCTTAAGTCCACAAAGGATGGGCCTAGGTTTAGACCTTAAAACTAGTTGAGAATAATGAACGAAGAAAAATCATATTCTATTCATTAACTAATGAATAGTAAATGTGTCTATTTATGGTTTTACATAATGACTATCTAAATTAACAAATTAAAATCAATCAAGGAGAATATATAGAATCATTTCATAATATATAGGATCATTGAATATTCTAAATATATATCTAACATCCCTCTTCAAACTCAAGATGATTGAAAGATGTCAACTTGAGTTTGGAAAATAAATCGAGAAAACGCTTGGGTAGATGTGTCTTGGTCAAGGCATTAGCAGTTTGTTCAACAGAGGAAGTAGAGACAAGTTGAACAGTGTCATGAAGAACATGATATCGGATGAAGACAATCTATTTTAATGTGCTTGGTGCATTTATGAAAAGCATCATTATGTGCAATTTTGATATCACTTCGGCTGCCGCAATGAATGACTGTTCCACTATGATGACACGCTCCCATATATTTTTGCAGTAGCAGTCACCAAAACAATTTTGATGTCGTATTAGCAAGAGTTCGATATTCTATATTGGAATGAGTGATAGTGGTATGCTTCTTCCACATTATTATTCTCAACTATATTCATGCACGAGTCCCTAGAGTTAGTGCTTGGGTCCCTAAGGGCACGCGTTTAGTAACGTTTCTGTTCAAAAATTGTTCTAGGGAACAGAAATAGAAAAAAATGTTTATGTTCAGGGGAACAATTTTTGACCAGAAAGCTGCGTTTGGTAAATTTGTTCGGGAATAAAAAATGAATAGAAACACGTTTGGTAAATTTTATTCTTTTTTTTTTTTTTTTTGTTTTTTAATTTTTTAATAATTTTATTTTATTTTTAATTTTTTCCTTTCTTTTTTTTTTTTCTTCTTTCGGCCGGCGGCCTCGCCCGGCCACGGCGAGGCTCGCCGGCCCCGGCGAGGCCAAGCCTCGCCGTGGTTGGGTGAGGCTCGGCCTCGTCTTAGGCCGGGTGAGCTCGGCCTCGCCCGGATCCGGCGAGGCCAAGCGTCGTCGGCCCCGGCGAGGCTCGGCCTTGCTGGATCCAGGTGAGCTCGAGCTCGCCTAGCCATGGCGAGGCTCGGTCTCGCCGAATCTAGGCGAGCCCGAGCTCGCCCGGCCAAGGCGATGCTCGGCCTCGCCGGATTTGGGCGAGCCCGAGCTCGCCCCGGCCAAGGCGAGGCTCGGCCTTGCCGGGGCCGGCGACGCTCCGGCGAGGTCGCCGACCCTTGATGGCGTCACCGGCCCTCGACGGCCGGTCGCTGGCCATGGCCGAGGCCGGCGACCGGCCAAAGAAAAAAGAAGAAGAAAAGAAGAAGAGAGAGAAGAAGAAGTGTTTCTTCAAAATCGTTTCTGAAACAAGAAATAATTTTTTTTTGTTTCTCATTTCTGTTCTTTTTGTGTTCTGGGAATAAAAAAATAAAAAAAAATGTAAACGCAATCAAACGCATTTCGTTCTTTTTTGTTAGGGAATAAAAAAAACAAAAAATCTGTTCCAGGAATAGATTCCAAGAACGAAAACATGCAGGGCCTAACTCTCCCACCCAAGTCACCAGCAATAGCCTAAGTTGAGCTTGTGTTCTTGATGTGCATGTGGTTGCGCCAGAGAAGCCTTAGCTCCTACAATTGGGATCTAGGTAGCTTGGTATTCCTAATATCATGAGAGGAGTTCATATTTGTCTAGAAAATAAATTCAATGTTTACGTTTCCAAATGGCGGAAAATAATCTTCAAGTCATTTTTAGATTTTTATTCAAACACCAAAAAATATTTCTTTTTCCTCTAGAAAATGACTTTTTGAAAAAAGTCTTTCAGAAAATATCATTTTTTTTTTTTGCAAAATAAACATGGCCTAATCTTAATTTGTTTTTTCCTCCGGGACGCTCGCAGACTCCTCTCTCTTCTGAATTTTCCGGTGCCAGCACTCCAATGCGCACCGGAAGGTGTGTCGCTCTCTCCGTGTAGGGAGCTGATCATGGACTTTTTTGGTCTTCTTCCTTGAAGATTCCGCTTTTCCTGGAAGAAATGAAAGAGAGTCCCCCTTTCGCGGAGAAATTATCGGGTACATAAAAGAGGCCAACTCAATAAACTACCAGTCGGGTACATAAGAGAGGCCAACTCAATAAACTACCCGTCCATTTCCTCTCTCCTCTCCCTCCCCCGCCCGCGGCCCACCCCCCTTTTCGTGGAGAAATTATCGGGTACATAAGGGAGGCCAACTCAACAAACTACCGGTCCATTTCATTAGGTGAAATATGTCGCGTCGGACCATTTACAATAATTTTCCTCTCTCCTCTCCCTAGCCCCCCTCCCCCTCCTTCCGTGGAGAAATTATCAGGTACATAAGTGAGGCCAACTTAACAAACTACTAATCCATTTCATTAGGTTGACATATGTCGCGTCGGATCATTTGCAATAATTTTCCTCTCTCCTCTCTCTCCCCCATCCCCCCCCCACCTTTCCTCGGAGAAATTATTGAGTACATAAGGGAAGCTAACTCAACAAATTACTAATCTATTTCATTAGGTTGACATATGTCGTGTTGGACCATTTCCAGTTTCCCCCCCAAAAGGTTATTTTTTCCTCTCTCTCTTTCGCTTTTTCAATTCCATTAGGCGACAGATTCGGAAAATGAGCCGGTCCTTTTTCCGACAAATGAAAGCTCGCATCCAAATTGAGCGGAAGCCATAAATTTGTGCTTCGACTTTGGTAATCGCCGCCTACTTCTAAAAACATCCTAGGAGAAACCAATCCTTACCAATCTTGTGTTGTTCAATAATAGTCCCTTCGTTTTGTTTTACGAGAAATCATCATCGATTACGATAAAGAGCGAGTGTCCTAACTTCGGGCATCGATGTAATGTCGCATTTCCATACAAAGACTCGCAACAAAACGCCAAGTCAGTATCAACTATGATTAGTTGACTTTGTGCGCGCCTTGTTAGCCAACAGTATAGGGGCCGATACAGCCCAAGATTGACCCCACAAACCTTCGAACAACTAAGGTTGATAGTCTCATAAAAAATAATTATCCAGTACATGGCGATCACATTAATTCACTGAAAGTCCATTGTGATCTCATGTCTGTTATGTAACGTAGTTTCGAAATGTTTTTAACATATCCAGCTGGACCAATCTTTTATTCAAAAACTTAGCTAATGAATTATGGACATTACACCAACTTGAGTTTTTTTTTTAACATAACTCATATGCGCATCTTTTTTTTTTTTTTTGATACCTAGGGAACTTGTACAATCGGCAGTTGGTGGGTAAACCTTGGAGGGACGTTAGCGGAGGACCTACCACTCCAATGTCTCGCTTAAGATTTCGTGCGACCCGTGAGATTCAAACTCCTCCGTCCTAGGTAGACGTTACGGAAGCGCTTATCCAACTGAGCCACCGCAGGCGGTGGTACTTATGCGCGCATCTTAATAAAAACAAAATGGATAAGTTTATTTGAAGTCTTAAAACTTGTTTCAAAAGTGTAACTGAATTATAAAACTTTTAAAAAAAGTGTAATTAAGTCCTAAAACTTATCATGAAAATGCAATCAAGCTCTACAACTTGTTAAATTGGTTAAATTAAGTTCCTCTGATGATTGTATTTTTTTGAAAATTTTAGAATTCCATTGGATTTTTGTGATAAATTTTAGGATTTGATTATATTTTTTGAAAATTTTACTACTCAATTGCACTTTTGCGATAAGTTTTTAAACCTCTAATGCACTTATCCCAAAACAAAACTAATCTGAACACAAGCAAGTGAGATATTAAAGCATGAGAATCCAAGTTTGAAGGCAAAAAAGCGATTGAAAAAAAGGATGGATGCTCAAGAAAGGGCTGTGTCGTACAGATCCGCGCATGGGCTGCGTCGTGGGGGATCAGTCCGCCCTTCGATCGGCGCGAGGCGTAATCTCGAGTTTGCCCGTCAACAATTGCTAAATCCCTGCACCAAATACGGGTCGGGAATAGATATATTCTCACACCAAAAACAGAAATTTCATGTGGAGATTTCGCGACAAACGGATGCTAACTCATAACCATAATGTAGGCACTTCTAGACGGGCGAAACACGAAGGACATTACATGGATGATGGAAGTGCAATTTTATAAACCTGGAGGGTTTTACGATTTGTACGGAAAGCTTGATGAAGACTTATCCAAAGCTTTATTTTTAGGTATTTGGATCACTTAAAGAGAATGAACCAGTGAAAAATCATTTTATAGTGGATGAAAAAGTTATGATTAAATGTGGGGAGATAATTACTTTTTCTTATAATTAGAAATTATTTTCCATAAATTGACTAGATGGCGATCTTTGGACTAGAGATCTTGGCCTTCGCACTCTCTTGACGCTTGTGCTTGGGTCCTTAGTGGCAGGTCTTGAGTCCAAAGAGGTTGAGCTTAGGACTTTGGTGGCCCTACTAGGGCACTCAGCTCTCGGTTGCACTTCCATTGATGTGGGCCTAGGTCCACAAAGGTTGGTCTTGAGACCATGATGTCGGGTGCTGGGTCCCCACTGATCGTGCCCTACAAGATTAGGTCCAGAAATGCCGAGTTGGAACCCTAGTCCAACATGTGGGCTCAAGTTCATCAAGGCTAAGCCTAGGTTTCCCCAGTGGTTGAGCTGTGGACATGCCTAGGACACCCATCTTGGCTCCTTCGTCTTAGGTCCACGAGGGATGGACCCAGGTCTAGATGTTAAAACTAGTTGAGAATAATAAATGAAGAAAAATCATATTCTGTTCATTGACTAATTAATAGTACACGTGTCTATTTATGGGTTTTACATAATGACTATCTAAATTAACAGATTAAAATCAATCAAGGAGAATATATAGAATATCATATCATAATATATAGGATCACTAAATATTCTAAATATATATCTAACATCCCTCTTCAAAGATGATTGAAAGATGTTAACTTGAGTTTGGAAAATAAATCGAGAAAACGCTTGAGTGGATGTGCCTTGGTGAAGGCATTAGTAGTCTGTTTAACAGAGGAAGTAAAGACAAGTTGAATGGTGCCATGAAGAAGGTGATATTGGATGATGACAATCTATTTTAATGTGCTTGGTGCATTTATGAAAAAAAATCATTATTTGCAATTTTGATATCACTCCGGCTGCTGCAATGAATGACTGTTTCGCTATGATGACATGCTCCCATATATTCTAGCAGCAACAATCACCATAATAATTTCAATGTCGTATTAGCAAGAGTTCGATATTTTGCTTTTATATTGGAATGAGTGATATTGGTTTGCTTCGTCCACATTATTCTCCTCAACTATACTCATGCACAAGTCCCACTAGAAATCAGGCCTGAGTTGAGCTTGGGTTCTTGATGCGCATGTGATTGTGCTGGAGAAGCCTTAGCTCTGGAGAAGCCTTAGCTCCAACAATCGGGATCTCGGCGGCTTGGTATTCCTAATGTCATGGGAGGAGTTCATATTTGTCTAGAAAATGAATTCAATGTTTACGTTTCCAAATGGCGGAAAATAATCTTCAAGTCATTTTTTAGATTTTTATTCAAACACCAAAAAATATTGCCTTTTTCTCTAGAAAATGACTTTTTGAAAAATGCATTTCAGAAAATATCAAACTTTTTGCAAAATAAGCACAGCCTAATCTTAATTTGTTTTTCCTCCGGGACGCTCGGGGACTCATCTTCTCTCTCTTTTCTGATTTTTCCTGTGCCTGCACTCCAATGCGCACCGGAAGGTGTGTTGCTCTCTCCGTGTAGTTTTAGCTCACGTACAGCCCCCCCCTTTGGTAAATTGCCCAAGAAAATTTGCCACCAAGTCGACGAGGACTTCGGCGGAGCTGATCATGGACTTTCCTGGTCTTCTTCCTTGAAGATTCCCCTTTTCCTGGAAGAAATGAAAGAGAGTCCCTCTTTCGCGGAGAAATTATCGGGTAGATATGAGGGAGGCCAATTCAACAAATTACCAACCGTGACACATGTCGCGTCGCGTGAGTCTATTTATTAGGCGACACATGTCACTTCATTAGGTGACACATGCCGTGTCGAACCATTTGCAATAATTTTTCTCTTCCCCCCAGGGTTATTTTTTCCCCTCTCTCTCTTGCTTTTTCCTTATCTTCTCCATTGCCCAATGAATGGACTATTAGCTCTATTTCTACATCTGCATCGAGAGTTTCAACTCTATCTGGATTTGCATTTGCATCGAGATTTTCATGTAGAGACTGATGAAACCCCATCTAATTTCAATAAGGGCTCAAAGACAATATGTTGTCTCGTTGTATTTAGAGGCCAGTTTAGAAAATAACAGGAAAAATTATTCAAAAATTATGTACTTATTGCAATTGTGTTAATTCAATTTATCCTATCAATTTTAACTGGTAGCTGCTGACATGGATGCCAGTTAGCACCAAATGTCTGGTTGATGTTGACGTGGAAAATATTTTAATGATAATTTTTTTTTCGATTTTTTATCTTTTTTTTTTTTTTAATTTTATCTTTATCTTTATCTTTCTCTCTCTCTTTTTTTTTCCCTCCTTCTTCCTCCTTTGTCCTTCCTTTGGCCAACAGTGAGAGGTGTGCGACAGCCAGGTTAGCCTCGTCGACCATTGGCGAGGGCGAGCCTCGTGTAGTGATGGCAAGGCCATGACCTGCCCCTTGTTGGCGAGGCTTGCCTAGGCCAAAGGCTAAGCAAGGCCACAGCCTCCGACCTTGTGAAACTAGCGAGTGGCCCGGGTGAGGTCGCCTAGCCACGGGTAAGCTTCCTCGGCCCTGCCTCTAGTCGGTCGTTAGAGGAAAGAGGAGGAAGTGAAGAAAATAAGAAAGAAAAAAAATTGACATAATTGCAAAAGGTTTATGATTGAATTGGGTAAAAAAAATTAGGATTAAATTGAAAAAATTGCAATAGGTTGATAACTGTTTTGGTAATTTTTCCAAAAGATGTCCATGTCTGTCGCTGCGTCAACCATGGAGGGGTGGATTTTATTTTTTTGGTCATTGTGGAGGGGTGGATTCAAATGGCAGTTTAACGGGTGTCAGATTTGGAAATTGAGCCGGTCTTTTTTTCCGACAAATGAAAGCTCGCATCCAAATTGAGCGGAAGCCATAAATTTGTGCTTCGACTTTGGTAATCGCTGCCTACTTCTAAAAACATCCTAGGAGAAACCAATCCTTACCAATCTTGTGTTGTTCAGTAATAGTCCCTTCGTTTTGTTTTACGAGAAATCATCATCGATTACGATAAAGAGCGAGTGTCCTAACTTCGGGCATCGAGGTAATCTCGCATTTCCATACAGAGACTCGCAACAAAACGCCAAGTCAGTATCAACTATGATTAGCTGACTTTGTGCGCGCCTTGTTAGCCAACAGTATTGGGGCCGATACAGCCCAAGATTGACCCCAAAAACCTTCGAACAACTAAGGTTGATAGTGTCATAAAAAATAAGTATCCAGTACATGGCGGTCACATTAATTCACTGAAAGTCCATTGTGATCTCATGTCTATTATGTGACGTAGTTTCCAAACGTTTTTAATATATCCAGCTGGATCAATCTTTTACTAAAAAACTTAGCTAATGAATTATGGATATTACACCAATTTGAGTTTTTTTTTTTTTTTTATAAACATAACTCATACGCGCATCTTAATAAAAACATAATGGATAAGTTCATTTGAAGTCTTAAATCTCGTTACAAAAGTGTAACTGAATCTTAAAACTTTAAAAAAAAGTGTAATTAAGTCCTAAAAACTTATCATGAAAATGCAATTGAACTCTATAACTTTCAAAAAATGCAATCAAGCTATATAACTTGTTAAATTGGTTAAATTAAGTCCCTCTGATGATCATATTTTTTGAAAATTTTAGAATTTCATTGGATTCTTGTGATAAGTTTTAGGATTTGATTATATTTTTTGAAAATTTTAGTACTTTTTTGACCTTTAATGCACTTATCCCAAAACAAAACTAATCTGAACACAAGCAAGAGAGATATTAAAGCATGAGAATCCAAGTTTGAAGGCAAAAAAGCGATTGAAAACAAGGATGCTCAAGAAAGGGCTGTGTCGTACAGATCCGCGCATGGGCTGCGTCGTGGGGGATCAGTCCGCCCTTCGATCGGCGCGAGGCGTGATCTCGAGTTGGCCCGTCAACAATTGCTAAATCCCTGCACCAAATACGAATCGGTATAGATATTTTCTCACACCAAAAACAGAAATTTCATGTGGAGATTTGACGACAAACGGATGCTAACTCATATAATGTAGGCACTTCTAGACGGGTGAAACACGAAAGACATTACATGGATGATGGAAGTGCGATTTTATAAACCTGGAGCGTTTTACGATTTGCACGGAAAGCTTGATGAAGACTTATCCAAGGCTTTATTTTTAGGTATTTGGATCACTTAAGAGAATGAATCAGTGAAAAATCTTTTTATAGCCAATGAAAAAGTTATGATTAAATGCAAGGAAATAATTATTTTTTTCTAATCATTAGAAATCATTTTCCATAAATTGACAAGATAGCGATATTTGGACCAGAGATCTTGGCCTTCGCACTCTCTTGACACTTGTGCTTGGGTCCTTAGCGGCAGGTCATGAATCCATAGAGGTTGAGCTTAGGACTTTGGTGACCCTACTTGGGCACTTGGCTCTCGGTTTCACTTCCATTGATGTGAGGCTAGGTCCATAAAGGTTGGGCTTGAGACCATGTGCCGGGTGCTGGGTCCCCACCGGTCATGCCCTACAAGATTAGGTCCACAAACGCCAAGTTGGAACCCTAGTCAAGCATGTGGGCTCATCGAGGCTAAGCCTGGGTTTCCATAGAGGTTGAGCTAAGGACATGCTTGGGACACTTGAGTGGCCATGTCGGCTCCTATGTCTTAGGACCACAAGGGATGGACCCAGGTCCAGATGTTAAAACCGGTTGAGAATAATGAATGAAGAGAAACCATATTTTGTTCATTGACTAATGAATAATATGCATGCCTATTTATAGGCTTTACATAATGATTTTCTAAATTAACAAATGGAAATCAATCAAGGAGAATATATAGAACCATATTATTATATATATAAAAGATCACAAAACATCCTTAATATATATCTAACAACCTCCCTTGAATTTAAGATGATTTGAAAGATGTTAGCTTGAGTTTGGCAAATAAATACAGAAAATGCCTGGGTGGATATTGTTGACGCCTATTTCTAAAAATATATAAAAAAAAAAAGGGCAAGAGAGGCCGGTTGCTCTCAACAGTGAGCGACTCGCTCATTTGACAAGGGGGTGGAGACCGAGAAAGAGAGAGATGGTAAACGCAGAGTGAAAGGTTCAAGCGACTAAGAGAGCAAGAGAGGGCGCCTCGGCCCCGCGCAGACCCGTCCGAGGACCTTCCCGGCGACGTCCTCAAGCCGAACAGGTACGCTCGGCTCTGCTCGCGTTCTGTTTTGGGCACACCGGGCCGGAGATCACGGCCGTCCGGCTCGCGCGAGCTCCGACCCGTGTCGTCCTTTTATTTTGTTTCCACAGTCCCCGTACGTCGTGCGTCGAGGTCGCCGGCGTGGATTCGAGTCCCGGCGGAGCCGGAAACCTTAGGATTTGTTAGCGCACGTCAACTGTTTGTGAAAATGTCTCAGTTAGATCTGTGAGCACTTGCACCGATTTTTGCTTTGCTTTCGGAATGCTAGTTGTGATTCCGTGTTTCCTTCGTTCGTGGTTGCTTAGTCGGCGGTTGCTTAGTCGGCATTTCCTTGTCGCCTGTTTCGACCGATGGTGGGGTCGGGTCCGTCAAGTCTCCGAGTTTGGATTGGGTCAGTGTGGTCGCCGGAGTTTGGGGACCACTGGAGGCGACCGCACCGCTCGTTCGCGGCCGCGTAGGTCGGCGTCGGCGGTTGGTGTTGAGGCGAAAGAACTTTCCGGTGACAGTTCGTCTGGAGGATGGCTGTTTCGGTGAAGGTGGGGGAACGAACGGGTAAATAAAGAAAAAAAGACAAGATGGAGAAGAAGGAGACCAGAAGAAAGAAAAAAAAAACAAAAGAAAACGCAAGAAAAGAAAAGTGCAAGCAAAAGGTCAAAAAGAAATAGGAAGAAAAAGAGCAAAAGTTGGCTTCGGGAATGAAGAAGTGCAGAAGATGGAGCAGCAAAAAAAAAGACAAAATAGGGATAAGAAAAAAAAAAGGAAAAATATTTATATTTTTAAAAAACTAAACTTAAAAAATTTTTTTTTTATCCGACGTGGGTCGGACTTGGGCTTGGATCGGATCAGCGGGACGGATTGGGTTTACCGGGTTCGAACCCGTTTTTCCTGAATATAATAATATTAAATATTACAAATATATTAACAATTTAAAAATTTTCAAAAAATAAAAAATTTCGAAAAATAATAAAAATTCAAAAAAATTTCCGACAATTCAAAAACTCTGAAAACATTAAAAAATTCGATATTTTTTAAAAAAAATTGCAAAAATCCAGTTTTTTTGGGGAAAATTCAAAACTTCATTTAAAAAGGAAGAAGAAAAATACAAAGAAAAATTCTAAATTTTTTTAAATTTCCTCGAAAAGGTTAAAATTAATCTTTGGAGTAATTTTCTCCAAAAAATAGGAAATCTTTCAATTTAGAATTATGCCAAAGTTTGACTTGGTTTTTATGGTTTTACCTTAGGGTTTCAATTGTCTTTAAAGACGAACACCCTTGATTGTGCAATTTTGATATATTAATTTTGGCTTCCATTTAGTTTAGTTAATATTAGCATTTATCTTTTCCTTAATGTTAAATATTTGTTCTCTCATGCAATTTATTTAAAAGCTTTCCTTGACTGCTAACTGTTATTTTAATGATTGTGTATCCGCATAATCATCTCACATGTTAGTGGATTATTCTAAAATTAATCCAAATTGCCTGACAAAAATCTTATTAAAATGAATAAGATTAAGTACCGAAATAGTACTAATTGATTCATTAGTGTGATCAAGTATCAAGTCTTCGACCCTAAATTCTTTGGTTGCATAGGAACTGAGCTATAGTCTCATGCCTCACTTGATTTCTAACCGACCCTAATAGGTTAGTGGTGATTCCAAACTATTAAGAACACCCTAACTTTGCTCGAGGCATGAATTTGGGAGAGCCTGTGCCTAATCACGGGCCTTAGGTCAGTCTTTTAGACAATACCCTTTTAACCTATTCTTTTCCCCGAGGATAGGTCGCGACAGATATGTCTTGGTAAAGACATCAACAGTCTGTTCGGTGGAGGAAATAGAGATAAGTTGAATGGTGCCACAAAGAGCATGATATTAGATGAAATGACAGTCTATTTCAATGTGCTTGGTGCGTTCATGAAAAACATAATTAGGTGCAATTGAATAGCACTTTGATTATCGTAATGAATGACTATTTCGCTATGATGACGCACTTTCATATTTTCTAGTAGCCACGGTAATCATATAATAATTCTGATGTCTTTTTAGCAAGAGCTCGATATTTTGCGTCTATACTGGAGCAAACGATAGTGGTCTATTTCTTCTGTATTATTATTCTCAACTATACTCATGCACAAGCTCTCAGAAGCATTGCCCGGGTCCCTAACTCTCCCACCCACCCAAGTCACCAGCACTCAAACTGAGTTGAGCTTGGGTCCTTGACGTGTGTATGGTTATGCCTGAAAAGCCTCAGCTCTTGCAATCGGGATCTTGACGGCTTGGTATTCCTGATATCATGGGAAGAGTTCATGTTTGTCTAGTAAAATAAATTCAATATTTTCTTTTCCACATGATGGATAATAATTTTCAATTCATTTTCAGATTTTTATCCAAACACCAAAAAACATCGCCTTTTTTTCCCTTAGAAAATGACCTTTTTTGGACAATATTTTTCAGAAAATTTAATTTTCTGCAAAACCAAAAAAAAAGCCGAATCTTAATTTGTTTTTCCTCCGTGACTCTTTGTCGACTCGTCTTCTCTCTCGTTTCTGACTTTCCCGGTGCCTGCGCTCCTCATAGTCCCCCAAAACGTGCGTGGCTCTCTCCGTGTTGGTCCCGCTCACGTACAGCCCCTTTTTCGTAAATTGCCCAAGCAAATTCGCCACCAAATCAACGTCGGCAGAGCTGATCAATGGACTTCCCTCGTCTTTTTCCTTGAAGATTCCCCAAGGGTCCCCTTCGTGGAGAAAAGTATTGGGTACATAGAAAGGAGGCCAACTCTGTAAATTACCATTCCATTTATTGGGCGTGCCGCTTCTAGCCCACTCACATTAATTTTCCTCTCTCCTTTCCCTCTCCCGTTACTTTTTTTTTTTTTGGTAAAGTCCTCTCCCGTTACTTTTTCATCTCTCTCATTTTCTCTCTCTCTCTCTCTCCCCCTCGCTTTTTCCTCGTCTTCTCTGTTGCCCAGTCAATGGACTAGTAATTTGCGGAGGTGACCTCCCATTTGTGTACCCCCCTTTCGTCCGGTGTGCCCAAATATCTCCTTCTCTTTCTCTTTCTAATCTTCAATCACATCTCTCTCATTCTTTTCACAACTGCATTGACCCGGACGTCATTTTCTCCGCTCATCTCGGTCGTTCGCAGCCCCCCCCTTTCGTAGCCGTAGATTCTAAGGCAAACCTCGTACGCTGTACGGGGGCTGGGCTTTATGTATGGCATGTGAGATTGGGGGAAATTTCCGACACCGACAGTGCGCGTTCGCTGCTTTTGAGGTTCGGGCGAGAGGGTTGTTTGTAACTACTGTAACCGTCGGGATCACGCAAAGTTGCCAAATCCCCCACCACCATCACCACCACCACCACCCGACCAGCCTATAAAGCCTCCCTCCTCCTCCTCCTCTCTCCGCCATTGCATCGTCTCCCATCTTCCTCTCATATCTCTCCCTCTCTCTCTCCCTCTCGCATTTGGCATCCTTTCTTTGCAGAGGTAATCCATCTTCCAGATCTAATGTCTCTCTCTCTCTCTCTCTCTCTTCCTGCAATTTTCTGGTTTCTGCTTGATCTGCGCATGGCTTTCCTGATCTCTGGCGTGCTTTGCTTATGCTTTCGTCTTTGTCGCCTCGTTGCATGCCCGTGTCCCTTCGGCTCTCGCCGGATCTGATCTGTTTGCTCTGGTTCGATCCTGTATCATCGACTGCTCTGCGTTTCCGCGCTGTCTCCGTTTGAATTTCGGAACGTCTCGGCTCTGAATTGTGCGGCGGCCTTAGTTGGGACCCGAGCCAGCACCGGGGTTCGCACCGGGGTTCGTCTCTTCCGGTGCTGATCTCTTTTATTCGGCATCTGGGGTCGAGAGGATTCTTGGTGGAGAGCTGAGGAGGGGGAAAAAGAAGAGATTTTTCTTCTTCCCAGTTGAGCATTGTGTCCAAATGTTCACTTGTTAGATTCAAGTTCAATTTTTTTTTTTTTAAAGCATAGGCATATCGTGCATACGGTAAATCTTTTTGCTCGTGCGAGTACTTAGCTATTGAATCATGAGTACGACCATCATGCAGTGAATTCAGTTGTACCATTTGATCTTCCAAGTCGTGTATTAGTCGTTGCAGGATTTCGTCTTAAGGGTTTATTCCGGATCAGATCTAATTGGTAAAATGGAGTAAATAGGTTATACTGAAGCTTTTCCACAACAGTTAGAACGCCTTGATTTTGTGAAGGGTAAGCATGTTTTAAGCTTGTATGGATCAAGAAGATCCATCAGCAGATACGGTGCATGTTTGCGAACTGATCTGCTTTTGTGCCAAATTATATGTCAATAGTTTATGCTATTTTCTCTCTGAAACGTACTCCATTGTTTGGATCTTAACATGGCCTCTACTTGGCAGCCTTACAAAGAATTGATAGCATGAATTTAGCTGTCCTAATATAATTATTCTTCTTGGTGATCCAGATCTTTCGGTCCAGTATTCTTTAGCTGGCTCTCATGGGAAGTGTTATTGATGTTACAATTGAGGCAAGCATCTGATTTCTTTTCTAGTAGAGCTTTCTTTTGGTTACTTATGTTCTGTTTTGAATGTCAGTACTAAACTGTAGCCATGATGTACTGCCTGATCTGCCCTCATATGTTATTCATTTTTCCAATCTGGAGTGGTAGACTTCTCAATCTCAGTTGTTTCTGCATCTACATGTTCATCTTTGAATTTCATTCACACTCAAATATTTAGTAAGAATTAAGAAGTTCCTTTTATTATTGAGATTTGGGGCATGTCAATAGTATCTTGACACCCCGCTAAGGTGGGGTGCGCTCTCACTTTTGTTAATTTATGGTTTGTGTGACATCCATGGTATCAAAGTGACTTGACAACTTGCTATGAGAATATATTCAGAGAAATTTGTTGATATGAAGAATAGCTGCTAGTTGTGAATATTCTCTCTTTGGGGCAAAGATGCTTTAGACATATTCTTCCAACTTGCTGATGCGTAATGCTGACATGAGAAACTGCCTGCTTACAGGAGGGAAGCTTGACAGAGAAGAAGCCCACAGTTGTTTTTGTTTTGGGTGAGCATCTACTTTTAAGTTTCTGCAACTTACTCTAGGGATAACGGGGTCCTTTATTTCATCAGTATGGTCTTTTTAATAATAATTAATATCATCAGAGTTAGCTTCTATTAGATTCTATGATACTATTGATTATTATTTGATTTTGTCAAGTAGCAGAAAGTAGATTCATTCAGATCTTTCAGCAGAGTTGCTTGAGGGATGCATCTTGTTTCAAATTTTCACTATTGCTTAAGTTTTGATCCTTCCCCTTTGGATCATATGTTTGGTGCTTGACTTAGAGTTAGGTGAGATTTTTTTTTTCCTTTTCTGTTGGACAAAACTCAACTTTTTTACTCAGTTTTTCTTTTTCTTTTTCTTTTTAACTTTATTTTATTTCTTTCCCCCCTTTTTTCATCATTAGCTTTCTATTTTCTTTTATTTCTATATATTCTATTCCTTCAAAACTGAATGAGCATTCAGTAGCTCCATACTGTTAATCTAAATACAAAAGATTGATTTGAAATGCATCATGCGTTATTACTAAGAGGCATAATATGTGACCGTTCACTATTATGCATGTTTAATAATTTTTGCTTACGCTCACGATAAACTTATGATTCATTGTATACACATCGAATTTTGCTTCTACAGATTTTGATATGGGTTTTAAAATTCTCTGAACTTATTGGAAGGAGTTTTTCTTTATTGCTTCAGAAGACTTCTAAGTTCTTCTTTGCCAAAAGGTAGAGGCTCTTTCATTCTTTTTAATTTAGCTTTCTTAAGTTTGTAGGTGGACCTGGCAGTGGAAAGGGCACGCAATGTGCCAATATTGTTCAGCACTTTGGCTTCACCCATCTCAGTGCTGGTGATCTTCTTCGAGCAGAAATCAAATCTGGTTCTGAAAATGGGTAACAATGCCGCTGTCATTGATATTCTATTTTTTTAGAAAGCTAGTATAGATAGTATCTGCACTTGTACTTTTCGCTAGAAATATGTGCATTCTCTATTTTCCATGTGGTAGGATCCTTTTTTGACTAAACCTAATTATGTAAGTCCAGGCATGTTCAAGTGAAGTTTTTTACGTGATGCTATTTTTCTTTCCTTTGTAATTATTTTCAATGCTCACTTGAACAGGATTTCTTGGTCATTTCACAATTTTTTTTGGCTTTGTTTCCACTGAGATAATGTTTCATGAATCGTTATGTGGCAGATGATAATGTTGTTCGCATCCGCTTTAGTTGTAATGATACCCTGCTTTAATGGCTACAGTGACACAGTGCGAGGGGGGTTGGGTATTATTGCTGCTTGGGCAGCAATTGGTTGCACTGTGTTGTTATTGATTCACTGGATTTTGAGCTCTGGTTGAGATATTAAGCCGGCTTGAAAGTTGCAACTTGCAAAATGGGTAGTTGCATTTGTGCAGAGGATTGCCACTTGGGCAGTGATTGGTTGCACTGTGTTTTTATTTACTCACTGGTGATTTTGAACTCTGGTTGAGACAAACCACCTTCCAAGCTGCAATTTGCGACAAGGGTTGTTTGCGTGCACGTGCACTCATGCACAGAGTATTGCTGCTTGGGCAGCAATTGCTAGCACTGTGTTGTTGTTGACTCACTGCAAGCTGCAATTTGCGATGTGGATTGTTCACATAACCGTTTGTGACTTTAAGTTACTTCACTGTTTTGAACCCAACATCACAGCTAAATGGTCCAATGTGAAAAAGAAGCATGTCCTACACACGTTAACACCCAGTAGTCTATTAAGCTCATTCAGATGTGTGTATTTGACTGTTTCAAGTATAAATTTATGACACCTTGTCTCTTACACACATTTTAACCTGCAATCATATGCTTATAAGTGGCAGAAATGTTCTTAAACAAGCTTGCTTTTTTCAATTTCTTTTTGTGCTCTGAAAATTTGATTCAAATAACTAATATGTCATCTTTTTGGGTTGGACATATTTAGATTCCTGCTTATTGGCATTAATGATTAATTGCAAGATGGAAACTTCAGTTGTTAGCCCTAACTTCATGGTTGACATTCCTTTATGCCTTTTTTAACCAGAGAGATGACTGAAGCTATCTCGAGATGAATGAATGCACATTGTAGGAGCCATGTCTTTTAGGTTCTTTTACAATTGTCTCATTGAAGGTCCAATGACCAACCAAATTTCCTATTTCAATTGGCAGAACTATGATCCAGAATATGATTAAGGAGGGAAAGATAGTGCCTTCAGAAGTGACAATCAAGCTCCTGCAGAAAGCAATGCAGGAAAGTGGAAATGACAAGTTCCTTATTGATGGTTTCCCTCGCAATGAGGAAAATCGTGCTGCATTTGAAGCTGTTGTAAGTTTGGCTACACCTATTTTTGTTTGAGTTGCGCTGCTTTAATCTTAGAACTAATCTAGTATCATTCCTCACATTTCAAATGTGAGCCTATTAGCTATTGCATGTTGATCTTCTTTCCTAGAGGGATAACAAGTAAGATTTTTGCAGACTAAAATAGAGCCAGAATTCGTGTTGTATTTTGATTGTTCTGAGGAAGAGATGGAAAGGCGCTTGTTGAGTAGGAATCAGGTCAGGCGATTACTTTTTCACCACCTTTACCATACAAGTAGACTTTTTTGCTTTTGTCACCTTTCCAGCTCATGTAGTCATTTTAGAAATCTGATGCTTTTCCACTATTTGTTACTGTTTTTGAAGGGAAGAGAAGATGACAACATAGAAACAATAAGGAAAAGGTTCAAGGTGTTCTTGGAGTCTAGCCTCCCAGTTATCGAGTACTACAATTCCAAGGAAAAAGTCAGAAAGGTGAGGAAATCTCTAAATGTGTTGAAATCTTTTGTAGGTGTATTTGCATGATGTTATTTCATCTGATGGCTTATCTATATGGACTTTCATTCAGATCGATGCTGGAAAGTCTGTTGAAGAGGTCTTTGAGGCCGTCAAAGTAATTTTCACCTCAA
The DNA here is from genome assembly GCA_014182725.1 of Eucalyptus brandiana. Classification (NCBI taxonomy): domain Eukaryota; kingdom Viridiplantae; phylum Streptophyta; class Magnoliopsida; order Myrtales; family Myrtaceae; genus Eucalyptus; species Eucalyptus brandiana. The sequence continues at coordinate 21,460,094 of CM024671.1, read as the reverse complement.
ACTCTGAGAAGGTACTCGGCAAAGTTGTGTTATCTTAATTTAAAGGGACAAATTAAGGTTATCAGTTGGGCTGTATCGTCTTCACAAGTCGATGTGATGCTATACGTTTATTAAATGTGGTTTTGCTTCTGACTCATCCTCGTAGTCCCTTTTGGAGAACCAGTACTTGAAAACAATATATAATGAGATCATCTAGCATAATGATGTAGCTTTTAACTACTTTGTATGCAAGGCTTCTATTTCCACACCCAAATTGGCTCTATTTATGTCCTACAACTATTATACCCTCATTTAAGATCAGAAGAAAGATTGCCAGTTGCTCTGCCCCTTATTCCCAATTCCTGTTTCTGGTCCCTCACCCAGTCTCTCTCTCTCTCTGACTTTAAAGCTTTTCAGCTCCATCATTGTTTTGAATAGAAGTAATTCATACACTGATAGAGAATTTCCAAAAAAATTTCTGCCATATTGTACGTTACCCTTTTAGTTGAAATGGATGCAATGTAAAACATGTGGCATTTTTTGGTACTTGGTACGAATAAAAGATCAAGAAACACTTGCTTGGTTGATCAATCAAGTACTGGTTTTTCATTCTTTGCAGAGGATGCCGATTGGTTATATTCTAGATTCTTGATAGAAGCTATTTTCATCTCATGAAGATGCAGCTTCCAGGTGTTTTAGGTTTGTAGCAGAATGAAAGAAGTAAAGGATTAAACTTAATAACTCTTCACAACCCAATAACGAGCTTTCTAGAAGACTTTCGTGTAATATGAGAGCAGGGAGAGAGACTTTTCTATCAGATAGTTTGAGTAAACTCCGTGGGTAGAAATCCTTCCTTGAGAGGAACAAAAACCACAAGCATTGGGATTTACAAAGAGGTGTGTGGAGTGCTTAAGGGCTTCTACCAATGGTTCACTCTCCCTTAGATAGGAATTCACATTTATAGAAGATAAAGTGAGGACAGCTTATGAAGGGTGGTCAACATGCCAACTTATCCCAAAGTGTGTTAACTCATTTTAAGATGTTTGATTTCTGAAGCCATGGCTGCATCATTTGTAGCTCTGGAGATAGCTTGAACCTTTGTACAGCTGTACTTTTTTCCTAGACTGGCCCTATGCAGTAATTTAAGTACCACAAGTAAAGGTTGTCTTCCAAGGGCAGCTGAACATGGAGGTTACCTAGTGCTATGAATGGTGAATTTGGAGGTCTGCATTCTATAATTAAATGCTGAAATCATAGCATAACTCTGACAGAAAAATGCATTTTAGCACCATTAACCTGTTGTATAAAGAATCAGATTAATTTTAGAAAGTGACGGGATAAAGTGTTTTTTTGGGGGGGGTGCTCACATTTATTAACTTCTCCATTTGCCACTTGTCAAATTGAAAGGTGATGGCACTGCCAGTTTCTGTTGCTTTGACAATTCACGAAGGCCTTGTATTAAAATCATTGCCAATACAATGAACATAATAGTTATTCTGCCACAAGTGGCATCTCATGGTTGCAACGTCAGGCTAAGCTGCTTTCTCCCCCCTCCTCCTTGGGTAATTAGGCAAATAGTGTTTTTTTCTTTTTTTTGATCAAAGGCTAATAGTGATTGACCTACTTTAACTCTTGCATGTACTTTTTTACTTAATTTATTTGAATATATTGTTTTGGTAAAAAGGATGGGAAGGTAGGTGCTAATTCTATCTTGCACATATCTGCAGGCTACTGTCTAGAGCATCCATTTATGTTCTGTGATCAGCTTTGGATATCTTGAGGTAACTCTATTATCTCAACCTTCACAAGTACCATTTCAATTTTGTCAATATGGGTTAAATTTTAAGGTTGAAGAAATGCATTTAGATTTTGTTCCAGTGGTCATGCAAATTCCTTTTCCTATGCTGCCCCTCGTTTTGAGATAATTAGCTGGTTGGGAGAGTACAACTGAGTATATAGGTTTCTTGAGCATATGCTAGTACTATGATTTGAAATTGGCTTAATAATGTTGATATTCCGAGTTTGGATTCTGATATGTTCTATATGAAACGGAACCTGATTCTGTGCTCCACTAATTGAACTATGGAATACATCTATTCGAGTATGTGCCGCTTCCACTCCATATATGGGGGCTATAGGAAGGTTCTTACAATAATTATCATTGAGTACATATAATGGATGGTCTAGAACTTTCCAATGTTCTTCCTTTGTTCCTTTTGGAAAGGGGTACTTTCTTTCTTTTTCATATTTCGTGCTTCTTTTTTTGTTCGGCCAATGGCTGGTGAAAGATAGAGTTTGATGTCTGGTTGGGACAAACCGTTTGCTTAGTTATAGGTCTAGGTAAAGTGAGATGGCTGAACATAGCTTTTATTCTGGTAGCATGTTTGACTCTTTAGTCCACTGTCTCTACAAATCTTTCAATGTGTTAATTTCAAGAGGCTTCACTGAATGGAACTTACATATGAAAAGAGACAAACTCACCTGACTTTGTATGCCTGTTATATAGCGTCACTTTTCCTGAGAAATCTAATTACGGTTAGGGACACAGTGATGTATAATGCTGGAATTTTCTTTGTTCCATGCCAGGTGATGATGCTGTTGTACCTGCCTATTGTTGCTTCATTTTGGAGGATTCTTGCACCTATTTTAGCAATAGAAATTATATACAAGCATGTGATGGGATATATGGCTCTGTATTCTTATACCGACAGCATTTAAAAGGTTTATTAACCTGCAAATATAGTTCCTCTGCACCCCTCGGCCCAACATGGCTGATTGTTGTTTTTTCCTCCTTTTCCTCCGTACCCTCGCTCACTACCAGTGTCAACAATCAGTCACTAAAACATGGGTGTGAGATATTCATGCATCACCTCTATGCTAATGCAAAAGTATCTCAAGTACAGGCAAATGTCTGCTCTCAAAACGGTTGTTCCCAAAACATTAAGAGATTTTTACTCTTAATGTTTTAGAATGTCTCAGGACATAATAGAGTTGCGTCTTTGCCATAACGTTCTTCTGTACGTCGGCATGCATTATCTCGCTGATATTTCATGACAATTCATCATTTGGCAACAATCTCTGGGTAGGAAGAGTCGCCTAATGGGAAGGATTCACGTGGATCCAAAACGCTATCTTCTAATGTGAAGAGTTCCAGAAAACTGGGAAAAAAGTTAAATGATCTCTGCACTCTATATTTTAGCTGCATCTATCAATCGAAGTCATACAGAGTTGGGTCTTTGAAATGGTTGTGGTCTGAGGAAATGAAGTAACCTTTGCCTTCAATTGAAGATGGCGGCCATAACTGCATTTGAAAGTCATGCTTCAAGCTCATGAGCTTGAGGTTTTTATTTTTTATTTTTTTTCACATATATAAGAAACGTCCTTGGACTTCAAAATTTTAATAGCCGTTGCTGCCCATGAGCTGTATATCTAGCTTACTGGAATACCCTTTTCTTTTTATAATAAAAGGGGCCCAAGCCCCTAAATTTCACACATTGTCTAATCCGATAAGTAAAGTAACATACAATATTTTTGTTAGTTTCTTCATTCAAACAAATCTTGTTTCGGGCCCGTTTGGTTCGGCTTTTGGGGAATGTCTTTGGCCAAATGCAAATATCTTTAGGATAAAGGGGTTTTCGGGAATCTTCGGCCGTTTGGCAAATTATACATTGAAAAGTTGCTTGTGCGAAAATACTGTTTGGCAAAATTTATTCCAAATGAGCTTTTGCTTTTAATTTTGTTTTTAAAAATCTCAAAATCAAATCCGGCGGCCGGCGATGCGGACGGCCGGATCTGGCCGTCCGCCGCCCGAGGTCGCGACCTCGGGCGACGCCGTCGCCGCGACCTCAGCGCCCTGGAGGCGCAGAGGCCGAGATCCGGCCGTCCGGCGGCCGATCGGCCTCCGACCGCCAGAATGGGCGGCCCGAGGTCGCGCGGACCCGGGCGGTGCGCGGCGCGACCTCGGGCGGCGTCGTCGCCGCCCGGAGGCGCGACCTCGGGCGCCCGAGGTCCGGCGGCCGATCGGCCTCCGGACCGCCAGATCTGGGCGGCCGAGGTCGCGGGACCTCGGGCGGCGTCGCCCGGTTCCGCGCGAACCGGGCGACGCCGCTTGAGGTCCGCGCGACCTCGGGCGACCTCAGCGACGCGGACCTCGGGCGGCGTCGCCGGTTCGCTCGAAACCGGTCGACGCCGCCTGAGGTCCGCGCGACCTCAGGCGACGCCGCCTGAGGTCCGCGCCGCCTGGGTCGCGCGTCGCGGCACCCCAAGACGGTGGTCACGGCGACGCGCGACCCTCGGGCGGCAGCGGCGGTGGCTGCCGGAGAAGCTCGGTCGCCGGAAAGAAGAAGAAGAAGCCGACGAAGAAAAATGATGAACAGTGCACGCGGCATTTCCCAAATGCCGAATGCCCAATGCTGCCCCTCCCCAGCATTGGGCATTGAGCATTCCAAATGCTCATACTTGGGCAAAGGGGCTTTGAAAATATTTGCCAAACACCAAAATTTTCCCCCAATGAGCTTTGGGAGTCAAAGGGGCTTTGGGAATGCCCAACCAAACACCCCCGAAGTTCCTCCGATTTGCGCTCCTTGAACATTTCTCGTGCACTTTCATCAAGTATTCTTTCGCTTTTATTTACTAAAAAGTCGTTTCTGTTCTAAGAAAATCCCATCCCAGGTCACGAATTCTGTAGTTGCATCTCTCTCTTTCTCTGCCAGCCTCGGTCGAGGTAGCAGTAGCAACATGGCTGCGCGAGGCCGACGACCTCCCTCAGGCCATGGAAGGCCTCATATTGAGCCTTGAGGTCACGGGCGACATTGATCAAGGTCACGGGCAGCACGAGCCATATGCGACCTTAATGGCAGCTCACGACCTCAAGCTGAGGTCGTCAGCAACCGGTGCCCATGATGACCTCCGTGGAGTCTGTGAACCCGTCATTGTCCTTGCATCGTTTCCTCGTTGGTCCCACTTTTCAGAAGTAAATTTTTTGAACTAGGTAATTTCTTCAACCGAATTTAATTTGGTTATTTTGTTACTTAGTTTACAATTATTTGATTCTGATCGTAATTGGTGATTTTGTTAGACATTATACGATTAAGAAAATTGTTGTGTTGTGAGTCATAATAATCAAGAATGTTGAGCCGAGAGACGTTGGATTAGATTTTTGATTATTGTAACTTTCCATCTTGGGTCATGGTGAATTATATGTTTTATGTGGTTAATTATATTACTCGTGTTGATTTTTAGTAAACTTTCTTATAAAAAATTTATATATAAAAATTGCATCATATAATAGGTCACGTTGCATTTCATGTCGATTAGTTTTCCAATTAGAATTTGCTTATTTAGGATAATGTGGAAACTTAAGAAATTTCATAAGTTAATAAAGATTTTAGTTATTCTTTAATTTAGATGAGACATAGTAAATTTGAGGTAACTTCTTATTCTAATGAAAAATCGTAAAAAAAAAAAAAAAAAAAAAAAAAAAAATCTTAAAAAGAACATGCATGTGTATATAGAATTACTATGTCATCCATCCCATGTCATGTAGCAAATGCATATTTAGAGCCATGAGAATTAGATTGCACACCTGTTACTATAGTTTGAGATAGGTCATACGAATTGCACGTCACATGTCATTAGGTAAAAATCATGCATATCAAATTTAGATTGAAACTGCACATAATTGATTTAAAAAAATAACTAAATGTCATATCATTTAGAAATCATGTTTGGGGCATGCATTTTCAAACTAACATCTTGCAGAATTTTAGAAGAGTAGACAATAATGAAGTAATAGTTTGCTTTGTTTTAAGGTTAATCATAATTCTTACAATTCGTCATTTGGGTTTGTTGGATGTTATTTTATTGATTGTGCACTTGCATGACCATCCTTTGCATATTAGTGATTTAGTTCAAAATCTACCAAGACCGCTTGCAAAATATTTTTGAAAATAAAAGGTACCATAAGGGTGTTAGATTAATATAGCGTAATCATGTCTCCAAACCTATTAAATCACTAGTTTGCGGAAGTAAAATATTCTCCCATACTTGAGTTTCTAATCAACCCTAACTAATCAGTGGTGGTTGCAAATTGAATAAAATTGCATGTTTAAATGGGTTAATTTCTACTACCAAGTTGCAATTGGTAAGGTTTGGGAGGGTCCATGCTAAGTTTTCAGACTTAGTAATCCATTAACTTTGTCTTGGGTAATTCACCTTTGTGAAGGTCATGACACATAAATTTTGTAATAGAAACCAAATAAACATGCCACAAGGTTGCATATAGATTGCATGTAGACCTGAGGCTAGTTTAATCTCATATCATGTGATGCACATCACTTAGAAAATATTAGCATCATCAGCATTGTATATAGTTCTATATTCATGGTAAGTTGATTAGGTCATATTAGAGTCCTAGAATTTAATTTCTCTGTTTTTTTTAAAATAAAATAAAAATAGTATTTCATATAGTCCTCATTATAGAATAGGCTCGTGACTTCCTTAAGGTCATTCATGTTAATTAACTTAGGGTTGCATATGCATGCATTTAAAATGTGTCATCTTGCATATAGGATTTAGAATGCATATCTGTCTTTGGGGTCTTTTTGTTAATTAATAAAGAAAAGAACGAAAAAATTGATGGGTTAAAATTCATGTCTCATGGCATTTTAGTAGATTAATTAGTATTAACGTTGATTAGTGTCGCGCATGAGTAGTACTTGAAATTATTCACATGACGTATAGAAGTTACCATTCGTGTCATATAGCCATATCATTCTTGCAAGTCCTTTGTAATTAGTGCATATAAGTCAAATTAACATAGAAAAATATAAAAAAAATTAGTATAGATTGCATATTAGTTAGTCATTATTTCATGCACAATCCTGCACAACTTTCGTGCATTCGATTTGCATGGTTTTCCCCGGCAGAAGAACAGCCTAAGTGCCAAAATTTGGCACGGAGGGACACTTAAATGCCAAAACTTCGGAAATGTACACTTAAGTGCTAGTTTCGGTGTAAAGTGGATTACTTAAGTGCCATTCCGGCCAAATTGCTGATGTGGCAATTTTTCGGCGAGTTGGGTGCGAAATGGCGTCATTTTGCATGTTGACGTGGCAACAAATTGCAAAAATGACGTCGTTTTGTATACGATGTGTAAATAATTAATATAAAAATTAATAAAATTAAATTTAAACTTAATTTTATTAAAATATACTAAAAATTAAAAAACTAAAAAAAAAAAAAGAGGGCCAAAGGGGCGGCCGCGGCCGAGCCCTTGCCGTTGCCCCCGGAAGGGCCGGCGATGGAGAGGGGAGGGTCACCTGGGGTCGCCGGCCCCTGGTCGACTGGCATTGCCAACCCCTGGTCGACCGGCGTTGCCAACCCCTGGCCAAGGCCCAGCGACCCTAGCTGATGCTCCCTCCACCATCGTCGGCCCTTCCCAGCGACAGCGGCGAGGCGACGAAGGCTGGGGGCTGGCAACCTCGGCTGACCCTCCCCCCTCCGTCGCTGGCCCTTCTCGGCGGCGGCGAGGAGGTGGCGGTGAGGGCTCGCCCTCGGCCGCCCCTTCGGCCACCTCTTTTTTTTTTTTTTTTTAATTTTTAATTTTTAATTTTTAGTTTTTTCTTTTTAGAATATTTTAAATAAAATTAAGTTTAAATTTAATTTAATTAAGTTTTATATTAATTATTTACACATTAGACACAAAACGACGTCGTTTTTGCAATTTGTCGCCACGTTAGCGTGCAAAATGATGCCGTTTTGCACCCAACTTGCCGGAAAATTGCCACATCAGCAATTTAGCCAAATTTTGGTCGGAGTGGCACTTAAGTGATCCATTTTACTCCGAAACCTGCTACTTAAGTATACATTTCCGATATTTTGGCACTTAAGTGTTTCTCCATGCCAAGTTTTGGCACTCCAAGTATCTCAAACTCGTTTTTCCCCTGATTGTTTACCTTCGGAAAGGTTTGGATAGTCCTAGGCGCCCGCATTCAAGTTTTCCATGTTGGGCTTGAGAAATCCTGGCTCTTTTGAAGAAAATAAATTCAATATTTTTCTCTTCCAAAAGATGGAAATTAATTTATAAATTACTTTTAGATTTTTAGTTAAATACTGAAAAATATTGCTTTTCTTTAAAGAATAACTTTTTGAAAATATTTTTCAAAAATATTAAATTTTTTGCAATACAAGCGGAGTTTAAGAAAATCCCAGTCCTAGAACATGTGTTGCTCATGCGCATCTCCCTTTTAATGATGCCGCCAGGTCAATGAGGCCTTGGTGGAGCTGATCATGGATTTCCCTGATTTTCTTTAATGAAGATTCCCTATTTCTGGAAAGAAATGAAAAAGAGGCCCCTTTCGTGCTGTTTGTCTAAGAATTCCCAAAAGGATGGTGAATGCCAATTATTCTCTCTCTCTCTCTCTCTCTCTCTCTCTCTCTCTCTCTCTCTCTCTCTCTCTCTATTTCTAATCTCCAGTCTCATCTCTCTCATTCCTTCTACAAATGCATTGACCGAACATGTCATTTTCTCTACTAATCTCGGTTGTTCCTCCCCCACCTCCATGAATGTCTTCATTCTTGCCTTGCTTAGAGTGGTCCGTGTGCTGCGTGCATAGACGTTATTTATATGTTTGATGCATATATGCTATTCTTAAACAAAGTTTTCTATAATTTCTATATGCGAAAGAATGTAATAAAGAGATCACAAGATTATGCAGTATGCACATCTTTATTTAAGGGTTAAATTTTAATAGAATTAGGGCTCGATTTCTGACTTTCATGCAATTAGAAATGTCCTAAATTTAGGTGTCTAACACTTTATCCTAGAATATATGGAGTCATTTTTACTTTTCACGTAATACAAACTCTTGTGAACATGCATTTTGAGTTTTAAAACTAAACTACTTGAAGCTTTCAAAGTACATAAATATTTCAAAAATAGGTAAGAAAACAAAAAAAAAAAGGCAGCTTTCACTTGTCTTTTAAGTAGAAACATACGTGCCCCTAAGCTACATGGGTTTGAGCTAGGATGAGAGCATGAAATCAATGGCGGTGATAACAATTTTTTTTACCTTCCCAAGATGAGGTAACTCGCTACACATCCCAATAATAACAATTTGTCCAAATGAATCTGTCTTGTCTATCGCTAGTTAATTGATTTCACATCCAGGCTAGTTGGTTATTTCGCATTGCTGTAGCAAATACACAAGATGGTTAACCGTTACCTTAATGTCCTCTAGGTGCCACTTTGTTTCCCTCGATAAATTGACCTAGATTTATCTGTAGGTGAATAGCCTTTGATCGAATGCCCATCCCATCCGACCATCACTCCATAGCTACCGTGATACTCTGGGGACTATTTGCCACCAAAGAGCGTACAGTTCAAGACGGTCGTCGGCCACATTGTTGTCGCCAAAGCCATCGCTAATTAGACTTCTACATTTGGAAGATTGAATCGCTCCAACGCAGTGAAATCCCGAAGGACAGATTTGAAAATTCTCGAGCAATGGTGCACCCTTCTAGTGGAACTCTATACTAGAATTAGATTCCGAGCTAGACCTTACGCACAATGGGTCTGGGCTATAGAATATTTGAACCTGAGATGGGAATTACTTTGCGCGTTCCTTTCGTGAGCTTCACAAGAGGGTTGTCTACAACTTTAACCGTCAGGATCACGCAAAGCAGTCTTTAAAGCCTCGATTTACAGCTTTTTCCTCTTCTCCATTAGAATTTCGGTAACGTTTCGGCTCTAAACTGTGCCAGGTTGTGAACCGAGCCAGCATCGGGGTTCACCTCTTACGGTGCTGATCTTTCTTCTTCTACTTTCGCGTTTGATAGGATTCGGGGAAGAGAGATGAGGAGTGCAAAAAAGAAAGAAAGATTTTTCTCCTTCCTAGTTGAGCATTGTGTCAAAATGTTCGCCAGTCATATTCAAGTTCCTTTATATTTGAGAAAGCAGAAGCATATTTATTTTAGTGTATGTGCATAAGATTATCATGAACGAAGCTTTTTATCTTACGGTCAGGCCACCTTGATTTTAAAATAGATATGCCTATCTTGATTTTTTAAACTTGTAAGGATCAACAAAATCCATCAGCAGATATTTTTGTATGTGTATGTTTGCAAACTGATCTACTTTTATGGCAAATTAGATGTCAATATTTATGGTATATGCTCTCGAAGATGCACTCAACTCTTTGGAGCTTAACATGGCCTCTTGATGGTAGCCTCTAGCAAGAATTGATAGCATGAATTTAGCTTTTCTGAGTCAATTATTCTTTGGTGAACCAGATCTTGTGGTTCAACATTCTTTAGCTGCCTCTCATGGGGAGTGTTACCGATGTTGCAATGGAGGCAAGCATCTGATTTCTTCTCTAGTAATTCTTTTTGGTTACGTGTGTCCTGTTTTGAACGTTAGTCCTAAACACTAGCCATGATGATGTACTGCCTGTTGTGCAGTCATATGTTATTCATTCTTCCAATATGGAGTTGCAAGACTTCTCAATTACAGCTGTTTCTACATGTCCATGCTCACCTTTTAATTTCATTCACACTCAAAACATTTAGTAATAACTCAGAAGTTCCTTTTATTGCTGAGAGTTAGGGCCACATTAAAAGTACCTCGACACCAGAAAATGTCATCTAAACCTTTGATAAGGTAAAAAAGGGGATAGGGTTCAGTGCAATGGACCACAAAAGTCGAAACTAAAAAGTCCAATAAAATGCACCAAGCGGTAGCCATGATGTGCTGCCTCATGTGCAGTCATACGTTATTCGTTCTTCCAATATGGAGTAGTAAGTCTTCTCAACCTCAGTTGTTTCTACATCTCCATGCTCATCTTTGATTTTTTTTTTCTTTTTTCTTTTTCCACACTCAAACATTTACTAATAACTCAGAAGTTCCTTTTATTGCTGAGAGTTGGGGCCACATGAAAAGTGCCTTGACACCAAAAAGTGTCATCTAAACCTTTGATAAGGTGAGAAAAGGGATCAGGTTCAGTACAATGGACCGCAAAATTTGGAACTAAGAAGTCTAATAAAATGCACTAATCATTCATGATGATGAGATACAAGGCATTAAGCATGTTCCAGAAAACCTTTGATTCTGTCCCTCTCTCTCTCTCTCTCTCACTCGCACTCGCACTCGCACTCGTGTCAATTTAAGGTTTGTGTGGCATCCATGTATTAAAGTGACTTGACAACTTGCTGTGAGAACATATTCAGTGGAGACTGTTGATATGAAGAATAACTGTTTGTTGTGAAGATTCTTTCTTTTGGGCAAAGAAGCTTTTGACACATTTTCCCTCCAACTTCACTGATGTGCGATGCTGACACAAGAAACTGCCGTGCTTACAGAAGGGAACCTTGGCACAGAGAAAGCCCACAGTTGTTTTTGTTTTGGGTGAGCATCTATTCTTTAAGTTTCTGAGACTTGCTATAGGGATAACAGGGGTCCTTTATTTCTTCAACAAAATCTCTTGAATCGTAACCAATTCCATCCGAGTTAGCTTCTACTAGATTCCATGATACTATTTTGGCCCATTATTTAAGTTTGTCAAGTTGTAGAAAGTTTAGCGCAAAAAAAAAAAAAAAAAAAAATGTTGTAGAAAGTAGACTAATCCGGATCTCTCAGCAGAGTTGCTTGAGTGATGCATTGTGTTTCAAATTTCCAATATGCTTGTCTTTCTCTTGAAGTTTTGATCCTTCCCCTGCGGATCATACGTTTGGTGCTTGATTTAGTGTTAGGTGAGATTTTTTTTTTTTTTTGGTAGGACACAATTCAACTTGATCACTCAGTTCTTTTTTCTTTTGACTTTATTTGCTTCCTTACTTTTTTCAGCATTAACCTTCCTATTTTCTTTGATTTCATCATATTCTGTTCCTTAAATACTGAATGAGCATTCGGTAGATCCATGATATAAATCTTTTATTTGAAATGCACCATATTTTATTAATAGGGGCATTATGTGTGACCATTTTCTATTATGCAAGTTTAATAGTTTTTTTACTTATAATCATGACAAACTGGTGTTCATGTAGATCTTCTTGATGGAGAATATTAGAATTGCATCATTTAATGGCTGAAAGTTTAGCTATGTAAATATGATTTAATGTATTCACATTTAATTTTGCTTATAAAGATTTTTATACGTGCCCTCAAAATTCCTTTTAACTTTTTGGAAGGAGTATTTTTATTGCTTCGAAAAATTTCTACCTTCTTATTTGCCAAAGAATAGAGGCTCTTTCAACCTTTCTAATTTAACTTTCTTAAGTTCGCAGGTGGACCTGGCAGTGGAAAGGGTACCCAATGTGATAAAATTGTTCAGCACTTTGGCTTCACTCATATCAGTACTGGTGACCTTCTCCGAGATGAAATTAGATCTGGTTCTGAAAATGGGTAATAATGCCGCTATTATCGATCTTCTATTATTTCAGGAAGTTAGTATAGCCATCTGTGCTTGTACTTTTCGCTACAGATATCTATTTTCAAGTGGTAGGGTCCTCTTCTTGACTAAACCTAATTATGCAAGTCCAGGCATGTTCAGGGAGTATCGCCACTTGGGTAATAATTGGTTAATTTTGAGCTCCGGTTGACATATCAAACCGGCTTGAAAGTTGCAATTTGTGACATGGTTCGTTTGCACGGGCACAAAGTATTGCCCCACTGTGTTGTTTTTGACTCACTTTTGATTTTGAACTCTGGTTGAGATGACGAACCGACTTCAAAGCTGCAATTTGCAACATGGGTTGTTTGCACTCACTCGCAGGCACATACACACAAAAGAGTTTTGCCGCTTGGGTGGCAATTGGTTGCATTGTGCTGTTATTGATTCAATGGTGATTCTGAACTCTGGTTGAGATGACGAACCAGCTTCAGAGCTGCAATTCCCCATGGGTTGTTCACATAACTCGTATGTGGCTTTTAGTTAGTTCACAATTTTGAACCCAACATCGCAGCTTAAATGGTACAGCGTGAAAAAGAACGGTGTCCTTCACAAGTTAACACTCGGTAGTCTCTTGAGCTCTTTCAGACGTGTATTTGACTGGTTCGCCTATTAATCATGACAGCTTGTCACTTACACACATTATAATCCGTTATCCTATGCTTACAACTGACAAAAAAGTGTTGTTAAACAAGCTTGCTTCAAATCACATTTATGATGAGCAACTCTATTGGCCATTAAATATCATCTTTGGGTTAGACTAACTGGCAGCAAGAATTAATCTCAAGGTGGAAACTTCAGTTGTTAGGCCTAACTGGCATAAGACATGTTTGACATTCCTGTGTGCTTTTCTTTTAACAGAGAGATGATTGAAGCCATCTTGAGATGAATGCATGCACATGATAGGATCCAATGTCTTTTAGGTTCTTATGCAATTGAGTTGTCTCTTTGAAGGTTTGACGACCAACCAAATTTCCTCTCTCAATTGGCAGGACTATGATCCAGAGGATGATGAACGAGGGAAAGATGGTGCCTCCAGAATTGACAATCAAGCTCCTGCAGAAAGCGATGCAGGAATGTGGAAACGACAAGTTGCTTATTGATGGTTTCCCTCGGAATGAGGAAAATCGTGCTGCATATGAAGCTGTTGTAAGTTTGACCAGACCCTTTTTTTTTTGTTTGCAATGCGCTTCTCTAATCTAGTTACTGATCTAGTATCATCCCACACATTTCAAATGTGAGCCTATTAGCTATTGCATGTTGATCTTCCTCCTCAAAGGGTTGAAAAGTGAAATTTTCGCAGATTAAAATTGAGCCAAAACTCGTGTTGTTTCTTGATTGTTCTGAGGAAGAGATGGAAAGGCGCTTGTTGAATAGGAATCAGGTCAGGCAATTATTTCTTCATCGCTGTCACCTTACGAGCACATACTCTTGCTTTTGTCATCTTTCCAGCTCATCTAGTTATTTTAGAAATCTGATGCTTTTCCACTATTTGTTACTGGTTTTGAAGGGAAGACAAGATGACAACATAGAAACAATAAGGAAAAGGTTTAAGGTGTTCAAGGAGTCTACCCTCCCAGTTATTGAGTATTACAATTCCAAGGGAAAAGTCAGAAAGGTGAAAGTCTCTTAATGTGTTGAAATTTTCGGTAGGTGAATTGCGTGTTCTTGTTCCAGTTGATTGATTATCTATCTTGGCCTTTATTCAGATTGATGCTGGAAGGCCTGCTGACGAGATCTTTGAGGACATTAAATTTTTTTTTACCTCGACCTCTGGAAATATAAAGCACTCCTGTTGCGCTATCTTATAGGCTTCTTTTGCTGTGAAAATCACTGAAAGGAGCAAAACAGTGGTGATCAATTGGGCTGTATCATCTTCAGAAGGCGATATGACTCTATATGTTTATTAAATGGGGTTGTTGCATCTGAGTCATCCCTGTAATACCTCATAGAGAACCAGTACTTCTAAATAATATCTAATGTGATTATTTAGCATAATGATGCAGCTCGAAACAACTTTGCATCTGTACATTGGTCTAATTGTGTAAGGCTTCTATATTTCCACAACCAAACGTCCTATGGCAATTTATACCCACGTTTAACTATCTAACGCTAAAGCTTTTCATGTTCTATTATTGTTTTGAGGAGAAGTAATTCATGCATTTATAGAAAATTTCCAAAAAACAATCTGTCATATTGTACGTTAGGCCTTTTAGCTGAAATGGATGCGAAGTGCACCACAGGTTGCATTTTTCGGTGCCTGCTATGAATAAAAGATCAAGCAGCCTAGGTCGGTTGGTCAAAAAAGTGCCGTTGTTTCGATCTTTGCAGAAAAAGGCCAGTCGCTTATATTTCAGATTCTTCATAGAAGCTGCTTTCACCTTTTGTAAGTGCAGCTTCTAGTTTGTGTAGCAGAATGAAACAAGTAAAAAATTTAATATGACAAAAACTCATCCCAACCCAATAATGAGCTTTCCGCAAGAATTTTGTGCAACGCGAGAGTGATTTTTTTTTTAAATATCAGATAGTTCGAGTAACCTATGCGGGCCCAAACCGTTCTTTGAGAGGAACTAAAACTACAAGCACTGGGATTTACAGGGAGGCGTGCAGTGTGCTTCAGGGCTTCTACCAAACGTTCGTTCTCCCTTGTTAGGAATTTGCAGGAGATAGAGTGAGGGTGGCGTATGAAGTGTGGTCGACGTGCCACTTATTTTCGTGGGTTGCCTACTTTTCCCAAGGATATGTTAGTCACATCAAAGATGTCCAATTTCTAGAATCTTCCAGGCATTTGTTAGTGCAGTCTAGAAAAAATATTACAAACAATCTAGTCTTAGGCGGCAATGCATGTGTGCAAAAGAGTCCAGAAAGCGCAAATGTTGAAGTCTCTAGGAGCCTATGCATGGAGAACAAGGAAAGCCATGAAGTCTCTAACAAAAGTAGAGGTCTTTCCTTGAAGAAGTCGGTAGGTAGCTCTAGAAAGAGAGCTTGCATTGGTTTGTTTAGGGTGTTGGAAGCATTAGATAAACTCCAGGCAAAAGAACGCTTCAAGTGCCATAACTTTGGCCAAAGGGACACTTAAGTGCCATAACTTACGAAAGGTACATTTAAGTGCCACTTTTAAGAAAAACGGATCACTTGAGTGCCAATCCGGCGAGAATCCGGCCAAAATGTCGCGTGGCACTTTTCCGGCGAACCGAGCTCAAAACGACGCCGTTTTGCACGCCGACGCGTGGCCAAAACGACGTCATTTTGGGCCGACGTGGTAAAAAAAAATTAAAAAATTAATTAAATTAATTTTAAAATTAAATAAATTAATTTTAAAATTAAATTTAGTTAAAATATTTAAAATAATAATTTTAAATTAAATTTAGTTGAAATATTAAAAAATTAATAATTAATAATTATTTTTTTAAAACAAAAAAGGAAAGTGGGGGAGGCGGGCGAGGGATTAGCCCTCGGCCCGCCGCTCGCCGCGCCCGCCGCCGCCGGAAGGGCCGGCGACGGCGGGGAGGGTTGGCCGGGGTCGCCGGGCCCCGGCCGTGGGCGGCGACCCGGCCGCCCGGGCGGCGAGGGCTCGCGAGCCCTCGCCCCAGATCGGGCGAGGGTCGCGGCCCTCGCCCGGATCCGGCGAGGGTCGGCGGCCCTCGCCGGCCGGCCCGGGGCCGCCGCTCGCCGTGGCGACCCCCGGCGGGCGGGGGCCCTTGGCCCGGCCGGGCGAGGGCCGCCGACCCTCGCCGGATCGGGCGAGGGCTCGCGAGCCCTCGCCACCGGTCGGCCGGGGTCGCCGGCCCCCGGCCGGGGCCCGCGACCCGGCCGACCCTCCCCCGCCGTCGCCGGCCCTTCCCGGCGGCGGGGGGGCGGGGGCGGCGGCGGGCGAGGGATAGCCCTCACCACCTCTCCCCCTTTTTTTTTATATTTTTCAACTAATTTCAAAATTATTAATTTAAAATATTTTAACTAAATTTAATTTTAAAATTATTATTTTTAAATATTTTAAATAAATTTAATTTAATTTAATTTAATTATTTTATTTTATTTATTTTATTTTATTTTGCCACATCAGCCAAAACGATGCCGTTTTGGCCACGTTAGCGTGCAAAACGGCGTCGTTTTGAGCTCAGTTCGCCGGAAAAGTGACACGTCGACATTTTAGCCGGATTCTCGCCGGATTGGCACTCAAGTGATCCGTTTTTCTTAAAAGTGGCACTTAAGTGTACTTTCGTAAGTTATGGCACTTAAGTGTCCATTTGGCCAAAGTTATGGCACTCCAGGGGTCCGCGCGTCATAAACTCCATATCATTGTACTTTACCCACGACAAGATCCCCTCCCACCATTAATGTAACACCACATTTCTATCAACTAAAAAAATTATATTCTTGTCTCATATCCTGTGACATATATCCTTGAACTATCCTAGCTTGTCTCTTGTCCATTCCTTAATCAAATACATACTACACATATATACACTTGCACATTATTGACAAAAAAAGTTATTATCCATACCAAAATCGTGCTTCTATGAGATTCCAAATCTTCAACATGGTTTCAGAGTTAGGCACGTTTGGATGGTGTTGGGCATTTGTCCACACTATCCTCAACTAAATCAAAGTCAGAGCCGGACCCGACTCTAAAGCCAGAGCTAAAACAAAGGCCAACTCGCCTCTTAAAAATACCGATCTCTAATTTGATGGGAACATCTACAACTAAGAGCATTTTGATGGCCGAGACATCTAAGACATTGTTGAAGAAAGATATGTCAAGTCGAAGAAAGATGTGAGTGTTTTAGCAAATCAACTACGGATGGATGCAGGGTTCTTGGAGCAAAGATCATGAAAAAAGCATGGAACCGATCACCGGAAGGATTTCAAGACAAGTTTGAGAGATCATGAAGCACGCTCGAAATATCACAAAAATGGATCAAGGAGGGTGGGCAGTTGAATATAGTGGTGTTCAAGTCCTTTAAGGAGTAGTTGGAGCTTGTTATCTAAAAGGAGTCCACGTAAGCATTTATCTAGAAAAAATCCTAAAATATCTCCTTCAACTACGGTGGAGATTGCTTATAAAAGGGGTGGGCTCATTTATGTCGATGTGCGGGGCTGAGCTCATAAACTCAAATCTTTAGCTCCTTCATCGACACCCCTTTAACAAATTATTTTATTCAACCAATGAACTATTTTTTTAATTATCCCATGACCTATATTCTCGAAGTTATTTTAACATGTTCCCTTGTCTATCCTCTACTAAATACATACCCTATATATACACTTGCACACATAACTAATAAAAAAATTATCATTGATACCAAAATCATGTTTCCGTCTGATTCCAAATTTTCAATGCCGAAGCTGTGACCCATCATTTGTAGCTCTGGAAATAGCTCGAGCTTTGTGCAGTTTTACTTCTTTTTCTTGCATGGCCATAAGTAAAAGTTAGTCTTCCAAGGGCAGGTGAACATGGAGGTTACCGTGGACTTTGAACAGTTTTCCTTTGCTCGGACAATTTACAAGGCCTCACGTTAAACAATCATTGTCAATATGAACGCAGCCGCTATTTTGCCTAAGTAGCATCTCAGGGTTGCAAATGTTAGGTTAAGCTACTTTCTTCCCCGTCGTTTGGTAAAATAAGCAAATAGTGCATGACCTAATTTAACTCTCGCATGTACCTTTTTTCCCTGATTCATTCGAATATTGTTTTGTGTTGACACATAAATTTTGGCGACCCGTTTAGTCATTTATTGCATTAAAAAATTAGGGGTTAATTTTATCCCTGAAAAAATAGTTAATTGCATAGCATATAGGTTTATGTGCATTTATTTTTTAATTTGCATCTACATTAGACCGGTGACGAATGGGTTTGATTTAGTGGTTCTAAGCTTTAATTTAGTAGGTCGGACTAAGCCCATGAAGTAAGTAAATTGGCCCGAGCCCATTTTCTTTTAATGACAAAAATTACCTAAATTGAGATTTGAAATGATATTACGGTGGATTTTTGGAATTTAAGAAAATTGGGTTGCAATCTTATCTTTAGGCGATAAAATCAGGAGATGTGGAAAATAAAAAGTGATATTATGTGCGAAAAAGAAATCTTCGCTGATGTTGATTTGATAAGGAAATTAAAACCCTAATCTTCAGCCTATAAAATGTTTTTCGCATAGGGTTTCAGGGGGCCACACAATTGAAAACACGGCTATTGGATAGAGATATCGTGAGTGGGCACATTGAGAGAAAATATCGTGAGAGGAATGGGGGCGGCACCAAAAAGAGAGAAATAGAGTTTCTTTGTCTTTTCTGGAGGCCACAATTGGGGAGGCCACAATTGGGAAGAGAGAGAGAGAGAGAGCAGCCTTGCCATTGTCACGCCCACACCGACGACGACGTTGCTGCTTGCTGCTCACGACGCCAGCATCTCCATCACCGCCGCAAGCCCGAGCCGTTACTGTTGCTGAACCAAGTTCGAATTGCTGCCTCCCGTTGCTATCCAAAACCATCCGTGGCACCGTGCCGAGACGCCCGCCATTGCTGATAGCGTAGACAGCAAGCCGTGCACTGCCACGCTGAGCCCTGATTTTGATCCGCAAGACAACGTTTGTAGATTCAAGTTTGGAAACTAATATTTGGATTAGCCATCACGCTCCCCCCGATTGCTGTTGTGCCCTAGTTGCTGCCACACGCCAGTTTCAAAGCCGCTTCAAGTGGAAGACGTTCCGACCTCCCACAACATCAACAACGGGAAGAGCTGCCGCGTCCCTCCTTGGCGAAATCCGATCTGATCTAACCCCCATTGACGAAGCTTGGTGTTCCTTGAGACGAACCAAGCCCATTGGTGCCAGCAATTTTCCCCTGAGATGCTTGCTGCTTCCTGATGAACCCTCGCTCAGCATAGAGACGTGGAGGGAACACGACACATGCAGAACGGGATATGCAATTCAAGCCTTGGCTTCTTCTTTGATTAAAATCTCGCCATATGTCTTTTATTTATTTATTTAAGCATAGTCTCATGAATGATCCCACATTTTGATCATCACCATATTGACATCTTCTTCACTTTTGCATTCTACAACACACGGACACATATATGTGGACGTAGCAGAGGGACAGTGGAGTTTATGGTTGAGCAGGCTCATCCACAAAAGCCAACTCATGCGCAAGTGTGCTCTCTGGACATCACCACTCGCCCCGAAGTCTACGGTCAAAGAGGAGTCATAAGAATTTCGGTGGCTTTTTATTCTTTTAGGTGTTTTTCCAGATTTGCTAGTAATGTTACGGGTGTTATAATTTTATTTTGATGCAAGCAAAAGAATAGTTTCTGGCGAGTAGACCGAGAAGAGGTTGAAAGGGTGCCGGCTAAAGATTTTGAGGGAAGAATAGATGATACGTTGCCAAGCACCCCGCCAACCACACCGCCACGGAGCACTGCCGCGGAGCATCGTCCCCGTGCACATAACGCACATAACGCTTGCCGCCGTTTGCCGTCGAAAAACCAGTCGCGATCTCGGTCCGATTGCACTTGGTCCAAATTTGGGAAGAATATCATCAAATTAGGTAAGATGCACATCTCTAGTATATTTGGATATTTTATTGCCTAATATATGTCTATTTATATCTAGTTTCATATCCATGAGTGACAGACATAACTTTCAATTAGGATTTATTTCCTAATTTGCAACCGCACTATGATTTTTTATTCCATCTATAAGACTTTAGATGGAATAATTAATTAAGCGGCAATAAAGTCGATATTTTGATCTTTAAGGCTTAAAATCAATTTATCGATTTTATTAGCGAAACAATCAGGTTTGATTATATATCGTTTCCAAACTCGAACAATGGATAATATCTTTGATGACCATGGATGATTTGGTGTTTATCTTTTAGTTGCTTTATTTGTTCCAAAAATACAAAAAAATTGCATTTGCATATCATGTAGATTAGAATTGATTTCCTAGATAGAATTACATGATGAATAGTTAGATTCTTCTTTAAATGCATGTCTAGAAGGTATTTAGAATAGATAACTTTTCACTTTAGTTAGATTTTTAGTGATTTTTTTTAATTACGAATTTTCATAAAAAATACAAAAAAAATCATGCGCATGTCATATAGAATTAGGTTCATGAAATTCCCGTCATCTGGTGATTGTTGCTAGGTTCATTTAGTTAGAAATTACTCATTATTAGAATTAGGCCATTTAGTTAAATTAGATTGCGTATTTAATTGTTGCATTTCTTTAATTTTGAATCTCATGGAAAATACAAAAAAATCATTTTTTAGTATAAATTCATCTCATGCTTCAGGATAGGCCGCATGCTTATTTATGTCATATAGTTTAGGTCATGTTGCCATGTCATATCATTTCATGTTAGATTAGTGACATGCATTGCATAAATCATGATTTTCATTAAATAAGCGAAGACAAAAATTAAGTGATTGCGTGTTAATTAGAAATCATATCTAGGATTGTTGATATGAATTCTGATCTAACATTGCAGATGCTTTTGTTGTCACTTGGTAAGTCTTGCAATTTATTCATCGCTTTTCTTGGATGTTAAATTGGTGGTTTACGCACCCGCATGATCACTTCACATGTTAAGGAAATAGATTAAAAATCAATTCAAGCTGCTTGCAAAACATTTTTTCGAAATAAAAAGAGAAAGGTAGCGAAAGAGCGTTAGAGAAATCTAGCATAATCAAGTCCCCGAACTCACAAATCTCTGGTTCGTAGGAGTAAAGTAAGTTACTTTACTTGGATTTCTAATCGATCCACCAAAAAATAGATTAGTGGCGACTTCTAATTGAAAATCAATTGCATGTTAAGAACTTGAATCTAAGTCGCAAATTGGTATAGGCTTGGGAGAGCCCGAGTTAAGTCTAGGCTTAACAATCAATTAGCCAAACTTTAGGTGGTTTACACCCGAAAAAAATTGGTCACGACATTTTGGTAACAAGGAATAGGAAAAATTATTATTCAATATTGTTTTGGTAACAAGGAACAGGAAAAATTATCTGTAGGCTACTGTCTAGAGCACCCATATATTCTGTCATCGGCTTTGGAAATCCTGAAGTAACTCTATTATCCTAACTTTTACATGTACTGTTTTCAATTTCGACTACATGGATTAATTTTTAAGTTCGTGTCGTGGTCATGCAAAGGAAAAAATATTAGGTAGATTCGTCCTCCATATAAAAATGTAGATCAGTTCATTTATCATTTGACATGTGTACAATCAAGCCAATTCATCAATTTTTATTTGGCAAGTTGGACCCACTGCAATGTTGCGCCATATGATTATCATTAAAGAAATGAAAACCACATGTTCAAAATAAAGCACTCAAAAAAAAAAAATAAAAGCAAAATTATTGGCTTCTTCTAATATTCTGATAACTAATCCACATTGCATGTGCAATCCTATCCCTCTTTGATGTCCATATTTTATTTTCATCCTTTTCCTCCCTTGAGAAAGTTGGATTATTGGATTTTTTCTTTGAGATTCTATTTGTCTATTCATCTCTTCCATGATAGAGTCATTGGGATAAGCTCTCATAATAAAATTGTGAATGATACAACAAGCTAAGACAACATCGACTTGTGTTCTAAATGATAAAAAAGGTTCTGAATCCAATACTCGAAAACGCTTCTTTAGAACTCCAAGTGCTCTTTCAATAGTAGTTCTTAGAGATGAATGCCGCAAATTGAATAGTTCCTTCTTGTTTTTAGGAGGGCGATCATTAAACTCCTTCAAATGGTATCTAACACCACGATAGGGAGAGATGATGCCATTATGGATTCCATAACCAGCATCAGCAAGATAATATTTTCCTACAAGTTATAGATAAGTTTATTACCAAGGTACTAATCTCAATTCAAATAATGTGTGTAAATTCTATTTTCTTACCTCTAGGAATGTTCAATCCATTCGGCTTTGAAAGTGCATCAGCCAAAATACGTGAATCATGAGCCGTGTCTTCCCAACTAGCTAATACATAAGAAAATCTCAAGTCAAATGTAACAGTAGCTAATATATTTTGTGTTGTTCCATCCTTCTGACCACGAAATCTTCCTTGAATTTCCAGAGAAACTGATGCATGCACATGAGTTCCATCTATTGCTCCAACACAATCCTAAAATAATCAATATAGTTAACAACCAAATACTAATGAAATTTCTCAAGCAATTTATAGACTTGTTTTTTCAAATTCCATACCTTAAAATATGGATAAAACCTTTGACTATTACTAATCTCAGGAGGAGTGGAATTGCTTGGTTCTTTCACCACATGCTTGTATAATTTCAAAATTGCTTGCAGGACAATTTTGAAATATCTATGGATGGTGTCTATTGATCTATAAAATCTTCCTCCAGTGACTCTAAACCTTACATTATGTCCAATGATATGACAAAATACCATAACTTGCTCCTTAATAGAAACATTTACAGTAGAACGCAACAAGTTACTTGCACCAAGTACCTTACAAAGGTCTAAAAAAGCATTCAGCGTCATCCATATTTGATAAATACAATGAGTATCACCACTATATAACACACGATTCATATATAACTCTCTCTCATAATCTCGATTCGCATGAGGCCCTCTAGGTATGTGATTCTTTGAATGATCATAAATATCCATAACTAATGTGATATTTTCATAACCGCTGCAGTTGCACCCGTCACCACCGCTTGAATTTTGTTATCCATATATATTGGAACACATTAATCATGAAACACAAAATGCATGTGAAATACAAGAAGGGCAATACTAGAAGAGCCAGAAAAATAGGGGACAACGGATGATAACATGCTCAACTATTTTCATCTAAATGATATTTAAGGGGATTAAGAGGTCAACCCATATACATGACAACTTGTTTAACTAACCGTCTATAAACATGATAGAAGGGGTTAAGAGGGTAAACCGGTATATAACACACATATTTCTCATAAAAGAAAGACAAAATGAATAGTTACAGTCAAATGAATGAGACCAAATGAATCCTTCACTAGGCTTGTCTACTATGAAGGAGTTAGCTCTTAATCCAGAAAACTTAGGGTTGTATTGTAAGAATGTAATACCTCACTTTGTTTGTGTCAATGTGGATGTCTAGCCTAATCAATTTCCCTTTTGTAGGTTACACAACAGGATTTGCAAGACACATTTCAGCCTTCATTTCAGAGTTGCATTCAACAAGGGAAAGCAAGTTGCTTAATGTGGGCCTACAATGAAGTATCAACTTGATATGGACAAAGATTGATGAGAATTTAGATATGCAACCAATTGGACACCAGAGATAAAAATGCAATGAAACTTTAAAAACTATCAACATGAGATATGTTTTACTCGCCTTGGACGAGACAAGACAAGCTCCAAAATATTGATGTCACGACTTACAATACATCCCAATAAGAAAATATAACCAACACTGTTTGGACCAAGCTATCTCTTTAGAAACTCCATGACTCCACGTAGAGGCTAAAAGGTCCCATCTTTATAAAGTTTTAAGCCAATATCGTCACTTAGGCATCACATATACCATCCTTTTCTGCTTTTAATTATACCTCCAGCAACTATAGAATTCTAAGCTCGACACACAAAAATCACATCAAAAAGCTTGCAAAGGTGTAACCAATCTCCTTGATCCTTCATTTTCCCTATAAAAACTACACAAATTGCCAACATGATTAGGAAAGCTAAACACAAGCACGTTCAATCCATCATAAATCATCCGGCAAAAATCTTCTCAAGGCTCGAAAACGTATAAGATGCAACCAAGAGGGTGAATTGCAAGATCACGCAAACATCGCCAAATCAGCTCCATCCATTACATGGGAACATCAATCGTGGCGACCAAGGGGCGAGCGATCAATCGGCACCGAGGTGATCAACATAAATAAAAAGGCAACATGAGGAAATTGAGGGAAATGAGGAAGCAAGGATACCATCATTGAGGGAGAGGAGCGGTTGGGAGGAGCAATCGCAGTAGCAATCGACCACTACTGATCATCGATGTCAAGAAGGAGGACGAGATCATAAATGTTGGGCTTCGTGAGGGCGGAAATCGAGCACCGTTGGATGAGGGGGACACTCCATCGCTGCTGATCGTTGGCGTCAAAGGAGGAGGAGGATGAGATTAGAAACCCTCGTCCTTCATCTGAGAGCGCTCAGTTGCTGCTGATCGTCGTTGTCAAAGGAGGAGGAGGAGGATGAGATCAGAAACCCTAGGTTTCATGAGAAAGAGTGTAGAAATGGCAGCTTCTGGAGAAAATGAGTAAGGAAAGAAGGGCAACAGAAGATTGCGGGAGAACGCATGTGTAAGGATGGGGAAAATGATTTCCCTTTCTCAAAAGAGGAAATCATTTTCCACAATCTTACAAGAAGATTTTCCATTGACCTGAAAATATTTTCTTTGACCATTTATTTTTTGCCATCCGAACACCAGAAATTCCATAAAATATTTTCCTGGAAGTTGTTTTCCGCAAAACGAACAGACCCTAAAACAAATTTCACCAATTTTGGCCATAATTAGGGGTTGTGATCCATTTTACATGAATTATGCAATTTAGCCAAAATTAAGTTTAGTTCCTTGAAGGCAACCCGGTTTGAATGTCAATTTTGATAAATTTACAATAGTTAGATTCAATTTGATCAAATTAGCCAACCAATATGTGACAAAATCAAGACAGGTTGATCCGATTTGTATAATTCCTTTGAACCATGCTAATCTAAGGTTTAATTTGACCGATTGAGGTTCAATTTGACAATTAAACCTCAATTATAATTTTATGGTCTAATATGGTCATATAAAAGCAAATTGGACGAATTGAGGTGCCAAAGTCAAATCAATTGAACTAATTCGGTATTAACTTAACTACTGCATGCCTAAAGAGCTCCTCTCTACCAACCAGTAGCTTAATCTCTTATCCTAAAACCCTAACTCAAATTCCAATGTTTTCCCCTTACAATCATAAGTATTCTGCATATACCCTTCCATTTGGGTAGCTTTCACCTACTGCCCCTAATACCCTAGATTTTCTACTGAAGATATCTTGTTTTCCCCATCTTTTGTTCTACTGAGTTTATCCCTAATCTCAAAAATGGCAACAAAATATGGAATGGTTGCTACACATAAGGAGGAGAGTTTCTAGTGGTCAAGTTTTTGATCTCCTTACCGCATCTTCAGCCAAATCGAGGTAGTTTGAATCTACCAATTTTAGAATTTCTAAATAAAATGCATTTTTGAGTTTTCCCGGCAAAATGTGAAGCTGATGTCCTTCATGCAATTGGTTTTGGAAGAAAGGGCTCTTTTGCCCAAGGAATCTTTTCAATTTATTGATAAAGGTTAGTGTTTAGTTCAACTGAGCTTTGTCTGGACTTCTCAACATCTGTACATCTAGAGTATTTGGGAAGTCTTGGCAATATGCAATGTGGCTTTATTTGTAATCCCAATTGAAATCTACAAGGTATGAACTAGAGTGAAGGATTTAAGATGGAGACAGAGAAATGATTAGAAAAACGCATGGCTGCCCTTTCTAAAAGACTAATGCATTTGGGGTTCGAGAGAAAGAAATTTGACCTAAACGATGTGGTTTTTGAGGAAAAATTGGAGGAATGTCAACAAACCTCATTTGGATATCTGTATGGTAATCCCAATATAAACTCCCAAGCATTTTTATCCACCATGACTAAGACATGGAAAGCAACTAATGTAACTTGCAAGCACTTGGAACCTGGGTTATTCTCGTTTAAATTTTCCTCTATTTAGGAGGACAGTATTCTCCATTCTGGTCCATGGTCTTTCTCTAGCCACTTTCTAGTACTTAACCATGGGAAATGAGCATCCTCCTCACTATATTGTAGTTGATTCGTGTGCCTTCTGGATGTAAATTCATGGATTGCCTCCTATAGAAGCAAGGACAGAAGATGCTATTAGAAGGATTACTGAAAATGTTGGAGAAGTTTCTTAAGTTAAAATTGAAACACGTGGATACGCATCCATTGCAATTGAAAAAGCCAAAGTTTCCTTATCCCTTTCTAACCCACATGTTTATGGGATTGTTTCTAGCTATCGAGGTAAGGAACATTGGCTGGATTTTATGTACAAATGACTCCCACATTTCTGTTACTCGTGTCGAAGAATAGGCCACTATGCTAAGAGGTGTGAGATAATGCCTTATGAGGAAGCTTTTTTCTCTAACAATGATAATTTACTATTCGGATCTTGGCTATAGGTGGAAGTTAATGCAAGCAGCCCTTTTTTGGAAGGCTTTTTATGGGGATATCTCTGAAGAAGATGGATTGAATGAGATGGTGCCGGAGACACCATTAAACTCAGGACAACTAACTATTGTGATAACAGAAGTTGATAATTCACATAACACGCGATGCCATTCACATGATGAAAAGGGAAAAAGAAAGATGAGTGAAGGAGATTATAACCTTCATGAAAATTTACGAAGAATGGAGGGATCCCCTTTACCCCGAGTAGTGAACCCTCCTTTCTTCTTAGAGCTCCCTTCATCACAAGTTGCAAAAGCAAACTTGCAGAAGAGACATAGAAAGATAAACACTAGGATCGGTAAGAAAGATGGAAGATATCGCCCTTATGACATGTAGCAGACTAATGCGCTTAAGTTGGATGAAACCCAACTCTTGGAAACCATGATCCAAGTTGCTGTGGAACTGGGAATATGGACTTTGGTGGGTAATTCTAATAAGTCACTGAGGGACAAATGAAGATATTATGTTGGAACTGTCAAGGGTTGGGTACTCCCCTGACAGTTCTCACTTTGCGAACCATTGTGGCTTAAGGTAAGCCTGGATTGGTTTTCTTAATGGAAACCAATAATCAAGAAGAATATGTCCAAAAAGTGCAACGGAGGTTGAAGTTTTAGTATTGCTATGTAGTAAACCCAAGCAAGATTACGGGGGGAATGATGAAGTCACTATCAAGGTTAACTTAGCCTTTAATGAATTTCTTGATGTCATTTATAAAGACTTTGAAAGAAGATAGCCTTCTAGGATAACTTTTGTTCATGCTTTTGCTATATATAAAGACAGACTTGCTTTATGGGAGAGGTTAAAATATCTAATTGCTTAGAACTTTTTATCATGGGTGTGCTTAGGTGATTTTAATGAAATTCTTTACCACTAGGAGAAGGTGGGAAAATGAATGGCGGACCATTATAGATTAAATGCATTTAGAGACTTCTTAAACGATTGTAGTTTGATGGATATGGAGACTAAGGGTTATGCATTTACTTGGGCTAATAACCGAGAAGGAGAGGAATATGTGAAGAAAAGGTCAGGTTGAGTCACTTGTAATATAGAGTGGAGATTGATATACCCCAAAGTTGAAGCCTTTGAGTTACAAGCTATTGGCTCGGATCATAGCCCCTTACTTCTGTCCTTTTCAGCTGAATCTAGTAAGCGAAAAAAAAAAAAGGATTTAAATTTGAAGCGTTTTGGGTTGAAAATGAAGAATGTGGTGAGATAGTCAAGGAGATGTGAAATTCAACTAGCTCAAAAGATGGCAACCTAGCAAACAAATTGAAAGATGTGTCTCCTGAGTTAGTGAAGTGGAATAAGAAGGCTTCCTCAAATAGCCTTAAGATGCTTAATGGATTAAAAGAGGAACTTCAATATCTAATTAATAATCAAAATAAGTCATGGGGAAGAGGAAGGATCCTCGAATTAACTAAACAAATTGAAGGTTATTGGTGGCAAGAGGAAATATATTGGAGATTACATTAAGGGTAAATTGGTTGTAATGAAGAGACAAAAACACCAAATACTACCATGCTGCGACAATTCAAAGAAGGCAGAGAAACGGGATATCAACTCTGAAAAATGATAAGGGCACATGGATTCGTGATCAGAAGATGTTGAAAGAAATGACAATAGACTTCTTTAAAGACCTTTACAAGTCGGTGGGTCCTCGCAATTTTGATCTAGTTTTAGAGCAATGGCCGATTCTTGTTATGGAAGAGATGAACCATAAGCTTATTGTAGAAATCTCATTAGAAGAAGTGTGACAAGCTATGTTCTAGATGAGATCCTTAAAAGTACCAGGTTCGGATGGAATGAGTGGACCGTGTTATCAAAAACATTGGAAAGATGTATTCCAGAATGTGAGGAGATTCTTTGATGAGGGTTACATTAATCCTACACTTAATAGAACCTATATCTCTTTGGTGCCAAAGTACCTAATCTGTAGAGACTAGACCAATTCCAACTCATAAGCTTGTGTAACTTCGCCTATAAGATTTTCTCTAAGGTTTTGGCAAATAGATTGAAACCATGGCTTTTTGACCTTATTGTGGTTGAACAAAGTGCCTTTGTGAGAGGAAGGCAAATTCAGGATAATATCCTGATTGTGCAAGAGGTGCTACATCAATTGAGAATTCATAGAAGAAAGAAGAAATTTCAAGCCATGCTTAAATTTGATATGAAAAAAGCTTACGATAGAGTTGAGTGGGATTTTTTCGAAGCTTGCATGCTGAAAATGGACTTCGATGAGAAATGGGTAAACTGGGTTATGTTATGTGTGAAAACATCTTTCAGTGTGAAAATCAATGGCGAGTCTCAGGAATTTTTCCAACCAACAAGAGGAATCGGACAAGGTGATTCCATCTTGCCTTATTTATTCATCTTGATGGCGAATACCCTATCGATCTTGATGAAAAAAGCAATTGATGATGGAACAATCACTAGGATCAAACTAAATTGGTACTGCCCTGTTTTATCTCATCTCTTATTCATTGATGACTCGATCTTCTTCTTAGATGGAAAAGTAAAAGAATGCCAAAACTTAGCATTAATCTTGAATCAATATTGCTATGCTTCTGGGCAAGAAATTAACTTGAACAAGTCTAGTGTTTCTTTTAGTATGGGTTGTCCACAGAGCTTAAGAAGAAATATGGCTGGTGAATTAAGAGTCCCTGAAATTAAGCATATAGGAAAGCACTTGGGAATTCCATCAAATTGGGGAAGTCTAAGAAACAAATATTCGCTTGGATCTTAGCAAGAGTTAACATAAAGCTAGAAGGGTGGAAAGAGAATCTTATTTCGAAAGCTGGAAAAGAAATTCTCATAAAAACTATGGTTCAAGCTTTACTCCAATACGCCATGTCAATATTCAAAATCCCATTCTCTATATGTCTTTCAATGGAGGAAAAAATTGCAGCATTTTGATGCAAAAATAGTGAGTCTAGTGCTGGTCTTCACCGGAGGAAATGAGAGTTGTTAAAGTTTAGAAAAGACCTATGAGATCTAGGCTTTAGTTGTCTATTATCTTTCAATAGAGTCGTGCTAGGTAAACAAGCATGGAGATGATCTCAATACCCTCAATCCCTATGGAGTCAAATATTAAAAGGGATTTATTTCCCTCGGAATTCCTTTTGGAATGCAAAAAAGATGTCACGCCCCTCATGGGGATGGCAAAGCATGTTGATGGGAAGAGTTCAATTTCACATTTAGTTATGTGGTCAGTGGGCAATGGGGATAAAATTAACATTTATCAAGACAGATGGCTTAAATGTGGCATTCTTGGAGGACTGGCTAGCTATGGAGAATTGACAAAAGTGGCTAAGTTGATTCGGAAAGAGAAGGATAAATGGGATGAATATATCTTATGCAGACTATTTGACGAGCAAACCGATATTGACAACCCCTTTGAAAACTCGAATCTCACAAGATAAAGTTGTTTGGGCAGGCACAAAATTTGGTCAGTATACTATTAAGAGTGCATACACCATAGAAAAAGAAGAAGCAAATCAAAATTCCACAATCTAGGCCTCAACATCATACTAGTCACCCCGTGAGCTCTGAAAACTTATTCGGCTACTAAATACCCCTTGAGAATCAGAATTTTCTTATGGAGTTTATGCCGAAATGCATTACCTACAAGAGATAACCTATTTAGGAGAAGGATTTTACATGAGCCCAAATGCCCTTTCTATGGTCAAGAAGCCAAAACGGTAGGGTATTTGTTCTTGCTGTCATGGACAACTTGGATCTGGATAGATGCCACATTATAGATTAATATTTCAAGGCTAGGATTAGCAAAGATTGAAGATTGGCTACAAAATTACAATACCAAGCGGCAAACCCATCTTCCCTTAACATTGTGGCTACCATCCTCTGGTTCATTTAGAAGGCGATGAGCAATTGTGTCTGCAGGCACCAAATCCCGGACCCGGGTACCTCAGTGGAATTACCACACATTATGCTCAGGAATTTTCGAAGATGGAATGGAAAAAAGATGAAGGCTCAGACGGAGTTTGGAGACCTACGGCGAGGCTAGATACCACCGAGAGGTCGAAACTTGAAGATGAACATCAATGGGTTGTTTGTGGAACGGACAAACACCGGAGCCATAGTCGGTGTCCTTCAAGACTCGGCGGGCACTCTCCTTCAAGGGTTCACCAGATCGGTACTAGCAGCCTCTGCCCTCCACATCGAAACCCCTGCACTAGTTGAAGCTCTCTCTTTCCTCACATGCGACGGCGTACTTCAAGTGGAGTTAGATTGTGCAAAATTGGTTGAAGCAAGTTCAAACTCCTCCAGTTTCGTGGGAAGCAAAGCCTCTGGTGTTGGGAGCCTAGAGATCCATGGGCTCATTTGCCAATTTAAAGATAGCCCATTGTAGAATAGAAACAAATCAGGTAACTGACTGGATAGCCAAGGCCTAAAGACAAAATGTTTTGTCGAGTAATTGGATAGCTTATCCACGCTAAACCCTTTGGGATTTGCTTTATTTATATTTATTTATTTATTTATTATTATTATTTGGTCGGAAAAGATCTTTTATTTATTCATAACTAGAGAAACTCCAGTAGAACCCAAAGTTGGGGCATCAGTACATAAAAGGGCCCAAAGGGCCTATGAAGGAGAGGAGATCCAATTGGGCGGCAATGTTTTCTTCTTGTTTTCATGCGCGGCCCAATTTGCAACTGAGTTGGCTGTTCTTGGACAGAAGTGAAGGCCCATGCATGGTAGATTCAGTAGAAGACTTTTACACTTTGCCAAAGGTGCACGTGCTTCCCAGTTGATGTCTCCATTAGTCATAAGGGACTTTACCAGATCTAACTTGTCGGATTCTACAGAAACATCCCTCATCTTCACTTGCTCGATGTACTTTAAAGCATCCAAGATAGCTAGGGTTTCTAGTTGAGCAGCAGAGGCCGCACGAATAGTCCTAGTAAAATCGTGAACAAGGTAGCTCGAGTGGTCATGGATGATGCAGGAGATGGCACCTTCTGTCGATCCATCTCCGAGCGACCCATCGATGTTAATCTTGAGTGTGCCGACCGCCAGGGCTACCCAGATTTGAGGTGCCTCTCACTCTCTTGTTTTTGTCTCTTTAGGGTTTTTTTTTTGTCTCTTGAGGGTGTTGAAAGGCCCACTTTTCAAAACTTTTCTATTGAAATCGGGCTAGATCTACTATGTTGCAGGCGTCCAACTTACTTCCCCAAAAAACAAAATTGTTTCACCCCTTCCAGATTTGCCAGAGAACATATGAAATTGCTTCCAAGGAGGGTAAGTTAGTGTTTTTCTTTATAAAATGCACCAACCATGCATCCATGTGAGTGACTTTGTGTGTAATGATTTGTACGTTGATTTTGAAGTTGTCCCATAGTTGTGCTGTCCAGGGGCAGAGGAGAAAGATATGCTCAACCGTTTCCACTTCATCTCGGCACAGGTCGCAGATAGGGTGAGGTAATATATTCATTTTCCATAAATTCTCCTTGGTTGGGATAGCATTTTGAGAGACACTCCATACAAAGATCTTCACTTTAGGGATGACGTGCATATTCCATATAGCGTTCCATAGTGCTGTGGGTGTTTGGTAGGACAAAGAAGGTTGTTCAGTTGTTGCCTTTACTATTATCTCTTCTCTAAGTGTGTTATAGCCATTTTTGATTGTATAAGACCCATTCTTAGTCCCTGTCCATACCAGTTCATCATTGAGAAGTTGCCGATTAATTGAAATAGCAAGGATCTCCTGATTGGTCTGTTCATCAAAGAGGTTGTTAATTGATTGTTCATTCCACTGCTCCTCTTCAAAGTTCATCAATTCTGAAACCTTTTGTGGATCATTTGTGTTTGTCGGCCCCTCGATTAATCCTCTCTTCAACCATGTGTCAGTTCTAATGTTGACATTTTCCCCATTTCCAATTGACCACCTCACTAAGTTCAATATTGCCTCCCTTTCCATAATAAGACTTTGCCATCCCCATGAAGGCTTAGCTTCTTTCTCAGCATGCCAGAAATCTTTTCGACTGAAATAGAGCCCTTTTAGCAATTTGCTCCATAAAGCTTTTGGATTTAATCTCTAGGCTTGTTTACCGAGGAGAGCCTTGTTTACAGTAAGTAAGTCCCTGAATCCTATTCCTCCCCTGTCCTTTCTAGATTTTAGAATTTCCCATCTCTTCCAATGTAGACCAGCTTTTGTTTCACTATTTTTCCACCATAAGTTAGCTATTTTCTTCTCAATAGCTTTACAAACTAATACTAGGATTTTAAACACTAACATTGCATATTGTGGTAATGCCTGCACCACCGATTTCAGGAGGGTTTCCTTGCCCGCCTTCGATATAATTTGTTCCTTCTACCCTTCCAATTTCATGTTTACCTTACCTAATACCCATGCAAACATTTGTCTCTTCGAGGCTCCCCAGTCAAAGGGGATTCCTAGGTATTTTCCCGTATGATCTAGCTCTGGAACTCTTAATTCTCTCGCTATGTTGTCCCTTAGAGGTTGAGGGCAATTCTTGTTGAAAAAAGTGCACGACTTGTTTATGTTTACTGCTTGTCCTGAGGCATAACAATACTGATTTAATATAGCCGAAATATTCTAACATTACTGAATGGACCCATCAAGAAAAAATATAGTCTCATCCGTGAACAATAAATGGGTCAAGGTGGGGTAGAATCTATTCAGTTGGATTCCCTTTATGCTCCCATCATTTAGAGATTTTTCCATCAAATAAAACAAACAATTTGCTATTATGATAAACAAGTAGGGTGATAACGGATCCCCTTGTCTAATACCTCTGGAAGGATTGAAACAAGGAAGAGGTTCTCCATTAAAATTTGATACTAAATGTGACCGTAGTAACATAGTGCATAACTCAGTTAACCCATTTTTCGCAGAAGCCCATTTTCAGCAGACATCTTTCTAGAAAATCTCATTCTACTCTATCATAGGCTTTCTGCATGTTTAATTTTAGTACTGCTTGGAAATGCTTTTTTTCTTTTCCTCGATCTCAGCTAGTGTAGCACCTCTTGTACAATATATATGTTGTCCTAAATCTATCTCCCACTAACAAATGCACTTTGTTCCCTTGAAATCAGCATTGGTAACCATCTTTTAAGCCTATTTGCCAGAATCTTCGATATAATCTTATATGCAAAATTGCAAAGGCTAATAGGGTGAAACTGGTCAAGTTTTTCTGGATTGGGTTTCTTCATAATAAGAGTTATATGGTTTCTGTTTAAGGCTGGTTCTAAAACCCCCGTACAAAAAAAGACCTTGACTTCTTCAAATATATCCCTGTTGATTATGTCCCAGTGGTGTTGATAAAATAATCCATTTAAACCGTCCGAACTAAAAGCTTTTTGTGCACCAAGTTGAAAAAAAACATCATGAATTTCTTCCATAGTTACTTCTACCACGAGACATTCATTGATATCATTCCCAACTAATGTAGGGCATTAATCCGGTACCGGTTGACAGTTTCTGGGCCCTACTGAAGTGTATAGATCTTTGAAGAAAGAGATTGTGATGTTCTTGAGTTGCTATTTGTCCCTTATATAGAGTTCTTCCAAATCCTTCATCATAGTAATTCTATTTTTTTTTTTGTCTCCTTTGGATAGTTGCTGCATGAAAAAATCTCATATCTTTATCACCCCATTTAAACCAATTTACTTTGGATCTTAACCCCAAGAACATCTCCTCTCTTCTCCATAACGTTTCAATTTTCTCCTTTAAGAGCCGAACCCAGGTAGAGTCTTGAGTTGGGTCTACTTTGTTTGTTAGAGATTGTAACTCCTGCTTGAGGGCCGATATACGGAGATTACTATTTGGAAATTTCTTTTTACTCCATTCCCACAAAGCATGGGTTACTGCTTTTATTTTGTCCCTCAAAACAGCTTCATTTAAATTATGAGAATACCTTGATTGTTTTACAACTTCTTTGCATTCATCATCTTCAGTCCAGAAGGACTCAAATCAAAATTCTCTTATTTTTCTAACAGGATTAGCACTACATAGCAGTAGTAAAGGACTATGGTCGGACCCAATAGCTGGAAGAGCAAATGCCTCGGCTTCCGGGAACATAAGCCTCCAGTTTAGATTGCATAAGACCTTATCCAGTTTCTCTTTGACCAGGTCAGCACATTCCCTGTTGTTTGACCAAGTATAAGTACACCCTTTGCAATCTACTTCCATCAACGAGCAATAACTTAAACAGTTTTGGAAAGCCTGCATACGATAGTTTTCAACCATTCTATTTCCCACATTCTCCCAATGATAGAGCACTTCATTAAAATCCCCCAAGTAAACCTACGGCAAATCCTCCAAATTACTCACATGTCTCAATTGTTCCCATAATTTTAATCTATCTCGAAAAATATTGGGAGCATGAATACAAGTCACCCACATTTTGTTCTGGCGATTATAATCCTCACACACCAAGTTTATCATTTCCTGGGAAGCTGATTCCACCGTAACTACACCTTCCTCATTCCATAGAACCGCTAAACCCCCGACGATTCCTATTGGGTTCTCCATAAAATTGTATTTGAATTTCAATTGTCTTATAATGCAAAAAATTACATTTTCTTGATTTTTAGTCTCCATTAACAGAATCAAATAGGGCCTTTCGTGAGCCGAGATGGATTTCAAGTTTTGGACCATCAGTGGTGTGCCCAATCCCTGACGGTTCCAGCACAAGATCTTCATTTGTGAACCGGTGGCTTGTTAGGGTTAGCCACCGAAGCCCATCCCATAGTACCCTCCAAAATACTAATGAGGGTTTCCTGTAGTTTAGCTTCATCAAGGCCAGACAACTATATAGGGACAGAGTGATAAGGGTTATACCTCTTTAGTTTCTTTGCTGGTGAGCACTTTAAAGCCCTGTTTACTTTTTTTGACCCCTCTTTTTTTGGCCAGGGCAAAGATTTCTCTATTTGCATCACCTGTTGTGTTGCCTCCTCAATGCTCATTAGGCAATTTCCCATGTTTGAGAACCCGTATGTTTGAGAACTTCTATATCAAGTAAATAAGTTTTTCACCCAAAAAAATTGAGCTAATCTCATACAGTTTGAGTCAATTTGACTTATTTGAAATCAATATTGGCAATTGAGCACGAAAGACATATCAATTGAACTAATCCCCAATATGGCTAAATCAAATCAATTGGGATGAAATTGACACTACCCATGATGTAATTGAGACACATTAATTCAACTGACATGTCAATAGTCAATTTGATTGAATTGAGCCAGTTCAATTTGAACCATGCTGGTTCGATTT
The DNA here is from genome assembly GCA_014182725.1 of Eucalyptus brandiana. Classification (NCBI taxonomy): domain Eukaryota; kingdom Viridiplantae; phylum Streptophyta; class Magnoliopsida; order Myrtales; family Myrtaceae; genus Eucalyptus; species Eucalyptus brandiana. The sequence continues at coordinate 21,424,140 of CM024671.1, read as the reverse complement.
GACCAACTTGACCTAAATCACTTAACCAAAGCCTAATGAAATTTGAGATTTTAATTGCATGCTTAATTAAACTTTGCATGTACTTAGGCTCGTGATGCATGTTTGATTGGCAAGTAGCTTAATGGGCATCATTAGTGATAATTAATGATTAATAGCTTAGTCTATTGCTTTGTGAGCACAAGTGGAGGCTAATCACCATTAATCTTAATCAATGAACCTTAGTTGGGTTAAGAGGGGCTCGAGATAATCGAATTGTGTGATCTAATCTTAAAGCTTATTCTGAGGAAAATTGATTGAATTGATTTGAATATGGTCAATGTTTTGCTTTGCTTGGATGTATATCATGAATTGCATGTGTGGATCATTGAATGCCAAAATCGACACCTGTCAAGGTGTAGCCAATGGTGGTTGAGGAGGCAATCTGAATAGAGCTGATGGTGATAGACCGATGTCAATTAGTTTAGCTTAGATTAGTCCTAATTAGACTAGTTTAGACATTTCTATGCTAATTAGTATTTGTTTGTTATATAAAATCAATTAGACCTCACTTCACATTCTAAGGAATTGTTTAGTGTAGTCTAGCTAAGGCTTCACTTTAATCAATTCATTAGAATTAGGCTTGCCTTAGTCTTCAATAGCAAGTTTCCAAGGGGTCATGTCTCGAGGGTCAATAACAAGAGGTAGTAATATTATTTGCTTGACTTGCATCGGGTTTGTCATTTCTCAAACTTATTGTCAATACCTTGTGTGTTTACTTACTGCACTGTTATTCAATAAATTGATTGTTAATTTCTTTTTTAGACTAGGCTAGAATTAGCCTAGATTTTACGGAAAACAACACACAAAAACATTTACATGTCACCTAGTGGCTTTGATGACTTTAGGATCATATTTTGTGCTAATCATAATTGCATGACCATTTAGGTAGCACTCTTCCAATTTAATGGTAACCAAAAGGGCATTAATAGAAATGTTAGTGCCATCAAGTCCCTGAACATCAGAATCTTTGGTTGTGTAGAAATCGAGATAATCCTCCTGTGTCTCAATTGGTTTCTAGCCAACTCCAAATGGCTAGCAATAACTCCTAGAAAATACTTAGGTTGTAATGAAATTTAAAGGAAATCTTGTGTCACATGAAGTATGGATTTAGAAGAGTGCGCTATTAATTTTTATAAACCTTCTTTTGGCATTTGAAAAGAGATGTGTTCAAGCCATCTTTGAAAAGATGACATGTTCACGCCGTCTTTTCATTGAACCGTTAGGATCATCTATTGACCTACCTTTAAATTTATCCTCGAGGGCAACCTCCCTAAGGTAGGTCACGACATCCCTCAAGGAAAAATCTTTGATTTTAATAAATCCTTTTGTTTCTTAACGCATAAACCAAGCATAAGTTACGTCTCTTTAAAGTCTCTTCAAATTAGTGCACTTGAGCTAACATAGAATTCAAATGTGAGTAAGCTTTACCCAAAGGAGTATGGGCAAGATTATTTATATTTCATTTTGCAGGATTCTTAGCTTGTAAATTTGGTGTGGACGATGAAAAATATTGCTTTCGTAGGCAGGAATTGAATTATCCCTTTGTTAAGCTGTCGCGACCAAATTTTTCGAGGGTGTGAACCACCTAGGGTTTTGGCTAATGGATTGTTAAGCCTAGACTTAACTCGGGCTCTCCCAAGCCCATACCAATTCGCGACTTAATACCAATTCGCGACTTAGGTTTGAATTCTTAACATGCATATGGATTTTATTTAGGAGTCGCCACTAATCTATTTTTGGTGGGTCGATTAGAAACCCAAGTAAAGTAACGGGAGATTTACTTTACTCCTACAAACCAGAGACTATGGGTACGGGGACTTGATTACACTAGATTTCTCTAATGCCCTTTCGGTACCATTCTTTTATTTTTAAAAATGTTTTTGCAGGCAGCTTGAATTAATTTAAATTTATCTCCCTAACATGTGAGGTTATCATGTGGGTACACAAAACACCAATTTAACACTCAAGTAAAGCAATAAATAAATTGCAGGACTCACCTCATAGCAACGAAATCATCTGCGTTGTTAGTTCAATTCACATCAACAGTCCTAGATATGATTTCTAGTTAACACGCAATTTTTGTTTTTTTTTTTTGTTTTTATTTTTCACTTATTTAGTGAAAATCATGCAATATGCAATGCATGCTATTAATCTAACATGAAATGATATGACATGGCAGTATAACTTAAATTATATGACATGAGTAAAAAAATGCAATAATTAAATATGCAATCTAAATTAACTAAAATGACCTAATCTTAATGACGGGCAATTTCTAATTAAATGATCCTAACAAAAATCACTAAATGACGTGCATTTCATGAACCTAATTCTATATGACGTGCGCATACAAATTTCTATTCTAAATAAGCATGCAATTTATGACGTGCAAAGAATGCCCTAATTCTAATCTTTTCCTTTTTTATTATGAAATTCGAAATTAAAACTGCCAAATAATTAAACATACAATTCAAATTTAAAAAAAAAACTAACATCCTAAATGACTGCATTTTTTGGATTTTTCATTTTTTTAAAAATTTGAAATAAATAAATTTCCTATTCTAAACATGCAGGATAACCCTAAAATGATGAATATTCTAAAACAAATCTAATCTAACTCAGATTTTTTCGGATTTTTCCTTTCTTTTACGGGAGATATCAAAATAAGACATCAAGAGCAGCACGGCAACAAATCAGGCAATGTATCATCCATGTCCATTTTGGAAATAAATTGACGAATCGTATCTCGCGCATGAGATCGGATTGACCAATTTTCAAATAAAATCACGAATCGTATCTCGAGCGTGAGATCGGATTGGCGATTTTTCCGTGCGATTGCAAGTTGTATTTCGAGCATGAAATCGGACTGTCAATCATACGCATGTTGCGAAATTAGGAAAATTTCCTAATTCATGTGGGATCAAGAGATATTTCGGATATGGCAATATCGATCAAACATTCAAAGAAAGATTGCGATATTGCGAATTAGGCAACGAGATATATGAAAATCAAATTGATTGAGAGTCTTACCTAATTCACAATGTCACGCGGGTGACCTCCAAATTCGGATGGATGATGGGTCACGGAAATCACCGTGAGGAAGGCCGGCGATCAGTAGCATGCACGGCTGCTCGGTAATCGTCGGGCATGTTCCACAAGACTGAGTATTTGGAATTCTGTTTGAGAACTTCAGCTTCTTTTCACTTTGCTATCAAGCTTCACCTTTTGCAAGTTCACATCGTGCGCCCACTATTCTTTCACTCGCAATTTGGTGTCTTTTGTTTGACCAAGTCTCAAGCTCCACTCAATCTCTTGAAGACCTCATCATATCCTCCCTTGGCCGTCCAAAACGTGCGTTGCCGACGATATCTCAATTGCAGTTTTGTAGATAGCCAGGGATGTGCGGACTACGATTGTGAGAGTTATGTAACCTGCAAGGGAAACAAAGAAACAAAACTTGCCAAATCTAAATTGCGAGTCGACTGGTGGAACACGTTGAGGCACAGCAAGCTGCCGTCACCAATCGTCGAGCGAGGACTGGACCACCACAAAGAACCGAGAGCAACGGTGCAGTAAGTTGTTTGCATTACTGGACCTCACGATGACTAAGCGGGCTACCGAGAAGTTGCTGTATTTTCACCAAAAATCTGCACGCAGATGGTAAAACATTGTATAAACATGACCGACTATCGTGAAAGCTCGTTGGGCTGGCCGCAAAAGAAAACATCAAACTTGCGAGATAACTTGTAATCGTCAAGAGCAAAATTGATATTGCAAGGGAACTGAGAAAGTTTCACTCTTTGGGCGCCAGGTTGGGCAAAAGTGTTATAGACGCAAGGCTCAGCGACCCATAAGGCGTCAGGGACTGGTCGTCGTTAGATGGACCGCTCCGTGATGATTGAACTGGCGGATCTAGAGTGGGGCCAGGAACCGGGGAAGCTCGCCAAGTTGCGGCGATGGTGATGAGCTCTCGGAATGCCGATGAGGATTCCCTGGACTTGATCGCGGGTCCGGCACGAAGAAAGGCTCGGTTGCCTTTCTTTCTCCTGACTTGAATCCGTAGCCTCCTTTTGGCTTTTCCTTCGTATTGTGGCCGGGAAAAGCTTCTATTAGTTGAACTTGACAGTGAGTGGGTGTCTGACTAGATCGGCAAACCACACTCACGAGAGCGGCCACCAATGTCACCGCTGCATCACCGTCTTCAGTTATGAAGGGCTCCTGCCATCTTTCGGGCTCTCGCCATCTTTCTCCCCTGCTACCCCTCACGTATATCGCTCTCCTCTGTGTGGCCGGGTGCTCGCACATATGTGGCCCCCTTTTATTCTTGGTCTGCGAAGGTCCTTTATAGGCAGAGGGTTTGAACTATCATGGAAAGAAAGCATATTTTGTTTCCTTTTGTGCATGCTTTGAAATATATTCTATTTCCTTTTCTTTTCCTCATTGACCGGATGCCTTCTCTGCAGGGATATATCTTTTTTGCAAATCCGTGTGCCCGCAGTGTAGAACGTGCCCAACATTCCCTTCTCATGCTGATCTTTCGAATTTCCTTTGTGCATATTGTACGAATCGGACCAGATAAATTCTTTCCTCTTAAAATAATGCTGGTCAATTTCTTGCTCCCCACGTTGACCGAATTATGGCTAAGCGCATAATTTTCTTTCACGTGGATGGGCTTCTCCATGTGCGAATCGGTGGCCGCTTACACGTTGTCCTTCCTTTGCATTCGTTCCCTTAAATGCACAAATATGCCGGTGCCAATATGCTGGAAATTTCTTAATCAACTTTAACAATTTAGGACACCCGTGTAAATGTAATATCAATCACCACGGAGGAATTATTCACTTATCCAAAGTTTAAAGCCATCCATTCACCACCGGCCCAACAAATATGCAATTAAATAAAATATGCTCCTAATGACCATATGTTATGCAATTATATTTTTTTTTAGGGGTTAAAATTAATCCCTGATTTTTATCCGATAAATGACTAAACGGGTCGCCAAAATTTAGGTGTCAACATAAGCTTTTGACCAAATCTGCATTACAATCTTATGAAAGACCTTTTTAGATTGGCAAGATCGTACTACTTGCGAGAAAACTCGAACCCTTGTCGACTTAATGATAAAGGTAAGGTCAAGTGATTTTCACATTCTCACATCGATGGTTAGCATTTTTAAATGGGAATGAGTGAAAATCTCTTCATGACTAAAAGTCTCTCATTTGGCATTTTCAAGAAATCCACGTTATAGGTAGAAATTGTCTTGATAATGATGCTCCCCGGTGGAAATTTGGTAATGCAAACGTGATGAATTGTTATGCTCCCCAGTGTATGTGTCTAGGATAGCTTTAACTGTCTATCTCCCAAATAAATGCATAGACGCAAACATGTCCTACAGATAATATACTCTTGAAGATTGAAGAGTCTTTACATTAGCAAAGTCAGTAGTGAGTACATCAACTATTCGGACTTAATTTTGAAGAAGTTTTCAAATGCTTGTTCCTGATATTCGGCCTACTTGAGTTGTCAAAATCTTGACGCTCAAGCCACTCAAGCCATCACTTCATTTTTTTCTTTTTTTAAATCTCAAGCAACTTGACCTATTCAGGTTGTCCTAAGTCTTGACACTCCGCCTATTCGAGTCACTACATTCGAAACATAGATAATTCGGCCTGCTTAGTTTATCCTAATACTCAACATGTCGGCCCACTCGATGTCACCAAATCCTTAACATTTGGCCTACTCGAATTATCACAAACCTGACACTTGGCCCACTCGAGTTGTCACAGTACCGTTGAATTCTCGAAATTACCTGAGGTGAAATCCAAGCATTCTCATAATGAATTCATCTGAATATCCAAGGCGAAATCCAGATTCCTCACCATAAATTATCCAAAGCATCTGAGGCAAAATCCATGTGTTCCATAAAAAAGAACTTGTTCAATCATCTGGAGTGAAATCTGGATGCCTAAAGACCATTACAATCCTGATCATATTTTTGAGATGAAATCTAGATATTGGCCAACATGAGTTGTTTCATATCTTAAGTTTACATCACCAACCCATAAGTGAGCAACTGCGCGTAAGTTTTCTTTCATCACATCATGCGTTTGCATTAGCATCACATTGCCTTAAAAATGGGATCCACATTCTTGTCAAAAAATTTATTACATCGAATAGTCAAAATTTAGGCATTATTTTTGTCTTTAAATGCAAACTCTTCGAGCTCACATTTAAAGAGCAACAATTGTTGACACCTAAATTCTGGGTAATCATATATGAATTAATTGCATAGAAAATTAGGAAGCGACGTAAGTCCCTAGAAAAAACAAATTAATTAAACTGCATGTAGGTTAGGAGCAATTTTCATAGCATATAGATAATCTCATTCATAACATTTTAATTGGACCAACAGTTGTTTAAGGTTCTGAGCTTAATTGAATTATTTGGATTTAGGCATGTTAAGAAGCAAAACTCAGCTAGACCATGGAGATATTGTGTCGGAAATTATACAAAGAAAAGGGGGATATTGAGCTTTAATTGAGTTGGGTTTAGATCATAGAGTTAAAGACTTTAACCTTAATTAAAATAAGCCCTTAAAGGATCAAAGCCTATTATCAGTTGAGCCCACCGATGAGCAGAATCCGGCCAGCCCATGACTTTGCTATTTTGAGCTTGTCTCTTTTATTGGATTCTTATCTTGTTTGATTAATTTCTTTACTTAAAAAATATCAAATAGATTGCATGATAAATTAAGCTAAATTCTTTTTAGATAACATAACATTTTTTTTTTGGTAATAGTGCATGTTTAAAATAACTTTCCATGATAGGATAATATTTTACTCAAATAATTTCCTAATCCGAATTGGATAGTTATTCTTTTTAGATAGTTCATTTTAGGGACTTATTAATTATCAATTTGAATGAAAAACCCAAAAAAATCATGTGCATAGCATATAGTTTTAATTGCATTATCCACGCATCACTATTTGCTAGGTCATACATGTCATGCTAGGTCATAAGCCACTTCATTTATACTAGCCATGTCATGTGCCACATCATTCATACCATGGCATCTTGCTATGTCATGTGTCATTGCCAAGTCATTCATCAATGTTATGTCATCTTCCACATTATCATTTATGCCATGTCTTGATTACATGTTTAGAGCAATCTCATTGCATTATCCACACGTCACTAATTGATTGCATTAACTATTTCCTATTATCATAATTCTATCATTTAATTAAAGTCGCATGTTACATAGCATGCATGTTAGATTCATTTAATTAGAAATTAACTAGGTCATAGAGTTAAATACTTGCATGTCATGTCAAAGTAGTTAACATTTTTATGTCATTGTGTTTAAATTAAGCTAGTATTCCATGCATTGTATATAGCTTAGATTTCATTTAAAAGAGAAATCCCCAAAAATAATTAACTAGGATTCCATAATTAAAAATGACGCTTAATTTGATTAAATTAACTTTGTTTTAGATTGTTTGATTTACTCCAAGGTAAGTAAATACTTCCTCTTATAGCAATTTATTTATTACTTTGATTATTGGGTGTTAATTTGATTGATTGCGCACCACATGATCATATTTTGCATGTCAGTGCATACATTAAAATCAATCCAAATTGCTTGGCGAACATTTTGAAAATAAAAAAAGAAAAGTCACCGAAAGGACATTAGAGTAGTCTAGTGTAATTAAGTCGCAAAATACATTTAATCTCTAATTTGTAGAAGTAAAATAAATCTCACACACTTTACAGGGTTTTTAATCAACCACTGAAAATAGATTAATGACAGCTTCAAAATGAAAATAATTTGCATGTTAAATTGAACCTAAGTTATGAATTGTAAGGACTTGGTAGAGCTCGAACTATACTTAGACTTAGTAAATCATTAGCAAAACCCTATGTGGTTCACCTTTAGGGGAGGTTGCGACATCATCATCATTTGTTCATCAACAACATGCGCGCCTTATATCTATATTATGTTTGTACTATTGTTTCAATTTTGACTTATTATATTCCATAAAAGTTCTTTGCCAAACAACCTATTCACCTCTTCTCCCTATAGGTTGTATTGTTGGCCTCAACAACCTTGAATTTGATATCATGTTTAGCAAGTCTAATTTAAAAGTTTAAATTAATAGGTAAATAGAGATCACATGTATATAAATAACATATGAAATTGATTATTGAGTGATATGAGACGTTTCGATATATTAAAATTTCCATATAAGGAAATATCACGATTTCCAATGTATTAATTGCCCTTGTAACATGCACAATCGACATTTTGAAAATCAAAAACATCCTTATCAAACATTTTTAACAAGTGCCTTAACAAAATCAAAATCAAAATTACAATTACATACACGAACTGAGGACCAAATGATTGACAAGGTAGGAGATGACTACGGTGCACCAAACTCCATGTATTTGCCTATTTCCCCCTTCCTAAATCTTGATACTCTCCGAGTCAATTAAAATCTTTTTATTTTTTTTTAGTTGTTAAAATTTAGAATCGATGTTCCAATATATATTCTCCTGTTTTTTTAAACGAAATATAGACACAGGATCCAGCCAACATGATAAGGCGGTGTAAAAAAAGTGCGTAGGTTTTACTTTATTGTGCACCAAAGCATTGACAATCGTGCAGTTGGGTGTACCTGTCTCTAATTTTGCTCCATTTTCTTTTCTTTTCTTTTCTTTTCATTTTGATTTTTCTTTAGATTTTCTTATAGAAAATTCACCAATCCATGTGTGGGCCCGTCATCACTCCTCTCCATTAATTTAAATCTCCCACTTCCTATTCTTGGACGTGAACTTTCCCAACAAGAAAAAGTGGATAACATAACGCGGGCATTTAATGTACTCTACTCAATGCTCACCCCACCTCCATGAAAAGACTTTTGGGTCCTCTTGAAGAAGATATTTATGCAATTATTATATGACATGCCATCAATACATGAAAATGAGAGTTTGATGACGAGTGATAAGCTTTTTCAAAATTTAAATACAGGACGAGTCAAGATTCTTATCGTGCGGGTATTATAAATTGGCTCGTTAAACAAGTTCGTCTTGGAAACGATATGTTTTGCCATAATTGTCAAGACTAATTGAAAAAATTGATTTACGGTGCCATGCGATAGCACCTATTTTGGTATGTAATGGGGTTTCCTTGTCCACCTTGTCTTGTGAACAATTAAATTATGTTGCCAAACTTTGTACGTGAATTTTGCAAATTAATCTTAATATTGTCGATTATCAATTGATGGGTTTTTTTTTTCTCCTTTGCAAGAGAATATTACATCTTATCCATCCAAATCACTCTAGTAGGCTAAATGTTATATGTCTAGGGTAATATGATTAGCTTGGATGTCTATAGGAAAATGATTAATTTGAGTGAGTTTGTGATAAGATGTTTTGAAAGCATCTTAAAGTCTTCATGTTTAGTATAGAGCAATGCTAGGCACACCATTACCGATATAAAAAATTTAATATGATAACTAGCGTGGCGGGTTGTGAGAGCAATTAAGTATATGGGCCACATTCAAATATTCAATAACAATGTATTGTGTCATTTCGATCATAACCTAGACTCAGTATAAACATATATATTTCATTTGACATGATGTATGTACTGTCTCACTTGTTAATATGGTATCACATGTCCAATCAAGTCTCGAAGCCATCGTGAAAACTGAAAAAAAAAAAAAAAAAAAAAAACAAAGGCTAATAGATCTATGATTCAATGAGAAAGTAATTCATGAATAAGGTACACATTTTAATTTAATATCGACTATTAGATGTGACGCAATTCATTATCTTCGATAGTCTAGATTTAATTTGGTATGTAGAATAAACACACTTATAATAAGTGCTCATAACTTCACGTCAATATGATCCACGGTGCAGTTGAGATTTAGATTTATATTTTCTTCATCCAACGAGTAGAGTGGGTCGAGAGGAATCCACTATACGCGCTTGCAAGCATAGAAAAGAGAGAGAGAGAGAGGAATCCACTATATACGCTTGCAAGCATAGAAAAGAGAGAGAGAGAGAGAGAGAGAGAGAGAGAGAGAGAGCTTACATGGCGAGCATTCCCAAGCTCAACGCTATAGTGAGGACGGCTCTCGACAAAGCTATATCAGCCATCGCGACTGTCATCGTCTTCCTCGTCCGTCTCTTCGCCGACGCGTTCCGATGGAGCCGGTACCCTCCGGCTCTCACTTTTCGCCAGAGACACCCAGCTCCTCCGTATTGCGCAGTATGTCTGCACAATGTCGCCGCCGGCGAGCGCTACCGTAATCTGCGAGAATGCGGCCACTGCTTCCACGCCGAGTGCATCGATGTGTGGTTTGAGCGTCACTCCACATGTCCTCTCTGTCGGAGTCACGTCGCCGGGGTCAGTCCTCTGCATAACAAGGGCGGACATGGGCGGAGCAGCGGCGTGATCCTCAGTTTCCTGTTGTTCTCGCAGAGCATTTTTGGGAAGGGAGTTGTGGTTCCGGGTGAGAATTCTCGGTAGGCGACGTGGCTTGAATAAACGTTGGTTATGCCGAAAATGATTTGCCACTACTTTAATTTCTCCCATTTAAATAATTTATGGCATGGTTCAATTTGCCATTGAGATCAGCTTTGTTTCAGTTAACTGTATTATTGGTAAAGGAGGTGATGAGGGAACTTTTGCTCATGTTATTGGCTTTTGGCTTTTGGAAAATATGTTCGTTTGTTTCTGTTGAGGGATCGGATGGATGCGCCGAGTTCCCGCGAACCGAGTGCATCCAAGCTCATCAGATAACGTGAGACCAACCGCAAGCAAAGATCGTGATGCGTTAGAGTCGTATGCATCCCGAGCACATAAGTATTTGAGTGTTATCAAATTGATTAGACACATAACCTGTCAAATAATCTACTGAGCTAAGATTATCTATGAATTTCCATCTTAATTTAAGTTTCTATGTTCGTCATTGACCAGCGATCCCCTCATCGGCATAGGAGTTGCGTTGTAGATAGATAAAGCGTTCTTAGTCAAGTGAAGTTTTTCCATTCATCATTTATCATCTACACGTAATCTTTAATTATATTTTCGAATCTGGGTAAGCTTGATTTGGTACTTGACTCAAATACGCTCAAATAGCCCAACAAATTCTTATATCCACATACTTTTAACCTTTATCATCGGACATGATCGGAGGCTTCTTCTGTTCTGCGTTCATATTTTATGTTATGAAGTATTTAGAGTGCTTTTAACATGAGAGAAGCATGCATGGAATAAAGCTTGTATGTTGCCTTCTTCCTCCGGTCGTCCGGGCCCTCGTTCTTAAAATTTCGTTAAACGACACTCCCATCAGCATCAACTATTTTTATGACATTTTTTCTTTGGCTAACCATAAATTATTTCAAATCCTAGGAATCGCCGGAGTAATAAGTTTATTCATCCTTGTTACTGCAGACTTAAATTTAAATCGACACACTTGCGCATTCTGTTAAGGCCATTCTTTTTTTTTTTTTGGTAGAAATAAGTAGCTTTCATTACTTGCCAAAAAACGGATAACAACTAGATTCAATATCTAAGCATAGGATTAAGCGAAGAGGGTGGGGAGGATTATCAATCCAACTCAGTGGGAGGGAGCCATTATGATGGGCCCTCGCTACCCAATCGGCCGCTTGGTTGGCTTCTCTGGGCTGAAAGATAAGCCGGGCTTGAGGATGAAGGCCCAACAGAAAGGTCCAGTCGCTGATGAGGGACTTAGCAGCCCACAGTGCTTCCCTTTGTCCCATAATGTTTTCAACAACCACTAAATTATGTGAGGCAAAGAGAAAGTACGGGTCAGAAACTGAACTGAACTCAGTTCGTGAGGGTCGTGTGTCCAACATCTTTTTCAACCAGAGCAGCCCCTCTCTCATAGCTAGGGTTTCCACCACCAGAGCCGAAGTAGCGTGATCGGCTTCACAAGACCATCAACAAGAACGCCATACTCATTTTTACAGATCACAGCCACCGATCCAGTCATCGATGAGCTACATCAAGAGCTGTCCACTTTTATTTTCCAAATCTGGTTCTTCATTTGTGTCCACGGTTTGGGGTGTGAATGTTTGCTGATGTTTGTCTTAAGGCCATTCTCAGGAGCACAATATTTGCAGTGGGTATGCATGATATCATATGGGAATTAATTGGTGGTCGAACATGCCATCGATATAAAAAAAAATCATTACACTATTGGTTTTGCAAAATTACGTATGACTTCAAATTATTTCTTTTTTGTGTGCGACTAATAGATTCTCGATAGAATAAGTTATTCGCATGCTGTAAGCGTGGACAGTTAGATGACATGTCCTTCCGTTTAGTACTAACGTAAGTTCCAATCCGCATCTTTTCTTCACGAGACTAACAATGTCATTCGTCCAATGTTTCTAAGTTCCTATTAACATGCGACACAAGTAACCTTAAATGAATTCAGTGCCGTGCCCAAGTTGTTCATTGTTGGTGAATAGCAATTCACTAACTTCGTACTCACATTAAAAAAATAAATTATGATAAAACAAAAATTTTATCCACCTCACTTGAATTAGTTTAAAAAATGAATCAATTTCTATTTAGAAAAATTAATTGTCCCTCCAACTTCAGTGGGTACACTTGATTTTCATGGGTAGGTAGATCTGGTATTATATTTGATTGAATCTGGTGAAAATTTGCAGACTAGTCATGTGACGGTACAGTTCGGTAATGAAAAATATGGAACAAGACCTCTGTTAATTTCCTCAGATAATTCTTTCAGTATTTGCATTTTTATCTACCAATTTTTTGTATAATTTCCTAAGTCTTGTCACTCTTCGTGTCCGATCTATTTCCTTCCAAAGTCGATAGGTTTCATCTATTGTGTGAAGATGAAGTTCATGGACGATCAGGAGGGCCCAAATCAGCATCCAACAACAACAAATTCATCAGTACCATTAAGAGATTAAAGTACGGTCACACGCTAATCATGAAGTTGTTCTTATTTGGCGATGTCCCTCTCGAGCGTCCGGAAAAACAGATCCAACATCGTATTTTAGTGCCTTGAAGTTGTGTTCGGTGACCCAATTTTCCGTACTTGGAAGTTCCTTTGTCCATGTCCTTCGATTTCTTTATCTATGTTTCCAAGTCCAGCTATCCGTTACCTTGCCATGTCTTGGGGTGTTGAAGTAGGTAGGTGGGGACACTTGTTATGGCCAACGCGTTCGAATTAGTGTGAGAAAAACATTAAGATCCATGATACCCAGTTAGAAAGAACATGTAAGTAAATTTGTTGGAAGATATGCAGGATCTATTTTTGGTTATGATCATGCATTAGATCAATTAGGGATTAGATTGATTAGATTGAGATATTGATACGATTGTAAAATATCTCTTTTCCTTTTATTCATGTATCTTCTGTATTATAATTACAGTGTAACGAACATTGAATGATATACAGAAAAACAGAAAAATTCCCAAAAAGCTTTACGATCTCTTCCTTCCTTCTGTCTGTTCTTTACTTCTCTTCGTCTTCTGACATGGTATCAGAGCTTGGCTCTTAATTCCGCTTCCAAATACATTGATTGCCTATCGAAGCTTTCCGATCGCAAAACTAGATCAAAGCAAAGAAGGAATCAAAAATTCATTAGAGAAGAAAGAAGCAGAGGAGGTTACTTACCATGAATCCACCAGAAAATCCACCCTCTGGCACGGACATACCGTCCACAGGAGAGGCTACATCTGCACAGCAAGTTCAAACCACAATACCGGCAATCCAACAGCAAACTCAAACTCAAAATCTGCCATGGCAGTATTACCCGGCTCAGCCAAACATGGGGTTACCCGTTTCTGGGCATCCTTACCACTGGGTACCATATCCATGGTACGTTGGGGCTTCCCCAAATGCATCATCGCTAGGGGACGGGAGCGGCTGAGCAACCCCCAGCCCGACGGGAGTCCGCCAACCATGAATGGGGCAAACTCAGCCGTCGGTCCAGAACAAGTGAGCGGGTCGAGTGAACCGGGTTTAGGGTCGAATCCCTACCCGGGTGTTTCTAATGCGGCTTATGGATCCGGATTTGGCGGATCGGGTACAGGGGCGAACCCCTACCCAAACTATGCCCGGGCTTCCTTCCGTTTCCGATCGCTGCCGTCACTGGCCGACCGGAACCTGGCGACCCTTTATACGTATCAACCGCCGACGGACCAGAACTGAAATTGATCAGTCTACAACTCACCGGATCGGAGAATTACTCAAAATGGTCGCAGGATTTCCGGAGAGCCCTTGTAACGAAGGACAAAGACGGATTTCTCGACGGAACAATACCCATACCGTCGGACGAGCGGCTGGCCAGGCACTGGAGAAAGTGCAACCACCTCATCCGAATGTGGATTGGCAATTGCATTTCTCCAGAGGTGGCCGCCGGGCTTCCTCCGACGGAAGATTCAAAAAGAATGTGGGATAACATCAAAGAGATGTACGGGAAACTAGATCAAGCCAAGATCTTTTCCCTCATGCAAGAGTTAAGCGAGTTAAAACAGGGAAATATGATCGTCACGGCCTGCTACAACAAATTGTCATCTCTCTGGAACCAACTCGAGGCAACGGAGGAGAAGCTCGAGGGACCAGCAGAGACGCTCCAGCAGTACAGATCCATCAAGGAGAGGGAGAAGGCGACACGATTCCTTTTGATTTTGAATGAAAATTATCTAACCTTTCGATCTCAGATCTTGGCGATGGATCCAGTGCCTCCCCTCAGACGAATCTTCCAACTGGCCGTTCAAGAGGAAAGCCAAAGGCTCGCGGTTCCGGAGCAAACGCGAGGAAGCGACAGCATCGCCCTTGCGATGCGCGGCGTCCGGCGAGACTCGGGACAAACCCTAGCCCGAGAGAGAGAGAATCGCGAAAGGGGGCTAGGGTTCCAAGGAGGATTCGCATGGCCCCTTAAAAGAGAGGGGACGAACGGTCCAGATCTTCCACCGAGATCTAACGGTGGACAGGAGCTCCATCCGTTCGGTGAATCCGACGGTGGATATCATCCCTCGATGAAGGGATCCGACGGCCAGATTTATTCCCCATTAAATGAATCGGATGGTCAGAATTATTCCTTATCAAAGGGATCGGACGGTCAGGTTTTTTCTGCATCTTTAAAGAATTTCGGTCACAATTCGAAAGGAAGAAGTAGATTATATTGTGAATATTGCAAACGCCCACATCATACCATAGATAATTGTTGGAAATTGCATGGTAAGCCAGAAAAAGGAAAGAAAAAAGAATATCTTCATGAGCCTACCAAGTCCTTTGGACCAACCGGTCGAATTGCGATCAACCTATTACATATGGGCGTGATCGGTGATGCGGACTTTGCAAAAGGTCGATGTTGGGAATAAAGGAGCAAGTTTTTTAGGTATTTCTCATTGCCTCGATAAATTCTATTTCAAGAAAAGCTTGGATAATTGATTCGGGGAGTGAGCGATCATATTGTTTGTGATAGAGGATTTTTTTCCAATATGCATAAGAAATTAGATACACCTATTTCTGTGCAATTGCTGAATGGGAACATTACTCATGTCACTTTGACAGGCACTGTCCAATTAAGTCATCAAATTACCCTTCAAAACGTTCTTTATGTCCCGCAATTCCAATTCAACCTGATTTCTGTCTCCAAAGTCTGTAGAGAAAATTCATGTCAAATATTCTTCGATTTTGACACCTGTCTTTTCCAGGCCCGTTCGACTGGCAAACTGATGGGCTTGGGTAACCTCTCTGAAGGGCTTTATTTTTGGATCAGTTATCCTAATCATTTTGATTTATCTTCCCTGAATAAAAAATCGTTGTGTAATCTATCTACCAATGATAATGGTTTTCTTTTGCATTCACGAATGGGTCATAGTGCACTCTTTCCTTACTCTAAATGTGAAATATGCCCACTTGCAAAACAATCTCAAAATCCTTTTCCTTCCAGTACAACTCGTTCCACTGAAATTTTTTCTCTGATTCATATGGATGTTTGGGGACCCTATCACACCCCACATCGGGATGGTTCACGATATTTTCTCACGATTGTGGACGATTACTCGCGTGCCACATGGGTATTTCTGATGCAGTCAAAGGCACAAGTTGTTTCTCATCTGAAGATGTTTCTAGTCCTGATTAAAAATCAGTTTAAAAGGTCGATTCAACGGATTCGCACTGATAATGGGACAGAATTCTTTAATAATGATTGTAGTTCACTCTTAATGTCCCATGGCATCCTTCATGAAAGCTCCTGTATTTATACTCCACAACAGAATGGGGTAGTAGAGCGCAAACATCGCCATCTCTTGGAAATCACCAGAGCACTGAAAATTTCAAGGATCTATCCCAGAAAATTATTGGGGAGATTGTGTTCTTACTGCAGCTTATTTGATCAATCGAATGCCAACACCGATACTAGATGGCAAATCGCCTTTCGAACTACTTTATAAAAAAAGGCCGACCTTAGATCATCTGAGGGTCTTCGGCTGCTTATGTTATGCTGCAGTGATGGGGCCTCGGGACAAAATGAGTCCTCGTGCTAGGAGATGTATATTCATGGGTTATCCAAATTTGCAAAAGGGATATCGTGTTCTTGACATAAGAACAGGAGATTTTTTTATTAGTCGAGATGTTATTTTTCATGAAAATATCTTTCCTTTTCGTGAAAGCTCATCTTTTCAAGACAACTTAAATGCTCCAACGAGTTCCCACCGAGTCCTAAATGAAGAAGAAGCATCCCCTGGTTTCCTCCTCATAATGCCACCAGCAGCAGATCCTCCTCTCACCTTGCCTGATTCTCATCCAGAAGGACTTCTGGATAGCGATCTTAAGGACACAACCAATACGGAGGATAATCCTCAGACACATGTAGAGGAACAATCTTCATCACCCGCACCGACAGCTCATCCACGTCGTTCAGGACGGGCCACAAGACCGCCAACCTGGACTAAAGATTATGTCTGTGCTTCGCTTAACTCACCAGGTATTCGCTATCCAATATCTTCTTACGTATGCTTTGATAAGCTTTCGTCAGATCATAGATGTTGCATTAGTCGTATTTCCGATGAGAAAGAACCCTCTAGTTATGATGAAGCATCTAGAGATCCAAGATGACAACAAGCCATGGCAGCAGAACTACAGGCATTGACTGATAACCACACATGGGAATTAGTCGCTCTTCCTCAAAACAGAAAGTCCATAGGATGTAAATGGGTGTATAAGATCAAGTATAGATCTGATGGTTCCATTGAACGTTACAAGGCTAGGTTGGTGGCCAAAGGGTATACGCAACGGGAAGGTTTCGATTATCACGAGACTTTCTCCCCTGTTGCTAAGGACGTCACAGTTTGTTCTTTTTTATCAGTGGCAGCTATCCATAATTGGTCTTTACATCAGATGGATGTTCACAACGCCTTTCTTCATGGCGATTTAGATGAGGAGATCTATATGGATATTCCTCAGGGTTTACGGAGACAGGGGGAGAATAAAGTATGTCGTCTCCGCAAATCCCTTTATGGATTAAAACAAGCTTCAAGGCAATGGTATGCAAAGTTTGCGAACTCTCTCATAACTGCAGGCTTCAAACAGTCCAAATATGATTACGCCCTGTTCACATGGACTAGAGGTATGTCATCTATCTACTTGATGATATATGTTGATGATATACTCATCATGGGCAACGATGATGCTGCAATAGGGAGTCTTAAGAAATATTTGTATGCTACATTCCATATAAAGGACCTAGGAGCGCCGAAATACTTCCTTGGTATCGAGATTGCTCGATCCGACCAAGGGATTTCTCTCAATCAGCGGAAGTTTGTATTGGAGATCATTTCAGAAGCTGGATTATCAGGATGCAAACCAGCAGTTATTCCTATTGAGCAAAACATCAAATTAACCACAGCGGATTTTCTTGGAGGGATATCTCAGAATGATGACCCTATACTCAAAGATCCGACAAGTTATCAGAAGCTCGTTGGAAAACTCATATATCTGACTATGACCTGCATTCGATATTTCATATGTTGTGCAAACTCTCGGCCAATTTATGCACGGCCCGAAGGAGTCTCACATGAATGCAGCCTTAAAGGTTGTGAAATATCTAAAAAATGCCCAGGACTCGGGATACTTCGCCCGTAAAGTGTAATATGGAATTGACGGGATACCGTGATGCAGATTATGCAACTTGCCCAATGAGTCGAAGATCGACATCGGCTTTTGTATTAAATTCGGGGAATCTCTTCTTTCATGGAAGACCAAGAAACAGGCAACGGTCTCCTTATCTTCAGCTGAAGCAGAGTATCGGGCCATGGCGAAAACTACATTTGAAATCATGTGGCTGCGGGGACTACTTGGAGATCTTGGGATAAGGCTAAAAGGTCCAACGAAGCTGTTTTGCGACAATGATGCAGCCCTCAAACTTGCAGCAAATCCCGTGATGCATGAAAGAACGAAGCATATAGAAGTGGACTGCCACTTCACTCGAGAGAAGATTCAAGAAGGAATCATTGAGACAAGAGGAATTGGAACCGCAGAACAACTGCGGACATCTTCACCAAACCTCTATGTCAAAGACAGCATGCATATCTTCTAAGCAAGCTAGGAGTCTTGGATATCTACAAGCCACCAGCTTGAGGGGGAGTGTTGGAAGATATGCAGGATCTATTTTTGGTTATGATCATGCATTAGATCAATTAGGGATTAGATTGATTAGATTGAGATATTGATACGATTGTAAAATATCTCTTTTCCTTTTATTCATGTATCTTCGTATTATAATTACGGTGTAACGAACATTGAATGATATACAGAAAAACAGAAAAATTCCCAAAAAGCTTTACGATCTCTTCCTTCCTTCTGTCTGTTCTTTACTTCTCTTCGTCTTCTGACAAAATTGTCAAAAGATTTAGCACTAAATTGGCCAAATTAAAATTTTATAACTGATACAATATATGTACAATGGGCTTAGGGCTTATTTGGTAATTATCCTTATTCAAATTAGTATGAGAAGAATGTTAAGGAAAAAAAAAATACATGAATTTTCATCTTTTGCTAAAAACATTAGGTCTACTTCTTAGAATATATATCTCATACCTCAGCTTGGTTAGAACGACTACAAGGCCCATCTAATGAAGAAAGCCCCGAAAGACTCTAGCCCCAAAACACCCACAGAGCCAACACCTCAACCCAAGTCTACCGCCACCGTCCCTCACCACCTACCGCCGTTCCCGCCGCCTCAGACCACCCCACTGCTGCCAAGAACACTGCCCACTATCGTCCCGTGACGCCTAAATGCCCTCTTTCTCTTCCTCAGAGATGGTTCGAATAGGGACCAGACGACTTATATAGGGCTATAATTTAATGGACGGGATTCAACCGAAGCCATCACGCTGTTTTTGAGTATCTTATGGGCCCAAATAGCACCTGCCCGACAAGTGATCCGTCGAATTATGATCCTGTGTTTTATCATCCATAACATTCAATCGAGTAATTAAAAAAAACCTATTCAGTTCCGTATAGAAGGGCAGTATTTAGGTTTTCTCTTAAGTGTGCAAAAAGGGAATAATTTAGAAAATATTTTTCTCAAAATAATTGCTTGTGTCGTCTACAAAAATGAATGAACATAAAATATTTTCATCATCTCTAAAAATGTTTAGATATAATTTGTTATACATGATAAAAATATTTTTTCATCAATCAATTATTTCAAGTGATGTAATCGATTATTATCCGAAAAATAATTTCCAACTCATTCCTTTTCGAAAAGTATTACCAGTAAAAGTACACATGCATTGCGTGTGTATGCAGAAACTTAAATTTTAAAAATTGTACATATTATGTCATATTTAAATTATAAATAAATGACAAGAATTATCGACCCGATTTTGTATTCATATACGTGAAAAAGAAACTGAAATAATTTACTGATATAGTCATTATTTCGGAATGAGAATGTCGAATGAGTACAATCTTGAGCAACAAGCACAAACTGAGTGCTAGAAACTTAAGAATTAAATTTTCACATATCTAGCAACATTAACAAGCTCTACAGTTATGTCGCTCCTAAACCCTCACGCCTCTTCTTTCCGATTTAGGCTCTTGTCGCTTCACATGGCCGAGTGCGCCCCGCGGGCAGAACTCGTGTTGGAGGCTCGCTTCCCATGCTTCCTCTACGTCGAACATCATGCTTCCACACTCATGTTCACGTTCCATCCTTCTAAAGCATGCACTATCCTTGCTACTCGCCAAGTACCCATCACCCTTCTCGGCAACCAATTTTGCAGGCCTAGAAATTCGAGTTAATCAAAAAAAGAAAAACAAGAAAAAGAAAAAAAGGAAGTGCTGCGAAACGATTTCGCATGCCTTTCGCGCCTATAAGCATGGCTAGTTTCTCTTATCGGGTTTTCACATATGCGCGGGAGTGATTTCAATTTTAATAACAGAGATCAATGGCCTTATTCTAATTGAAAAACCAAAACAAAGTAACCTGCTCTTTTATATAACCCTGGATATTTTCGACCAAATACTAAGGGCCTATTTAATAACCATCTTTTTTTTTTCTCTAATCTTTTGTTTCCTAAAAAAAAAAAAAAAAAAAAAAAATGAGAATCTATTTGATAACATCAGCTGATTTCTCTATTTTCAAGATAAGAGAATTGGTTAGGGAATATATTTGGAATAGAAACAACAAATGAAAAAAAAAATCTATTTTCTTGTTTTCGAGAATGAAAAGAGAAATAATGTCATTTTAGAAAAACAAGCTCAACACAACCTAATACTTGTCTTTACACAATCAACACGAGGTCCGGTCTCCTGACTCGATCCAAGGCCCGCTTTTTCAGAATAAAAAAATAAGAAATAAAAATACTCAAAAATTTAGAAAAAAATTAGAAATTAGATTGAGTAGTTTTACGGAATCTCGGTGTTAATTCTAGTTTAGAATTAGTTTGACATAAAGAAGAGTGAAAATATTTTGATGAAAATTGGATTCAAAATTGAATAAGCTTTTAGGGCTTTACTTTATGGATTTTTAAATATTGTTTTCTTTTAGAGACAGTGCTAGCGAAACTTTGGTAACTCTAGTTTTCTTCTCTTAAGATTCTATTGAAAATTCTTTAAGATTATATGCAATTATGTTTTAATGGAAATTTAGATGGTTTGAAATAATTTTTTTGCCTTACTATTTGTCTTGTGTTCATAGCAGTTGAATGAGCTTGTGCTCCATGGATTTTCGATGTCATTTACTTGAAGGTTTGATGAGTTTGTGTAAATAAGTGCACCAACTTTAGGATCGCCTCCATCCTTAGTTCTTCTATCGTTGCCCATTCTGCCAAGTAGCGGTTGCTCTTCATCTTGCAGCAAAAAAAGCTCAAAAGGTCTATACATTTGTTTATTGTAATGCCTAAAGATTTATTGTCAACCTCATCATATTGTGAGTAATAAACCAATGGGACTCTTTGCTGTCATTTCAAGTCATCCATATTTGACTAACTATTATGTTGGAATTTTTGAGGCCATCTTAGAATATCTTGATCAATTAAATCCTTACAAAACTCCAGTTTTATATTGTTAAGTCTCTACAAACATTTTTATAATTAAATGAAAAAAATTGGGAATAAAATTTTTTAGGGTCATACCAAATGCATTTTTACTCTTTTTTTTAATAAAAATTTTGTGCATTTCATAAATACATTCTTTTGCTCAGAAACCTGTTCGGGGAATAGAAATGGGAAAAACTATTTCTAAATTTTAATTGTTTCCAAGAATAAAAATATTATGTAAGGCACCCTAAATTCCCGCCTTTCTTATTAAGACAATATGCAAGTTATGGTTAGTCTTGTATGATAGGTTAATATATGTTTATAATATTATCAAATAATCTACTAATAGGCATCGAGGTTAATACCTGATTAATAGGTACTGGAGAGAATATCAATATCTAGGAAGATAGGTGGCTAAAACGAGGTATTATAAGGGGACCGACCATCTCTAGTGACCCAACTAAAGTTGCTAGTTTGATTATACAAGAAGAGAGAAAGTAGGATGTTGGCATGCTCATTGGAATGTTTGATGAACAGATAGTAAACAAACATTCCAATGAACAAATAGTGAACAAACATTCCAATGAGCCGTGATAAACCACTTGAACCCAGTGTTCGAGTTTATTATGTGTTCTTTTGAGATAAAATTGTCCAAAAAGTCTTAATGTAATCTATTTAGCTAATTTTGACTAGAAATCATTGACGATCATCATCAGCCCTCCTAGGTGGAGGTGGATAGCCAGGGATGTGGCTCTATTAAAAAGACACCGTTTTGGGGTAATTTTATAAATTTTTGAGTTTTTTTCCCTTTTCCTTTTCATTTTTTTTAAAGAGATGGTCGCGGGGCCCCAGGAAAAAGTGGAATGGGGTTCAACGCCGAGCCACCTCCAGCTGACTCATGCAGTTGAAAGGATGCTTACCATAGTGGGGTTACACTCCATCCAATGATCCGATGTGCCCTCGTCTCATGAATTGTAGACCAACAACTCAACCTCGGCGTTACCCTTCTTCATGAGCTTTGTGTAGGCGGTCTCCACCTTGTTCTCACCATCCTCATCCTCATTCAACAAGTCAGCAAAGTAAGCCAGCTTGGTCGGAGGGAAGTTGTGAGTCTAAATGGCTCAGGGTGGGCCGCGACCCTCACCCATTGCCAGCAAGGGCTTGCTGGGCAAGAACCACGGCGCTCACCTGTGGTTAATGAGCAATTGAATGATTATGCCAAGGAATGCTCTGGCATAATGATCAAATGTGACAATACAAGTGCAATCAACCTATGAAGAATCCTATTATGCATTCAAGGGTGATGAGCATTGAAATTCGTCATCATTTTATTTGAGAACATGTGGGAAATTGCAATATTTGTATTGAGTTTGTGGAATCGAAGTATCAATTGGCGAACATCTTCATAAAACCTCTAGACAAAGTTGCATTTGAATTCTTAAGTGATGGATTTATTGGAATTGGGCTTACGGCCCATCCGCTCAAGTTGGGCCCAAAAAAGGCCCGACCCACGGGAATAGGGCCCGTGGATGGGGGAAGGTATAAAAGGGAGGAGAGAGAGAGAGAAGACAACCGTTGGAAACAAACGTACGTCTTCCCTTTCTCCCGCGCGCTCTCTCTCTCCAAGAAACAGTAAGCGTTTCTTCCCTTCAAGGTGCCATCGGATCGAACGGGGCCAGATTTTCTTCCTCTTTCGCATCGGTGTCTAATCCTGTGGCTAACAAGGTACGCTCGAATCCGTGGTGTGCTTTACGATCGGTGATACGTGTTGTTTTCCGGGCTTCGTCTTCCGCATTGATTTAGGGGTTCGATTTAGTGTCGAATCCCGGTTTTGGGATCGATCATTCCCAACATTGGTATCGAGCCCTAGTTCACGTTTTCCCGATCAATTTGATGTTTTTTGATTGATTTTTCGCAAAGGTTTTCGGCCGTACGGATCGGGCGTGAAATCCCGACACCCGAGTACTGTACGCCGTTTTTTCTGAGTTTCCGTAAGTCGGAATAAAAATCTGAAGGCATAGGAAGAAAGGCGACGTCGAGACGAGTCCGGGGACATGTCGCCGGCCGCCAGGAGACGCCGCACGCGCCCACACGCGCGGCCGGAAGCCGCTGCGCGTGGGCGCGACGCGCCCGGAAGCGCCGGCCGCCCGGCCCAGCGTGCGACACACGCGCCGGTGACGACCGGCACGTGCGCGCCGGCGACCGGGCGAAACGGCACGCGCCGGTCGGCGAACCGACGCGTGCCGACGTCGGGATGACGTCATCGTGACGTCACCAACGGTCGGTAACCGTCGGGATGACGTCATCGACGACGTTTCGCCGGGCGGTAACCGGCCGACGACCCGACCCGATCGGCGATCCGACCCGACCCGCTGGCACGCGCGTGGCACGTGCGAGATGACGTCTGCGTGACGTCAGCACCGCACGCGCGAGGCACGTGCGGTCGGTCCGCCCGCACGAGCGGTTCGGACGGCCGACGGCCTGTCCGGTCCGACCGGTTCGACCGCCGCGACCGGTCCGACCGGTCTGACC
Organism: Eucalyptus brandiana; assembly: GCA_014182725.1. Classification (NCBI taxonomy): domain Eukaryota; kingdom Viridiplantae; phylum Streptophyta; class Magnoliopsida; order Myrtales; family Myrtaceae; genus Eucalyptus; species Eucalyptus brandiana. Next base: position 21,399,998 of record CM024671.1, on the reverse strand, counting down.
CGCGCGCCCGTTGACCCGACCCGTTGACCCGTTGACCGACGACCGTTGACCGTTGACCGTCCGTTGACCGTTGACTTTGACCGTTGACCGTTGACCCGAAAGAAAAGAAAAAAAAAAAAAAAAAAAGGAATTTTTTTCTTTTTCAGTCATGCCTATGTGGGTTATAAGTAATCCATTTTTTATTCTGCATTTGTTGCATGAATTTTGGAAAATTATGTATTTTCCCTTATGTTTATTATGGATTATAAGTGATCCAAATTTAGTTCCGCATTTTGTTGCGGGAACTATAATGAGTTATGCGCGAGATACCCGCAAGCCCGAGAAGGGACGAGGGAAATGCAAGACTTAAAAGGCTGATGTCGATTTAGCTAATTATCGGTGGCATGACGGTGATTTAGTATCACATGTGATCAAGGTCAATCGATGATACAGAAATCATCGGAATGGTTATCTTATGCCGGACTTTGAGAAGGTGCCGGCTTTGATAAACACTCTTCCACCTGAATGGCAAGCAGTGTTTGATCGGCTATGGGAGGTCAACGTGGTCCCGGATTATAGGAAGCTAGTGGAAGCTTTTGTAAGAGAGTACTATAGGATTGAGTTGGCCAAAACTTCAACCCTTAGATTGAGCGCCACATGGCGCCGTGTGAATGCGCCTTGGTGGCGACATGAAAGCTCTCCAAAAGTTTTTCCTTGGTTGGCAAATGTGCCTTCAGTTTTCTCAGATGTTTTGACTGATAGATTAGAAGAGACATTCCCTATTTATTTCTTTGATTGATTATGTAATGATTACTACCTAATTGTGTTAATTGAAAGCATTATTGTTTTTTAATTGTATGTCAATTATCTGTTGCTTTCTGTTATTGCTGGTTGCTGTGGGTAATTAGCTGTGGGTAGTAATAGAAGCTTTTGTAGCTTCATAGAATTGATTTTGCATATGACAATCATATTAATGATAGTTTTGAGTTAGGATTTTTGGAGGATGATTGGACACGTAGTGACCTTTTGATTCGAAGCCTTACTTGAAATTATTTATTAATATGATGGGTCTATGCAAATAGGGATGCATAAATGATAGGCATTAATTATTCGTGCATGGTTGTCTCGATGTGTTGAGAATGATGGTTCAAAGAACTAAGAACGTGATTGCCGATATGAACGGTAACAATTGTGAAATATTGAATAAGAAGATTCAATATGTCTTTGGAAAAGCAAGAAGCACTAGAAGCTCTTGACCATGTTATGGAAGATCTTAAGGATGCCATGCGCCACCTTGAGCTAGTAGAGGACCGCCTAACGGCATTTGAGCCGAAAACGGACATTTGCAATGCCGGTTCTAGCTCGAAAGGGCTTTGTGCTCTAAGCGCAAACGTATTGATTCGTTCAATCGTGGGAATGCAAAGGATCAAGTCCTTATTGCAAGAAATCAAGAGTTAACCAACACAAGAGAGGAAAACGTCCTCAAGTGAAGAAAATGTCAAGGGTGAGGTGTTACAATTGTGACAAGAAATGTCACTATGCTTGCAAATCGTTGTGAGTCAAAAGTCAACACCTCTTGTACATTTGAGAACTTTGCTTATGTGTCAAGTTCTGTATTATTAGCTGAATTCAATCCTTTGTGGACTGTAGATTCAGAAGCGACAGACCGTGAAGAGAAGGATAGAGGATCCTTCGTTGAATTCCGACAAGTACCAACGGAACTAAGTGGATCCATATGGGAAACAACTCAGAGTGAAGTAAAGGAATTGGCACCGGCCAATTGAACATGAGTGGTGGACGCACCTTAATGTTCTATATGCTCCGGAGATTCGTCGAAATTTTTGTGTCTGTTTTGATGTTGGTTAAACTTGGTTTTAGTATGAACTTCCGCAATAGTAGTGTAGATTTGTATTTGGATACAAACTACTATGGTTGTGGTCACTTTTTAGATGGTTTCATTGTACTATATGTTGACTATAGTTGTGTCAATATTTGTTATTCCCTTGTTTCACGTCTTCTACTTCATATGATAATGATGTGAATATGGTGGCATGCTAGACTTGGTCATATGGGCCAACAATGTATGAATAGACTAGCTATAGATGGCTTGTTGGACAACATTGAAAAAGTCGATTTGTCCATATGTAAGCATTGCCTAGTAGGGAAAACGACAAGGAAACCATTTGGAAAAGGTAAAAGAGCTGAATTTCCTCTCGTATTTAAATCCATTTGGACGTCGTGGTTCAATGAATGTGAGAGAGGAAGGCAAGGGGCTGTTTATTTCATCACTTTTTTTTTTTTATAGATGATTATACTCGAGTCGGATATGTCTATTTGATTTCTCATGAATCTGAAGCATAAGTTGTTTCAGAAGGTTTATGAACCTGATAGAAAATCAATTAGACAAGAAAATAAAAGCATTGAAATCCGATCGAGGTCAAGAATATTTATCTGATAAGTTCAGAAAATTATGTGATGAAAAAGGAATATAAAGATAGTTGTCTATTCCAAATACTCCTCAACAAAATGGTGTTGTAGAGAGAATAAACAGATCCCTACTAGAATGGTTAGGTCCAAGATGGCGCATGCTAACTTACCTATCACTCTTTGGAGTGATGCGTTGTTAACTGCCGCCAATATACTTAACCGGATGCCTTCCAAATCAATTATTTCCACTTCATATGAGTTATGGACGGTTAGAAAACCGGACTTAAGTTTTCTTAAGCCATGGGGTTGTGCTGCCTATATTCATGAGTCCTCTCACAAGTTTGGGAAATTTGGTCCCAAAGGAAATAAGAGTATTTTCATGAGATACCGCGAACACTCGAAAGGGTATGTGTTCATAGGTGAGCAGGAAAGTGGGAGTATAACTGAATTTGAATCACGGGATGTTACATCCTTAGTGGATGAATTTCCTAAGAAGGGCGAAATAAGGGAAGATTGTTCCCTATTTGAAACCTTGGATCAAGATAATGATGTCAGTGGAGTTCGTCTAAGTGGGAGTAATATGAGATGTGATGAATTGAATTCAACTCATTCTCAATTGCAACCACTCGATGTGACAACATCATCATTACCTAATCCAAGTGGGAGCATGATGGGGAATGATGTGCTAAGTGTACAATCTCCCATATGGTGAACAAGTCGCCAATGTATTCCCCGTCAATGTTTTGACATTGAAAGGGAAACTTTTATGGTTGCTCCACAAGATGAGGATGAGCCAAGAAATATTAATAAGGCTCTAAATTGCCCTAATAAGAAAAAATGGATTCATGCAATGAAAGAGGAAATGGAGTCAGTGAAGTCAAACCATGTTTGGGAACCGGTTGATTTTCCAAAAGGACGCAGAGCTATTGGGAACAAACGGGTTCTCAAAATAAAGCAAAAGGCTGATGGCTCGATAGAAAGGCATAAGGCTCGCCTTGTGGCGAAGGGGTATAATCAACAGGAAGAAATTGATTATGAAGATATATTTTCTCTTGTAGTGAGATTTACCTCGATTCGCATTATTCTGGCAATAATGGCAAGTATGGATCTTGAGTTACATCAAATGGATGTAAAGACTGCTTTCCTCAATGGAGAATTAGAGGAATGAACATATATGGAACAACCTGCCGGTTTCATAGTGAAAGGCCAAGAAGAAAAGGTATGTCGACTTTGGGGGTCGATATATGGCCTTAAGCAGTCGTCAAGATAATGATATATACGTTTTTATAATGCCATAATGGCATATGACTTTACAATGATAGATGATGATCATTGTGTATATATCAAAATATCCAATGATCAATTTGTGATCATATCATTATATGTTGATGATATACTAATTGCCAGAAGTAATATGGAGTTTGTCAATACTGTCAAAAGTTGGTTGTCTTCCAATTTTGAGATGAAGGATATGGGTGAGGTTACATATATTCTTGGAGTTAAGATTTCAAGATTGTAAACCCATAGACACTCCTATTGCAAAAGGTGAAGGATTGAGCCATAGGCGTGTCCAGGGACTCCACAAGAGAAGGAATAAAGGAAACATGTTCCTTATGCTAGTGCTGTTAGAAGCTTTATGTACGCTATGATGTGTACAAGACTTGGCATATGTTTTGCAGTTGGAATGGTGAGTAGATACCAATCCAATCCGGGTCTAGCACAATGGAAAGCCGTTAAGAGAATACTGAGGTATCTAAAGGGGACTGCTGATTATACGATGAGTTATAAAGGAAAGGATCTGCGACTCTAAGGCTATCCCGATTCGATTGGGGAGGAGATTTAAATGAAAGGAAATCTACCCTCGGTTTGTTTTTTCTTCGAATGATGGCACCATATGTTGGAGCAGTAAGAAACAAAAGTGTATAGCCTTGTCCACGATGAAAATGAGTTCGTGGCATTATCAGCAGTAGTATAAGAAGATGTTTGGCTTTAGAGATTTTTTGGATCATTTAGGTGTTATTGGAAGTGCTGCAGATTTGTTATTTGTTAACTGTGATAGCAAAATAAAAGCGTACACCAAAGATCCAAAATATCATGGCAAGCCTAAACATATAGATACCAAGTATAATTTTGTCAAGGATATGGTTGCACGAAAAGATGTGAACGTAGAGTACATACTACGCATAGAATGGTAGCAGATCCTATGATAAAGCCAATACTTAGAGATGTGTTTTTGTGGTCATATGAAATCTCTAGGGTTGTGTAGAAGTTGATGTACTGAATATTGTAATTTCCCTAAGTGTTCACAATTTGATGAATTTGTGTTTTCATCATTAATGCCTATGAATCTTTGTTTGATCTTTATGCATCTTAATGCTCAGTGCATTACTTTAAGTTGAGAAGTATGTCGGACAGATATAAGATTAGCCCACTCACACGGGTAATCGCCCGTTTCTTGTGTGATAAATAGAGATGAGACTGTTTTTAAGCTTATTATCTAGGTGATAATCGAGAGCTCAAGCTTAAAACATGTATGTCGCCTTAACTAAGTGTTAAGATGAGGACATAATACTTATTATGTCTGAAAGTAAAATACCCCACATATTTTACCTTATCCGTCTAAGATGCCGATGTGAGTTCGATGAATTTTGTGAATGAGTAGATACGTGAACTCAAGTTAGACATTGGGTATGTCCGAACTATCATCGTACGGTATTGAAAGAGTAGACATACGCTCCATGGGAAAGGAGTTAATACCGTAATACGTATTTCATACTACGTATGCATGAGACGACCAATAAGAGTGACAAAAGTTTGATCTCAACTTTTATGTCGTGTGAGACTCTTGAGGACAAGAGTGTTCCTCAATTTTTTTTTTTTTGTCCCCTCATGACTCTTACTTATTCTCAAGATTTCTATTTAGTGTTTGCTATCTTAGGATGTTGCCAATGGTCATGAGTGATTCGATCTAATGGGGCATTTCTAGAAAAGCAAGTTGAACTGAAATTGAGAGTTTGAAGGAAAGAGAAAGATCGATTTTGGAGAATCACATTGTAGTTTTGTATTCACCGGTTAACCAATTATGACTGTCTTTGTGATAATCATAATTGTGAATACAATATATATATCATTATTTAAAAGAGATCAAGAGAGATATAAATGTGATTGATCGATCTAGGGTACTGCATACTAAATCTACTCAGGATGTGATGCCCATTATGAGCTGCTATATATTCCTAACAGATGTATGGCAACGAGCTCTCAAAGTATGCTGGTCGCACGGATTATTCACCAGTATGAATGTTGAAGAGAGGAAAAGAGGATTCTGTTCGGCCCATCATGTTAAGTGAGAGTCTATGATGGATTTTCTCTGATGAGGATGAGTAGGGCCTGTCCGCCCATGTTGGTTTTGTACCACCATGTGCGAGTGGGAGATGATGGATTTATTGGAATTGGGCTTACGGCCCATCCGCTCAAGTTGGGCCCAAAAAAGGCCCGACCCATGGGAATAGGGCCCGTGGATGGGGGAAGGTATAAAAGGGAGGAGAGAGAGAGAGAAGACAACCGTTGGAAACAAACGTACGTCTTCCCTTTCTCCCGCGCGCTCTCTCTCTCCAAGAAACAGTAAGCGTTTCTTCCCTTCAAGGTGCCATCGGATCGAACAGGGCCAGATTTTCTTCCTCTTTCGCATCGGTGTCTAATCTGTGGCTAACAAGGTACGCTCGAATCCGTGGTGTGCTTTACGATCGGTGATACGTGTTGTTTTCCTGGGCTTCGTCTTCCGCATTGATTTAGGGGTTCGATTTAGTGTCGAATCCCGGTTTTCGGGGATCAGTCATTCCCAACATTAAGGAATGAGTTTGGCATTTGCAATCCACTTGATTGAATCTCTAGCATCAGCAAACAAATAATCATCATATTGCAGAAGGAAATACGTCATCAACGGTGGTACAGCTACTGTCACAACCGTTGCTCTCAATCGCTCTATTCTCTTCTATTTCTACTCGCTTTATCCCTCATTCTTAATCAGCAAATTCTCTCCTCTCCATCTTCCCCAAAATTCTTCAATCATGCCTCCCAAGTCCTTAAAAGGGAACTGGCAAGTCAATGAGAAAATCATCTCGGACAGCTACTATTCCGTCTCGTGCTCCTAAGGGGCCCTCCCGGATCAACCTGACTCAACTTTCTAAGGGATCTATGGAAGTCAGCTAGTCGATCTCTCCATCTGGTGGTACTTTAAACGCATCGCAACAATCTGAACCAACCAAGAGGACTCATACTGATTAGACTCCTCAATCTCACTTTGAAGGACCATGAGAAGCCATTCCAGTTCGACCTATTCAAGGGGACATCATCTTTGCCCCTTAGATTGTATCAATCATAACTGAAGCGCAGCAACATGAGCTACTCGCTGAGCTTTTTCCTCAGCTTGAAGGCGCATTATCTCCCACTATGAGTGATCTAAAAGTTGCTGCTCTCAATTTGCTCCAGCACAATGGCCTCCAAATCTACATATGCACTAGCTCTACCGAGCACTATTCCTTCAACTGAAGTTCTTACTAAAGAAATCATGCCTACTACCGCTGAGGCTCCAACTACAACAGAGCATCAGGAAGAAGTAATTCTTGAAGAAGAAGAAATTCCTGAAACAATTGAGCCTCCCAGTATAGAAAAACAAGAACTTCCAAAGGACGTCAACACTCGTGCTGGTGAACCTATTTTTGATCCTTGCCTGAATCTGAAGAGAGACAACAACAACCGAAGCTACGCTCAATTTAAGCCATTTCTAGGTTTTGGATCCGATTCCTCTTATTCCTCTTGAGGATTTTTTTTTGGTAGAAATTCCTCTTGAGAATTTCTTTCTGTTGCTCATGAAAATCATTTTCTGTTACTCATTTCCCGTGAATCCATTGCAAATCACACTATCAATTTCTCTTAATTAGAAACACATGGGGTTTTCATTTTCGAGCTTTTTGAAAAGCTTTCTGTGACCTTCTTTTGTACCTTGCAAGAAGAAATCTACTCGCCTGTAGTGGCACATCTCTACTCCTATCTTCATAGTTTCATTTTCACTTTTGACAGTTATTATTACTTTGTTAATGTTGGAGATTTGGTTGATCTTATTCATCATCCTATGACAAGCTTTGAAAGAATTCCCATCTCTTCTCCTAAGGCATATGCATATATCTTGGAAAGCCCAAAAGCTGTCCGTCGTGATTGAACATGCTGCCTTTGAAAATGAATTTGATCTACAAAATCCTGATCATGTGTCTCTAACCCAAGTCCAACTCAACCAACAATCTCTCACACTTTGATGCTCGAATCATCTAGACTATCTTGAATGGAAGGAATTTTTCTCTGGTTCACATGATTGTTCTGCATATGGCTCGTGTGGCACAAAGAAAAATTAGAAAATCGCCTTGCGGTGCCCTGATCACTCTCTTACTAAGGGAAAAGGGTATCATCATTAGTGATGATCTTAAGGTTGACAAGCTGGCCAATGTGGAAAATAGCGAAGAGACCCTTAAAAAATGGCAATTAGGATAACTCCTCAAGGTTGGGTGAATCGGTGAAATGAAATTGTCTGTAACGATGAATTTGCTCAGCAAACTGTGCAAGCTAGACTCAAGGAAGGTGCGGAAAGGGCAATGCGTGGGAAAGAAATAGCATTAACAGCTCCGACTAGGCCTCCAACCCCTCGTACCAGACAAGAGATCATCGACTCAGGGGGAGCCTATGTACCGAAGACAGAAGGATGAGATCTCCAATGCAGATTTCTATGAAGCGTTTAAGGAACTTGAAAGCACGGTCCAAAATCTTGGACATTTTCTCATGCGTATAGAGCAAACCATCCTCGGCTTTCAATGCTACAGTCGTGTTCACCCTACGCCCCAGCCATTAGATGAAACTCCTCCCTCCACAAAGAAAAGATTCTATTGTTCTTAATTCCTTTTTAGAATTGTTGTTTGATTGCTCTTTCGTGTTACCATCCGCAATCCTCATCATTATTAATGAATGGATTTCTTTGATTATGACTATCGATCTTTGACTATGACAAAAAGGGGGAGAGTTTTAATGTGAATTATGAAATATGTTTAGAATGCTGATACATATGAAGTCACGTCAGTAATGATCTTCTTTACTTTCCTTATCATTTATGCCTATAAAGTTCTCAAAATGCTCATTGAAGATTACAAGAGATTATTTGCTAAAAGGCCAAACTTACGGTGCAAATCTCTCTATACCTACTTTATTATTTTGTATCTACAAGATAGTTTTGTCATCATAAAAAAATGGAGAGATTGTTGGAAACCATCCCTATAAGATTTTGATGATCACCAAACTATCCTTTGTTACTAGTAGTTACAATGATGAATGTAGATAGTGAAATAGCTTAATATCATCCATGATCCTTCCTATTGGCAAGGACGAGATACCAATTGAGATGGTGATCTTAAAAGTCTTTGGTACTGGTGACAATGGAAAAGATCATTGATCCTAACATTGCATATCATTCAATTGATATTATCATTGAAGATGGTTAGCCTAAACGTTTACAATCTGCATTGGTGATAGTGTGCGTTAGATTGTGGTAGTGATGTATCAGGTCTAATGATAGTGAGATACACATTGAAAGAAGACCATTGGTAGTTTAGAAAAGAGCCGTTGCAATTCTAGATTCCGTAGCTTAAAAACTGAGTAAGGTAGTAGAAAAATAGCTAACACGTTTCAAATAAGAGGTAGTAATGAGAGAATATTTGGTGTAAACTGCTCTAGATAGTGAAGCAACTGCTGAAGTAGTATAGATATTGTTAGAGAACTTCCTAGTGGCTCTCAAATGACTAGCTGGTTATCCTTGAAATTCCTCAATAAGTATATCGAGACCTAGAGTATATAAGGAGGAGTGAGGCTGTGAAAAGGGTTAGCCATAAAAACAGAATATGTGAAATATTGCTATTGTTTTCTAAGCTAAAAATTGTCATTGATCTTGATTTGTAAACCTCTTTGCATTTGATTTAGCACTGTAACAACTTATAGCCAAATGTACAAAGTAAGTGCAATGTTCTTGTATCTCAATACTATGATCTATCAAGTGAAGGGAATGACACTAGCCAATTGTAACTATAAAATTGATTACTAGTAGATTCTAGTTGCTGCTAAGGCTATTAGTCCAAGAGTGGATATAGGCTTGATCATAAACCAAACCACTAAACAACATTGTGTGATCTACGCACTTTAATTTACTTATCAGCAACACACATATTGATTAGTTTGCAATATCATCTTTAGTGCTGATTATTTGATACTTTGTAAAAGTTTTAATCCATCAACTCTTAGCCTATCATCCCTGCTTTTAGGTTGCATTGTTAGCCCTAGCAACCTTTATTGAATAAACAAAAAACCATCTAATTTTTTTGTGACATCTTGAATTTTCAATCATATTTTCAATTGAATAAATCGGGCATTTTATCAACGTGTCTATAGTGTTATTCTCTGAGCCGATTATTCATGAGATAACTAGACTATCTGAGGAAGTTATTAAGGGATTTTAACGCAAAAGACTTGAGAATTTGACTAGGAATTGACTGCTCGACCGTGCTAATTTACAAGGGTCATTACGACAATTAAAAAAATCGATTAGAGAATGGAGATAGGTCGATTCTGTTGGAGAAATCTTCTTGAAGTGTTTTGAAGCTGACAAAATCGTTTCCATCAGTCTGGTCTGAAGGCTTGCAGACTCTGCTGTTTAAAGTCTGAAGACCTCCGGATAACCAGACTCAAGATTCAAAGTCTATCCTCATTGACAGTTTCTAATCCGTTGAAGAAAGGGTATCCAGAACTGGGTGTTTTATTAAGGATATGACCTTATCGACTGGAGAAGATCTCTTGGCTGGATATGACTTATCGGAATCCCTTTAAATTGATCGAGATTGATTCGATGGTCAAGAATCCGTTGATTGGCGAAATACTCGTGGAAGGTTCTACTTATGGAAACCGAGATCCCGATTGTATGGGCGAACATGATTGATGGGCTATCGACATATTTCCTTAATAGTTCGAATAATCTTCTTAATTGATTCCGTCCAACGGGTAGATTGGAGGAATTCCTTTGGAAAGTGCCAACGGGTATGATGGCATAAATGAGTATAAAAAGAAGACGTTCTAAGTTGTTCAAGGAAGTGCACGATAGAAGAATTCCAAAGTCTGAAGCCTCTTGTTGTTTTGTCAATTCACTTGAGCGAAAAACTTGTACTCAAAAGAGAGTTTATACTTGCGAGAAATCTTGAGGAAGTGTGATAGAATATCTACACCGTGGAATCAAGGAAGGACTGTGTTGTAACATCTCTTTTGTTCATAGTGGAATCCAGCCGATTGGCTGTCAGTGCGGAAGAGTGGACGTAGGCTTAGGATAAGCCGAACCACTATAAACCTTGTGTTTAATCTTCTCTTCCCTTCTCTTTACTTTATTTTAATCGTAACTCATTTTGATTAAGCAAAAGCGTATTTCCGTTCTATCATTTGCTTAGTATTTCTGTGGTATCCCGAGAAATTGTTTATACACCTATTCACCCCCCTCTAGATGCTTATATTAGCTACATCAATTGGTATCAGAGCCTGTGTACTCACTTTGTTTGAAGTGTTTTACTTCAGAGTTAAAGATCCATGGCTAGTATGTTGGCTCCAAGGCTGGTAGAAGGGCAAAGCAACACTAGACCGCCTTACTTTGATGGAAATGACTACAACATATGGAAAAACAAGATGAAGGCGTTCTTAAGATCAAAGGATTCTCGGAATGGGACGTTGTAGAAAAAGGAATCATTCCTAAAGCCGCATCCTGTCTCGAAAGAGGAAAGGACACTGTTGAGTCCAGCGAAATGAGTCAGGAAGAGATAATCAAGAGACAAGCTCTTGATGCAAAAGCAATTTATTCTTTATATTGTGCTTTATTACCTACTGAATATAACAGAATATCTTCTTGTGATACAGCCAAAGAAGTCTGGGATAGATTACACATTACTTATGAAGGAACCGATCGAGTGAAAGAGACCAGAGTCAATATATTCCTCGGTCAATACGAAGCCTTCAGGATGAAATTGGGAGAATCTATAATTGACATGTTTAGTCGTTTTACAGATATCGTGAATGGTCTTGAAAATCAAGGTCAACCAATTTCTGATCCCATGAAAGTAAATAAGCTACTGCGAGGACTTTCCAATGATTGGAATCACATAAAGACCTTAATCAGAGAGACTCAAAGAATCATGTCACTATCTGTTGATGAGTTGGTTGGAACTCTTCGGTCTTATGAAGTAGAACGAATCAATGAAGACGAAGACCCTAAAGGTAAGAAATCCATTGCATTAAAATCCAATGATGATTCTGATGTCGCAGATTCTGAAGACGATATGGACGATGAGGAGCTTGCTCTCATAATAAGAAGATTCAGAAAGCTGAACAGAAAAGGAAGAAGATTCAATCCAAGAAAACAAGGGTTTCAAAAGCAACAGGCTAAGTCTGTTGAGGATGATGAATCAAACAAAGATGTAGTTTGCTTTGAATGCAAGAAAAAGGGACACATCAGACCCAACTGTCCTCTTCTGAGGAAGAAGAAAGGAAAAGCTGAAAAGTATCGAAAGGCTCTTAAAGCGAAACACGGAGTGATACGAGAATGTGAAGAAAGTGATGATGATTATGCCAACATATGTCTAATGGCACAATCGATTTGATTCAAACTCCGAGACAGGACTCGGACAGTGAATTTGAGGTGAGTAACTTTAAAATCCCTATTAAAGTTTCTAAATACATTAATGAGTTGTGCTTTAGTCTTAAGACTTCTCTTAAAAGGATTTCCGAACTCAAAAGGAAAATTCTGCCTTAAAACAAAGCAAGAAAATGTTTTGAAAGAAAAGGTAAAATGTTTAGATGTAAATGTTTCTTCTCTTAGAGAAAGTGAAAATAATCTTTCAAAAGAAAATGCATTCTTGAAAAATGATATCACAAATATTTCCAAAAGATTTTCTATAGGATCTGAGAAACTAGAAAAAATACTTTCTATTCAAAGACCTTATTTCAACAAATCTGGTTTGGGAATGACTCTTTGAAACCATTCCTTTAATTGATTTTCCTAAAGTAAATGAAAGAATTAAACAAAGACCCTCAAGAGATGCTTACAAAAATCATTTTAAAAGAACTTTTGTAAAACCAGTTGGTCGCAATGCTCTTAGATGTTCAAAGTGCAATAGTACAGATCATTTTGAAAAAGAGTGTCCAATGGTTTGGAAACTTGTTAAGAAAGTATGGGCAAATACAACATATTATACTAACTCTAATGAACCCAAGAAAAGATGGGTACCAAAGAAAGTTTGAGTTTCTTTTTTAAATGCAGGTCACTATCAAGAAAAAGGTAAAATGGTATCTGGATAGTGGATGCTCAAGGCATATGACAGGAGATTCAAATTGTTTCATAAAGCTTGTACAAACGAATGGTGGAAAAGTTTCTTTTGGAGGAAATAGCAAAGGAAGAATAGTTGGACTTGGAACTGTGAAGATTGGAAACCTCACAATAAACAACGTTTCTTTAGTTGAAGGACTCAACTACAATCTGCTTAGTGTCAGCCAGCTTTGTGATACCGGTTTCAAAATTTACTTTCAAGAGGGAATATGTTCTGGAACCAGTAAAGACTCTACTCAGTCGTTTATGGGTCGAAGACATGGAAATATCTACCTCTTGGATGTAAAACCAGATGAATCACAGTGTTTATTCTCAATACAAGATGAAGCAAGTTTATGGCACAGAAAGCTTGGACACATCAATATGAAGCAGATAGCCAAAATTTCAGCCAAGAAGCTTGTTCGTGGTCTACCCAATTTATCATACCAAAAGTCTGATCTATGTACACTATGCATATTGGGAAAACAGGTAAGAAATTCCTTCAAACCAATAAATCAAGTTTCCACTAACCGTGTACTGCAACTTCTGCATATGGATCTCTTTGGACCAACCAGAACTCAAAGCATTGGAGGTAAGAAATATTGCCTAGTAATTGTGGATGACTACTCACGATTTACTTGGGTATATTTCCTGGCAAGTAAGTCTGAAACTTTCTCTTACTTTGAAAAATTTGCTAAAAAGGTTCAAAACGAAAAGGGATATGCTATTTCAAGTATTAGAACAGATCATGGAGGTGAATTTGAAAATCAAGATTTTGCAAAGTTTTGTGATAAATTTGGTTTTCAGCATATGTTCTCTTCTCCATATACTCAGAGCAAAATGGAGTTGTGGAAAGAAAGAATAGATCGCTTCAAGAAATGGCAAGAACTCTCTTAATTGAAAGCAACATCTCTTCACGTTTTTGGGCTGAAGCAGTCTTTACAGCATGTTACATTATTAATAGAGTTTTTCTAAGGCCCATTCTAGAAAAAACCCCCTATGAATTATTCAAAGAAAAGAAGCCAATCGTTTCATATTTTCATGTATTCGGATGCAAATGTTTTATACTGAAAAATGCAAATGATCGAGTTGGTAAGTTTGAAGAAAAGTCGATGAAGGCATCTTCCTTGGATATTCAACCTCTAGCAAAGCGTACGAGTCTACAACAAGAAGACTCAAACAAAGTGGAAGAATCAATGAATGTCAAATTCCAAGATTCCATTCAAAATAAATCTATTCAGACTCATCTTGAAGAATCTGAACCTGCTCCAGACTCTACAAAGTCTAAATCTCAAGAAGCAGCTCAGACTTTGAAGGAACAGCAGCAAGTGACTGTCGAAGAATCAAGTGAAGGAAGTGATCATCAATCTGACAAATTATCCAAGAATCGGAAGCATAAGTCCAGTCTTCCCAAAGATCTTATCATTGGCGACATCAATGAAGGAATTCGCACAAGATCCAAAAGGCGCGAAGAATCTAGTGCTGTTGCTCTTATTTCTGAAATAGAACCCAAGAGCATAGAAGAAGCTTTATCTGATGAAAGTTGGATTGAAGCTATGCAAGAAGAACTCAGGCAATTCAGTATCAATGATGTTTGGAAATTGTCTCCTAAACCTAAAGGTAAATCTGTTATTGGAGCTAAATGGGTTTTGAGAAACAAGATGGACGAGAAAGGCAAAGTCGTAAGAAACAAAGCAAGACTCGTGGCCAAGGGTTACACGCAAGAAGAAGAGATCGACTATGACGAGATTTACGCACTGGTAGCAAGGTTAGAAGCAATTCGTTTATTACTTGCATTTGCTTGTCACAAAAATTTCAGGTTATTCCAAATGGACGTCAAAAGCGCTTTTCTAAATGGATTCATCCATGAGGAAGTCTATGTGGAACAATCACACGGGTTTGAAGACCCAAAGAAACCAGACTCAGTATTCAGACTCAAAAAGGCCTTATATGGCTTGAAACAAGCACCTCGAGCTTGGTATGACAAGCTGAGTAAGTTTTTAATTCAAAACGGTTTCGTGAAAGGTAAAGTAGACACTACTCTATTTATCAAAAAGGAAAGCAAAAGTTTTGTACTAGTTCAAATATATGTTGATGATATCATATTCGGATCTCCTAATGAAAGTCTGTGCAAGAAATTCTCTAAGACTATGCAGGATGAATTTGAAATGAGCATGATGGGTGAGTTAACCTTCTTTCTTGGACTTCAAGTGAAACAACTAAAGGAAGGAACTTTTATTCGTCAAGAAAAATATGCTAATGATCTTGTCAAAAAGTTTGACTGGACAATTGCAAAAAGACCGACATTCCAATGTCAAGTGCCTTGAAGATAGACAAAGATGAAGAAGGAAAGAAAGTCGATCGAAGCTATACGGGAGTATCATTGGCTCACTTCTTTATCTTCTTGCTTCTAGACGACATTTTGTTTAGCGTTTGTATTTGTGCTAGATTTCAAGCAGACCCTAAAGAATCTCATTTAAGTGCTGCAAAGCGTATTATCAAATACATTGCTTCAACTTCAAGCATTGGCCTATGGTATCCAAAAAGGGGAGACTTTACTCTTCTTGGATACTCAGACGCAGATCTAGCCGGTTGCAGAGTTGATAGAAAGAGCACCTCGGGTACCTGTCAACTACTTGGAGGCAGGACGGTGTCTTGGTTTTCAAGAAAACAGAGTACAGTAGCTCTCTCTACGGCGAAGCGAGTATGTAGCTCTTGGAAGTTCTTTGTTCACAAATTCTATGGATAAAACAACGGCTAAGAGACTTTGGAATTGAAGACTCATGCACGAGAGATTAATTGTGACAACACCGGCGCTATCAATCTCACCAAAAATCCAATTCTTCACTCAAGAGCAAAGCATATAGAGATTCGACATCACTTCATCGAGACCATGTTCGGAATGGAGAAGTTTCGATTCGGTATGTTGATTCAAAGAACCAAGCGGCGGATATATTCACAAAGCCCTTGGAGAAAAATCAATTTGAAATTATTCGCTCCAGACTCAACATATTAAGGTTTGAAGAAGTTAAAGTCTAGAGACTCTCAGACTCAGACAAACAAGACCTTGACTATAAGTTAGTCTCTATCTCTCGAATATTATCTTGAAAAGGTATGATCGTCGAACCGTGTCTTTTTATTGCTATCTTTAATCAGCATAATTACTGCATCATTTCCATTTTCGAAAAAGAAGTTATTTTTTTAAATGACTATTTTCGCGGAAAAATGACAGTTATTTTTGAAAAGGCATCTTTTTATTTCTGACGATTCGTATACCTCTCTTTAACCAATCGTATACTGTTGCTTCCTCCTCTCTTCACTCTCAAAAACTCTAAAAAGCACCGATCCTCCATTCCTGTTTTTATCTCCTGCCTAATCTTCGAAAAAGTTGTCATTTTTCTTTGGGGAAGTCAAGCAAGGAATCTCTCAAAGTGCGAGAAAAATGTCTTCTTCAAGAAAGTCGTCAAGGATCGCAAGCAGGGGACCACGGCGGATGAATGAGGGGCCTACGCACTTCGATCTCACCGAAGAAGAAGTGTCTCCAGATTAGCAACAGAGCCCACAACATTCTCAACCGCGTCATTCTCCTCCACATAGTCCTCAAGGCGTTGTTCATCAACAAGAGGAAGAAATCGTTGAGGATGCAAATCCTGTAAGAGTTCAAAAACCCGTCTTTATTTATAAGTTGTATCGTGCTTTAAAAGGAACTCGTACTCCTCTGAACTATGTCGATGATTTTCTAAAAGACAAAGGATATGGGAATGAGTATATCTTTTTGCGGAAAATGGAAAGTTTGGGAATTGCTCGAAAATGGGTGGCTGAAGAATCCTTTGAAAATATCCCGAGTGATCCTCGTGATTGAGGATTTAATCCGAGAGAGGGGAATGACGATGACAAATTGTTCATGCAATTTCAACCAATGATGGGTATTGCGGCGGAAATCAGAGGAAAAAGAGGAGAGTTGTTTAGATCGAAAGAACAGAAGGGTCTATACTCAAATCTGCTGAAGCGTGGGGTGATAAACCCTAGGAGTGTAGATTTTGACTTTCGGATCTTTGTGAATGTGAACATGAGAGAAAAGTTTGGTCATCTTCAACTTGAAAAGTTCCGCTCCGACACTACGTGAGGCCTATCCGAACCGACCGCATATTTCTATTCAAATCTTAGCTTTTTGGATGCGAATAGATTCTCCTTTGATGTCAAAGATCAAGATTTTGTTGTGGACATGAATATGCTGGCGGATGTGTTAGGAGTTGAGAGAGGAAGATATCAACCGATCAAAGTTTCTACTACTTGGGCCACAATGGAACTGGTGAAAGACAGGAGAACAGACGAAAAGATCACCGACTTAAGGATGAGTGCGTTCAACATCTTGCTTCACAAGATTGTGATCAATTGCCTTCGACCGAAATCAACTTCCAAGACTCGATGTCTCAAGTTCGAGGCAATGCCGATGTACGCCATCCTTACTGGGAAAATGTTTTCTCTTCCTCATACTATCATGTTTCACATGTATAGAGCGGTGATGAAGGACAGAGGTCAACTTCCTTATCCAAGCCTTGTAACAAAGTTATTCAGACATCTGAATATTCAACCTCCACAAATCTTTTGTGTTCGATCGTGCGATCATATGGTGATAGGACTGAAAATGGTGACCAAGATGCGTACGAAGGAACTAAGCAAGGAGTTGGAGAAATTTAAGGAAAAGACTCTGTAAAGTCTCATCAATTCTCTTCTGCTTCAAAAAGGAAAGGGAAGGAGCCAATGGTTGCTCCAACCAAGAAAAGAAGAGCTTTCATCGTGGAAGATGAAAAGGATGACGACCTTACCATTTCGGCCATATCTTTGAAGAAGCTAAGTCGCTCTGTTCCAGAATCCATGGAACATCATGAGACAGAAGGAGAGGAAAGACAAGGACAAGAGAAAGAAAAAGAAGCAAGAGAAGAAAAAGAAAAAGAGGCGAGAGAAGAAGAAGAAAAAGAAGCAGAAGAAAGAGCAGGTGGCGAAAAAGAAGCAGTGCAAGAAGGACCTGAAGAAGAAAGAAGAGAAGAAGGAGAACCCGAAAGACACTCTTCTCCACTGTAGACACGTAAAAACGGGGGAGAAAAAGAGAAAGGAGGGAAGTCCTCATATCCCGATGCAAGTGAAGGAGTCAGTCGCTCACCTGCAGACCCGGAGGACGTTTATGCATCTCAATTTCCAAAAGAAGGTCATGAAGTTTCATCGCCAAACCTGTAAGATTATTCTGATATGCCATCATCTGCAGAACGTGCTGAAGCAAGTACGCAGACCGACAGCTCAGCCGATTTTCGCAGAATTATGGATATTCTCTTGGAGATGCGTGGACAAATTTATGCCTTGGGATGTGAGGTTCAAAACTTGCAAAATGCGGGTTAAGTTTCCTCATGTTCATTGAATGATAAAATCCAAGCCCTCTCTGTTCAAATTCAGGCCAATGCCAAGGGTGAGGAGATTGCACAACTGAAGGAAGACTTGAAAAGGCTGGAAGGGATCGTACAGTCCATGGGAGATTTCCAGCTTGTCCGCGTTCCCAAGCAATCTTGACTTCACTCCATTTTCATCTTAACCTTTTTTAATGCTGACAAAAAGGGGGAGAAGTGCAAGATTTGAATCAAAACTTTGAATTTTTAATCGTTATCGTTTGGATTGTTTAATTTGGATTAATGTTTGACTTTAATTTTGTGTCTGGATTTGGATTTTTGGATTTGACTGCTATTGATATTAATATCTTATGGTTAGCTTTATGGCTTTATCTTATTCAAGACTAACCTATTTTCTGTGGTTGCAGATTCTAGTGTTATTCATTTAGCCATTTATCTCTATAAGATATGCATATGTGTTTGAGAAATGTTTTGTAGGTCAAAGTTGTCCAAATCTGCAAGAAAGTTTTGTCACCATAAAAAATGGGGAGATTGTTGGAGAAATCTTCTTGAAGTGTTTTGAAGCTAACAAAATCGTTTTCATCAGTCTGGTTTGAAGGCTTGCAGACTCTGCTGTTTAAAGTCTGAAGACCTCCGGACAGCTAGACTCAAGATTCAAAGTCTATCCTCATTGACAGTTTCTAATCCGTTGAAGAAAGGGTATCAAGAACTGGATGTTTTATTAAGGATATGACCTTATCGACTGGAGAAGATCTCTTAGCTGGATATGACTTATCGGAATCCCTTTAAATTGATCGAGATTGATTCGATGGTCAAGAATCCGTTGATTGGCGAAATACTCGTGGAAGGTTCTACTTATGGAAACCGAGATCCTGATTGTATGGGCGAATAGGATTGATGGGCTATCGACATATTCCCTTAATAGTTCGAATAATCTTCTTAATTGATTCCGTCCAACGGGTAGATTGGAGGAATTCCTTTGGAAAGTGCCAATGGGTATGATGGCATAAAGGAGTATAAAAAGAAGACGTTCTAAGCTGTTCAAGGAAGTGCGCGATAGAAGAATTCCAAAGTTTGAAGCCTCTTGTTGTTTTGTCAATTCACTTGAGCGAAAAACTTGTACTCAAAAGAGAGTTTATACTTGTGAGAAACCTTGAGGAAGTGTGATAGAATATCTACACTATGGAATCAAGGAAGGACTGTCTTTGTAACATCTCTTTTGTTCATAGTGGAATCCAAAGCCGATCGGTTGTCGGTGCGGAAGAGTGGACGTAGGCTTAGGATAAGCCGAACCACTATAAACCTTGTGTTTAATCTTCTCTTCCCTTCTCTTTACTTTACTTTAATCGTAACTCATTTTGATTAAGCAAAATTGTATTTCCATTTTATCATTTGCTTAGTATTTCTGTGGTATCCCGAGAAATTGTTTATACACCTATTCACCCCCCTCTAGGTGCTTATACTAGCTACATCAGATTCGACTGAGGTGTGGGATTGAGTGTGGGTGATTCCATTTGATTGCGAAATTCTCGTCGGTCGACATTAGACCGATTTTATGTCGTTTTGACTACCTTGTGTCCGTATTTGAAATCTCAAGATTTTCACAACAACCGAGAACCGCCAATAGGTCGAAAGATGTATGTGTGGCTCGAAAATAATCGACCATAGGTCAATTGCACTAAAAATTTCTAAAAGCTACTCGGTAGGTTAGGTCACGCTAAAATCGCGTCAGATTGAAAATAATCGCGAATTTGAACCCAATTTCAAAAATTGGAAGTTCTGTTATGTCACGGCTTATTTTAGGAACGTTTACTCATCCTTCGAAAAATTTTCAGTGATTCAGGGATTTTTAAGGAAATCCGATTCGGATGTTTCGGAAATCGAACGGAAATTTGGATTGGCCGAATTGAAGAGATTTTCGACTTGCAAACTGAGTTACTTGGCGAAAGGGACTTGTAGAAATTATGTGGGCTTTTTCTACATCAAACTTGGACATTAAATTTGGAAATTTGTTGAAGAAATTGAAGACCAAAATGTGAAATTCGGATCTAGAAGAAGAAGTGATTTTGGGCTTCAAAATTGGGTTTAATTGTGAAGATTATTGCAAGAAAGTATTAAGAGACATTGGGATAAGATTGCATACTATTTGGGGGACCAAACATTCAAGTTTTTGTATAGAGTTTATTGACTTTCCCTCTCTCTCTCTCTTAATCTTCCTCTACGCGCCTTGACCGCCACCCCCTCCCTTCACGCGTTGCAATCTTTGGCTCCTTCTCTCTCTCTCTCTCTCTCAATCAATCGAATTTTTGCCCCTCAAAGGAAGCTCACGCCCTCTGCTCCCTCTTTCATTTCTTTCCTTTGCAACTCACGCCCATCCCCACCACATTTTGTCCCCCACAAGTCAACCATCATCAAACGAAGCTCCATTGTTAACCACCGAATTTCCCTGGGCAGCCACACATCCCACTTCCTTCGGCCTCTCCTTTGCTTGCACGATTCCAGCCTACCGAAGCTACTGTGGCTGACGTCCAAGCCCCACGATCCACCGAATTCTCCATTGCTTCGTGTCTTCAGCCCAGCAAGCCGCACAAGCTCCGTAGCCGCACGAAGTCAGCCGTCCAAAGCAGCCCAAAACGAAGCTGCTCTTTCTTCGTTGATCCTTAAGCCGTGAGCAACCGCGGTTTTTTCAGCGGGCAGAAAGTTGTGGGCCAATTTTCGGGCCTGATCCATGCCTCGTTGGCGTCGCCGTTTTGGAACTTGTTGATCCTTGTTGCGTCCCCATCATTTTGATCCAAGTGGATCATTAATCAGGTGAGTTTAACTCAATAATCATTGCTTAGTAATTTAATGATATTTAAGGATTGATTAGTTTAGACTAAGCTAAGATTAGGTGGTTAGTTAGATTTAATTAGTGAATTTAATTAATTACCGATGCATGTTAGGTGGATAGTTAGTGCAATTAGGGCCTAGACAAGCTCTAGTATTTATCTAGAGTGGTTCGGAAATTTTTCGGGCTCGTCTCAGCTTCCAATTAGGCTTTATTGGGCCTATGTCGTATTTATGGTATTTAATAATTAATTTCTATAATTATTTAATTATTTATTTATTTTTCGAAAATTAAACCGGGATAGCTGGTGACCGGAATTTTATGCTAACTGCAATGGTGTGATATGTTTATTTAATTGAGCTTTAATTTGTATAGATTTTGTGTGATTTGTATTTTAGGAATTTATTCCTAAATTTATTTAATTTCAGTAATTAATTGGAAAATAACTGAGCGTTGGTTTACAACGCCAAAAATATTTTGGTGGACCATATAAAATGGTGGGATTTATGGAAAAGAAATTATGATATTTTGGCTAATGTTGACCGTGTACCCACACATGGGTATTTTTATTAGGTATGATAAAAGTTGAGATATCACTAGTTGACTAGAATAGTATGCATATCAGCTCGTTGACTCTATATGTCATCTTGAGAAGGAATAATATGCATATCAGCTCGATGACTCTATATGTCATCTTGAGAATGAATAATATGCATATCAGCTCAATGACTCTATATGCCATCTTGAGAAGGAATAATATACATATCAACTCGATGACTTCATATGTCATCTTAGAGAAAGAACAATATACTATTTATTAGCCATGAGGCAAGTTACTACCAATTTTCAGCTTAGAATAAGCTATCCGCAAGGTGATCGGACTTTATAGATAATATTGATTGGGCTAATCGAGAGAAGGTCGTGATGACATGCAATCGACTGAGTCGATTGATCAATTGTTCGATTTGATTGATTGAATTGATTGGTTGATGTGATTTGTGTATCTATGAGATATATTGACTTGTAGGAAGGGAACGGAGACAAAGGTAAGACCTCTGACTCCTGTTATGCTTAGGCAGCACTTATGGCGTATTTTCTTTCTAGTCGGGTTTTAGGGGGTTGAATTTGCTGAAACATTGTCTCATTAATTATTGTATAATCATTTTCAGGTCTTAGATGATGTTGGTGGAGGACTAGAATTCTCGGAGTTTGGGAAGGTGGAGACCAAAGAATCGGCAAACATGTTTGATTAGAGGGTCATAGGACAGTTCCCTTTTTGTTAAGTCGATATTTTTGTAAACAGCATGGCATTGTATATAAACTTGTATGTTTATAAAAATGCTTGTTTTGGTTTGAAAAATTGAGGCTCTACTTTCCTATCCCATTGTGTTATTGTCTGGGGATTGTTTATCTGCTTCCACATGTGTATTAAAATCGGTGATGCATTCTGGGACGTCGCGATTAATTGACCATAAGAGAGATGGGCACGCACTCGGAGGATCGGGGTGTGATATTTTCTCCCTTCTCAGGATAAAGAGTAAGAATGATTTGCAGTGAACGCCCAGGTAAACATGCATTTCCAGTTGCCCATCTTATGTGCCAAAATTTTGAAAAAAGCCGTTGCTCTATGAATGAACTAAACCGGTCGTATGGGGCTCCATGGAGGGTTTGGTATAGATGAGTAAATTAGGTGCTCTGAATATTGTCCATATTCATCTGACCTTACAAATTTAAGTACCCTTTTTAGACTTGCATTTCTTTTCATTATTATAATAATATAAAAGAATTCAAAGAGTTGGTATATATTGTCTAAGAAAATAGTGTTGTTATGGAGTGCCCCTAGGGAATCTGTTAAAAGTTCTTGATAAAAAAAAAAAAAATGTTCTGATTTTCAAATTATTGATTACAAATAGTATGAGGTATGCACTGCATTTGAATCTACAAACATTACTTTTTGCTTAATTAGTAAGCATCCGAAGGGCACTCGACAACAGAATCCTAAAGAAAAATGACTAATGACTTGACTAGAAATTAAGGCTATTGTTGTCACAAGTTAAGCTTTGCCTATTTAAGTACCAGAAGGTCCAATATATTACAGCTGTGGATGCAAAGTATGAGCATCCTCGGAAGAATGACCAGAAAAATTTTCAATTATTTCTATAAAAAATTAAGAGAAGCCTTGTGAACAACAGCTGCTTGATACAACCATTGTGCTTATCCTCAATCATAATGCATTGAGTTCATGACTTTTTTGGTACTCTTCTTCCTCAATTCACTGCTTGGTTTTCTTCTCTCTATACAGTTAACTACACTCAGTATCTGTTTCCGAAGCCCAATTCCAAATGATGTCTCAGTTCTTTACCCTGTCCTTCATCCTTTCTTCTTCTCTGTTTCTGTTGATACTATTAGAAAAGTGATCTTTAAGAGAGGCTTAAATTTTAAGCTGCCTCCGGGTTCGACGACGCTTCTAGTCATTGGAAATCTACACCAAATGAACAGTGAAGTGCCGCACCATCGCGTGAACAAGTTGGGCAAGACATAAGGATCGGTCTTCTATCTCCAACTCGGGGAGCTTCCTGTTGGGACGATAACAACTCCTGAGCAGCCGAGGAGGTCCTAAAGACCCAAGACCCCAAGTAAGTTCTTCGCTCCATACGGAGAATTCTGGAGGCAACATTTCGGAAGCTAACGATCTAAAAGATACCATCGTAGTAATGACGATTTGTTATTTCAGCTGATCGAAGTGACGTGTCGGAAAGACATAAGTGGGTTGACTGTGCACAGAGAACGAAGCATCAGGAAGACAACACGCACTTCAGTACTGTTCACCCGTACGGTGCGGGTATTCATCTTTACAACGGGGGATATATTTACACAACCCGGATATCGAAATGGGATGATTATGTGGCTAAAGCTTCAAATATTGTCAATGCACGTGATCCCTGTTGTCAACAATGCTCAGTAAAAGTTATATTAGCACACATCGATAAATGTTACCTCCCAATTGTTGACACACGAGGACATATGGTGAAAAATTCTCGGTAAAAGTTATCAATTGGTAAGTAATCACATGCATGAGAAGTAGCCACGTGTGGTTGCAAGATCGGAGTTTAAAGGGGCAACCGGACCATAGCATTGAAGTAAAGTTAGGATAGGAAGCATCAAGACACGGTTATGAAGTATGAAACCACCATAAAGTGAAGCAATGCAGGTCGTGGAGTAATTGGTGCCCGATTTTGAAGGAGCAACCGTTTGAAAAGAAAGTCATTGGATCGTGAGAATATGGACACGAAACTTTCAAGACGAAGAAACAAGACAACGAAGTATGAAACCACCACAGAAGTAACGCAAGTCATCAAGTAATTGGCGCTCGATTTTGAAGGAGCAACTGTTTCAAAAGAAAATCATTGGATCGTGAGAATATGGACATGAAACTTTTGAGATGAAGAAACATGAGCGCACTTGTAGGGAACCACTTGAGAGCAGCTATGGTATAACCACTATAAATACCTTTGATCGGCTATTGAAATATGCTCCTCCCACTTATAGATCAAGCAAAATGCTATATTTCAATTACTTTTATTTTTTTGCACTTTGCTTTTGATTCTCAGACTCACATTGTCGATAAAATTCCAACGTTACATCTTTGCATATTCTCAAAGTTTATCATCGATTAAATTCTGACACGGTTTATACGTGCAATTTGATTTGAATTAAACTTTGCAGTTATTCCTTGTTTGCTTGTGATATTTTTAGTCCGGAATCGTCCAAGAACATGTCTCCTATCAATAAAAACTGAAAAATGACCTTTGATAAAAGATATTTCGTTGTGTAAGCAATTCTAGCAAAATAGTTATTAAAAAAAATTGTGTATTCAAAGCTCAAATAACAAGGTCTGATCTTTAGTTTTTACCTCAATAATTGGATAAGATTGTTATTCTTTAATTTTTTGGGCCTACTGGGCCCAAAGAAAAAGACCACTTCCATTTTTCAATGTTAAGGGCTCCTAGCGAGTTGCGACTGCCCTTGTTCCTGTTTATTTTATTTTATTTTCATCTCCATTTTTTGTTGTCAAGGTAGAAGAGTTTAAGACAATCAATAATGAAAAAGAAGACCTGTGTTCTACACGCAAAAAGAAAACATCCGGTGGCCACCAATGAGGTCGGTGGTCATTGCAGATCGCTGTAGTTTTAAGGCTTCAAGCCAAAGCAAGCAACCTTGCAGATCTAGGAATTTACAAATCTGCAATGTTGGTCTGATTATTTTGTCGTTCAAATTTAGCATTTTCTATCTGTTAAGCTTTTGTGAGTTTTTTTTTTTCTTTTTAAGGCAAAAAAAGGCCTAATTTTTTTTCTTCTAAATTTCCTATTTTATATATGAAGTTATCATTAATATCGAGGCGGTGTGATGAAGATGTTTAAGAGTAGGAACCAAGTTCGGTTCAATTAGAAAACTAGACCGAACTGACCTGTTGACATTGAAGTAGAAGTGAACTGGCAAAAGACATTGTTTGTTGCACGGGCAAGATGCACCACCCTTCACCTTACTCCCACCTTCACACTCCACTCAATACCCGACCCCTGAACCCATAGACAAGGTGTTCTTGTCTGCCAGCACGGTGCTCACCCACCTCTCCACGTTGCCCATGCGTCACGCAAAGTCCTAGCCCGCAATCCAACCCGAATCTCTCACTGACTCGCCAAGCTGATATACGGAGTCACCCATTTTTCAAAGAAAACAATTTAAGGGGGAAAATATATAAATGCTCCTAGACGCCCCGAAAGGTGTAGGTAGAACGTGTAAAACTTGTAGTCGATTACATCTCAATAACAGTTTAGATTATATTATAATGAAGTATGGATAACACCGCCATCATAGCTTGGATCCTCAGTTCTTGGACCGCAAGTTCTTCGGGTCTATCTGTCATGATTATGAAACTTGCGTTTTCTCAATATGGAAGCTGTGATGGTGTATGCCTTGCTTCTTCAAAGAGCTGCTGACGGTAAAGGAACCCGCCTACGATACTCTGCCAGAGCCCACAATGGGTGTATGTTCCTGTAAGCGGCATAGTGTAACATGCAGTTCTTCTTGAAAGCCCCAGTGATTTCCTGCCACCCAAAGTTACTGACTATTAATACTAATGGCAGGCACAGTCCATGCTTCGATCATGTTGTTTCGTTGTAAGGCAAATCTTACCGATGGAGTTCTCTCTCTCTCAGGATTTCTACTTAGTTACTGTCTTTTTGGATAGTTCCCAACAATGTTCGAGTAATTAAACAAATTGTTTGGAATAAAATATGCATGGAATTATCGTCTCTGGGTTCCCCCAGTTGTGTGGATTATTGCACAGGAAATAGGATATTGGTGGTGCGTTCTCTTTTATTTCCAGAGATATTAATCCCATATGAAATCAAGTGATAGAACGGTACAAACCTGTTGGGGATAATCCCCATCTTCCGTTTGTGAATTGATGAGCAACTTGGCGGCACGGTGCAGTGGAGTCGGATCCCTCTCTGCCTGATAGTAGATGAAATACCAAAGTCAGAAACGTTGGTTTTACTATCATCATGGTATGGTTAATGCAACTGAGACCCCAACAACAAAATCATTCACTGACCTGCCCCGCGTGAATCAGACCCATCACAGCCCAAGCAGTTTGCACCAGATTTGACCGGTTTCCTTCGAGAGGTATGTATTCCTACTTGAAGCGATTGGACAACTAGAAAATTCAAGATTTCCATGTTGCCAGAAAAGCATGCAACTAAAACAGGCTAAAGCCGCTCATGCTGTAGAAGGTCACTCTAGGAATTACCTTCTTCGGGCAAGAAAGATAGCTCTCTCCCCACCCGCCATCCTGCAACTGTGCTCTTAGAAGAAAAGCGACTCCTTTGCGCATAGCTGCACAATTGCCATATGTTTTGCCAGAAGCTGCTAGTCCACCAAGGGCAAACCATGAGCCGTATGTAAAGCAGACACCCCAGTCCGCATACCTGCAAAATTTGCTCCATTAGTTGTTTCCTTAATTTATCCGAATTCTTCAGAAGTACCTTATGGAAAAGGAACATACCATGAGCCATCTGGATTTTGTGCATTCTCGAGATACTGTACAGCATTTGATATACAATCCTCAATCGCCTCTTCCCTGTGCCTGGGATACAACCTCCGGAACAAAGCTAAAGCATGGATAGCTGAGGATGTGCATTCAACATATTCATGCTCAATGACAATATCCTCAAGGAACTCTGTTGGATTTAGGAGCTGCAAGTGACAAACAATAATCGATAATGTCCTGATTTAGTGATTAATGAACAAAGAAACATGTATTAGTCTGTCGGGACTATCAAGGAATTCCTACAAATTTATTAAAAACTTACTTCTAGCCATTCCTGGGCTCCTGCAGGTTCCCATGCTGCCAATCCGCCATTTTTACTCTGGAACAAGTGACATGCATGACCGATGTGATGATACTATAATGTATAATCATACTTGGGAATCTGAAAAAAAAGTTGAAAAACTCAAAGAAAGACTTGGATAACAACCTAATTTTGGGATGCATGGAGCAGACAATGTTTGGCCAATATATCTTGTCTAGATCAAATATTTTCTCAAGTCTTGCTCAGGAAAAGAAAACAATGGTGTACTCACTTGTAGAGAAAGTAAGACATTAACAGCATCGTACAATTTCTCTGGCTCCATTTTCTCACCAACAATATCAGGTGGCATCATTGAGAAAAGCAAGCAACACTGAATAGTCAGGATAAGAGATTTGGTGAGAAACAAAGTAATTTAGAATTGGATTGAAATTGTGGACGTAGTGTAGGTATTCCTAGCAGTATTACCTTCAGACTTTCTGCAGTGCAATCAGAGACTTGCCAGCCATGATCTTGGTCCGAAAATGTCCAAGATCCTTTAGAAATATGACGGTGCATGCTTTTGAAGTTACCTGAAGGGTTGTCCTTGACCTGGAATGTCGTTGACAGATCAACGCAGTTCAGCTTAGAGGAAGCAAAGGAAACTAGGACAAAGTTTGGAGACAAGCAGATGCTCGCAAGAATCAAATTCAAAACCTGAGATTTTTTAATGAAGTCGTGTCCTCTAGCTAATACTGGTGCTATCTCCTCAGTCATATTACTGGCAAGCAGAGCTTGGATGGCGAAGCCCGTATCCCACTCTTGGCTACCAAAACTCTGCATGTGAATGAGCCAAGCACCAGACTAAGCTTTTCTCTAGTTGGTCCCGCTTTACTAAATCAATCCACTCATTATTATAGGAATACTTCCATCTTTCAAACATGCAGCATAAGTATTTCTCAGTTCAAACGTAAGCCCAATTCTGTTATAGTTCAGCGACACTAATACTGACCTGCATCTTCATTCCGTCTTCTGCTACCCAAAGGTAATCTGGTATCCTAGCAAGATGCTTCTTGAAGGAGTCACCATCCGGGTCTTCTACCCAGCAAGCAAGTATGCATAACACCTGTCCAAGTCCAAAGCAAAAGATATCCTCTCAGTGATGTTTCTCTTGATGTGTAAATTTTGCGATTATGTGTGTCTCTCTCCTGTTTAAATGTATGTATTCATTACCTTTTCTACAGCTCCAATTGTGATGTATCGACTGTTCTCATCTTCATAGTGAATGTGCTTCATCGTCACCTGAAGAGCCTTTTCTCTAAGTTTTTTAAACGGCCAACAGTTGAGAAAAGGCTCAGTGAATATGTAAAGACTGTCCCACATCAGATCCTTCACTAAAAAATGGGGATAGTAGAGATCCTCCTGCGGCAACAATTCAAATCATTTCATTAGAAATTTGCCTACTCGCAAACTATCTTATTCTGGATCAATATTTTGGACCATCTACCGACACTTGCCTTGGCACAAAGATGGCGGACTTTTCTCCAGCAAATCATATTGTAGGGTTGAGTATGAAGTTCTTCTCTCAACTGTTGAACAAGAGGAGTGATTGGGCCAACAAATTTTTTCCCGTACAGGTATGACATGGGCATGTAAACCAACCGACAGTAGCACCACATTTTAGCTACATCATTCAATATTGGACAATTCAGATAAAATATCCATGAAACTAAGGAGAACGCAATTACACAAAACAGAAGTTGAAACTTTCTATCTTTCAAGGGGAATTCTTGAAGGTTGGCGACTTCAATAAAAAGCCAACGCCATATTGTTCTCGGTGCAGCAAAATTGCCGCATGGTCCCAACGTGAAATTAGTCCAACAAATTTGTCTTATCACCTGAATAAAATTAAATGTACAGGACTACTACAGAGTACCAAACATACCTGGATGCATGGGGAGGAATGAAGGCAAGATCCAGAACTCAGGGGGCATTGGCTTGCTTCCAGACCAATCGAAAACACCAAGAATCTACAGAGCATGCATGACAGGACAACCCACAAGCACAAGCACAACGTCACATAAATGATTCGCTCAGATGCATACACAGAACAAGAACAATTTTTTGACGATTAGTGAAGGAAGAGTGAGAGAGTACCGAGAGCCAAGTCTTGCCCCAGGAGGGTATGTAGGTAACCCCGCCATGGTCATGAATCCACTTCCTGGCCCGAGTACAAGCATCCTCCCTGCCACCGTCTGGCCCTTCCCCAAGAATGCGCATGCATATGTAGCTCAGGACGGTGCAGAACATGGTGCTGTGACCTTCAATGTGCAAGCCCCACCCACCATCTTCATTCTGCAGCAACATTAATGCAGGACATAAGTACAGAGTTTCAAGTCGAAGTCTTTCATAGCTCCTCTGCTGTTTCTCCATCCATTGTCATTCTTTTTGTGAGAAAAGAGTACCTGGTGGTTGTAGATGTAGCGGAGAATCTCTTTGCGGTGCTCAACCGTGAAGACAGCGTTGAGGTGGCCAGTGATGTAGACGCACATGACCAGGGGAGGGAGGAAGAAGAGAGGGCCAGCATTCTCAGCAGGCCAATGGCCATCGCTGGCCTGCAGGGCAGAGAAGAAGTGGACGGCCCGCCTCAGTGCAGTAGACGCCTTGTCCTCGGTGATCTCCTCACCATCCTCCACCCTCACTGGCGGGATGGTCTGCTTGAATTGCTTCTCCCTCAGGAACTGCTCAGAAAACATGCACCGTGCGTCAGCTTAAGCTTGCCCATCACTTAGGTATTACCACACGTTAACAAGTTTTAAACTTGACGTCAAGCAACAACAGTAATGGTGTGCCGAACAATAACAAAGAAAATTATGACGGAGATTCAAACAACTGTCAGATAAGTTCAAAAATGCCACACCAAAAGTTTTAAAGTAATGAAAGTGATATTTGTATGTTTAAGACAATTCAATCCCTCCACAAGCGTGTTTATTACATCGTTTATCATTTTGTGAACAGCTTTTAACTAAAAATTTTTCTGTCCTCGACCGATATAAGTTAGTAATCTAATCTACAAACCCCAACTCCCGAGACCGAGATGATTACTTCGGCTATGGAATGCGTAAAATCTTTACTTCGGCTATGGAATGCGTAAAATCTGGCATTTCTCCTAGGGCTACGGTGATGACTCATTTTCAGAGCACAGTTAAAAAATTTTACCTTTTGATGGACTTATGGGATTGAAGCCAGGGTGAGCGTGTTTGAAAAGGAAAGAAGAGGAAACGACAAAACCAAGAACAGGGTAATGCGGTGAAGTCGGAGGAAGGTTGGGTTGAAATCTTTTGAACCAAGAAATTTCTGCGCCGCGGATCTTCTGCTTGAAACGTAAACGCCCGACATTAGCAACTGGATAGCACGCTATCTACTTCGCCGAAGTTAATTCCATAACTAGCTAACGCCATTGAAAATTGATTTTGGGCATCCATGTTGGGTTCAATATGTACGTATGTCATGCAATGCAGGTTACCTCTTTGCGTGACTGGGGATCAATTAGTCCTCAAATTTAAAGTCTGAAGAAAAAAAGTACACGACAATTCTTTCACACTTAAACAAGAAATTGGCGGACCCTGAATGAGAACGGGCGCGCGTATGTGTTTAGGTGCGTGGTCTACCTGCATGCGCCAGAGGAGGTCGTGGGAAGGCTTGACGTGGTGGCGGTGATTGTAGAAATGTTGGCGAGCGGCCTCCACCTCGGCGCGCTCCTCCATGGTGCCAGCCTCAGGATCAAAAGTCCAAATCTGCCTCCCTGCAAAGTTATTGGTGCTGTACAAGGAGGCACCGTCTTCTGCCGCTGCTATCTTGAGCCTCCACATCCTGATCTTCTGCTTTCCTCTCTTCCTCGAACGAACTAGATTGCGATTCTCGGTATTTGCGTACTCGTGTACTCCCCTTCCTGATGAACAAGCAAATGAAAAGTAAAAATGACCCACAGAAGGAAATGGGGGATGAGTTGCTGCAGATGCCAGGCTCATTAAACATTCAACTTTGTTTTCTGAGGTAACGTCACCATTTGCATGCATGTGCCTTAAAGATATCGAAACTTAATGGCCCGGTGATCTTACTGTAGCGCAGCAAGAGAGAGCAGCAATTAGAAAGAGAGCGTCACGCCCCGAACCTCAAGCGCGTGAACATCCCTCGATGGTCGATAGAATTGCAACGTTCCCAAGATGCGTCGCCGACCCAATCGTTTTATGTACATGCGGAAGCGAACAAATAATTATCCAACCAACAAACAAACACATGGGATAGTAAAAGCAGGATAGCAATTTCACGAATCACACTTTATAAACAAACCGAGTTAAACCTACAGGTTCAAATGCAAAGGTCCATCTCCCAAAAAGAAGTCCTAACTGACCTATACCCAGATCCCTTCGACTCCGGCTTCGGACTCTCCATCCTAGGGACCTGAAAATTTTAAACCACGACGGGTGGGACAAAGTCTCAGCGAGTCAACACCCTAAACCCCGATTAGGATGAGAATTCACTTAGAGGCAGCCTAACCATGCACCATATAGAACTTATCTCGCCTCAGCACCTTCCTGCACATTAGTACATCTCATATATTATATAAATACAGCACACGTATTTCATAACTGTAACACATCAATTCATCTTTCAATCAATCATAGGGGTCCCGATTATAAGGCCAAATCGTTATGACACGTCTCATTCCGCGTCACACATTTTTGTCCCATAATCAGACACGGCTATCTCAATCACTCATGCGTGTCCCAGTTATTTACGACCCAACGACCACGGCACCCCACTGAGGAGTTTCGTTTCAGAATCCATCTGCGAACAGCAACGTCTAGCGTCCTCCGCCTAGACAGCATTCCACTAAGGAGCTTCGTTCCGAAATCTATTTGCGAACAACAACGTCTAGCATCCTCCGCCTAGACGATACCCCACTGAGGAGCTTCATCTCGCGTAAACACCTCAGGATGGTTTCCACTTAGTGACCACACGCGCACATCTATACTTGGGCAAGAACACCGTGCTTTGCATTCAAATACCTTGTGTTCAAATAATAGACTTGGCTACTTTTCTTCGTATTAAAAATCATCTCAGTAAAATAACCGTGCGTGGTCACGCATTTAAATTGAACTAGTAAGTATGGTACACTTTTCTTTCAAAATTCCACGATTTTATATACTACATAAAATTTTGGCATCAAAAACCGACACCTAGTATTTTTCTAATTAAATACCCATAAAATCTTTGCAATAATGATCGATCACCAAACACTCAATTGCATATATAAGTAATCAATTTCACATATAAAGTCAACCATGAGAATTAGTGTAAATTCTACAAAATGGCTATTCTATCACAATTTACACTAATTAAAATTAATTAAATAAATCTCGATTAAATAAATAAATTGCAATTAATTAAACTAAACCACTTAATTAACTTAACAATGTAGGCACCTCACTAATCGGGTCAACCTTATCCTCCTTCATATAGTCATGAACACCAAAAATCCATTTTTAAAATTCACTCGGCAACCCCTTTTTTTTTTTTGTTCAAACTTTCCAAAATAAATTCGTACAGGGTCCTGTATTTGAAATTAACCCGCCAAAATTTAAAAGCATTTCGTATAAAACCTCTTCGTTTTATTGAGCACATAAAACTTGGTGTCCAAACCCGACGCCATATTTCTTTTCTAATTTCTTTTCCAACCACCTTATTTTGAAAACAAACCTTAATAACCTTTTTTTTTTGTTCAAAACATTTAGAAATAAATTCATAGGTGCTCACGTACTCAAAATTAATCCATCAAACTTTGCACGCACCTAGTTTAAAACTTCATCATTTTGTTGGGCAAATAATTTTTAGTGGTGGACTTGACACCTCATTTATTTTCTATTTAATAGTCCATAAGGTCACATTTTGCATCACCAATAAACACTCACCATAGCATAACCATTCATATATCATCATACATAAGTTCTAAGCATGCCACAAGTCAACCGCATCACCAAATATATACTATCCAGTAAACACTACACCAAGAACGACCACAAACCACTACCGGCCCTAACTAGCAGAAACTGGGTCACTCGCGCGCCTCCAAGTTTAATTCCAGAAACATAATCAAACAAACTTAGAAAATTATCAAATTTGAATATATTCTAAAGGATACTTAAAAAAACATTTTTTATGAAGACATCTTGACCCAGATTCTTCTAGATCAAGAGCAGTAAATCACCAAACCTTTACAAAAACTGTGACCGCTAGAAAATCTGTTTTCCAAAATCAATTTGGTTCGAGGTCAAAAACTTGTTCGTTTGATCTGAAATTTGACTATGTTAAACTACAAGATGTGATGAAAAACTTTTGTGAATGCACTCTTTTGAAAATCAAACCTTAAGAGTTGATAAAAATCATTTGAACACCAAAAAATCACTGTTTCCAGCATAATCCGATATTCTATTTTACAAATAACGAAGTTGAAATCTCATTCTTTTAAATCTCTAAAATCTTGAGTAAAATATATGTCATAACTGAAGATTTCTTGAACATTTTTCAAGGAGGAATCAGCCTCAAAATCGTAGCACATTTTTCCCCACAAAATTGGCAAACAATGAGTGTCTTGGAAACCAGCTCTGAAGATTAAGCTAATTTAATTAACTCTAATTTAACCAGCTAATTAACACTAATATAATCAAGCTAATTAACACTAATTTAACCCCATAAACGCACCGGATTAGGACGGCGGCGGGTTCACGGCGACACCAGCGCGAAGGTGGTGAGATCCCACAACTACGGCGTCACCAATGGAGAACCGACCGGGGCTGAAAAATGGCCCACAAGTCTCAGCCCAAGTTGAAATTTGGTTCTGTGGCTGAAGGGTGATTGGTACGGTTGTGACGGTGTTGGGAGCGAGGTGGGTGGGTGAGGATGGTGGTGCTGGTCAGTCACGGTTGCTGCAGTTGGAGGTGGTCTTGTTGGCTGGCGTGGAGGAACGGTGGAGTTGAAGCCGCCGGTGGTTGGTGTTGTTGGGTGGGGTTGCGGCTGTTAAAACAATGGGATGATAGTTGAAGATGATGCTGGAATGGTGGCGTTGGACTTCGGGGGATGCTGTGGCGGTGAGGAAGTGTGGGGCTGACGTTGGTGGAATTCTGGTGGGGGCTATGGCAGCAAAGACAATGAAGAGCAAAGGAGGAAGGGGTTGGCGGTGAAGAGGATGGGAGGAAGAAATGAGGAAGAAGGGAAGTGAAATGGAGTGGAGTGGACGTGAGGAGGAATGGGCAGAGAGGATAATGGGCTACAGGGGAGGTTCACGCATGTAGGGGGAAGAAAAAGGGAGAGAGAGGGAGAGAGAAGAGGGAAATGGAAGTCTTCATGCCATCATGACTTGAACCCCAATGTCTTCATGCCAATTATGTCAAGGGGCCACCCAATAGCCAATTTCCTTTCATTTCCTCACCAATAAAACCCTTTTGGCAGCCAAAAATCCCTTTAAAACAACCCATCCGAATTTTCTTAATTTTAATTTGTTCGAAATTGATTTTTCTGCCAAATTCCGGAATTGACGGAATTTCTCTGAAAGATGATACGACATCCTAAAAATGAATCGTGATAGGCTCAAACGGTTGATTTTCGAAATCAAATTCAATTTCGTGGTTAAAATCGACTGGACGCGATTTTAGCATGATCTAACCTACTAGGTAACTTTTAGGGATTTTATTACATTTGACCCATGGTCGATAATTTCCGATCCATGTTTGTGCATCTTCAACTCATTGATGACTCTCGGTTGTCGTAAAAATCGCAATGTTTCAATTACGTGTACCGAGTATAAAATCAATGGAAAATCGGGTTAGTGCCGATCGACGCTAATTTTGCAATCTTGTGGAATTACCTGCAATTCAATTATGTGTTTTCATCAAATCAACCTATATCTGATCATTGATCGATTATAACGGTGTCGTATTGACCTTTGTTGATTATTACGGTCGAGTAGTCAATTTCTGATCGAATTCTCAAATCTACCCCGTTTATATCCCTTAACGGCTTCACCTGATAGATTAGTTAACTCATGAGTGTCCAACTTAAAGAAAAATGACCATAGGCATGTTGACGGAATGTTTATTTCATATTATCAAACGGGATCGAAATTCAGGATTTAGAGAGAGAGACATTTACCTCTTGTCTGATGAGAAAAGAGTCAAGATATCGCTTCAAAACTGAAGTGCTGTTGAGGTCTCGTGGAGAAGAGAGGGACCTTCGTTCATAGGCCCAAGTCGTCGGCCTTTAGCTACTTCCTTTTTCTCTGTCATTTTATCATAAAATTTACTAAGCATCAGTTAATTGTCACGTGTACAAACCGACCCCCTCTTCTTTCAAAATTCTTTACTCTTTCCTTTTCCCATTTCTTCTCTCTCAACAGCATCAGGACATTCAAAAGACGAGGGAAAACGAGTGATAATTATGATATTTTTAGATTGATGTAGCTTTAAACCATAGAAATTGTTCTTTGTTTTCTTTCTTCTTTTTCGTAAGGTGCATATTCATCTCTGGAATATTCTCGAACGAAGTTGATTCCAACCAACCATAGATAACAAGAATTTTGACTTGTGATAGGGCAATTATAGCTACAAGTAAGACAAGGGGACCATTGCACCAAAAAAACAAAAATGACAAGGGACCAAAATGATTCTGTTAACTGAAGAAAAAGGGTTTCACTTGTCGCTCACTATAAATCCTCATTGATGGGTTATTTAATTGTGATGATGGGCCTAAATAGGCCCGTCCGCCCATGTTGGGCCTAAGAACCCGGCCCACAGGTTAAGGGCCCATGAATGAAGAGTTGAGATATGAAGATGTGTTATGTTGAAGGGTTACGTCTTTTGGAGAAAACGTTTTACGTTGAAGAGATATGTCTTTTGGAGAAGACGTAAGAGAGAAAAAGAAAAAAGGGAACGTACCCAAAACATAAGACACAACGCTCCCAAAACAACGTTTTTCTCCCCCCTTACAAGAACAATACGCTCCTCGATAGAACGAGATCATGATTCTTCCTCAAACTTCAACATTGGTGTTTAATATGTGGACAATAAGATATGCTCGATTCCGTGGTGTATCTTTGATCAGTGATATATGTGATTCCTAGGCTCGTTTTCCGCATTTGTTTTAGGGGTACGATTTAGTATTGGATCGATTTAATGAATCCGTTATTCCCAACATTGGTATTAGAGCCATCGTTCATGTTTCTCGATCCCTTTTCATGTTTATGAATTGCTTTTGATTAAATTTTCGTGAAACACCGCCATCGGCTAATCGGGGACGGGAAAATCCCGACACCCACGTATTGTTCACCTTGTTTTGTGATTTTCTGTAAGTCGAAATTCGTTTTCGATAGCATACGGTCGAAGCTCTCGTCGATATGAGAAAACCAAGTGGTGGATCGCCGCCAGAGGTTGCTGGACATGCCACCGCGCGTGGCCGGAAAGAACTGTTGCACACGTCGATTCGGTCTTCCTCAGGTGCGTGCGATGCACGGGCCGTTTCGGCTTAGGTGTGTGCGACGGACGCGCGCAGTCACTAGCACGTGCCCAGCACGCGCCAGATGATGTCAATGTGATGTGCACTAGCCGACGTCAGCGTGATGTCAGCCCGCGCACGCGCACGACACGTACCGGTCGGTTCGTTCGACCCAACCCGGCCCCACCGGCCCGACCCGACCAAACTGACCTAACTCGACAACTGTTGACCCGATTGACGCATTGACTTGACCCATTGACCATCGTTGATCGGTGTTGACCATCATTGACTTCGTTGACCACCGTTGACCGGCGTTGACCACCGTTGACCGGTGTTGACGATCGTTGACCTGCATTGATCGGCGTTGATCGGCAAAAAAAAAAAAAAGAGGGAAAAATGGAAGATTATGTATTTTCTGTTTTGTTCATTATGGATTATATGTAATCTCTTTTTTTTCATTTTTTTTTTTCATTCGACATTTGTTGCATGAACCATGGAAAATTCGTATTTTTCCTTTTGTTCAATTAGATGATAAGTAATCCATTTTTGTTCTACATTTGTCGTAGAAACTATGATACGTTTTGTAAGCATACCTGCATTTTCGAGAAAGGACGAAGAAAATGCAAGACTTAAATGGCTAATGACAAAGTTAGCTAATTATCGGTGGAATGACAGTGATATAGGCTGCGCATGACAAAATTTCTGAAACAAAAATTGATTTCGGCCGAAATCAATTTCTTAATTTCTATTCCCTGGACAAGTTTCTAAGTAAAGAAATCGTTTGATAACGACTCAAAATTTCTATTTCTGAAACAGAAATCCGTTTGATAACAAAACAAAATTTCTATTTCTAGGAATAGAAATTGATTAGATAACAACATAAGAAATCCTCAAATACAAAATAATAGTCGAAATAATACTAATACATTACAAAAGTTGAAAATACAATTTCATGGAATTTCTGACATATGATTATCCCTTGCCATTTTATTAGCAATTGTTTTTCTAAGCGTATTTATTTGGTTTCCCTCCTTGGTCAATGTATCGTTTGTAAGCTCATCCTGCGTAAATTCAGACAAGTATTGCAGAAGCATGAATATGGGTGCCATCAATGGCGCCTATACAGCCTTGTCATTTTATCAAAAACTAGTATTATACAAAATTATCAACAAAATAAAATTAATGGTGTAAAGGAATATATGGGAATTCTACCTTAAAGTAACGTTTATGGTTAGGAACCAATCAGGGGAAGGTCGGTTTATTTTGATTTTCGAATTGAATCAGTCCAGTTGCTCATCCCTAATTTCTTTATTGTTGCTCAATGAACCTTTAATGGCCCTTGCATAGCAAAGAGAGAGATTCTCTTGAATCTCTTGCCTTCGAATTAAAATTCAAGATTGTGTAACAATCTAATTATTTTGATTTTGCAAGAATTTTGAATCTGTAAAAAAAATAAGGTTAAATTTCTAGGCACGTTTTTTATTCATCTATTACGTAAAAACTTTTTTTTCAATTGGCTATGCGCGTGCCTTTTCTAGGAGGAAAGAGCCCCATTGTTTTTAAGTAAGCATTTAAGAACTTTGGTTGTTTTTGAAAATTGGGGACCCATTCGACTGCCATTCATCCTAAAGAGGAAGTTATTAAAAAAAAAATTGAAAAAAAATGCAAAAAAAAAAAAAACATGAGCAAAATAAGAAAAAGAAAATTAGCAATAATTTGTGAAGTTGTGGTTATGAGTGAATTAAGTTAGCAAGAAAGCGCAATGTTCTTTTATATGGTTTGATTTCAGTTTATGATTTATATTTCAGAAACTGAGAAGTTAAAAATTTCAGCTTCTGATTTTTTCAATTTCTCTATTTCTAGAATATAAATCTGTTTTAGAAATAGAGAAATCAAATTATGTTATCAAACGGATTTCTGTTCCAAACCTGTTCCGGGGAACAGAAAAACAGAGAAATCGAGAAACATAAATTTTGTCATGCACACCCATAGTATCACACGTGGTCAAGGTCAATAATATGATACAAGAAATCATCTGGAATGGTTATCTTATGCCGGATTTTGAGAATGTACCGCCTTTAATGAACACTCTTCCACCTGAATGACAAGCAATGTTAGATCGCCTATGGGAGGTCAACGTGGTCCCGAGTTATAGGAGGCTTACAGTAACTTTTGTAAGAGAATACTATAAAATCGGGTTAACTAAAACTTCAACCCTTGGGATGAGTGCCGCATGGCGCAGAGTGAATGCGCCTTGGAGGTGACATGAGAGCTCTCCAAAAGTTTTTCCGTGGTTGGCCAATGTGCTTTCAGATTTCTTAGAGAATTTTACTGATAGATTACAAGAGACTTTCCCTATTTATTTCTTAGATTAGTTTGAGATGTTTTAAGTGTAAATATCTCTTTCTATGTTGATATTTTTTTTCCTCTGAATATATTACTTAGTGTAATGGACATGTGTAATTATTGAAAGTTCAATGTTATTTATTGTTGTAAATTAGTATGTTAATTTACAATTCATTATGGGAACTTCAAGAAAGTTTTAGTGATTTTGTTGAACTTATTTTGTATAGAAGATTATATTAATGATAGTTTTAAATTGGAAACATAGTGACATTTTGATTCCGAAACCTTACTTGAAATTATTCATTAATATAATCGGTCTGTGCAAAATGGATGCATAAACCATATGCATTAATAATTCGTGCATATATGTCTGATATGTTCAGATCGATGGCTTCAGCAACTAGGAACATAATTGCTGATTTGAACAAAGAAGACAAATTGAACGGCAATAATTGTGAAATATTAAATAAGAAAATTTAATATGTGCTTGAAAAGAAAGGAATACTAAAAGCTCTTGACCATGTTATGGAAGAACTTAAGGATGTTGTGCGCCATCTTGAGCTAGCAGAGGACCGCCTCAAGGCATTTGAGTGGGAAATAGACATTTGCTATGTTGTTTCCAGCTTAGAAGAGGCTTCGAGCTCTAAGCGCAAACGCATTGATTCGTTCAATATGTGGAAATGCAATGGATCAAGTCCTTCTTGCAATAAATCAAGGGCTAACCAACATAAGAGAGGAAAACGTCCTCGAGTGAAGAGTATTTCAAGGGTGAAGTGTTACAACTGTGACCAGAAGGGTTACTACACTCGTAACTGTTACGAGCCAAAGAAGATACTCACCCTTTGTACTCTTAAGAACTTTGCTAATGTGTCAAGTTTTATATTCTTAGCTGAATCTAATTCTTTGTGGATTGTAGATTCGGGAGCAACAAACCATTTAGCGAAGGATAGAGAATCATTCGTGGAATTCCAACGAGTACCAACTAGAACTATGTGGATCTATGTAGGAAACAACTCCAGAGCAGAAGTAAAAGGAATTGGCACCTGCTAACCGAACATGCGTGGTGGACGCACTTTGTTTCTACATGATGTATTGTATGCTTATGAGATTCGTCGGAATTTAGTATCTGTTTTAGTGTTGGTTAAGTTTGGTTTTAATATGAACTTCCCTAATAGTGGTGTGGATTTGTATTTGAATACAAATCACTATGGTTGTGGTTATTTTCTAGATGGTTTTATTGTATTGAATGTTGACTATGGTGATGTCAATATTTATTATTCCATTTTCACATTTTCTAATTCATATGATAATGATGTGAATGTGTGGCATGCTAACTTGGTCATATTGGCCAACAATGTACGAATAGACTAGCTAAAGAGGACTTGTTGGGCAATATTGAAAAATTCGATTTGCCCATAAGTGAGCATTGTCTAGTACAGAAAACGATAAGAAAACCATTTGGAAAAGACACAAGAGCTGAATTTCTTTTGCATTTAATCCATTCTGACGTTTGTGGTCCAATGAATATGAGAGGAAGGCATGACACTATTTATTTCATCACGTTTATAGATGATTATACTTGATTCGGATATGTCTATTTGATTTCTCGTAAATTTGAAGTATTGAGTTATTTCAAAGGTTTATGAACTTGGTAGAAAATCAATTAGACAAGAAAATAAAAGTATTGAGATCCGATCGAGGTCAAGAATATTTATTTGATGAGTTCAGAAATTTATGTGATAAAAAATGAATATAAAAACAGTTGTCTATTCCATATACTCCTCAACAAAATAGTGTTGGGGAGAGAAGAAACATAACCCTACTGGAAATGATTAGATCCATGATGACACATGCTAACTTACCTATCACTTTTTGGAGTGATGTGTTATTAACTGCTGCCTATATACTTAATTGGGTGCCTTCCAAATCAGTTATTTCTATGAAAGCTAGTACGAGCATCTAGAGGGGGTGAATAGGTGCAAAAACAAATTTTGCAGAGTAAAGTAAATAATTTTGCTTTTAAACCAACTATGTTTAGCAATATATTATGAAAATGAAATTAGACTCTAATAATCAAATAGAGTTACGATCAAAGTAAAAGAGCTTATGGATGAGAATAAGAACGCAATGTTTATAGTGGTTCGGCTTAATCCAAGCCTATGTCAATTCTTTTGTACTGACAGCTCATCGGCTGGATTTCACTAAGAATCAAAAGAGTTGTTACAGTATAGCTCTTCCTTGATTCCACTGTATAGAGATTCTGCTACACTTCCTCAAGATCTCACAGAAGTATAAACTCTCTTTTGTGTACAAGTTTTCGCTCAACAATTGAATTGACAAAGAAGAACGAGTTTCGGACTTTGGAATTTCTCTATTGCACACCCACTCGAACAATTGGAACATTTTCCTTATATACTCCTCCCTGCCTTCATACCCGTTGGCACTTACCAAATGAGCTCTTCCAATCTATCCGTTGGATAGAATCAATTAGGGAGATTTCGAGTTATTTAAGGAATATGACAATAGCCCACAAATCCTGATTGCCCATACAATCAGGATCTAGGTTTTCATAAGTAGAACCTTCCAAACATGCTTCACCAATCAACGGATCTAAATTACCCGAATTGAAATCAAAACGAATAATATATTTCAAGATGCTATATCCAGCTGAGATTTTCTTCAGTCGATAGAATCAAATCCTTAACGAAATACTCAGTTTTGGATAAGTATTCTTCGACGGTTTAAAAACTGTCAATGAGGATAGACTTTGAATCTTGAGTTTGGTTCGGCGGTCTTCAGACTTTGACTAAAGAGTCT
This sequence comes from Eucalyptus brandiana, assembly GCA_014182725.1. NCBI lineage: Eukaryota > Viridiplantae > Streptophyta > Magnoliopsida > Myrtales > Myrtaceae > Eucalyptus > Eucalyptus brandiana. Next base: position 21,357,869 of record CM024671.1, on the reverse strand, counting down.
GCAAGTCTTCAGATTAGACTGATGTAAACGTTTTGTCAGCTTCAAAACATGCAATGAAGTTTTCTCCAACAATTTCCCCCTTTTTGATGATGACAAAACTTTCCTGTAGATTTGGATATTTTGACCTGCAAAACAATACTCAAGCAAACATGGATATCTTGCAAATGATAATTGACTTAGTATAGAAAGCATTAAATTTGCATCCACAGGAAATAAGTTAGTATTGTAAATAAACAGCTATTTTTGTCATGAAATACCAATAGTACTTAAAACAAACAATCAAACAATCCAAATCTAGTCACAACCAAACAACCAAACAAAAGTAAAAAGTTATTCAAAAAGTAAGGTCAACAGGAGTCAAGTTTCAAATCTGCACCATCTCTCCCCCTTTTTGTTAGCATTAAAAAAAGGTAGAGATAAAAAGATAATGGAATTAAGGTTACCTAGGAACACGAACAAGCTAGAAATCTCTCATTGACTAGACAATCCCTTTTAGCTTTTTCAAATCCTCATTCAGTTAAGCCACTTCTTCAACCTTGGCATTTACTTGAACTTGAAGAGCAAGGGCATGAATTTGATCATGCAAGGAAATTGAAGAGGCTTGACCTGCATTCTGCAAGTTCTGAACTTCGCATCCCAAGGCATAAATTTGGCCCTGCATCTCCATAAGAACATCAAGCACTTTGCGAAAGTCTGCTGAATTTTCAGTCTGAGTGCTAGCTTCTGCATGGTCAGTAGGAGTATTTGAAGATGATGGTAAGCCAGCATGATCACTCAGATTTGGCAATGAAACCTCATGACCTTCCTTTGAAAATTGAGAGGCATAGATGTCTTCTAGATCTGCAGGTGAACGACTAACACCTTCACTAGTAACAACAATTAAAGATGTACCTCTTTTCTCAATAACTCCCCCTATTTCAATGCCCTCAAGAGGTGAGAAGTATGCTTCATTGATTCTTTCTCTCCACTCCTTTCCTCTTCTTGGTCTCTTTCTTGATCCTCTCTCTCCTCAGTCTCTAGAACAGCACTTTGAAGATTTCTCAGTGCAAGAGCGGAAATGGTAACATCGTCCTCATCCTCTTCATCCTCCAGAACAAGTGCTCTTCTTTTCTTGGATGGAGTTGTCCTGGGCTCTTTCCCTTTTTGTTTTGCAACTGAAGAACCTTGATGAGACTTGATAGGGGTTTTCTCTTTTAATCGCTCCAAAGCCTTGTCCAGCTCTTTCAAACGCATTTTGGAAACCATTTTCAGTCCCACCACTATTTGATCACATGATCGAACACATAGAAACCTGGGAGGTTGGATATCGAAACGTTTGAAAAGCTTTGTAACAAGCGCTGAGTACGGAAGTTGCCCTTTGTCTTTCGCCATCGTTCTGTACATGTGAAACATGATTGTGTGAGGTAGAGAGAACTTCTTGCCAGCATTGATGGCATACATCAGCTTTGTTTCTGAGTAAGAGACGTCTGTCTTCAAAGTTGACTTGAGCCTGAGGCAATTAATCACAATCTTGTGAAGCAAAATGTTAGAGGCATTCATCCTCAAGTACGAAATTCTTCCTTCAGCCATTCCATCCCGAACAAGCTCTACCGTCGTACGACCAACAGACACACTAATCGATTGGAATGCCCCTCGCTCTACTCCAATCATATCCGCCAATATGTCCATGTTAACAATATAGTCCTGGTCTTGAACACTAAAAGAAAATCTATTCGCATCCAAGAAACTTAGATTAGAATAGAAGTATGCAGTGAGTTCTGGATATGCCTCTGTTGTCTCAGAACAAAATCGCTCAAGTTGACGTTGAGTGAATTTCTCTCGCAGCTTCACATTCAAAGAGTCAAGAAAATCAAAGTCTACACTTCTCGGATTGATCACCCCTCTTTTTAGCAACTTAGAGTAAAGTCGCCTGTGTTCATCCGAGCGAAACAAATCTGTCCTTTTGCTTCGAATATTCTCCCCAACACCCATTCTAGGCTTGAAATGAGTGTACATTTTGTCATCATCATTCTCATCAGGCTGACTAAGACCTCCAACACGTGGATCACTAGGAATATTCGCAAATGCTCGATCTGCCAACCCCGCAAGAGCAATCTCTAATCGTTCCATTGTTCGCAAAAAGTGGGTTTCGTTTTGATACCCTTTCTCTTTCAAAAATTCATCAATATATTTCAAGGGAGTGCTTCTCCTCTTTAAGGCAGAGTAAAGCTTAAAGATAAAAGCGAGCTTTTGAGATCTTACGAGTTCTGTGCCTTCAATGATTTCTTCCTTTGCTCTATGATCACTACCTTGAGGTCTAGCTTGAGGAGATTGACGCAATTGAGAATGTTGTGGGCTTTGCTGCTGTCTTAGGGATTCTTCTTCCTCGGTGAGGTCAAAATGTGTAGGACCCTCATGCATGTCTTGTGGTCCTCTATTTGCGATCCTTGAAGATTTTCTTTGGGACGTCATTCTCACAGTCTTTGAGAGATTCCAAACTCGATTCGTGAAAAAAAGGAGAGAACTTTGAAGATTAAACTAGAGAGTAAAAGTAAGAAAGCGAAGGTTTGTGCTTTTTAGGGTTTGTGAGGAAGACGATCAGTATATAAAGCAGTCGAAAAGAGGCATATGGAATGACGTAAAAGGAAAAAATAGAAAATGCCTTTTAAAAAATAACTGCATTTTTGAAAGAATAGATAACCGTCTTTTCAAAAATAACTCCTTTTTTCGAAAAGGAATGATTGCAATAATTGTGAAAACTGGGGAAGATAACATCAATCAATTACAGATTAATAGATAATCGTACCTTTTTGAGATTTTATCCGTGAGATAAATTTTTAAAAACGAGAATAACTTACAGTCGTAAATGTTGATTTTCTGAGTTTGAGTATCATTAGACTTTTATTCCTGAGTCTGAACTTCTTCAAACTTTAAGATATTGAGTCTGGAACAAATAAGCTCGAATTGATTTTTCTCCAAAGGCTTTGTGAAGATGTCCGCTAGTTGATTCTTTGAGTCAATGAATTGAATCAAGACTTCTCCATTTTGAACATGATTTCTAATAAAATGATATCGAATCTCTATATGCTTTGCTCTCGAATGAAGAATTGGATTCTTGGTGAGATTAATTGCACTGGTGTTGTCACATTTGATTTCAGTGCATGAGTCTTCGATTCCAAAGTCTCTTAGCTGTTGTTTTATCCACAAAATTTGTGAACAATAACTTCCAAGAGCCACATATTATGCTTATGCTGTAGAAAGAGCTACGGTACTTTGCTTCCTCGAAAACCAAGATACTGTCCCGTTCCCAAGTAATTGACAAGTGCCCGAGGTGCTCTTCCTATCAACTTTGCATCCTGCTAGGTCTGTGTCTGAATATCCAAGAAGAGTAAAGTCTCATTCTTTAGGATACTAGAGACCGAGATTAGAAGTAGATGCAACGTATTTGATGATGCGTTTTCCAGCACTTAAATGAGATTCTTTGGGGTCTAATTGAAATCTGGCACACATACAAACACTAAACAGAATGTCAGGTCTAGAAGCAGTAAGGTAAAGAAGTGAACCAATGATACTCCTGTATAGCTTCTAGTTAACTTTCTTTCCTCCTTCATCTTTGTCCAGCTTCGAGAAACTTGACATTGGCATATCAATCTTTTTGCAATTTTCCAAGCCAAACTTTTTAACAAGTTCTTTAGCATATTTTTCTTGGTGAATGAAAATTCCTTCCTTCAATTGTTTTACTTGAAGTCCGAGAAAGAAGGATAGTTCACCCATCATGCTCATTTCAAACTCATCCTGAATAGTCTTAGAGAATTTCTTGCACCGATTTTCGTTAGGTGATCCAAAAATAATATCATCAATATAAATTTGAACAAGTAAAAAGTTTTTGCTTTCTCTTTTGATAAACAGAGTAGTATCTACTTTACCTTTAACAAAGCCATTTTGGATTAAAAACTTACTTAGTCTGTCATACCAAGTTCGAGGTGCTTGTTTTAAACCATATAACGCCTTTTCAGTCTGAATACAAAGTCTGGTTTTCTTGGGTCTTCAAAACCAGGAAGTTGTTCCACATAGACTTCCTCTTGGATAAATCCATTTAGGAAAGCACTTTTGATATCCATTTGGAATAACCCGAAATTCTTATAACAAGCAAAAGCAAATAATAATCTAGTTGCTTCTAATCTTGCTTCTGGTGCGTAAGTCTCATCATAATCTATCACTTCTTATTGCGTATATCCTTTGGCCACGAGTCTTGCTTTGTTCCTTACGACTTTTCCTTTCTCGTTCATCTTGTTCCTGAAAACGCATTTAACTCTAATGATAGATTTACCTTTCGGTTTAGGAGTCAATTCTCATACATCATTGATACTGAATTGCCTGAGTTCTTCTTGCATAGCTTCAATCTAGCTTTCATCAGTTAAAACTTCTTCTATGCTCTTGGGTTTTATTTCAGAAATAAGAGCCATAGCACTGGACTCTTCACGCCTTTTGGATCTTGTACAAATTCCCTCATTAATGTCACCAATAATGAGTTCTTTAAAATGACTAGACTTGTGCTTCCAGTTGTTGGTTCATTTGTCAAACTATTGGTCTTTTTCTTTATTTGATTATCCAACGATCACTCGTTGCTGGTTTTCTGAAGTCTGAGCTGCTTCTGGAGATTTAGACTTTGTAAAGTCTGGAACAGGTTCAGATTTTTCAGGTTGTGTCTGAATCAATTGATTTTGTATAAAATCTTGAAATTTGACATTCATCGATTCCTCTACAGATTGAGACTTTTTGTTGTATACTGTGTAAGTTTTGCTAGTGGTTGAATATCCAAGGGAGATACCTTTCATCTAATTTTTCTTCAAACTTACCAATTCGATTATTTGCATTTTTCAATATAAAAAATTTGTAATCAAACACATGAAAATAGGAAACAATCGGCTTCTTTCCTTTGACCAACTCATAGGGAGTTTTCTCCAGAATAGGCCTTAAGAAGACTCTATTAATAATATAGCACGCAATAGAAATTGCTTCAGCCTAAAAACGAGAAAAAATGTTACTTTCAATTAAAATAGTTTTAACCATTTCTTGCAACGATCTATTCTTCCTTTCCACAACTCCATTCTGCTTTGGAGTATAAGGAGAGGAGAATACATGCCGAAAACCAGATTCATCACAGAATTTAGCAAAGTCTTGATTTTCAAATTCACCTCCATGGTCTGTCTATATATTTGAAATAACATACTCTTTCTCATTTTGAACTTTCTTAGCAAATTTTATAAAATAAGAAAATGTTTCAGACTTACTTGCTAGGAAATATACCCAAGTGAATCGTGAATAATCATCCACAATTACTAGGCAATATTTCTTACCTCAAATGCTCTGAGTTCTGGTTGGTCCAAAGAGATCCATATGCAATAACTGTTTTCCCAATACACATGGTGTACATAGGTCAGACTTTTGGTATGTTAGATTGAGTAGTCCACGAACAAGCTTCTTGACTGAGATTTTGGTTATTTGCTTCATGTTAATGTGCCCAAGTTTTCTATGCCATAGATTCACTTCCTCTTGAATTGAGATTAGACATTGGGATTTTTCTAGTTTGATATCCAAGAGATAGATATTCACATGTCTTCGTCCCGTGAAAGTCTGAGATGAGTCTTTACTGGTTCTTGAACATATTCCTTCTTGAAAGTTGATTTTGAACCCGATGTTGCACAGCTGGCTGATACTCAGCAAGTTGTAGTTGAGTTATTCCACTAAGGAAACATTATTGATTGTGAGACTTTCAATTTTTATAGTTCCGCATCCCACAATTCTGCCTTTGCTATTTCCATCAAAAGAAACTTTTCCACTATTAACTTGCATAAGTTTTATGAAACAACTTGAGTCTCTTGTCATATGTCTTAAGCATCCACTATCAAAGTACCATCTAACCTTTTTCTTGATAGTGACTTGTATTTAAAAAAGAAACTCAAGCTTTCTTTGGTACCCATATTTTCTTGGGTCCAATAGAGTTAGTGTGATATACAGTCTTTGCCCACACCTTCCTCACAGGTTTCCAAACCATAGGACATTCTTTCTCAAAATGTTCTGAGTTGTTACACCTAGAACATTTAAGAGCACTGCGGCCTACAGGTTTTACAAAAACTTTTTGAAAATGATTTTTGTAAGAATCTTTTGTAGGTCTTTGTTTAATTCTTTCCTTTACGTTATGAAAATCAATTAGAGGAATGGTTTAAACAGTCATTCCCAAACTTGATTTGTTGAAGTAAGGCCTTTACGCTGAAAGAATCTTTTCTAATTTCTCAGATCCTATAGAAAACCTTTTAAAAATATTTGAGATATCATTTTTCAAAAATGCATTTTCTTTTGAAAGATTATATGTATTTTCTTTCAAAGTAATAACGCTTTTATCTAAACTTTCGACCTTTTCTTTCCAAACTATCTCTTGTTGCTTCAGTGCAAAATTTTCCATTTTAAGTTCGGAAATCCTCTTTAGAGAGGTTTTGAGACTAAGACACAGTTCATCAATATATCTAAAGACTTTAGTAGGAATTTTAAAATTACTTACCTCAATTTCACTGTCTGAGTCTGAGTCTATCTTAGAGTCTGAATCTGATTCTGATTGTGCAATTAGAAAAATATTGACATAATCATCATCACTTTCTTCACACTCAGTATCACTCCAAGTTTCTGTTTTGAGAGCTTTTCTGCATTTCTTAGCTTTTCCTTTCTTTTTCTTTAGTAAGGGACAATTGGGTCTGATGTGTCCCTTTTTCTTGCATTCAAAACAAATCACATCTTTGTTGGATTCATCATCCTCAGCTGATTTATTTTGAAATTTTTGAGAACTTTGTTTCTTCCAGTTGAATCTTCTTCCCTTTCTATTCAGTTTTCTGAACCTTCTTATCATGAGAGCAAGCTCTTCATCATCCATATTGTCCTTTGAATCTGTAACATCAGAATTATCATTAGATTTTAATGCAATAGATTTCTTACATTTGGGATCTTCATCTTCATTGATTTGCTCCACTTCATAAGACTGAAGAGTGTCAACCAATTCGTCAACAGAGAGTGACATGATTCTTTGTGTCTCCCTTATTGAGGTCTTTATATGATTCCAATATTTGGAAAGTCCATGCAGTAACTTGTTAACCTTCATGGGTTTAGAGATTGGTTGACCTTGATATTCAAGACCATTCACGATTTTTGTAAAACGACTAAACATGTCAGTGATAGATTCTCCTGGTTTCATCCTGAAGACTTCATATTGACTAAGCAGAATATTGATTCTGGTTTCTTTCATTCGATCGGTTCCTTCATAGGTGATGTGCAATCCCAGACTTCTTTAGCTATTTCACAAGAAGATATTCTGTTATATTCAGTAGGAGATAATGCACAATATAAAGAATAAATTACTTTTGTATCAAGAGCTTGTTTCTTGGTTATCTCTTCTTGAGTCATCTCGCTGGACTCAACAGCTTCTTTTCCTCTTTTTGAGATTGTTGCAACTTTAGGAATGATTCCTTTGTTTACCACGTCCCATTCCAGAGGATCTTTTGATCTTATAAATGCCTTTATCTTGTTTTTCCATATGATGTATTCCTTTCCATCAAAATAAGGCGATATGGTGTTACTTTGCCCGTCAACTAGACCTGGAGCCAACATACTAGCCATGGATCGTTAACTCTGAAATAAAAAACACTTCAACTTAAATGAGTACACAGGCTCTGATACCAATTGTGAAAGTTAGTACGAGCACCTAGAGATGGTGAATAGGTGCAAATTTTTTTTTTGCAGAGTAAAGTAAATAATTTTACTTTTAAACCAACTCTGTTTAGCAATATATTATGAAAAGAAAATTAGACTCTAATAGTCAAATAGAGTTACGATCAAAGTAAAAGAGCTTATGGAAGAGAATAAGAACACAAGGTTTATAGTGGTTCAGCTTAATCCAAGCCTACGTCCATTCTTCCGCATTGATAGCCCACCGGCTGGATTTTACTAAGAATCAAAAGAGTTGTTACAGTATAGCTCTAACTTGATTTCACTGTGTATAGACTCTGCTACACCTCCTCAAGGTCTCACAGAAGTATAAACTTTTTTTTGTGTACAAGTTTTCGCTCAACAATTGAATTGACAAAGAAGAAGGAGCTTCGGACTTTGGAATTTCTCTATCGCGCACCCACTCGAATAATTGGAACATTTTTCTTATATACTCCTCCATGCCTTTATACCCGTTGGCAGTTACCAAAGGAGCTCTTCCAATCTATCCGTTGGACAGAATCAATTAGGGAGATTTCGAGTTATTTAAGGAATATGACAATAGCCCACAAATCCTACTCGCCCATACAATCAAGATCTATGTTTCCATAAGTAAAACCTTCCAAGTATGCTTTGCTAATCATCGGATCTAAATTACCCGAATTGAAATCAAAATGAATAATAGATTTCAAGATGCTATATCCAGCCGAGAGATCTTCTTCAGTCGATAGAATCAAATCCTTAACGAAATACTCAATTCTGAATAAGTCTTCTTCGACGGTCTAGAAACTGTCAATGAGGATAGACTTTGAATCTTGAGTCTGGTCTGGCGGTCTTTAGACTTTAACTAAAGAGTCTGCAAGTCTTTAGACTAGACTGATGGAAACGTTTTGTCAGCTTCAAAACACGCAAGGGAGTTTTCTCTAACAACTTTCACTCCATATGAGTTATGGACAGGTAGGAAACCAGACTTAAGTTTTCTTAAATCATAGGGTTGTGCTTCCTATACTCATGAGCCCTCTCATAAGTTTGGGAAATTTGGTCCCAGAGGAAAGAATAGTATTTTCATAAGATACTCTGAACACTCGAAATGATATGTGTTCATAAGTGAGTAGGAAAGTGGAAGTATAATTGAATTCGAATCACGGGATGCCACATTCTTGGAGAATGAATTTCCTAAGAATGGCGAAATAGGTGGGGATTACTCCTCATTTAAAACCTTGGATCCATATAATGAATTTAGTGGAGTTCGTTTAAGTGGGAGTAACATGAGAAGTGATGAATTTAATTCAACTCACTCTCAATTACAACCACATGATGAAATGATATTGCCATTATTTAATCCGAGTGGGAGCATAATGGGGAATGATGTGCAAAGTGTACAACCTCCCATATGGCGAACAAGTCGCAAAAGTATTCCTTGCTGACGCTTTGACATTGAAGAGGAAACTTTTATGGTTGTTTCACAAGATGAAGATGAGCCAAGAAATATTAATGAGGCTCTAAATTGCCCTAGTAAGGAAAAATGGATGTATGCAATGGAATAAGAGATTGAGTCAATGAAGTCAAACTATGTTTGGAAACTGGTTGATCTTCCAAAAGGACGCAAAACCATTGGGAACAAGTGGGTTCTCAAAATAAAGCGTAAAGCTGATGGCTCGATAGAAAGGCATAAAGCTCACATTGTGACGAAGGGGTATAATCAACATGAATGAATTAATTATGAAGAAACATTTTCTCCTATAGTGAGATTTACCTCGATTCGCATTATTCTGGCAATAGTGGCTAGTATGGATCTTGAGTTACATCAAATGGATGTAAAGACTACTTTCCTCAATGGAGAATTAGAGGAAGAAATATGTATGGAACAACTTGCTGGTTTCATTATGGAAGGCTAAGAAGGAAATGTATGTCGACTTTTGAGATCGATATATGGCCTTAAGCAGTCGTCGAGACAATGGTATATATGCTTTTATAATGCCATAATAGCATATGATTTTACAATGATATATGAGTATTATTGTGTATATATGAAAAGATCCAAAGATCAATTTGTGATTATATCATTATATGTTGATGATATACTAATTGCCGGAAGCAATATGGAGTTTGTTAATACTGTGAAGAGTTGGTTATCTTCCAACTTTGAGATGAAAGATATGGGTGAGGCTACATACATTTTTGGAGTTAAGATTTCAAGAGATCGTTCGAAGAGATCATTATCTCTTTCGCAAGAAAGATACATAAATAAGGTTCTTAAACAATTTTGTATGCAAGATTGTAAACCCATAGATACTCCTATTGTAAAAGGTGAAGGATTGAGCCATAAACTGTGTCCAAGGACTCCACAAGAAAAGGAACAAATGAAACATGTTCTTTATGCTAGTGCTATGGGATGCTTAATGTACGCTATGATGTGTATAAGACCTGACATATGTTTTGCAGTTGGAATGGTGAGTAGATACCAACCAATCCAGATCAAGCACATTGAAAGGCCGTTAAAAGAATATTGAGGTATCTGAAGGGAACTGCTAATTACAAGTTGAATTACCAAGGAAATGATATGCGACTTGAAGGCTATTCAGATGTTGATTGGGGAGGAGATTTAGATGAAAGAAAATCTACCTCTGGTTTTGCTTTCTTATTGAATAATGGCGCCATATCTTGGAGCTGAGTTCGTGGTAGTATCAGCAGCAGTACAAGAATGTGTTTGGCTTAAGAGGTTTTTGAATCATTTAAGTGTTATTAGGTATGCTGCAAATCCATTATTAGTTAAATGTAAAAGCCAAGCAGCTATAGCATACACCAAAGATCCAAAATATTATGACAAGACCAAATATATAGATACCAAGTATAATTTTGTCAATGATATGATTGCATGAAAAGATGTGAACTTACAGTACATATCTACGCATAGAATGGTAGCAGATCCTATGAAAAAATCAATATCTAGAGATGTGTTTTGTGGTCATGTAAAATCTCTAGGACTACATAGAGGCTGATGTACTGAATATTGTAATTTCTTTGAAGTGTTCACGTTTAATGAATTTGTGTTTTTCATCATTAATGCCTATGAATATTTGTTTGACATTTATGCATCTTAATGCTCAGTGCATTATATTAAGTTGATAAAGTATGTTGGACAGATAAAAGATTAGCCCACTTACACAAGTAATCGCATCTATTTACTGTGTGATAAATAGAGATGAGATGGTTTTTTAGCTTATTATCTAGATGATAATCGAGAGCTCAAGCTTAAAATATATATGTCGCATTAACTAAGTGTTAAGATGATGACATAATATTTACTATGTCCGAAAGTAAAATAACCCACATATTTTACTTTATCCGTCTATGGTGCCAGGTGTGAGTTCTGATGAATTATGTGTATGAGTAGATTTGTGAACTAAAGTTAGATATTTGGTATGTCTAAACTATCATCTGTACGGTATTAAAGGTGTAGACATATGCTCCATGGGAAATGAGTTAAATACTGTAATACGTATTTCATACTACGTATGCATGAGATGACCAATAAGAGTGGCAAAAGTTTGATTTCAACTTTTATGCCGTGTGAGATTTTTGAGAAAAATAGTTCCTCAATTTAGTGCTCTCATGACTCTTACTTATTTTCAAAATTTCTATTTAGTGTTTGTTATCTTAGGATGTTGCCAATGATCATGAATTGATTCGATCTAATTGGACATTTCTAAAAATGCAAGCTGAACTGAAATTGGGAGTTTGAAGAAAATAGGAAGATCGAATTTGGAGAATCATATTCTAATTTTGTATTCACTGGTCGACCAATTATTATTGTTTTTGGGATAATCATAATTGTGAACACAATATATTATTATTTAAAAAGAGATCAAGAGAGAGATATAAATGTGATCGATTGATCTAGGGTACTACATACTAAATCTACTCAGAGTGTGGTGCCCATTATGAGCTGTTATATATTCCTAACAGATGTATGCCAACGAGCTTTCAAAGTATGCTGGTCGCACGGATTATTCACCGGTATGAATGTTGTAGAAAGATAAAGAGGATCCTGTTCAACCTACCATATGCAAGTGGGAGATGATGGGTTATTTAATTGTGATGATGGCCCTAAGTAGGCCCGTCTGCCCATGTTGGGTCTAAGAACCCGGCCCACAGGTTAAGGGCCCATGAATGAAGGGTTGAGATATGAAGAGGTATTACGTTGAGGGGTTACGTCTTTTGGAGGAAACGTTTTACGTTAAAGAGATACGTCTTTTGGAGAAGACGTAAGAGAGAAAAAGAAAAAAGGGAACGTACTCTTTAGAGTACGTACGCTTTTTAAGTCTCTCTCCCTCCAAGAAGCATAAGATGCAACGCTCCCAAAAATACGTTTTTCTCCCCTTTTACAGCAACAGTACGCTCCTCGGTAGAACGGGATTGGGATTCTTTCTCGAACTTTAATATTAGTGTTTAATCTGTGGACAATAAGGTACGCTCAATTCCGTGGTGTATCTTTGATCGGTGATACATGTAATTCCTGAGCTTGTCTTCCGCATTCGTTTTAGGGGTTCGATTTAGTATCGGATCGATTTAGGGAATCCGTTATTCCCAACACTCCCTATTTAGACCTGAACGCATGGTAATTACGTCTCTAATCACCCACAACTTTAGCAACCCTTGATAAAACTAATCTCCTCATTATGGGCTCTGACGTGCAGTCATGGAATCAGTCAATACACGAGAGAGAGAGAGAGAGAGAGAGAGAGAGAGAGAGAGAGAGAGAGAGAGAGAGAGAGAGAGAGAGAGAGAGAGAGAGAGAGAGAGAGAGAGAGAGTAAATTCTTGCATTCCATCGACAAAGCTGAAAGCTCGAGCGAATCGGCCAAGGACCGATACTTCTACAGCACTTGCTCAAACCTCGACTTCACCGCTTGTGCCTGTCATCATCCTATAGGTTTTCTTCTCCTTTAGTCTCAAATGGTCGTCGGATGCTAACATTTTCTCATGAGATTATAGGTTGCTGGGACAAAGCGTTCCCCAAGTATTGACATTTAAAATTCATTTTAAGAGTTGCGTTAATAAGAGCTCTGCAGCCATTAGTTAAGTATAATTTATGTGAAAATCTTCTAATTTCCACGAATTCGTTATGCATATCACAGAGATAATTACTATCTTTAGAAAAAGAAATATTGCACAATGTCGATCCAGAGCAATAAACTTTGCACCATTTCAAACACTCTTCTTCCGTGGAATAATATCTTCACTGAAAATTGCAAGTGGACTAACAAATTAGGCTAATAATGTCGAGAAGATCCACACCTTCCTAAGTAAACTTAGCATGTCCTCCACCACACAAGTATATGTTCAAGCATGTAAGGACTTGACTCGTGCGTGGGGATTACGAGTGCAACACGTTTTCTATTCCCCACATTGCCATTGCAAATAATTTCTGGCTGCCAGCTCGAGTTTAGGTTTGCGACTCATTTCATGGTCGATGATGTTAGTGCAGTATTTTCATGGGCTTTGAGCTTGTCTATCTAAGATGGGTTTTCCAGTCATAAAAAAGATGCGCAAACGGAGTGAGCGAGTTTTATCTATCTAAATTATATTATCATCAACTAACGTTTAGAGTGGAAAGTTTGACTTTATCTATTGAATACAAATTACGCTACATCTATGTAATTGTAAAGCTTGGATAATACAGGATAGCTAGCAATTAATTTGCATTTGAAAATCCATTGAGTTTATTATTCCTTTTGTGAAAAATAAGGGATGAGCAGAGCCCATGCCAATACGTGTTTTATTTTATATGAAACGGCATGTATTAGAAAGGCAGAATGACAAGAAACGAGGAAAAAACAACGTACGAAACAAATGACTAACAATTTAAAATCGGAATTTCTCCATGAGAACTTGTTGAAAAGGAAAATCTTAAAACCTTTAAATTATATGGTTACTTGCTCAATTAAGATTACCAAAGTCAGGATCACATGCCGGGTGGTGCAACTGCATTGCAGCTCTTGCCTACGTGGCCGAATCAAAGCATTATTTCTACCCCCATTAATAAGTGGAAAGTTTATCAATACAACAGTCAGATGTATAAAAACAGAAAAAGGCATCCAATGGAACTTGTCAAATCGTAACTTCGAGGACTCATCATCCTCATCTTCCCAGCAGTAAATTCAACGTGCATTTTTTTAAATATGCTCTGTGTCGACGAAGTGCTTTATATAGCGTCCGGGGAGAAAGAAGCAAGGAAATTCCACTAAGGAACCTAGGCGGGGCCATTTACTGCGAATCCACAATAGGAAACTGCTATCTAGCTTAAAAATAGGCAGCCACGTGACTTGATGACTTTATTTAGTGGGGATTGATCAAGGATTAATCCTCTTCGTGAGTCAATGACTCCATTTCTGTATGCTATAAGTCAAGTTGTTAGCCAAAAACAACTTCTTTTTTTTTTTTTTGTGGCAAAATAAGCACAAGCATTCACATTATAAGAAAAGGGATCATGGCACGGAAGTCTTATAAAGTCTCTCAAGTATAATAATGGGAATCAATAAATTTTTCAACCAAATTAAAACAAGTGCAATTGATGTGACAACCAAATTTTTAGTGGATGGCTAAAATTAATATTGTTCGATATTGTGTTCAGAAATGAGATTAAGTTTAATTGTTGAACAAGCTCTTATGGATAAGGAAGTAATGAGTAGAGTGACATGAGACTTCAGGACGTACATTTAGATGAATTATTTGCTGATACTTTATTTTTGCTGAGTCAAAAAGCATAGCACAGGTGGCTTGCCAGCACGGCCCATATTTGACAAGTTTGACTATTCAAACTTCCATGAGTCCACCGCCAAAGAAGTTTGCCCAATTAAGATGAGTAGCGGAGTATATCTTGCTTTCTTGAAATTGAGAGAATTTGCGAGGGAGAAAAGTTCTGTACTTGGAAACATAAAGGAGAGTGAAGCTTGTCCGTGAACACAGGGAAAAGAAATCGTAGAGAGGAGAGAAAGTTTTGCACCCATAAGCCTTGAACGTTTCGACAAACCGAATCAACTGAGAATTGCACCACCTGTTAAATATTCAACCCTATTATTCCTTTACTCGGAATAATTTTTGAAGTCGGGTCTTAAATTTGGAATTTTAAATTTGGAATTATGTGAAAATTTGAACTTAGAACTATTGAGCTATAGATTTATATGGAAATAATAGATAATGGCATTGTGGAGTTATGAGGATTCATAAAAATCGATTTTAAAGTATGATTGGATTGGAATTTCGCGTTCAAGATATGCGTAGCGCACAATTCATGTAACGGAGAAATATGAACAATTGTTATGTATGAATTTCTTTGTTAGTGCATAAATGTCATTTTATCAACAAATGAGTGTCATTAGTCGAGTTGTTCATTAGAGTAGTGTATTACTTGATTTTTTTATATCATTTTTTAATTAATTAATAGGAATACGAGTGCGTTGGCTTGAGAAACCATCGTAAGTTGGTTTTCGGCTTTTCTAGATGAATGATACTATCTCTTTTATGAATTTACAAATTCATATCTTGAAAATGGTAGAGATTTAATATAATATGAGTTATGAAAGAACATGTTTTTCTACATAAATTGGATCGACCTTTTTACTACAATTTTAGTTGGATGAAAAGGCATTGGAAAGCCTTATTTGAAATAATTTGAAAGGTTGGTTTGTGAATGTTTCGATTAAATGTTCTATGAAGGGAATTGCCCAAAGTTATTCATATTGGTTGCGAAATATTATATGAAATGCATTCAAATTTATAAATGGAATTGTGTAAGGTTATATGATTTGGTTTATAAAACCAGTTTATGGAATGGCTTTCTGGTATTGAATTGGAATAAAAAGATAGAGTATTTAGCCAGAATTTGTATGGACGAAGAAATACCTTTCATAAATAGTCCTTCAATTTTTTATAAGAGGAGATAGATTTTGTGGTTATTCTGGACAAGAAAAATCACAAGTATAGGAGAAAACTGATAAATATACTTCAACGTAATGTAGTCGACATTAATGTAAAAAGTATATACATATATATAAACACAACGTCGGAATTTAATCGATGATGAAACATTCATAATCTATAGCAAAAATACAAGCTAGAACTTAATCGGCGATGAATTATTTGTAAACCACAATTACAACATGCTCGAATTTAATCAATGACGAGATGTCTTGAAACTACAGCTATAACTATGATACAAGAATTGAAAGATAACAAGATTGGTTTGTTTTGTGCGGGGGCTCTCCATTACACAAACATTGATTTTTATAGCATTCACAATGTAATTGCCCATAAGTAGTTCTTCAGCCATTTTGAGCATGCTTTCACAAAATTTCTGGCCGCATACCTACACATTGTCACGATTTTTTGTATCTCAATGGATATTCTTAAAAATTGCGTCCAGATCCTCTACTTCTGCTCATCGCCATTTCGAATCCCTTCTGAGCAGTTGCCTTGTCTGGCTCACTTTCTTCCCACAATCCGTTATGCTTCATTGTATTATCCACAAGCAATTTTAGGTTTGAATGCTACTGCATCTGGATTTTACACCCACTTTATTTGCCAGGCGGTTAACTTTGATTGTCAATTCAAACTACACCTTTCAATTGGCATCTTTCCCAACTAGTTTTGATAATCGGCAACTAGCTGCTATCGTATGTCGATAACGGATCATGGTATTTAGTTATCATTGTTAGCGTTTGCTAGAGGATTTTGGATCAGCAGATGTTGTGACTGTGATTGCTAGAGGTATTCAGTGACCTTTTTTTGAGGGTGTCATACAACCTCGTAAAAACAGATTTGAAATTCATTTGGTGCCTATCGGCATGAAGAAATGCAATTTTATTTTCCACATTTCGATGTACTTGTTTAAGAATCTCACTTTATATAACTTGGGGCACAGCAGTAGATAACATGACCCCCATCATGACATCAGCCTTCGCCTTTAATTAGCATTGTCAGGGTTTCTGTCTAAGCGAAGTATATGAATAATACAGTACAAGAGCTCATCTGCAGATGACCTAATAAGACATTACAATGTACAAATTCAAAGATTCAAGGGCTTTGAACAGGCTGATATGCTCGAAATCATCGGTGCAGTACCAAGACTGTAAAATATGGGTTTTGACCCAATTAAAAAGAGAGAGAGAAGGTTGAACGGTCAAAAGAAGAAGAAAAGAAGAGAAGAAGAATAAGGGGGAGAGGCCGAGAGTCTTCGGGAGAGAGGAAGAGAAAGAAGAAGAGAGAGAGAGAGAAGGAAAGAAAAGAAAAGAAAAAGAAGAAGAGAAAAAAGGAGGAAATAAAAAGGGAAAGAGAGAAGGGAAAAGAAGGAGAGAGAGAAAGGGAGACCATAGAGCTCGTGTAAGGAAAAGAAAGGAAAGAAAGGAGAAGGAGAAGAAGGAAAAGAAGAAAAAGAGGGTTTTGTGCGTTTTTTCCACGGGAGCCTTGCAAAGCCACCTCAACTATGTAATGTAACGCCCGGTAAGCACTCTGCCCCCCGTTCATTCAATCGGGGTAATTTCGGACTTAGGGCTTGAAATTTGGAATTTTGAGAAAATCGAGTGGCAAAGTATGATTTTTGAGTCGTTGAGCCACGTATTTTTATAGAAATGATAGTTTAGGGTGTTGTGGAGCTGTAGGATTTTACGAATCGTGATTTGAGTTTACGATTTGCTCAAAACAAAATTTTGAAGTTTATCGCGCGTAATGAACAGTGCGCGACCAGGACTTTAGGGCTGTAATTTGTTGGTTTTTGGCTTGATTTTGGGTTGACTAAATTATGGTTCTTGTAGTATGGTCGAAGGGCTTTCTGATTGACTTTAAGTACGCTTGAAACGGAATTTGATGGAGAAAGTTATGACATGGCCAAGTTTCGTGCTCAAGTTCCGCATTGTGGACGGCTTAAATAATCTCTTTGGATATGCTGTTTATTAGCGCGTATGTGTCGTTTTATCTATGAATAAGCACAATTTAGTCGAGTCGTTAGTTGGAGAGTAGTGTATTAATTGGTTTTTATATTTTTTTTGATTAATTGATAGGAATACGCGTGCGTTGGCTTGAGTAATTACTTAGGTTGATTTTTGGCATTCCTAGGTGAGTGGTGCTATCTCTCTTAAGAATTTATAAGTTCATATCTTCAAAATGATAAAGATTTGATATTTTATGAGTTATGAATAAGCATGTTTGTTGCATAAAATTTCGATTGGGCATTTACTACGTTTTGGTATTTGAGAATAGTGTGGGAACTTTTTGGTGTATATATTTTGTTTGATGAATGAAGTTGATAAATATTACATGTTTTAGGTTTGTAAAACCTTTTTACAAAGAGCTCGACTTTGAGATGGTTTATAGAATGGCATATATATATTAATTTGTGATAAGCTTTTTGAGATGCATTTGATTTGATTCAGTTTGTAAAATTGGTTTATGAGATGAGTTCTATAATGATTTGAGGAATATTTTATGAAAGTATTTGTTGCGGATGAATTGAGTTGCGAAATATTATGTGGTAGATTTATGAAATGTATTGTGACATAGGAAATGATTCTAGATTTGGCTTTGTGAATTGTGGAGGTCATTATAGTTGGTGTTGATGCTTAATATCGTTGTGAGCCCAGCAAGGGGCTTGTGGGTATGTGCATATTAGTTTAAGATATCATTGTGGACTGAGCCGCTGGCTAATAATAGGTGGAGACCTTGTTAAAGGGGAATCTCGGTCACTTTGTCACTAGGTATTGTACTGTGATCATGGTTTGATATTGAGCAACGTATTGGTCAATGGAGTGGACCATTAACATGTGATATGAGTTTGGTCAATGGAGTGGACCATTGATATGTGATTTGAGTTTAGTCGTTGGAATGGACCATCGATGTGTTTTCATATAAGATGGATTAATGGAATAGACCATTGATGTGTGACATGAGATTAATTGATGGAATGGACCATTGGCGTGTGAATTAATGAGATTGATCAATGGACTTGACCATTAATATTTGTTTTAATATTATTATGAAAATAATATTTTTACTAAAGCATATGTAACGTATTCTCTTATTTTATGTTTGTTATATGATAGATTTGAATTAAAAGAGTTGTGGTTTGGTTTTGGAAATATGCATAGTGGGTACTCGATCCACTTAAAAAAGATGCATTACTTACTAAGCTGTGGTTGCTCACCCCTTTATATTGCATTTGTTTTAAGGTTCTTTAGCTAAGGATGAGTAGTATGGAAGCGATATCGACGGGGAGACTTTTAGGAGTTGGATTTTTGGAGTTTTGAGATTGCGTCCTTATGGTAAAAGGATGGCTGTGTCATCCCTCATTCATGATGGTTTTGGGGTGTAATAAAGACTCTTGATGTTAGAGATTCTCTAAAATCAAAACAAAATGCCGTGACTAAGAAATTAATTTACAATGTGTTAGTGTACGGTCTCTAAAATATAAAGAAGAAGAAGAAGAAGAAGAAGAAATATATTTTTCCCTTCGAAAAATTTTCACAAACCGTCACTAGCCTATCTTAAGACACACACACATATACACACACACACAGGATGTTAAGTGGTTGATCATTAGTTAATTGAGGATTTAAGATTTTTTCTGGATTAATTGAGAATTTAAGGTTTTATAAAGAATCTTAACCAAGTCTCGAGCTTGTTGTTGATGGAATTCATGTGTTGAAAATGACACATGGTAGATGACCAAATATTCCACATGGAAATCATGTCAAATTACTGACAATTGAATCCTCGTCAAATTCTGACCAAAAAGAAAAAGAAAAAAGAAAAAAGAAAATCTCCATCCAACAATAAGCTTGAGATTTGATTGAAGTTTTGCATTTTTAATCTAAAGTATTCAATTGATCAAAATAAAACCTTAAATTCCCAATTGACCAATGGCCAACCTTAAGTTATGTTTTTACATGTATCCCGCAAGTGTTTTGACCTTTTTCTATGTTAAGTGATCATATCTCCGAATTTCTTTTTATCTCAATTTCTCTTTGAATTTTGATTGTCACTTCAAGTGGATTGACTATTTTGACCAAAAAAAAAAAAAAAGAAAGTGGATTGATTATATATATATATATATATATATATATATATATATATATATATATATATATATATATATATTTTATGTTGATTGGCTACAATTCCAAATTGATTTTATCTTGGATTCTTTTGAGTTTTAATTTCCATTCGTATAGGATTGACCATGTTTCATTAACTTTTCCTTATGTCATTGTTACTTCCGACGCGATTTGAATGGATTCTTCTTTGCAGCCAGAGTTACACTTATAATTGAAATCAATTATAGAGAAAAATAGTTAATACATATGTCACACAAATGTGGCTATCACAATACAAATAGCACGCGGTTATTGGTTGGCACCACTATGCGGCGGCTTAGACACACAAGTGCCATGCCACATGGCACAACCACGATTGTTCATCCCCAACTTCATATTGAAATACTAGAGTAGAATAGATGTTAGATATAGATATCTATGTGTGCTTAATGAAATGTAAATGAGATTCCTTATCAGCTGGAAAGAATTGGCGACTCCTAGAAGAGAAGGTCCCGAAAGAGAAAACAAATGGTTTAGTTTTTTTTTTCTTTTCTTTTTTTCTGTCTGACAGATTCATGTTAAAGAAAGGAAATTGCAAATAAGGTCTAAATTGAGATCATTTTCTCAAAAAAAGAAAAATTATTCCTAAGTGGACTTTGTTTCAAATGAGGATTTCAAGTGACCAAATCAATATCGAATAAAAGCATGAGGTCACCGGGCAATTTTTTTTTTTTGGCAACTAATATAGAGGCAATTTTGTCCCAAATTTACAATTGGGATCATGGTTCTTCTTCTTCCTCTCCCGCTGCTCAAGTAAATTGTTCTTGCCCGCTCTTCGCCCGATCCTCAGCTGCACCACGCTCGACGCCCGGTCCTCATCGCTACTCGCTCACTCTCGAGCTTCAATTCGCCATCATCTATTCTTGTAGGGATCGCGCTTTCATTTCCAACGTCACCGAATTTTTAAGAATCGGCGATTGCACTGCTATTAAATATTGGTTCAATCTCCTTTCCAATGTAAAAGAAAGTTGTTACCGAACTTGGAAAAATAGTTTGTTTTTACTGAACTCTCATCTCTCTTCTGAACCATTCGATAGTTTGCATGCTTTTGTAGGGACCAGGAAAGAGGTGTTATCTAGGCATATGCAGTCTGGTCTACAATTGATTGTCGCTTGCATACGAGATTCATGAAGAATTAATGCCTTCCATTTTTTTGTAACTTAGCTATTTAGGTTTCTATTTGTCATCCTCATTAGCTTTCATTTTTTACCAATATGGCACAAGAGTGTAATGCATATTGGATCCTATCCATTATGGCATTTGGATAAGGTCCCTCACTATTATGTCAAGTATTACTGCATTTTTATTTGGTAGGTAACATCGATGAAGTTACTACAAAAGCTACGAACTTAAAAATGGAGAGTAAATTGAAGAAATGACTTTACATCTTTTTGTACTAACCCTCCTAACCGAATTGTTTGGGATTTAGAAGTGAAAAAACTCATTTTATCTACTAACGACAAACAAATTGGTGCATTATCAAATCATGCAGCTATTGCCATAGCTGATGATATATGTATTTTGAGATATAATTGATTCATGGATGAAGTTGTAGAGATATAATTGCTTCGTGGCATTAATATTGTGACTTGAGATCGTATAATATAGAATTGACTGATTTAATTTAAATGAGCAGTAAAATTACTGCTCATTCGAGTTGAGAGTGGACGAATAATAGTTCCAATTTGGGATTTTCTTTTAGTAAAATAGTTATTTTTCCTTACTTATATGGTTAACTTTAATGGGTAAATCCCAATAAAAAAAATCATGCCAATACCATCTGTCGCACCAAATCACACGTGACCTTATTCCAATCTGCCGAGTTTCGTTGAATCATACCTTTAGTCCAAGAACAAGTTTCCTCGACGCATAACTTGCGTTATCTCGTTAATCTGAAGTCATTTTTACAAGGATTTCTATCCCTTTATTTTCCTTGTGCAAGGATAATACTGGAAATACAACTATTTTGTTATATGGTCGTTCGTAAACGTGACGCGTGTAAGAGAAGGTAGAGTGAAGGGAATGAAATTCCTGCTCATGCTAAAATTTCGGCACCCTTCTTTTTTTTATTTTTTTTATTTTATAGAAGGCTAAGCTGGAAAGGGGATAACAGAATTTGTTTAATATATATATATACTCTCTAGCTAAGATCATCCTCAGCGGTGATGGTGGGGGATTTCTCTGTGACGATTGAGGATTGGTCTCCCTGGAGTCTTAGAAATCGTCCGTTGTGGACTGTTCTCGTCCGTGGCGGTGATTTTCTAGATTCCAGCGCCTTAGGCAGGGTTGGCCGCCATTCATGGACAACATTACCCGTTTTCGAGCTGGTCATCAAAGATCAAGCTCTATTTTTTGAGATTTTCTTGGCTTGAAAGGTTGAGTCTTTGTTTGAGATTCTTTCTCCGATTCTAGCATTCATCGCTAGCTGTCGTTGAAAAGTCCATCAAGACCGATAGCTGGCGATGAAAATCAGCATCGTAGAAGGAATCTCGAACAACGACACAGTCTCTTCATCTTTCGAGTCAAGAAAATCCCGAAAGTAAAGCTGATTTTTTATGAACAACCTTGGGAACGGACAATGTCGTGGATAAATGGCGGTGAACCGTGTCCAAGGCACTAAAACCTGGAAAATCGCTGAGACCCGCGAGAACAATCGCACCGTTTCCAAGACTCCAGCAAGACGAATCCTCCATTGAACTTGGGACTTAAAATTCGAGCTCTAAGACTTGCGCTTCATGTTGAAAATCTGAATTGCCCCTATTTTTTATGCTATTTATTATTTATTTTTATTCTTGTTCTGTTTTTTTTTTTTTTTTTTTATTTGGCCATTTTTGTATTTTTATGGAAACGATTGCTTAAAATGTCAAGGTGTGAACAATAATTTGATTATCACTTGCTTTTTATTATCTACGAAACTTCTCAGATGAGATTAGCAAGTGTGAATTTGGAGCTTCATACAAAATATGTTCCTAGTATGTCAGAATCTATGTTAGATTCAGTGGTTTGTGAAAAGACCCAAATGATCCCTCCACTTCCTGATGATTAATTCCTTTGTAGTTTCAACCATATATATATAAAAGTTCGTCTTCCTACCTGCAAGATGGTTCCTTGAGAGTAAATAAATATATTTTGTTAGACCATCTTAATCTTACACAACTGTGAAATCTATTGCATTTGCTCATATTCCGCTCAATATGTAGCGTATAGGATGTCCTTTTTTATTATTTATACTAGATATTTTCAGGGTATAGCTTCTAATAGATGATGAAGCAATTTATTTGAATATAATCTGGCCCTTTTCCTTGTATCAAGCCGTCAGTTTTGAGTACTAGTTTATCTCCATGTTCATGCTTGAGGTCAATTTATTTCGATGTTTGTGTGGTTCTAATCGTGAATGTATTAGTTTTCCAATGGGCGGTGGCGCGATCTGCAGATGGTTTCTGCGTTTGAGGATGCGGGTTTAAATGACAACAAGCTATGCCCAAGAAGTTTGTGGACATATTTGAAATATTAATAATGCCTGCTTAAAAAGCACCTTGGTCCTTGTGTTTGCCATTCGTGTTATGGTTATTCCTGTGTAAGGCAGTGATAGTAACAAGCATGCAATGTTGCCTTTTCTTCGCCCTGTGGACTAGTGGTCAGTAAACCAGTGAATGTCCGAGCAAGTAATAGAAGCCTGCCCGGAACTGATCAGTTCATACTGTGTACACCTAACCACTTACGTTGATCGCTCTCTAATGACTGTCCACATTAGGTAGACCCCGGACAAGTGAGATTGCACACTTGCACTATTCCTAGTATTGCAGCATAGCAATGCTAATTCTTTCTATGAACAGATAGGCCCTACATCCTTGTTTCCATACCCTTTCAACCACAATGCATGGCTTATTTTTATACTTCAGCACCAATGACAACCAATGTGATTTGGTCATCCATAAGATCAAACAAGGAGGAAGTGAGCAATTGACAATGAAGTTCATTAGTGTTTGAGTTCGAGGTTATTATTGCACCAGCAATATGTCAAATGTAGTTTCTCTATTATCGGTGTCTATCTTTTGATCACATGTTACTTGAAAGCCCTTAATGGGCGATAGGTGCACCTTCAAATTTGGGTAAGTCGCGCCCTGATTCGTTTCTTTTTCTAGTACGAGATGTAGGGTTCCAAGAACTAAACTGGTTCAGTAGGTTTTCTTGAGCTTTTTCCAGTTTCTTGGGTAGAAATAATGGCAACACAAGATGTAGTGGATTAGTACCATAAGAGGATTGGTAGCTGGAGTTTGCCTACCTGCTTGGATGAATTTGCAGAGATATATAATTGCTTCATGGCATTGGTAATGTCACTTGAGATCATATAATGCAAAATTGACCGATTGAACCTAAATGAGTACTAAAAGCACCGTTCATTCGAGTTGGGAGTAGAAGAATAAAAGTTTCAATTTTGGGTTTTTCTATTAGTAAAATGGGTGCTCTTTCCTTGCTTGTATGGTTAACTTTAATAAGTAAATCCCAATAAACGTCATGCCAATATTGTCCATCACACCAAATCACACTTGAAGTCATTTCAATCCGTCGAGTTCCATTGAATCGTACCTTTAGTCCAAGAACAAATTTGCTCAACGTAATAATTGTGTTATCTTGTTAATCTAAATCATTTTGTAAGGAATTCTATATTTTTTTTCTTTTGCAATGATAAGAGATATAATTATTTTTTTAAATAAAACATCTACTTTTGACTTTTCTAATGCCTAGCGACATGGCTGAAGAAGCATGAGATAATAACTACTTTTGAATTACCGAACATTATTTAATTAATGTGTTGTTAAATCATGTTTGTGCACGCATCAATTTGAAGATCAATTAATAAATTTACCAAAGAAGTATGATTCTACACAATTTTTTGTGTTAATTTCTTAAGTAATAGATCAAACATAAGTAAGAAGAAATAACTAATTGCAAATCATTAAAAGGTGTAGTACTAAATTAGCAAATCATAAAAAGGTTTATGATTAAATTGGTAAAATTAAAATATTTATGACTAAATTGACAAGTTATCAAAATGTTTAGAATTAAATTGGCACAAGTGAAAGGTTTATTAATCAATTGGCTTCCATACAATGAGTCTAGGACATTTTGGACAATTTTCCGATCATATCTAGGTCTCACAAAGATGACAAGCCCACAATTCGATTTACATCAGTGCACACCAATGTATGCCACCGTTCATGATCATGTTGCCATAGTCTACCAAACATGTGTAATGTGATATACTCATCGATCATATATTCCATGTATCACCATATTCACTTACGTAAAGACACAATTGACCATAGTCACATTTAACCCCAGCACTCAATCACTCGAGCGCTGGGGGATCTAACAAGTTCACATCAAACATCGTGCAAGTGCAAGGTAAGTTTCTGTTTCCTTCTAGTTGGCATTATTATTATTATTATTATTTTTTTTTTAAGAAGAAGAAGAAAACTTAGGAAGGTACTCACAAGTGATATTGAAGTCCAAGGTGAGTATTCACAGGTATATTTTTTGACCAATTTTCCTAACATCAAGTGCATTTGCATAACATTTTGATAAAATTCAAGCATGTTTTCGTTTTTGAAATAAACCCTTTTGAGCTCCCTTTAAAAAAGAGGCAACTATTAACACTTAAAGTTTTGCCAAAAAAATTGAATATACAATTGTTGTGAAAAAAAAAAAAACAAATAAATGACAAATTTTCACCAAAAAAAAAAATAATAATAATAAAGCCGCGTGGCTTAAGTCGGCGACGCAAAACAGTATATTTCAGCCCATTCAGTGAATCAAATGGACTCATGATTTTAGAAGAAACGACAGAGAACCCGCAACATATGAGGCCCGGATAGATGCACAGAGCCCCGGTCCTCTCTTCTTCCTTTCTCATCCACCTTTCTCTCTCTTTCCTTTTTTTCTTTAGTTCACTGAAGCTTAGGACAAAACGGGGAAGAGGTGCGCATGCCCACTCTCTCTATAACGGCCTACTAAGTATTTTGAAACACTTACTAAGATGATGCAATTGCTAATGCGAATGTCTTGGATTTGCTCTCTTACTTTCGATTACGGCCTTCCTGATTTTGTATGGCCGTTGATCAATACCACCGATACAAAGTACTCATACCTGCACAGAAAAGATATGTATTTGAGATTTCTTGAGTTTTTAATTTTTAGAATTATGGTGTTAATTATTATTATCATTATGATCTTTTTTGGTCAATTGGCTGTGTACAAGAAGATGTGGGGGATATGAAAGGAAATGGTTTTAGATGCTTACAGATTTTTAATCTCATGGCCTAGAATTTTACCTAGCAAGTAAGTTTGTGTCATTCTCAATACATACTCTTCATTTGAAGTCTTTGTTTATCCTAAGTAGTAATATTGTTGATTTTTTTTGTTATGAAATGTTGTTGCCTGGGAAATATTCAGAGAGAAAGCTAAAAGGAGGAATCAAGGGAGGATTGTAATATCACAACAACCTCATCAACAAGCTCCTAGTCTGTAGTCTCATTGTGCTTCAATTAAATTTTCCAAGTGTTTGATTATTCTTAGTGTATTTTAGTCATATAGTTTCTCTAAATATAGTATTATGAATATATCTATTATATTTTATTTGGCCTACATGAAATGCAGGCATTCAACCTATAAGCCCCGTCACATATTTTTTGTTCTCTCACTTTCACTTCATGTAAAAGTTAGGTCTAATCAAAATTTGGCCAAATTCGATTAAAAAAAATACATAAATGCCACTTTTCGAAATTTATTCTAAATAGATGATTTGAAATTCTCAACATTGTGCGCTTTAGAGTTTTTTAATAATCAAAATTAAATAGGCTCAATCACGGCAATCATATTTTTAATGAAGAAAATATAACTAACTGTCCATTGGGTTCACGAACCCAATTTTTCTTTTTTTGCTTAAATCGAACCGCATTTTAAACGATTGGATCACACATTTTCCATAGGAGTAAAAATAGAATGAACGGAAAAATAATGCTTGGTCAAAGTTTGGCCAAATTAAGTAAAAACTACGGAAATATCACTTTTCAATTTTTTTCCCAATTATATATGATATGATTTGGTTGATTTTGTAAGGTTTAAAATTTCCTATTATCTAAATTACATAGCTTCAATCATGGGATTGGATTTTCAAAGAAGAAAATATTATGACCATTTGTTTTGTCCAACTTTTAGAAATTTGCAATCAATCACTTTTTTTTTCTTTAATCTGGAACCGCATTTCTAAAACAATCGAGTCATGAATTTTCCGTAAATGCAAAAATCAAGTTAATAGGATGTTGGGTGGAAAAATTATGTTTGGTTTCTTACACTAAAGAGAGGGATGCAATTTCTAGGGTAGGAAGACTTCTCGACTTCAAGTCCAATGATGCCCAAGCAGAGAAGGATGAGAAGAAAATTGGGGATTCTAAAATAACTTACCATGAAAGAATGTCACATACTAATTCTCTCCAATAAAGTAAAGATCATATTAATATTTAAAGACTTTGCTAATGCACTTCCTATAATTTTTCTTGTAGAATGTAGTCATTTGGGAATTCCCGGACATTCGTAATAGTGGGAGCAAGTGAGTAACTATTAGGAATAAATTTGTTTTCACCCAAATTTTAAAATGTATAATTTTTTAAGTACTTTGCTAATTCGCTTTCTACAATTTCTTTTTTAAAAATGTGGTCATTCAGGAATTCCAAGATATTTTAAATAGAGGTAGTAAGTGATAAATTATTAGGAACAAATTTGTTTTTCACCCTAATTTAGAACCTTTCTAACCATCGTCGTACGATCTTTTTTAGGGAGTAGCCAATGAGATTAATAGCAGAAGCTTATTCTACGAAATATGATCACTCGAATAATAATTGCATGAACTAAGATGATGGTAATATACACGAACGACTATTAACGATCGGTAAAGTAAATTTTTAGATATGGATAGCTGGAGATGACACGACGGAAGATGAGTTAAAAGCACCAAAAGGAACACTATTCATACCCTACTCGCAATTCCCTCCCAAAAGTTGCAAGGTGACTGCTTCTACCGCCACACACCAGCCAGGGTCGCTCCTCTGTTGATTGAGAATGTGCATTCTTGTGAGGTATGATATGGCACATAATTCCAATTACAGTTAGTCTCTACTTGATAATTTTTGCGGGGAACAAGACATGTGCTTTTATTACAAATACAAAACCGACTATACTAACATTCATAGTAAATTCATATTGTAAAAAGATCGATTCTACCTGCTAGTTAAGAACAGTGACACGTGTCATTGTTACTTCGGCCGAACCACAATCCTTACATCACCATATAGCCGTTTGGATTTGCAGATTCCTTGTGTGCTGAATACATACAGCAACCCTAGTGTAAATCTCCTAACTGTCCTTGTCATAATGGCAGAACTGGTTGCCACGAAGAGTGATGAGCGCATGGCGCGTCGTAGGGATACTCCATGCAGTAGAAGGGTGGGAGGAGAATGAGTGTGGCTACTCCATCACCGACATCGACAAAGCATGACAAGCTAGTCTACAGCATGGCTTTCAACCTCTTGGCATCCCTGCTCATGTTTCACAAAAACTGAGTTACATTTATCTCGATTTACATAAGCATAAACATATCCGTGTTACCATGCAACGCACAATACAATACCCACTCGGATGACTTATCTAAAATTATGCCTCACACTCCATTTATCAGGTTTTCTATTTGGATAGAATTTGTCTCGTTTGGTTTGACTTTGGGAATGGGCTTTGGGACTCTAAAGTCCTTTGGCCAAATACAAACGCGTTTGGTTTGATTTTTTGGGCGACTTTGGCAAGATGCAATTGCATCTCCAAAGGACTCTAAGGGCCTTTAATCCAAAGTAGGTCTAGAGGTCCTTCGGAAACTTGCATTTTCGGAATGCAAGTTCCGATTACTGTTCATTTTCTCCGGTGGAGAAGCCGATCGGAGGCTGACGACTGTCGGCCAAGGGGTCGCACGAACTAGCGATCATTGCCTAAGGGTCGCCTGACCCCGGCGATTGTCGCTGAACCTCAGGCAACGCCTGGGTCACGCGACCCAGGTGACTGATGACCCGAATCACGCGACCCAGGTGGCCACCTGAGGTTGCACGACCCCAGGCGACGGTTGCCAAGGTTGCGTGACCCTAGGTGACAGTTGCCAAGGTCAGGTGACCCCAGCGACCCTAGGCAATGGCCGCCTAAGGTCACGCGACCTCGGTGACCATCCGAGGGCTAGATTTGGCCATCCGGCCGCCAAATCTGGCGGTCCAGTGGCTAGACTTCAAAAAAAAGAAATACAATTTTTTTTGTTTTTTGTAATTTAATAAAAGTCATTTACAAATGCAAATTTTACCAAACGGTATTTTGGCCAAAGTTGTTTTTCAATGCAAATTTTACCAAACGTTATTTGTATTTCGGAAAACCCTATTCACCCAAAGGTATTTGCATTTTTGCAAATGCATGCCCCAAAAGCCGAACCAAACGATCCCTGTGATCTGTTTAACACAATCCATTTGTATATTCATCACTAGAATACTTTTGCAGAATTACGCGTTTTATGTTATTATTAAGTTACAATAAAATATCTGTGTTGTGTATCAATGAAATTTCTCAAGAATTTAGTAAATTGTCCTTTGCTAGATGTGTTCATAAAATCCGTAGTTTAATAAATTTAAATTAAAGTCACCGATTTCTTAAGAAACGTACTCAGAGTAAATTTCTTAACTTTTTTACTTACTTGATCCATCTTTCTAATAAAAATCCTTAGAAGTTGTCCCACCAGCATAGAATTGCCCCACCTTGTGGTATGGGCAAAAAGTAAATAAATAAATAATTACACATTTTCTTCAACCATTGTTCAAGATCATTTTCAGCATCTCCCTTTGTAAAGAGAAGGCAATTTGTGCGGTAGCAGTTCAAGATGCTCTCTTTATTTGGTTCTCCCTCTATTAGCATATTCACACCTTTCATTCGCTTTCAATGTGCTCTCCTATTTTATTCTACCTCTATTAGTAGATCTCCTTGCGAGATATTGTGTAAAGTAGAAAGTCCGTGCAACTATTGCACTCGCATCAATAAGACTTATTAGATTGAACCAACTAAATTTTAAAAAATATGTGAGACCCACATTATACGCTAGTAAAAACAATAATTTCTTTCTATGCCATAGTTGATTATGGGAAAAATTGTCCAAAAAAGCTTAAATCTATTGTACGGCTAGCAATTTAATTTTAAATTGTTTTAATTTGACCAAAGTAGTCCTATATCTATTCATGATTCTCTAATGTAGTTTATTCGGCCAATTTAAGTCGAGAAATGCTAACATCTCGATTTAGCTGGTGCCACAGTCTCAGTCAATCCCGACCATTCTATGTGGCATGACCAACGGCCAACATTAAAAAAATGAATCGAAACAATATCGTTTTGCTTTATTTTATTAAAAAAAACTAATTTTTACCTTTTCTTTTCTTTTCCTTTCTTTTCCACTCTACTATTAATCTTCTTTTACATGTCATTATACATCACTATTCACTGTTGGTGATTGCACATATATTAGAATTGAAATAGACAAATTTTGTACGCACAATCACTTTTCAGAGAAAGTTCTTCACTTGGTAGTGCTCGGGTTTGTCGTATAACGTGCAAAGTAAATTATGCTAGTTCAATGACGGAGAGCAGTGATAGTACGTCAATTACAAAATATAGCAATTATATATCATACAAGAAACATATATTGACTTTATTAATGTCCAGTTCAAACTATTAAATGGATAACTGGTGTACCACCATACGGACCCACAAAACCAACGAATATCAAGCAATAATCTTTCAATTTTATTTGCATGAGAGATGTAACATGCACGTAGTTGCGAACTTTGAGTAGTCACTTGTCTTTGACTATATATTATGACTCACTTGTGATTGACTTATATTTGTTTGAGGTTTGGGGGGCATTACAATAGTATGTGATTTTGGCCCCTTGGGTGGTTCATGCGACGTACCAATTCATTGCGAAAGGGCCCAGCGGGGGGACTTGGGCTACTTCCTCATATTCCCTTTTCTTCTGGGGAGGATGATTCACTATCAGATCTGGATCTCGCTCTCTCGCTACCGGACTGCTATAGGCAACCACGGGATTATCGACAGAGGCATCGAGTTCGAGCAGGTTTCACCGAGAAAGCAATTGGTCTCCCTCTCTCTCTCTCTCTCTCTCTCTCTCTCTCTCTCTCTCTCAAGCACGAAGATCATTCTTGGATTTTCTGTTAAAAAAAAACAATGCGTTAAGAAATGTTGCTCCAACGGCTTCGAAGGGCCACCGACCATCATGGGGTTGGCATAGTTTGATGCTTGGCAGAGACACCATAAAGGATAACATAATATGGTCAAGTAGGTGATGGAGAAACTATTCATATCAGAGAAGACAGATGGCTAACGCAAGGTGTAATAGGAGGAAAAGCAAATCAGACAGAGCCAAAAATGGTTTCCGGACTGATAGATGCAGAGAACAGAGTATGGAAACAACAGCTAATTCTTCAATTGTATGATGAATCAATTGCAAATGAAATATTAGCAATCCCTATATGTCAGCAATCAAAGCCAGATATGCTAATATGGACAGGCAACAAAACAGGGCAATACTCTGTCAAGAGCGGATATAATCGAGCATGGGAAACAACAGATAAACCAGAACAGAACAGACCCTCTTGCTCTTATCAACCACCGCGTACCTTATGGACTCAAATTTGGAGTCTGCATGTGCCACCGAAAGTTCGATCTTTCCTCGGAGTCTCGTCGAATGCCATTCCTACGAGGGAAAACCTACATAAAAGAAAAATGGTTACCGATCCATTATGCCCCTTCGTTGGTCGAATATTGAAACGACAGAACACATGTTATTTCTATGCAAGTGGAAGAAGAGAGTATGGGAAGAACAAATTTTTGAGAAGATAAAACCAGATGGAAGTCTCAGGAGAACAGATCAGTGGATTGCCAATGCCTTCTATCGAAATCAGAGCTTACCCGATCGAGAACTCACGGGAATGGTTTTGTGGCACATATGGAAGGCGCGAAACAACTGGATATTCCGATCCAAAGAACCTAGACCCGCAGATCTGGTGAGCACGGCCGGGGAACAAAACGAGTTCTTGAGTCAAGGAAAAACAGAGAGAAGCAAAAAATCAACGGATCTAGCAAAACCTGACCAATGGAGGCCTCCGGAAGGGGATGGGCTGAAAATAAATGTCAACGCGGCATGGTGCTCCGGTGAATTTCTCGGATCTGTGGCGGGTATTGTTCGCGATCGGGAAGGAAGACTGCTCGAGGGTTTCGCTGCAACGATTAGGGTTTCCTCGGCAATTGAAGCGGAAGCCCAAGCAATCCTACATGGGATCTCCTATACACATGAACTCAAGTCGTCTCACGTGCAAGTCTTCGGAACAGGAACAGGAAAGTGGATTATTGAAAGTGACAGTTCATCCGTCGTGGACATGATCATGGGCCGGGCTCAACCAGCTTGGAATCTTAAGGAGATAGTGCAGAGGTGCCGAAATGGGCTCAGTAGAAATAAAGATATTTCGGTGACCTATTGCCCCCGCCAAACGAATGAAGCTGCGGACTGGATAGCAAGGAAACACCGCCATCGGTCTCTTCCACGTAATTGGCTGTTTTCCCCACCTTTACCACTATGGAACATTTTATGTGCAGATCTTTCCACATCTGCATTTTGTAAGTCTCCTCTATAATTAAGCAATAGAATGCTATCTTTTGACCAAAAAAAAAAAAAAAACGGAAATTAATAGGCGAACGAGCTTTCATATGAACAGTAGCCAGTCAAACCCCCTATCTAGGATGTACGTTTAAATGAGCGGGACCCTTGGCTAATTTAAGCAACATCTTCTCGACCGATAGCACAGCACAATCAGGAAACAATGATTAAGGGCCATCAACGACGTTATTGTACAGATTCTCTGGGAAAAGAAAATCAATCATAGTTAGTCAATTCTTACTTATTTTTTGGACAATTTATTTATTTTTTCACTGTAGGGACAACCAGATTTTGCTCTTCCTAAAAGCCTCTTACTTGTCACTTTGGAAAATAGATGGTGTGATCATCACCGTCTCGATTCATGCATTGGTCGTCGAATTTCTCTATTACTACCTTCACCAAGCCCTATGCCATCATTTTCTTTGCTCTCGATGTCACTCCCACCAGTACTCCTTCATTGTCACTATCTCATGTAAGTTATGCTTCACATCGCATTTCATAGTTTCTTTTAGCCCATTACGTAATAAAAACACTATGCTGGACCAATGATCAGCTGCAATTTCTATTTACACAAGTTAGTTATATTGAGATGATTTAAAAAGTCCGATCAGATCGGGCTCTGTGTTGGATTTCTTTTAGTAAAGTTGGACAACTACTTATCGTCTAGGATTATTGGCACGCACGTGGTACTTACTAGGGACTGAATGACTCATGTAATTAGATAGCCAACATAGTCGGTGTTGCATTTAAGCAACTCTAGCTTTTAATGTTTACATTTTGATTTCATGATATTGTTAGGCAAACTTTGATTTTTTTTACCTTTTTTCTTTTTCTTGATATTTCTTTTTTAGCCATAATTGTGACAGCCTGAATTTTCATAATTTGTTTTCGATTAAATAAATCGGGCCTTTCATCGAAATGCTAATAGTGCTATTCTCTCGAACCGATCACTCACGAGATAAGCGGACTATCGGGAAAGCAATTAGGGAATCTAAATGCAATTGGACTTGAGAATTCGACCAAGAATCGCGCTCGACCGTGTTGATCCGCAAGGGTCATTACGACACCGTCGAGATCGATCGAAATCGAGATAGGTCGATTCGGCGAGATATGTGATCAAATTGTGGGTGATTCCACTTGATTGAAAAATTCTCATCGATCGGCACTAAATTGATTTTCTGTCGTTTTGGTACCCAGTGCCCATAATTAAAATCTCGAGATTTTCACGACAATCGAAAGTCGTCAATGTGTCGAAAATGTACATTGTGAATCGAGATAAATCGATCACGGGTCAATTGCAAAAAAAATTCCTAAAAGCTACCCGGTAGACTAGGTCACGCTAAAAGCGCGCCAGATTGAAAATAACCGCGAATTTGAACCCGATTTCGAAATTGAAAGTTCGAGGTGTCACAAACTATTTTAGGAACGTTGACTCGATCTCGAGAATATTTTTCAGAGATTTCGAGATTTTTACGGAGAATAGTACGGACGTCACGAGAAAATAGCGGAAATTCGGATGGCCAATTTGAAGGAAAATTTGGGCTTCCAAGATGAGTTATTTGGCGATGGACACTTGCGAAATGGTATGGCATTTTTCTTCGACAGAGTTTGACATTAAATTGGGAGTTTTATTGGAGAAATTGAAGCTCCAATGTGTCAAATTCGGAGCTATGGTTGAGGGCTACAAATTTTGGCTTCAAAGTTGATTAAAGGTAGAATTATTCTTCTAGAAAGAATTAGGGGACAAGAGGATTAGATTGAGAGCTTGTGGGACCAAGTCATTCAATGTATTGGCTAAGGATTGAGACTTTTGTTCCCCTCACAGCTGGCTTCTCCCTCACGCACGGCTCCCCCTCCATCTTCCTCCTCACGCAAGTAGTTTCCCCTTTATTTTGCTTTCATTTCTCCCACCGAACTGGCTGCCTTTCTCTCTTTGATTTTCCTATCTGTTTTGGCCATCGTTTTTCTTTCTCTGCGAACAACCCACACCCCACCGAGAATTCTCCTTTACTTGGCCACGCGTCCACGAGCTGTCCATCCTTGGTCAACTAAAGAAGTTCTTCACCACCATCGTTGACCTCTCCATTCACTGAAGCTCTGCCCATCCACCGAAGTTGCTCATGCCATCATCATCATCATCATCCCATCTCCATTCTTCTCTTCACCGCTTGCCACCCCCACGTCCACACACCACCGGCGAACTCATCCCATCTTCTCCACTATTATTTGTCTCTTGGGTCAACATGCAAATTCACCGAGGCTTTTGTTGACCGAAGCTCTCGTGGCCTCATGCCAGCAAACCACCGAAGCATCGTCCGCGCACTTCCCAGCTCTTGCCGAAGCCGCGCCAGCCCACTTCTCGGTCAGCTCCAGCAGCAGCAACGACGCCGCGTGGTCTTCTGCAACTCACGTGATTTTGGTCTCCTTCGATCGAAGCGGTAGTCTTCACGCTGTGGCCCTTTCGTCTCAGCCCAGCAATTGGGCCCTTGAAGCCGTGAGCTTCACCAGCAGAAAGCCCACGAATTTTACTTGAAGTTAGGCCCAGATTTGCAGCATTCCAGCCCAGTTCAGTCTTTTCTTGAAGTCCAGTGCAGCCACAATCAGTAGCAAGTGAAGCCCATGGATCCAGCAGATTTGAAGCCCAAGCTTAGGCCCAAATTCAGTTAGTTCTAGCCCATTTGAAGTTCAGCCATTTTGGGCCCGCGAAGAAAGCCCAAGCCCGCGACCAGCAGCCCTGCAGAAGCCCAAGACCGAAACTCAGCCTTGCTGAGTTGTGTTGGGGCCCGTTTTAGGCCCGGCCCAAGTTCGTCGACGCCGCCGAAAATTAAGATTTCGGCCGCCGTCGCGCCGTCGTCGTGTGAACCGGTTTCCGCAATTAACCGGTGAGTTTATACTCTAAACTCGCTTAGTAGGCTAATAACGTTTAAGGGGTGTTAGATTTATTTTATTAGGAATTAGGTGGTTAGTTAGATTAAATTAGAAATTGAATTATTTAATTGAGCATGTTAGGTGGTTAGCATGGTTTAGCTAAGGCCTAAATAAATTGTATTATTTATCTAGAAGGGTTTGGGAATTTCTCCGAGTCCGTATTGGCTATTAATATAATGATTCTAGCCTAGGTTAGTATCGTTAGAATTTAAATTGATTTATTTAATTAATTTCGGTAATTATTTAATTATTAATTATTTTTCCGGAAATTATACCGGGAGAGCCGCTCAATAGAATTTCGAGCTGATTGCAGTGATGTGTTTAGTTTCTGCAATTGAATGATGTATTGTTGAATTGAATGATGATTGTGATATATTGGTATTTTAATTGGAAAATGCCGGGTGTCGGGTGTTGACACCGAAAGTGGTATTTGAGTACCAAATCAGCTTAGGTGAGCAATATGGATCTATAACAGCTTCGGGGAGCATTAACGTCATTATAGATCTCTAGCAGCTTCGGTGAGCAATGGCAAGCAATAATGTTTTAGCAGCTTCGGTGAGCACTTTAGACATCAGCTTTGGCGAGCACTTGTTATTTAGCAGCTTCGGTGAGCACTATTTGATCTAGCAGCTTCGGTGAGCAAATTTTAGATATCAGCTTTGGGAAGCAATGATATATGAGTATATCTATTTCAGCTTAGGCGAGCAATGTTCGAATCGACATAATATATGATTGACATTGATGGCATGGAGTCGAATGAATTGACTGATTGATGGTGAATTTGAATTGAATTGTTTAATTGAGTATTTGAATTATACTGACCTGCAGGGTGGATCTGAGACGAGGTAAGTCTCCTTGATTGTGTGCTTATGTGATTAGGACACTTCTGAGCGTATTTCCCTCATAATTGGAGTTTAGAGCTTAGACTCGCTGAGATGATATCTCACCCCGTTGTGGGACAACATTTTCAGGGTCGTCGAGTGGAGGACCTAGAGCTGAGAGGAGGTGATCGGAAGCGTAGTTCAGTTAGAACTGCTTCTTTTCGGAAGGCCAGTCTTTTGTAGTCTTTGGCAATAGACCTGTGTACATGACTCAGTGTAAATATAAAAGCATGTTTGTTTGTGAATCTATTGTCCTGCTTTTCTATCCCGAGATAATTACTGTCAGGGGATTTCTTTTCGTTTCCGCATGTGCAATAAAATGGAAAGGGTCGGCGACTCGTCCTGGGAAGTCGCAAATTATTATCGACCAGATAGGGATGGGCACGCGCTCGGGGTTCGGGGCGTGACAATAATTCATTCATTTGCGGAACACATGGTGCATGTAATGCTATTTGCAATACTTTTGTATATGACAGCGATCACAAGAACTACTTCAGTTGCATCCATCACCAGCTACACCACGTACATTGATTTCATGAATAATATGAGTCACTGCAATTTCGAGCTCATCCCCCATTGGCTCTTCACCATCTTTCCAACTCTCAAGTACTTAATGTACCCTCCATCATAAGTCTACAATACATAATCAATTTCATTATATATATATATATATATATATATATATATATCCCTATTGTTTTCACACTATTAGAAGCATCAAAAGGAAAGCCTTCACGGAACATTTAAGTGATGTTGAAGAAAATTATTTATAAAAGCACAATTTGCAAAAATAATATTAATAAGGGAAAATCAAACTGAGGATAAAAATATATGAAGCATTTAATACTAGATCATTGAAAAGGAGCTTGGGAACTACAACTTAGGCTTTTCACTCCGGCTTTTCACACCATCAATTGACGTAATGAAATAAAGCTATTGTTATTGCACAGGCTGCATGCACACGTCCTAAGGCTATTCCTACCATTAAATTTAATGGGTATGGCTTTTCACTCGTCCTATGGCTTCTACGTAGAAATTAGCCTAATACCATAAGAAAAACCTCCAACTTTAACTCTTATCCCAATTCTACTTTTTGTCTAATAAATAACCTCCAACTTTAGGTATAGTCACAATTCTACTTTAGACTTTTTTTTTTTTGTCCCATAAAGAATCCATAATTTTAGGTTATGTCTCAATTCTACCCTAATTTTTTCCCATTAAAAATCCCCAACTTTAGGTTTTATCCCAATTTTATAATCCAATCCCAATTTTACTCTTAATTTTTTATAGTCTTATAAAAAAATCATAAACTTTTACTTGAGTTGCAAATCTGCCCTAATTTACCCTCCATTCAAAAATTTTTGTTGACAACCAACAGATGGAAAACTCTCAAGTATGAGTTGTTCGAGTGTCCCGAGTGTGAGCGCTTCGACTGTGAGAGATAAAACATTTCCAAGCATGAGAGATTGATGATCAAGTCCAAAATCCTAAGGGTGATTTTGACGGAGGATTAATAAAGACATATTTGAGACTCATGTCAAAGTTAGTGATAGTTTATGAGACAGAAAATTAATGTATAATTGAAATTGGAACTAAAGTTGGGATTCTTTTATAAGACACGCAAAAAAAAAAAGGTTAGGATTTTTATGAGATAAAAAAAAAATAGGGTAGAATTAGGAATGTATCTGAAGTTGGGGTTTTTTATGGGACAAAAAAAAAAAATGTTTAGGTTAGAATTAAGATTGGATCTAAAATCGAAGGTTTTTATGAGATAAAAAGTAGAATTGGGACAATAGTTAAAGTTTGAATTTTTTTTTAAGGTATTAAGTCAGTAGAAATCTATACTTAATGGCTCAGATAAATTCATCAAACAATTTCTTCGACGTAAGTACTTTTTTTATATTATTCACATGGAAAGTAGGACAATTATCAAATTATAAAGTCAGACGAATTGTCTTGAGAGATATGTGTGGCCTGACAGGCACAAAAATAATTTCAAATTAAGGAAATACGATCCCTCCCTTTAAAGAGGTAGCTGACTTTGCCCTCTTATTGTTGGTCCAGATTTTATTTTAATTTTTGTTAAATATCAGGCTTTGTCAATTATTAGGTCCAACGGCGAAGTATACGAATTATGCTCCGTGGGAGCTAAGGAGCTAAAACACCATATATTTTGTAAAAAATAAATAATTTGAATTATTTTTTAAAATTGATTAATTATACCACTTGAAATAATTAGTTAATAAAAATATTTTTATTATTGACAATAAAATATGTTTAAATATTTTTGTGGACTTTGTTTATTCATATTTGAAAGAGATATAAACAATCATTTTTACAAAAAAAGTATTTTTCAAATGATTCATTCTCCGTGAAATAAAGAAAGCCAACCGCGGGAGTGAGTGCATGAATTAGAGAAATTTTTATAACTTTAGGTAAAATGGTTTTTTCATAAAATAAAAAGATATATTTTATTTTAATATTTGTAATAAATATATTCAAAATTGAACCCTTGTAATTTAAGTGCATTTAAATGTATTCTTATGACACTAGTTCTCACGACAAATGGACTTTTAGTTGAAAATTACTTGTGAATCATAACATTTCGATGGGTTCCATTCATTGCACTACACCCAATTTTTGGACAAACTATAATATTTCATGTCGATCTACGACTGCATATACAGATCAGTGGACCGGTCAATGAACGCCACATACGAGACATCCCTTCGAAGAGCAAAAGATTCGTCCGATGTGGTGCATTTGACGCACCTGACAATGCCAGAGTCTATCTATCATCTATCGCTGGGATTCGCCTTGCTCGCATCTTGGCCTCACTCACCCAAGTGGTAACTGTGGATGATGTGCCCAGTTACGGTCACCTCCGCAGTGTGGACTGGATCTACAGCCACTCTTTCGTCTTGGAGAGGAACAGCTTCAAAAAACTCGAGTTGCAATCTTGGGTGATTCCAAGATACAATTTCCAAGTAAGAGCTGAGAGAAAAAGATTATTATGTTTTCACACTTTGGTGTTTACTTTCCCTTGTTCCTGGTGTATGAACTTTGATTATATTCTTTTCTGCGGTATTGTTCACTTTAGGATTGGCAAAATGTCGTAGCGGCTCACCGACCTGATCCCACCTAGGGGATGGACGGCCCGTTTGTCCCAAAGGGCGGGACTTGGATGGGAGATTTTTTTTTTTTTTTTTTTTTGTGGGGGGGGTGGGCGGAGGGAGGGGAGAGATGGGGGTGGTAGAATGGAGGGGCAGAGACCGAGGGGATTAGTGTTGGCTGTTAATTTTTGGGGTAATTAATCTCTCGAAGCAGGGGGCATATTACTGTTGGTAAAATTGCTCAAGAGCTTCAGCGAAGCCCATAAATGTGAATTTGTAAAGGCCCAAGGACTTATCGAGCAATAACTAAAACTTTGAGGGTCCGCAGAAGAAAAACCGTTGTTGAGCCGCACTTGATTCTGTCAGTTTAGCTGGGCAAATGCCATTTGCTAGGTCCAAGAAATGTTCATACACCTGATTATTCTAGTTAAAATGTATCGTTCTTCTCTTATATTACTGACTAACTTATGAGCATAAGAATACTAAAAATGTCAAAAATTTGGTATAGCACTCACTTTGATGTCAAATTTTTTTTTTTCAATAATTTAAGTGTTTGTTTTTTAAGAACGATCACTTATGTGCCAATTCTAATTTGGGTCGCTGGAAATTTGAGATGGCAATTTTTTTAATTAATTTCTCTATTTGACGTGGCTCATCGGTGTGCTTAGTTGTCATATTATTCTCTAAACAATGTCATTTATGAGTTTTGCCCCAAATATAAACCCTAAATTGGACAATTAATCATTTTCTCAAATTCCCCAAATATAAACCCTAATTCTCCAAAGCCATCAATTAACAAAGAAATTATACACGTGGTCACGAATATCTGTAAATTGCTCGTTGAAAGATTGTCATCTAGTGTTGTAAATTGTCCGTTTACAGCAGATGTTGTAGCAACTCTAGCTCATCTCCCTTGGATCAAGGACGAAGCCTGTACAATGAGCATGTCATACGAATCCACCTCCTGGTTGTCTCTCCTCGTAGAGAAAGCCGAAATGATGTGTAGGCGAAGTCCAAATCCACCCCCTGCCAGATCCCAGCATTCAAAATTCCTCAGTCATGCCATCATAAGCATCCAATTTCGGAAACTTCCCTCCCCTAGTTGATTAGGACAATAGAAATCGGCACCAGATGCAAAAGCACTTAGAATTTACCTTTCACAACTTCCCTTCATCCACAAATTGCTCAATCCACCATCCACTATCTTCAATCCCTGTCAATCTTCATCGCCAACCACCTTGAGCTCACTGCAGCCAAAATAGAGCATAAACACTGTTGGTGATCCTTCTCCATCACTCTTTGGACATTGTCGCCATCGTCAACTGATGCCGTCCGTTGCTTCCAAGTCTTGTCGGCCATGCCTCTCTTCTCCCTTGTTTTCCTGATCTGAGTGTTTGAAGGTCCTCGTGCTCACTCAATCCTTCTTCGTTGACCCTGATCACCACTGCTTGATATTTTGCTTCAAACCACTACATCTTTCCAACTAAGGTACCCAAGAACAAGGCTACCCTTCAAACCACATCTTTCCTTTAAAATTGGTGAACAACACTTTAATGAGAGTAAAAAAGAGAGGGAGAAAGAAAGATTAAAATGCTTTAAAAGCGGCGTCGTGTTGTGAAATTGCGCAAAACAAACACTATCTCAGAATAATTTGCAACTCCCGTTGAAGTTATAAGGACATTCAACAATCCTCTCAAAAAGTTGGAAATGATAAGTGATTTACTTTTCCATGGAACGATGGGACATGTTCTCATCTCCTATCCCCCTCTCCACGGTAAAAATAAATGAAAATTCGGCTTGACCGGTTCATTTCCAAGTTTCACACCATGAACTGTTGGTCTTAAACTTGTTTTGAACGGGTTTTACTTTTTATTTTTATCTTTTTATGTTGCCTAAAAAAAGATAATTATATTGGAGATGGGTTTTGAACTTGGAAAGTCTAAGGAATTCATTGATACCTCAACTAATATGACATAGATCGTTCTCATGGTATAATTTGCAACATTAATAGTGATATTATCTAAACTTAGACCAAACCCAATTCCCAAGTCAACCTTAGGAATCTTTCCAAGGGTGCGATTATGATAAAGTAAATTTCAGGTTTCAGAGCTAAAATCTATTAATTTTGAAGCCGATCGCCTCTATAATAATTCTCTTCACAAAGTAAACACGAAAAAGGGGTAATTTCTTTCAACCTTGTTTTCATCTTGCTTCACGAGAAACTCTAGATGTTGCTAATGATCAATCCTTGTCAAGTCATCCGTATTATCTTTGTGTCTGTACTATATCTGAATAAAGTTCCCATTGGTGTATCAAATAAAGCTAACAATTTCTTAGGTCCACATTATAATTATTTTTTAGTCATTCAAATATATCCGAATACATTGCATTTCTTTTAATACACATTTTGTTGTAAAATAGATTAAGTATATTCCTAACAAATTAATCAACTCTCTGAAAGAACTAAATCAGCCTTTTCAACAATAGCCTAAGACTGCTCTACATAAATCATACAGAAATTGGACATGTGAACCTATGAAAATTAATGTCAAATTTATTAACCTTTTCAATTAGTATGATAGGGAGAAAATTAGCCATGTTTCGGAATTATGATGTACCTAAAATTAAAAGAAATTTAAGGCCCAACTTGAACAATTTTAAAAAAATATGGAGATTAAATTGAATATCGCATGGCTAGAGCTGAGTATTCATATGACATGTCCAACTTTTTAATATAAAAAATGCATACTTCCTCATACAAGATTCAACATGTGAACCCACGGAAATTAATGTCTAACTCATTAAATTGCCCATTTATTTTGAAGGGTTTAAGATCTTAGGATTTATTAATCATGATGTAGCTTTAACCAAAAGAGTAAT
This sequence comes from Eucalyptus brandiana, assembly GCA_014182725.1. Taxonomy (NCBI): domain Eukaryota; kingdom Viridiplantae; phylum Streptophyta; class Magnoliopsida; order Myrtales; family Myrtaceae; genus Eucalyptus; species Eucalyptus brandiana. The sequence continues at coordinate 21,315,377 of CM024671.1, read as the reverse complement.
TCATGGCCCAAATTGTACAAAGTCTAAAACATGGGGTAAAATTGAAATATCACATGATGACGAGAGCTTAGGGATCATATAAAATGTTGAACCTTGTAATAAAAATATACATATCCCTCTTTTTGCGGTTCCGTAGCCTCCACTATCCCGGACAATCACGGTCAATCACAATTAATGACAGTTTGTACAACCAAAGAAAAACATGATGTGCGAATATGGAAAGAGTACATTATCGCGTGTATGGGGTCCTTTATTAAATGCATGTCCCACATGAAGTTGTTCTTTAAGCGATGGATGTAGATATCCTTGTGTTATCTCTCTCCCTCTCTCTCTACTTTGGTTTGATTAAGCTTTGTGAGGGTATAGATAAACGGGGAGTCCCTTCGCAGGCATCGGCATCGGGTCAACGACAATTTTCTCGTCCGGAAGCAACTTCTCCCACCTGAACCTCTTCAACAGATTGTGCATGAACACAAGTATTTCCAGGCGAGCGTACTCCTCCCCTGGGCACATCCTGGGGCCGCCCCTGAAGGGCACGAATGTGTATGGCGCTGGTCCATTTCCTTTGAACCGGGTTGGGTCAAACTTCCCTGGCATGGGGAAATACTCGACGCTCTTGTGGGTTGAGTTCGCACTCCAATAGATCTAAGAAAATAATTCAATCCTAAGAGTTGTTAGTTCGACCGTCGAATTATGATTTCGCTAGTTAAGAGATGAACAAGCAGTGGACAGGATGGGGTTGTGTTTACCTTCCATCCCTTCGGAATGGAGAAACCATTGAACATAAAGTTGTTGATGACTTCCTTGAACGCACCCTGGAGAGGAGTGGCAAGCCTCAAGACTTCACAGGCCACGTTCCATGAGTATTTCATCTTCTGAATATCGTCCCAGTTCAGCAACTCACCCGGAGCTTTCGACTTCGCGATCTCCATTTGCTCTGTTTATCGCACGATTACATAAAATAATAATAATAATAATAAGAGTCAGTACATATAGATAGATATGGACAAAGGTGTGGATCATTTGCTGCTTGTTAGGAAAATCTGGAAGCATCTTCACTGGTTATATATACCTTCATTTTTCTCAAACAATTTCAAATAAAAAACTTTTTCACATGGGTGTCTGATTCACCCATTAATTTGGTGAGATTAATAAAAAAAAGGATTAGAGAATTTAAATGTAAAAAATCTCGTCCAAAAAAATATAAGTTCAATTGATTTTGTGGATATTAACAAGTCAAGTTTAGAGCTTTTGTTTTCTTAATTATAGTTCCTCCAAAAAATTTACTATCTCCTTTCTTATGTATAGTACTTATATTACTCGGATCATAATATTTACGTGGATATAGCCAAAAAAAACACAAAGACTGAAAAAGAAAATCTTACCCTTGTAAACTTGTTCATAGATCTCAGGAAGCTCAGCGAGATATTTAACGACGAAAGTACAAGCAGCACTGGCGGTGTCGTGGCCACCAATCAACAAGCCGAGAATCTTGTTGGCGATATCGAGCTTGGTCGTGTGTTTCCCATCCTCATCTGTCGCCAGGAGCACGTGGGACAATATGTCCTACGTCGGCGAGGCCTTCCCTTTGGCTAGATCGACCTTTGATGATCGCCCTCAGCTCCTTCTTGATGAGGTTGGAGGCCTTGATGGAGCGGTTGAACGGCGTTTAGGGCAAGTTGATGGGGATTGAGATGATGCCGGAGGCCAAGAGCTACAATGGGTTGGCCAACCACGCGACATAGCTTTGGTCCTCGACGCTGAGGAATAGGCAGGCGGCGAGCCAGAAGGTGTACCGCTGCGTGAGGGGGAAGACAGTGACCTCATCCTTGCCCTCTATTGACACCTAAAATTTGATTAGGTTTTCAATCAAGCCTTAGTTTCTATGTATATGTATTTTTCCTTTTTTGGATAATAAATAATAGATAATAACAAGAGAAAAACAACAAAAAAACATACAAAAACAAAAAAAAACAAAAAAAGAGAGAGCAGAAGCAGTAGCCACTGGGGCTAGGCCAACGAGCCCAGCCCCTTCTTTTTTTGCGTGGGCCCCAATGGCCTGGCCCACGCATCCCGGCCCCCTTTCCCCCTCTTTCTTCCTTTTCTTCCTTCTTCCTTCTTTCTTCTGTTTCTTGGCTCCTTTCTCCTTCGCCTCTGTAGGTCACGCGCAGTTATGGCGACGCGCTCAAGGATGCCTACAACAAAGATGGGAGAAGTAGACTTGTAGTGACGGGACATGCAAATGGGTAGCTTAGACCACCGACCGTCGCCCACCGATGCACGACCACCACACGACCGCCGCACGACCGCCGCAAGGTGGTGACTTCATTTTAAAATTAACTCACATGTTAAAAAAGGCTTGGACTATTAAGTCGTGAATTTGTAGACTTGGGAGAGTCTAGGCTAAAATAGACCTAGTCGAACCATTAGCCTTCGCAGGTGCCCACCTTGATCGGTGTCGAAAAAAGAGGTCGCAACACCCTCCCACCCCATGGCGAAGTGCTGCCGGGCAATAGTGTCCATTATCCCGATGTATCGCTGCAGCGCCTCAGGCTTGAGGAAGTTGGGGAGCATCTTCCTCATCTTCTTGGCCTCCTCCTTGGAGGAGGTTTGGGTGGAGGAAGGGAAGACCTTGTTGACGGAGTTAGGCCACCACGAGACGACCAGCTTGTTCTCATTGGAGAAGAGAAATTTGTTGCCTGCGGCGCCACAGAAGACGGCGGTGGGCTCCCCCAGGAGGGAGGTCTTGAAGACGTAGGAGGAGTAGCGGCTGATCTGGTCGAAGATGAATCGCTTCGGGTGGCCTTTCCACTCGGTGGAGAGGAAGTCGAGGCTTTCGCCGACGAATGGTAGGCCAATGTTGCCCGGGGGAAGGTTCGAGGCTGCACAGTGGGACCGGTGCTTGTAGAAGAGGAAAAGAAGGGACAAGGTGACGGAGGAGATGAAGAGGAGGAGGAGGAGGGAGAGGTAGAGGTGCTCCATTTGGAAGGTGGAGTCGAATTGACGTGTATGGAGTAGTGACGGGGTATGGGTATTTTATAGGCATCACACAAGGAAGTACAGAGAGAGACCAAAGCTTCAAGTGAATCAATAGAAAAATATAAATATAATTTTATTATAGAGAGAGAGATGTGAACGGAGAGAGTAGAGAGTCGGTATGGTTGTAAAACGTTTAATTTACATATGAAGGCTTAGCGATGTTGCTTGAAAGTATAGGAATGCTCTTTGGAACATGTCTAGTGACCTTCTCAATTAATGCTCAAGCGCTTACGGACCACTAACCGTTGCCCACTGCCGCACGACCGCTGCACGACTGTCCCACAACCACCACACGTTCGCCACACGACCGCCGCACGACTGCCAATCGTCACTGCTGATCACCGCCGACTGCCACTGCAGGATTGCCACCCAAAGCCCATCGGCTGCGGGAGGGGGCGGTGGCCGATGGGCTATGGGCGATGGTCCTACAGTGGTGGTCGGGCGTGGATCTAAACCAGGTAGGGTTTGGCTTCTAAGTGGGCCGGGTCGTCGGGTTGTTGGGCTCTTAGAAATATAAAAGGGAAGAAGAAGAAACCGGACTAGGCCTACGCATCAGGCCCAGCCCGGCTAGGGCTCACTAGACCGTGTCAAACGACATAAGCTGGTTCGGGCTTTGGCTGTCAAACTCAGGTCCCGGGTTTTACTAAACCAGGTTGGGCCCTATCCGCGGATCAGGCCCAGTTCGGTTTTTATATTAGATAATAATAAAAATAATATTTTAATAAAATAAATAAATCAAACAGAAAATAATTTATTTTCCAAAAAATCTAAAAAATATCCATATTTTCCCAAAAAAGCCAAAAAATGAATCATATTTTCAGGAGAAGACCATAATTCCCAAAAATGCTTTTTATGTTAAAAAAAAAAGAAAAAGACAAAAACGCTTTTCCTCCACCAATGCATGGAAAATCCCTCAAAAATCGAAAAAGCCTTAGGATTTAAACAAGATTAGATAACGAAAGGGCATTAGTGTTTAACTAGTGTAATCAAGTCCCCGATCCTAATTTCTCTAGTTGCGGAGGAGCGAATATTTCTCCCGATACTTTCCTTGGGTTTCTAATCGACCTATCCCAAATCGATTAATGGCAACTCCGTTTTAAAATTAACTCACAGGTTAAAAAAACTTGGACTATTTAGTCATGAATTGTCGGACTTGAGAGAGTCCAGGCTAAAATAGACCTAGCCGGAGCATTAGCCACCATAGGCGCCCACCCCGATCGGTGCCGAAAAAAAGAGGTCGTGACACCCTCCCACCCCATGGCGAAGTCTTTCGGGGCAATAGTGTACATTATCCCGATGTACCGCTGTAGCGCCTCAGGCTTGAGGAAGTTGGGGAGCATCTTCCTCATCTTCTTGGCCTCCTCCTTGGAGGAGGTCTAGGTGGAGGAAGGGAAGACCTTGTTGACGGAGTTAGGTCACCACAAGACGACCAGCTTGTTCTTGTTGGAGAAGAGAAATTTGATGCCTACGGCGCCACAGAAGACAGCAGTGGGCTCCCCTAGGAGGGAGGTCTTGAAGACGTAGGAGGAGTAGCGGGTGATCCGGTCGAAGATGAATCGCTCCCGGTGGCCTTTTCACCTGGTGGAGAGGAAGTCGAGGCTTTCGCCGACGAATGGTAGGCCAATGTTGCCCATGGGAAGGTTCGAGGTGGCATAGTGGGACCGGTGCTTGTAGAAGAGGAAAAGGAGGGAGAGGGTGACCGAGGATACGAAGAGGAGGAGGAGGGAGAGGTAGAGGTGCTCCATTTGGAAGGTAGAACCGAATTGACGTGTATGGAGTAGTGACGGGGTACGGGCATTTTATAGGCATCATACAAGGAAGTAGAGAGAGAGACCAAAGCTTCCAATGAATCAATAGAAAAATATAAATATAATTTTATTATAGAGAGGGAGATGTGAACGGAGAGAGTAGAGAGTCGGTATGGTTGCAAAAGGTTTAATTTACATATGAAAGCTTACCAATGTTGGTTGAAAGTATAGGAATGCTCTTTGGAACATGTCTAGTGACATTCTCAATTAATGCTCACGCTCTTACGGACCACCAACCGTTGCCCACCGCCGCACGACCACTGCACGACCGTCCCATGACCACCGCACATCCGCCGCACGATCGCCGCACGACTGCCAATTAGTGATTAACTAGTGTAATCAAGTCCCCGATCGTAATTTCTCTAGTTGCGGAGGAGCGAATATTTCTCCCGATACTTTCCTTGGGTTTCTAATCGACCTACCCCAAATCGATTAATGGCAACTCCGTTTTAAAATTAACTCACAGGTTAAAAAAACTTGGACTATTTAGTCATGAATTGGCGGACTTAAGAGAGTCCAGGCTAAAATAGACCTAGCCGGAGCATTAGCCACCATAGGCGCCCACCCCGATCGGTGCCGAAAAAAGAGGTCATGACACCCTCCCACCCCATGGCGAAGTGCTGCAGGGCAATAGTGTCCATTATCCCGATGTACCGCAGTAGTGCCTTAGGCTTGAGGAAGTTGGGGAGCATCGTCCTCATCTTCTTGGCCTCCTCCCTGGAGGAGGTCTAGGTGGAGGAAGGGAAGACCATGTTGACAGAGTTAGGTCACCACAAGACGACCAGCTTGTTCTTGTTGGAGAAGAGAAATTTGTTGCCTACGGCGCCACAGAAGACAGCAGTGGGCTCCCCTAGGAGGGAGGTCTTGAAGACGTAGGAGGAGTAGCGGGTGATCCTGTCGAAGATGAATCGCTCCCGGTGGCCTTTCCACCGGTGGAGAGGAAGTCGAGGCTTTCGCCGACGAATGGTAGGCCAATGTTGCCCGGGGAAGGTTCGAGGTGGCATAGTGGGACCGGTGCTTGTAGAAGAGGAAAAGGAGGGAGAGGGTGACCGAGGATACGAAGAGGAGGAGGAGGGAGAGGTAGAGGTGCTCCATTTGGAAGGTAGAACCGAATTGACGTGTATGGAGTAGTGACGGGGTACGGGCATTTTAGAGGCATCACACAAGGAAGTAGAGAGAGAGACCAAAGCTTCAAGTGAATCAATAGAAAAATATAAATATAATTTTATTATAGAGAGGGAGATGTGAACGGAGAGAGTAGAGAGTCGGTATGGTTGCAAAAGGTTTAATTTACAAATGAAAGCTTAGCAATGTTGCTTGAAAGTATAGGAATGCTCTTTGGAACATGTCTAGTGACATTCTCATTTAATGCTCACGCACTTACGGAGGACCAACCGTTGCCCACCGCCGCACGACCACTGCACGACCGTCCCATGACCACCGCACATCCGCCGCACGATCGCCGCACGACTGCCAATTAGTGATTAACTAGTGTAATCAAGTCCCCGATCCTAATTTCTCTAGTTGCGGAGGAGCAAATATTTCTCCCGATACTTTCCTTGGGTTTCTAATCGACCTATCCCAAATCGATTAATGGCAACTCCGTTTTAAAATTAACTCACGGAGTTAAAAAAAACTTGGACTATTTAGTCATGAATTGGCGGACTTGAGAGAGTCCAGGCTAAAATAGACCTAGCCGGAGCATTAGCCACGATAGGCGCCCACCCCGATCGGTGCCGAAAAAAGAGGTCGTGACACCCTCCCACCCCATGGCGAAGTGCTTCAGGGCAATAGTGTACATTATCCCGATGTACCGCTGTAGCGCCTCAAGCTTGAGGAAGTTGGGGAGCATCTTCCTCATCTTCTTGGCCTCCTCCTTGGAGGAGGTCTAGGTGGAGGAAAGGAAGACCTTCTCGACGGAGTTAGGTCACCACAAGACGACCAGCTTGTTCTTGTTGGAGAAGAGAAATTTGATGCCTACGGCGCCACAGAAGACAGCAGTGGGCTCCCCTAGGAGGGAGGTCTTGAAGACGTAGGAGGAGTAGCGGGTGATCCGGTCGAAGATGAATCGCTCCCGGTGGCCTTTCCACCTGGTGGAGAGGAAGTCGAGGCTTTCGCCGACGAATGGTAGGCCAATGTTGCCCAGGGGAAGGTTCGAGGTGGCATAGTGGGACCGGTGCTTGTAGAAGAGGAAAAGGAGGGAGAGGGTGACCAAGGATACGAAGAGGAGGAGGAGGGACAGGTAGAGGTGCTCCATTTGGAAGGTAGAACCGAATTGACGTGTATGGAGTAGTGACGGGGTACGGGCATTTTATAGGCATCATACAAGGAAGTAGAGAGAGAGACCAAAGCTTCCAGTGAATCAATAGAAAAATATAAATATAATTTTATTATAGAGAGGGAGATGTGAACGGAGAGAGTAGAGAGTCGGTATGGTTGCAAAAGGTTTAATTTACATATGAAAGCTTAGCAATGTTGGTTGAAAGTATAGGAATGCTCTTTGGAACATGTCTAGTGACATTCTCAATTAATGCTCACGCTCTTACGGACCACCAACCGTTGCCCACCGCCGCACGACCACTGCACGACCGTCCCATGACCACCGCACATCCGCCGCACGATCGCCGCACGACTGCCAATTAGTGATTAACTAGTGTAATCAAGTCCCCGATCCTAATTTCTCTAGTTGCGGAGGAGCTTATATTTCTCCCGATACTTTCCTTGGGTTTCTAATCGACCTATCCCAAATCGATTAATGGCAACTCCGTTTTAAAATTAACTCACAGGTTAAAAAAACTTGGACTATTTAGTCATGAATTGGCGGACTTGAGAGAGTCCAGGCTAAAATAGACCTAGCCGGAGCATTAGCCACCATAGGCGCCCACCCCGATCGGTGCCGAAAAAGAGGTCGTGACACCCTCCCACCCCATGGCGAAGTTTCGCAGGCAATAGTGTACATTATCCCGATGTACCCGTAGCGCCTCAAGCTTGAGGAAGTTGGGGAGCATCTTCCTCATCTTCTTGGCCTCCTCCTTGGAGGAGGTCTAGGTGGAGGAAAGGAAGACCTTCTCGACGGAGTTAGGTCACCACAAGACGACCAGCTTGTTCTTGTTGGAGAAGAGAAATTTGATGCCTACGGCGCCACGTAAGAAGACAGCGGTGGGCTCCCCTAGGAGGGAGGTCTTGAAGACGTAGGAGGAGTAGCGGGTGATCCGGTCGAAGATGAATCGCTCCCGGTGGCCTTTCCACCCGGTGGAGAGGAAGTCGAGGCTTTCGCCGACGAATGGTAGGCCAATGTTGCCCAGGGGAAGGTTCGAGGTGGCATAGTGGGACCGGTGCTTGTAGAAGAGGAAAAGGAGGGAGAGGGTGACCAAGGATACGAAGAGGAGGAGGAGGGACAGGTAGAGGTGCTCCATTTGGAAGGTAGAACCGAATTGACGTGTATGGAGTAGTGACGGGGTACGGGCATTTTATAGGCATCATACAAGGAAGTAGAGAGAGAGACCAAAGCTTCCAAAGTGAATCAATAGAAAAATATAAATATAATTTTATTATAGAGAGGGAGATGTGAACGGAGATAGTAGAGAGTCGGTATGGTTGCAAAAGGTTTAATTTACATATGAAAGCTTAGCAATGTTGGTTGAAAGTATAGGAATGCTCTTTGGAACATGTCTAGTGACATTCTCAATTAATGCTCACGCTCTTACGGACCACCAACCGTTGCCCACCGCCGCACGACCACTGCACGACCGTCCCATGACCACCGCACATCCGCCGCACGATCGCCGCACGATCGCCAATTAGTGATTAACTAGTGTAATCAAGTCCCCGATCCTAATTTCTCTAGTTGCGGAGGAGCGAATATTTCTCCCGATACTTTCCTTGGGTTTCTAATCGACCTACCCCAAATCGATTAATGGCAACTCCGTTTTAAAATTAACTCACAGGTTAAAAAAACTTGGACTATTTAGTCATGAATTGGCGGACTTGAGAGAGTCCAGGCTAAAATAGACCTAGCCGGAGCATTAGCCACCATAGGCGCCCACCCCGATCGGTGCCGAAAAAAGAGGTCGTGACACCCTCCCACCCCATGGCGAAGTGCTGCAGGGCAATAGTGTACATTATCCCGATGTACCGCTGTAGCGCCTCAGGCTTGAGGAAGTTGGGGAGCATCTTCCTCATCTTCTTGGCCTCCTCCTTGGAGGAGGTCTAGGTGGAGGAAGGGAAGACCTTGTTGACGGAGTTAGGTCACCACAAGACGACCAGCTTGTTCTTGTTGGAGAAGAGAAATTTGATGCCTACGGCGCCACAGAAGACAGCAGTGGGCTCCCCTAGGAGGGAGGTCTTGAAGACGTAGGAGGAGTAGCGGGTGATCCGGTCGAAGATGAATCGCTCCCGGTGGCCTTTTCACCTGGTGGAGAGGAAGTCGAGGCTTTCGCCGACGAATGGTAGGCCAATGTTGCCCAGGGGAAGGTTCGAGGTGGCATAGTGGGACCGGCGCTTGTAGAAGAGGAAAAGGAGGGAGAGGGTGACCGAGGATACGAAGAAGAGGAGGAGGAGGGAGAGGTAGAGGTGCTCCATTTGGAAGGTAGAACCGAATTGACGTGTATGGAGTAGTGACGGGTACGGGCATTTTATAGGCATCATACAAGGAAGTAGAGAGAGAGACCAAAGCTTCCGGTGAATCAATAGAAAAATATAAATATAATTTTATTATAGAGAGGGAGATGTGAACGGAGAGAGTAGAGAGTCGGTATGGTTGCAAAAGGTTTAATTTACATATGAAAGCTTAGTAATGTTGGTTGAAAGTATAGGAATGCTCTTTGGAACATGTCTAGTGACATTCTCAATTAATGCTCACGCTCTTACGGACCACCAACCGTTGCCCACCGCCGCACGACCACTGCACGACCGTCCCATGACCACCGCACATCCGCCGCACGATCGCCGCACGACGCCAATTAGTGATTAACTAGTGTAATCAAGTCCCCGATCCTAATTTCTCTAGTTGCGGAGGAGCGAATATTTCTCCCGATACTTTCCTTGGGTTTCTAATCGACCTACCCCAAATCGATTAATGGCAACTCCGTTTTAAAATTAACTCACAGGTTAAAAAAACTTGGACTATTTAGTCATGAATTGGCGAATTTGAGAGAGTCCAGACTAAAATAGACCTAGCCGGAGCATTAGCCACCATAGGTGCCCACCCCGATCGGTGCCGAAAAAAGAGGTCATGACACCCTCCCACCCCATGGCGAAGTGCTGCAGGGCAATAGTGTCCATTATCCCGATGTACCGCTATAGTGCCTCAGGCTTGAGGAAGTTGGGGAGCATCTTCCTCATCTTCTTGGCCTCCTCCTTGGAGGAGGTCTAAGTGGAGGAAGGAAGACCTTGTTGACGGAGTTAGGTCACCACAAGACGACCAGCTTGTTCTTGTTGGAGAAGAGAAATTTGTTGCCTACGGCGCGCCACGTAAAGACAGGTGGGCTCCCTAGGAGGGAGGTCTTGAAGACGTAGGAGTAGCGGGTGATCCGGTCGAAGATGAATCGCTCCCGGTGGCCTTTCCACCTGGTGGAGAGGAAGTCGAGGCTTTCGCCGACGAATGGTAGGCCAATGTTGCCCAGGGGAAGGTTCGAGGTGGCATAGTGGGACCGGTGCTTGTAGAAGAGGAAAAGGAGGGAGAGGGTGACGGAGGATATGAAGAGGAGGAGGAGGGAGAGGTAGAGGTGCTCCATTTGGAAGGTAGAACCGAATTGACGTGTATGGAGTAGTGACGGGGTACGGGCATTTTAGAGGCATCACACAAGGAAGTAGAGAGAGAGACCAAAGCTTCAAGTGAATCAATAGAAAAATATAAATATAATTTTAGTATAGAGAGGGAGATGTGAACGGAGAGAGTAGAGAGTTGGTATGGTTGCAAAAGGTTTAATTTACATATGAAAGCTTAGCAATGTTGCTTGAAAGTATAGGAATGCTCTTTGGAACATGTCTAGTGACATTCTCAATTAATGTGCACGCACTTACGGACGACCAACCGTTGCCCACCGCCGCACGGCCACTGCACGACCGTCCCATGACCACCGCACATCCGCCGCACGATCGCCGCACGACTGCCAATTAGTGATTAACTAGTGTAATCAAGTCCCCGATCCTAATTTCTCTAGTTGCGGAGGAGCGAATATTTCTCCCGATACTTTCCTTGGGTTTCTAATTGACGTATCCCAAATCGATTAATGGCAACTCCGTTTTAAAATTAACTCACAGGTTAAAAAAACTTGGACTATTTAGTCATGAATTGGTGGACTTGAGAGAGTCCAGGCTAAAATAGACCTAGCCGGAGCATTAGCCACGATAGGCGCCCACCCCGATCGGTGCCGAAAAAAGAGGTCGTGACACCCTCCCACCCCATGGCGAAGTGCTGCAGGGCAATAGTGTACATTATCCCGATGTACCGCTGTAGCGCCTCAGGCTTGAGGAAGTTGGGGAGCATCTTCCTCATCTTCTTGGCCTCCTCCTTGGAGGAGGTCTTGGTGGAGGAAGGAAGACCTTGTTGACGGAGTTAGGCCACCACAAGACGACCAGCTTGTTCTTGTTGGAGAAGAGAAATTTGTTGCCTACGGCGCCACGAAGACAGCGGTGGGCTCCCCTAGGAGGGAGGTCTTGAAGACGTGGGAGGAGTAGCGGGTGATCCGGTCGAAGATGAATCGCTCCCGGTGGCCTTTCCACCTGGTGGAGAGGAAGTCGAGGCTTTCGCCGACGAATGGTAGGCCAATGTTGCCCGGGGAAGGTTCGAGGTGGCATAGTGGGACCCGGTGCTTGTAGAAGAGGAAAAGGAGGGACGGGGGTGACCGAGGATACGAAGAGGAGGAGGAGGGAGAGGTAGAGGTGCTCCATTTGGAAGGTGGAACCGAATTGACGTGTATGGAGTAGTGACGGGGTACGGGCATTTTATAGGCATCATACAAGGAAGTAGAGAGAGAGACCGAGCTTCCAGTGAATCAATAGAAAAATATAAATATAATTTTATTATAGAGAGGGAGATGTGAATGGAGAGAGTAGAGAGTCGGTATGGTTGCAAAAGGTTTAATTTACATATGAAAGCTTAGCAATGTTGGTTGAAAGTATAGGAATGCTCTTTGGAACATGTCTAGTGACATTCTCAATTAATGCTCACGCTCTTACGGACCACCAACCGTTGCCCACCGCCGCACGACCACTGCACGACCGTCCCATGACCACCGCACATCCGCCGCACGATCGCCGCACGACGCCAATTAGTGATTAACTAGTGTAATCAAGTCCCCGATCCTAATTTCTCTAGTTGCGGAGGAGCGAATATTTCTCCCGATACTTTCCTTGGGTTTCTAATCGACCTACCCCAAATCGATTAATGGCAACTCCGTTTTAAAATTAACTCACAGGTTAAAAAAACTTGGACTATTTAGTCATGAATTGGCGGACTTGAGAGAGTCCAGCTAAAATAGACCTAGCCGGAGCATTAGCCACCATAGGCGCCCACCCCGATCGGTGCCGAAAAAAGAGGTCGTGACACCCTCCCACCCCATGGCGAAGTGCTGCAGGGCAATAGTGTACATTATCCCGATGTACCGCTGTAGCGCCTCAGGCTTGAGGAAGTTGGGGAGCATCTTCCTCATCTTCTTGGCCTCCTCCTGGAGGAGGTCTAGGTGGAGGAAGGGAAGACCTTGTTGACGGAGTTAGGTCACCACAAGACGACCAGCTTGTTCTTGTTGGAGAAGAGAAATTTGATGCCTACGGCGCCACGTAAGACAGCGGTGGGCTCCCTAGGAGGGAGGTCTTGAAGACGTAGGAGGAGTAGCGGGTGATCCGGTCGAAGATGAATCGCTCCCGGTGGCCTTTTCACCCGGTGGAGAGGAAGTCGAGGCTTTCGCCGACGAATGGTAGGCCAATGTTGCCCAGGGGAAGGTTCGAGGTGGCATAGTGGGACCGGCGCTTGTAGAAGAGGAAAAGGAGGGAGAGGGTGACCGAGGATACGAAGAGGAGGAGGAGGGAGAGGTAGAGGTGCTCCATTTGGAAGGTAGAACCGAATTGACGTGTATGGAGTAGTGACGGGGTACGGGCATTTTATAGGCATCATACAAGGAAGTAGAGAGAGAGACCAAAGCTTCCAGTGAATCAATAGAAAAATATAAATATAATTTTATTATAGAGAGGGAGATGTGAACGGAGAGAGTAGAGAGTCGGTATGGTTGCAAAAGGTTTAATTTACATATGAAAGCTTAGTAATGTTGGTTGAAAGTATAGGAATGCTCTTTGGAACATGTCTAGTGACATTCTCAATTAATGCTCACGCTCTTACGGACCACCAACCGTTGCCCACCGCCGCACGACCACTGCACGACCGTCCCATGACCACCGCACATCCGCCGCACGATCGCCGCACGACGCCAATTAGTGATTAACTAGTGTAATCAAGTCCCCGATCCTAATTTCTCTAGTTGCGGAGGAGCGAATATTTCTCCCGATACTTTCCTTGGGTTTCTAATCGACCTACCCCAAATCGATTAATGGCAACTCCGTTTTAAAATTAACTCACGAGTTAAAAAAACTTGGACTATTTAGTCATGAATTGGCGAATTTGAGAGAGTCCGGACTAAAATAGACCTAGCCGGAGCATTAGCCACCATAGGTGCCCACCCCGATCGGTGCCGAAAAAAAGAGGTCATGACACCCTCCCACCCCATGGCGAAGTGCTGCAGGGCAATAGTGTCCATTATCCCGATGTACCGCTATAGTGCCTCAGGCTTGAGGAAGTTGGGGAGCATCTTCCTCATCTTCTTGGCCTCCTCCTTGGAGGAGGTCTAAGTGGAGGAAGGGAAGACCTTGTTGACGGAGTTAGGTCACCACAAGACGACCAGCTTGTTCTTGTTGGAGAAGAGAAATTTGTTGCCTACGGCGCCACGTAAGACGGAAGCAACAGCGGTGGGCTCCCCTAGGAGGGAGGTCTTGAAGACGTAGGAGTAGCGGGTGATCCGGTCGAAGATGAATCGCTCCCGGTGGCCTTTCCACGGTGGAGAGGAAGTCGAGGCTTTCGCCGACGAATGGTAGGCCAATGTTGCCCAGGGGAAGGTTCGAGGTGGCATAGTGGGACCGGTGCTTGTAGAAGAGGAAAAGGAGGGAGAGGGTGACGGAGGATATGAAGAGGAGGAGGAGGGAGAGGTAGAGGTGCTCCATTTGGAAGGTAGAACCGAATTGACGTGTATGGAGTAGTGACGGGTACGGGCATTTTAGAGGCATCACACAAGGAAGTAGAGAGAGAGACCAAAGCTTCAAGTGAATCAATAGAAAAATATAAATATAATTTTAGTATAGAGAGGGAGATGTGAACGGAGAGAGTAGAGAGTTGGTATGGTTGCAAAAGGTTTAATTTACATATGAAAGCTTAGCAATGTTGCTTGAAAGTATAGGAATGCTCTTTGGAACATGTCTAGTGACATTCTCAATTAATGCTCACGCACTTACGGACGACCAACCGTTGCCCACTGCCGCACGGCCACTGCACGACCGTCCCATGACCACCGCACATCCGCCGCACGATCGCCGCACGACTGCCAATTAGTGATTAACTAGTGTAATCAAGTCCCCGATCCTAATTTCTCTAGTTGCGGAGGAGCGAATATTTCTCCCGATACTTTCCTTGGGTTTCTAATTGACGTATCCCAAATCGATTAATGGCAACTCCGTTTTAAAATTAACTCACGGAGTTAAAAAAACTTGGACTATTTAGTCATGAATTGGTGGACTTGAGAGAGTCCAGGCTAAAATAGACCTAGCCGGAGCATTAGCCACGATAGGCGCCCACCCCGATCGGTGCCGAAAAAAGAGGTCGTGACACCCTCCCACCCCATGGCGAAGTCTTTGCAGGCAATAGTGTACATTATCCCGATGTACCGCTGTAGCGCCTCAGGCTTGAGGAAGTTGGGGAGCATCTTCCTCATCTTCTTGGCCTCCTCCTTGGAGGAGGTCTTGGTGGAGGAAGGGAAGACCTTGTTGACGGAGTTAGGCCACCACAAGACGACCAGCTTGTTCTTGTTGGAGAAGAGAAATTTGTTGCCTACGGCGCCACAGAAGACAGCAGTGGGCTCCCCTAGGAGGGAGGTCTTGAAGACGTGGGAGGAGTAGCGGGTGATCCGGTCGAAGATGAATCGCTCCCGGTGGCCTTTCCACCTGGTGGAGAGGAAGTCGAGGCTTTCGCCGACGAATGGTAGGCCAATGTTGCCCAGGGGAAGGTTCGAGGTGGCATAGTGGGACCAGTGCTTGTAGAAGAGGAAAAGGAGGGACAGGGTGACCGAGGATACGAAGAGGAGGAGGAGGGAGAGGTAGAGGTGCTCCATTTGGAAGGTGGAACCGAATTGACGTGTATGGAGTAGTGACGGGGTACGGGCATTTTATAGGCATCATACAAGGAAGTAGAGAGAGAGACCAGAGCTTCCAGTGAATCAATAGAAAAATATAAATATAATTTTATTATAGAGAGGGAGATGTGAATGGAGAGAGTAGAGAGTCGGTATGGTTGCAAAAGGTTTAATTTACATATGAAAGCTTAGCAATGTTGGTTGAAAGTATAGGAATGCTCTTTGGAACATGTCTAGTGACATTCTCAATTAATGCTCACGCTCTTACGGACCACCAACCGTTGCCCACCGCCGCACGACCACTGCACGACCGTCCCATGACCACCGCACATCCGCCGCACGATCGCCGCACGACTGCCAATTAGTGATTAACTAGTGTAATCAAGTCCCCGATCCTAATTTCTCTAGTTGCGGAGGAGCGAATATTTCTCCCGATACTTTCCTTGGGTTTCTAATCGACCTACCCCAAATCGATTAATGGCAACTCCGTTTTAAAATTAACTCACAGGTTAAAAAAACTTGGACTATTTAGTCATGAATTGGCGGACTTGAGAGAGTCCAGCCTAAAATAGACCTAGCCGGAGCATTAGCCACCATAGGCGCCCACCCCGATCGGTGCCGAAAAAAGAGGTCATGACACCCTCCCACCCCATGGCGAAGTGCTGCAGGGCAATAGTGTCCATTATCCCGATGTACCGCTGTAGTGGCTCAGGCTTGAGGAAGTTGGGGAGCATCTTCGTCATCTTCTTGGCCTCCTCCTTGGAGGAGGTCTAGGTGGAGGAAGGGAAGACCTTGTTGACGGAGTTAGGTCACCACAAGACGACCAGCTTGTTCTTGTTGGAGAAGAGAAATTTGATGCCTACGGCGCCACAGAAGACAGTAGTGGGCTCCCCTAGGAGGGAGGTCTTGAAGACGTAGGAGTAGCGGGTGATCCGGTCGAAGATGAATCGCTCCCGGTGGCCTTTCCACCTGGTGGAGAGGAAGTCGAGGCTTTCGCCGACGAATGGTAGGCCAATGTTGCCCAGGGGAAGGTTCGAGGTGGCATAGTGGGATCGGTGCTTGTAGAAGAGGAAAAGGAGGGAGAGGGTGACGGAGGATATGAAGAGGAGGAGGAGGGAGAGGTAGAGGTGCTCCATTTGGAAGGTAGAACCGAATTGACGTGTATGGAGTAGTGACGGGGTACGGGCATTTTAGAGGCATCACACAAGGAAGTAGAGAGAGAGACCAAAGCTTCCAAAGTGAATCAATAGAAAAATATAAATATAATTTTAGTATAGAGAGGGAGATGTGAACGGAGAGAGTAGAGAGTTGGTATGGTTGCAAAAGGTTTAATTTACATATGAAAGCTTAGCAATGTTGCTTGAAAGTATAGGAATGCTCTTTGGAACATGTCTAGTGACATTCTCAATTAATGCTCACGCACTTACGGACGACCAACCGTTGCCCACTGCCGCACGGCCACTGCACGACCGTCCCATGACCACCGCACATCCGCCGCACGATCGCCGCACGACTGCCAATTAGTGATTAACTAGTGTAATCAAGTCCCCGATCCTAATTTCTCTAGTTGCGGAGGAGCGAATATTTCTCCCGATACTTTCCTTGGGTTTCTAATTGACGTATCCCAAATCATTAATGGCAACTCCGTTTTAAAATTAACTCACAGGTTAAAAAAACTTGGACTATTTAGTCATGAATTGGTGGACTTGAGAGAGTCCAGGCTAAAATAGACCTAGCCGGAGCATTAGCCACGATAGGCGCCCACCCCGATCGGTGCCGAAAAAAAGAGGTCGTGACACCCTCCCACCCCATGGCGAAGTCTTTGTCAGGGCAATAGTGTACATTATCCCGATGTACCGCTGTAGCGCCTCAGGCTTGAGGAAGTTGGGGAGCATCTTCCTCATCTTCTTGGCCTCCTCCTTGGAGGAGGTCTTGGTGGAGGAAGGGAAGACCTTGTTGACGGAGTTAGGCCACCACAAGACGACCAGCTTGTTCTTGTTGGAGAAGAGAAATTTGTTGCCTACGGCGCCACGAAGACAAGGTGGGCTCCCTTAGGAGGGAGGTCTTGAAGACGTAGGAGGAGTAGCGGGTGATCCGGTCGAAGATGAATCGCTCCCGGTGGCCTTTCCACCGGTGGAGAGGAAGTCGAGGCTTTCGCCGACGAATGGTAGGCCAATGTTGCCCGGGGAAGGTTCGAGGTGGCATAGTGGGACCAGTGCTTGTAGAAGAGGAAAAGGAGGGACAGGGTGACCGAGGATACGAAGAGGAGGAGGAGGGAGAGGTAGAGGTGCTCCATTTGGAAGGTGGAACCGAATTGACGTGTATGGAGTAGTGACGGGGTACGGGCATTTTATAGGCATCACACAAGGAAGTGGTGAGAGAGACCAAAGTTTCAAGTGAATCAATAGAAAAATATAAATATAATTTTATTATAGAGAGGGAGATGTGAACGGAGAGAGTAGAGAGTCGGTATGGTTGCAAAATGTTTAATTTACATATGAAAGCTTAGCAATGTTGGTTGAAAGTATAGGAATGCTCTTTGGAACATGTCTAGTGACATTCTCAATTAATGCTCACGCGCTTACGGACCACCAACCGTTGCCCACCGCCGCACGACCACCGCGCACGACCGTCCCATGACCACCGCACATCCGCCGCACGATCACCGCACGACTGCCAATTGTCGCTGCCGACCGCCGCTGACTGCCGCCGCAGGATTGCTGCCCAAAGCGCACGAGCTGCGGGAGGGGGCGGTGGCCGATGGGCTATGGGCGGTGGTCCTACAGCAGTGGTCGGGCGTGAATTTGAACCAGGTAGGGTTTGGCTTCTAAGTGGGCCGGGTTATCGGGTTGTTGGGCTCTTAGAAATATAAAAGGGAAGAAGAAGAAACCGGATCGGGCCTACGCATCGTGCCCGGCCAGCCCTGGGCTCACGGACCGTGTCAAACGACCTAAGCTGGTTCGGGCTTTGGCTGTCAGACTCCGGTCCTGGGTTTTACTAAACCAAGTTGGGCCCTATCCGCGGATCAAACCCAGTTCGGTTTTTATATTAGATAATAATAAAAATAATATTTTAATAAAATAAATAAATCAAATAGAAAATAATTTATTTTCCAAAAAATCTAAAAAATATCCATATTTTCCCAAAAAAAAAGCCAAAAAATGATTCATATTTTCAGGAGAAGACCATAATTCCCAAAAATGCTTTTTATGTTAAAAAAAAAAAGAGAAAAAGACAAAAATGCTTTTCCTCCACCAATGCATGGAAAATCCCTCAAAAATCGAAAACGCCTTAGGATTTAAACAAGATTACATACCGAAAGGGCATTAGTGATTAACTAGTGTAATCAAGTCCTTGATCCTAATTTCTCTAGTTGCGGAGGAGGGAATATTTCTCCCGATACTTTCCTTGGGTTTCTAATCGACCTACCCCAAATCGATTAATGGCGACTCCATTTTAAAATTAACTGACAGGTTAAAAAAACTTGGACTATTAAGTCATGAATTGGCGGACTTGAGAGAGTCCGGGCTAAAATAGACCTAGCCGGAGCATTAGCCTCTGTAGGCGCCCACCCCGATCAGTGCTGAAAAAAGAGGTCGCAACACCCTCCCACCCCATGGCGAGGTGCTGCAGGGCAATAGTGTCCATTATCCCGATGTACCGCTGCAATGCCTCGGGCTTGAGGAAGTTGGGGAGCATCTTCCTCATCTTCTTGGCCTCGTCCTTGGAGGAGGTCCGGGTGGAGGAAGGGAAGACCTTGTTGACAGAGTTAGGCCACCACGAGATTACCAGCTTACTCTCGTTGGAGAAGAGAAATTTGTTGCCTGCGGCACTGTAGAAGACGGCGGTGGGCTCCCCCAGAAGGGAGGTCTTGAAGATGTAGGAGGAGTAGCGAGTGATCCGGTCGAAGATGAACTGCTTCGAGTGGCCTTTCCACCTGGTGGAGAGGAAGTCGAGGCTTTCGCCGATGAATGGTAGGCCAATGTTGCCCGGGGGAAGGTTCGAGGTGGCATAGTGGGACCGGTGCTTGTAGAAGAGGAAAAAGAGGGAGAGGGTGATGGAGGAGACGAAGAGGAGGAGGAGGGAGAGGTAGAGGTGCTCCATTTGGAAGGTGGAGCCGAATTGACGTGTATGGAGTAGTGACGGGGTACGAGCATTTTATAGGCATCACACAATGAAGTAGAGAGAGAGACGAAAGCTTCAAGTGAATCAATAGAAAAATATAAATAGAATTTTATTATAGAGAGAGGGAGATGTGAACAGAGAGAGTAGAGAGTTGGTATGGTTGCAAAAGGTTTAATTTACATATGAAAGCTTAGCGATGTTGCTTGAAAGTATAGGAATGTTCTCAATTAATGCTCACACATGCTTTACTCTTGTGTGTGGCCCTTTCATATTTTCATCGGCTACATATCAAAAAATAATATATATTCAAGTGACGTCCAATTCTTAAGTCGGAAATCTTTCAACACTTCAATTGACTACAACAATCATGAATTGCAAAAGTGGATATACATATGTATACATATATATGTTTCTCTACACGTATATGCATATACACATACATCTATTCGAGTCTTAATTGATAAAGAGATCCAAAAAAGAAAGAAAGAGAACAATTCATTTATATAGGGTGGGCATTGCAACGTTTCTATTCCGGGAAACTATTTCTTTTCGAAATAGTTTTTTTCTATTTCTACTCCGGGAACAATTTCTGAATAAAATAAGATATATGATAATTATACAAAATTTATATTCTTGAAATAGAAAAAAAAAATAGAAATGCGTTTGGTAAAAATTTATAAATTTTTGTATTTATTTATTTTTCTTCTTACTCACAGACTATTGACCGTTGCCCATCGCCGCACGACCACCGCACGACCTTCGCACGATAGTCGCACAACCGTCACACAAGCGCGCATGATCGCCGCTGCCCGCCGCCGACCGCCGCCGCAGATTGCTACCCCAGCCCACCAACCGCGGGAGGGGGTAGCGGCCGGTGGGCTATGGGCGGTGGTCTGCGGCGGTGGTCGATGATGACGGTTAGCGGTCGTGTGGCAGTCATGTGGCGGTTGGCGACAGCAGGCTGCCGGTGAATGGTGGTGGTCGTCGGCCGGTAGGCTATGGGCGGCAGCCGGTGGGCTACGGGTGGCAGCAATCGTCGCCGACGGTTGGCTGCAGGCGACAGGAGGTGGTCGACGGTTGGTAGGCGGTGGCCAAAACAAGGAAGAAGTACAAAAAAAAAAAAAAAATAGAAAAGAAAAAAAATTATTTCTAGAAATTATTCATAGGAACAAGAAGTTACTTTTTTTGTTTTTCTATTTGTTATTTTTATTCTAAATCTATTCCTAGTCACTTTTCTATTGGGGAATAGAAAAATAAGTTGTCGTTACCAAACAGATTTCTGGTCTTTTTTTTTTTGTTCCGGGGAATAAAAGAACATAAATTGGGAGAAAATAGAAACGTTACCATGCAGGCCCATAACATTACTCAAGTTGGAGTTTGATCAAGAGGCAATTCCCAAATTCTCAAGGACATGTTTTATTTTGGGAATTGATGATAGTTGGATCTTAAAAGAATAGGCTTTGAATGCTCGTCCAAAATGTTTGAAGCATTTGTGGATTTGGTACAATACAACAAAATGCATAGTAGATGAACTATCAAGATGTCATAGATTCCATCGATCGAGAACCAAAAATAAATAAATAATAAATAAAATTCCAAAAGGAATTCGTGACTAATATGGAAGTAGGAAGAAAGGAGCAAGAAATCTCAACGCGTCTTTCCGATAAGGCTTCCAATTGATCTCTCCCATTATTTGCATTGGCCTAAGGAATTTCTCTTCTAGCAGTGAGGATGGAAAAAAAAATCTTATTTTCTTCTAAAAAAGGACCGCCATTTGAAGAGAAATGCGAGGCCGAGCTTTGTCCCTCACCTGCTTGTGAAATCATTTAGTTTTTGTACTCGTGTGATGCGGGGAGATATCACGAGTCGATGGTAAAATAAACAAATTGAGAGGACAAAGAAATGGGTCAAACTCGTGTTGACGTGTGAAAGTGAAGAATGGGGTACGAGGAATCTTGATGACTCCAAAGTCATCGATGTCCTTTTCGGTATGTTTCCCAATCTGGGACGATCTTAGCTGGTTTGTCGCTTTCTCAATTATTCTTCGACCAGCGAGAGAAGTGCGTCATCAAAAATTAAAATGTACCTGAAATTAGAGAAAATGTTCAAAGATACAAATTAGCGAAATAAGTCATTTAAATTCAATTTGGGAAACGAAAATACATATATGATTAGTTTATGATTAACTTGGCTAATTAAATTGCAATTTTATATATCATATCATACCATATTATATAGTAATACATCATACAAGTAATGTGGACATGAGGTGAAATCTCTCCGATAATTTGCTTTATGTTTAGCAAAGTTTGTTAGAGGGACAATGTCGGAATTGATCCCAAACTTTTAGAGCATGTTTGATAATATTTTCGGGAATAATTGATTATGTTCTTTTGTTCCTGAGAGTTAAAAAAGAATAAAATTCCATTTGATAAATTTTTTGTTCTTAGGAACAAAAATCAATTTGTTTTGTTCTCAAGAATAAATTTGGAATAGAATTAAGAAGCAAAAAATAGTTTTTTTTTTTTTAAATTTCGGGAACAATTCCTAGAATCAATACTAATTTTTTCTTTTCTTTTCTCTTCTCTTTCCTTATCTTTTCTCTTCTTCTTCTTCTTCTTCCTTTTGGCTGGTCATCGGCTTGGCCATGGCCGACGACTGGCTAGATGAGGGCTGGTGACCTCGCCGGAGCATCACCGACCCATGGCGACACTAAGACACAATGAGGCTCAGCCTCACCTTGGCTAGGTGAGGTCGACCTTAGCCAGATTTGACGAGGTCGAGCTCAACCTTGCTCAACCAAGGCGAGGCTAACCTTGCGCCTCCTCGGCAATGTTGAGCCTTGCCCAAATTTGGGGAGGCCGAGACTCGCCATGGTCCGGACCTTGCCTTGCCGTTGACCTTCCACAGCAAGATTGGCAACCGGCTACCAAGAAGGAGGAAGAAGAAGAGAAAAAGAAAAAGAAAAATATAATAAAAGAAAAAAATTAAGAATCCTACCAAATACATTTCTATCCCATTAATAGAAATTTTGGGCAGTTATCAAGTACGTTCTTTTTCTCAGAAATTATTTCCGGGAATAAAATCAAATAAAAAATCATTTTTGATCAAAAATTATTTCCGGAAGTACAACCGTTACCAAACATACCCTTAGCCAATATTCATCTAGGAGAGGTTATATTACGATTGGGCAACAACGTTAATATTGTTGCTTAACCCGTTACCTGCATTCTTGTGACCCTTTTTCACCTAAAATTACATCTACGGCAGAAAAGGAATGCACTTTAAGTAAAAAAAAAAAGCATCTATCTTTGTTGAACCGCTCAACATTGTCAAACTCACCTATCTCGGTCGCGCCCTGTATCCATGTCCGAGACCATTTCCGATGCCCGTCTTCCCCCTCCGTGCCTGTGTGTGTACCAGACCACAAGTAATAATTCTCCGAAAATTTCATACGTTTGCTCAAGTAAGGCTATTTCCACACCTATTAGCTTGATCCACATCTTCTTAAGTAAATTTAGCATGTCCTCCACTACAGAAGTATACAGTCAAGCATATAAGGACTTTACTCGTGCGTGGGGATTACGAGTGCAACACAGGTTCAATTCCCCACATTGCCGTTGCAAACAATTTCTGGCTCCCAGCTCGAGTTTAGGTTTGAGACTCATTTCATGGTCGATGATGTTAGTGGAGTATTTTCATGGACTTTGAGCTTGTCTATGTAAGATGGGTTTTCCTGTCCTGAAAAAGAAGCGCAAACGGAGTGAGCCATTAATTTATTTATCTAAATTATATTACCATCAACTAACGTTTAGAGTGGAAAGTGTGACTTAATCTATTGAATAAAAAGTTCCACCACATCTATGTAATTGTAAAGCTTGGATTATACATGATAGCTAGCAATTAATTTGCATTTGAAAATCCATTGAGTTTATTATTCCTTCTATGAAAAACAAGGGATAAGCAGAGCCCGTGCCAATACGTGTTTTATTTTACATGAAACGGGATATATTAGAAAGGCAGAAAGCCAAGAAACGAGAAAAAAAAAAAACGTAGGAAACAAATGAGGGATAAAAACACTACAAGGGCCATAACTTGGCACAAAAGGACACTTAAGTGCCACATTTGAAGAAAAGTGGGACACCTGAGTACCACCTTTGGTAAAGCCGGCTAGAAATCATACGTGGCAATTAAATATTAATATTTCTTGTTGAGGTGGCTCGCCGAAGAGCTGAGTCAGCTCTAATTCACCAAAAACGACATCATTTCGGGTGTTGGCCAAAATAGAGCCCTTAAATCAGCTAAAAAGACATCGTTTTGGCATAATTTGAATTTTAATATAATATAAAAATTAATTTAATTAAAATTTAAAAAATAATAATATAATTTATATTTATTGTTATTATTAAAAAAAAATGGAGGAGGAAGGTAGCCAGCGGCTAAGGGTTGAGCCCTCGTTGCCATCGCCTCCCTGCTGTTGTCGGAAGGTGGGGGAGGGTCGGCCGAGGCCGCCGAGCCCGGGCTGAGGGCCGGCAGCCCCAGCCGACCGACGGCGAGGGCCGGTGACCCTCACCTAGATCTGGGGCGAGGGCACACAGCCCTCATTGTCGGGCCGGCCGGAGCCGCCAACTCAACGGCCCTAGCCCTCACCGCCGCCCGCCTCCCTCTTCCTCCTTCTCCCCCCCCCACCCCCCGCGGCCAAATCTAGGCGAGGGTCGCGAGCCCTTGCCGAGGCCGGGGGTCGCCTTAGTGGGCGGCAGCCCTTGGCCCGGTCGGGCGAGGGTCACCAACCCGCCGGATCCGAGTGAGGGCTTGTGAGTCCTCGCCGCCGGTCGGCCGGGGTCACTAGCCCTTGGCTAGGGCCCGGCGACCCCGGCCCGACCCTCCCCCTCCGTCGTCGGCCCTTCCGGCGATGGCGGGGAGGCGGCAGCGGTGGCTATGGGCTAAGCCCTTAGTCGCCTTCCCCCCCCCCATTTTTAAATATTAAAATTATTATTTTTAAATATTTTAACTAAATTTAATTTAATTAATTTTTACATTATTTTTTTATCACGTCAGCCCAAAGCGACGCTGTTTTTACATTATTTGGCCACGTCGGCGTGCAAACGGCGTCGTTTTGCACTTGCTTCGCCGAAAAAATGCAATTTATGAAATTTGGTTGAATTTTGGCCGGATTGGCACTCAAGTGATCCACTTTGTTCCGATTTTGGCATTTAAGTATACCTTTCAAAAGTTATGGCATTTAAGTGTCCCTTTCTGTCAAGTTATGGCACTCCAGGGGTCCACACCTCAAACAAATGACTAACAATTTAAAATCAGTGCTTTACCCAAAAAGAAAAAAACAATTTAAAATCAGAATTTCTCCATGAGAACTGTTGAAAAGGAAAATCTTAAAACCTTTCAATAATATGATTACTTGCTCAACTAAGATTACCAAAGTCAAGATCACATGCCGGGTGGTGCAACTGCATTGCAGCTCTTGCCTACGTGGCTGGATCAAAGCATTATTTCCACCCTCATTCATAAGCGGAAAGTTTATCAATACAACAGCCAGATGTATAAGAACAGAAAAAGGCATCCAAAGGAACTTGTCAAATCGTAACTTCAAGGACTCATCATCCTACTCTTCCCAGCAGTAAATTGAACGTGCAATTTTTTAAATATGCTCTGTGTCGATGAAGTGCTATATATAGCGTCCGGGGAGAAAGAAGCAAGGAAATTCCACTAAGGAACCTAGGCAGGGCCATTTAGTGAGAATCAACAAAAGGAAACTGCTCTCTAGCCTAAAAATAGGCAGCCACGTGACTTGATGACTATTTAGTAGGGATTGATAAAGGTTTAATCCTCTTCGTGTGTCAATGACTCAATTTCTGTATGCTCTAAGTCAAATTGTTAGCCAAAAACAACTTTTTTTTGGTGGCAAAATAAGCAAAAGTTTTCATTCAAAGAAAGTGATCGTAGCACAGAAGTCTTATAAAGTCTCTTGAGTATAATAATGGGAATCAATAAATGATTTGACCAAATTAAAACAAGTGCAATTGATGTGACAACCAAATTTTTAGTGAAAGTTTAAAATTAATATTGTTTGATATTGTATTTTTTTCCAAGAAATGAGATTAATTGTTGAATAAGCTCTTATGGATAAGGAAGTAATGAGGAGAGTGACATGAGAGTGAACTGTTGGAAATTTCCTATAATATGGGCTTACATTAATTAATTGATTTTCTATTTTAAATAATCGGGTTAATGGATATTCCAATATTTGTTATGCCCTAAAGTGATCTGATTAAATTGGGTATTGTCATCTATTGTTAAAGGGCCTAGTTGAGCAGCAAAGTGTAGGCAATTGTGTTTAACTGAAGCCCGTAATGGGAAGGGCCCAGTTGACACGCTATTGATTAGGGTTTGCTAGGTCCCCTCTCTAGCCTATAAAAGGGTAGGTTATACCTATTAGTTGCTTTAATCCCATTGAAAGCTGCTATATCGAAATAGGTCATAGAGAGGAAGATCTGGTATTTCGATAGATCCCTGATTATCGAGTGATCTAGTTTTTTCTTCAAGCGATGGCTCAAACAGTACGCTTTAATTCCGCTGTATTTATTGATCTTGGTGTTTTACAATCATATATGGATCCGTTTTTCTTGATTGACTAGTTGTATATGTGAATAAATTTTCTACATGTGGTATCAGAGCTTGTCATATATGATTGTAGAACCCAAATTTTATCTTTTTATGGACAAATTCGAAATTTTCCTCTTTGAGCCAAATATGGGCATTATCTTTCATGTGGATTTTTTGCTTGATTGATCTGAAACCATAGGGCTTTTGTTCTACATGTCGAGATCTTCCCAACCATATTGAGTGAAAATTTTAAATTTGAAATTCTAGGGTTTATACATGAAAAGTTCTAGAATTTTCAAATTACTTGTTCGTTGTAAATCGTTGCAATGGGTATTGTTATGTATGTGTTTTAGCATCATTTTGTTGCATTAAAGTAGGCCCCCATCTTCCTCTCCATTCTCTAGATTTTGAAATCTTGATTTGGAAAACCCTCGCTTCATGCTCGTTCCTTCAGCAACATGATTGTTTTGGCGTGATCGGTTCGATAATCGATTTGGTTTTCCTCGGATGGGTTGGTATAGGAGGGGTACCGGTATGGATTTGGATTGCTTTGCTATTGATAGCCTCTTATGCGCATGTTTCGCATTCTTGTTTCGTTGCAATGATCCTGTTAGATGCTGACATTCGACGTTTTTGAATGATGGGTTTGCGGAGATTCTTTTGTTTTGTGAGCCTGTTCAAGGGTTAAGTTGATCTCTTGAATCAGAAGTTTTTTTTTAAGTAATGTTATGGAAACCTGTGGAAGGAAGGGTCTTCCTTCTTTTATGCCCCTGGGGCTATGTTTATGGTGGGGAGGAGCCGACGGTGTTTGTTTAATTGAATAAAAATAATGCATTCACAATGAGTAGATTGGACATCAAAATATTAGATTTTCTAATGATACGTGCACGAAACACCGGAAACCCACCCGACGACGAGCACGTCCGATTCACCGTGCAAGAAGGATCGACCGCGCCCCTCGCGAAACCCTAAGGCTCTGTTTCGGGTGTCAAGGAGTTGGGGTTTTTTTTCTTTTTGGTTCGAATTCGATTGGAATGTGATTCGTCGAGGTGGTTCTTCGTTTGCAATGTGGCGTGCGGATGTGGATTTACCTTTGAGTATTGCTCTTCTTTGGCACTTTAATGCTGCTGGGACTAGGGATTTTATTACTTCAGCAGTTTTGCATGAGAATAAGTGGCATGTGGGGATTTTGATTTGTGTGTGAATTGAGTGTATAATTTGATAATTCTTTATGGGATATCTGTTTTGGCTGAGTAGTGGGGAAAAGTAGTCGAACGATGGCTTCTTGAGTAGTTCGGTTTTGTGTGAGGCGTTTGTAGCTAGATGGAAGCGGATGATTCCGTGGGAATCGGAGACCGTTAGAGATGTTTTTTCTCATTGTGGTGATGGTCTTATGGTTTTTTCAGGGTTTGGAGATTCTCTTCATGATGTAAAAGTTACATGAGTTTTGGATTCTAGGTGGGGTGGCAAAGGCCAATTACGGTTAGGTAAAAAAAAAAAAAAATTGTGGTGAATTCAAGATCAGTTTTTTCAATGAAATTTAGATGAATTCCATTAATGGTAATCATGGGTACTGCTTATGGATTGATGAATTTGGCTTTCTTTGATGGATGGTGAACTTCTCATTGTATTTTATGTGAACGATCATTGCGTAGAAGAAAAGGGAAAGTAAGTTTAAGAGGGCAATTGGATTAGAGATCTTCTTCTATATCAATCTTGATTTTTGCTAGTAACAAACAATATTGCTTGTGCCATGCGCGGGATCTTACTTTATTCACACTCACTCGCATAAATTGACATTGTGATAGCTAACTCATTATCATAAATTGAATTCATAAACATTTAAAAAAAAAAATTTGTGGCAAAAATTGTTACTTGGTAAATGCAATATGATCTTGGGAAGCACATGTTGTAAAGTGCTTCATATTGTTAAATGAATTTTGGGCATATATTTTTCAGAGTTTCCTATTGATAAAAAAAAATTAGTATATACAATTACCTGCCCAAAGGGGGTTATTGTGTATATTAATTTGAAAATTGCATGAAGATAAATTCCAAAATTAAAAGATGGGGATGTATGACTCAAAAAGATTTATCTCGCCCAAAGGGGATAAATTTTTGAAAGTTATATGTAATTCCCCTCTATATTGATATATTAGAAATTAAAAGATGGGGATGTATGACTCGAAAAGATTTATCTGCCCAAAGGGGATAAATTTTTGAAAGTTATATGTAATTCCCCTCTATATTGATATATTAGAGATGAATGATGGGGATGTGTGACTCAAAAGGTTTATCTGCCTAAAGGGGATAAATTTTTTTGAGAGTTATGTGTAATTCCCATCTATGTTGAGATAATAGAGATGTATAATTTAAAGGATTTATCTGCCCAAAGGGGATTGATCCTTAAAGATTATATGTAATTCTCCTTTGTCATCTCTATATATTGATATCATGGAGATGTATAATTTAAATGATTTGTCTGCCCAAAGGGGATGGATCATTAACAATTATATGTAATTCTCCTTGTTGTTGCTTTATAAACTTCATGTTGTGAAAAATAATTGTGCATTATACACTCTGCCCAAAGGGGAGTTTATAATGTACTAATTATTTTGTTGAATTGCTCATTGCCCATAATTGATCTTATTGCATTATGTGTGACAAACAATTACTTTTGTTATAAATAACAACAATGCCACGGTTGAAATGTTAATTGGATAAAATATTATACTGTTAAGGACTTGATAAAAAAGAAAAAGAAAGAAAGGGGGAGACATTGTGATTGAGAATATTAGAATTGAGTCCATATTGGCTGATCTTCTAACAAAAGGCTTACGACCCATTTTATTTAAAGAACATGCAAAGAATATGGGTGTTTTAGATTCTTTTGATTTCTTTTGTTAGTGGGAGTTATACAAATTGTATTTCTGGATATTATAATTATATACAGATTGATAATGCTTTTATGATATTTATTAAAGCATTTATTTTAATAGTTGTTGTTATTGATTATATTGTTATCCTTTCTCTTATTGACTGAGAAATGGAAGTATAAAACAGTATCTTTATTTTATTTAAAGATGACTGGATGTCACTGATTATGAGATCTCATATTGAATTGTGACATAATTGTGCAATTTCATGTTGTTTAGAAATCGCACTAAGGCAATTTCATGTTGTTTAGAAATTGCGTTAATGTAATTTCATGTCGTTGAGAAATTGCATTGAGGACCGATAAGAAATAGTGTATATTTTGATCACATATTGGCACTATTTCTTACTACACTACTAGGCCCATGATTCATGAAAATATAATGCTTATTATATGTGATTATGGAAGGTTTTGTGTTGTGGCATTTTCTTAACACATTGATCTCCATAGTCCTATACTAAGATTATATAAGATTGGATTGGTATTGAGATGCCATTATTGGAATATTATTTTTAAAAGTTGTGGCCACATAAAACAAAGTTTTCAGTTATTAACCCGATAGTGTCGTTTTCAATATAAAATCTTTTCAAAATAAAATAAGTTAATTAATGTAGCCCAAGTGGGAGAATGTTGGAAATTTCCTATAATATGGGCTTACATTAATTAATTGATTTTCTATTTTAAATAATCGGGTTAATGGATATTCCAATATTTGTTATGCCCTAAAGTGATCTGATTGAATTGGGTATTGTCATCTATTGTTAAAGGGCCTAGTTGAAAGCAAAGTGTAGGCAATTGTGTTTAACGAAGCCCGTAATGGGAAGGGCCCGAGTTGACACGCTATTGATTAGGGTTTTTGCTAGGTCCCCTCTCTAGCCTATAAAAGGATAGGTTATACCCAGTTGCTTTAATCCCATTGAAAGCTGCTATATCGAAATAGGTCATAGAGAGGAAGATCTGGTATTCCGATAGATCCCTGATTATCAGAGTGATCTAGTTTTCTTCTGAAGCGATGGCTCAAACAGGTACGCTTTAATTCCGCTGTATTTATTGATCTTGGTGTTTTACAATCATATATGGATCCGTTTTTCTTGATTGACTAGTTGTATATGTGAATAAATTTTCTACATGAACTCCTTCCCTGAACCTCTTCAACAGATTGTGCATGAATACGAGTATTTCCAGGCGAGTGTACTCCTTCCCTGGGCACATCCTGGGGCTGCCCCCGAAGGGCACAAATGTGTATGGCGCCGGTCCATTCCCTTCAAACTGGGTTGGGTTAAACTTCTCTGGCTCGAGGAAATATTCGGCGCTCTTGTGGGTTGAGTTCGCACTCCAATAGATCTAAGAAAATAATTCAATCCTAAGAGTTGTTAGTTTGACTGTCAAATTATGATTTCGCTAGTTAAGAGATGAACAAGCAGTGGATAGGGTGGGGTTGTGTTTGCCTTCCGTCCCTTCGGAATGGAGAAACCATTGAACATAAAGTTGTTGATGACTTCCTTGAACGCAGCCTGGAGAGGAGGGGCAAGCCTCAAGACTTCACGGGCCACGTTCCACGAGTATTTCATCTTCTGAATATTGTCCCAGTTCAGCAACTCACTCGAAGCTTTCGACTTTGCGATCTCCATTTGCTCTGTTTATCGCACGATTACATACAAAAAAAAAAAAAAAGAGTCAGTACATATAGATAAATATAGACAAAGGCATGGATCATTTCCTACTTGCTAGGCAAAGCTGGGAGCATCTTCACTGGTTATATATACCTTGTTTTTCTCAAAGAATTTCAAATAAAAAACTTTGTCACATGGGTGTCTGATTCACCAATTAATTTGGTGAGATTAATTAAAAAAAATGATTAGAGAATTTAAATGTAAAAAATCTCGTCCAAAAAAATATAAGTTCAATTGATTTTTTGGATATTAACAAGTCAAGTTTAGAGCTTTTGTTTTTTTAATTATAGTTTCTCCAACAAATTTACTATCTCCTTAATTGTGTATATTACTTATATTACTCAGATCATAATATTTACGTGGATATAGCCAAAAACAAAAAGAATAGACTGAAAAAGAAAATCTTACCCTTGTAAACTTGTTCATAGATTGCGGGAAGCTCAGCGAGATATTTAATGAAAAAAGTACAAGCAGCATTGGCAGTGTCGCGGCCACCAATCAGCAAGCCGAGAATCTTGTCGGCGATATTGAGCTCGGTCATGTGTTTCCCATCCTCGTCCGCCGCCGGGAGCATGTGGGACAATATGTCCTATGTCGGTGAAGCCTTCCCTTCGACCAGATCGACCTTCCTTTGCTTGATGATCGCCCTCGGCTCCTTCCTAATGAGGTTGGAGGCCTTAATGGCGCAGTTTAACGGCGTCCAGGGTAGGTTAATGGGGATCGAGATGATGCCGAAGGCCAAGAGCTGGAACGGGTCAGCCAACCACGCAACATAGCTTGGGTCCTCAACGATGAGGAACAGGCGGGCGGTGAGCCAAAAGGTGTACCGCTGCGTGAGGGGCAAGATGGTGACCTCGTCCTTGCCCTCCCACCCCATGGCGAGTGCTCGGTCGGGAAGTAGAGATCTTTGGAGCTCGAAGCTGGGGTACTAAGCTCTTTGATGAGTTCTTGGTTCCTCCCGAAAATGATTCAAAGAAAACAAAATTGTTAAATTGACATTGGCCTTTATGAGCAAATTATTTCAATGACATATTTGAAACTTGGATCCTTAAGAAACTTAGGGTGCGCATGGCAACGATTCTATTCCGAGGAACTATTTCTTTTCAGAAATAGTTTTTTTTTTTTTTTTTCTATTTCTACTTCGGGAACAATTTTTGAGTAAAATAAGGTGTTTGGTAATTATACAAAATTCCCATTCTTGGAATAGAAAAAGAATAGAAATGCTTTTAGTAAAAAATTATAAATTTTTGTATTTATTTGTTTTTTCTTCTTACTCATGGATCGCCGACCGCCGCCCGTCGCCACACGACGTGGCACGAATGTCGCACGACCATCGCACGACCGCCGCACGACCGATGCCCCCTCCGCGGACAATCACAGTTAATCACAATTAATGACAGTGTGTATAACCAAAGAAAAACATGATGTACGAAGATGAAAAGAGTACATTATCGCGTGTATGGGGTCCTTTATTAAAGGCATGTCTCACATGAAGTTGTTCTTTAAGCGATGGATGTAGATATACTTGTGTTATCTCTCTCCCTCTCTCTCTCTACTTTGGTTTAATCAAGCTTTGTGAGGGTATAGATAAACGGGGAGTCCCTTCGCAGGCATCAGTATCGGGTCAACGTCAATTTTCTCGTCCGGAAGCAACTTCTCTCACCTGAACCTCTTCAACAGATTGTGCATTGACACGAGTATTTCCAGGCGAGCGTACTCCTTCCCTGGGCACATCCTGGGGCCGCCCTCGAAGGGCACGGATGTGTATGGCGCCGGTCCATCCCCTTCCAACCGGGTTGGGTCAAACTTCTCTGGCTCGAGGAAATATTCGGCGCTCTTGTGGGTTGAGTTCGCACTCCAATAGATCTAAGAAAATATTTCAATCCTAAGAGTTGTTAGTTCGACAGTCGAATTACAATTTCGCTAATTAAGAGATGAACAAGCAGTGGACAGGGTGGGGTTGTCAATGGAGAAACCATTGAACATAAAGTTGTTGATGACCTCCCTGAACGCACCCTGGAGAGGAGGGGCAAGCCTCAAGACTTCACAGGCCACGTTCCATGAGTATTTCATCTTCTGAATATCGTCCCAGTTCAGCAACTCACCCGGAGCTTTCGACTTCGCGATCCCCATTTGCTCTGTTTATCGCACGATTACATACAAAAAAAATAAGAGTCAGTACATACAGATAAATATGGACAAAGGCATGGATCATTTGCTGCTTGGTAGGCAAATTTGGGAGCATCTCCATTGGTTATATATACCTTCGTTTTTCTTAAAGAATTTCAAATAAAAAACTTTGTCACATGGGTGTCTAATTCACCAATTAATTTGTTGAGATTAATTTAAAAAATGATTAGAGAATTTAAATGTAAAAAATCTCGTCCTAAAAAATATAAGTTCAATTGATTTTTTGGATATTAACAAGTCAAGTTTAGAGCTTTTGTTTTTTTAATTATAGTTCCTCCAAAAAATTTACTATCTCCTTAATTGTGTATATTACTTATATTACTCGGATCATAATATTCACGTAGATATAGCCAAAAACAAAAAGAATAGACTAAAAAAGAAAATCTTACCCTTGTAAACTTGTTCATAGATCGCAGGAAGCTCAGCGAGATATTTAACGATGAAAGTACAAGCAGCACTGGTGGTGTCGCGGCCACCAATCAGCAAGCCGAGAATCTTGTCGGCGATATCAAGCTCAGTCATGTGTTTCCCATCCTCATCTGTCGCCAGGAACATGTGGGACAATAAGTCCTGCGTCGGCGAAGCCTTCCCTTCGGCCAAATTGACCTTCCTCTGCTTGATGATCGCCCTCAGCTCCTTCTTGATGAGGTTGGAGGCCTCGATGGCACGGTTGAACGGCGTCCAGGGTAGGTTAATGGGGATCGAGATGATGCCAGAAGCCAAGAGCTGGAACGGGTCGACCAACCACGCAACATAGCTTGGGTCCTCAACGCTGAGGAACAGGCGGACGGCAAGCCAGAAGGTGTACTGCTGCGTGAGGGGGAAGACGGTGACCTCGTCCTTGCCCTCCCACCCCATGGTGAGTGTTCGGTTGAGAAGTAGAGATCTTTGGAGCTTAGAGCTGGGGTACTAAGCTCTTTGATGAGTTCTTGGTTCCTCCTGAAAATGATTGAAAGAAAACAAAATTGTTAAATTGACTTTGGCCTTTATGAGCAAATTATTTCAATGACGTATTTGAAACTTAGATCCTTAAGAAACTTAGGGTGTGCATGGCAACGTTTCTATTCCGGGGAACTATTTCCTTTCAGAAATAGTTTTTTTTTTTTTTTTCTATTTCTACTTCGTGATAAGGTGTTTGGTAATTATACAAAATTTCTATTTTTGGAATAGAAAAAGAATAGAAATGCGTTTGGTAAAAATTTATAAACTTTTGTATTTATTTGTTTTTTCTTCTAACTCACAGACTGCTGACCGCCGCCCATCGCCGCACGACCGCCGCACGACCGCCGCACGACCACCGCACGACCGCCGCACGACCTTCGCATGACCGTCGCAGGATTGCCGCCCACAACCCACCGGCCGCTGCCCCTCCCGCGGACAATCACAGTCAATCACAGTCAATCACAATTAATGACAATGTGTATAACCAAAGAAAAACATCATGTACGAAGATGGAAAGAATATATTATAGCGTGTATGGGGTCCTTTATTAAATGCATGTCTCACATGAAGTTGTTCTTTAAGCGATGGATGTAGATATCCTTTGTTATCTCTCTCCCACTCTCTCTACTTTGCTTTTAATCAAGTTTTGAGAGGGTATAGATAAACGGGGAGTCCCTTCGCAGGCATCGGCATCGAGTCAACCACAATTTTCTCGTCCGGAAGCAACTTCTCCTACCTGAACCTCTTCAACAGATTGTGCATGAACACGAGTCTTTCCAGGTGAGCATACTCCTTCCCTGGGCACATCCTGGGGCCGCCCCTGAAGGACACGAATGTGTATGGCGCTGGTCCATCCCCTTCAAACTGGGTTGGGTCAAACTTCTTTGGCTCAGGGAAATATTCGGCGCTCTTGTGGGTTGAGTTCGCACTCCATAAGAGTTGTTAGTTCGACTGTCGAATTACAATTTCGATAGTTAAGAGATGAACAAGCAATGGATAGGCTGGGGTTGTGTTTGCCTTCTATCCCTTCAGAATGGAGAAACCATTGAACATAATGTTGTTGATGACTTCCTTGAACACAGCATGGAGAGGAGGGGCAAGCATCAAGACTTCACAGGCTACGTTCCACGAGTATTTCATGTTCTGAATATCATCCTAGTTTAGCAACTCACCTGGAGCTTTCGACTTTGCGATCTCCATTTGCTCTGTTTATCGCACGATTACATAGAAAAGTACATACAGATAAATATGGCCAAAGGCATGGATCATTTGCTGCTTGGTAGGCAAATCTAGGAGCATCTTCACTGGTTATATATACCTTCGTTTTTCTCAAAGAATTTCAAATAAAAAACTTTGTCACATGGGTGTCTAATTCACTAATTAATTTGGTGAGATTAATTAAAAAAATGATTAGAGAATTTAAATGTAAAAAATCTCGTCGAAAAAAATATATGTTCAATTGATTTTTTGGATATTAACAAGTCAAGTTTAGAGCTTTTATTTTTTTAATTATAGTTCCTCCAAAAAATTTACTATCTCCTTAATTGTGTATATTACTTATATTACTCGGATCATAATATTTACGTGGATATAGCCGAAAACAAAAAGAATAGACTGAAAAATAAAATCTTACTCTTGTAAACTTGTTCATAGATCACGGGAAGCTCAGCGAGATATTTAATGACGAAAGTACAAGCAGCACTGGCAGTGTCACGGCCACCAATCAGCAAGCCAAGAATCTTGTCGGCGATATCGAGGTCGGTCATGTGTTTCCCATCCTCATCCGTCGCCAGGAGCATGTGGGACAATATGTCCTGTGTCGGCGAAGCCTTCCCTTCGGCCAGATCGACCTTCCTCTGCATGATGATCGCCCTTGGCTCCTTCCTGATGAGGTTGGAGGCCTCAATGGCACGGTTGAATGGCATCCAGGGCAGGTTAATGGGGATCGAGATGATGCCGGAGGCCAAGAGCTGGAACGGGTCGGCCAACCACGCAACATAACTTGGGTCCTCAACGCTGAGGAACAGGCAGGCGGCGAGCCAAAAGGTGTACCGCTACGTGAGGGGGAAGACGGTGACCTCGTCCTTGCCCTCCCACCCCATGGCGAGTGCTCATTCTAGAAGTAGAGATCTTTGGAGCTCGGAGCTGGGGTACTAAGCTCTTTGATGAGTTCTTAGTTCCTCTTGAAAATGATTCAAAGAAAACAAAATTGTTAAATTGACGTTGGCCTTTATGAGCAAATTATTTCAATGACGTATTTGAAACTTGGATCCTTAAGAAACTTAGGGTGCGCATGGCAACGATTCTATTCTGGGGGACTATTTCTTTTTAGAAATAGTTTTTTTTTTTTTCTATTTCTACTTCGTGATAAGGTGTTTGGTAATTATACAAAATTTCTATTCTTGAAATAGAAAAATAATAGAAATGTGTTTGGTAAAAATTCATAAATTTTTGTATTTCTTTGTTTTTTCTTCTTACTCATTAACCGCCGATCGTTGCCCACCACCGCACGACTATTGCACAAATGCCGCACGACCATCGCACAACCGCCGCACGACCACCGCTTGACCGTCGCACAACCACTGCACAACCGGCGTCACAAGATTGCCGCCCACAACCCATCGGTCATTGCCCCCTCCTGCGGCCAATGGGCTGTGGGCGGCAGACCCATTGCAGTAGTCGGCAGCAACAGTCGATGGTTGTGCGGCAGCAAGCGACAATCATGTGGTGGTCGTGTGGCGGTGGGTGATGGCAGGCTGCCGGCGAAGAGTGGCAATCGTCGGCCAGTTGGTTGTGGGCGACAGCCGGTGGGCTGTGGGCGGTGGTGATCGTCGCCAACAGTCGTCGGCGGTTGGCTACCGACGATGGCCGCAGGTGCTAGGAGGTGGCTGACAACCCCTGTCTAACAAACGAGTTGCCCAGTGATGAGATTAAGGAATTGAGGGTCCTCCTCGACTCCCAATAAACTCGAAACTTTCATCCGCTAATAGGTTAAACTGAATCGCTTTATGGTAGCGGTCTATCTTAGCTCGTTGCTTGGTAAGCCAGTCCATGTCAATTATTACATCAAAATTATATATGACTAGGACTATCAAATCTATCCTCCCCTCTCGCTCACCAATTACTAACTTGCAACCAGAACAGCTCATTGCAAACAACACCTTATTCTTTAACGGTGTAGATATGCTAACCATTGATTCTAACATTTCAAAACTCAATACTAATAGCATAACAAATTGCTCAGCTATAAACAAATGAGTTGCGCCGGGGTCAAATAAAGCATAAGCAGTATGGTTATTTAACGAGATCGTATCTCTGATCACATCAAGCGAGTCTTTAGCCTGTCCTCTGGTGATTTTGTACACTCTCCCTTGCGCTAGAGGTCAGTTCAGTCCACCTTATGGTGTGTTCTACGGCGCATACCCTCGATTCTAACCCATCGGTGGCGATGGTGGCAACTACTGTCCCATCGGTCTTCTAGGACAATTCCTGGCTAT
The DNA here is from genome assembly GCA_014182725.1 of Eucalyptus brandiana. Taxonomy (NCBI): domain Eukaryota; kingdom Viridiplantae; phylum Streptophyta; class Magnoliopsida; order Myrtales; family Myrtaceae; genus Eucalyptus; species Eucalyptus brandiana. Next base: position 21,278,153 of record CM024671.1, on the reverse strand, counting down.
GTGACCCTGCTAGTCACACTTATAACAAGCACCCGGCCTAGAGTGGCACGGGGCTGATCCATGTCGCCAGCTCCTGGTATTTCGAGATTGCCATTCTTGATGCCCACTTGGGAGGTGACTAGACCATACAGCGTCCATGCCACTGGTGAAGCCCAGTAATACCACCTCCACCATATAGGAATTTGTTGCATCTGTCAAAATGAAACAAAAAGATCAACACACGGTTCTCATGTTGCTGATGATGCTGAACTCTAATGTTTCTTTTTCCATGTGCCAAAGAATCTAGTGCACAGCAAGAAGCTTGAAATGTGGACTAAGCTTCAGATTGTGATGTTTTAATCCGAACGCTGCTGTCCTTTGACAGGATTTGCCATCAAGACCAAGAAGAAATATGTTTTGTCCCAAAATTCTGTTCTTAAATTGACAAGCTATAACTTCTCCAAAGTGAGCCACTGAAAATGCCTTCAGGACATAAGTAATGCGCCAAATTAACGAGTGTGACGTTTTGTTCCGAAAGCTGCTGTCCTTTGACAGGGTCATGCCATTAAGACCAAGAAGAAATATGTTTTGTCCAAAAATTCCGTTCATAAATTGACAAGCTAGAACTTATTGGAAGTGAGCTACTGAAAATGCCTTCAGAACATATGTAATGCAGCAAATTACTGAGTGAAAAAGCAGACATACCAGCCTAGGGATAAGGAAGCCAGAGAACAACTTCCAAAAGCTCAGGAAGAAGGACATCACAATGGCAACGATCTGGTGGCCTGACGTCAATGCTACAATCATCATCCCAGACATCATGAAGTAGATGAAGCACATCAGCATGTAGCAGTAGAACCACAAGAACTTCCCAGCCTTCCATTCAAACCCGAACATTGAGTAAAGGAAAAGACTGTAGACAAATGTCTGAATAGCCACGTAAATTGTCTCAATGGCCACCTGCAAAAAATCATTTTATACTGTTCAGCCTTCATATCATTGGGGTGTTTATTGTTTTCTTATATCCTTTTATGCTTCAAAGAGGACTCGACCTTGCTAAATTAATGTGTTCATACCTGAGCAAATGCGTATGGCAGAGGAGAGTACATTGCAGCTGCTCGTTCACGGTAGAAGACCGTCCTCTCAATGGCAACAATAGACTGCACAGCAGAAGCATTTCACGCCCCAGGGAACAGCACAGCTGCATACATGGCTCCCAAGAGACTCATCGGGTCTTGTTGCTTGTTGCTGTCAAGAGATTAATCATAGCCAAAGTCTGAATATGCAGATATCATGAATGACTTGCATTTCTAACATTTAATGATGGGGAATCTATTTATGTTTGGTCACTTTGAAGAGTTTACTCAGCAAAACACATAAGATGAAAGAAATCAAAACTTACGTCCGGTCTCCTTTATTTCAGAATATCAGACCGAACAAAATGCCAACGATTATAGTCATGAAGAACCGAATGGCATTGTACTGAGGATTTCTCCAGTAAGACCAGTGCTGTTTCCAAACACAAGCCTTGCATTGTGTGAGAAAAGGTTGCGAGTGCTCGGTTGAGAAGTAGAGATCTTTGGAGCTCGGAGCTAGGGTACTAAGCTCTTTGATCAGTTCTTGGTTTCTCCTGAAAATGATTCAAAGAAAACAAAATTGTTAAATTGACATTGGCCTTTATGAGCAAATTATTTCAATGACGCATTTGAAACTTGGATCCTTAAGAAACTTAGGTTGCGCATAGCAACATTTCTATTCCGGGGAACTACTTTTCAAAAATAGTTTTTTTCTATTTTTACTGCGAGAATAATTTCTAAGTAAAATAAGGTGTTTGGTAATTATACAAAATTTCTATTCTTGAAATAAAAAAAAAGAATAGAAATGCGTTTAGTATAAATTTATAAATTTTTGTATTTATTTATTTTTCTTCTTACTCACGGATTGCCGACCACCACCTACCGCTGCACAATTGCTGCACGAAAGCCACACAACTGTTGCACAACCATTGCACGACTGCCGCACGACTGCCGCACAACCGTTGACAGCCATCACAGGATTGCCGCCCACAGCCCACCGGCCACCGCCCCCTCCTGCGGCGGTCGTGTGGCGTTGGTGATGGCAGGCTATCGGCGAATGGTGTTGATCGTTGGCCGGTGGGCTATGGCAGCGGTCGGTGGGCTACGGGTGGTGGCAACCATCGCCAACAATCGTCGGCGGTCAGTTGTTAACAATGGCCGCAGGCGGCAGGAGGTGGCCAACGGTTGGCAGGTGGCCGGCGATGGCCCTGACAAGAAAGAAGAACAAAATATAAATAGAAAAGAAAAAAAATCTTTTTGTAGAAATTGTTCCTGGGAACAAGCTTTTTCTTTTTTTTGTTTCTTGCTTCTGTTCCAACCACTTTTCTATTCCGAGGAAAAGAATAATAAGTTGGCATTATCAAAAGGATTTATGTTCTTTTTTTGTTCCAGGGAACAAAAGAGTAGAAATCGGGAGAAATAGAAACTTCATGCCCTTACTTATCAAGATAAGAGTTTGCATAAATGTAAGCAAAGTCGATATGGAGCTGAGCCTCGATTGCCAAAGCACTCACTTCCAGCATCCACTTGGCCGGATTGTAACCATTCATGATCTTCGGAACCCCTAGGACAGCCTGGTGTAATTCACATATTTACCAAAATTCAAGAATTACCTGAAGATTCTGAGGGAAAGAGGCAACCGGGTAGACGCTAGGTATTTAGGAAACAGAAAAGGCTCACCTCAAAATATTCTATGAGCTTGTGGGAATGGCGACCAAGAGGTCCAGCATAAATGACCCGCCCGCCTCTTTTCATCAATAGCAACTGCAATAGAAACATTTCTGAGTCAATTACTCAAGTGCAAGGCATTTCAAACAACAAAGATAATAACATCGAAGGATTAGCGACCAAACCTCATCAAATGCCTCAAAAATGCCGATGCTCGGCTGGTGAATTGTGCAAACAACAGTCCTCCTATATCTACTGTGTTCCTCACTGTACGCATCACCATGGCAGCTGCTCTAGCATCGAGGCCGGAGGTTGGTTCGTCCATGAAGATAATAGATGGATTAGCCACCGACTCTACAGCTATTGTCAGCCTCTTTCTTTGCTCAGTTGACAGGCCATCAACATCGGGAAGCCCAACAAGGGTGTCCCTGATCGGGTTGAGCTCGACTAACTCCATGACTTCTTCCACAAACATCTGTTACGAAATTAGAAGCACAAGTCCAAAATAGAAAGATTACTAAACCATCCAATTTAAGTTTTTCCACGAGAGAATGCGAACTAGGCCCTAACAAAAGTGGGGCATCTCGAGAGACAAATATTCCCTACCTTGTGGGTTTTAGTCTTAATGTCGGAAGAAAGACAGAGCCAGGCTGAGTATAGGAGGGATTCGTAGACAGTGACATTAGGCGAGTGAATGTCACTGTTCACAGTAACTGCTGACCTGAGCAAACGTAGATTGGCTTTTAGGGTATCCAGAGATGCTGATACTTCCTTCTATGTAACTACCTGTCTTCCTTCTGGCGAGCACATCCATGAGGGTTGTCTTTCCGGCACCACTAACCCCAACCAGTGCTGTGAGTACCCCGGGTCTGAGAGCGCTGCTGACATCTCTCAGCAATTGGAGACGGTCTTCCTCTAGTCCTTGACTCTTCATTTCCTAATATCATGAAAATAGTAGTTATTATCACTGCTCTTTGCCTTGTGATGACAAGAACAGGAAGTTCAGTCCATCACAATCGCAGGTAAAGTAAAATTGGACATGAGTAACGCCGGACAAAAGAAAAAACGACAATGAATGATCATACGTAGTACTAAAGATTCGCACAAGCTCATGGTTACATTTAGGAAGAAGTTACTGCTTCCAAGATAAGAATAGACTCTTTAGGAGGAAGGTACTCACTGCAGGCATATCCACATAGTAGTTCACATGGTTGAATGCGAGAGAAAGGGGTTGGAATGGCAGAACCATCCCTCTTCTCTGTATATTCTCCCAAGTACTAAAGATTTCTAAAGAACTTCTGGTTTGCATATCGATTCCTGGGATATCATGACATCTATGACAAATTTATCTCAAATTAACATTTGTGAAATTTTTCTTCTTTGTTAATTTCCGTAAATTAGATCAATCTAATATTGGACTTCATTTTTATTCATTTATTTTTATATATCTAGGATCCGGCTTGGCATAACCTTGCAGGTGCTCACGGCCACCGAGGGCCCGACAGGCCCAACGGCGACCACCGACTATATCTGGAGGGGAGCTAGCTTAGGAACCCACTACCAAGGCCCCCTACTTAAGATGCTAGCAACGAGAAGATTCAAATTCCCAACCCTACGGTGGGAAAAGGGAGAACTTACCAATTGCGCTGCTTGCTAGTGGATATATTAGAATTGATTTTGTAATATACTTTATTTCCTTTTCTTGTACATGTCTAATGCTATAATTGCATAACATTGTACATCGAATGAATACGGAAAAGAAAATACAGAACTTATTCCCATATTTTTCCTCGTTCTTCCTTCCCTTCCTCACTTTCTTTCACCATCGTTCTGAGAGTTAAATTAGTCGTAAAATAATATCAAAAGCAGAATTTCTGTCGGAGCTCCAAGAAAACATGATTGTTGAACAAAGCATTTATATGTGCAAAATTAAGCAGACTGAAATAACCTCATATGATTTATCGTCTTTTAGTCTTGTATTTAACACGAGTGCATCTATTTGATTTAATTACCTAATTTGATTTGATTTTAATTTCATTTTATCGAATTCACCATACAGACCCGATATCATTCCACGAAGATGAAGATAAATGGTGAGAATTTAAGCAAGTGTTCACAAATTTAAGTCCCTATGATAATGATAATAATAATAAAATCGAATAGTTGTTTGAGGAAATAAACGAAAGCCTCATCACCAGGTACTATTAATTTCTCATCAAACACGAATTTATTATCTTGAGGGCTTTTTTTTTTTTTTTGGTATTGGAGGAACCTGGCAGAACTTATTACATGTATTTTTAGCAAGATAATTGGCCAAATTCTAATAGTCATCGACACTTTATGACTTAACGACAATTAAGTATCCCCTTCCTTACGTGAATCAATTTTTGTTATTAAGTGCAATTTGTCAAAATTACTTTTAAAAAAAATTGTTTTTTTTTTTTTAAAATTAGGCCTAACCTTTCGGGGCCAGGCCCACAAAGAATCGAACGGGGCCAGGCCTAACCTTTCGGGGCCAGGCCCAGTCTGTAACTCCAAGTTTGAGTCATGGAAAGACGGCCACCGTCGTAGCATTTTTCACTTTTCACCACCGTCAGAGAAAGAGAAGGAGAAGGAGGAGGAGAAGGAGGAGATATGGGAGAAAGATCCCGCCGGATTTCGACCGCCGTTCCACGGAGCCGTCCTCCGGTGAGCATGCGTCGCCGGCCGCCGCCGATCTGGCCGGATCACGACCATTTCGAGAATGCCGGTTCCGAGGTCCAGGGATAGGCCGACTAACGTCCGGATCATGCTTCCGATGAGCGTCCGGTGCGACGCCTGCGGGAACCGCATCGACAAGGGGTCGGAGTTCAGTTCCAGGAAGGAGGCGGTCGCCGGCGAGGTCGGTTTGCGCAACTTCGATTCTGTCTTTCGTGTATGTCGGAGCTTGCCTTTGTTTAAATTCCGGGCGCGTTCTCTTTTGTTTTCCGCGAGCAGGCGTACTTGGGGATCCCCGGAATTCAGGCTTTTTTTCGAATTGACCGATTGCTCTGCCGAGCTCGCGATCAGGACCGATCGGCGGAACTCTGATTGCATCGTGGAGTCATTGGGGGGGGGTGGGAAGGGTTCGAAGGGCCCGACGTTCCGGAGCTTACGGATGATTCGGAGAAGATGCATCGTCAACTGAGCGGGTGCGAGGAATAGGTTTCTTGAAGCTTGTTTCTGTTTCGTTTAATGTTCAGGCTACTTCTGGTTTTGACGTATTGCATATGAAAAAGGGGCTGTTCATATGCATCGTTTGCATCTTTTGCATGAGTGAATAATGGGAATTGTGTTCGATCCCGCACACTGTGCAAGTGCTTCTTTTTTGTTATTTTTGGGATAGCGATTTAGGGTAGAAGTCATGCTTGCCGTGTTGCAGATGCATTCTTACCTCGCATTTTGACATTACTGTTGAGGGATAAACTTTAGCTGTCCCTGGTCTAAAGAATGATGTGGTAATGTGCGACGGAGACACAGCTGGCAAATATTTTCTTTGTGAGGCGATCATTTGCGATCTATACGTTACTTGTCATGGTCACCGAATGGTAAACACATGGCAACATCTTGTTTGGACAGGCAGGTTTTAATTTGGGATGTTTGATTAGAAGCAGGACATCGACAGCCAGAAATTTGATGATAGGATATGTTGCGTGTCATAAAAGCCCATTCACAATGCCTTGGCTGTCGTTGATACCACGGGCAGGTATGGTGTGTGGGTATCTGCTATTCCTTCTATAATGAAATCTCCAAGTGAAGGAATTCTAAATTCACGATCAAACAACAGTAATAGGTTGCTTTTATTTTATGAGAAGGACACAGAGCCTAGTGCTGCTGGGAGCATAAGTGATCCTGGTGAAGATAGTTTTGGTATATCTGGGCCACCTTGCAGAAAGAAGTTAAGAAAGCGGTCCTCTTATGATGAACGGTGAGAGGAAGACGACAGTGACGATTTAAGCTTCTCACCAAAGCTCAAATCTCAAAATGGACATCGCGATAAAAAAAGCATCAGATAATGGTCTTGAGGGTCTAGGAAGCATAATGTCATCTGCTAGGTCCAGAATGCAGGATGCTTTACAGCCTGGTAGCACTACTGTGTAGCCAGGGAAAAGGTGGTTCTTATGCTGTAATATGATAGGAGGTATAACTACAGTTGAGTAAGAGGGGTACTCCCACATACAAGTGATGGTCTCTTTAGTTTATGTGCACTCTTTTTTTCCACACGATGGATGGCTGTGTAATTATGAACGCATCTCGGATATTTCATGTTGCACTGACTATTTTTGCTGCAGATAGATTTTCACGATACTGGACTATGTCCACAAGTCCCATCAAACGACAGATCACTCTGGTTTCTCTATGGCATCCATAAATGAGAATGGTAGTGTCTTTGGAAATTTCTGCAAGGGTGAGAAAATCTTGAGCACCCTCATTTATCACCCGTATATTCACTGAGGATGGCTTGCAGGTTTGTCGCACAAAAATAGAGATGAAGTTTCTGCATTCTGCCTTGGGAATGGTCGTCCTAACGATTCATAGCATATTTCTTTTATTACTGTCCATGCTTATCTTGGAATCTTAAATCAACTAGTACTCATCAACAAGAACATAGAAGCATTTCTCTCCCGTTTTATCGGTAGTAATTAATATCCTCTGTTTCACCATAACAAGTGGGGCCACATATCAAGTTATTGGGGTAGGGTCACCATTGGTGAATAGTTGCTTTAACTAACAGAACATAATGGAGAAGGTGCAGTGACAGCAATTCTTGCCTTCATTTGTCTCTGTGCATGTTCATGCTAGCTGAGCCAATTTAGAGAAACACATGTTCTCGCTTGATGGGCCTGTGGTCACTGCAGCAGGCTTCAAGAATGGGCTTTTGCAGTTGTCACTCGTGCTTCTGATGGTCTTACTTCTGGTGATCAGGTACTGAATCCTCATGTTTGTGCCTCAATAAATTCGCCATTTCTACTCAATGGTGCTTGATAGCTGATTATGCACAAGCTAGTATTAATCTATTAACTTCATTTCAATTTTCAATGAGTTGTGGAAAGCAGCAAGAAATCAAAACCAACTCTTCACAGCAAGATGCTCGGCATTAATGTGGTTTAACTCCAGTGAAGAAGGGCTGTTGAGTTTCTATGACTCAAAGGTACAGTTGGATTTTAGCCATGTTGTTTTTTTTCCTTCTTGAGAAACATCAGGGGAAAAAAAAATTAGTCGACAGAAAGTTAATGTGCTTTTCTAGATTACTGAAGCAGCATAAAACCGTGGTTTGTGATGTAAATATTTTCCCCATGTGTTTGGTTCATGCTGATATCGCCAAGCTTTCTATGCCAAAGATCATTCTCATGGCTGAAATATAGCATACACAGCTGACAACTGTGAGAGAGAGAGAGAGAGAGATTGTTCTCATGGCTGAAATATAGCATACACAACTGACAACTAAGAGAGAGAGAGAGAGAGAGGGGTCTGATTTTGACACGAAGTACTCTGGGTCAAACATGCTCCAAAGAATAGTGCAATTTATAACTCAAAAATGGCACAACTGAAAAGAAGCAACATTCTTATGATTAGCGTGCTTAAAAGAAGCAACATTCTTATGGAAAGCATGTCATTTTAATCATTCAAATTAAGTCAAAGGGTACTCCAAATGGAGTGCTCTTGAGCTTATTGACGGCCATATGTTACCAACAGTTACAGAATCCGAGCATAAAAAGTTATACTAAAAATTACTTTAGAAGCTTATATGAACGATTTGAATTTTTCAAAATCAAAACTTGTTAAGAAAGAAGCACCGACTATTCCAAATTTCGCTTCAAGCTGAAATGATTCTCCACACATAATATAATATAAGCTAGGCCGGTTCAAAATCCAACTTTAATCCAATGGAATAAGGAAAAACTTAATCTAACAATTGCTTGTCCATTACGAGTCCTAAACTTACATCTATAGTAAGCCTTGAGTTTTGAGAAGCCTTGACACAGCAGTTGCAATGAGATTTGGGAAGATAACTAATTGGAATAGCTCGTTTGAATAAGGGTTCTGTCCTCCACATCTCTTGCACCATCACCGTCATTGGCATTGACCTTGAGATGACAGCCTAATCAAAACGCTATTCAAAGATTTGTGTATATAATATGAGAGAAAACCTAGGGAATGAGCGGAGTGGATTGACAATTGGACGGTGACAAAGAACCCATTAAATTGGAATTGGAACAGGAATCATATCGTAAAGTTTCCGACTGAAATTCATTTCATTGAGCAAGATTTTGTATATATACATGGTGGCTAAAATTTTGATAGGATACCTTGTAAAAATGATTAAAAAATAAAATATGCTCATCAGGCTTGTGTAGTCAATTTTCTCTCCTTGCCTCTATATAAGTTATGATCTTCCAAGAGTGGTTGGTTCTACGAAATTGAAAAATAAAATAAAATTGGCAGTTCTAAAAACTCATTGCGCCATTTCATTTACATGATTAAACAAATTTTTTTGAAATATTAACGTGCAGGAATGACAAATGAGTCGTGATGGACCGCTTGAGCCCAGTAGATGGGCCTATTTTTTAGCCCATTTAGGGAGTAAAAGACAAGTGTGTGGCATTGCTCTGTAGGATGTGGGCCCACCGAAAGGCCTTTCTTCTGAGGGCCTAGCATTATTGAAGTAGGAAAGTGCGCTATTCAACCGTGCGTTTGCTCCGATATTGCGTTTCAGAGAATTCTCGCATGGAAGAGAGAAGAAACCGAAGGCAAAGTTAATTTGAATTTATCAGTGTGTGAAATGGCGATTGACCTAGTCGGTTGTTATTCTGTGTAATCTGAGTGGAAGATCCATCTTTCTCTGATAGAGAGATGATCGAAATTCCCAAGTTTTCAGAGTTCCAAGAATTGATAGAAAAAATAGTTGGGTTCAATTAGTGGTTAATCCACTTATTTTGTGAATTTTATTTAGGTTCAGTATGTTATCAGCTAAATTAACAGCCTGATAGATCTTTCTGTTAATGTCCGAATTTATAATGGTACATGGTGATTTTTTTATTACCATAAGAGTTACAAAATAATACAAAGTGCATGGAATCTCTAGATATCCTTTTTGAAAAATTAAAGCATAACAATGTCAAAGAATTTATACAAGTGGGAATCAAAATTTTTTATTCAAAATGTGTCGTCAATAAATGAATCGATAGCATATTTATGATGATATTTCAAAAGGATTAGTTTACAGGATTATAGCTTGGGGGTAATCCTGATAGAAGAAACCAACAATCAAAAGGTTACCACATGAAGAGAACATAGACAAATAATAAACAGCCCTGTGTAAAGAGGACGTGTCCTAACACCAAGCCCATTAGAATAGATAGGTTGAGTCATCTCTGAAGAGGGTTTGTCTTGATGAGAAACACAAAGCATCAAGTGAGGCTTGCAAAACACTTCTTGAATACATGACTACAGATGACGGAAACTCATGTTCATAATTCATTCAAGCGAACTATTTTTGTATTTTACAGTACTTACCTTTCTTGAATGCATGACAAGATAAGTTGGGAATCAGGCAGTTCCATCAATGCGGCCCATTGATCCAATTTGGTCCTGTTTTGCACAAGGCACCAAAAATCAAGAATCGGACTGGTCCAATGGAAATCACCCAAAATCAACCAATTCAGTGCAATTCTAGTTTCAATTAATTGGCTATAATTCCAATTTTTTTTTTTAATCTTGAATTCTCTTTTGAGTTTATATTCATTCGAATATGGTTGGTCAAATTTCATAAACTTTTTTTTACCTTATTTTTATTTCTTACTCGATTTTACATAGATTCTTCTTTGCAGCTCGTGTTACACTTTTCAAATGAAAATCAGTGACAAGTAGAAATAATTAAAGCACGTGCTACGTCGAGATACAATTGAGGCTATCACAATATAAATAACGTCCATTATTGGTTGTGTTTAATGCGGTGCTAAAGAGATCGTTTGATCAGTTGGAAAGAATTGACGAGAACTACAAGGGAAGGGACTGGAAAAGGAAACAATAGGTTAGTTTTTGTCTGTCTGATAAATTCAGATTAAATAAAATTTTAAAGATTTCAAATGCTCAAGCTTTCTAAATTAAGGTGTAAGCATTCTGCCAAAAGAAATAACTACGGCGCAGCACATTTCTCCGGGGCCAAAGTTCATCAATGTAGTGAGAGTTCTACCCAGATTGCAATGTTCCTCTGAACTGCATTGAGATCTACAGAAGAAATGCATTTAAATCAATGGACGTATCATTCCTTTCAAGGCACGTCTGCAATGTGATCGAATTGTCAAGCATAATAAATTTTTATCATGTTCACATCTGCAAATGAACTGGAGAGAAATTTAAGGTTTGATAAAATTTAAAGAGAGTGACCAGAATGAAGCCACAAGTTTGATACACAGAAGCAAATCAGCTTTAAAGTCCTGTCAACTATCGGTCACAGAGAGGGCTCCAATATTACTGAACTGCCAGGTGCTTTTGAATAAACAAAGGCCAAAGCCATTGGACCATAATGTGAAACTGCTTAAGGAGACTATAGTACATAAACAATTTGCCGATTTATACTGGAACAAACAGAAAAAAGTGGAGAAAAAAGGAAAGCCTTCTTGGGCATACATGTTTGAATCATCAAGCTGAAAGCTAACAGTCTGAAAAACCCTGTAGATGCTAAAAGACAAAATAAAAAGTCTCAGGCTCTCAGCATTTTGAGCATTGATATTGCAATTAGGAGTCTTCACTAATTACCCTTATGCTCATCAATACCGGAATAATAGTGGCGGAAAACGCAAGAAAAGCCCTTGCTTTCGTGTCCATCTTTGCGTAGCCCCGAGTATCTAGAGAAACAAGTCATATTGAGAAAACAGTATTTTATCTGAAAATAATCATCACGAACAACAGTAATCAATCATGGTATCTGAAAAAAAAAAAATTATGGTATCCAACTAGCGCCAAGTTGTAGTCATGTCAGGTAAACATACTCTCTCCGCCATGGAGGTTCCCCTCTACCGTTTGTGTAGTTCCTCTCTACCAGTTGGGTAGTTTCCGTTGCATTACTCTTCCCTGATCTTGAAGCCTCTGCTTGCTTCGTCTCTGTGCATCCTCCTCTTGCGATTCGTCGTCAAAGCTTGCATCCCTTCATGTGATTTGTCGCCTAACCCTAAAACCCCCTTTCAGAAACCCTAATCTCTGCCATTCCTCCACAGCACTGTACCGCTCCACCTCCACTCAACAGCATTTCTGCCCCTCTCCTCCACAGCATAGCACCGCTCTACCTCCACCCATCAGAGCTCCCTTCAACCCTCAAATCCACGAATTATCCAAAACCCTAGTCCCCTACAAACAGAATATGGCAGATCAAAATAATGAAGAAAGAAGACTTGCGGCTCTCTGCAAAAGCATGGGAAAACTTTGGAATGCAGTTGATGTCGTCGATATCCCAGGTGCTATTTCTACTGAAAAACTGCTTGAGTGTCGCAAAACCCTATTCGGTAGATTCTACACGAACCCAGCTCTGAACTATAATGCGTTTGTAAACCTGATGCGAAAAGCGTGGAAGACGGAAAACTTTACCTGTGCCACATTAGAACCTGGTTTTTTCTCCTTCTCCTTCCAATCGGAAGCCGAGGCACAGAGAATACTCCACTCGAGGCCTTGGTCTTTCTCCAGCCATCTCCTAATACTTAGGCAGTGCGAACCTGATACACCCGAGTTCTGTTACGATTTTACTCGCTGTGATTTCTGGATAAAATTCATCGGATTACCATATGGGAGAGTTACCTATGATGTGATCGAGGAAATTGCTTCCAAACTGGGAGCTGTTGTTGAAGTAAAACTGGAGGAAAAAGGCAACAGTACCTACAAAGTGGGTAAAGCCAGAGTGACATTGTCATTAAAAAACCCTCTGAAGACAGGCGTGATCGTGAATCTTGACAACAAAAAGCTCTGGGTTGAATTCAAATACGAACGACTGCCCTATTACTGCTATTCCTGTGGCAGAATCGGACATTATGCTACGGAGTGCGATGAGATACCATATAAGGAGTCAGGGTTGGAACAGAACTTACCAGCCAGATGTGGTGATTGGCTGCGAGTTGAGGTGAGGGATCTTAGTCCCTATGGCAAAATCTTTTATGGACAGAAGGAAATCCCCCCTGAAGAAGTGGATGTAGTACTTGAAACCCCACTATCTCCTATACCTGAAACAGAGCAGAATAGTTCTCCATCATCCCAGCAAACTCAGATTTGTAATACTCAGTTAAAAGGTCAGGAAACTTACACACCTTCCTCCTCTCGTGAATTAATCTTGCTGGAATCAAAAAGCCCCCAGAGAAGGGGAAATTGCTGCATCGACGAAGAATCCCTCCTGATAATCCACGAGGAACAGATGAAGGAAGCTGAAGGAGATCTGAAGAGGACCCCCCCTGCAAAACAGAAAGGAAAGTGTGTAAAATTGGCCAATGCAAAAAAAGTTAAAAGATTCTGTCCATATGGAGCACAACCATCATCTCAACAGGCAGAGAACAATAATCAGCTAGTGGAAACACCTATTAGGGTGGCAGAAAAGTCAGAACAATGGGCTCTGGTGGCTAGCCCTAATAAGCCACCAAATTACCCATGAAACTCTTAAGCTGGAATTGTCAGGGGTTGGGCAATCTCCTGACAATCCAGGCCTTGCGAGTCACTGTGACTCAAGAACGGCCCAACCTTGTTTTCATTATGGAAACAAAGAACCTAGAACATAAAGTACTAAGAATAAAAAGGAGACTCAACTTCCACAACAGTTACATTGTTAATCCAGAGGGTACAGCAGGGGGCTTAGCTTTATTCTGGGATGATCAACTTCACATATCCATAGAATCATCCTCGGCCACAGCAATCTTTACCCAATGCCATCTAAAAGATCGAGATCAGAAAATGAAAATCACTTTTCTCCATGCTCCCAATGTTTTCAGAGAAAGAATTCAGTTATGGGAAAGGATCTATTCAGCTAGTGTGCATTACCGGCTACCATGGCTCTGCTTGGGCGATTTTAATAAAGTACTAAATCACTGGGAGAAAGAGGGTAAGTACAGAGCTGAAACTTACAGGCTAACAGCTTTCAGAGACTTTGTCAATCAGTGCTCCTTGATGGACCTGGAATGCAAGGGATGCTCCTTCACCTAGTCAAACAAACGAGAGGGAGAGAACCTGGTGAAAAAGAGACTCGACAGGGCATTATGCTCACTTCAATGGAGAATCACTTACCCGGAAGCCGACTGCACTACACTCCCAGCGATAGGCTCAGATCATACTCCTCTCCTGCTATCTCTGGATCAACCAAAGAGAAGGAAACGAAAGCAGTTCAAATATGAAGCTTACTGGATTGACGAAGCAAACAGTAAAAATATAATTGCAGATACCTAGAATGACCCCACCACACAGGATCTCAACCTGGTGGAGAAACTGCAGCAAGTACAACGGAAGTTAGTGCAGTGGAGCAACAGCAAATTCGGACATGCAAAGAGGAGGATCACCTTGCTTAAAGAAGAACTCCAGCACCTGATGAACAGCAAACAAACGCACGGCGAATCAGCTCAGGAGAAACAGATAACCAAAGAAATCGACCAATTATGGAGACAAGAGGAGATGTACTGGGGCATGCGTTCGAGGATAAGTTGGATAAAGTGGGGAGATAAAAACACTCGATATTTTCACGCAACGACAATTCAGAGGAGATGTAGAAACCAGATAACAATGTTGAAAAATGAGAGTGGTGCTTGGATTAAAGGGGAGAAGCAGTTACAGGGGATGACAGAACAGTATTTTAAAAGACTATACACATCAGTGGGGGATCGCAATTGGCAACCTATCATCCAACACATTCCTACTTTAGTGGATGACCAGATGAACTTTACTTTAACGGCTCCAATCACCGAGGAGGAAATCACCAAAGCCATGTAGCAGCTCGGAGCTTTTAAAGCACCTGGTCCTGATGGATTCCATGGGATCTTCTATAAAGAGCATTGGCCAGTCATCTCCAAAGACATTTATCAAACACTGCAGCTCTTTTACAACACTGGCCATCTAGATCTTGCATTAAATAGAACACTCATCACACTGATACCCAAAATCCCACAGCCTGAAAAACTGGAGAATTATCGCCCTATCAGTCTATGCAACTTCCTATACAAAATAATCTCCAAAATTCTTACAAATAGGCTCAAGCCAATTCTACCACACATCATTGCAGAGGAACAGAGTGCGTTTGTGGGAGGAAGGCAGATACAAGACAACATATTAATGGTACAGGAAGTGCTGCATAGACTTCAAACTAGCAACAGGAAAAAGAAATTTCAAGCAGTCTTAAAACTAGACATGCAAAAAGCGTACGATCGCATCGAATGGGATTTTCTTCAGGCATGTCTAACAAAACTAGGCTTCAAGGACCAATGCGTAAAATGGATCATGCAATGTGTGAGCACAGTATCCTTCAGCATCAACTTTAATGGCGAACCTTTACCTTTCTTCAAACCTACCCGTGGCCTATGCCAAGGAGATCCACTTTCACCTTATCTCTTCATCATTGTCGCTAATGTGTTGTCCATTCTGATGAAGAAAGCAGTGCAGGAAGGTTCGCTCACAGGAATCAGACTGAATAGCCACTGCCCTACCCTGTCCCACCTATTCTTTGCTGATGATTAGATTTTCTTCCTGCACGGAACTGTTGTTGAATGTCAAAACCTGGCAGATATACTAAATCAATACTGTTTTGCTTCAGGCCAGGCAGTTAATCTTAACAAATCAGGCATCTACTTTAGCAAAGGATGTCCCACAGCTCTCAAGAGAAACATGGCATTGGCTCTTAGGGTTCCAGAAATCACAAAGACAAGGAAATACTTGGGCATACCTTCTGACTGGGGGCACTCCAAGAAGGACGTGTTCGCATGGATCTTAGCTTGGGTTAACTCCAAACTGAGCACCTGGAAGGAAAAATTGTTATCCAAGGCAGGAAAGGAAATAATCCTAAAAGCAGTAATACAAGCTATCCCTCAATACGCGATGTCAATATTCAAAATTCCTATATCAATCTGCAAAGCAATAGAGAGAAAGGTTGCAGCCTTTTGGTGGAAAAGCAATGAGAAAAAGACTGCAATTCATTGGAAGAAGTGGGACTTGCTGAAAACCAGGAAGAGTGAAGGGGGATTGGGTTTTAAAGACCTACAGACTTTCAACAAAGCAATGTTAGCAAAGCAAATGTGGCGCATAATTAAAAACCCAGACTCTCTGCTAACCAGATTATGGAAGGGGCTGTATTACTCACATGGCGACTTCTGGAATGCTGGCCGAGGGTCTCGGCCCTCGTGGGGATGGCAGAGCATCATCATGGCAAGGGACTCAGTTGCTCCTCAGGTCATGCACAGAATAGGCAATGGAAAAAACACTTCAATTAGAACTGACAGATGGTTAAAAAGTGGCCCCATAGGAGGCACAACATCAAGTCATGAACCAGAAAAAGTCTCAGAACTCATAAGTCCAGCTACAGGTACATGGAATGAACCTCTACTATCCTCTATGTTTGACGATAGGAGAGTGCAGGAAATTCTAGCCACACCCATCGGCTTACCTGACGAAGATGACAAACTGGTATGGATGCCCACGAAAACAAGAGAATACTCAGTAAAGAGTGGTTATTCCATGTTCAGAAAAGTCACAGTTATAGCACAAGACAAACAAGCAACTTCGTCTTATCAAGCCAGCCCTGATCTCTGGAAAAACCTATGGCAGTCCTAAATCCCACCCAGAATAAAAAATTTTCTCTGGAATGCATGCAACAATGCCCTAGCTACAATGGAAAACTTGCACCATCGCAACATCGTACCTTCTCCGTTATGCCCCCTCTGCAAGCAGGAAGTAGAAACGCTTGAGCACACATTTCTCCTCTGCCCATGGACCGCCAAGGTCTGGAATTCAGCCCCCCTGCACCTACAGATCTCCAGAGTTGGCCTCACCCGATTCGAAGAATGGATCTGCAGCATACAACAGACGCCAGTCATCTCGGGTAAATTTAACCTAATAGCGGGGGTTTTATGGAGCATTTGGAAGGAACAAAATCGATTCATCTTCAATCAGCAAAATCCGAAGCCACAATCAACAATCGCCAGAGCAGAAGCGTTCACAGAAAGCTACAGCGCTTTAAACGGAGAAAAGAACAGAAAGAAAAACCCTGAAAACTTATCTGAATCTTGGCTTCCACCTCCTCCAGGAACGATCTGTATAAACATAGACGCAGCATACGATCCAGATCCGGAAAGCAACACAACACCCACCGAGAGAAGAGAACTCCCCCGACACCGTGCTGCCATCGCATGTGTATGTCGCGATTACCGAGGCCTCGTCATGGATGGTTTTGCGAAGCCAGTCGCTGCTGCATCGGCTCTTCAGGCAGAAGCGATCGCCATGGATGAAACCCTAACTTTCATCGAGAGTCGTAGCTTTCTCTCTCCTCAAGTACAGTCTAACTGTTTATCTCTTGTGCACGCGTTGAAGACTTCAACTGAACTGACTTGGGAACTCCATCTGATCGTGAGCCGGGCCCAGGCAAAACTTGATCACCGTCCGGGCCTATCCCTGGCCCATTGTAACAGGAGTACAAACCGCCCTGCGGACTGGATAGCGAAGGCCTGCCGAAACAACTCCCTTCCTTCGGACTGGATTTTTAATCCACCCCCTGCTTTATTCAATCTATTATGTAATGATGCTCAGACTGTTTTATTTCATCATCTGAAATAGTAAATCGACTGATGCTGTTTTGATGTTCAAAAAAAAAAAATCATATAGAAAATTATACAATTTTGCAGTTGTTTTGAAAAACAATCCTAAGTATCAAAGTTTGCCTTGAGACACAACATGAGAATGCTTTCCTCTTCATTATTTTCTGGCAATGGTGAAATTTGTCAACTTGTTAATCTGTATGTTAGGCTGCTTACTTTAACACCGTAGTTAAATTTTAACGAGATAAATTAAAATGAAGCGAGTCCAACCATGCCCAAAAAAAGTACTCATCTTTTTTTTTTTTTTTTTTTTTTTGATACCCAGGGAACCCCGTCGGCTTACGCCGGCAGGTAAACCCTGGAAAAAAGTACTCATCTTAACATCTTTTTAAAAGAGGAAACGGTGAAATGAAGTCAAGAGCAATGAAATTCTGAGAATCAGCACAAATGGGCAAAGTACTTACATGTCTTGTGCTTGGAATGTCATTGGGCACTTGACACCGACCTCTTCAGCTGATGATTTGGCAAGATTTAAATCTTTAGCCTGCATCTCAGATAGGAGCTCAATGATTTGTATTTTATTCTAAAAAACTGCACACACACAGAAACGGATCACAAAGAGAACTCCCTCCTATAGAAGATTCTTCTAATTATTCTAGTGTTTCTTCTCTTTAAATTTGGCCAGTGTAGAGTGTGTCCAACTTTCCAGTCTACAGAAGCTGGGTCATGCCACTAGGCCCAACTACTCATGCAACAACATGAATAAATGTAACAGCAGAACAAATGCAGAGCAATCAACTGCATATACTTAGTAGAAGCCAGGTACAATATAGTGATATAATAAACCATACAAAGATAGGGACCCTTAATATTCCATTCACGGTTCCAGCAGAACGCTCACGCTATATTTTTAATGAAGAGAGAAGGAAACAAACTAAGGAGTGAAATCAATGAATATTGCTTTCATATTGCCGGTTATAGATGAAACAAAAAGACCTAAACATGCTGGCTTCAAGGAAGCATCATGTAGAGAATGACAGATTTCACGTTGTACCTCTAACAAAGGAATCTATAATACGGAAAGCGCATACCACGATAGATTGCTGCCAGGAGGAAGTAGATAGGGGATTTTGTCATGCACAGAAATTTTTACGGAGTTTTATTGCAGACGCTGTCTGAAGAAAGGTCTCATTTAGCAAGCACCCTTCTTGAGTATGATATGTATGCACTATCATGGTAGGAATATCTAAGTGCACACATGTCACCATCATTCATCTGTGCGAAGAAAAATTTCAATTAAGGGTTTTTCTTGCATGACTTCGCATTGCGAATGACTTTACTTCTAAGTTCCTAATAGTATAATACTAGAAGGTTCTGTTAGCAAGTCTGCCACGTTCTGTGTTTCGGACAATGAAAGCCAGCCTATTCGGGTAACTTCCAGTAAATTAGGAACAACAATGGAAATATGTGCATCCATATACATTCAGGTCACACATTCTCATCTTATTGGCTTGAGTGAGAAAGAGAGGGAAATACAACAGGGGAAAGGAAGGTGTAGAGAATTCAATGCATTTTGAAGATCCAGATTCTCAAATCCTTTCTTCTTGATCATCGTTTTGTTTAATGTCATTGTAAGTTGGATAGCTCCCTACTATTTGGTAATTACATCAAATATCAAGAGAATATCAACCACAGCCCAAACAAAAAAAGGGTTAATGCAAGAAAAAATCATAAATTGATACACTTGCGACAAATATATCTCAAATTAATATTTTGACCACAAAAAAATTCCAAATTGGTACATTTATGAAAAATTTATTTAAGATTAATTTTTTACCACCAAAACCCTAAAATGGTGCATTTGTAAAAAAAATGCCCTTTGTTAATTTCAGTTAAATTAAATTAATATTACGAAAAATTACAAATTGGTATATTATGACAAATGGAAAGTATGTACCGTCTCACTTGCTAGCATGGTATCGCTTGTCCAATTAAGCCTTCGAAGCCATTGTGAAAATGGGGAGAAAAAAGCAAAGGCTAATGGGTTTATAACTTAACGAGAAAATATTTCATGAATCAGGTACACATGTTAAATTTAATTTCAACTGTTAGATGTGATAAAACTCATTATATTTAATGGTCTAGATTTAATTTATTATGTAAAACAAACACACTTATAGTAATTGCTCATGACTTCACGTCAAAATGGTCCATGATGTTGTTGAGATTTAGCTGTATATTTTCGTCATCCAAAGAGTAGAGTGCGTTGAGAGGAATCCACTATATACGCTTGCAAGCATAGAAAACGCCAACCTAATCCCTTAAAGTTAGAGAGAGAGAGAGAGAGAGAGAGTTTACATGGCGAGCATTCCCAAGCTCCATGCTACAGCGAGGACGGTTCTTGACAAATCCACATCAGCCGTCGTGACTGTCATCGTCTTCCTCGTCCGTCTCTGCGCCAACACGTTCCGATGGAGCCAGTACCCTCCGGCTCTCACTCTCTGCCGGAGACATCAAGCTCCTCCGTACTGCACGGTATGTCTGCATGAAGTTGCCGCCGGTGAGCGCTACCGGAATTTGCAGGGATGCGGCCACTGCTTCCACGCTGAGTGCATCGACGTGTGGTTCAAGCGCCGCTCCACATGTCCTCTCTGCCGGAGCCGCGTCGCCGGGGTCAGTCCTCCGCATCACGAGGGCGGACATGGGCCGAGCAGTGGCGTGATCCTCGGTTTCCTGTTGTTCTCGCAGAGCTTTTTTGGGAAGGGAGTTGTGGTTCCGGGTGAGAATTCTCGGTAGGCAACATGGCTTAACTAAACATTGATTATGCTGAAAATGATTTAGTATTGTCACTAATTTAATTTCTCCCCATTTAAATTATTTTTGGCATGGTTCAATTTGCTACTGAGATCAGCTTTGTTTCAGTAAACCGTATTATTGGTAAAGGAGGTGACGAGTACTTTTGCTTCTGTTATTGGCTTTTGGCTTTCGGAAAAGATCGTGATGCATTAGACTTGCATACATCCAGAGCACATGAGCATTTGAGAGTTATCAATCGAATCGCTTAGATACATAATTTGTCAAATAATCTCTGAGCTAAGATTATAGATGAATTTCAATTTTCTATGTTGTCATTAACAAGCGATCCCATCGTTTGCATGGGCATTGCAATACAGGTAGATGAAACAATTTTAATTTTCATTCGAGCAAAGTTTTTCGATTATGTCATTTATCTTTTGCACATAATCTCTAATCTATTTTTGCGAACCCTAGTAAGTTTAATTTCATACTTGAAACAAATGCACTCAAATAGCCTGACAAATTCTCATATCTACGTGCTTTTAACCTTTATCATCGGACATGATCGGATGCTCCTGTTCTGTGTTTATATTCTATGGTATGAAGTATATAGAGTGCTTTAAACATAAGAGAAGGATGCGTGGAATAAAGCTAGCACGTCGCCTTCTTCCCCCGGCATCCGAGTCCTTGTTCTCAAAATTTTGTTAAAGAGGGTTGGCAAGTCAGATGCCCCTTTCTACCTCGCATCCGACGACACTCCTATCAGCATCAACTATTCTTATGACATTTTTTTCTTTGGCTAACAATAAATTATTTTAAATCCTCAGAACTGCTGGGATAGTAGGCGTATTCATTTTTCTTACTTAGGTCTGAATTCGAATCAACACACTTGTGCATCCTCTTGAAGCCATTCTCAGGAGCATAATATTATCAGTGTTTAAGAGGCACGCGTGATATCATATGGGAAATAATCAGATGTCAAAAAAACTACCAAACATCCTATCAATATAAAAGAAAAGTGATGACACAATTCATTTTGCAAATTACGAATGACTTCGAATTTTTTTTTCCGTGCGCAAAACAGTTTATCTACTGATCTTTTCTTCTTTTTCTGACCTTCAAGCACTAAATTCTTGATAGAATAAGTAATTTGCACGACGTAAGCGGGGATAGATGACTTGTCCTTCCGTTTAGCACTAACGTGAGTTCCGGTCCACATCTTTTCTTCACGTGACTAACAATGCCGTTCGTACAGTGTTTCCAAGTTCCAATTAACGAGCGACACGTAACCTCAAATGGATTCAGTGCCGTGCCCAAGTTGTTCATTGTTGGTGAATAGCAATTCACAACTTCGTTGCTCACATTAAAATATTAATTATGAAAAGACAAAAAAAATTATCAACATCACTTATATTAGTTAAAAAATGAAGCAATTCCTATTTAGAAAAATAATTTGTCCCTCCGACCTCAGTGGATACACTTGATTTTCATGGGTAGGTAAATCTTATATTATATTAGATCAAATATGGTGGAAATTTGCAGACTTGTCATGTGACGGTACAGTTGGGTAATGAAAATAAAAAACGAGACCTCTTTCATGAGACCTCTGTTAATTTCCTTAAATAATTCTTTGAGTTTTTGCATTAATCTACCAATTTCTCGTGTAATTTCCAAAGTATTGTCACTCTTCGTGTCCTATTTATTTTCTTCCAGAGCCGATGGGTTTCATCTATTGTGTGAAGATGAAGTTCATGCAAAATCCGGAGGGCCCAAATCAGCATCCAACAACAGCAAATTAATCAGTACCATTAAGAGACTAAAGTACGATGTCACGCGCTACTGCACCACTAATCATGTAGTTGTTCTTGTTTGGCGGTGTCCCTTTTGTTGTTTAGACGACCAGTGCCCGGAAAAACAGATCCAACATCGTATTTTAATGCCTTGAAATTGCGTTCGGTGACCCAATTTGTTGTAGTTGGACGTTCCTTTGCCCATGTACATCGATTTCTTTATCTATGTTTCCAAGTCGAGCTAATCGTTACCTTGCCATGTCTTGGGTTGTTGAAGTAGGTAGGTGGGGACACTTGTTACGACCAACACGTTTGAATTAGTGGGAGAAAAACAGTAGGGTCCATGATACTCAGAAAGAATCAGTAAGTAATCGTCAAAAATTTAAAATTAAATTGGACAAATTAAAAATTTTATGACTGCTATAATATATGTACAATGGATTTATGGCTTATTTGGTTAATATCCCTATTTAAATTAGTATGACAAGAATATTAGGGAAAAAAATACGTGAATTTTCTGTAAGAATTATTGTGGCCCATATTATGTGATTTATTATATGGTTTAATAATGATTGAAATGCTATAAATAATTATTTGTTACGTTACGAAGGTACGACTCTAATAAAACGAAAGGGTATATCGCTTTGATGGAAGGCACCCTTTCAACGAACGTATATATAGAGTCCGGTCCTCTCTCCACCCACATACGAACAACAACAACAGAAAGAAGTTTGGTATTCTCTCCTCCATCAATTGAATACATTAAGGTTTAGTGGGTTAAGGGAGAGAAATCGGATTTCTCCTTTTGGTTCAAGATCATTGGGTTTTCTACAACGATCATCATCAAGCGTAGCGCTATGGATAAAGGTTTGTCTGAATCTATTTGTGAAAATCATGAAGATCAAAGATCATTGATTTGTTATGAATTTCTGCATCAAGTTTTATATGAATTATATTCTAACAGTTGGTATCAGAGCGTTTGGTTTATGATCTCATGATTTTTCCGTTTAAAGAAATATTATGATTTATGCATGATGATTTGTTGAATGATCCTGTTCGTAGCATTTGTTGTTGTTGAAATGTTTTGGAAGGTTCTGTTAAAGAAAATCCGAATGATGGAACGTTTTTCATGGACTAAAATGGTGAAGAAAAGTTACTGTGTGTGCACGAGGGGAAATGGACGAAAATGGAAAAATTCGGAATTTTGAGGGCAAGTACGAAACTCGCCGGTTCCGGGGAAAATCCGGCAACCCACCGCTTGATTTCGGACCCACACCGTCGCAATATCATGAGGAACATTAGCCATGAGTTTTTCCGGCATATCGGTGTTCGCCGGAGGCTAATCGAGCGGCGGAAGCGGCGGTGGTAGAGGGTTTGCATTTTGGGGAAACTTTGGTTTGATTTGAGGCCAATTTTTGGTCATTTTCTCCGAAACTTGGACCCATGTGGTCGTGTCGGCATGCTCTTCAAAACCTATTAATTATTTGTGTCTGGAATGGGCTGTCGGAGAAGAAACGGGCGGCGAAACGGCGGTGGAACGGCGAAAAACCGGCGAAAAATCGCGTCTGTGCGCGAGGAAGAAGGCGCGTGGGCTCCACGCGCGCGCCGCGGTTGCAGGCGCGTGGAACCCACGTGCCACGCGCCGTCACGCGCGCGCAAGCGTTGTGCGCATGGGATCCACGCGCGCGGGGCTTTCCCTGCGGTTGCAGGCGCGTGCACGCGCCTGCCCGCTGATCGCGCGCGTGCGGGGCACGCGCCCGCCAAGGACGAAGGCACGTGCTCGGCACGTGCCTGACGTCCCCGCGCGGACTTTTACGCTTTTGCCCCTCCCGAGGCTCCTAATTACCGTTTTGCCCTCCTTTTGATGGTTATTTACTGTTCTACCCCTGTTTAATTTATAATTACGATTATGCTTTTGCTGATTATTTACCATTTTGCCCCTGGATTATAATTTTATGGTTCTACCCTTATGGAATTATGATTTTACGATTTTGTCCTTATGCTTTGATTGCATTTTATGTCCTTGTGTGCAATTTGGTAAATATTTGTATTTTACAATATTAAAAATTCATATTATGAAAGGTTTGTTAGTCACCAAAGTGGCCGAACCTTGAAGTCTTTTGAATTTTTAATATCGTAAATTATTTTATTCAATTACCCATGATTAATTGATGCTATATATGAAATTAATATGTTTTATATCATTATTGGAGTTATGGGTATATTGAAGTTCATTTATTATAAGAACTTAGGGATTAACCCAAAGGTTAATTATTTTCTTATAATTCATGAACATGATGGTTGATAATTAATATGACTTGTTAAATTTGTTTGTATATCCAAAGATAACAAATAAATTTTAATAAGATATATTTACAATTATCAAATAAAAGTTATTAGCATCATTATGGTTTATATATTTTTGTATATCATAGGATCGCCCAAATGAGAACTATGATGTGCATGTGTAGTTTAGTTTGAATCTGATTAGTTGATATTCTTAAAGCATTAATGTATGAGTATTTTCTTGCACATTTGCAGTATCTGTACCTATTTCACTCTATTCGCACGCCTCATCTGTTCCCTTATTCAATGGGATAAATTTTCCTGATTGGAGTGAGCAAGTCCAGTTTCACTTAGGTGTCCTCGATCTTGATTTAGCACTTCAAGCTGAGAAACCAGCTGCTATTACTGATGAAAGTAGCAATGATGAAAAGTCTTTCCATAAAGCTTGGGAAAGATCGAACAGATTGAGCTTAATGTTCATGCGAATGACAGTTGCAAACAACTTAAAGACTTCTCTTCCCAAGACTAACAATGCTAAGGAATTTATGAAATTTGTGAAAGAGCGTTCTTAAACTGCTGATAAGTCACTTGCTGGTATACTGATGAGCACACTGACCACCATGAAATATGATGGTTCGCGTACCATGCATGAGCATATACTTGAGATGACCAATTTAGCAGCAAAGTTAAGAACTTTGGGAATGAATGTGGATGAGTACTTTTTAGTACAATTTATACTTAATTCCTTACCTCATGAGCAATATGAGCCATTTCAAATGAATTACAACACTATAAATGATAAGTGGAATGTAAACGAATTGGCCAGTATGCTAGTTCAAGAGGAAACAAGGATAAAGAATCAAAAGGCTCATTCTGTTCATCTCTCAAGTCATCATGAAGTTCGAAAGAATTTTAAGAGGAAAGGTGGAAGGAGCAAGAAGAAAGGACTACACGTCCTGAATGACTCTTCAAAGGCTTCTCAAATTCACAAGAAGGAACACAATCTTATTAAGTGTCATTTTTGCAACAAAATTGGACACTTGAAGAAAGATTGTCTGAAATGTAAGGCTTGGTTCGAAAAGAAAAGTAAGCCTTGTGCTTTAGTATATTTTGAATCAAACTTTACTGAAGTTCCTTATAATACTTGGTGGATTGATTCTAGTGCCACCACTCATGTGTCAAATACGATGCAGGGATTTCTTATGATCCAAACTATAAAGCCAAATGAAAGTTATGTGATTACGGGGAACAAAGATAAAGCTCCAGTTGAAGGCATTGGCACTTATCGTTTGATCTTAGATACTGGGCATTATTTGGATTTGTTTCAAACCCTTTATGTACCTACATTTTCTCGCAATTTAGTTTCTTTGCCAAGACTTGATGTGGCAGGATCTTATTGTAAGTTTGGATCTGAATCTTTCAGTCTATTTAAGAGTGATACTCTTATTGGAACTGAAACTTTATGTGATGGTCTCTACAAATTTAGACTTGATAATACTTTTGTTGAGACATTAATGACATTGCATCATAATGTTGGCACTAAACGAAGTTTGGTGAATGAAAATTCTGCTTACTTGTGGCATAAACGGTTGGGTCATATATCCAAAGAAAGAATGCAAAGATTAGTGAAAAATGAAATTCTTCCAAATTTGGATTTTACAGACCTTGGAGTGTGTATTGATTGTATTAAAGGTAAACAAACAAAGCACACTAAGAAAGGTGCCACAAGAAGCACAGAGCTTCTTGAAATTATACATACTGACATATGTGGTCCTTTTGATGTTCCATCTTTTGGTAAAGAAAGCTATTTCATAACCTTTATTGATGATTTTTCACGTTATGGTTACGTTTATCTATTGCATGATAAGTCTCAATCAGTGAATGCACTTGAAGTGTATATTAAAGAGGTTGAGAGGCAATTAGATAGAAAAGTGAAAATAGTAAGATCGATAGAGGTGGTGAATATTATGGAAAGTATGATGAATCGGGACAATGTCCAGGTCCATTTGCTAAATTCCTTGAAAGACATGGCATTTGTGCTCAATACACAATGCCAGGTACACCACAACAAAATGGTGTAGCAGAAAGGCGTAACCGTACTTTAATGGAAATGGTTAGGAGTATGATGAGTCATTCATCTTTACCCTTGTCTTTGTGGATGTATGCTTTAAAGACTTCTATGTACTTATTAAATAGGGTTCCTAGTAAGGCAGTTCCAAAGACTCCATTTGAATTGTGGAAGGGAAGGAAACCTAGTTTACGACACCTGCATGTTTGGGGTTGTCAAGCAGAAGTAAGAATTTACAATCCACATGAAAGGAAATTGGATTCAAGAACAACCAGTGGTTATTTCATTAGTTATGCAGGGAAATCCAAAGGGTATAAATTTTATTGTCCTAATCATAGTACATGAATTGTTGAATCTGGAAATGCTAGGTTCATTGAGAATGGTGACATCAGTGGGAGTGAAAGAATGCGTGATGCTTGCATTCAAGAAGTAAGGGTAGAAGTTCCTATAACCAAAGCTTCTAAAGTTGTCAATAATGAACCTCCAATAGCCGAGTCACAAGAAATAACATTAAGGAGATCTCAAAGAAAAAGGAGGTCGGCTATTTCTGATGACTATATGGTTTATCTACAAGAGTCAGAAACTGACTTAGGAATTGGAAATGATCCAGATTCATTTTCTCAAGCCATGGAATGTGAAGATTCTAATGAATGGTTTAATGCCATGGAAGAAGAGTTAAAATCCATGCATCAAAATCAAGTTTGGGATATTGTTGAATTGCCTAAAGGATGTAAGAAGGTCAGGTGTAAATGGGTCTTTAAGACCAAGCGCGACTCAAAAGGCAATATTGAACGACATAAAGCCAGACTTGTTGCAAAGGGTTTTACTCAGAAAGAAGGCATTGACTATAAAGAGACATTTTCACCAGTCTCTAAGAAGGATTCACTTAGAATCATTATGGCTTTGGTGGCTTATTATGACTTGGAGTTACACCAAATGGATGTAAAAACCACTTTTCTTAATGGGAATTTAGAGGAAGAGGTTTATATGGACCAACCCGAAGGCTTTTCAATTAAAGGAAAGGAACACATGGTATGTAAATTAAAGAAGTCAATATATGGACTTAAACAAGCTTCCCGACAATGGTATCTTAAGTTTAACGATACCATAACTTCATTTGATTTAAGGAAAACACCGTTGATCGGTGTATATATGTGAAGATTAGTGGGAGCAAGTTTATTTTTCTAGTTACGTATGTTGATGATATTTTGCTTGCTTTGCTAATGATCTTGGTTTGTTACATGAAACCAAGAAGTTTCTCTCTAAGAATTTTGAAATGAAGGATATGGGAGAGGCAACATATGTGATAGGAATAGAAATATTCCGTGATAGATCACAAGGATTATTAGGATTGTCTCGAAAAGCCTACATTGAGAAAATTTTAGAGAGATTTAATATGAGTAAATGTTCAGCAGGAATAGTTCCAATTCAGAAAGGTGATAAATTTGGCCTTATGCAATGTCCGAAAAGTGAATTGGAACGAGAACAAATGAAAAATATTCCTTATGCATCTGTTGTGGGGAGCTTAATGTATGCACAAACTTGCACCGGACCGGACATCGTTTTTCTTTGTCGGAATCTTTGGGCGAGTATCAAAGTAATCTTGGAATGGATCATTGGAAAGCTGCAAAGAAGGTTCTTAGATACCTGTAAGGAACGAAGAATCATATGCTCACTTATAAAAGATCTGATCATCTTGAGGTGATTGGATATTCAGATTCAGACTTAGTCGGATGTGTCGATACAAGAAAATCAACATTTGGTTACTTGTTTCTTCTGGCTGGAGGGGCAATTTCATGGAAGAGTGCGGCGATCGGTTATTGCTGCATCCACTATGGAAGCTGAATTTGTGGCAATGCTTTGAGGCCACAATTCATGGATTATGGCTGTGGAATTTTATTTCAGGGCTTGTGATCGTCGACAGTATTGCCAAGCCGCTGAAAATCTATTGTGATAACTCTGCAGCAGTTTTCTTCTCTAAGAACGACAAGTATTCTAAGGGTGCTAAGCATATGGAGATCAAATACTTGTCTGTCAAAGAAGAAGTTCAGAAACAAAGAGTGTCAATTGAGCACATTAGCACCAATCTTATGATAGCAGATCCCTTAACAAAAGGATTGCTGCCCAAAACATTTAATGAGCATGTTGAAAGGATGGGCATTATTGGACGTCATTAATGTTTGTATATGATTGTATTAAGTTTATGTATTTGACACTTTGAGCTCACTTACATGTTTCTGATATTTCCTGTTTTCTATTTAGTATACATTATGGAAATAGATGAATTTTAAACAGGATAGTTTCTAAAGAAATATTATGGTTGGACTATTACTGTACTTCTCATTTATGGATCATGTTAAGTAAAGTGCTATAGTTGTAGTACATAGAAGGGACTATGTCGATTAATGACATATAATCGCTATGACTCGCATTAGTTTTCTTTACTTAATTGTGATTATTATGTGATTGCCAATTTAATGAAATTTTATAGCATAATCTTATTGTGCACATTATAGTCTTCATTAAACCATGAAAGGAGAATCATATGGGCCAAGTGGGAGAATGTAATAATTATTGTGGCCCATATTATGTGATTTATTATATGGTTTAATAATGATTAAAATGCTATAAATAATTATTGGTTACGAGAAGGTATGACTCTAATAAAACGAAAGGGTATATCGCTTTGATGGAAGGCACCCTTTCAACGAACGTATATATAGAGTCCGGTCCTCTCTCCACCCACATACGAACAACAACAATAGAAAGAAGTTTGGTATTCTCTCCTCCATCAATTGAATACATTAAGGTTTAGTGGGTTAAGGGAGAGAAATCGGATTTCTCCTTTTGGTTCAAGATCATTGGGTTTTCTACAACGATCATCATCAAGCGTAGCGCTATGGATAAAGGTTTGTCTAAATCTATTTGTGAAAATCATGAAGATCAAAGATCATTGATTTGTTATGAATTTCTGCATCAAGTTTTATATGAATTATATTCTAACATTTTCACCCTTCGCTAAAAACATTAGGTCTACTTTTTAAAATACATATCTCATACCTCAGCCTGGCTAGAACGACTAAAAGGCCATCTAGTGAAGAAATCCCCAAGAGACTCTAGCCCCACAACACCGACAAAGCCAACACCACAACCCAAGTCTACCACCACCATCCCCTACCACCTACCACCGTTCCCGCCGCCTCAGACCACCTCACTGCTGCCGACAACATTGCTCACTATCATCCCTCGACGCTTAAACGCCCTCTTTCTCTTCCTCAGGTTTGGTTCGGATAGGGACAAGATGACTTAATATAGAGCTGTAATGTAATGGACGAAATTTCGAACTGAAGCCATCTCACGCCGTTTTTTAGCATCTTATGGGCCCAAATACCGCTTGCCTGACAAGAAATCCGTCGAATTATGATCCTGTGTTTTATCATACATAAGATCCAATCGAGTAATTAAAAATAAGGCAAATATTAAACTGTCGAACAACTTAACCATTTCCAGTCAAATTGTTGAGTCAGCCAATAATTTCTCATGTGACATGCGAGAGGTGCGGAAAAGCAAGGAATCCCGTAGGTGGGATCAGGTTGGTGACCCGCCATGACATTTTGCCAATCATAAGGTAAACAATACCGCAGAAAAGAAAATAATTAAATTTCCTACACCAGGAACAAGGGAAAGTAAACACCAAAGCGTGAAAACATAACGATCTCTTTCTCTGAGCTCTTGGACATTGCATCTTGTTCCTCTCCAAGTCGAAAGAGTGGCCGTAGATCCAGTCCACAATGCGGAGCGGAGCGTGACTGGCCACATCATACATAGGTACCACTTGGGTGAGTGTGGCCGAGACACGAGGGAGGCGAATCCCAGCGGTAGGTGATAGATAGACTCCGGTATTGTCAGGTGCGTCAAATGCACCACATCTGGTGAATCTTCTGATCTTCGAAGGGATGTCTCGTATGTGGCGTTCGTTGACCGGTCCACCAATCTGTATATGCAGTTGTAGATCGACATGAAAAGATTGTTGTTTGTTTGGAGCTGGGTGTGGTGCTATGAATGGAACCTATCGAAATGTTATGACTCACGAGTAATTTCTAACTAAAAGTCCATTTGCCACAAGAACTAGTGTCATAAGAATACACTTTAAATGCACTTAAATACAAGGGTTCAATTTTGAAAATATTTATTAAAAACATCAAAAGAATATATATTTTTATTTTATGAAAAAAGGTTCAACGACGAAGTATACGAATTATGCTCCGTGGGAGCTAATGAACTAAAACTCCATTTATTTTGTAAAGAATGAATAATTTGAAAAAAAAAATTAAAAATTGATTTACTATACTGTATGAAATAATTAGTTAGTGAAAAATATTTTATTATTGATAATAAAATATTTCTAAATATTTTTGTGGACTTTATTTATTCATTTTTATAAGAGATATAAATAATTATTTTTAAAAAAATATTTTCAAATTATTAATTCTCTGTGAGATAAACAAAGCCTAAATGGAACCGCAGGAGTGACTGTGTGAATTAGAGAAATTATTTTTACTTTAGGTAGACCGAAATGATTGACAAGGCCTGATATTTAACATAAAAAAATCTGGACCAATAATAAGAGGGCAACGTCAGCTACCCCTTTAAAGGGTGGGATCTTATTTCCTTAATTTGAAATTATTTTTGTGCCTGTAAGGCCATACGTATCTTACAAGAGACTTCTTCTCACTTTATAACTTGATAATTGTCCTACTTTCCACGTAAATAATATAAAAAAGGTACTTACATCGAAGAAATCGTTTGATGAATTTATTTGAGCCATTAAGTATAGATATTTACGGACTTAATACCCTAAAAAATTCTGACTTTAACTATGGTCTCAATTCTACATCTTGTCTTGTAAAAGCCTTTGATTTTAGATCCGATCTTAATTTTAACCTAAACGTTATTTTGTCTCATACAAAATCCCCAACTTTAGATACAGTCCTAATTCTAAACTTTTTCTTGTCTTGTAAAAACCCTAAACTTTATTTTTATCTCATAAAAGAATCCCAATTTTAGTTCCAGTTTCAATTTCTTTATTTTTTTGTCTCATTAAATATCACTAACTTTTACTTGAGTCTCAAATTTGCTTCTATTAATCCTCCGTCAAAATCGCCCTTTGGATTTTGCA
The DNA here is from genome assembly GCA_014182725.1 of Eucalyptus brandiana. Lineage (NCBI taxonomy): Eukaryota > Viridiplantae > Streptophyta > Magnoliopsida > Myrtales > Myrtaceae > Eucalyptus > Eucalyptus brandiana. Next base: position 21,246,525 of record CM024671.1, on the reverse strand, counting down.
CTCAATCGTCAATCTCTAGTGCTTGCAAATGTTTCAACTCTCACGGTCAGAGAGCTCGCACTTAGGACACTCAAACAACTCATACTTGAGAGTTTTCCATCTCTCGGTTGTCAACAAGAAATTTGGGACAGAGGGTTAATGGGGGTAGATTTGCAACTCAAGTAAAAGTTTGTGGTTTTTTGTGAGACTATAAAAATCAAAGGGTAAAATTGAGATAAGACCTAAAGTTGGGGATTTTTAATGGAAAAAAAATTAGGGTAGAATTGAGGCATAACCTAAAATTGAGGGTTTTTTTTTTTTTAAGAGAAAAAAAAATTTACAATAGAATTGTGACCGTACCTAAAGTAGGTAGAATTGGGATAAGGGTTAAAGTTGGAAGTTTTTTTTATGGTATTAGGGTAATTTCTACATAGAAGCCATCGGACGAGTGAAAAGCCATACCCATTACATTTAATGGTAGGAATAGCCTTAGGACGTGTGCATCTAGCCTGTGCAATAACTATAGCTTTATTTCATTACGTTAATTGATGATAGGGGTGAGCATGGTCCGGTTGGGCCAATCCACCCCCTAAACCTAGGACCAACCCACACAATGTTGGTTCTCAATTTTTGGAACCGAGGACTGACCCTATTGAGTTTGGGACCAAGGACCGGATCAACCCAATAGGTTCGGTCCGGTTCCAAGGTCAACCCATGATCAACTGATAATTTTTTATTTCATTTTTTGCACTCCTTAAAAAAAATCAGACTGACCCAATCGGTTTGATGTGATTTCAAGGTCAACCTAGGACCAACAAATAATTTTTTATTTCATTTTTTGTACTTCTTGAAAAGGCAACCAAGAACCGTACCGACTCAATGGGTTTGATGATGAGCGAGGTCAGCTAAGGAAGGCAAGCGGTGAGGTCAAGTGGGTTGAGCGTTGAACAGAATGAACATCTAATGTCGAGCGGGGAGCAACAAGCCAAGTGAGCATTGAGCGGCAAGCAGCAAGAGTGACCAAAAGCAAGCGAGGCAAGTGTCGATTGGCAATCTTTCGATTTTGGCAAATTGAAGACTAAGTGAAGAAATAAGACAAAAGAGAATGAATATTAGAGGGGATGCCATAATGTGCCTTTTTGGACGCCATTAGGACTCCTCACAAAAACATTTTCCTCTTTCGTAAATTATGACTATTGACGCCATAAAAGACATTAAAAACCTAAGTTATTAAAGAACAATGTAAAATTAATTGAACTCATCACTAAAGTGCTATTTAATATTGTTGACACTATTTATTTTAAGATTTTCTTTATATAAAAAAATTATAAATAATATTATATGTATATAGTTAGGGTTAGTTCGGGTTAGACCGACTCGGAACTCTCAGGACCGAGGACCGACCCGCACAGTGCTAGTCCACAAATTCTAGAACCAAGGACCAACCAAATTTTCCTGAGAACGGACCAGGACCAGCAAGGTTGGGCCGGTCTAAGGTCGGTCCAGGGTTGACCCTAGATTGATGCTCACCCCTAATTGATGATGCGAAAAGCCTATGTTCGAGTTCCCAAATTCCTTTCAATGATCTAGTATTAAATGCTTTATATATTTTTATCCTTCGTTTGATTTTCCCTTATTAATATTATTTTTGTGAATTGTCCTTTTTATAAATAAATTTATTCACCATCAGTTAAATGGTTCCGTAGAGGCTTTCCTTTTCATGCTTCTAATAGTGTGAAAACAATAAGGATATATATAATGAAATTGAATTACGTATTGTAGACTTATGGTGGAGGGTCCTTTAAGTACTTGAGAGGTGGAAGGATGGTGAAGAGCCAATGGGGAATGAGCTCGAAGTTGCAGTGACCCATATTGTTCATGAAATCAATGTACGTGGTGTAGCTGGTGATGGATGCAATTGAAGTAGTTCTCGTTATCGCCGTCATGTACAAAAGTATCGCAAGTAGCATTACGTATGCTATGTGTTCCACGAATGGATGCATTATGGCTAAAAAGAAATATAAAGAAAAAGAAAAAAAGGTAAAAAAATCAAAGTTTGCCTAACAATATCATGAAATCAAAATGTAAACATTAAAAGCTATAGTTGCTTAAATGCAACACCGACTATGTTGGCTATCTGATTACAATGAGTCATTCGGTCCCTACTAAGTACCATGTTCGTGCCTATACTCCTAGATAATAAGTAGTTGTCCGACTTTATTAAAAGAAGTCCGACACAGAGCCCGATCCAATCAGACTTTTTATTTCATCTCAATATATTTAACTTGTATAAATAGAAATTGCAGCTGATCATTGGTCTAGGAGTATTGACTCGTTTTCATTATAAAAGACACGATAACACATTCAGAGATAGAGTCGTCATGGTTCAGCCCAGTCTTTCTATTATGCGACACACGACATAACCTAAGTAATATCAATATCGACACTCGACTTGTGACATCACACCACATGACATATCGACACGTTGTTTATCAAAAAATAGAAAATTCCAATACATTGAGACTTATTATATATTAAATGTATATTTTCATATATACATGATAAATTATCATTTTTATGATTATTTTAATCAAATTAATTTGATTCAAATTAACAAATTAATAAATAATAAAAATAGCCTAGGATGAGTTTATATTAAAAAAATTAATCCACAATTTGTTGATGTCATTCATTGTTTCAATTTGACAAATTCAATTCCACTCCAATAATCCATAATTTGGAGAAAAAAAAAAAAAGCAATTCATATTTTGACTCATGTGTCAGAGCGTGTCGGAAGAGAAGAGAAAAAAAAAAACAAATTTGACGGGTGAATTGTGTGTCATAAGAAGTAAGAGTCGGAAGAGGAGAAAACTAAGTTTTTCTTTTTTTCCCCTTTACTATTTTTATTTATTTTTTATTTTTTTTACATATTTACACTTTGACCCTTATTTATTGAAATTTTTTAAAATTAACCATGTATGTGTCAGAATTCCAAACTCGCAGGTTAGAATTCTGGACTTGAGTGTTGGAGAGTATTGTGGGAGTTGACTAGGTATTAGATTTTTTGACATGTATTGACTGAGTGTCGGAGAATGTTGGACACATATCAAAGTGTCCGATACGATACGGAGGCTCTTGAAAAGTGTCGGTGCTTCATAAGACATAACTTACATGAGATAGTGACAATGAAGCAATGCTGGTGGGAGTGATAGCGAGAGTAGAGAAAATGTTGGTGTAGGACTCGGTGAAGACAGTGATAGAGGAATTCCACATGAATTAGGACGGTTAGGACGGTGATGATGACACCATCTATTTTCCAAAGTGACAAATGAGAGGCTTTTGGGATTGTCTCGTGACTCACATAAAATAGAGTCCCACTAAGCAATATCTGGTTGTCTTTACAGTGAAAAAAAAAAAAAAAAAAAAAATTGTCCAAAGAATGAGTAAGAATTCACTAAACTATGATCGATTTTTCTTTTCCCGGTGAATCTGTACAATAATGTCGTTGATGGCCCTTAATCATTGTTTCCTTGATTATGCTGTGCTACTGGTCAAGAAGACGTTGCTTAAATTGCCAAGGGTCCCGCTCATTTAAACGCACATCCAAGATAGGGGGTTTGACTGGCTACTGTTCATATGAAGGCTTGTTCGCCTATTAATTTCCGTTGGAGCAACATTTCTTAACGCATTGTTTTATTTAACAGAAAATCCAAGAATGATCTTCGTGCTTGAGAGAGAGAGAGAGAGAGACCAATTGCTTTCTCGCTGAAATCTGCTCGAACTCGATGCCTCTGCCGATAATCCGGTTGTTGCGTATAGCAGTCCGATAGCGAGAGAGCGAGATCCAGATCTGATTGTGAACCATCCTCCCTAGAAGAAAAGGGAATATGAGGAAGCAGCCCAAGTCCTTCCCGCTGGGCTCTTTCGCATTGAATTGGTACGTCGCATGAACCACCCAAGGGACCAAAATCACATACTATTGTAATGCACCCCAAACCTCAAACACATATAAATCAATCGCAAGTGAGTCATAATATATAGTCAAAGACAAGTGACAACTCAAAGTTCGCAAGTACGTGCATGTACATCTCTCGTGCAAATAAAATTGAAAGATTATTGCCTGATATCGTTGGTTGTATGGTTCTGTATCGTGGTTAACTAGTTATCCTTTTAATAGTTTAAATTGGACATTAACAACATCGACATATGTTTCTTGCATAATATATAATTGCTATATGTTGCAATTGACATGTTATTGTCGCTCTCCGTCGTCGAACTAGCATAATTTACTTTGCACGTTATACGACAAATCCACGATCAGGTGAAGAACGTTCTCTAAAAAGTGATTGTGTGTAGAAAATTCATCTATTCAATTCTAATATCGGTGCAACCACCACCAGCCAATAGTGATATACAATGACGTGTTAAAGAAGATGAATAGTAAAGTGGAAAAGAAAAGAAAAGGTAAAAATTAGGTTTTTAATAAATAAATAAAAAAAGCAAAACAATATTGGTTTGATTCATGTTTTTTAATGTTGGTTATTGATTATGCCACATAGAACTGCCAGTATTGACTGAGATTGCAGCGCCAACTGGACTGACATGTTAGCATTTCTTGACTTAAATTGCCCGAATATACTGCATTAGAAAATGATCAATAGATATAGGACTACTTTGGTCAAATTAAAAAAGGTTCAAAACAGAATTGCCAGCTGTACGATAGATTTAAGTGTTTTTTGACAATTTTCCCCATAATCAACTATGGTGGAGTGGGATTTCCTTTGTGATTATCTGCTAAAATTGGGTTTTAGTGCAAAATGGGTGGGTCTCATTAGACAATGCATCACATCAGTTTCTTATAGTGTGCAAGTAAATGGAGATCTATGCACTCCTTTTAAGCCATCCCGAGGTATCCGTCAAGGGGATCCACTATCCCCATATCTCTTCATTCTCATGGCCAATTCCTTATCAACCCTCATGAATAAAGCCATTGAAGACCATACCATCAACGGCATCCAACTAAACTCTACCTGCCCCACATTGTCCCACCTACTATTCGCTGATGATGCCATTTTCTTCCTTAAAGGCACAATTACTGAAGCACAAAACCTAGCCAATATCCTCCACCAATACTGTTTTGCCTCGGGTCAAGCCATCAACCTCAACAAGTCAGGGCTTTTCTTTGGAAAGGGCTGTCCTCAACTCCTGAAATCAAACCTAGCATCTGAATTACGAGTCCCTATCATAGAAAAAACAGGTTCCTATCTTGGAATACCTTCAGATTGGGGCCAGACCAAAAAACAGATGTTCTCTTGGATACTAGCTCGAGTAGAAAAGAAATTGGAGGGCTGGAAGGAAAAATTAATCTCAAAGGCGGGTAAAGAGATACTTATCAAGACAGTGGTCCAAGCTTTGCCACAATATGCCATGTCTCTCTTTAAAATCCCAATCTCTATTTGTCGAGCTATAGAGCAGCGCACATCAAATTTCTGGTGGAAACAAAACTCAGCCAAGAAAGGAGTCCACTGGAAGAATTGGGAGTTTTTGAAAACAAGAAAGGATGGTGGCGGCCTAGGCTTCAGAGATCTTATGGCATTCAACAAAGCTTTGCTAGGGAAACAAGCATGGAGGCTATCTCAAGCGCCGGATGCCTTATGGAGCAGAACATTAAAGGGTTTATACTTTCCCAGAGGTACTTTCTGGAGTGCGCAAAAAGGCTATCGCCCATCTTGGGGATGGCAAAGCCTCCTAATGGCTAGAGAGGTGATCGAACCAGCTATTAAATGGGAGGTAGGAGATGGCGAAACAATCCGGATAAGAGAAGACCGCTGGCTAAACTTGGGAAAGATTGGGGGCCCACCAAATCGAAACGATCCATATAGAGTGGCTGAATTGCTATACCCAACAAATAGAGAATGGGATGAGCAGAAAGTGAATCAGCTATTTAGTCAAGAGGTGGCCAGAGAAATCTTAGCGACCCCTCTCAGTTTCACTTCAAACCCAGATAAGCTAATTTGGACAGCAAACAGAACAGGCTTCTACACAGTCAAAAGCAGCTACAATCGACTCAGACAAAAAATAGAGCTTGCAACCACAACTCAGCCTTCTACTTCCTATCGACTCCCAAATCATTATGGCACGAAATGAAGCTCCCAACTTACCCTAAAGTCAGGTTTTTACTTTGGAGCATATGTAATAATGCCCTCCCCACCAAAGAAAACCTATTCAGGCGAAAGATAATACCTGACCCAACATGCACGATCTGTCAGCAACACCCAGAAACAGTGGAGCATCTATTCGCCTTATGTAGCTGGACAAAGGACATCTGGTCAAACCCAAGATTAAAAATCGACACCTCCCCGACGAAGATCACCCGTATAGACAAATGGATCCGAGACATTCTTACCTCGATGGCTGCACCTCGGACCAAATCTCTTGTTCTTTGGCACCATTTGGCGGATCGGGAAGGAACGAAACGCTTTTATCTTCCATGGCCGTCCACCGAATCCCAGGCGGGCACTTGAAGACGCAACCTCCATGATGCTCCTGTTTAAGAGCCCGAAACCACCCATAAACCACCTAACTCCAGCGAACAGCAAAACCCACCAGCCACTCACCTGTAAAATCCACGTTGATAGCGCCTGGTGTTGCTCCACGAAAGAGGGCTCGGTGGCGGGGATCTTCCGGAACAGCAACGGTCTTCTCACCGATGGATTTGCGAAGTCGATTTGTGCGATCTCGGCTCTTGCGGCCCGAAACCCTAGCTATCGGGGAGGCGTTACTTTGCTTGAACACCCGAACAGAACTCAACACGCACGAACGGGAGAAGACTTTGGAAGTGAACAGCAGCCCAGATCAGTTCAGATTGCCTTGAAGCCGTGCACAGCATTTTGGGCCAGATTGAAAGCCCATGGGAGGCCCGCTCCATCGTGGAAGACTGCAGCAGTTACTCCTTAAACACATCCCTTCCGTCAATTTGGCCCACGAACCGAGACAAAACAACCGAGCAGCTGGCGGGTTGCAAAGGCGCACAAAGCCGCGGATCTCTCCCGACCGGATTACCCACCCCCGCACTCTCTCATGTTAATCTTATGTTCGATGTAGAGACTCTATTTTCAGACGTTATATAAGAAATGCCAGCTATATTTTGACCAAAAAAAAAAAAAAAAAAAACTATGGTGTAGAAAGAACTTATTGTTTTTACTAGCATATAATGTGGGTCTCGCATATTTTTAAAATTTAGTTGGCTCGGTCTAATAAATCTAATTGATGCGAGTGCAATAGTTGCACGGACTTTGTACTTTGCACAATATCTCGCATGGAGATCTACTAACAGAGGCAGAATAAAAAAGGAGAGCACATTGAAAGCGAATGAAAGGCGTGAATATGCTAATAGAGGGAGAACCAAATAAAGAGAGCATCTTGAACTGCTACCGCACAAATTGCCTTCTCTTTACGAACGGAGATGCTGAAAATGAACTTGAACAGTGGTTGAAGAAAATGTGTAATTATTTATTTATTTACCTTTTGCCCATACCACAAAGAGGGGCAATTCTATGCTGGTGGGACAACTTCTAAGAATTTTTATTAGAAAGATGGATCAAGTAAGTAAAAAGTCAAGAAATTTACTTTGAGTACGTTTTCGTAAGAAATCAGTAAATTTAATTCAAATTTATTAAATTACAGATTTTATGAACGCTATATCTAGTAAGGAAAATTAACTAAATTCTTGAGGAATTTCATTGCTACACAAAACATATGCTTTATTGTAACTTAATAATAACGTAAAACACGTAATTCTGCAAAAGTCTTTCGGCGATAACTATATAAATGGATCGTGTTAAACAGATCACAGATCCTATCCAAATAGAAAACCTCATAAATAGGGCGTGAGGCATAATTTTAGATAAGTCATCCTAGAGGCTATTGTATTGTGCGTTGCATGGTATCACAGATATGTCCATGCTTATTGTAAATCGAGATAGATCTAACTCAGCTCTTGTGTAACATGAGCAGGGATGCCAAGAGGTTGAAAGCCATGCTGTAGACTAGCTTGCCATACTTTGTCGATGTCGGTGATGGAGTAGCCACACTCATTCTCCTCCCACCCTTCTGCTGCATGGAGTATCCCTGCGACCCGCCATGCGCTCATCACTCTTCGTGGCAACCAGTTCTGCAGTATTACAACAACAGTAAGGAGATTTATACTAGGGTCGCTGTACGTATTCAGCACACGAGAAATCTGCAAATCCAAACGGCTACATGGTGATGTAAGGATTGTGGTTCGGCCAAAGTAGCAATGACACGTGTCACTGGTCTTAACTAGCTGGTGGAATCGATCTTTTTACACTATGAGTTTACTATGAATGTTAGTATGGCAAGTTTTGTATTTTGTAATAAAAGCATATGTTTTCTTCCCTGCAAAAATTATCAAAGCACACTCCCTTCAACAGAATAAATAGAGACTAACTGAAATGGTAATTATACGCCATATCATACCTCACAAGAATGCATATTCTCAAGCGACGGAGGAGCGACCATGGCTGGTGTGTGGCAGTAGAAGCAGTCGCCTCGCAACTTTTTGGGAGGGAATTGCGAGTAGGGTATGAATAGTGTCCCTTTTGGTGCTTTCAACTGATCTTCTTCCGTTATGTCATCTCCAACTACCCATATCTAAAAATTTACTGATCGTTAGTACTCGTTCATGTATATTACCGTGATCATGAACTTCCGATAATTAGTTCTTGTAGCATCATATCGACAAATGTAATAGCAATTAGGGTGGGGTTCCAATTCTTACTAAGAATCCAAATAAAACCCAGAAATGAACACGTTGAATCTTAAAAGTCTATGCACATTGATATTTGAAGTCATTTGCGACTAAGGGCATGATTAATTTACCTTTGGCGCACGGCCACTTTGGAGAAGCAGATTACTGTCGCACTTGTGATTGAATGATTTCTTCAGCATCTTGTACTCATGCTCATGCAGTGTAGCCACCTAATATAAGTTTTATATCATTATTTAAGAAGAGTAGTCAAAGGTAGCGGGCCAAATCAGAAAGACAATAAGTAAAAGATGCCAAGAACAGCCCTCTTATCCTCTTTTTTGTTTATAGGACTTGAATTAACAAATTTGTTGTAAGGTGGCCAATTTCATGCTATCTCCATTATGCTGAAAATTGACAATGTTCACACGTAGATGGAAGAATCATACGTTTTGATCGAAAATTGATAAAACTTTTCGTATGTGTGTTGTAACTAATGTCGATGCTATGTCTATTCTGCTATTGAAGATATAATCTTTTTCCCGATCAGAAAGCTATAATTTGCTGCTGAGAATCAAGTGGAATTTTCTTAATTTATACAATCGTTTATGTACTTTGCCACTGAGAATCCGGTGTCATTTTCTTAGTTAGTTGAGGATATGAATTTTCTTTCCTTTTTTTTGTTAAATAGGAAGTCCTTATAATGAAGATAATATCAATATATTTATGTATTAAACCACCTCATAATCTAACAAATTAAAATTTTAGAATAGTCTGACAAATTATCCTATCAGGAGAATCTAAATTAAAACCTTTTCGAACCCTATATTTCATATGGCAATCGAACATGTTTCTAATTTCGCTTGAATGCTACTCACAAGATGCAGCCCCGACTCCTATAAAAATGAGAGAATTACTTCAAGCATTTTTTGGGGAGCTGCCTTTGAGAATTACTATTTAGATTATTTATTTACCTGGATTCCCCTTTGGCACAAAGCAAGAGCAATGGCATAGGCCACCTTAGTGAGCCTCCCTCTGAAGAGGACTTGGACAGTTCCTTTAGGAATGCTATTGACCACCACAGCCACTGCTAATCCACTCCCATCCACAACTCTCACTTTGAGCTGAGGATGTCTCCCCACATACATCCCGCCATATCCATTCAGCTCCTCTCCCTGCAAATACCAAGTTTTGAGTATACGAGCATGGTTCGACAGGACAATGACAGCAAAAATCCTAATTATTCGAATCTTAAAACTTTTTGTTTTGTGTTTTTAAGTCCTAAAAGTTTCAAATTCATTGCATTAGAGTCCTTTCTTTTAGATTCGTCAATTTTTTAAGCAGGCGAAAATGAAACATGATTTTTGTATTAGTTTTCTAGTCTAATGTGGGCCGTTAATAAATAATGCCACAGTTTTCTGTCCGCTAAACTTAAACGGAGCCAATGATAGGACTAAAATGGACGGTTCTAACAAATTTTAGGATTTAATTTTAAGAAATGAAATTTTAAGAATTTAAAATGCTATTACTGTAATAAGTTTTGGGACTTGCTTTTAGTTGTCCCTTCTTTGAATAATGTTCCTTTTTTTTTTTTGGCGAAAATTCGTGAGATCATCTTCAGTTAATATAATGTCAACCTTTTGAAACTATTCATTGCAAACATTATATCCGAGTTTAAGTTAAGCTTCCGAATGCTCCCACTCCCTCTTTTAAGTATTAAATAATAATTTTGTTGAACCCTAATAAACTTTTATGAGCATATAGACTTTGTCTTGCAAAAGTGTCCATCATGAACCTATCATGATGGAATTTATTATTTCATGAGATGGAAATTATAATGTCATAAGATGCTTGCCTGGTTCAAGAGACCCAAGCACAAAACCTTGGTCCCCTTTTCCTCTGCTTGCATAATGGCTTTCTCAATCAGACCATTGATGGACTCCTTTCCCCATTGCATGGAGTACTAGAAAGAAGATCAAAGAACGATTAATGCAGATGAGAAAATGTCCAAAATTAGAGCACCAAAAACTCTTTAATACGAAACAAAAACCAACTGGGCAGATAAGTAAAATAAAATCTTACTTGAAGGCTATACTTTGGAATTACCCAAGTTTGTAATTTGAGTTTACCGAAGAGATGCCGCTCAACCACAAAAGTGCGCCCATAGATCCAAGTAACCATCATGGACCATAGAGTCACAGGCCAAATCAACCATAGATACCATCTTGATGATTGGTCGGGCCAGGACGCGAGAGACGCGAATCCCACCCGTAGATGATAGATCGACCGGGGAGTTGTAAGATGGGTTAGATGCACGACATCGGGCACTTCCACCTCTCGCTCAAGCGAAGTCTCATGAAGTTTATCAGAGGACTTATCCATTGTTCCATAGATGTAGTCATAAAATGGCATGAACAGGGAGTAGTTAGTCCGGACCTGTGTGTGATGCAATGAGTGAAACCTGGAAAATTAGAATGATGTGATTAGTAATATCATCAATAAGCCAAAAGATTATTTGCATGGTTCTTTCCAAGTATGTCCTATCAACTCTTTTGCTGTATAAACAGAGCTAATAGCCATGTGAAAAAATTTATGTCCATATATTTCTCAATAAGATTCAATTTGATTTTACATATAGATTACAATAAATGTGATTGATTTCATTAGATTGCACGTCCTCCAGTTTCAAACTTGATTATTCTCGAATTTCTCCTCACTAACAAATTGACCCACCATCCTTGCACATGACACTATCTATCCTTGAGATATAGTGACAGTGTTGCTGAAATAAGGACCAGTCCATGTGAGTGAAGTCGCTGAAATAAGAACCAAACAAGTAGCCACATGACGGTCAAGAGCTTGGCTTGATCAGATCAATCAATCAGTCGGTACGATTTGGATCGCAGCGATCATATCTTTAAATGGCTTTATCCAATTTAAGAGGGAATAAAATATTACCCGTATTATATAAGTAATAGGTGTTTATATTTAATCCCCCTTACAAAAAATGTTCATTTCAGTGAAAGTAAAAAGCAAAAAGTGCCTCTGGTTCAATTTTTTAAGCTATTTAAATTATAGGAAAGCTACATTTAAATTTAAATGTCAAATTTTGCATCTTAAGAAAGTTCAAATTTGAATTGTAAAATTTTCAAAATGCGTGCACACAAGAGTTTATTGTAAAATAAATAAGATAGATGGGCGTTGACACTATGTTTAAATGGAAAAAATTGAGAGGTGAGAAATGTGATGTGAAAATAAAATTGTTGAAGAAAATGATTCCATGGAGCTGTTTAGAGCACAAGTTACCGATTCTTTGTTGATTTAATTTTCATTTGTCCAATTTTGATATTCTATAAAGGGTTCCTAATTTATGTTCTTGATAAGAAAAATGGTGGGCTCATTTCTTTTCCACTCAAATTTTTCCTTGGGCCCCTCCAGAACAGGATAATTGAATTTCTCACCTACCTTTTCTTCCTTTCTGCAATCTCCCCTCCACGCCTCCGAAAAACGAGAAATATTCCAAGCACCACATAACCCAAGAACATCGATATGTTCGTCAAAGCAAATGAATCTATTCCACCTACCCCCAAACATAAATCGCCAACCTACCGCGACAACTACTATTGTCCTAAGACCACTACCCAATTTATTGCAGGCCCTCTTAAAACTTCTTCTGTCCCCAAATATTCATTCGGACACATGATCACGTCCATATCCCTTTCCTCACAATCCTTAAAAGGAATGTTTCGATTGTCAAGCTGTCGATGACCCACTTCACCACAGCAATTATTGTATTGGAAATTATGATATTTTTAAAATTAGTTACTCGATATAAGTGTCTTAACACGCTTGCATCCATAATTTTCTTTTGCTCCTAGCAATAATGACACGATAATTTTAAAATTGACACTCGTTTTTTGGAAGTATGGTGTGACAGCATATCGAACACTTAATAGGAACTTAAGTTACGCATTTACTTCCAAGAAGTTATCATATTAGATTGCACAATACGATCTAGGTTAAGACTGAAATATAAATTTAGTTTATAATGATGTGGTCAACTGTCGATGAGGTCATATTCAACATTCAATAATGATTTCTGTCACATAAGTGTGTTTACTAGCTTTGCAAACCAATCTTAATATACTCACTGATGATTGATTACCGTGGTTCAGAGAGCGAGAGGGAGACTTACGAGGGGGTGTACATAAGGTACTTGAGAGGGGGAAAGTATGAGAAGATCCCCTTAGGAATGAGCTCGAAATTGCAGTGCCCCATGTTGTTCATTAGGTCGATAAATGTCACATAGCCAGTGATTGACATGATCGATGCCGTCCCCATCCACACCGTCGTATATTGAGGCATTGCAAACAGTGCGAAGTACGACAAGTGCTCCGCAAATGGATGAATCACAGCTGCAACCAACAAAAAATTTCATTCAGCGACTCATTGGTCTGTACAATTGAACTTAGAGAACATATTGCACATTTGGTTTGATTATGATGCAAGAGATAGTACGACTTCCTACCTAAAAAACGTACAGCAAGGGTGTGTCAAAGTTATTTGTATTGGTTGTTTGAAAAATTCAATCGTTAAGTGGATGGATCGCGATAATTTACATTGCAAACAAAATTTGACGCATCGGCTAATGAACACGTTTTAGTAAAAGAATTTAGTGCATCCAGCATTATCCAAATTAACGAGTTCTTTTCTTCTTCTTTATTTTTTGGTTTTCTACAAGTAGGGTGCATAATTCCAAGAAGAGAAAACAAGTTGCAAAAATCATATGGACTTAAATGTATTTGGAACAATATCACCAATAAGTCCCTCTATTTTTACTGGAAATTCACAATCGTCCAACTAATTCTTTTTTTTTTTTTTTTTTTTTTATGTTCAAAATTGTTCTCTTACATTTTTAAACGTGCCCGATCGTCCTTGAGGCGTTCCTATGACGGATTCTACTGACATGACTTAGCTGGTAAAAATTGTCGATGTGGACTATTTTAGAGAAAGATAAGGTGGAGTGGATATGTGAACTATTATTATTATTATTGGCGTTTTCAAAATGCCCCATATCAACATTAACCATTTTGGCTAAAACCAATGAATTTCATCATCCTCTTTACTTCTCAAGGGCTTCCTCAACTTCAAAACCTCTAGCCGCCCCTTGCACAAGCTCAATCTCTTCTAGTTTGCGGCCTCAAACTTGCGGCCATGGTCGCTCAAGCTTCAAGCTCGCACCAATGGCCACGTGATCTTGAATGTTGTGACGGTGGAGAGCACAGTTGGTGGGCAGCCGAAGAAAAGAGGGAGTACTTAAGATTTGCAGGAGAGGTTTATCTTAAGGTCTGATTGAATACAGTGTAAAATGCACATTTTCATGATCTGAAAATTAGGGCTGGCAAAGAGGATGCATTCACATTATGACAGAGATCCTCCTACCACTTGGACAAGAACAAAGAGTACTATAGGTGCGAAAGATCTGTTGTCATAAGTTCCTAAACATAAGAATAGAAGCAAAGATAATCTCTATATTTAACCAATAAAAGTATGACGGTCTCACTTTAGGAACGAGTTCTGTGTAATAAGATAAAGCTAGGTGAACTGCTTGATCACATGGCTCATGATACTTAAAAGAAAAGGAAACTTGCATACATATCAGATGGACATCATAAACACCCGAAGAGTTGGATCGACACTAGGATACACGTATGACATGGACATCTCCTACTTCCTATTGTAAACTTCATTAATTTTGAGATTAAGATGCTCATATTTAACGAAAGGAGAGAGAGAGAGAGAGAGAGAGAGAGAGAGAGAGAGAGAGAGGTGATGACTTCTTACAGGTAATAGGCTCAGTGACGACGGAGGAGTGATGGTGAGAATGATAGCGGGAGTAGAGATAGTGATGGTGAAGTGCCCTGTGAAGCCAGTAGTAGAGGAACTCCACCGGCCCCATATGAAGCAAAGCTGTGGTTATTACACCGTCAGATCTCCACATCGGCAGGCGAGAACCTCCGGCAAGTGTCATAGCTCCGATGTAGAAGATTAATCCATTGAACAGTATTTGGTCGTCCCTACACAGTGTTTTAACAAATTAAACAAAAAAATAGGAAATGTTTAACAATTACTATATTAGTTCATTCCATGAAATAACAAGGCGTAATTGAAGAAAAACACACGGATAGGCTGTAATAATTTTTTTATGTGTATGGTCGATTCCATTCCTTAATTATAGGATCATGCTAGCTATGTGATGATATGATTACGAGATATTAATGCTCCTTATATTACGACTAGTCTGCTAAATCCATATGCTAAATGATGCAAAAAATTGTAAATTTTCCTATAAATGAGTAACTAATTATATTCAACATCCACCACAACCTACTCATTCATGAAAAGCAAAAAATATCAGATATCTTATTGTCCCACCAAAATTTTAAATCTAGAAAAGTTACGTAAATACTCTATGTGAATCTGTGAGTTGATATCTAAAAATTGTGAATGTTTTACGTACTTAAAAATAATAAAAAATAAAAAATAAATGCTTAGGCACGCTGCAAGGAATGGAATAAAAAAAGTAAAAAATAAAAGCCACAAACTCTTAATGTATAAATTTCAGCTAATTATCTGTGATGAGACATGCAAGCACAAAAACTTCTCTATCCATGTATTAAAGTTAGGGGCTCTTTTCATTTTTCTCTTTTTGTTGATATTATCAACTTGATAAACTCTTGTTATGGTTGAAGAAATTCCAAAAATGGGGTTGCACATAAAAGAAAACGATCTTTAATGATCTTTCTGATCCCTGTTGAGCAAAAAAGATAAGTTATGCTGTTGGGGATGGAAAACAAGATGATCATGAGGGATGAAGGGACTGACCAGTCTCTTTCTCGGTCGACCTGCTCAAATTCAATGCCCTTGTCAACGATCCGGCCATTCCCTTTGGCGTTGCGGTACCGAGACAGAGTTATCCAAATTTGGCTGTGGACCATCCTCCATAACAGAAACGGAAATATTAGGAACGTGGACATGTCTCTCTCTCTTCCATTACTGTTGACAAATACGTAAGTGCTGTGGACCACCCAAGGAGCCAACACCAGGTACTGCACACAGATAGGGGATCGAAGAGCTGTCGTTAATTGAAAATTAGATGCGAGACACGACTGCTTTAGTGCACAATAAAGGGGTGATAACGAATGATCCCAGGATTTGTAGCAAAAAAAGAAAAAAACGATTGATCCTAGGAAGTTGCCTTGATGTTTTCAAGGAAGTTGCCTTATAAGAAGATTTTGTTGCCCTATCTTTTGAGTATGTGCCTCCCACATAGCTTGCAATATCGACCAATTGCTCATTGCTTATATATTCTAGCATCCTAGAGACACGTGCTACGTCGCCTATTCTGCTCAACCACCGGACGAGCATGGGCGAGATAGATTTGAGTACATGGTTGTTGATAACCACGACCCATGTTCTTTTGTTACCTCACATTATCAAACATAGTACTATGTTTGGCCATGAGGCGAGGAAATATTCCTGCCTGGATGAGATCTATGAAATGGATACAGTTATAGTCGTCAATCATGCATGAAATCAAGCTTTGTATGATTCATGTTGGATCTATGTGATCAATGATTATGATTGAATTGATTATTATCAGCTAGGGTTTAAGTTACAGTATTCCATGAGGTGACACAAGCGTGATTAAATATCCCTAGGCGCTGGCCACTGAAGACTAAGCATTTTGGAGCAAAATAAAAATCTTAACCGATGATAATGAGTCTTAGCCTCTTAATAACGAGGAGCTAGTGAAGCATCGGATCGTGCATTAGCAGATCTATATTGACGCACTTTGTTTGCATAAACCTTGACAATAAGCCCAAGTAACTATGCAAAGGGTTGCCGAAGTGCGCAAGTTTTTCTTCGGCATGCATGCGTGAGAGAGAGAGAGAGAGAGAGAGAGAGAGAGTTCACACCTTGAAGCTTCCAAGAGGCTTCCATGGCCAATCAGTAAGGAGTCCTGGTTTAGAGGCCATGATTCACTTCGACACCACCACTCCTCTCTCTCTCTCTCTCTCTCTCTCTCTCTCTCTCTCTCTCTCTCTCTCTGAGTCTCAGCACAGGCTTTGCTCTCGTAGTTGTTGGACCTTATATAATGCTTCTCCGCTATCTGTGGGATCCAGTAGGGTGGAAATTGCATGAATGACACCCGTTGCCTTTAAAGATAAGGGGACGTGGACGCCCACTTTCTGGCTTATAAAGTATATTATTGAATGAATAATGTTGTAAGAGTGTGCTTAGGACAGGAAACAAAGAAAAAAAGGAGGGAATAAAAGTTGGTGTGGACATTATGGAATATTTTCAAATTTTTGTGAGTTATGGAGGAAAAATTTTGTGATTGTGTTTACATGACAGTACATAACGCTCGATGAGGAATAATGCAACTTGAATAATTCATTTAACTTTGTTAAGGGCTTTGTTAGAATATATATATACGTGTTGTGAACCATAAACTTTTGAAAGAGTGGACCCCATAATAATTATTAATTATTAACTATTTGTTTCTAGAACATGCTATTAATCTTACAGTAGATTAAGAATAGTCCTATGAGCATTTCTCATTTGTTTATGATAGGCAAGTGGATACATACTAGCTCTAGAAAAATCATTAATTCTATCCTAAGTAATAACAATTGGGAATTGGTTAATCCTCTATCGAGAAATAAACCAATTGAATGTAAATGGATCTTGAAAAAGAAGTGTAAAGCTAATGGTTTCATTGATAAGTATAAAGCACATCTTATTACCAAAAAGTTACACGAAGAAAGGATTAAACTACTTTGATATTTATACTCCTATAACAAGAATAACATCTGTTGGGATGTGTCGCAACCTACCATTCGAAGTGAGAAGATATTCCTTTAACGGGTAGATATTGGAGTATTTGCTCGTAAAACAGTCCAAGCAAGTGTCCTCAAAAGAGACGGCTTCAAAAGCAACATCTAGTCGGTGGGCCATGCTCGGTTAATTAATTATGAACGTGGGTCCCAAACTTATACCTAGCATGATAGGGGTTTGTTTTAAGTTTTTAGACAACCTAAAAACATTATCTATGAGCCGTTCGTAGCCCCTTTGTTGGGGGCATCTAGAAACCCAATCAAGGATTAGGTCACCTCCCTTGATTTCCACGGAGAACCTCCGGCGAGAGTCATCGCCTCGATGTAGAAGATTAATCCATTGAACAGTGTTTGGTCGTCCTTATACAATGTTTAAACAAATTAAACGAAAAAAAATAAAATGTTTGTTAGCGCCTTTTTGATACCTATGAGTTGGGTTGTTATCAAAGGTGATCAAACAATATTTTACATTTTCGTGCAACGTGAATCCTAATGCTAAGTGATCACACATGGATGGCTCATTCGTGCCATTTCTAAAATAGCTAATTGAAGCATAAAAGAAAACATACAGGTAAATGAAATTGCAGTATGAAGAAATAAGCACCCAACAAAGCATGTAGACAATTAATCTAAGGTCCAGAAAAGTAAACCCGTAACTCGTCGGGTATTTATACAATACGAATTGAAGATCCGAGACATATGTCGGGAAATGAATAGGTACAAATGAATGAAGGTTGGAATGTTTAAGTTACCTAAACATAATAATAGAAGCAAAGATTAATCTCTATATTTAACCAATAAAAGTATGATGGTCTCACTTCAGAAACGAATTCTGTGTAATAAGACAAAGCTAGGTGAAGTGTTGGATCACATGGCTCAGTATACTCACAAGAAAAGGAACACTTGCATACATATCACATGAGCATCATGAACACCTGACGAGTTGGATGGACACTAGGATACGTGTATAGCATAAACATATCCTACTTTCAATTGTAAACTTCATGCATTTTGAGATCAAGATCCTCATATGTAACTAAGCGGGCGGGGGGGGAGAGAGAGAGAGAGAGAGAGGAGCAAAATACAGGTGATGACTTCTTACAGGTAATAGACTCAGTGACGATGGAGGAGATGGTGAGAATGATAGCGGAAGTATAGTGATGGTGAAGTGCCTTGTGAAGCCAGTAGTAGAGGAACCCCACCGGTCCCATATGAAGCAAAGCTGTGGTTATTACACCGTCGGATCTCCACATTGGCAAGCGAGAACCTCCGGCGAGAGTCATCGCCCCGATGTAGAAGATTAATCCATTGAACAGTATTTGGTCGTCCGTATACAATGTTTAAACAAATTAAACGAAAAAAAATAAAATGAAATGCCTGACAATTACTATATTAGTTCATTCCATGAAATAGCAAGACTTATTTGAAGAAAAACACACGGATAGGCTATAATAATTTTTTGGGAATGAGAAGCTCACGGTCACTGTGACACATTAAAGATAACGGTGGCTTGTCCACCACTAATTTTCTCAAGAAAACCACCTGACCTGTTTAACCGGTTTTCTTGAGAAAATAAAATTGGAAACCCTTGCTTGGTTAGATTTTATAAATATGAAGAAAGAAAATCAACATAAGGAAATAAATAATTCTATAGCAAATTGAATACCACAACATAGATAATTACAAATAAAAGAATATTATCACTATCTCAAAAGAAATCATTGATATCACTGAAGACATTTATTAAATTTTAAAAATGACTATTATTTCGCTTATTGTTGACAAAGTTAAATTTGCGAAAAAAATTAATAATCACAAGTAGAAAACATATTATCAATTTTACTCATAAATCATGGCTAAATAGGAGAGAAGTCTTTGATGTGGCATGTTTGAGAGGCGAGCAAGATTGGTGATGTGGCAAAGAAGAAGTGACGAGAAGATATTCTTTTCTTTGGCTTTGACAAATAAGAAAGGGAAATGAGAAGAAAACGGCTCTGTCACTCTCCCAATTGAGATGGAGCATGCTTCACCATAAGTTTTTCCCTAAAATTGTTGTTAAACTATTCCATTTGATAAAAATTTCCAAGAGGCAAAGAACAAATGAAAAGAGAACATAGCTGGGCCAAAAAATAAATTACGAAATAACAAAGAATAAAAAATAAAAAAAAGACAAAATAAGTAATTGGAAGGTGGATATCCCAACTTTTCAAAGGATCTCAAAGAAATTTTTACTTAAAAGAGAAGAGTAGACTCGCCATTAAAATTTTCATACATGCAAGTTGGTAACAAAATGTGATTAACGATGCTAATGTGTAGACAAGACATGTCAACAAGGCAGAACATGGTTGATGCTTTCAATTTTTTCAATCAAAAACTCATATGTTCCAATGAGAAAGAGGAAAGAAATGAGTAGCCACAAATTGAAAGAATAGGGGTTAGTGAACTGAGTTCTTTTTGCCCAAAAACAAAAGTTGGTATTCCAAATCAATGATTTTAAGTAAATTCATCAGTTTGCGTGATGAGACATGCGAGCACAAAAACTTATATATCCATGTATTAAAGTTAGGGCCCTTTTCATTTTTCTCTTTTTGTTGATATTATCAACTCGATAAATTCTTCTTGTGGTCCCCTTTGTTATGGTTGAAGAAACTCCTAAAAAAAGGGGTTGCACACAAAAGTAAACGATCTTTAATGATCTTTCTGATCCCCGTTGAGCAAAAAAGGAAAAAATGTTGTTGGGGGGTGGAAAAGAAGATGGTTATGTGGGATGAAGAGACTGACCAGTCCGGTTCGGTCGACCTGCTCAAATTAAATGCCCTTGTCAACGATCCTGCCATTTCCTCCGGCGTTGCGGTACCGAGACAGAGTTATCCAAATTTGGTTGTGGTCCATCCTCCGTAGCAAAAACGGAAATATCAGGAACGTGGGCAAGTTCCTCTCTTTTCCATTATTGTTGACGAAGACGTAAGTGCTGTGGACCACCCAAGGAGCCAACACCGCGTACGGTACACGGAGAGGGGACAGAAGAGCTGTCTTTAGGACAGATGATCAGCCTTATCAATCGAAAATTAAATGCGAGACACAGGGGTGACAACCAATGATCCCAGGATTTTAGTAACAAAAAAATAAAGAAAGAACGAATGATTTTAGGAAGTTGCCTTGATGTTTTCAAGAAAGTTGCCTTATAAGGATATTTTGTTGCCCTACCTTTCGAGTACGTGTCCCCACAAAGCTTGCAATATCGACCAATTGTTCATTGCTTATCTATTCTAGCATCCTAGAGACGCGTGCTACGTCGCCCATCTGCTCAACTACCCGCTCATTGCTCATCTATTCTGGCATCCTAGAGACACTTGCCACGTCGCCTATTCTGCTCAACCGCCGGACAAGCATGGGCGAGATAGATTTGAGTACATGGTTGTTGATAGCCACGACCCACGTTCTCACATTTTCAAACACACAGAGTCCAATGTAGCACTATGTTTGGCCATAAGGCGAGGAAATATTCCTCCCAGGACGGGATCTATGAATTGGACACAATTATAGTCGTCCATCATACATGAGATCAAGCTATGTATAATTCACGGGATCTATGTGATCGATGATTGTTGTTGGAGGTACTCTTGGAGATACGCTTTTATACTAATTGTTCTAATTGTAAATGGTTTGATTCAATCAATCCATAAAATCAAATATACAGACTATTGATTAGGAAAATGCTATCTTGTATATTTTTTTCCTATTTTTTTGTTCTTCCATTATAAAGGATTTGTAATACATGTACATTGATATAGAGAAATATGATAACAATCCTTCTCCAATATTTTCATCTTCTGTCATGGAATCGGAGCTTCGTTTCTTTCCTGGCCAAGCTTCCGTGTCTCTGGAATTGCCGCTGCCCTGTCCCTGAATTTGTTGTTGCGACTCTTTTTTCTGCAAAACAAATCAGCCCATGGTAGGAATTCATTTGCGACTCTCATTGTGCAAAGTCTTCAGGATTGCCTCCTGTTAGTCTTTCCCTCTAAGTTTTTTGTTGTTGCGAAATACAATCTGCAAAACAAAAATTAGTCCACCGAGTAGGAATCCACGTGCAACTGATATCATCCCATGAAACTTAAACACTAAAAATCTGTGACGGAGGAATCTCACTCACCTCGGAATCAAACGTCGGATCAAGCAGACCCGACTGCATGGGAGATAGTTTCTGCTCAACATCCCGTCGTTTCAACTCCTGTTCCGATTCAGTATCATGGCCCGGTCCAGTGGCCACCGGTCCACTGGTTTCTTGTTCAAGGTCAATGGGCCGCCGGGCCAAATCAATCATGGGCCCAACATGGTCCACTAGGAGAAGGAGGAGCACCAGGTATAGGAGCCCAGCCCAATAGAGATGGCCCAAGCTGGATGTCATCGAGCCAGAGACCAGAACCGAATCTAGTGGGTCTGGGAACAAATCCCTACCTACGGTATCAACTCGGTTTCCAACTCGGGATCATGCCCTTCGTTCTTTCAGCTGGCAGTGGCCGTTTGGAGCTCAGTACATGTCACCGGCCATCGGTCCAAAACTGCAGATCATCACCTTACAACTCACTGGACTGTTCGAACAAAAAAAAATTCACTGGACCGAACAACTATACAGCATGGGCTCAAGACTTTTGGCGAGCATTGGTGACAAAGGATAAAGATGGGTTCCTTGATGGAACCGTAGGACTTTCGACCACTGAACGATTGTAGCTATACTAGTGTAAATGAAATCAGCTCGTGTGGACTTGGATCAGAAATTGCTTGAGTCCTGAGATCGTCGCCAGGCTCCCACCAACCGGAGACTCGAAAACCATGTAGGACAATATCTGAGAAATGTATGGGAAACAAGATAGAAGGCTGAAGGTGGAGCCAGGGGATGCAAAACGGACTAACTGAGGGTGGCGTAAGGGAAAATATGTTCTTCAAACACAACATGACAAGAGATAAAGAGAAGTTTGCTAACTGGTTGAAACATTTGTAAACACTTTGCGTTGAGCTATAATCGAGGAAAATACATAGATGATGTCATGCCCCGATCCTCGGGCGCGTGCCCATCCCTCGGTGGTTGATAAAAAATGCGACATCCTAGGATGCATCACCGACCCATTCCTTTTATTGCACATGCGGAAGCGAATTAAACACCCTTGACAACAAACATCATGAGATAGGAAAGCAAGACAATCACATCAAACCAAACACCTTTATAAACAAATTGAGATTATAAACAAAGGTTTACAAAAGATTGACTTTCAAAAATGAACTGTCCCACGACCTACTAGTCGGACACGTTCACCGATCCTTCGAATTCCACCGGCTTCGAGGGCACCGGGTCCTCTACAGATCCATCAGGAGGGTTAGCTGCACCCTCGCCAAAAGTGGCATCGACAACCACCGCGGGAATCTCAAAACCCTGGAGGGGACCCACCCTATATCCATTGAGTCAATGGCAGAACCACGTCCTGAATTGATGATGTACCCTCTCAAGTAGGCCATTGTCGACCTAGACAATGGTCACGATCAATTCATAGACCCAATGACTACTGGGGAATCGAACATTTATCCTTCACTCAATAATAGCCCGCGGCTATCCAAAACGTTTCGGAGGAATTGCCATATAAGGACCTGAAAATATTGAGCACACGACGGGGTGAGACAATGTCTCAATAAGTCCACCCCTTAAACTCCGACTAGAAAGGAAATACGCCTAAGGGCATCCTAACCACGTAGCCACACAATCATAGAGACTTACCTCATCTCAGATTCTTCCTGCATGTCAGCACAGTTTATATACCCAACCATATGCACTAATCAAACTTAAACAATTGCAATGCCATCACTTTCATCTCAATAAACACAAGGGGTCCCGATTATTATGCCAAATCATTATGACACATTCCATTTCATGCCACACAATTTTGTTCCATAATCCGGCGTGTCAATTTCACTCCGCATGCGTTCCAATTGTTAATCACAGCTACACACGGGCGCAGCTTACTCAAAGTTTGGCGGTCTTCTGGCATAGCCGGACATTGTCTTGCCTCACCGAGCATGGCAACATCACTACGTTGACGGATTTCTATAAATGAGTATTGGTCCAACCTCTACTGTGACTAGCATCAATTGGTAAGGCATCCCATATAAGGGCACGTCTAGCTCAACAGCTCGAACCGGGTTCTCATAACAATTCATGCACTCATCTAATTCTCGACCAAGACATCGTGCTTTGCACCCAAATGTCCTAATTAAAATAACGTACTAGGCTCATTTTCTTCGTATTAAAAACACACGGCGAAAATAATTGTGTGTGGGTATATGGTCAATTTGAACAAGAAAAACGGATACCATTCCTTTTCAAATCTCACTATTTGATATAATATTTAAAACCATTTTCGGTGTCAAAACCCGACACCCGGTAATTTTTAAATAATTACCAAAATTTCCAAATTTTGAATTAAATATTCAAAATTACAATCACCACTTACTTTTCACAATTTAACACTCAATTGCAGAAATTAAGCACATCATTGCAATTAGCATGAAATTCCGGTCCTTTGGCTATCCCGATATAATTTTTAGAAAATATTAAATAATTAAATAAATTCCAAAATTAATTAAATAATTCAATTTAAATGCAATAAATAGTAACTTAGGCCAGAAATGCTAATCTAACTGTCTAAACGAGCCTTAATTTATCTAATCTAACCATCTAATATGCATAATTGAAAAATTAAACCACTAATCTAATCTAACTAACCACCGAATCCCTAATTAACCTTAGTTGCAAGTTCGAACAAAATTTAAATTTTCCTAAGAATCGCAAAAATTCACAACAACAAATACAATCATAGTAAAAAAAAAAAAAAAAAAGATTTAGGAAATTTTTTTCTCCCCCAAACTTGAATAAAGGATTGCCTCAATATGAAAAAGAAAAATAGGAACAAGAAAACTTCCCTTGTTGTAAGTTGTGTCTAATGATGGCCTTGATGACTAAACTCCTGGAATGTAGTCCCTCTAGAAAGAAAATTAACCTAGATAAAACAAAGAAAAATTAATCTTTTTTTTTTTGGTGAAAAATAAACTTAAGTATAAATGAAGAAACATAATGAAAATGATTGGGTTGCCTCCTAAGAAGCACTTGTTTTATAGTTTTCAGCCAAACTATCTTAGATGTCGCTATTTTGGAGGATGAAGTTCAATGGTGGTCTTCTACTTGTTGTAATCACCTTCGAAGTACGACTTCAAACATTAACCATTCACCTTGAATGTGCCCCCGGTATCATGCGCAATTTTAACAATTCCGTATGAGAATACTTGTGTGATTATGAAAGGACCAGACCATTGAGACCGCAACTTTCCTAGAAAAAGTTTAAGATGAGAATTATAAAGTAAAACTTTTTGACCAATTTCGAACTCTCTTTTGAATATTTGCTTGTTATGCCCTTTTTCTTTTGTATAAGTTAGAATTTTCATTGGCCATATTGCAAAATTCATCCAATTCCTTCAGTTGTAACAATTTTTCTTCACCTGCAGATTGCATATCAAAATTCAAAAATTTTAATGCCCAATATGCTTTCTGTTAGTAAGTGATAAGCCTTCCTAAACACAAGCCTAAAAGGAGACATCCCAATTGGGTTTTTGAACACTATCCTATAAGCCCAAAGGGAATCATGAAGTTTCATTGACAAATCTTTCCTAGTGGCATTCACTGTTTTTTTCTAAAATGCTCTTAATTTCCCTATTTGAATTCTCTATTTGACCACTAATCTAAGGATGATATGGAATTGTGACCTTATGGGTGACTCTATTCTTATTCAAAAGTGCTTCAAACTATTTGTTGTAAAAATGTGTCCCCCTATCACTTATGATTGCCTTAGGAGTGCCGAATCGGGTAAAGATATATTTTTCAAGAATTTGACTACAACCTTAACATTATTTATTGGCAATGCAATGTTGCGACTTCTACTATCTTAGGCATATACTTCATAGCCACTAAAATGTATAAATTCCCATGAGAAGGTGTAAAGGGTCTCATTAAATCAATACCCCAAATATCAAATAATTTACTCACAATAATGTTGTTTAAAGGCTCAATCAGCTTTGATTCTGTTTCTAGATATTTTATGCCTAAGTACTATTCCTTTATGCACCATAAAGTGACACTTTTTCCAATTCAAAACAAGGTTAGTCTCCTCACATCTTTATAAGACCAAAGAAAAATTATTTAAGCATGAATCAAATGATAAGACAAAAACGGAAAATCATCCATGAAAATCTCAATATGTTTTTCAACCATATGAAAAAAAATAGCCATCATGCATATTTGAAAAGTAGCTAGTGTATTTCAAAGACCAATATGCATTCTTTTAAAAGTAAAGGTACCATAGAGGCAAGTGAAAAGGTACCATAGAGGCAAGTGAAAGTCTTTTCTCTTGATCTTCTGGTATAATAAGAATCTAATTATACCTGAAAAATCCATCAAGAAAGTAATAAAACTCATGTCCTAAAAGTCTTTCCAACATTTGATCAATAAATGGTTAAGGAAAGTGAATTTTTCTAGTGGCATCATTCAATTTTTTATAACCCATACACACACACCCCACCCAGTAAATGTTCTAATTGGAATCAATTCATTATTGTTGTTTTTCCGAACAGTCATGCCTTCTTTCTTCGGCACAACTTGCATAGGACTTGCCCAGGAACTATTAGAGATAGGATAGATGATCCCTGCATCAAGTAACTTAATTACGTCAGCTTTCACTACTTCTTGCATCTTCAGGTTCAAACACCTTTGAGGTTGGATAGTGAACTTGTATTGTTCTTCCATCAGAATTTTGTGCATGCAAAGTGAATGGCTAATTCTCTTATTATCAACTATTTTTCATCCAATTGCACCCTTATGCTCTCTCAACACTCTGAGCAGTTTCACCTCCATTAAATATGTCAAAGAAGAAGATATAATTACTAGCAAAGAAGAAACTCCATTAAATGAGCATATTTCAAATGAGAAGATAAGGGTTTGAGTTCAAGAATTGGAAGCTCTTCAATTGATAGTTTAGGCTTTATTATGTGTTGTCCCAACTCCTCAAACTTAATTGTCTTTTGCCTTGAATATGGTGGAATTGTCTTCATAAAATTTGCATAGTCTTTTATCTCCTCATTCTCAATTTCTTTGTCCTTTGGTCGAACTAGACATACTTCAAGTAGATCTTCAAAAATATTTTGTTGAAAAACCTAGTTCACCAATTGTCAATTGTCTCAATTCTAAAAGAAGAATCATCATCATAGGGATATATCATTGCCTTAAAAAATTAAAGGAAATAAGATCATCCTGAACTCTAAAAATCAACTTCCCTTGTTGTACATTAATAAGGGCTCTTCTTGTTGCTAGAAAAGTGTCGCGACTTGATCTTGCCGCCCTTGATCCCTCTTGCCAAGAAAAGGAAATGGGGGAAAAGGTTCGGTTTAAGAGTACTCGATCACGAGAGTTCCTTCACGGTTTGCGTTCCAAAAAGACGCCATCATGTCTTCTTTTGGGTCAAGCCTTTTGTGAGTTCCCTCCACGAGAACGTGAGCTCTCCGAAGCTCGTATCCTGCATAACAGCAGAGTGTCGCAATCCATACCCACACGGGCGACACACCTCGGGAGAAAAGGTCGGGTGTGGATATTGAATTTTAGGGTACCTTTACCATGGTAGCCCTCTCGATAGTACGCTTCGCCCATAAGGATGACATCACTTCATCTTTTGGGGTACTCCCACATCAAGTATGCTAAACCGTGGTGAGTTTTATTGAAACTCGTACCTTGCACAATGGGTTCATTTTTATGGTCTAGTTATTTATAACAACCTAAAAATAAGATGGGAGTCGCCACTAGCCTCATTTTTAGGGGTTGGCTCAAAACCCAATTGAGGGTGGGGAGTGTTCCCTTGATTTCTACGCAACCAAATATCGAGGTCTGGGGACTTGGGTTAAGTCAATATTTCTATTAGCGTCCTTTCGGTACCTAAACAGTATATTGTGTTTACCTAACGTGTCCATGTATTTCTTCTTACATTTTTGAGATCGTTGGTCCTAAACTAAGTGATCATGCATGGTTGATCGTTTTCATACTAATCTATCTCTAAGAAAAATGAGAAAAAAAAAAAAGCAATCAATGGAATTGAAATTATCAAACAGTAAGTAAACTATCAAGGAAAGCTGTAAATCTACCATGCAATCCTAAAATATATAAAAGAGAAAAACAATTTAAAATAAGATAAGAAGAAGAGAGAACTTGCAACTCGTCGGGCTTTATACAACAAAAAGAACCCGAGGCATATATTGGAAAAATATATAGTACATGATAATGGTCGGAATGGATATCGACATCCATCGTCTTCGCGTTTTCTCCACCTTCGAAGTTCTAATCTAAAGCTAGTCTAAAAAATCTATAACTAAGTGCATACAATAGAAAGAGATAAACATACACATCAAAACAGACAAAAACATGAGTTCATGTCAAGAACAATCACTTGAAGAAATTTCAATGTGAAAATCAGATTTTGGGGCCTCAGGGTCAGCCTTTGTCTTTCATACATGGGTCCCACTAGGACAACTACCCAATCCATTTTTTGACTTATAACCGTTATCGACTAATTGTGTTCTCACATGGGCAATAACATTTATAAGTCTCCTAACCAAGCAATCTATGTGATTCCAAGGTTTTTCCTCGATATCATGCATCAACCTTACCATTTATCTAAAAGTCACATGCATTGCAGAAATTAAATATGCATGCATGTCTTTTAGACCTTGTTTCCCAACCAATCAAGTAAGAAAGTGAACTGTTGACGGGTCATTTATTACCAAAAGCATGCACCAATCGCAAACACAAGCACTTCTAAATGAATGACGTGATTGTATGCATGAAGGGTATGTGTGATGTGTCAAAGACATATTTTTAAATCATATATGAAAAGTTTTGACACAAAGTGATGTCTTGGCTATAAAATGCATTCAATTGCCAAAACTAGCTCGGGGCTTGCATAAATGCACTCACAAGCATCACAAGTATTTTGAATAAAATTCAAATTGTAACTTTCATGATATCAAATCAAGATTTTAAAAAGGTTTGAAAATATTTAGAATTAAAGAATATCTAGATTATGAAACACATTCAATTGCCAAGGCTAACCTGGGGCTCACATAAATGCACTCACAAGCATCATAGGCATTTTGAATATGATCTAAACCACGATTTTTCCTTAAGCCAAATCAAGCTTTGGAAAAGAATCTCTTAGAAATTGTTTTTGGGAAACATCACATGTACCAAAGTATTTTTTTTTTTAAATTGATTTGAAAAGACAATTCGTCGAAAATCATTTAACAACGAATATCGAAGTATTTAGAGTGACTTTTATGAAGATGGGATGACCTAGGTTCATGCACAAACTAACCTAGAAAGTTTATTTAAACAATTGTAATCATGTTCATATCAGAAAATTTCAGAACAAGCATGTAAAGACAGCAAAATTGGGCAATACTTAATGACAATTTGGCAATGACAAAATTTCCTAACATGCACAACAGGATAACAAACAATTTTGTGAAGAAAATTTTCCTAATGGAGCTATACATGATTTTACAAAAATCAAACGACAAGCAACAGCTTGTCAGAAAATTGTCAAAACGGTAGGACACTTAACCAATATAACAATGATTTATCCTATTAAAACAAGTCTAAAAATCACAAAATTGATTCACAACATAGCCAACATGACGAAATTTTTTTTTTAATTAGGAGGTCAAGTACATAATCCTAATAGAAAAATGGAACAAAAATATCAAATTTCTGTCCAAATAGGGGTCCAAATTTGATCCTACGTCCAAACTCTAATCTAATTTTGAAAAAATAGAAAGTAGTCCAAATGATGAGCGATCTGCATGAAATTAGTGGCATTGGAAACCTCTAAGTATGCCTTTTGACTTCCTAAAAGGGCTCGAGTCCAAACTAGGTCAAATTGGTACTCTAAGATCAAGATTTCTAAAGGTGCGCATATTAGTAACTAAAAGCCAGAACACAAACATGCATTAATAAATCTCAAAACCATGCATGTAATGCACAAATGGCATGAAAAAGCCACATACGATATAAAATTAGATGTGACAAATAATTGGGGTGATCATCTAACCCTAAATAGACATGGGAAAATGTCATACAATTCGATCACAATAGGATATGATTCAAAATTCATGATGAAATACTTGAAGGTTTCTAGGTAAACATGCGCTCTTAAGGTACACATTAATCATGCAAAATGACAATCAAATGCAATGAAGTGAACATGTACTCAAACCTTATAACATGTAGTTTTAAGTGTCAAGAAGACATTATCGCAAAGTTTAGTCTCTAATTGTCTCAAACAAGCATGGTAAGATGTATATATGATAAGATTTTATTTCAGCATTAACTTCACAGAACGTGCATGATTACAACTATCTCAAGACATGCAAAAATCTTATGAAAAATCCGACATATAGAGCATGCAATGATGAATGTTTCTTGTTAGGGGTTTGAAACCCAAATTTCATTGCCTAAATCGCAACAAAAATGAAAAAAAAAAAAAGAAGAAGAAGAAAATGCACATTTAGACTATGTACCACTACAGCACATTTTAACCTTAACTCATGCAATTGACTCACTTGCCAACGTCAAGACTTTGCAAAACATACATCAATTGAACATATGTATCATATATTTAAACTTTTACGAAGGATTTGAGACCAAATAAGCGCATTAGGGGACTCGATTTTATCAAAACAGAATTCGGATCAATGCATGGCATACTGTCCTACGTATAGATCTAAGCAATTTTGACCTAGTTAAACATATCCAAAAATTCTGAAAAAATTACAAAATTTTTTCCACATAATTATGAACAAATTTCATGAGAAACGGTTCCTCCAAAACTCAACATATAAATTATTACAAAAATGACAAAATCAGATATCAATACGGAACAAACTAACCTAGGCTTGGATCTGAGTAAATTTGACCGAGTTAAGCACATCCAAAAATCACAAAAAAAAAAATTATAAAACATGCATGAAATGATTTGGAACAAAAAATGTGAAGGAAATATTGTCTAGAAATCATCACAAGAGGCTATAGAAATATAGTAAAATCTCATTTTGGAACAAGAACAAAACCGAAAATCCACTTAAACTACTGCAGAATTACTCATCTTCAGAAGTATTTTTTGAGGGTCAAACGACACTCGATTGGGGTATACAACCTATTGATACGAAGCTTGAGATGTGTATTATCTAAGCCTAAGAGGACTCAAGTTGAAATGAGGTCATTTCAAACCTCGTTTTTGCCAAAATAGTAGATCAGTTGTATGGCTATGAAATTGCAAATTCAAGCAAAATCATTCAAGTTCATCATCCACATTCAAGCTTCAGCAACTCTTGATATATATCCTCAATATTGAACCCTAGCCCCGACTGGCTAATCTGGCCTCGCTTTATGGGGTTCGAGATCGAAAAATTACTTTTTGATGTGGTTTTTCCCGATTTCGGTCGCAATTGAATAGAGTTTTTGCCGGAATTTTGATTGAATCTTCAATTGCGGAAGTGGATCCAACAACTCCCTTCCTAACCACTGAAATAATGCACACTACATGCACATAGATATTAACCAGGCACTTTTTATTTATATATACTGGATGGACATCGTTCGTTGGTGCATCAAAAGCCAAAGTTCTCTATATTGGCTATATCAAAAAATAACTAGATCAACATTTTCCATTAGCTATTCACATGTCATCCATCAACAAGTGCCGGTGTCCGAAAATTCACTGCTAACTTCACGTCCTCGGTCACTCTACTCCGCTTGAGCCTCCATCATCGTCTTCTGGCGGCGGTGGCATCTTTATCACTCTGTAATATGTTAGCCCCCACGAGGAGTGAGTACAACTACTCAGCAGTCAAAGTTCTACTAAACTATATTACACAAAACTATCATCATTTGAGTCCATGCAATACAAAACAAGGCACACAACCAAAACAATGAGTATGCATAAGTTTAAAAGAATCTCAAATAGCATAGCACAATGAAACATGTAGATGTTTAAAACTCATTTTGTTTAAAACTCAGTTTATCATGACTCACCACCACCATCTTCTGTACCAATGTTTGCATCCCTCCAAGCATATCGCACCCAACCTGGCATCACGAAGTCCTCCGGTTCCATATTTCAGTCACTGAGCATCCGGAGTGTGTTACATTACACCTCTAGGCATCTTGCACCCCACTTGGCATCATGAGGAATCTTCGGGGCTCACCATGACAATGATGTCCCCTACCCTTCGGAACGTGTATCGTCATACATCCGGGCATCCTGACACCTGGGGAACCTATAGGGCTCACCAGTCCCAAGGCATCCAGAGGCATTGCCACTACGATCCTCCAGGCAACCTGATGCTCGGGGCATCATCGTCCTGAGGGTCCGACGGCATCAATAACACATCAACCATGGTGTAGCAGTCAAACCATTTTAAATGCCAAAACGTTCCTGTACCGACAATATGTGAAAATTGCTTTGATTTCAAAATCCAACGAAATCTTAATGGCGTATCAAATCCCTGTCGGTAAAATCTTTCATAAAGTGCAAAGTTCTAATACCAGAATAAATCGAAGAAGTTTTCTATCGTTCCACCCCAATCAAAATCCGAAATTTACAGGCGTGGACTTAAAACATTTTCATGTTTCAAAACTTGGAATGTACAAGTGATGATTTTCACCAAAACCATAAGCATTTCTTGAAGTATTGAAAACCACAGTTCAGTGGGTCGATAATATCGGTCCCAACGTGAAGATTTTTGAATCTAAAAACTTTGAAATACCAAAACTGTAAGGCTTTCTTGGAATACCGAAATTGACACATCGGTGAGTCATCAAATCGGTCCCGACCTTAAGATTTTCAATGTACTTTGCACGTAAAATCTTAGAGCTTTGAAAACATTAAAAATCAGTACATACATAGGCGCCGAATTCACACTCAACCACAATGGATATGAAATCCATTATCAAATAGCTCAAAATCAATTCGGCAACTTCCAAGTTCACACTTTAGCACGAGTATTCAAAACAACGTTAGTTTACGGAACACACTTCACCAAATGACGACGTAATTCACGTCCTATAGGTTAGTAGATATTAACTTGTCTACGATTTGGTGGTGTCCACGGAGAGACAACCCGTGAACTTCGGCTGCGGATGCGGTTGGGGAACAGTGGTGAGGAAGCTGGTGACGTTGGTTGGCTGTGGTCAGCCGTGGGCGACCCAACAGCGATGAGGAAAGCTCGGGGCGCGGCGAGTAAGCCGGTGATGCGGCGGTCGAAGGCAGCGAGACACACGCGAGAGAAGGGCAGGGAACCAGCGGCAATGATGGAGAGAGTTGCGGTTTCTCTCCCTCTCTCTCTCTCTCTCTCTCTCTCTCGTTGCCGTTTTGTTGACAAAACCGGTCAACATTTCTTGGGATTCCACAGCTGCTCGAGCAAGGGACAAGTGGGAGTGTCGTGGTCGTCATCCGGATTCTCCTCCGCCAGCGCACGAAGGCTGATGCGTGGCTACCGCTGGTCAGCTCCTCTCCATGCAGTGAACGTGGCAGCAGGGTCAACCTTGCATCTATGCAGGACGTGGCTGCTCCTTCAGTCAGCACTTCCTCTTTTGTTGACAATTGAGAAGACGTGGCTGCTTGGTCGAGTATTTTTCTCTTGGTTGACCGGTTGAAGGGAAAGAAGACGTGGCTGTGGCACGGCCACTTCTTGGTCAATTGTTCCTCTTTAATTGACCATCAAATGGATGTGGCTGCATGGTCATTTAAGTCGATGGTCTTCGTGTCTTCATGCAAGAGAATAGATGGACGTGGCTTTGTTTAGTTGACTCTTGAGTCAACTAAATGAAATCACGATGGCAGCAATTAGAGAGGACAACACCGACTTGCACGTCTTCATCTCTGCATGAAGAAAGCGCTGCGGACGTACGCATGGCCGCTGCATGCTACGGGTCTTCGGTGGTTGATTTGCGAGGCCACTCAGGATTAACGTGTCTTCATAGCCGACCGCATTAAGCGAGAAAATTGGACGAGGAGCTATCACAAGAACGTGACAAAATGTGACGGTTCATTACGGCGAGTGTGGTGATGAAACGGGGTCGTAATTGGTGCTAACGACGTAGTCCGATGACAAATTTGTCAACTCATCTTGGACAGTTACATATTCGAGGTCCGACGAAATCCAGATGTCACAAATCTCCCCTCCTTAGAGAATTTCATCCTTGAAATTGTACGTCTCTTACATCTCTTTGAAAAGATGAGGGTACCTTTGCCTCATTTCCTTTTTGCTTTCCCACGTCCTTTTCCACGTTGTGGCGTCACCCTAAGACCTTAACTAGCGGAATTTTCTTCATTTGGAGAATTTTCTCCTTCCGATCCAGTACCTGGATCGGCTCTTCCATGTACCTCACTTGCTTATCCACTTTGATGGCTTCATGATCAAGTATGTGAGCAGGGTCGAGCTGATACTTCCTCGACATCAACACATGGAAAACATCAAGCGGATTTGTCAATTTAAGAGGCAATGCCAACCAACAAGCTACATCCCCTACCTTTTCGAGGATCTCAAAAGGTCAAACAAATCTAGGGCTTAACCTACCCTTTGTCCCGAATCGTGATATTCCCTTCATCGGGGATACCTTTAGGAATACGTGATCTCCTATGCCAAATTCTAAGGGTCTTCTACACTTATCCACGTAGCTTTTCTTTCACCTAGTTCATTCCAACAAGCAAGAATTCTACAAGCTTAACCATGCTTCCGTTGCGTCACTCTAATAAATTATCTCAGAAACATTGCCCTTCCAGTTCAGTGCATAGTTCGGTTCAATCTTGCCCCCTTTTGTCATCCTAGAAGCCTGCTAGGAGCCACTCCTTACTTAGGCGCTCTGGCCTTGGCATTCACTCCCTGCCCTCATCAGATCGGGTCGTTACAGGTCAACCAACTTTCGCCTGGTTTGAACCCGAACTACACATCTGATGAAGGGGTCTCGTTTCAATAGGGACTAACTCACAGAGATATTATCTGCTTGGCCTATCCCATACTAAGCCTCATGGTTTTATCCTTTGGCGCATGGCTAAGTACTATCCCAGTAGATCATCCATCCTAGTCCATTGCTTATGGAGTCAGTCCATTCATACAATGACGTCAAAGTCATACATAACTATCACTACCAAGTCCATTCCCAGATTTCGTCCCCCTATAGTTATCTTGTACTTCTCACATACTAACGTGGGCAACACCATGTTCTTCAGCGGTGTAGAAATATGAAAAGGCATATCTGAAGATTTGGTTCCTATTTCTCCCAATCGTCTATATCTCTCAGACACAAATGAATGCGTGGCACTTGTGTCAAATAACACATATGCCTTCTTATCATTTATAGAAATCATACCTGGGTTAATGTTTTTGGAAGCTTCCACTTCCTCCTAGGTGATCGTGTACACCCTTTCTTGTGCCGGTGATCTTTGTGATTTTCCTTGTGAAGGTGGTCCACCTACACATTGTTGCACTTGTCACACCGAGTTAGCATTCGGTTGTGATCCTTCTCGTGGACAATCTCTCCTAAAGTGACCTCTCTATCCACAACCAAAACATTTCAGTTGATCATTACGAGGTCCTGGTCCATGTTGTCTACCACACCTTTGGCAAAAGTTGTCTTGATACGACACTTTTCCTAGAGCCTGACCACTCTTGGTCTTTTCAAAAGTTCTAAAATTTCGCTTTTTCTTAGAATCCCAAGGTGGTTCTCGGGTTAGATAGGATCTCTTACCTTGTCAGGTATCACTCAATGTCAGTTGCCTTCTTGATTCCATTTGCTCCTTTATCCCTTCTTGTTCTACAAGTTGTGCCCGTTCATAAATTTCTCTATAATCTCTCATATTTAGGGGCATTAGTTGCCTCCTAATATCCGTCCTCAAGCCTTTCAGAAATCTCTTAGCCTTTTCCTCTCAATCCTCTATCAATCTAGGGGTATATCTGGACAGCTCAGAAAATTTCACTTCTTACTGGTCTACCGTCAACTCCTTTTGTTCTAATTGAAAAAATTCAGTAATTTTCTTATCTCTAGCACAATCAGAAAAATGCTTTCTATTGAAAGCTTTAACAAACTCATCATAGTTTTCAGCAGTACCAGGTGGAAAAATCGTGTCCTTAGAAGCTCTCCACCAATGCTTAGCATTTCCCTCCAATTGGTACTCTGCCAAAGTTATCTTTTCAGTGTCATTGCAGTTCAACAACTGGAAAATCTTTTCTATCCCATCGATCCATTGTTCCGCCTCCTCGGGACTTCCCATTCCAGTAAACTTAGGTGGTTTCAACTTCAAAAATTGTTTCATCAGTCCTTGAGTATGGAGTTCTACTTCGGGTTGTTGCTGTTGTTGTTGAGCTTGTCTTTCCATTAAAATTCCTATATTAGCCAATGCCTGCAGGATGTCCTTCATTTGGGGTTCTGCCCTTAAAGCTGTAGCTTCAGTCCTTGATGGAGGAGAACTCCCAGTTCGTACCATGACTTTCCTTCAGGTCATTTAGCACTTATTTCAGGAACAATTAGTGACTTAGTGTCACTAATTAGCTAAGATAGAAAAGTAACGTTCACACGTTACTGTGATCACATAAGTAACATAAATATGTTACTAAAGCATGCACAGGTAACTCGCAATTGTTACCAGTAGTCTACTAGTGAAAATCAATCACCTGTTATTTGCAGTTAGTCAACTATCCCTAAAAAGTGCCTTATCTTGTGCATCATTATATCCTCCTTTCCTACTAATACACCTTATCACTCCAGATAAAACCATAGCTCTAATACCATTACTTGTGATGCCTCTTGACGGCCCCCAATCCGTTAGGGTCACCATGGTGTTTCCTTATCCTAGATGTCCTTTATTATGATACTATTGGATTTTGGTGAATCCTTGAGTTTGGGGGTCTATCACATTTTTCATTGGTCCTTGCGCTATATCATGGCGGAAGTGGATCGAACAACTCCCTTCCTAAACACTGAACTGATGCACACTAGATACACATAGATAATAACCAGGCATTTTTTATTTACATGTGCTGGATGGACATCATTAGTCAGTACATCAAAAGCCAAAGTTCTCTATATTGGCTATATCCAAAAATAACTAGACCGACATTTTCCATTAGCTATTCACATGTCGTCCATCAGCAAGTGCCGGTGTCCAAAAATTCACTGCTGACCTCACGTCCTCGGTCACTCTACTCCGCTTGAGCCTCCATCATTGTCCTCTGGTGGCGGTGGCATCTTTATCACTCTGTAATATGTTAGCCCCCACGAGGGGTGAGTACAACTACTCAGCAATCAAAGATCTACTAAACTATATTACATGAAACTATCATCATCTGATTCCATGCAATCCAAAACAGGGCACACAACCAAAGCAATGAGTATGCATAAGTTTAAAAGAATCTCAAACAGCACAATACAATGAAACATGTAGATGTTTAAAACTCAATTTATCATGACTCACTACCACCATCTTCCATACCAATGTTTGCATCCCTCCACGCATATCGCCCCCAACCTGGCATCACGAAGTCCTCCGATTCCATATTTCAATCACCGGGCATCCGAAGCGTGTTACGTTACACCTCCAGGCAACTTGCACCCCACCTAGCATCACGAGGAACCTCCAAGGGTCACCTTGACAATGATGTCCCCTACCCTTCAGAATGTGTATCGTCATACATCCGGGCATCCCGACACCCAGGAAACCTCTAGGGCTCACCAGTCCCAAGGTGTCCAGAGGCATTACCACTACAATCCTCCAGGCAACCCGACGCCCGAGGCATCGTTGTCCTGAGGGTCCGACGGCATCAATAACACATCAACCATGGCGTAGTAGTCAAACCATTTTAAATGCCAAAATGTTCCTGTATCAACAATATGTGAAAATTGCTTTGATTTCAAAATCCGATGAAATCTTAACGGTGTATCAAATCCCTGTTGGTAAAATCTTTCATAAAGTCCAGAGTTCGAATACCAAAATAAATCGAAGATGCTTTCTATCGTTCCAGCCCGATCAAAATCTGAAATTTATAGGTGTGGACTTAAAACATTTTCACATTTCAAAACTTGGAATGTACGAGTGATGATTTTCACTAAAACCATAAGCATTTCTTGAAGTATTGAAAACCACAGTTCAGTGGGTCAATAATATCGGTCTTGACGTGAAGATTTTTGAAACTAAAAACTTTGAAATACCAAAACCGTAAGCCTTTCTTGAAATACTAAAATCGATGCATCGGTGAGTCATCAAACTCGGTCCTGACCTTAAGATTTTCAAAGTAGTTTGCATGTAAAATCTTAGAACTTTGAAAACATTAAAAATTAGTACATACATAGGCGCCAAATTCACACTCAACCATAATAGATATGAAATCCATTATCAAATAGCTCAAAATCAATTCGGCAACTTCCGAGTTCACACTGTAGCGCAAGTATTCAAAACAACGTTAGTTTACAGAACACACTTCACCAAACGACAATGTGATTCACGTCGTATAGGTTAGTAGATATTAACTTGCCTTCGATTTGGTGGTGTTGACGGCGAGACAACCCTTGAACTTCGGCTGTGGACGTGGTTGAGGAACAGTGGTGAGGAAGCTGGTGACGTTGGTGGTTGGCTGTGGTCGGCTGTGGGCGACCCAACAGTGATGAGGAAAGCTCGAGGCGCGGCGAGTAAGCCGGTGATGCGGCGGTTGAAGGCAGCTAGACACACGCGAGAGAAGGGCGGGGAACCAGCGGCAATGATGGAGAGAAAGTTGCAGTTTCTCTCCCTCTCTCTCTCCCTCCCTCCCTCCCTCTCTCTCTCTCGTTGCCGTTTTGTTGACAAAACCGGTCAACATTTCTTGGAATTCCGCAGCTGCTCAAGCAAGGGACAAGTGGGAGTGTCGTGGCCATCATGCGGATTCTCCCCCGCCAGCGCACGAAGGCTGATGCGTGGCTTCCGCTGGTCAGCTCCTCTCCAAGCAGTGAACGTGACAGCAGGGTCAACCTTGCATGCATGCAGGACGTGGCTGGTCCTTCGGTCAACACTTCCTCTTTTGTTGACAATTGAGAAGACGTGGCTGCTTGGTCGAGTATTTTTCTCTTGGTCGACCGGTTGAAGGGAAGGAAGACGTGACTGTGGCACGGCCACTTCTTGGTCAATCGTTCCTCTTTAATTGACCAAGAAATGGACGTGGCTGCACGGCTATTTAAGTCGATGGTCTTCGTGTCTTCATGCAAGAGAATAGATGGACGTGGCTTTGTTTAGTTGACTCTTGAGTCAACTAAATGAAATCACGCTGGCAGCAATTAGAGAGGACAACACCGACTTGCACGTCTTCATCTCTGCATGAAGAAAGCGCTGCGGACGTACGCATGGCCGCTGCATGCTACGGGTCTTCGGTTAGGTTGATTTGCGAGGCCGCTCGGGATTAGTTTGTCTTCATAGTCGACCGCGTTAAGCGAGAAAATTAGACGATGAGTTATCACGAGAATGTGACGTTTCGTTACGGTGAGTGTAGTGATGAAATAGGGTCGTAATTGGTGCTAACGACGTTGTCCGACAACAAATTCGTTGACCCATCTCAGACAGTTACATATTCGAGATCCGGCAAAATCCGGATGTCACAAAAATGAACTAGAAATTGCTTAAAAAGAACAATGCAAAAGAAAGAAATGAAAGACGCCACTTTTTGGCCGAGAAAATGGGGCTCCGTCATGATCAAAAACCTAAATCTCGACTTTTTACCTATTAATGACGTGTCGACTAAAAATTATTTGTCAATAGCTGCACATCGTTAAGTGGAAGTTTGAAGAGGTTCCACTCAAAGATAAAATTGATACCTGTAATTTTTAGTCAACTCCATTTTAGGAATAGAAATGAAAAAAGATACAATATTTGGTTAGGGACGTACCTGACACTTACCTTCACTCATTGGGGTATTTGAACTTTTGTTGAAGTTTTTTCACTCTATCTCTCTCTCTCTCATGGAATGGAATGAAGGAAATGAGCTTATTAAGGAAAAATGAGTGTTTTAAGGATAATCTGAACTTTTGTTGGAGTTTCTTCACTCTGTCTCTCTCTCATGGAATGGAATGAAGGAAATGAGCTTATTAAGGAAAAATGAGTGTTTTAAGGATAACCACTAACCTAATGACAAGGTTTAAGGATCACCTAGAACCCTAAGGACAAGGTTTGAGGATAACCTAGAACTTAAGGACAAGGTTTGAAGATAACCTAGAACTTAAGGACAAGGTTTGAAGATAACCTAGAACCTAAAGATAAGGTTTAAGGATAACCTAAAACCTAAAGACATGGTTGAATGATAACCTAGAACTTTAAAAAGAA
The DNA here is from genome assembly GCA_014182725.1 of Eucalyptus brandiana. Classification (NCBI taxonomy): domain Eukaryota; kingdom Viridiplantae; phylum Streptophyta; class Magnoliopsida; order Myrtales; family Myrtaceae; genus Eucalyptus; species Eucalyptus brandiana. The sequence goes on along the minus strand of CM024671.1, from coordinate 21,206,398 downwards.
GGTTTAAGGATAATTTAGAACTTAAAAGACAAAGTTTTAAGATAACATAGAATCTAAGGACGATGTCTAAGGATAACCTAGAACAAGAGGTATGGTTTAGGATAACCAAAAACCTAAGGGACGAAGTTTAAGGTTGATCTGAAACCTAAAACAAGAGGTATGTTTTAGGATAACCAAAAACTTGAAACAAAGGGTATGGTTTAGGTTGACAAAAAACCTAAAATAATGGTATGGTTTAGGATTATCAAAAACCAGTTCACTAGGGAACACATATTTCGAAAAAGGGTTTTCAAGATTGCTTGAGAGCCAATCTTGTGAAACGATTTAAGCAATCTTGGTAAACAAAACCGATTTTCAAATCCCTTCGAAGAGGATTTTAACAAAATGAGATTTGATTAACCGCCTAAGGGCTAAATCAAATATGCCTAAGTGGAAATTTCCTGATCAAATGAGGTCTTTCACACTAGCTCTCAAAAAGGCTTTTATTCCCAACCATTGATATGGGAAAACTGTTTAAATCTCACTGGAGAGGTCTTACTCAACCTATGTCTATGGCTTTCGGAAATATTCACAGTGAATACAATTCATTGATCAAAAGATCTTTTGAAAGGACTGTAATGATGGCTTGTTCATGGGTTTATCCAAAAGGTATGTACTTTTAGGCTAAGAAATGAATATTCAATCAAAATCTTTGTAAGGTTTACAAGTCAAGAACCTTGAAGATAAGATAAGATATGATTGCTTACATTCCTTTTAGTGGTACCTCCTATGTGATATTCTTATTTCAACTTGAATCATCTCAATCGGAAGAGACTTCAGATAAGGGTTGTAATGTTGGTTTGGGTGAGGCTTAAAAAGGCTTGAAATTTTTTTGGATATCATAGGGTTAAAAGTGAATGATTATCTTGCCATCATTACCATCGCACAATTTTCAAAAATTTGACTTTTAAAATTTAACCTATCTCGAGAGTCCTTTTGACTATTTGTCTTGAGACATGAGGTTCACTCTCTTTTCTAATGACATTGCTTGCAATACATGTTTTGCAAAGCTTTTCTTTTATTTTTCTAAATGATCTTTTGCATGACCGTTGATTCTGCTTTTTTTTTTTTTTTTTTTTTGCATTCTTGCTTTCTTTGCATTTTTTGTTTTTCATGCGCATTGGCCTTGCTTTTTACCAAACACACTACTTTTTCATGCCCCCTAGTTTTCACTCTCTTTTGAGCATTTAGGACTCTCGATTGTTATTTACAAACACGACCAACATTCTCAATCTTGTTGGTAAATCACAAGCCTTGCCCTAGTATAGGAAAATAATCATCACCTGAGGTTATGAAGGAATTGCATGAGGCTCAAATTGTGATGTGGACATCGAGCCATATCGAGGAGGAGGTGCTAAGGACCCATTGTCTATTTCTACTAGTTCGATCACTTAAGCACGGGCCAAGCAATTTAGGCAAGTTGTTGGCGTCATGGTTCGTGATCTTCGGCATGGAGATGACCTTGGATCAAATCTTGAAGAATCTTGGAAATCTTGGCGCAATTTGATTATCTGGTCATCAAATATTTGACCAAGTCAATATATATATATATCTTCTTCTTTAGGAATATTCTAGAATAGGAATATTCTAGAATATGACGCATTAGATTTTTAGGGTTTGTGTGGCGGCTAGAAAGCCTATATAAAGGATTTGCCAAATATCTTTAGGGATAGATATATTTTTATTTTTGAGGAAAAAGTTGAGAGATTCTCTTCTACTGTTCTTTTGAGGACTTGACATAATCAAGGTTCCCTTGTGACGGTCGATTCGACTTATCGAGCGAGATAGTGAATTCTTTCGCTCGTGGCATCTATAACGTTGGTTGGTTGACACGTGTTCGTCAACAGGTTACGTTCATACCGATGTCGCCAATCACAAGTTTGATTAGAGGTCGAGGTTTGCAATTCGCACCATTTGGGCCTTCGTAGAATGATCCTTCCGCAACGATTCAAATCAAATTCGCTAAGCAAAGGGTTGTGTTTGGGGGTAGTGAGCGAAATGCTTTTCATCACTTCGGGATGCTTCAAGCTTTGATAAGAAATCACCTGAAGCTAGCATAAGAAGATTGATGCAAAGCAATAAAATCTTTCTCGATCTATTGCTCCATAATTTTCAACCAAGACCCCCTATTTTGCCCTAATGTAGAGTTGTCCTTGACAGTGATATTTTAGAATTGCTCCCTATTTGGCTCAATGTGGCTTACAAGGATATCAATAGTGTTTGAGATTGAGAAAGAAAATACATTTATCATCTCAAACCATGTATTCACTGTGAATGAACCCTATGTCTCAGGACATAGTTCTTTTTTCTCAATTCTCTTAGAGAATGTATAAGGACGTGTTTGGCAAGGAGGTTGCTCTCATCATTTTAGGCACTACCATTTGGCATATTTAACAATCCTTTTAGGTTTCCCAAAACACACTTTGGTTAAATTCAACTTCCTAGGGAATGAAAATGTATCGAATTTTTTTTTAAAAGACGTTCCATTGACCCTACTGGGGAGACTTTTGGAGACAAGATTGAAAGAGAATTGTGGACAAAATAGGCTTTGTTCAGCATAAGGATTCATTTATATAGTTCTAACTGACTCTTTCGGCATTCTAAGGGATAGGGTCACTTCTATGTTCTAAAGAAGATGGTCGCTTTTTGAAAGTTTTACATTTCTGAAATTGATCTTCCCTGAATAGATCGACTTTTCTCCAGAGATCCTACAAAATGAAAAAACATGTAGGTGCAACATGTATGCATGATGCAAATATCCTAAAGTGGCTTAGATTCAATTCAAAAGTGGCTCAATGGCCTTTCACTTTTTTCATGGATAATACTTCTTAACAACATCAACATTTACAGGCCTTAGCAATTCTTGGCCATCCATTTCTACAAGAATTAATGCTCCGCCAGGTAGCACTTTCCTTACAATATATGGACCTTCGTAGTTCGGAGTAAACTTCTCACAGGGATCTGGAATGATAGGTAGGACTTTTCTCAAGACGAGATCATTGATATCAAAATATCTTGGCTTGACCTTGCAATTGAACGACCTAGCTACCCTCTTCTGATAGCTTTGTCCATGGCATAGGGCATTTACCCTCTTTTCATCAATCATATTGAGTTGTTTAAACCTTTATTGAAGCCATTCAGTTTAAGAGAGCTTGAGTTGAGAAAGTGCCCTCAGTGAAGGGATTTCCACTTCCATGGGTAGCACAACCTCCATTCCATAGACCAATGAGAATGGTATTGCCCCAATTAAAGTGTGAATTGAAGTTTGGTAAGCAAGCAAAGCATATGGCAACCTATCATACCAATCAAGGTAATTTTCACCCGTTTTGGCTAAAATCTTCTTGATGTTCTTATTTGCCACTTCCAAAGCTCCATTCATTTGTGGGTGATAAAAAGATGAATTCAAGTGGTGAATGTGGAACTCTCCAAGTAATTCATCCATTATCTTGTTGTTCTAGTTTGATCCATTGTCTGTGATAATCACCTCAGGAACTCCATATCTGACGATGATATCATGATAGATAAACTTTGTCATGCTTTTTGCGGTGATGTGGGCATAAGAACTTGCTTCAATCCATTTGGTGATTAATCAATAGCCACTAAAATAAAATGGTGTCCATTTTATGCTTTAGGATTAATTGGTTTGATGATATCGATGCCCCATATTGAGAAAGGTCAAGACTCGGACATTTGATGAGGTTCATTAGGAGGAGCGTTGATTTTGTCTCCATAGACTTGACATTGGTGACAGCACCTCACATGTTGAATACAATCGGCTTCCATGGTCAATCAATAGTAACCAAGCCTCATGATTTTTTTTGCTAAAAGATGACCATTCATATGAAGGCCACACTCTCCTTCATGTATCTCTCTCATCAGGAGTTTAGCTTCTTATGCATGCACGCACTTCAGTAAAACCGAATCAAAAGACCTTTTATAAAGGGCTCTTCCATTGAGGAAGAATTTGGATGCTAACCTCATCAATTATTTTCAATCATTGGCTTGACTCCCTTGGAGAAATTTTCCTTCTTGAGGGTAATTCATGGTGTCATAATACCAGAGTTGACCATCAGGTTCCTCTTCAATCATCAAGCAATAACCGGGCTTCTTCAAGATGTCAATTTGCAAAGGATCAATGCTCAAACCGTCAGTTATTTGTAACATTGAAGATAAAGTCACTACAGTGTCAACAAATTGATTTTGTGATCTTGGTAGATAATCAAAAGAGATTTCATCAAATTCCTTGACCAAGTCTCCAAGATATTCATAGTAAGGAATCAACTTTACATCCCGCATTTGCCATTCGCCTCCCATTTGGAGGATGATGAGTGCAGAATCACCATAAGCCTGAAGTTTTGTAACTTTCATATTGATGGCTAATTGCATACCAATGATGCAAGCTTCATATTTAGAAATATTGTTGGTATAAGGGAATACTAACTTTGCAACTACTTGGTAATGTTGACCTTCTGGGGATATTAAAACTACCCCAATGCTTGAACCAAAAAGGTTAATAGCACCATCAATGTACATGGTCTACTTGTCATGCGAGACCAGATAAATCTGTTCATCAATTTCATCCCCATCATCAGAAGTCATAGGATTTTCAGCTAACATATCAACTATGGCTCGCCCTTTGACGGACTTCTGTGCCATGCTTTGGATATCAAACCTAGAAAGTAATATTTGCCATTTAGTAAGCCTCCCAACCAATGCAGGCTTCTCCAAAAAGTATTTAATCGGATCATTCTCTATCACTAGCAAGATGTGGTGGTGAGGAGTATATTGCCTCAGTCAATGTAAAATCCAAATCAAGGCTACACAGGCCTTTTCCATTTCGAGATATCGGATCTCAAAGGTAGTAAACTTCTTACTGAGGTAGTATATGAAACGTTAGGTCCTTTTTGTGCCAACATGACTCCTAAAGTCTCTTCGTGAATGGTGAGATACAAAATTAGAGGCACATCTTGAATAGGCAGTACCAGTACAAGAGATTGCGAAAGATATCGCTTAAGCACTTCAAATGATTTCTGACATTCTTCATCCTAGTTGACCTTGACATTCTTCTTCGACAACTTGAAGAATGACTTAGTAGTTTCTGACAATTGGGAAATAAATCTCACAACATAATTCAATCTTCCTAGTTTGCTTCTGACTTCCTTAATAGTAGAAGGACATTTCAGATCACATACGTCCTTTACCTTAGAGGGATCTATCTTGATACCCTTGTTACTAACTATAAATCCAAGAAACTTCTTAGACTTTGCCCCAAATATGCATTTTGTGAGGCTAAGCCTCAACTTGAATTTCTTTAATATGTCAAATAATTTTCTTAAGACTTCAACATGGTTTTCACCTTATCTTGACTTTGCAATCATGTCATCGACATATACTTCAATCTCCTTATGTATCATGTCATGGAATAGTGCCACCATGGCTCTTTGATATGTTGCCCTTACGTTCTTCAAGCTAAAGAGCATAACTTTGTAACAAAATATTCCCCATGGAGTGATGAAAAACATTTTAGTCTTATATTCTTCTTTCATTCGGATTTGATTATAACCAAAAAATCCATCCATGAAGGAAAACAGTTCAAAGCCAACAATCTTGTCAATTAAGACATCAATGTGTGGCAAAGGAAAATCATCATTAAGGCTTGCCTTATTCAAGGTCACGGTAATCAACGCAGACTCAGACCCGTCCGTCCTTCTTCATAACCGAGACTATACTAGCAATCCAATCAGCATAATGAGTGACTTCGATGAAACAACATTTAATAGCTTCATGACTTCTTCTTCAATCTTTTTCGATAACTCAAGTTTGGTTCTTTTGAGCTTCTACTTCTTGGGTGGAGTATTAGGATCGAGTGGTAACGCATGTTCCACTATCTCGAGATCTAAACCAGACATGTCAGCATATGACCAAGCAAAGACATCTTGGTATTCTTTCAAAAGTTCAATTAATCTATTGGCATTCGCTTGAGAGAGACTTACCCCAATCTTGATTTCTTTTGGGTTATCTGAATTTACTAAGTTCACCGTGATTGGTTGCTCGGTGGTAGGAGGTTTGGACTCTTCATGTCTAAGTCATTCCCTTTCAATAGCTCAAAGATCATCCTCATTCTCTAAGTCGGAATAATCGGGTTCACCAAAGTCTCTTGAATGTGAATCTGAGCCATGCAAATGATCATTATGATGTGAAATGTCATGCTTGAGATGCAGTAAAACATGGTTAGTATATAAATATAAAGGAATGCAATGCATGCAAATGCCATGAAAAACTTGTTTTCAAATTCAAGTTTTCAAAAGTTTTATTGAAAACTAGCCTTCATGTTATCAGATGTCCTTGTTCCATTACAACCTTTTGAAACTATAAATCGTGTGGAGGCCTAGGCATTAACGCATCATCATAGGTCTTGTTTGGGATACCTTACACATCTGTTATTAAAATGTGCGCATGCTTAATTGAATCTAAAATGATAAGGCCATATTACAAAGTGTACTATCTTGGATCAACGACTCAAGATCAAAGCATCTGCAAAGAGGACAAATGAAAGAACAAACTTAAACAAATGAATTGAACAGATGGAGATTCCCTTGTAGGGGAGAATTAATGGAATAAGAAACTATTAAAGCAATTTTTTCTACACTAAAGGAGAAGTGAGCGTCAATTTTTTCTACACTAAAGGAGAAGTGAGCGTGCTTCCAATTGGTTTAGCAATGTCAATTATGATCACATCCATAGCTCCAGGATAATAAACTCCTTCATATTTTTGGCACAACATCCCCAAAAACCAAAATCCCCTTATCAAGCAGATTTTGAACTTTGATCTTAAGGACCAAGCAGTTATCAACATCATGTCATTTTTCTCCCATGTGATATATGCATGCTTTGGACATATCGAATCCGGTAAACTTTGAGGGTTTTTCTCTTGGAACTTCCTTAGCCACCAATCTCTCTTCCAAAAGCTTAAGCAATAATTGAGAGAGTGGTCTTGGTAAAGGTGTAAATTGACGAGCCGACATGACTTCTTATTGAGATCATGATGATATCGAACATGAACCACGTCCATCATATCAAGACGACTTTTATTACATTCTCTAGACCTAGAAGATAATTCAAGTTCAGATACTTGTTCTTTGTAAGCCCGTTTTCCTTTATCCTTTGAATAAAAGCCAATCGTCTCTGGCAAAGAAAAAGATGATAATTCTATAGCCATCTGATTTACACAATCCATAAGACGCATCATTATCCCACACATTTCATTTACTTGATTTTGAAGATCTTCAAGAGTTGTTGTAGTTTTGGTGAGAAGTAATGGAGTTACAAACGCTTCAAAATTTGCAAATGTGGCAATCATTTCATAAAGTCGAATTTCTAAATTAGTTACTCGAACTTGAGTGTCTTTGTTCTCCATCCTCGTTTGAGAGCAAATCCCTATAATGGAGTGCCTTTCAGCCGATTTTTAATACCCTTGCTGAGATAAGAGCTCAAATCAGTACATGAGTCCAGAGAAATCAAGAAAATGCAAAACCTTGTCAATTTTATATTTTCTTGAGATGCAATAATGATAAGAAGCATATATGATCCTAATATCATATAATATCCTCTCATCAAAATTTCTTCAAAAGAAATTATACAATTGAAAAGGACGACAACAAATATTTAACTAGAATACCCTTTTTTTTTTCTAAAAATTACATGAGAAATGAAAATCTTTAGACAAAAAGCCCTAGGACTAAGCAGGATTGTGTGAAGACACTTGTTATCATGGGCCAAGCATTCCTCATCGATCAAAGCTTCGTCTTCTTGCTTCTCAATATGAGCTCGCTGAAAACCTTGAGGCTTGGGAATATCAAGCAATTAAACCTCAAGATCAGGTTCTACTTGACGGTAGATGTAATCGATGGTAGCATGATGAGTCCTTATCTCTCCCTCCAAGTCAGCTTCTTCCATGGTGACCACATAATGCGAGGAAAGGGAATACCAGATCTCAACAATAGCACGAATTATGACCTTGACATGGGCCAATTTGGTTTTCCTCGAAGATCTCATTGTGATAATCAATACGATATAACCCCAGCTTGAGGATTGGTGGGATCGTTTGAAGTGCACGATATTGGCGAAGCACCTTTAAAGGGTAATACGATGCTAAACACATCAATCCCACAAGGGGGAGTGAGTCGTCAACTCCATTAACAAGGCGCACCTCAGGATTCCCAAGCCACCGGACATACCATTGGATTAAGATAGGTGTGAGGTTTTTGAGGAAGTGAAATCATATAGAAAAATACCATGATGGAAATAATTCATTTCTTTGGAAAAATCTAAGAATAGAATAAAGATATTTCTTGACATCGACAATCTTCATGTGAAGGGCGAATTCTTTGACGTGTGAAAAGAGCCAAATTTGGAGAAGTCTTAATGGGGCTCTAAGAGTTCCTTGGCCATTTGCTTTGAACCGATTAAGAGATACGAAAGTTTCGGCAATGATCATGTGTGTAAAAGAATTAAAGGCATACACTTGATTGACAATGTGAATGACTAAAGGATCCATTATTTTTCGAGTATGTAAAAATACCACAAAGCCAAAGAACATAAGTAGGAAGACACGAGGAATTTGATTCCCAGATTTAGGTTTAAGGCTAAGGAAATGTTGTTCAAGGAGGTATAAGGCATGTAATTCGAATTTCCTCTAAGAATATCCCTAATTTTGTCATTAGGGATATTTAGGAATTGCCTTAAGATAGGTATTGGATCTTGACCAATAAGAGGAGTGACAAAATTTAAAGAGGCTTTACCTAACCTGATGGCTTTCCATAACTCATTAATTATAGGGGTCAATTCATATCAATTAAACACGAAAGAGGAAGTCATGGGATTCCAAAAATGAGCCAATGCTTTCGCCATTGCAATATGTGGTTTGACTAAAGTTGGGAAGAAACCTATGTGTTTTTCTACGTAATCTTGATATCTTGGGTCGAGCTTCTCCCATAAAGTCTTGAGATTCCTCAACACGCGAACAATCTCCAATTTGGGTTTACCCATCTAATCCTAAACCTAAAGGGGCATTCGTGATTAAAACGTATCATCGTTGAAATATAAAATGCATAATTGAAATACGGAAAGTAAGAAGATAAGAATGATAAGAAAGGAACATATATTACCCACCAAACACATGGCAAGCACAAATCACATGTCGCATGAAACTGTGAGGTTTTGACATCTATGGTGAGGGTGCTAAAGACTCAAGGTCCCCATCCCAAAGGATAAAAATAGTTTACCCACCTATACTATCGTCGATTAATGCTATTTTTATCGATTGGGTGAGCGGGTTTATATAGGTAATGGATTACCACAAGTATTCACTCGCAGATTCCACCCATAAACCCTCCCAAGGTCCTAAATTGGGCGATCGGGTTTTTAGACCACGGTTGTATGTGCGGTGTCATGCTAAAGCTTGTAAAGATGCATTTAAACATAAATATTCAGCACTTTAATATAAACTTTCATACATTCATACATCCTTACTCCACCTACAAAACAAAAGGTTTAGTAGCACGCCTTCCCTTATAACTTCCACCTACAAGACCATTTAACATGAGGTTAGCGACTAATCTAATTTTCCATGCGACTTTGACATGCAAGCAATCCTACACAAGACACGTTAGTTAAAAAACAACAACCATTTTTAAATGGCTTCAAGTCCTCTTAATCTAGTAACCAGTCCTCAGTAGAGTCACCAAGCCTGTTGCAACTTGATCTCGTCACCCTTGATCCCTCTCACGAGGAAAAGAAAACGGGGGGAAAGGTTGGGTTTAGGGATACTAGATCATGAGATTTCCCTCACAGCTTGCATTCCAAAAGGCGTCATCACCTCGCCTGTCGAGTCAAGCCTCTCGTGAGTTCCCTCCACAAAATTGTAAGCTCTCCCAAGCTCGTAGCCTACGTGACAACGGAGTGTTGCGATCCATATCCACACGTGCAACACAGCTCAGGAGAAGAGATCGGGTGTTGGTATTGAATTTAAAAGTACCTTTACCATGGTAGCCCTCTTAAATACGCTTCGCCCATAAAGATGGCATCACTTCATCGTTTGGGGTACTCCCACATAAAGTATACTAAACTATAGTGAGTTTCACTAAAACTTGTATCTCGCACAATGGGTTCATTTATATGGTCTAGTTGTTTATAACATCCTAAAAATAAGATGAGAGTTGCCACTACCCTCGTTTTTGGTGGTTGGCCAGAAACCCAATCGAGGGTCAGGAGTGTTCCCTTGATTCCTATCTAACCAGATATGTAGGTCCAGGGATTTGAGTTATGCCAATATTTCTATTAACGCTCTTTCAATACCTAAACAGTAAGTTGTGTTTACCTAACGTGTCCATGCATTTCTTCTTACATTTTTGAGATTGTTGGTCTTAAACTAAATGATCATGCGTGGTTGACCGTTTTCATACTAATCTATTTCTAAGGAAAATGAGAAAAGAGAGCAATCAATGGAATTGAAATTATGAAACAGTAAGTAAACAATCAAGGAAAGCTATAATCTACCATGCAATCCTAGAAAATACAAAAATGAAAAACAATTTAAAAAAGATAAGGAGAAGAGAGAACCCACAACTCATCGGGCTTTATACAACAAAAAGAACCGGAGACATATATCAAGAAATGAATAGTACATGGTAATGGTCGGAATAGACATCAACAACCTCCACCGTCTTTGCGCTTTCTCCACCTTCGAGGTTCTAATCTAAACCTAGTCTAAGAAATCTATAACTAAGTGCATACGATAGAAAGAGACAAACATACACATCAAAATGGACAAAAACATAACTTCCTGTCAAGAACAATCACTCGAAGAAAGTTCAAAGCGAAAATCACTAGTCTATCTGGGGAAGCAATTAAGGAATCTAAATGAAATGGACTTAAGAATTCGACCAGGAATTGACTGCTCAACCGTGTTGGTCTGCAAGGGTCATTACGGCACTATCAGAAATCGATCAGAGACTGAAGATAGGTCGATTTGACTAAGATATGTCATTAGAGTGTGGGTGATTCCACCTGATTGCAAAATACTCGTCGATCGGCACTAGACTGATTTTTCTATCGTTTTGGTACATGGTGCCCGTAATTGAAATCTCGAGATTTTCACGACAACCAAGAGTCATCAATATGTCAAGGATGTACATTATGACTCAAGATAAATTGATCACGGGTCAATTGCACCAAAAATTCCTAAAAATTACCCGGTAGATTAGGTCAAACTAAAAGCGCGCCGGATTGAAATTAACTGCGAATTTGAACCCAATTTCAGAAATTGAAAGTTCTATTGTGTCACGAGCTATTTTAGGAACGTCGACTCATGCTTCGAAGAATTTTTAGAGATTTCGGAATTTTTACGGAAAACCATTTTGGATGTTGTAGAAAATTAGCAGAAATTTAGATGGGCTCAATTGAAGGGGATTTGGACTTCCAAGTCAAGCCTTTGGGTATTGGGGACTTTCAGAAACTTGTTCGGGATTTTTCTTTAGCGAAATCGGACCTCGATTTGGACAATTGGAGAGGAAATTAAAGCTTATATAGTGAAATTCAAAATTAAGCATAAGGCTGAAAATTAGGACTTCAATTTGGTTTAATTTTGGAAAACCTACTCAAGAAAGAATTAGAAGGGGACAAGGCATTCAATACACGGGATAATTATTGACTTTAAGCCTTGTTCCAATCCTCTTGAGCAAGAAATCCAATTGCCTTTCCCTTTGTCTATCGCTGTCTCTCTCTCTCTCTCTCCACCAGCCATTTTGTTCATTTCCCTTGGACGAGCTGCTTCTGTTTTTCTTCTCAATTTGTTGCCTCGAAGACTATCCACCTCCTCCATTTTGTTTCCCCTCCACTGAACACTAGCCATCTGCCCAAAGCCCTGCTAGCGAAGCCCACCATCATTTGTTTCATTCCACTGAGCAGTCCAGCATCTTCGTCCATGTCTTGCCAGCAACTCCTTGCTACTTCTTTATTCAGTCAGCCATCTTCAACGAAGACCGAGCAGCTTTCCACCGAAGAATTCCATCGAAGGCACAAATAGCTTCGGTCACGTCCACACGTTGTCAACACCCACGCAGCTCTCCACCGAAGACTCACGTTTCCTCCACTCCATCAACCGTGTTCGAAGCTGCCCGTCCCAGTCAACTCAGCAGATTTCCCCAGCATCTTCATGCCCTTCATCCACCAGTTCTCCTCCACCTCCAGCCCACACAAATCCCAACAACAGTCCATGCATTTTACTGCAGTTTAGTCCACGCAATATGTTTGGCCAAGTCCAGCCCGTGAGCAAGTAGCCCACGTAATTGTTCATTGGCCCCACAGCTCGCAATTGAAGCCTAGTTGCAGCAAGCCCAGTTCAATTTTTTAGCCTTGGGTCCAGCCCATTCAAAGCCCGCTTCAGCATAATTTTGGCCCAGCCCAACTCAAAAAAAAAAAAAATCTCATATTGGGCTAAGATTTGTTGGGCCAATTTCAGGCCTGGTCCAAGCCCATGGGTATTGTCGCGAGCCCAAGTTCAACCACCGTCGTACCATCATCGCGGTAAACTGGTTTTCGCAATAAACCGGTGAGTTTATGCACAAAACTCTTCTTAGTATGTTAATGACGTTTAAGGGGTGTTTAGATTTAATTAATTATGAATTAGGTGGTTAGTTAGATTAAATTAGTGATTTAATTATTCAATTATGCATGTTAGGTGGTTAGAGTAGATTCAGTGAGGCCTAGATAAATTGTGCTATTTATTTAGAAGGGTTCGGGAAATTTCTAGGCCCGTATTGGTATTTACTTTAGCAATTTTGGCCTAGGTTAGTGTTAACGGTAATTAATTGCGATTATTTAATTAATTTTGATAATTATTTAATTATTAATTATTTTTCGAAAATTAGACCAGGATAGCCAAGTGACCAAAATTTCGTACTAATTACAATGGTGTGATTGATTTAAAGTTGTAATTTTGGGAATTTATCCCAAAATTGTATAATTTATTTAATTAATTAAAAATTACCGGGCGTCAATTTACAACGCCAAAAATGTTTTCAGACTCTGTATAAATAGTGAGATTTTTTAAAGTAAAGATATGATATTTTTGGCTCAAGTTGACCGTGTACTCACACACGATTATTTCTATCGAATACATTTTAATACGGTGGAATTAGGCCAAGTTGGGTATTTGATTGAGGAATTGATGTGCAAAGCATAAGATCCTTGGCCAAGAGTAATGTATCCTGGTTCAACTTCGGGGAACATTAATACCATTATAGATCTTTAACAGTTTTGGTGAGCACTTTAGATATCAGCTTCGACAAGCATTATAGTTATCTAGCAACTTCGGTGAGCAAATTTTAGACATCAACTTTGGGGAGCAATGATATATGAATATATCTATTTCAGCTTATGTGAGCAGTGTTCGAATCTACAGAATTTATAGATGGCACCAATGACATGGCGATGAATGAGTCGACTGATTGATGATTGATTTGAATTGAATCCATTGAATTATTTAATCGAGTATTTGAATTATACTGACGTGTAGGAAGGATTTGAGGCAAAGGTAAGCCTTCTGACTCGTGTTTGTGTTTAGGTGGCCCTTGAGGCGTATTAGCCTCCTAACCGGGGTTTAGAGTGTGAACTCGCTAAGATTTATATCTCACCCTGTCGTGGGCTTAAATTTTCAGGGTCGTCGAGTGGAGGACCTAGAGCCGAGAGGAGATGATCTGAAGTGTAGGTCGGTTTGGACTGCTTTTTTTTTTTTAAGCCAATTTTTGTAGTCTTTTGGTCATAGACCTTGTACATGACTCTATGTGAATATAAAAGCGTGTTTGTTTGTGAATCAGTTGTCCTGCTTTTCTATCCCGAGATGATTACTGTCAGGGGATTTATTTCCACTTCTGCATGTGCAATAAAACTAAAAGGGTCAGCGACTCGTCCTAGGAAGTCAGAAATATTATCGATCAGAGAGGGATGGTCACGCGCTCAGGGTTCAGGGCGTGACATTTGTCTTTCATGTGTGGGTCCCACTATGACACCTACCCAATCCATTTTTGTGACTTATAACCATTATCGACCAATTGTGTTCTCACATGGTCAATAACATTTATAGGTCTCCTAACCAAGCATTATATGTGATCCTAGGGTTTTTCCTCGATATCATGCATCAATTATAACATTTATAGGTCTTTTGGACCTTGTTTCCCAACTAATCAAGCAAGAAAGTGAACTGTTGACGGGTCACTTAGGCTTTGCATGGTAACATTTCTATTCCTTAGGATTTCTGTTCTTTTGTTCCACGGAACAAAAAAAAAAAAAATAGAAATCTTTTTGATAAAATTTTTGTTCCGGAATAGATTTGGAGCAGGAATGACAAACAAAAAAAAATTGTTTCTTGTTCTCGGGAACAATTTCTAAAAATAAGCCAATTTCTAGAACAGTTTCTCCGCCGGTGGCCGGTGATCGGTGACGGCCGATGGGCTGTGCGGTGGTGGTCAGCGGTGACAATTGGCGGCCAGCAGTCGTGCAACAGCAGCGGCGGGCGGCGATGGGTGGCGGTTGGTGATTCGTGAGGAAGAATAAAAAACAAATAAATACAAAGAAGAAACTGTTTCGTACTAATCACATTTTTATTTTTTTTCTATTTCAAGAGTAAAAAAATTTTGTATAGTTACCAAACACTATATTTTACTCATAAATTATTCCCCGAAGTAGAAATAAAAAAGAACTATTTCTGAAAAGAAACTGTTTTCCAGCCAAGAAGCGTTACCATATGCAACCTTATTACCAAAAGCATGCGCCAATTGCAAGCGCATGCACTTCTAAGTGAATGATGTGATTGTATGCATGGAAGGTACAAGTGATGTTTCAAAGACATCTTTTGAAATCATGTAAGAAAAGTTTTCAAATAAAGTGACATTTCTGCTATGAAAGACATTCAATTGTCAAGGCTAGCTCAAGATTTGCATAAATGCATTCACAAGTGTCGTAGGTATTTTGAATACAATTCAAATTGTAACTTACACGATGTCAAATCAGGATTTTAAAAAGATTTGAAAATATATAGGATTAAGGAATATCTAGGCTATGGAACACATTCAATTGTCAAGGCTAGCCTAGGGCTCGCATAAATGCACTTACAAGTATTACAAGCATTTTGAATATGGTCCACACCACGATTTTTCCTTAAGCCAAATCGAGCTTTGGAAAAAAATTTCTTAGAAATTGTTTTTAGGAAACATCACATATACCAAAATATTTTTTTTAAATTGATTTGAAAAGAAAATTTATCGAAAATCATTTAACAATGAATATCGAGGCATTTAGAGTGACTTTTATGAAGATATAATGACCTTGGTTCATGTACAAACTAACCTAGAAAGTTTATCTAAACAATCGCAATCATGTTCATATAAGAAAATTTTAGAACAAGCATGTAAAAATAGCAAAATTGGGTAATACTTAATGATAATTTGGCAATGACAAAATTCCTTAATATGCACAACAAGATAACAAACAACTTTTGTGAAGAAAATTTTCCCGATGGAGCTACAAATGATTTTATAAAAATCAAACAACAAGCAATGGTATGTTATAAAATTGTCAAAATAGTAGGACACCCAACCAATATCACAAGGATTTGTCCTATTAAGACAAGTCTAAAAATCACCAAATTTATACACAACATAGCCAACATGACGAAAAACAAGTTTTTTTAAGAGGTCAAGTACATAATCCTAATAGAAAAATGGAACAAAAATATCAAATATCTATCCAAATATGGGTCCGAATTGGATCCCATTTCCAGACTCTGATCTAGGTTTGAAAAAATGGAAAGTGGTCCAAACGATAAGTGATCTATATGAAATTGGTGGTATTGAAAACCTCTAAGTGTGCCTTTTGCCTTCCTAAAAGGCTCGAGTCCAAACTAGGTCAAATTGGTACTTTAAGATCAAGATCTCTAAAAGAGTGCATGTAGGTAACTAAAAACCATGATGCAAACACGCATTAATAAATCTCAAAACCATTCAAGTAATGCACAAATGGCATGAAAAAATCACATGTCATATAGAATTAGATGCGACAAACAATTAGGGTGATCATCTAACCCTAAATCGACATGAGAAAATATCATAAAATTCGATGACAATATCAGATAATTCAAGATTCATGATTAAATGCTTGAGAGTTTCTAGATAAACATTTGCCGAGTGCATGTAGGTAACTAAAAACCATAATGCAAACACGCATTAATAAATCTAAAAACCATTCAAGTAATGCACAAATGGCATGAAAAAATCACATGTCATATAGAATTAGATGCGACAAACAATTAGGGTGATCATCTAACCCTAAATCGACATGAGAAAATATCATAAAATTCGATGACAATATGAGATAATTCAAGATTCATGATTAAATGCTTGAGAGTTTCTAGATAAACATGTGCTCTTACGGCACACATTAATCATGCAAAATGACATTCAAATACAATGACGGGAACATGTACGCAATCCTTATAACATGTATTTTGAGTGTCAAGAAGACATTATCACAAAATTTAGTCTCTAAATGTCTCAAACAAGCATGGTAAGATGCATATATGGCAAGATTTCATTCCAGCGTTGACTTCAGAAAACGTGCATGATTTCAGCCATTGCGAGATGTGCAAAAATCTTACGCAAAATCCCACATATAGAACATGCACTGATGAACATTTCTTGTTAAGGGTTCAAAACCTAAATGTAATCACATAAATCACAAAAAAAAAAAAAAAAAAAAAATGACAAGACATATATGCACATTTAGACTATGTACTGCTGCAGCACATTTTAACATTAATTTATGCAATTGACTCACTTGCCAACGTCAAGATTTTGCAAAAAATACATCAATTGAATATGTGTCATATATTTCAACTTTCATAGAATATTTGAGACCAAATATGTTCATTAGTAGACTCAATTTCATTGAAACAAAATTCGGATCAATGTAGAACATATTGTCCTATGTTCGAATATAAGTTATTTTGACCTGGTTAAATATACAAAAATTCCAATATATATATAGAATGTTCTCCACACACTTATGAGCAATATTTATGGAGGAAAGTTCCTCCAAAACTACACATAGAAATCAGTACAAAAATGACAATATTAGAGATCAAAACAAACTGACGTAAGCTTGGATCTAAGTAGATTTGACCTAGTTAAATACATCTAAAAATCACCAAAAAAAAAAAAACTATAGAACATGCACAAGACGATTTGGAACAAAACTTATAAGGCAATATTGTCAAAAAAATCATCAAAGGAGGCTACACAAATATAGTAAAATCTCATTTCGGAATGACAATGGAATTGAAAATCTACTTAAATTACTACAGAATCACTCTTCTTTGGAGGTGTTTTTTAAAAGTCAAATGACACTTGATTGGGATGTGCAACCTATCGATTCGAAGCTCGAGGTGTGTATTATCTAGGCCTAATAGGACTCAAGTTGAAATGAGACCGTTTCAGACCTTGTTTTGGCTAAAATAGTAGATTAGTCTTCAAGTTCATTATCCCCATTCAAGCTTTAGCAACTCATCATATGTATCCCTAATATTGAACCCTAGCCTCGACTGGCTAATCTGACCTCGCTTCACGACGTTCAAGACCGAGAAATGACATTTTGATGCAGTTTTTCTCAATTTCGATCGCGCTCGAGTAGATTTTTCGTCAGAACTTTGATCGAATCTTCACGAACCTCTAAGGATCAGATCGAGACAACAAGAAATAGCTTTGAGATGTGGTTAAACTGCTAGTTCAAGATCAAACCAGAACCGGTCCGATCAAACCAGCCTTTGTGCATTAGTGAGAGAAATCATTGACCATAGTAAGGTCAAAGAAGCAATCGATCGCCGGCGGTTAGGGACACTTGGGAGCACCGGCAGCCACTAGTTTGGTCAAAAATAGAACCGGTCCCTCTTGGACCGATTTTGAAGTTTCCAAGGGAAATCGAGTTGCTGGACCAAGGGGAAATCCACAACCATCTGCTGCTAGAACTTCCATCAAAAGGGAGGAAGGATGAGGCTCACCGCGGGGGCTGGCAATGCCTGGTGAGCCACCAATTCGATCCAACGGTCGAACTTTCAATTTCAAAGGTTCCCTCATGATCTCAAGGTGTCGGGTAATTGATCTAGTGGTTTTGATTTGCAAAAACCCAAGCCAAAATCAAGAATTGCGTCAAAATGTCCAATTAAGGGTTAATTTGCAATTTGATTAAATTTGAGGATCAATCTATAAAATTTCAAAAAATTAAAGGTGTAGAAGTGAAATTGACATTAAAAGGATTCCAGAACTAATCGCCAAAGATCAGGAACCAGCCAACCCCGACGGCAGCTAGTTAGACCAGTCAAATCGGTTCGGTCTCGTCCGGCCAATTTTTAATCAGTTCTTAATTGGTTTGGGTTGGTTCTTGCCATTTTGCCTACTTAGAACCCTTGTGGGTCCAAAATGTATATAATTTGGTCCCTAAATGACCAAATTGAAAAAGATTTTTATCTTTTTAAAGAAAACAATTGGCCAATTAAGATACAATTAAGCTAATCAAATCTTATGACCATGATCGGGTCTTTTATTGGCCTAATTGAATGATTGTCATGAAAAACAATGGGCCAAAACCATAGGTGCTTTAAATTGGGCTTAAAGGGCTTAAATGGTCAAATTTGCAATTTAATAGGCAAAATTGTAAATTAACCAAAATTGAGTTCAATTAATGTCACAATTACCCTATCTAATAAACTACTCATGTGCAAGATCACTCATCACCTTCAAATTGACCTTAAATTGAAGTGCTTGGGCTTATGTCAAAAATGAGTCTAGGCTGAATATCCGGCCTTATGTCAAACATGAGTCTAGGCTTAATATCCAAATTAGACCTAGATTCATGAAATTAAATTATAACCATGAATGGGTCAATTCGAATTTTGTCGATAGCTTAATTGCTTGATAAGTTCTTGTGTGAATTGGTTCAATTCAAATTGATAAGTTTTGGTGTGAGTTTCTCAAAATCGATTTCGAATTTGGACTTCTCTTAAGGAAATGAGTGAGAAACAATCGTCCGTTCGCAAGTTGTGAAGGATCAATCTTAGTCCCCTAATTAAGGCTTAAAATGACAATTCGCGTTAAAACTTGGCAATTCGTGAAATTGAATGCACAAGCGGATTTAAAATAGTCTGTAAACCAAACGTCAAAGAAGGAACTACACCTAATTATGACATTTTGATGACGCATCAACTAAAAATCAGGTGTCAAGAAAAAGGTCGACCTAAGATAAATGATATCTCAAAATCTTCCTTCATATCAAGAACTATGAAATCTACGGGAAAGATGAAGCTGTCAACCTTTACCAATACATCTTTCACAATACCTCTTGAATATTTTATTGATCGATCAGCCAGTTGAAGTGACACCATGGTTACTTTTACCTTGCCCAGTCTTAATTTCTTGAAAACTAAAAAGTCATCAAACTAATGCTTGCACCTAAATTACACAATGCCTTTTCAAAGTAAAGATTCCTATAGTACAAAAAATAGTAAAACTCCATGGATCTTTTAACTTCTAAGGTAATTTGTTTCGTAGGATGGCTGAACACTTTTTAAAAATTTTGAGAACTAGGTATCCGCACCAAGGCATTTGCAAAAGAAATGTAAGTGTGCAATTTTTTTAAATACATCAAAAAATTTAGAAGATTGCTTATCTATTTTGTGTTGCTAGAGTCATTGAGGGAATGAAATTGGTAGTACATATGGCTTGAGATTATATGGAAAATGTTTGCTCTTGCTAACCACCTTTGGTTGTTTATTGATGTTCTCTTCCTTGTCTCTGAAAATCTCTTATTTGGCATCTTCTTCTCCCACTATTTTACCACTTTTCAAGATTATAGCCTTTATGTTTTCAATTGGATTTTTCTTTATCTTGTTAGGTAAAGAACCATGTTGTCTCTTTGACATCATATTTGATAATTGATCTACTTGCATTTCTCGATTTCTAATTGAAGCTTCTTGATTTTGAAATCTCGCATATGTGCTCTTGATGAAATTTGGTGACTATATCTTCTAGATTTGACTGTCTTTTTTGATTGTTTGAATCCTAGGGGTCTCATCACATTCTGATTAATCCATGAAAGATTTGGATGATCGCGCCATCTCGGATTGCATGTGTTGGAGTAGAGATTATTCTGTGTCCTATTATGATTCCCACCAAAGTTACATTTGTGATAGGTTGTGAAAAAGGGTTACCTACCTGACATTCTATGCTAACATGTCCTCCACCACAAGAATCATATGTCAAATTCTAAATTTTCATGGCCAAAACACTCATGTTATTTAGCTTTTTGTTGAGTGCTTCAAATTGTGCAGCAATTATAGCGAAAGCATCTACTTCATGAACTCCACTAGCTTTTCACATTGGTTGCCTCTCAATAGGCCACTGATAACTATTAGATGCCATCTCTAATTGATTGTAGGTTTTCTTGTGTTTTATTATTAGAGTTTCCCTTGTATCTACATTAATCATAGAACAGAGATTTGTATTAGACCCATTATAAAAAGTATTTATTTGCACCTATATGGGTAGTCCACGATGTGTGCATCTCCTAAGAAATTTCTCCAATCTTTTCCATGCTTCATACAAAGATTCATTACCCATCTACATTAAATTAGTAATATTGTTACGCATATTTGCATACTTTGTAGGTGGAAAGAACTTACTTAGAAATTTCTAAGCCATATCATTTCATGTAGTGATCGATATAGGAAGAGAAAAGAACCGGACCTTAGCTTTGTCTCCGAGAGAGAATGAAAATAAACTCAATTTAATAGTATCATATGTAACTTCATTATATTTAATAGTGTCACAAATTTCAAGAAAAAGTATCAATATGAGCGCTTGGATCATCGCTTGGTAGCCACCAAATTGCATTGATTGTTGAAGCATTTAAATGAGTGATGGCTTGATCTCAAAGTTGTTTGCTTGAACTGCAAGTCTCCTAATACTTGATGTGGTTGCCTGAACTGTCGGCACAACATAATCTCTCAAGAGTCTATGCAAATTTTCATTCTCATCACATGCCATCTTCTTAACATGATTTCTCTATTCCCTTAGCTGCCCTTTTAATGTATGTTCGATTTCTGAATCAAACTCAGCAAGCTTTGCTTGTTGGCTACGTGTCATAAACTGATGTATAACTTGGAAAAAATAAAACAAAAGCTAGATTAAACTTAGAATTATCCGTTGTCAATATTAATTAGTATTAAACAAACAATCCCCAATAGTGGCACCAAAAACTTGTTTGTAAAATTCTAAACATAAGCGAACGTGTTGAACAAGTAATATAATAATAAGAAAATAACATTGTCCTATAAAGATTAATGAATAACAAGCTCATTAAATATTAAAAATAGATTTATTCTCAAATTTATTTAACTTATCAAAATAGAATTGAGAATAAATTAAAATTAAAAATTTTAAAAGCAAAATTTTGGAAGTAAATGTAGTAAGTCAATCAAATAAAAATGTTAGAACATCTGATTTCACCATAATCACTAGATATAAATTTCAAATTGTTACACGTACAATAACAATATCAAACAAGTGATAGCAGAATTTTCTAATCTTTTTATTATCCTGTTTTCAGGTATAACAAACCTACTTAGTTAATTAATCTAATATATCTCTATGTGAATTTAAATAAATATAAGTTCATTAAAATCTATGAATATTCTCAGCTTACAATGAGTCTTTTGAATCATCTTATCATCGAAAGCTATACAAATAACACGTTATATCTCTATCCATGTTTAATTCATGTTTATATATTATAAGAAGCAATTGCATATTATCACTTCTCAATCTCAAACATGCACATCAAATCATTATTACTTCTCAATCTTAAACATGCACATCAAATCATTCAAATGGTGACTAGTCATTTAAAAGCATTAAGCACAATAATATATAACTCATGTAAATGAAATTACTTGCATGCATAAAATTCATAAAATTTATATTATCATGGTCAAGTTACATCGTAGCCCTAATAAAATGAAATTAAAATATAGTAAAAGAAGAAAAAAAATTGAATCAAATCCAACAATTTGAATCAAAGAATAAGAATTCTATTGCCACTTTGTCCTTTCTTCAAAATGCTTGAAAAACACTCACACTAATGAAAAATGATCTAAAAATAAAAACTAGATGTGTCCCAATCTCTCGATGTTCTCAAATTCATAGGATACACCCAAGACCCTTATCCCCAAGCAATTGCTTATTTTTTTCCATAAAATTAGGGAGTAAATCAAAGAATCTTTGATTTGATATCCTTCTTCGAATGCTTGCAAATAAAATTATGGAACAAAATCAAGGAATTTCTAATTTTTGCCATTATTTTTCTTATCTTCTCCATATCTCATTGTGTTGTATACAAAAGGAAAATTCAAATAATCAAAAGGAAATCCAAATATTTACTCATAAATATTGCATTATGTGTTGCCTAAAATAGGTAAAATAACTTTATTTTTTTAGAGTTATCACATAGCAATCCTTGTTTAGTTTTGCAATCCCAAGTGAGTGCTGCTTAACTCTTCTTTGAATTTGTAAACTGATTTGTTGAAAGTAATAGTGATTTATGGAAACACTAAGGCAAATAACACTTGAATCAAAGTATGTCTTATTGCAGGGGAGAGCACCTAATTGTAGTCAACACTATCACATTGAGTATACTTTTAACAAGAAGCGTTACCTTATACCTCACTACCTCAATAGTGGAATTCCCCTCATTTTGTTTATAAACTCATTTGCACCTGACAATCTTCTAGCTTTGAGATACCTTGGCCAGCTTCCACTAATTTAAAATTGAATGATTTCATCTCTTTAAACATAGCCACTGACCCCCATGACAACTCAACACTAGCCATCAACTCTAAATAAGTCCAAGGCTCATGTCTCCACCTTATCATCTAAAACCAATGCCTAAGCATTATAGGTATACTTGTAACGTACCGGTGATTCAATATACCTTAATTTTCTAACCATAATATATCAATGTACATGATGTGGTTAAACATATTAAGTTTTATAGATTAACATGCTACTTGTGTTAGCAAGAAATGTTTAGATATATTTGGATACATTTATACACCTCTAAATATGTTTTTCATGTTTATCTATATGTGTTTATAGATTGTTAGCACTTGAATTTTCCCAAGGTTAAAGTTAGAGAAGTCAAGAATCAAGACCCCAAATCATGGCAAGTCTCACTTGATGAAAAAATTAGCTAAGTCTCCTAATACCCCAACTGTATACAGTAATTAGGATTTAAGAGCATTGCATTTCATTAGTAATTATGCATCATCCTTTCAATAAAACTAAAGTTGACCTGTCTTGGTTAATTTTTTAGATAAGTGTGTTGGGAGTCTGGTAATTTGTCAATAAAGTATAGTTGAGTCCTAAAACTTGCAAAAAATACAATCAAGTTCCAAAATTTTTCAAATTGATGCATTCAAGTCCTTTCAACAACTCCGTCCAACTTGGCCAATGAAGAATGCTGACATTATTTCTTTTGATATTTTCTTTCTCTTACGTGGCGATGATGTGGCTAAAACATGAAAAATAAAGCTAAAATGAAGTCATTTTGGTTCAAATTTGATTTTTATCCAAATTTTACATAAATTAAATAAAAGACAAGCTAAATTTTAAAAAAAAAAAAAAAAAAAAAAGGGAGAGTAGGAAACGAGGCGAGAGCTACACAGGTTTAGTTTTTTTTTAATCTAATTTAAATAAATTAGTATAAAAAGCATATTTGGAGCAAGACCACGTTTTGAGAAAATATTTAAAAAGTCATGTCGGCATTTTTCATTAGCCAAGTTGGATGAAGCTGATGAAGGACTTAATTTCACAATTTAACGAGTTTTACATTTGATTGCAATTTTTGCAAGTTGTAAGACTCAATTGTACATTCATGATAAGTTTTATGATTTTTAGTATGCATATCCCTTCATTTTTTGGTCAAAACTTAAGAAAGAAAAAGCAAACTCTAAATAAAAATCACAAAAACACAAAAATTGAATATATATATATATATATTGTGGGTGTGTGTGTGTGTATGTGCGCGTGCGTGTGCGCACGCGCGTGTGCGTGTGTGTGAATCTAGCATTAGGTATGTAGAATTAGGCATTTGGATTTCAAATTTTCATAAATATGGGCAAATGTTGACTTTTTAGTCTGACGGAAGAATTTGACATTTGACTAGAAAAATTAAAATTGCATTAGTGATGGTGAAATTTAAAAATGTCGACATTTGCCCATATTTGATTTAGGGATGGTGAAATTTAAAAATGTCGAATTTAATTAAAGAAATTTCAACTTATCAAATCGGTCAACTATTTAAAGCACAATACTTGGCACCGCAGGATTAAAATTTCAGCTCACACCCAAAGTTGCGATCATCCAAAAACCCTCACCTTTTTCCTCTCATCTCTTCCGTGGGTGAAACAAAAAAGCAAAGAAAGTGGCTGAACTAAAAGAATTAAAAAAAAAGCATGGTTCTTTTATTTGGGAAAGTGGGACTCCGTTAAAGAAAAGGTCCCATCTTGGCCGAACTCTCTGTCTTGGTCCCGAAGACACGGGGTTTCATCTCCCGAGTCCCTCTCCCTCGACCACCTTCACCGCCAGTCACCCCCACTTCCCCACCATAGGGGAACCATCGCCACAGCCCCAAACCGAGAGGCCCCATTTTTTGTCGTCTTGTTCTCCTTCGTCCAAGAGCTCACCTTTGTCGTTCGAACCTTTGTACATACATTCCTGAAGCAAGCTCGTACCGTGCCTCAACAACGACAATCGAAGCCTCGGTTTTGCCTAAAATGACTCTTGTCAAGCAGACCTTGGAGTCCCTCTTTTGGCCTTTTTCTGTGGAGACGGCTCTGTTTTGTGTTTAGAAATATCAAAGTAATGAGATGTTTGCTTGAAGTTTGCTCGGCGTTTGCGGTTTCAATCCTCCATGATAACAGATGTTTCACGCACTGATTTAGTCATCCATCGCGACTTTACCTTAGCTTATTGACCAGGTAACACTTCTCCCATTCTTTTCCCTACTTTGAGCATGACATGACGTTGAGTTGTGTTAACGCAACTTAGTTAAATGACTAGGAATCTGAGTCTTTCCCGCATGGTTTGTAATGATATTTTCGTTCTAGCGTTATATTGATGGAGAAATTTTTCTTCGGTTTCATAGTTACGTCCAACATTTGCGGTGCCCATGAACTACCCCTCTAAGAGGAAGTCATAAAAGAATTTCTGGAATTGCTAAAACCGAGATGCTGGTTTGCATGATATAACTTGTTTAAATAGATATTTTAACACTCCTCCTTATCCATAGGTCAGACTTGAAAGACAAATAGGGAATTGGAAGATTTGAACTCAGGACCTCATCTAGAGTACGGAGGGGTACTTAATTGTCAAAAGTTATGGAAGTGCCACTTTTTTTTTTTGAAAAATTGGACACTTTAGTGCTAAATTTAGCGAAAGTAACCATAGATCTCACGTAGCAAATTTTTTAATAATATAACTCGCCTATATGGCACGCTAAAGAGCTAAGTTAACGACGAAGAACCAAAACCACGTTATTTTGTCCTTTTTTAAAAAATTTAATTTTAATATTAATTAAATTAAAATATTTATACTTTTAT
Organism: Eucalyptus brandiana; assembly: GCA_014182725.1. Lineage (NCBI taxonomy): Eukaryota > Viridiplantae > Streptophyta > Magnoliopsida > Myrtales > Myrtaceae > Eucalyptus > Eucalyptus brandiana. The sequence goes on along the minus strand of CM024671.1, from coordinate 21,180,600 downwards.
AAATAAAAAATTATTTAAAAAAAAAAAAAAAAAAAAAGAGGAGGAGGAGGCGAAGACGAGGCTTGAGCCCTCGCAACCACCTCCCCACCATCACCAGGAAGGGCTAGCAATAATGAGGGAAGGGTCGACCGGGGTGGTTGGGCTTTGGCCAGGGGCTGACGACCTAGGCTGATCGATGCCAAGGTCTTGCAAGCCCTTGCCAGATCTGGGGTGAGGGTCGCAGCCCTCCCCTAGATCTGGCGAGGGTCACTGGCCCTCACCTGGCAAGGCCAAGGCAGTGACCTCCCAGTGGGCGGTGGCCTTTGGCTTGACTGAAAGAGGGCCAGCGACCCTCGCAGCCAGTTAACTAGGGTCATCGGCTCTTGGCCAAGGCTCGGCGACCCTAGCCGACCCTCCCCCTAACGTCGCTGGCCCTTCTAGGGACGATAGGGGGGAGACAGCAAGGGCTCAACCATTAGTCGCCTACAATGTTCATCTTCTTCCCTTTTTCTTTAAATTTATAAATATATATTTAATTTTACATTTAATTTAATTAATCTCTATATTAATTATCTAGCCATGTCAGCAAAACGACGTCGTTTTTGCACTTGTCTAGCCACATCAATGTGCTAAACGGCGTTGTTTTTGCACTTGTTTAGCTACGTTAGCGTGCTAAACGATGTTGTTTTGCACTTGTTTTGTTTGTAAATTGTCACGTTAGTACTTTGGTAAGATTTTCTCACTGTTGGCACTTAACTAGTCAATTTTGCTCCGATTTTGGCACTTAAGTGTTACTTTTGTAACTTTTAACACTTAAATGTCCTCCCGTGCCAAGTTTTTACACTCCAAGTATTATTTTGCCCTCTAATAATATGTGAGATTTTATGGGCCAAAGGTTAAGTTTTTAGATGGCTACATGATTTATTATATAAATATTCTAACAGGATGCATAATGAAGTCATATATAAATTCCTTGAATCGGTGTTTTCTCTATGTTCCCATGTCATCAATGGGGTTCATTGATGAGGCCGTGGTGCAAAATCCATGCCCTGAGTGTTGACCATTACACCCATAAGCACCAATTTGCTCATCTCGCCCCCCTTATCTTTTTGCATTAATCATGCTGTATACGCATAAGTGTTGAAGGTTGGTGATAGAGGTGAGGATTGATGGCTGATGGTTCCAATAGGTGTCACAACCTCCCCGAAGTGGGTGGACCATCTAGCGGGTTAGCTAATGGATTATTAAGTCTAGACTTAACTCGGGTTCTCTCTAGTTTATATCAATTTGCATATCAGGATAAAGTTCTTTAATATGCAAATAATTTTTATTTTGGAGTCGCTACTAATCTATTTATTTCATCTTATCGGAAACAATTATAGGACTAGCCTATTATAGGCTTGATAAATAACTCTTAAACTTAAAGGCTCATAAAATTTTTCTAGCATTCCAAGAAGATAGATTTCCGGGAACTTACAAAAGACCTTGAGACACAAATAGACAGAACATAGAAATGCAAACAGACTTCTTAAAAGTAATGTTATAATTATGAATCTTCTTCAACGTGTGTACTGAACAATCTTTGGTATCAATATTGGAATATCAGCAATGAGGTAACTAATTGACATCGACAACTCAGTAGTTGATCAATAGCCTCGACAATGACGACATTTGTTAATTTGGTTTAATTTCTAAGACCAAATTCTCTTCCTCTTCTTATAGTTTGCTTTGAAACAGTCTTGTCTCAACCTCTTTCTTATCCTCTAGCTATATATCAGGGAATTCCTCCATTAGTTTCTTCTATTGGTCAAGCAAATTCACCACCTTTCTAAGCTGCTTCTCGGAGTGTCCTCCCATTTCTTGAACATTCTTAATAAAATTTTGGAGGTTCATTAACTTTCGGTGGGGCCATCGGTGGATCTGAGTACCAAACTCTCGACACCGTTTCTTCAAGAGGGTCATAATGTCGAGCTCCTTTGCTGCACGAGTTATTGGCATGTAACAGTCCAGGGATATTTGCTCCTTCGACAGCATTCTATTATTGTCGTCACTGGCACTCTTTTATCTTTTGGACGTCTCTTGTCACCAACACCCACTTCACTGTGTCCATTTTCTTGGCCACTATTATGGAGAAACAAAATACGATCCTTGGCCTCACTTGCACAAATCTCCTCAAATATCAGTCTGATATGCAGAATCATTTTGAATATCAAGACCTTCCGCAACTTCTTGAACAGCGTTGTCGAGGTTGTGCTCCAAATCAAGAATTTTTGGGGCACAAAGGATCAAGTGAGAAGCCTAAAGAAGCTTCACAGAGGCCCTCTTGATAATCATATGGAAAGGAATAGTTCCAATCTAGTGCTGCATATTGGTTTCCAGGGAAAGCAGAATCAGGACATAATTTATTACCTATGCTTTCAACAGGAATTTTGGAATTTTCTCCAAACGAGACTTTCCCTTTGACTTTCCCCTTTGCCTTTTGTACTCTTTAATGTGTGTTGTGAAGAATATCCCATGCCTCTTTAGTAATAGTGGCATTCGAAACCTTTTTCAAACATGAAATCATTTAAAACTTGATGGATGAATGACAGGGCATACTAATCTTTTGTTTGAATCTTCTCTAAGGCATTCCTCTGAGTCCGATCTGAGATGGCTTCGTCCTCTAGTTCATCATAAGCAGTGTTGACAAGTGCCCATACACTGTAGGTCTCGAGTAGAGCTTTCATTCTAATGGCTCAGTTACCATAAGTTTCTATGGTAAGACGAGGGTACTACAGAGGAAGCTGAGTGTTTTATGAGGCCATAATCAGAAACCGTGTGCTTTGATACCAAATTGTTGAACATGGGGACGCAACTCTGATACCAATTTGATGGGATAATTTGAAAGTGAAGCACTTACAACCCACACGACACAAAGAAGTGAAGGAGATAGATATCCTTTTCATTTATTTCACCTTATTGGAAATAATTATAGGAATTGCCTTTTATAGGCTTGATACATAACTGTTACACTTAAACACTCATTAAATATTTCTAGCACTCCAAAGAGATAGATTCCTAGGAACTTACAAGAGACCTTGAGATGCAAATAGATAGAACATAGAAATATGAACATACTTCTTAAAAGTAACACCACAATGCGACCAAGTAACCGATTGACATCGACAACTCAGTAGTTGATCGATAGCCTAGACTACAACGACATTTATTAATAGAGTGTGAGGCATTATTTTACAGAAGTTATCCCAGAGGATATGTATAGTGCGTTGCATGGTATCACAGATATTTTTATGCTTATGTAAATCGAGATAAATCTAACTCAGTTTCTGTGAAACATGAGCAGGGAGGCCAAGAGGTTGAAAGCCATGCTGTAGACTAGCTTGCCATGCTTTGTCGATGTCGGTGATGGAGTAGCCACACTCGTGCTCCTCCCACCCTTCTGCTGCGTGGAGTATCCCCGCGACACGCCATGTGCTCATCACTCTTCGTGGCAACCAGTTCTGCAGTATCACGACAGTAAGAAGGAGATTTATACTAAGGTTGCCGTGTGGATGCAGATTTATCCGCACAGGAATCTGCGAATCGAAATGGCTATATGGTGATGTAAGGATTGTGGTTGGGCCAAAGTATGAGTCAACCATTTTACACTATGGGTTTACTATGAATATTAGTAAGGTCATTTTGTATTTGTAATAAAAGCATATGTTTTCGTCCCTGCAAAAATTATAAAAGCACACTCCCTTCAACAGAAAGAGACCAGCTCAAAATGGGAATAATACTTCATATCATACCTCACAAGAATGCACATTCTCAAGCGATGCGGGAGCGACCAAGGCAGGTGTGTGGTGGTAGAAGCAGTCGTCTCGCAACTTTTCTGGGGGGAATTGTGAGAAGGGTATGAATAATGTCCCTTTTGGTGCTTTCAACTGATCTTCTTCCGTTATGTCAGCTCCTACTATCCATACCTAAAAATTTACCAATCATTGGTAGTCATTCACTTATATTACTGTCATCATCAACTAGTGATAATAAGTTCTTATGGCATTATATTGACAGATGTAATAGCAATTAGGGTTTCCAATTCTTTCTAAGAATCCAAATAAAACAGAGAAATGAACACGTTGAATCTTAAAAGTCCATGCACATATTTATTTGAAGTCATTTGCGACAAGGGCATGATTCATTTACCTTTGGAGCATGGCCACTTGAGAGAAGCAGATTGCTGTCACACTTGTGGTTGAGTGATTTTTTCAGCATCTTGTACTCATGTTCATGCAGTATAGCCACCTAAAATAAGTTTTATATCATTATTTAAGAAGAGTAGTTAGAGGTAGCGAGCCAAATCAGAAAGACAATAAGTAAATTATGCCAAGAACAGCCCTCCTATCCTTTTTTTGGTTATGGCACTTGAATTAACAAAGACGTTATAAGGTGGCCAATTTCAAGCTATCTCCATTATAATGAAAATTGACAATGTTCACATGCAGATGGAAAAGTCACACGTTTCGGTAGAAAATTTATAGAACCTTTCGTATGTGTTGTAGCTTTCGTCCATGCTATATCCACTTTGCTATTGAAAGTATAAACTTTTTCTCAATCAGAAAGCACTTTGCTGCTGAGAATCAAGGGGAATTTTCTTAATTAATACAATAGTTTATGTACTTTTCTACTGTGAGAATCTGGTGTCATCTTCTAAGTTAGTTGAGGATTTGAATTATCTTCCTTTTTTTTTTCTAGGAAGATCTTTTAAAGAAGATAATATCAAAATATTTAATTATTAAAGCATGCCATAATCTAACAGTTTAAGATTTTAAAATAATGGGCATTGATTCCACAAAATTTTACAAATTATCTTATCAAAAGGTTCTTTTTGAATCTTATATTTCATATGGGAATTGAACATGTATGACGTACTTTCTAATTTCGCTTGAATGCTACTCACCAAATGCAGTCTCGATTGCCATAAAAATGAGAGAATTACTTTTGAGCATTTTTTAGGAAGCTGCATATAAGAATTACCATCCAACTTATTTATTTACCTGAATTCCCCTTTGGCACAAAGCAAGAGCAATGGCATAGGCCACCTTCGTGAGCCTCCCTCTGAAGAGGACTTGGACAGTCCCTTTGGGAATGCTATTGACCACCACAGCCACTGCCAATCCACTCCCATCCACAACTCTCACTTTGAGCTGAGGATGTCTCTCCGCATGGAACCCGCCATATCCCTTCAGCTCCTCTCCCTGCAAATACCAAGTTTTGAGTACCCAAGCATGGTCATATTGCTTTATCTGAAAGGACAATAACAGCAGAAGTCCTAAAACTTTAATTTCATGCATTTAAATCCTAAAAGTCACAATTTCATTGCATTTGAGTTCTTTCGTTTAACTCTATCAATTTTCAGTGGACAGGAATGCAGCAAGATTGTTGTATTATCTTTTTAGTCTAATATGGGCCGTTAATAAATGATGCCAGTAAAACTAATAGAGCCAACGAAAGGAATAAAATGGATGGCTCTAAATGAAATTTTTAGGACTTAAATGTGTTGCCGTGATGAGCTGCGGGACTTGCCTGTAGTTGTCCCTTCTTTCAATAATGTTTTTTCTTTCTTTCTTTTTTTTTTTTTTTTTTTTTTGCTTCTTGAAAAAATTCGTGAGATCATCATGTTAATATAATGTCAACCTTCTGAAACTACTCGTTGCCTAAGATTGTGCCAGAGTATAGTTAAGCTTCCGAATGCACGCCCCCTCCCCCCCACCCCCGCTTTAAGTGTTAGAGAATGATTCCGTTTACATTATAGTAAAGTCTGACACATTTAACAATTGAATATGTTGACCCCTAAGCAACTTTTTTTGTCTTGCAAAAGTGTCCATCGTGAACCTATCGTGATTCGTATTGTAATGTCATGAGAGGCAAATTGTACTGTCATGAGATGCTTGCCTGGTTCAAGAGACCCAAGCACAAAACCTTGGTCCCCTTGTCCTCTGCCTCCAAGATGGCTTTCTCGATCAGACCATTGATCGACTCCTTTTGCCATGGCATGAAGTACTAGAAAGAAGATCAAAGTAAATGAGAAATTGACCAAAATTAGAGCACAAAAAACTCAGTAATATAAAATAAAAAACAATTGAGCGGATAAATAAAAGAAAATCTTACTTGAATGCTATACTTTGGAATTACCCAAGTTTGTAATTTGAGTTTATTGAAGCGATGCCGCTCAACCACAAAAGTGCGCCCATAGATCCAAGTAACCATCATGGAACATAGAGTCACGGGCCAAATCAACCAGAGATACCACCTCGATGATCGGTCTGGCCAAGAAGCGAGATAGGCGAATCCTACCCGCAAATGATAGATTGACCCGGGAGTGGGAAGATGGGTTAGATGCACAACATCGGACACTTCCGCCAGTCGCTCAAGCGAAGTCTCATAAAGTTTATCAGAGGACTTGTCCATCGTTCCATAAATATAATCATAAAATGGCATGAACAGGGAGCAGTTAGTCCGAAACTGTGTGTGATGTAACGAGTGAAACCTACAATATTAGAATGTTGTGACGTAATAATACTTTCAATAACCCAAAAGATTATTTGTATGGTTCTTTTTCAGAATATCATATGAACTCTTTAGATGTACAAGCAGAGCTAATAGCCATGTGAAAATTTTTATGTCCGTATATTTCTCAATAACATCCAATTTGAGTTTACATATAGATTACAATAGTTGGGATTGATCCATTAGATTACACGTCCTCCAGTTTCAAACTTAATTATTCTCAAAATTCCCCTGACTAACAAATTGACTCACAATCCTTGCGCATGACTCTATTCTTCAGATATAGTGATAGTGTTGATGAAGCACGGACCAGTCCATGCGATTGACGTTGTTCTCCAGTATTTTGGACCGAACAAGTAGTCACACGACGGTCAAAAGCTTGGCATGATCAGATTTACCAATACGATTTGGATCGAAGCGATGGTAACTTTAAATGCCTTCATTCAATTTAAGATGGAAGGAAATATGACCCGTATTATATTAGTAATAGGCGTTTATATTTAACCTCCCTTACAAAAGATTCAGCGAAAGTAAGAGCCAAAATTATCTCCTGCTAAAAATTTTAAAGAGTATTTAATTTTAAGAAAGCTATCCTTAAATTAGCATGTCAAATTTTGCATTTTACAAAAGTTCCAAGAAATTTGAATTGTAAAATTGCCAAAATGCGTGCGCACAAGAGTTTGTCTTATAATAAATACGAAAAGTTCATTATAGATCGGTATTGACGCCACATTTAAATGGGAAAAAAGAATTGTTGAAGAAAATGATTCCATGGAGCTGCCTTTTCTTAGGCCCCTCCAAAACAAGATAATTGAATTCCTCACCTACATTTTCATCCTCTTTGCAATCTCCCTCCAAGTCTCCCAAAAAGAAGAAGTCATCCAAGTACCACGTGAACCCAAGAACATCAATAAGTTCTTCAAAGCAACACCCTAGCCAGACACAAATCGCCCACCTACCATGATAACTCTTGCAGGCCCTCTTCAAGGTTCTTTTGTCCCCAGTATTCATTCGGACACACGTCCGTGTCCCTCTCCTCATACTCCTCAAAAAATGTTTCGATTTTCAAACAATTAGGGACCCACTTCACGACAACAGTTATTGCGTTGAAAATTATGAAATTTCTTGAATTAGTTACTCGACAACGATTATGACCCACTTCACTCACGTTCACAATTTTTTTTTTTTTTTTTGCTCGTGCGATAATGATAGGATGAATTTTCCATTGAAACTCGCTTGTTGCAAGGATCGAGTGACAACATATCGAACACTTAAGAAATGGGAACTTAAAGTTACACGTTCACTTTCAAGAAGTTATCATATCAGATTGTGCAATACGATCTAGGTTAAGACTGATATACAAAATTAGTATATTAAATAATGTGGTCGACTGTTGATGAGGTTATATTCGACATTCAATAATGGTTTTTGTCACATAAGTTTGTATGCTAAGTTTGTAAACCAATCTTAATATACTCATCAACAATCGATTACCATGGCTGAGAGAGAGAGAGACTTACGAGGGGGTGTACATGAGATACTTGAGAGGGGGGAAGTATGAGAAGATCCACTTAGGAATGAGCTCAAAATTGCAGTGCCCCATGTTGTTCATCAGGTCGATGTATGTCACATAGCCACTCAATGACACAATTGATGCCGTCCCCATCCACACCGTTGTGTACAGAGGGATTGCGAACAGTGTGAAGTACGCCAAGTGCTCTGCAAATGGATGATTTACAGCTGCAACCAACCCAAATTTCATTCAGCGACTAATTGGTCTGAGCAATTGAACTTGAAGAAGATGACGCACATTCTGTTTGATTATGATGCAACAGATGGTACGACTTTTTACCCAAGCCATGTTAAGCAAAGGGGTGTGTTGAAGTTATTTGTTTTGGTTGTTTGAACAAGTCGATCATTAAGTGAACGGATTGCCATCATTTACATTACCAATCAAAATTTGACACATCATCTAACGAACACATTTTAGTAAAAGGCTTATGACTAAAATGGCTGGATAGATTGAATTGGTACAAATACAATAAGTTTATGATTTTTTTAGTACTTTTCTCTTGTGATAGAGATCCTCATACCACTTGGACAAGAACAAAGAGTACTATAGGGATGATATTTCCTTTTATGATTGGTGTACAAAAGATTTGTTTCATGAGTTTCCTAACATAAAAATAAAAGCAAAGATTTTTTTTTTTTTTTTTGGTAAAGAGAAAGAAAAGAAAGAAAAAAGAAAAAAAGATTAATCTCTATATATAACCAATTAAGTATGGCGATCTCACTTAAGGAATGAGTTCTTTGTAATTTTATATCTTTGTGCATGTAGAATTAGGTGTGATAAGATAAAGCTAGGTAAACTGCTTGACCACATGGCTCATGATACTCACAAGAAAAGAACCACCTGCATACACACACACACACACACATATCATGTGAGCATCATAAACACCTGAAAAGTCAAACCGACACCAAAATAGGCGTATGACATGGACATTTCCTACTTTATATTGTAAATTTTATTCATTTTGAGATTAAGATGCTCATATTGAACTAAAAAGGAAGGGGGTAGAGAGAGAGAGAGAGAGAGGAGCCAAATACAGGTGATGAGTACTTACAGGTAACAGGCTCAGTGACGATGGAGGCGTGATGGTGAGAATGATAGCGGGAGTAGAGATAGTGATGGTGAAGGGCCCTGTGAAGCCAATAGTAGAGGAACTCCACCGGCCCCATATGAAGCAAAGCTGTGGTTATTACACCATCGAATCTCCACATCGGCAAGGGAGAAGCTCCGGTTAGTCTCATCGCTCCGATGTAGAAGATCAATCCATTGAGCAGTATTTGGTCATCCCTGGACAATGATTTAACAAAGTAAACGAAAAAAATGAAATGTTTAACAGTTCCTTTATTAGTTAATTCCATGAAATAAAAAGGTTTATTTAAGAAAAGCACACGAATAGGCTATAACATTTTTTATGTGTTTGGTCGACTCCATTCCTTAATTATAATATCATGCTAGCTATTTGATGATATGATCACGAGATATTAATGCTCCTTATATTACGGCTGATTTGCTAAATATATATGTCAAATGACGGGAGAAAATTGTAGTTTATCCTATAGACGGGTGGCTAATTATATTCAACATCCACCACAACCCTTAATTTATTAGTTTATGAACGTAAAATATATCAGTTATTTTACCATCCCACCAAAATTTACAGTATTATTTAAATCTAGAAAAGGTTAAGTAAATACTCTATGGGAATCCATGAGTTGATATCTAAAAATCTTGAATGTTTTAGGTGCTCAAAAATACAAATAAAACTAAATGTTTAGGCACGCCGCCAGAAATGGAAAAATATATAAAGTCAAAAATAAAAGCCAGAAGCTCTTATTGTAAAAATTTCGGCAACTTATTTGCGATGAGACATGCGAAACACAAAAAGTTTTCTATCCATGTATTGTATTATAGTCAGGACCCTTTTCGTTTTTCTCTTCTTGTTGATATTATCAACTTGATAAACTCTTATCATGGTTCCTTTTGTTATGATTGAAGAAACTCCAAAAAGGGAAAAATGATCTTTGATGATCTTTCTGATCCCGGCTAAGGGAAAAAGGAAAAGATGTTGTTGGGGATGAAAAAGAAGAAGGTAGTGAGGGATGAAGAGACTGACCAGTTTCTTTCTCGGTCGACCTGCACAAATTCAATGCCCTTGTCAATGATCCTGCCATTCCCTCTGGCGTTGCGGTACCGAGACAGAGTTATCCAAATTTGGTTGTGGACCATCCTCCATAGCAAAAATGGAAATATCAGGAACGTGAACAAGTCCCTCTCTCTCTCCTCGCTGTTGACAAAGACGTAAGTGCTGTGGATCACCCAAGGAGCCAATACCATGTACTGCACGCAGATAAATGATGGAAGAGCTGTCTTTAGGACAGATGACAGTTGCTAAGCCTCGTTAGAAAAAATTAGATACGAGACACGACTGCTTTGGTGTTCAATGAAGGGATAATAACGAATGATCCTAGGATTTTAGCAACACAAAAAACATAAAAAGATTGATCCTAGGAAGTTGCCTTATAAGAAGATTTTGTTCTCCCGTCTTTTTAGCATGTGCCTCGCACATAGCTTGCAATATCGGCCCATTGCTCATTGCTTATCTGTTCTAGAGATGTGTGCTACGTCGCCTTTCTGCTCAACCATCGGATGAAAATGGACAAGATTAGATTTGAGTACATGATTGTTGATAGCCACCGTACTATGTTCGGCCATGAGGAGAGGAAAAATCCTTGTCCGGGTTGGGATCTATGAACCAGATACAATCACAGCCATCGACATATGTGAGATCGAGCTATGTATGGTTCGCTTGGATTTACATGATTAATGATTGTAATTGACTTGATTCTTATCAACTTGGGTTTAGGTCAAAGTTTCCAGGTGACACAAGCGTAAACACATATTTCTATGCATTGGCCAGTGAAGAAAAGTAAACATTTTGGAGAAAAATGATATCAATACTATGATAATGAACCTTAGCCTCTTGATAACGAGGAGCCAGCGAAGCATCAGATCATGCATTATCGGATCTATATTGATGCACTTTGTTTGCATAAACCTTGACAATAAGCGCATATAACTATGCAAAGGGTTGTCAAAGTGTGCATGTTTTTCTTCTGGGTGCATGTACGAGAGAGAGAGAGAGAGAGAGAGAGTTGACACCTTGAAGATTCCAAGAGGTTTCCATGGCCAATCAGTGAGTAGTCCTGGTTTGGAAGCCATGTTCACTTCGACACCACCACTGCTCTCTCTCTCTCTCTCTCTCTCTCTCTCTCTCTCTCTCTCTCAGAGTTTCAGCACAGGCATTGCTCTCTTAGTCGTTGGACCTTATATAATGCTTCTGCTATTCTGTGGGATAAGGTAGGGTCGAAATTACATTTCTCTCTCTCTCTCTCTCTCTCTCTCTCTCTCTCTCTCTCTCTCTCTCTCTCTCTATGAGTTTCAGCACAGGTAGTCGTTAGACCTTATATAATGCGTATGCTATTCTGTGGGGTAAGGTAGGGTCGAAATTACATTTATGACACCCATAGCCTCTAAATGAAGAGGAAGGGTTATGTCATATGAATATAAGACAGACATCTAGTTACTACATGACATCACAAGACAAATAAATCAAGGACCCATCCTCCAACTCCTAAAGTAAACACAAGTATCCTGCTAACTCTTCAAGTAGTAAAGACTAGCCACGAAAGTGTTAAAAGGCTAGTACTATTGCCTAGGAGACAATTTGAAAACTTGTTAAGATTTCTTTAACAAGCAAATGATTTTTTCCTCACCTGAAATAACAAATCCCTTTGCCTACCTCATGTAAATTATCTCCTCTAACTCATTGTGATAAAACATCATCTTTAAGTTCATTTGATTTAGTTCGAGATCTTGTGTAGAAGTATTTGTTAGGGGTGAGCAGTTCCCGGTTTCTTATAAGTTTCGCTTGAAACCTGGAGCCTACCCTCGGGTATAGGTTCCTCATTTTTTGGAACCTAGAACCTACCCGTCAGAACCAAGAATCTAGAACCTACCTTATTACAGGTTCCGAGTCTATTCCAAGTTCTAACAAGTTCTTTTTTCTTCTTCTTTTTTTTTTTTTTTTTTTTTGATTTCTTCCTCCTTTCCTTTATTAGTTGAGTACCTCAAAATTATAAAAAGTGGTACAAACTTAGTAACAAAGAAGAAAAAAAGCCAATAGATGTGCTGTCAACATTTACATAAGACCAATATTTGAGAAAGCTATGCAACAAAAAACCCATGTGAATTTCCTGTCAACATAGTATAAGCCAACACACTAGATGTGATGTGTATATGCATTGGACTGATTGCAGAACACCAACTTTGCAAGCCAAAAAGCAAATGGATAGAAATCATAGTTCACAAATGAGCAATCTCAGACTTGGTTGACACGTATACACAATAGAAATAGCTAGAGATTCGGAGTAAATGAGCAAGTGGCAAAAGAAAAAGGAAAGCGATCGTTCGTATTTTTCAAAAAGAAATAAAAACTGTGTCACGACCAAATTTTCAGGTGAACCACCTAGGATTTGGTTGGATTACTAAGCCTAAACTTAGTTCGGGCTTTCCTAAACCCACACCAATTCGCGACTTAGATTCAAGTTCTCAACATATGATTGATTTTTAGTCATGAGTCACCACTAATCTATTTTTGGTGGGTCGATTAGAAACCCAAGTAAAGTAATAGGAGATTTACTTTACTCCTACGAACCAGATATTGTGAGTTCGAGGACTTGATTACGCTAGATTCCTTTAATGCCATTTCAGTACCTTTCTCTTTTATTTTTAAAAAAAAAATGTTTGGCAGGCAGCTCGAATTGATTTAAATTTATCTCCCTAACATATGAGGTGATCATACGGGTGTACAAACCACCAATTTAACATCCAAGAAAAGCAATGAATAAATTGCAAAACTAACCTCAGGGCAACGAAAGTATCTGTGTTGTTGGATCAGAATTCACATCAACAACTCTAGATATGATTTCTAATTAACACACAATTTCTTTTTGTTTTCACTTAATTAATGAGAATTTTGTTTTATGTAATGTAATATAACTAAATGACCTAATTCTAATGATAGGCAATTTCTAATTAAATTGACCTAGCAACAATCACTAAATGACATGCATTTCATGAATCTAATTTTATATGACATGCACATGACATTTTTTTCCTAAAAAATAAGCACGCAATCTATCCTAGAAAATGAAACTAATTTATTCTAAGGCATTTTTTTGTATTTTTCAGGAAATTCGAAATTAGAAAAAATGTGAAAATTATCTAACTAGATTAAGATTCTATTTAATTTGTATTAGGAATTAGGTTAAGCCAAATTCTAATTTAAACTAAGATATTATCTTAATTAGCAATTTCTAACCTAAGATGCAGTCTATCTAAAAAATCAATCTAAACTTAAAATGAAACATGTAATTTTATCCTAATATGCAATGACGTACAAAGAATGCCTTAATTCTACATGACATGCATGATGATCTTTTTTATTTTTTTATAAAATTCGAAATTTAAAATTGTCAAATAATTAAACGTGCCATCTAAATTTAAAAAAAAAAAAAATACCATCCTAAATGAATGCATTTTTTATTTTTTTATTTTTTATTTTAGAAATTCAAAATAAAATTCATATTCTAAATATGCAAGATAACAAGAAATATTCTAAAACCAACCTAGTCCTAACTCAAATATTTTTTTGGATTTTTTTCTTTTATAAAAATAAAATTCATTCAACCAACACGACAAAGAAATCGACAAGATAAGATTGATATCCATAAATTGGCGAATCATATCTCGCACATGAGATTGGATTGATCAATTTTTAAATAAACCACGAATCGAATCTCGGGCATGAGATTGGATTGGCGATTTTCCAATCGATTGCAAGTCGGATTTCGGGCACGAAAATCGAATGTCAATCCAGGCTAATTCATGTCGGGAATCTTAATCATACATCGAGATACAATTACCAAAAAGTAAAAAAAAAAATAATAATAATAATAATAATAATAAAAAACAAAATAAAGTAAATAGAAAGAAAAACTACCTAATTTGCTTTTCTTTTTTTTTCAAATAGGGCTTGGCAACGTAATCAACTAAGGGGGCAACGCCGGTCAAAGCTCCGGTAGGGGGAGGATGCCGGTGAGGAGCTCTGGCGAGGGGGACCAGTGAGGAGGGCGAAGGCGCGAGCCGTTGCCGGTGGTGGAGTGGGCCTACTGTAAGGCATCGGGCGGAGGCGTGCAGCGGTGGTGTGGACTCCGGTGGCGTTGGGTCACGGCAAGGACAACAGTGCGGCAGTGGCTGAGCCTCAAGCGGAGGCAAGCAGACCGGCAGTGTGGGCTCTGGTGGTGTCAGGTCGCAGCTGAAAGTGAAACCGCTGGGGCATTGGGTTGCAGTTGTTGTAGATTGGGCAATGGCGGCACAAGCGAGGCTCACAGGCTCTGCAAGTGGAGGCGCGGGCTCGCGGGTTGCTGCGACATCAGGGGGACAGTTAGTGTCAACACCGAGGCTTGGGATCTATAGTGCAAGTGTGGTAACAACAGCTTATGGCGTCACGGAGGGCTTAGGCGGGGCTGCTGGCGTTGCGAGAGGAAGGCAAGCATGGTGATCATCAGCACTATGAGGACAGGGACAGCGGTGGAGCTGAGCTGTCGGCTGCAGGGAGATCGGCTGAGGCGCGGCGATGTGGAAGCAAAGACAGCTTCGCGGCCTTCACGGACGGCAACCAGCGAGGTGGAACTTCGGACAACTAGCAGAACAGTGACGATGGCACGAGCGGGGGAAAACCAGCAAAGGCGATGACCCGGTTGCTAGTGCGCCGGTGAGAAGATCGGACAGTAAGGAAGGCGTGGCTAAGGAAAATGAATAGGAGCACTTTTTCCTTCTTTTTCTTTTTTTTTTCCTACTTTTTCTTGCTGATCGACGTCCCTCACGTCAATCTCTCTATTGTGCTGTTCTGCTTCTCTGCTTTCTTCTCAAGAGCTTTTCTTTTCTTCTTCTTTTTGTTGTTTTTCGAACCCCCCAAACAAAACGAAGAAAGACGCCATTATGTGCGGCTATGTGTATCAACATGCGTGGCCCCTCTAAAACCTTACACGTTTTGATCTATTTATAGGCTACGGATTAGGGTTTTAATTTTTCCAAATCGATATCCATGAAGATTTCTTTTCCAAACGCAATATTTGTTTTTAAATTGAAATCTCACAAAGATAAATCCGTAAAATCTCCCTAAGGATACGGACTTGAGCCGATCTACTCCCTTTGTGGGCTTAGCCCAACTCATCAAATTAAAGTTCTGAACAATTAATTCGAACCCATTTGTCACCGGCCCACCGTAAATGCAAATTAAAAATAAATGCACCTAAAACTATATGTTATGTGATTAACTATTTTTTCAGGGATAAAATTAACCCCCAATTTTTTAATGCAATAAATGACTAAACGCGTCACTAAAATTTGGGTGTCAACAAAGGGTTGCAAAATTGCTTCTTAAACATGCAAAATGAAGATATCAATTGAACAAAGGGGTTTCAGGCATCAAACTATCTCCAGAAGTGCAAGTGACTAGCAAATAAGAAGTAGATGTCCTTTTTTACACTCAGTTTCAATTGACATAGATATTTTCCACGCATATCGTCATTACAAGATTTGGCCATTGCAATACCTTTGTGTTTTGCATGACACAGAGCTAGGGTGCTTTGAAACAGCTTCAAGATAAACATAAAAGGCTCAAGAAATCTTGTTAATGATATGATGGTGTGTTGAGGGGTGAATCACTAGAGATAGCACAGCACATGGAATCATATGCATTAAATGCAAAAGGGGAAAATTCAACAAATGTAAATATACCAATAACAAATAAAATTTAATGGATACAATTAAAACCTAGGTTCTCACAACTCTACGTTCAAATTCTCTGATTTAGATGCCTCAGAGTAAAATTACCAACTCAAATTAACGATCAATAGAATTGGAAAAGGCAAAAAGGGAGTAAATCATAATCATTTGGTTAAGTTCAAACTCAAATAACTAGGAGGCTATAACCCTTAAAACAAGTGGAAAATTCAAGAGACATTAAATTATATGGTTTTATTATGCCCAATCTACCTTCAACCTTATTACAGTACTCGTAGACCATAAGAATTATAGAGCAACCTAATAAAACAATCTATTGATTGATGCCCATAACACCTTCAACCTTATTTATAGTATACGGGAATTAATTTATTAACCTTATAAGCAAATCTATTGACTGATGCAAATTTTCAGATAATTTAAAGTATATACCTACCACCTGACTACCATAGAAGAACAAAATGAACAGACCACCATAACCAACTCAACCTTTTGGAGACACATTACAAAGAAATAAATCCAAAAGGGAAGCTTTTGTATGTCAAGGTTTCGTACATCTTTTCATTTGGGTCCATTTGAATGCAGGCACCAACATCTATACATAATCTTAAAATATTTTACAAATAAAGATGGACACATCTATTCCATAGTTTGCCGGTGGAAGAGTCTGATGGTAACCAAAGAAGAGATAGAGAAAGTCTAAACTAGAGAAACAAAGCTAAAGAAAAAGTTGTACCTCATCCAGCACCTTAGGACGCGCATGACAATCATTCTATTCAGAAATAATTTTTGGAACGTAAATAGATTTTTCTATTTCTATTTCTAGAAAGAGTTTAGCAAAAAATAACCGTTTGATAACGACACAAAAATTTCTACTCTAAAAATAGAAATTCTTTTGATAACGACATAAAATTTCTTTCTTTCGGACGGACGGCGCGGCAAAGAACGACCAACGACCTTTAATATAAAAAATAAAAATGATTTAGTAACAATAAAATAAAGAATAAAATAAAATAAATCATAAAAAAATAAATAAAAATATCATTTTATTTTAAAATTAAAATATCCTTAAAAATAAATTTATTTTATTTATTCTATTTTATTTTATTTTACTAATAAATTTATTTTAAAATTAATAAATATAAATATAAATATAAATATATTCATTTTATTCATTTAAAAATAAAAATAAATTTATTAAAATAAATAAATTATTTTTATTTATCATTTTATTTTTATTTTATTAAAAATAAATTTATTAAATTTAATAAAAATAATTTATTCATTTTTATTTATTTTTATTTTTAATAAAATGAGGAGAGGTGGAGGAGGAGGAGGAGGAGGAGGAGGCAGAGACGTAGAGGAGATGAGGGAGTACTCACCGAAATTAGGGTTTAGAGGGAGAAATTATTTCTGATTTCTCTTTCAAATCAATTTCTAGAATAGAAATCTATTCCAGAAATAAAAAAAGCGAGTAGATTTATTAAACAGGTTTCTATTCCAGAAACAGGTCTGAAATAGAAAAATTATTTCTGGAACAAGAATTTTGGTTATCATGCACCTCCTTATTCATAAACATAAATAGAGTGTGGATGGAGGACTCACCACAAAGTAAATAGCAAAATTGTCTTTGTCCTCCATGTAACTCAATCTCAGCTTAAAGCGAATCATGTAGATGACCTAAAGGGTGGTGGCTAGCATAGCCAAATTGAGTAATGTATGGATATCATACTCCATTACAACACTACAATAAATTCTAATAGCTAAAAACACAGTCGTTAGTTCCTGTGAGTTCCTGTGAGTTCCTGTGATTTGAGCGACAGCCTTATAATGAATCATCATTCAGGAAAGTAGTCAGAGACTGAAAATATGATAATCATAAGAATAGAAGTTCATCAAAGAGCCGACATGACTTTGTAGAACAATTATAAACGGAAAAAGGTTCTCAGGATCACTTTGTTAATAATAGAACATACTTATTAAGGAGCACGATGATTTGAACTCAATCATATAGATAAAGATGAAAATTATTTATCGCATTCACTCTTCAGCACCAAAATTGCTAACTTTATGTCTTTTACTTTATAGCAAACACATAATTGAAAAAAGAAAGCAAATGCTCCTGCTTGTTGAAGGCTGCAACTACGCACACGTCAAAGTCACATCACTGTCTTAAGTGTTAGTCGGGTAATGCAAATGATCATAATCTCCCAACTATACATTTTTACTTTTTTCATGCCCTTCCCTCTAAAGTCATGTCTTCAAGGTCGAATTGCTGAGTAACTTGTTATTTATCTCAAGACACCTCGATTACTTGAACCTATGAAGAAGCCTTGTCGCAATAGTGCAAATGGGAATGCTTGGAAAAAGCAAATGCATCGGGCAAAACCAAAAGCAACAGAGACAAAGCAAGAGAAATCGAGCACTCACCGACATCACAAATCGGCATTAAGACGATCTATTGTTGGGTGGCATCTAGGCGACTGGGTGAGCGGCTTCGGGGGGGCAAGCGGCTTTAGGGGAGGCTAAGCGAGCGGCGTTTGGAGTGACTGGGCGTGTCACACCCCAATCCTCCGAACTCATGCCCATCCCTACTCAGTCGATATAATAGCAATGTCCCAAGACGCATCGCCGACCCCTTTTTAATTTAGTATACACATGCGGAAGTAGATATAAATCCCCAGATAATAAAATAATGGGATAGGAAAGTAGGGCCAACTTTTTCAAACCAAAACAACCTTTTTATAACAAACAAAATTATTCATAACATCAGATCGCTTACAAAAATATTGGCTTAACCAAAAAGGAACTATCCTATAACTAACTAGCCAAATAGGTTTACCAATTCTGCTTCTTCCACCTTCCCAAACTTTGGGACTTCCGGCTCTCCACAACCGTCACCTAAGGACCTAAAAATAGTTATACAATAACCAGTGAGACAATGTCTCGGCGAGTTTTACCCTCTAATACTCGATTAGGAAGAAAATTACTTCCTAAGGGCTGCCTAAGCACAATAAGGCGTTAGAGGACTTACCTTGGCCTCAGTATCCTTCCTACAAGTCAATACAATTGATATTTCCTACCAATCAATTCAATCAAATCGAACTATCTATCAATCAACCTAGTCGATTCCATGTCATCATGACCATCTCTTGGTCGGCCCATTCAATACTATCTATGAGTCCGATCAAAATCCAAGACTCCTCATACAATGTGAAATATAGATAGTATTCTATCCTATCTCTAGATGACATATAGAGGCATCGAGTGGGTATGCATAACGTTCTATCTTCAAGACGACATATTGTTATCGGGCCGTTATAACATACCTGTGCATAACGTTCCATCTCCAAGACGATATATAAAGTCATCGAGCCGTTATAACACACCGTTGGGTCATACTATCTTATCTCCAAGATGACATATAGAGTCATCGAGCTGGTATACAAGCAATTCCTTCTCAAGATGACATGAGAGTCATCAAGCTATAATAGTATAATGTCCATTCTCCAGATGACATAGGAATCATCAAGCCGTTATAGTATTTTTGTTCTGAAGACACAATCAATTTACTCTTTTGATCATACTTGGTAAAAATACACATGTGTGAGTACACAGTCGGCCTTAACCAAAATATAAGATTTTCACTTTTGAATCTCCCACTATTTTTAGCAGTCTCAAAATAGATTTTTGGCGCTATTGACCGACACCTGGTAATTTTCCACTTAATTACCAAATTTAACTAATTTAAGAATAAAATCCCAAAATCATAATTAAATCAATTCAGCACAACTTAAAAATCAAATAAATAAATAGACTCGCACCACAACAACTAGCATAAAATTCTAGCCGTCAACTATCCCAACTTAATTTCCGAAAAATAATTAATTAATTAATTAATTACAAAAAATATTAAATAAATGCAATAAATCCAACTTAGGCTCATTATAGCCTAATTGGAAGCCAAAACGGACTCAAAAAAATTTCAAGGTTCGTTCAATAAATAATAGTATGTGTCTACTCGCTAATGGTACTATCTAACCACCTAACATGCATTAGTAAAGTACTAAATTAATTGCTCTAATCTAATCTATTCAACTAATCACACTTAATTAAATCTAATCAACCTTGAAGTATAATTAACCAATTAAGCATGGATTAGTGAGTTCAACTCACTTGATTAAATGCGAAGACTAGAACACCACGATGGCGGCCGAATTCTGAATTTTCGGCAACGTCGACGGACACTCGAACCGAGCCCAAAGCCTTGCAAGCCCATAGCAAAAAGCTGGGCTTGGGCCTGCTTCGCGTGTCTTAAGACTTGACTGATCTCTCTTGGGCTTCGAATGGGCTGCTGAATTTTTGGGTTGGGCTTGACTGAAATAGAACTTGCTGGGCTTCTTGGGCTACAGGACTTCAAATGGGCTCCTGCTTTTGAAGTTCACCGGCTGGGTTGCTGAAAAGAATGCGAGTTGGGCTTGAAGAGGCTGAACTGTGCGCTGCCTCGCGCAGGCTGGATGCTGGGCTGTGCTTGATGGAGAAACGGGCTAGTTGGCAGCTTGCTGGCGTCGCGACTTGGAGAAGTAAACGAGGAAGCAACTTCGGCCGTGGCTTGATTGTGTGAGCTGCTGGGGACGTCACAGCTGAAGGGTAGCTGGCACGGGCGAGAGAAGACCGAACGTGCAAGGCGATGGAGAAGCGGACAAAAGAAGCAGCAGCTGCTTCGGTTGGGGAACTCACGCGGACGAGTGGCATCTTGCTGGCATCCGCACGATGGAGAGAAGATGGGCTGACTCACTCGGTGGAAGCGTGAAGTCTTCAAAGGATTGTTGACTGAGTGGGGGAAAAACAGATGGTGGTGGAGCAAGCATGGGGGGAAGACATGCGGCAGAGGAGGAAATCAATGGGGCAGAGCTGTGTGGGTGTTTGGAGCGAAGGAAATGAATAGAGAGAGAGAGAGGAACGGTCCAGCAAGAGGAAAAAGAAATGATGAGGATCAAAGGGGGTTGGCCTCGAGCGTTGAAGGAGATGGAGGGGAAGCCGTGTGGGAGAAGCCAGGACATGAAGTCAACAAGCTTAATCCCCTCCATTTATGGCATGTGCCCCCTATTACTTTTTTGCCTTAATATCCACAAATAATCCAACTTAAAACCAAATGTTGCACCCCCATTGAAGCTCCGAATTTCACTAAATTTCAGCTCCAATTTCTTCGCGAAATTTTCCAAATTGACGTCCAATTTTGATGAAGAAAAATCCCGTACACTTTTCTGCAAGTCCCCAACACTCAAAGGCTCAGTTTAGAAGCCCAAATTTCCTTTAATTTGGCCCATCCAAATTTCCGCTAATTTTCCGCAACGTCCGAATCGATTTTCCGTAAAAATCTCGGAATCCCTGAAAATTCTTCGAAGGATGAGTTAACATTCTTAAAATAGATCGTGACACTAGAGAACTTTCAGTTTCTGAAATCGGGTTCAAATTCACAGTTAATTTCAATTTGATGCAATTTTAGCGTGACCTAATTTACCAAGTAACTTTTAGGAATTTTTTAGTGCAATTGACCCGTGGATTGATTTATCTCGAGTCACATTGTACATCTTTGACCCATTAATGATCTCGGTTGTCATGAAAATCTCAAGATTTCAATTACAGGCACTGGGTACCAAAACAATAAAAAAAAATCGATTTAGTGCTAATCGACAAGTATTTTGCAATAAGATGGAATCACCCACACTCTAATCACATATCTCAATCAAATTGACCTATGTTCGGTCTCTAATCGATTTTGACAGTACCGTAATGACCCTTACAGACCAACATGGTCGAGCAGTTAATTCCCAGTCAAATTTTCAAGTCCATTGCATTTAGATTCCTTAATTGCTTCCCCAAATAATCCAGTTATCTCGTGAGTGATCAGTTCATAAAACAGCACTATAGGCGCATCGATAAAAGGCCGGATTTACTTAATCGAAAATGAAATCTGAAAATTTAGCCTGTCACAGGGCGAGCAGTGTCGCGGGGACTAGGTGAGCAGCGAGTGGTGTAGGGGGCAGCTAGGCGAGTGATGAGTGGCGAATGGCGTTGCTCCGATTGGTCGACAGCTAGTTTTTGTCAATTATACTCTTTGTGGTGGTTTAGTAACCTGTTGAGAAAACTTGTTTGGCCCGACAAATTTTTTCCTTAAAATCTTGAGTTTGCTTTTAGGTTGGTGCTTTGGAGTATGCCAACACCCATTGCTCAAAAGAAACAAGGCTTCTTAGAATTGCTATAAAAGGAAAGACCATTGGCAATCCATGGAAGGACACTTCAAGCTTGCCACTCAACATCCTCATCTAGCTAATGGCAGTGGAGTCGTTCATGTTCGCTTCCTTCTTTGCTAGTTACGATGGATGAGCGGCGTTTGGCAGCGGCGTTGAGGGCGAGCAGCATCTAACAGCTAAGCATCGAGGCAAGCAGGGGGCAATGGCGTCGAGGGAGGCAAAGGCGAGGTGAGTAGGCAGCAAGTGGCGTTCAACGGCTGGACGAGCAACGTCCAATAGCAACAGCAGTGGCTTGATATTGTGCTTGCTGGCTCAAAATGCTTCCCAAAGACTCTAGCGTCTAAACGATCCTATCGAACCTAGGATCGTTCGGTGCTGCTACACTCTCAGTACCAACTTGCGGCAGTACTCTCACACCCGCGCTAGCCAAAGCCTGTGCTCTACCTCAGGTATCGACTCTTGTCAACGTCCTACCCCGAGATACAGGTCCTACCAACCTCCTTCAAGGAGTTCTCCACTCCTAGTCACTCATGCTACATGATCTTTATAGACACCTATTTTCCAATTCCAACATCAAGTTAGAATTTGAGTGACCCCACAAATAAACTACCAAACAGCTATCAACCACATGCATCAACATATTAAAAGCCTTTCCTACTAACTATCCTATGACTCATCGCACCTTATCACTCCATATACGGACCATACTCTGATACCACTTAAACAGGGATGTCACGCCCCAAACCCCGAGCACGCAAACATCCCACCATAGTCATGCAAATTTGTGACGTTCCCATGACGCGTTGCCGACCCATTTATTTTATTACGCATGCGAAAGCGAAACAAATCATCCGACAACAATTAACTTGGGATAGAAAAGTAGGCAATCAATCACCACCAATCACTTATATAAACCAATGGAGTTTACAAATATAGGTCTACTACCAAAAGTCTACAAAATGCCAACTTATAAAAAGGGACCATCCTACGACCTACAAGTCGAACACGATCTCCAATCCTTCAACTTTACCTCTGTAACTCCACAAGGCCAACCATAACGAATTGGCCGCTTCAACCGCTAGGGAAGCCCACAATGGGGTGAGACATTATCTCAGCAAGTTCTCCTCCTAAACCCCTATTAGAAAGAAAATACACCTAAGGGTGGCCTAGCCACACCATCACAAACAATGAGACTTACCTTAGCCTCAATTCCTTTTTGCAAGTTAGCATAGTTCATATTACTCAAGCATATACAGTAATAGAATTCAAACAATCGGAACGCCAATATTTTCACATAACTAACAACCATAGAAGTCATGATTATAAGACTAAATCATTATGACACATCCCATACCATGCCACACAATTCCGCCCCATAATCCGACAGATCAAATCATTCAACATGCGTTCCAATTGTTATTCATCGCCACACAAGGGCATAGTCTACTGGCAGTTTGGTTATCTACTGACATTTAGCTAGGCATTGTCTCCCCACCTTATAGCACGACTTGTCACTACGTCGACGGCGTTGCCAAAGGAGCATAAGCCCAGAATCAACTGCAACCCGAGCCCGTTGTAAGGGGCATCCCATATAGGGTGAGTCCAGCTCAACAACTTAGGATAATTTCCTCTTAATTAACACACAACAAATTCATACTCGACTCAGGACACTTTGCATTTTACCCAATGCTTCAATTTAAACTAGTGATCCCGGCCTCTTTTCGTCATATTAAAAATATTCCATAAATTATTCACATGTGTGGAGGCATGTTAATTTCGAACCAGAAAACCAATATCTCACTTTTTCAAACCCCACTATTTAATATAATTTTTAAAATCCAATTTTGGTATCAAAACCAGACACTTGGGATTTTATGAATAAAATCGCTATTTTTCACAATCAACATTCAATTTGCATTATCCATTCATCAAATTCAAAATCTAAATACACAAGAGCGATCCGTGCGAAATTTGAGAAATTAAGGTTCCGAAATAATTTTTGGAATTTATTAAATAATTAAATTTATTCCGAAATTAATTAAATAATAATATTTTAATAATTTCGAATAATAATAATAATATATTATTAAATTATTAAATAATTTCGAAATATTTATTTAAATCAAAAATAAATCATTAAAGTCAAATCACCATTATACTAATATAAACATCAATTTAGTCTTAATTAAACATACTTTAAATTAAATACCACCTTAATTTAATCTATACTTAAATAAATTAAGCTAACCACCTAATAACACTTAACAAACCTCCATAAACATAATTAACCCTCTAATCGAGATTTAGTGAGCTAAACTCACCAAAATTGCTTTCTGATGAGTCTCCGGCAAAGCTAACAAAGAGGCAGTCAAGAAACCTCCTCGGGGCGACACTAAAGGAGGACCGGAAGGCACCCAAAACGGGCCTTGAAGGTCCGGACCTAGCTGGAACTTCTAGCTACTGGTCATAGGCGGAGGAGGGCCAAACGGCGGCTGGTTGGGCACAAAACCAATGGAGAAGGGCGGCGGCGGCGGCTTGAGCAGTGCAGACAGCGGCTCCAGCAAGTCTTCCAATGGCCCAGGGTGACATCGAGCTATTGCTAGGTGACGAACGACAATGCTAGATGGCGGACAAAGGTGGAGCAGCAGCTGGCGAGCGATGAGCTGGCCAGCAAGCGGGCGAAGGAGAAGAGGCACCGACAACGAGCGACGGCAACCTCGGCTACTCCGGGGACCAAACGGCGGTGGCACGGCTTCAATGGTTGCTGGCCAAGTTGAATGACATTGAACGGTGTTGGGTGAGTGAGGACGCACGGCAGAGCGGCGAGCTGGCAAGGTGCACGTGGATGAGCGGCAACAGCGGCAATGAGCGACTCTAGCAACAAGCGAGCAAGCGGCCGAGCGGGTGGTCGGGTGTCACGCAAAGGGGGGCCAAGTTAAGGGAGAAGATGATGTTGATAGGTGCTTTTTTGGGGGCAATTGTGCACCCTACACTTGTCCAATTCTCTTCAACTTAGGCCCCACCATGACCTCATGTGACATCACTTCCCACTCACTCAAATTTTCCACAACAATCCTCCAATGGGTCCATTTTGCTTAGTCCACCATGGCATATGAATTTCCTATGTTTGTACATCAAATTTCTTTCAATTTCATTCAATTCTCTTCTAATTGAACCAAATTAAAGTCCATAAAATTAATTCAATGTCACCACACTTTAATTCACATCTTTACTTGATCATAGAACCATCTTGAGTTCCAAAAGTATGACCAAAAGCAGGCCTACTAATTTTCCATACCAAATTAACTATACTTTGATTATTTGCTGAAAAACTCGGTTTGCATGAAAAATCTTTCGAATATGAGTCAATGTTCCTAAAATGATTTGTGACACACCAAGACTTCCAATTTCTAAATTTGCTTTCAATTTAATGGTTAATTTCACTTTGGCACAATACTAGCGCGTCCTAATTTACTGGTTAGCTTTTAGAAATTTTCATGCATTTGACCTGTGGTTGCTCAATTCAAGCCACAATGTACATCTTTAACACATTGGCGACTCTCGGTTGTCATAGTAATCTCAAGGTTTCAAATACCGATACAGGGTACCCAAACGATAGAAAAGCCGGTCTAGTGCCGATCGATAAGAATTGTGCGATCTTGTGGAATCACCCACACTTGATCACATGCTTCTGTCGAGTCAACCTATCTTCAATCTCTAATCGATTTTTAACTGTGCCGTAATGACCCTTGCAAATTAGTTCGGTCGAAAGGTTGCTTCCTAGTCAAATTCTCGAGTCTAATGCATTATAATCTCTTAACGGCTTCACCTAATAGATTAGTTTTCACATGAGTGACCGACTCAACGAAAAGAACTATATGCATGCCGACAAAATGCCTGTCTCAATTTATTGAAAATAGAATTGGAAAATTGGGATCTCACACCAAGTATATACTACACACCGCTTGTTATTACACCTTGTTCAGTAACAAGTCCCATTATCAAGCTTGACAATGGGTGAGGATCACTTTACTCAGGCAACCTTCATTAATTCTTATGAAGCAAACAAGTTAGTACATTGAAAATCATATAACTTGTCTCGTAAGTGTAATTGAGTTTTAAAACTTCAAAAAATGCAATCAAATTCTCAAGTTTGTTATGAAAGTACAATCGATTTCTAAAAGTTTTCAAAAAGTGTAATCAAATCTTAAAATTTATTACAAATGTATAATCGAGTCTTAAAACTTTCAAAAAGTACAATTAAAAAAATGACTTGCTTAGACTAATTTGATAAGTTTTGGGATATAATTGCATTTTTTGAAAGTTTTGGAATTCGATTGCACTATTATGATGATTAGTTTGATGATTTAATTATATTTTTTGAAAGTTTTAGAATCAATTGCACTTTTGTAATAAATTTTCGAATTTCCAATGTAATTAACCCCCATGTATATAAGCTAAAAATTGTGAGATGCGTGTGCAGAGATAAACTGAAGGGACAAGGTTTGAGATGACTCAAATTAGGGGTGTGCAACGGAAACCACCCGAACTGGGACCAGACCGGACCGAACTGGACCAGCCAATTTTGAGTAGTTCCCATGGTCAACGGTCCGGTTCCCAGTTCCTAATCTTGAAATCGACGGCCGGTTGGTCTAGTTCCTAGTTCCAAGGTGGGAGCCAGACTGACTGGACCAACCAGACCGGACCAAATTTTTTTTATATATAATTTATATACATATAATATATAAACACATATAATATATGAATATTATATATGAAACTTATTGCAATGTAATTGCAATTGAGGTAACAACCTCTTATGTGGCCAAGAGACCACCAAAGCTCTTGTTGTTACTCTTTATTTATAGAGAAAACTTACTTGTTAGTTTGTGGGACAAGGCTCTAGGAATTTCTCATGCTCACACTCTCTCTCTTGCTCCCCTCACTTGCAAACGACAAGGCACTTCAAGCCTCAAAGAGTCCCATATCGACTAAACATTCAAAGCATGGCAGAGAGATTGTCTATAAAATCTAAGCCAAGCACAACCTTTAATCACATTGTTCATGGCTTTTATGCTTAAAATTAAGTGTGAAACACATAAACTGTGATTGATATTCACACAAGTAAAGTTTGAATATTTTGCACATGGAAACATGTGTAAGTAGTTTTATTAGATTGCCCGGGAACCGAATTGGATTGATCGGTCCGGAACATGATCGTTCTTTAGCAAATGGTCGTTCTTTAATGAGAAAAGGAAGTGTCAATTCTGTTGGACCGGAATCGATGGTCCAATTCGATTCCCAGTCCTAAGACCAAACGGTCCAATCCACGGTTCCTAAAATTGGGAACCAATTCTCCCGATCCGGTTCTCAGTTCCACCTTGGAACCGGACCGAACCGGGAACCAATCACCCCTAACTCAAATCACTTAATTTCCCCAAATACAAGGATTTTGAATCTCTGGATTACAGTAATCCTAAGAAACCTTGTGTCATCGATTTAGATATTGAAGAAAGGACAATTTTTCCAAGGAAATGGGATAAAGGGCCAATCAAACCAGCCTTGGAATGCGTTACGCATGAACTCCATTTCGACTAGACTGTCCCCCATTTGCACGTGCTCAAGAC
This sequence comes from Eucalyptus brandiana, assembly GCA_014182725.1. Taxonomy (NCBI): domain Eukaryota; kingdom Viridiplantae; phylum Streptophyta; class Magnoliopsida; order Myrtales; family Myrtaceae; genus Eucalyptus; species Eucalyptus brandiana. Next base: position 21,152,743 of record CM024671.1, on the reverse strand, counting down.
TCAACTCCCAACTTAATTTCTGGAAATGGGAAAAATTATTCAAAAAGTTCAAAACATATTATATAAGGTCAATTTGATTTAAATCATTTAACGATTTTTTAATGTGGTCTTTCTAACTAATTTTTGTCAAAATCATTGACTTGAGTCTAATCAATGTCAGCTTTTCTTTGTGTCACAACCGGCATTGATATAGATAAATTTCGTAACTTTTAAAAGGAATTTTTTTTTTTTTTATAAAGTATTGTGATTTCTTTTCTCTTTTATTTTTCACGATTCATCTTTTAGGAAGGGTTAGAGGGGGTTGTTGAGGCCTCAGCGATGGCACAAGCGAGGGTGGCCATCATTGAGGCCTTGGTGACCCCGTTAGCCCTTATGTGGAGATAAACAGTGAACAAAAAAAAAAAAAGGAAGAAAATGATAAAAAATTTATATAAAAATTTAGAAATTTGTTTTTTAAAAATTGTCTAAATTGTTTGCATTAGTGCCAACCATGTCACATTGTTACTTAGGGACGGCCTATGATTGTGTCGGTGATTTTCGACTTAAATTGGTCAAGAGAATTACATTGAAAGATCATCAAAGGACTTATAATTAGATTGATCAAATTAAAAAATCTAAGACTAAATCTAATCACTATAGAAAGATCTATAGCTTTTTCAACGATGTTCCCATGTTACGCGTACAGAAGAGTACAAAGTTCAAGCGAAAATGCTTTTTAACACGAGCACTTTGCGTTTAAGCTCAAAACACAATCGTCAGCCCCAAGAAATCCGAGTGATGGGCTTTGCGTGTAAATTGTAGGCCCTACTGTGCCTGCACGGACCATCAATGGATGATCAGCAGTCCCCTGTGGCAATCGGTGGCGGCAGGCAGTGGGAGGCCACATTGGTGGTGGTTGGTGGCGACAGTAAGAAAGAATAAGAAAAAAATTAAAAGAAATTTTACATTACAAAAAAATTTGTGAATTGTTCAAAATACATTTTTTTATTGAGAAATTATTCCGGGGAATATAAATAGAAAAGACTATTTTTGAAAAGGGTTAATACCCTAAAAAACCAAAAACGGTAAACTTGTGACAAATTTACCTTAAATTATTTTTTTGACCACCAAAAACCCCAAACTGGTATATCTTTGATAAATTTACCCCAAACTAGTATACTTGTGACAAATTTACTCTCTATTAGTTTTCATTAAATTTTATTGTCAAATTATTCAGTTAAATGATCGTGACAGTTGACCGGTATACCAATACCAATTTGGGATTTTATGCTCCATTTATCACATTTTACAATTTTTATGATTTTTTTACGGTATTAATCCAATTTAGCGGATGGTATATTTGTCACAAATTTACTAGTTTAAGGGTTTTTTGCGGTTGAATAAATTAGTTTGAGGTAAATTTGTCATAAATGTACCAATTTAGGTTTTTTTATGGTCAGTCGAAATAAATTTGTCACATGTGTACCAGTTTTGGGTTTTTCATAGTCAAAAAAATAATTTAGGATAAATTTATCACAAGTATACCAATTTGAGGTTTTTGAGGGTATTAACCCTTTTGAAAAAGAAATTGTTCCTTAGATTAAAAACGTTACCAAATGGACTCTAAATGAAACAAGAGCAGTGAGAAACACAAATGTGAGTTGCGTCCTATGGAGACACAGGAACAAGACTGACTACGCTGATCCATGCTGGTCCAAAACCATTTTAAGGATCTCCACAGTGCCCCAGCCTCCTCCTGCTCGATCAATTCCACCCTGTCAGCTTGTACATCATGACGAGATTTTTGCAAAAATCCCAGTTCAACAGGCTAAGACTGTTCATGGCGGAGCCCAGGGAAGAGCAGGACCGAGGATGGTACTCATTAACCAAGAGCTCGTCCATCGACTTGAGCGAGATAAAGGTAAAAGGGGACGGGTGATCATCAAGGCAGATCCCGCTAAAGCCTATGATTGACTCGAGTGGAGATTTATTCGTCCAATTCCGACACACTTGATCTTCCCCTAGATTTGGATTGAATGTAATTATGAGTTACATGTCTGCCACATCACTGGTGAGCGGTTCTCTTCAATGACGACGGATTGGATGTATCACCCTACATCTTCATACTCTTCTTGGTGCACTCGAGCCTCAAGATCCAGGATGCTTGCCGGGAGGGGTCGTGGCATCCCCGAAGAGCTGGTTGGAACTGTAAGCGGGATCTCTGAAGTTCTAGAAAACTTTTGTGATGTGTCTGGCCAAATGGTTAATGCTTCCAAGGTATACTCCTCTTAAGAACATGGATGAGAGTTGGAAGCTGGGATCGCCTCTGTTCTAGGCTTTCGACAAACACGACACCCTCTGAATTATCTCGGTTTTTCCCAACCTGAGTACCTCATCAAGCAAACTCAACTTCGACTTCCTCATAGTCAGAAGATCGCCAGTTGGAACACGATATTACTCTCCATGGCAAGTCGCACCATCCTTATGAAGTTCCTTCTTAAGGCCTCTTCTAACCGATTGCGTGCACGGTGCATCGTCACCAACCAGGGTGCGCAAGGAACTGGACTAAATCAGAAGAAATCTTCGGGGGGCTCGATTGAGAATGAACAATGAATTAATCTTGTTAACTACAACAAGGTTTCGCGGACTAAATGGGATAGAGGACTGGGATTAAAGAAGTCCAAAGAATAGAGTGTCGCCTTTCATAGCTTAGTAAGCATGGTGACGTTTTGGACCCTCGCTCATCTCAAAAGTCCTTGCCTTGGAAGGAGGGTGGGATTCCTCTATGTACCTCTTCTGCTCCCCGGCGGGCTATCTCTAGCAAGGAGGGGTCCCTATAACAAGGATGCAAGAGGTCCAAGGCACGACCAGTTGCCCTTCCACAATAGAGTGTTAAGGCCAGATAGAAGGACCCAATGAGCCGATGCAGTATCCGGGATACCATAAGGGCCATCCCCGTGTTTCCCCAATTTCAAAGGGATGACAGAACAGCTCGAAACATCTATTCAGAAAGGGAGTTTCACTCAATGTTCGGCTCACGAATTAGCCCCGAGAGGGATCCCAGCCGAACCCGACAAGGTGACCAGGAAGCATATCTTGTTAGCTCCTAATGCCTCCCGAGATCCGGAATTTCCTTCGGCTTGCAGCTGAGGAACCGGGGGTTGTCTTCAGAGATCTACTAAAACATCGCAGCAGCATCCAAGAGCACGTGTTGTAACTCCGAATTACTCCCAAGATCTACAATCAACACCCTCACCCATAACCTAACCGAGCCACGGAGACCACCTTTCCAATATAGAAGGGGAATGTGGGAAGTTCGAATCCCCACGTTATTGGGTTTGGGATGGGGACAATTTATTTTCGAGTATGGGTTTTGACTCCCACACCCTATAAAAAAGTAGGGCAAAAATCCGAGAGTGAGAGTTAGTAGAAATAAAGTAGGACCGAAAAAAAAAAAAAAAAAAAACTCGAAACCAATAGAATTTACTATTCAGGGTGCTAATTGAAAGAAAAGCTAAACTTCAGGGAGCGAACTGCAATTTGGCGGCCGCGGAAATTTTGGCGCCAAAAGGAAACGCGCGGGATATTAGCCGAACTCTCCCTCCCTTCCTCCTTCCCTCCCTCCCTCCCTCTCTCTCTCTCTCTCCCATCCTGGCCGTCGCGGTCTCTGGCTCTCGCCGCCGCCGCCGCCGCCGCCGCCGCCGCACGCCCGTCGCGCAAAGCAAGGTAAGCTACTACCTTTTCTGTTGTTATTAGCGCCGCCTCTTGTAATCTAGGGTTCCCGCCGAGAGAGATTGTCGGGCTGTTTCGATTCAAACCCTAGGACACAAGATCTCCTCCATGTCGAATTTCTAGGTTAAGTTGATAGGCCTGCTACAGAATGCTGAAGAAACTCTGTTGGGCGCACCTGACGCTTTAGACGAATCGGTGAATCTAGAAGCTTTAGAACACCGGGTTTGCCGGAGAATGCAGCGTCCGGCACCACCGGCGATTGATTGGAAATCGCCGGGTTGCTGTGGCACCTTTCATTGGCCTTAAGACACATCTATTTGCTGCTTTTATGAAGGAAACAGTCGTGTCCCTTACTACTCCTTGCTTGTGCCTGCTCAATTGCTTTTTGTGCCCCCAAAGACTTCTGCTTTTGTTTGAACTTGCTTCTTTCAATTGAAGAAGGAAGATGGAACAGTGCCTCTGGATATAGCAGTTGGTGGGTACTGAAGAGTGTCTTGCGAGCTTGTTGTAATACACGTCCCCTGTTGTAGTGCTTTATGTGCACCGCAGTCACTGTCTGTTTCTTGTACTGAAGAGTGACTCGCACACTTGTTGTAGTACCCGTTTTCTATTTCTGGTGCTGTATACACACTGCAGTCGCTGTCTATGATTTGCTAAATGAGGATTAGACTGTTAGCAACATCTTAAGTAAGTCGCTTCCAATCGAGCTTCTTAAATTCTGGGATTAAGTGATTGGATGGATACCCTGGAATGAGGGCATCTAATCGTGTTAGATCTAGTTTGACTTTTAGTGAGAAGTACAGTGCTATGCATGTCAGGGGAAGGAAGAAGGTCCTTTGGCTCACTTTAGAAAAAGAATGTGTCTGAAATGGGTTCTGTGGGTATCGAGAATAAGATGCAATTCATCAATATTTTGGAATGATTTTTTATGGTCATTTCGGTTTGGGTTGTTCTTTTGACATGGTAACAGGCTCTGACAAGTGTTGGTGAGACACAGCGAGAGAGAGAGAGAAGGCAGGGTGGATGGAACCTTGTACACCCAGTGTTTCAGGAGGAGCAGAAGCAGTTTTAGCTCTTCAGGAAAATTCTTCAATCTCTGTTGCTTATCACCCTCTTTATGGCCCACATGATGACCTAATTCTTCTTGAGCTCGATGAGAAGCTTCTTGATGATGTCATTCATCAGAGGTAAGCAATAGTTTTTGCCTGCATCAACCAATTATTATGCACATGTTCCCTTGCTAATTTATTGGATCTCCTTTCAAGGGTTTTTTTAAGGGGCCATCCTGATGAAAATGCAGTTCTCTGTACTCAGTCTAAGACATATGCTGTGAAGTTTGTGGGTACTTCTAACTCCGTACTTCTCATACCCTCTTCAAACCAAGTGCCAGAGGATGAAGCTTCCCAGGATGGTAACCAGAAGAAGTGCGATCATGATGTTGCATCTGTTATCAAATTGGCACCGGGTCATTTGGAGCTTGTTGAGATTGCTCCTAAACTGGATAAGCTTAAGCTGCTTCTCTCAGAGAATCCTTATAAGCTTGAGGATGTTTCAGCAATGGAGATGGAAGAGATAGAAACAGAGAAAATTGGATTGTATAGGTGGCATGATCTTGTAAATGAAATGCAGGCAAGTGAAGAGGAGCTAAAATCTGGATTAAAGGCTCTTTCAGCAGTAGAAATTGGTGGATATTGGAGATTAGTAGATGAATCTTGCATTGGCATGATCCTTAAAATGCTTTTGCACAACTCAGTCTTGAATGACTGGATGCTGAGTGCACTTGACGAAGATGAAGTTCTCCATGTTCTGGAAGCAGATGGTTTCCCTCGCATGATAGCACATCATTGTTTATCAGTGTTTGGTGATAAGGTTGACAAGGGTGAAGGTAGATGTGTCTGGAGACTAAATGAGAGACGGGTTTGTGTGCATTATGCCAGAGATGTCCTCAGAGAAGGGAAAATGAGAATCGATAATTTTATTGACGAGTGGAAGAAGAGGGTGCCTGAGGAGATGGTTGCCAATTTTGAGATGTTAGACGGCGAAGTTTTGAAGGAAAAGCTTGGGGTTGAAACATGGGTACGACCATTTAGGGTTTCTTCATTGCCATCTGATCCAACTGAGCGGTTCTCCATTCTTTTCAAAGAACGTCCAAAATGGGATTGGAGGGACCTAGAACCCTACATCAGGTTTGGGAGATTATTTATGGTTAATTGATATATTTATGTACCAGCTTTGCTTTCGAAATATTTTAAATGAAATTCATATTTTAATGTCTTTTACAGGGATCTGAGCGTTCCAGGTCTTTCTTTGGAAGGTTTACTCCTAAAATTCACCAGGAGAGTGCAATCTAGCCCTGAAGCAGAACCTGTTTTCAGTGCAAGATAGTTGGCTGACTTAAGTAGATTGAAGTTCCTCAGGTTTCTCCTTTGTCATCCTTGTGAATATTCTGAATGCTTAGAGGTCACATGAATGAAACCCAAAATTCAACATCCTTAAAGAGAATGTCCATGCCTCAATCATTTTGTTTATTTTAATAGAACATTTGTGTCTGTGTTCTAGAATAACTGCTTAAAACTGACCAGGGCCAAAAGACAGACTCATTATGTTCTCCTGGTGGATTCTGTTATGACAAGGCAAATCCGGAGATATGTTTATTACGTCAGAGGTTTATGGCAATTCACTGCCTGTCACAAATTGCTAAATTGTCACAAACTGCTCTACACAAATCTGGGCAAGAAGCAGCTTTTAATGCGAATTACGGATATTGTATTTGAAGCCACAAATTACTTCCAGAGGCTCGAGACAGAGTGTATGTAAATGATCTCACAATTGCAATGATTCAAGGGCAAATCACTTCATATGTTTTAATTGTTCGAAGTAAATTTAAATTTGGGAAACTGAACTGCAATTTAGAACAACGGTTAGGGATACAAATATTGTTCCTAGGTTTCCAATTAGCGTACCGTTGTTCATACTTCGTGGTTGAGTATTCACAAGCACTATCAAGACTTTTAAAAGTTACAGGAACGGGGGGTCGTTTGGTGATTAGGAAAGTTCAGCACGTCTTTTTTCCGAGCTTCCGCTGGCTCTGGTCCTGATCGCAAACCTTGAGAAGTGCCTTCCGCCAGTCGACAGATGCGTGTCTGGTGTCCCAGTGACCGAATGGAGATTCATCACTATGTTGCCGTGAAGCTCTCCGGTTCGATCTTGAGCCCTTAAAGACCACGCAGATCTCATTTGAATGATTGATATCCAGGTCATCTGAACATTGAGGTGCGTAGATAGACCATCCATTGCCTTTGCACCCTTCTCTTGATCTCATCTGATCTTCAACCCGACTATGCTTTCATCTGAAAGGAACTCCTCTTCTTCTCCCAATCTTGGAACTCCACTCGAGCACACTATCTCGCTCGCATCATCATATCTTTGTCGCAATTGCCGAGCATTTTTTAGAGCTCTTTCTTCTCCTCTCCCTCGCGTTTCCTCTGTTTTCACCGAGGACATGTCAAGCCTTGCACCCTGCATCCAGCGACACAGACGAGTATTGGTGGATCCTTAGGGAGGAAGGGGAAGGAATAGCGCATCTAGCGACCTTGATGTAATATAAATTCGTTAACTTTTTTTCTTTTTTTAATAATTTACCATTCGACACTAATTGCAATTTCTTAAATAGTAAGTTACCACTGAAATTAATGTACTACGACCTTCAATGTAGTACTCATTAATCATTATGTTTTTGTTTAATAGATTTACCACTCGAAGGGAAATCTTAATGTCTTAGATAGGAGGTTACCACTGAAATTAATAGCTTAGGAACATTGCTCCGCTTTTGAAGTTCTAATAATACCTTATTGCTAAAGTGAGTAATTTACGATCCGACTTTAATCGATGTACTGGCAACTGTGAAGGGTTTTTTCATAATTTTTTCCTTTAAGAATGACCTTCGAGGCCTAAATAGTAAGCTACCACTTAAATTAACAGCCTATAACTATAGGTCCACCTAGAATAATAGTAAGTTATCACCAGCGTAAGCAATTTACGATTTGGCTTACAACCATCTCCATTGTAGTAACTTATAAATTTCTTCTAAATCTTCCATTGAAAACTATATCTTAGTTACTTAACTACTAAGTTACCGCCGAAATTAATAACTTACTAACTTTGCTCCGCTTTTCAAGTAGTATTGAGCCAAAGCTTGCGATGTATTATGATGCCCCCCACAAGTTATTCTGTAAATGGATTATGTATTTGAAGGTTTATGGGATTGCTTGCAAGGCAAATGCATTTGTATTGGGAAAAATACCCAAAAAATCATAAACCTATTACATTAGTACCAATTCAGTTATAAATTTTTCAATTAGATCAATTTAATCTTATGTCTTTTCACATTGGTACAAATTCAATCCATCCGGCAATTTAGACTAGAAATAAGTGATGTGGACACCAGCAATCTTATGTGGCATCGCCGATGCTAACATGAACATTTTAAAATGATTTTTTTACTAATTTTTGATTTTTTTAATAATTTTTTTTTTTAAATTCCTTTTTTTTTTTTTTTTTCCTTTTCTTTCCCTCTCTTTGGACTATGGCTAGTATTGTCCATTGCCCGCAACCAACCATAGGTGGGGGCTAGCAAGGGTCGCCCTCACTGGATTTGGCAACGGCAAGACCCTCGTGGCCTAGGTAAGGGCACCCCTTGTCGAATTGAGCAAGGGGTTGCCCCTTGTTGCTTGGGTGAGGGTTGCCTTCCCTAGATCTAGTGAGAGTGCAACCGTCATGGCCTGGGCAATGGTGGCCCTTTCTAAAGGTTGCAAGAGCAACCCTTGCCAAATCTGGCGAGGGTTGAGCCCTTCCTAGACTTGGTGAGGGCCATCCTCGCCCAAGCCGTGAGGGATTGCCCTTGCCAGATCCAATGAGGTCGACGGTCGCTTGTGGTTGGCCGCATAGTCCAAAGAAAGGGAAAAAAAGTAAAGGAAAAAAATTAAAATTAAAAAATTAAAAAAATTGTAAAAAAAACTATTTTAAAATGTCAATGTCAGCATCGGTGATGCCACATAGGATTGCTGGTGTCCATGTCATCGATTTCCAGTTCAAATTGGCCAAATGAACTGAATTAGTATTAACGTAAAAATATTTAAGACTAAATTAGTTCAATTAAAAAGTTTCTGATTGAATTAGTACTCATACAATAGGTTTAGGATTTTTGGTACTTTTCCCTATTTGAATCCATTCATTTAGTTAAGTGATGGCATAATCGATTTTTTTGTTAACGAGTTTAGTGATATTTAGGGGAAACTACAAATTAGTCCTTGCAATATTACCCAAATTCAGTTTTGGTCCATATGTTATGTTCCGTCCAAATGTAGACAGCATATGTTGTGTAGAAGCTTTTAAAAATTTATACTCTGGGTCCTCGTACTTTTGGGAATTTGTAGCACCTTAAATAGACGGGGGCTTGCCAGCTAGTAATGCCTCGATCCATAGGTTCTTCCCAAATCCTTGGTTTAGGTAAGCTATGAAAGTTGGATACGATCATAAACATGAATAATCATATGCATGGGATGCATTAGCATCACACCAGTTGTTTTGGTACCATAATCCTATTTTGGTTCAAGTCCTAAATCATTCATCGATTAATTCGCTAATCACAAATCATGCATGATATTTTATTTTAAAATACGGGATGTCAATCGAATACTTATTTGATGTCCTTTTTTTTTTTTTTTAGTTATTATTAACGAGGTCATCTTTTCGTGCCTATTGCTCCATTTGGGTGTGACATTGTGTGTGCAAATGTGAATTTGGATGCAAAATTCAATCATGATATCAGGAAAATGACATGCAATGATAGCATTCACGCGTGACATGACATGTCATGCACGCCAATCTTAAATATTTCTATACCCAAACCATCCACTGATTTGTCTTATCGATCTTCTAGTGGAGGACAAATCGATTTCGTTCACTGTCGGACGAAAATAGGAGTTAAGCCATTAAATGTGTGGAAACGCATAGCAGAAAAGAAGCCCAGCAGCAATGGCTTCCTTTCAGCATACGCCATGTTTTGAGTTTGAAACAAGCATGTACATGAGAGAGGCACGCCAGTCGTTTAGCTCGTGGCAGTGAGGCCTTGGTATTCGTCTTTTGCACCATACCTCGAAGCAGACGTGAAGGATGACGGGCCCCCTAATTGATTCCTTGCAAATTAGTTATATCAATATTGATATGATGCTAGATAAAACTCTTTTGTCCGCTACTCGGGTGACGTCGTCGATTGCACCAAGCACATGATCCGCGCATAGTGCTGTCTTCTTCAGGCATCGATAACGTCGCTCTCAATTTCTGATTTTATTTATTAAGAAGTGACCACATAAGTAAAGATGGTAAAAATTTCATGTTCCGAGATTCCATCAAGTTATACAGGTGGGAAGGATTGTAAATAGGCTTCTGAGGCCTATTTTTTGAGGGAGAATGCATTTTCATGGGTACTTCATTTTTGTTTTTATTTTTATTTTTTTGCCCTTTCGTCAATTCTGCACCTGCTTTATATCCTGCAAGACTCATAATTTGGTTTATCAGGATAAATAGAGTGGGACTTATATTGGATTCCACAAAATTAAAAATCACAAGTTCCTTTGTGCCATGTGATCGATGACGACCTAGAGTACAAACTTGAGCAAGCAAACTCATCCACATAACATGAGCTTAGGGATGGGGAGCACATACTTTACATAAAAAATTCTTAGAAAAAATAACAAAATTAACAAAATCACGCTGAACATCTGGCAGTGCAGGCAGCCTATGTCAGCTCTCCCTTCGGTCCATTTTGACTGTCCGCTTGAAAGGTAAAAAATGATTGTGTATGATGATAAAATATCTCACGTCGCTTGATAATACATGTGATCTCGTTTTACTTATAAACATAACATTTTGCTTCGACTTGTATCAGAATAACATTTCTGTCCCTTTTGCATATGCGTTCACTCTTGAAATATGATATGCTCTTTATGTATATGTAGTGTCTCCCTACCCATAAGTTTAAGTCTGGACGTTGGACTGTCTAGCACATGAAGCGGATGGGATACCTAACGAATGGAGTGGGTGGGACACTTAAATGCAAGAGAAAAAATACTATAAAAGATGCCGCGGATGTGTTATTGTAGCACAAAGAGTCTGGTAGTAGTCTGGCCAAAAACAGATAAGAAGAAATGGCTTCCAAACCAGGAATTCTCACCGAATGGCCATGGAAGCCTCTGGGGAGCTTCAAGGTATATTGATCTTTTCATTCGTGTTCCTTGGCCTGTTTCAAAATTATTGTCTTAGGTGGGTGAACTTAGAATTTTCTCAAAATTTTGGCTCGTGTCGTTCTCATGATGTAGTGTTGATTTCTCAAATGTATATTAGAATCGTGCATATGCAATTTGTATGCACATTCTCTTTGCAGGCGAGATTTTGGTCTCGTTAGTGCTCGGGTTCATCATATTGTGAACGTGTTATTGCAAAGTAAATTTTGCTAGTCCGACGATGGTGAGTGGTGCTTCGACTATCAACGATGTAAAAAGGAAAGAGTGGTGATTTTGACGATTATGCACGGAACATCTTAAACGTTATCTACACAATACAATTATATATCATGCAAGAAACATCTCGAACGTTAATTAAGTCCAATGCAATCTATTAAATGGATAACTAATAATCCACTTCGCTCAATGTACGGCAAAGGAATATCAGCAAATAATCTTGCAATTCTATTTGCCTGAGAGATGTACTTGCGAAATTTGACTAGTCACTTTCTGAACAGTTCATCTCACTTGCCATCTTACCTATATGTTGTTTGGGGTTTGTGGGGGACTGCGGCAGTACATGATTTTAGCCCCGTGGGCGATTCATGGCACGTACCAGTTCATTTCAAAAGGGGCAGGCGAAAGGGACTCCAGCTACTTCCTCATGCTCCCTTTTCTGCTGGCAAGATTGCTTCACAATCAGATCTGGATCTCGTTCTCTCGCCATCGGACAGCTAAAGGCAACAACCGGATCGTCGACAGGGGCATCGAGTTCGAGCAGGTGGATCGAGAAAGCAACTGGTCTCTCTCTCTCTCTCTCTCTCTCAAGCTTGTAGATCGTTCTTGTATTTTTGTCAAATGAAGCTATTCATCAACTAATGTTGCTCCAACCCTTGTGCCGCAGTGATGGTTTTGTAACCATAAAATTTCACTATACCACGGAATAAGATTCATTTAGTTTTGGTTCTTGTGATCTCTAGTATTATAAAGAGTGTGGAAATAAGTGACGAGCGATAAGCCTACCCACGTTGTTGAAGGAAAGAGAGTTTTCTTTTTGTCCCAGAAGATAGGTGAAACTCCACCAATTTTATCATATGAAGCAATATCTTCTTGAACCTATAACACAGCATACTCAGAAGCAATGTTTAAGGGCCATCAAAGCCATTATTTTGCAAATCAATTATAGTTTAGTCAATTCTTCCTCATTTTATTTTTCAGGGACGACCAAATCTTACTTACTGGGATTCTATTTTACGTGAGTCACATGATAATCCCTCAAGCCTCTCACTTGCCACTTTGGAGGACAGACGGCGTGATCATTACTGTCCTGATTCATGCCTCAGTCGTGGAATTCCTCTATTACTGGCTTCACCGAGCTCTCCACCACCATTTTCTCTACTCTCGCTATCACTCTCACCACCACTCCTCCATTGTCACGGAGCCCATCTCATGTAAGTTATGCTTCAAACCACATTTAACACAGTTCATTGTTTGGTTTTTTTATCATTGACACCTAGTAAAGTAGCACGCATTTTAAGTCCATTCAGGAATCTACATGCACGGTCTGTGTTGCACTTCATTCTGTTAAGGCGGACAGCTATATATTTTGGCAAGTACTTGGTCCTGAGAATGGGTAGCTCATTGTAATTAGATAACGGATTTACTTGGTGTTATATTTACGTAACCCTGGCTCTTATTATTTATGTCTTACTTCCATGGAATGGTCGGACAAAATTTAATTTTTCACCTTTTTTTTTCTTTATTTCTTTTCCTTTTCTTTCTACAGCTGTAATTCATCCATTCGCGGAACACATGGCATATTTTATGCTATTTGCGATACCCATGTTCACAACACTGTTCGCGAGAACTGCTTCAATGGTGTCCCTTACTGGCTACATCTTGTGCATTGATTTCATGAACAACTTGGGTCACTGCAATTTCGAGCTGATCCCTTATTGGCTCTTCACGATCTTTCCTCCCCTCAAATACTTAATGTACACTCCATCGTAAGTCCCACAATACATAATTCGTTTTCATTGATCTCTCTCTTTCTCTATTATTTTCACACTATCAAGAACAGGAAAAGCCTTCACGAAATCATACGGGCGAAGTTGAAGAAATGAGCATTTAAGGAAATGTGAGACATAATTTGTGCGGTGCTAGGGTAGATGGGCAAAATAACTCAATGTCAGAGCAGCTTTTATCTGAAGAAGGACAATTTGCGAAAAGAAGAGATAAAATGGAAAAATCCATGGAGGTACTTGAGCACTAGTAAAAAACGCAAACACAGAAATGGATTTCCGTCCATGAATACGAGCGTACGTCGGTCCGATGTCGGTTCACAGTCATGCATGTGGGGGGACGGGTTTAAAGGAGGGGTAAGTTGGTCCGGGCCCACAAAGTTTTGCGACATTATAACATGATTCCAAATTTTCAGGAAAAAAAATGTTCAAGATTGTCTAATTTATTCATGAAAGTTTACAAGGAGTTTTCTTGGACACTGTCCTTATATCGTTTATTATGTAATGAATATGAAAAGTTCACAATATTTATAGATTTAAATTTTTTGAGAACAACGTCCTACCATGAACCAATTCTTGTGAAGTGCACTTAATTAGTTTTCTTATGACACTGGGTCTTATATCATGTAGATTTTTAGTTAGGAATTCATCCTGAGTAACGACACTTCGGCAGGTACCATTCATTGCACCACACCCAATTCCGAACAAATTACAGCCTTTTCATGCCACTCTATGATTATATATACGGAACAGTGGACCAAGCATCGGACGGCACATACGAGACATCCCTTCGAAGAGAGGAAGATTCGCCAGACGTGGTGCATCTGACGCACTTGACAACGCCAGAGTCCATCTATCATCTTCGATTGGGATTCGCATCCCTCGCGTCTCATCCCCACTCGCCCAAGTGGTATATGTGGATCATGTGGCCTCTCACGCTCGCATCCGTGGTGTGGACCTGGATCTACGGCCACTCTTTCATCTTGGAGAGGAACGCCTTCAAGAAACTCAAGTTGCAATCTTGGGTGATTCCAAGATACAATTTCCAAGTAAGAGCTAAGATGAGAGCTTGTTGCGTTTCCACACTTGGTGTTTACTTTCCCTTGTTGTTTCTAGTGCATGAAATTTTATTTTATTTTATTTTATTTGCGGTACTCTAGAATCGGCAAAATGTCCCAGCGGGACACCTACCTGCCCGTTGCCCGAAGGACAGAATAGGGATGGGAGACGGCCAGGGGTGGTGCACATATGGCCCCGCCCCGGCCTGCCCCACCCAGTCCTAGCATGCTTCCTTTGCCCCACTTCTCGCATGTCGCATGAGTTTGCACTACACTCAAACGTCACATGGGGATCAATAGCTCTCCAAAATTTAAATATATAAGGAAGATAGGAATTGCGTCACATATAGTTAAGGATCATGATTTGTTGATTCCTAAGTTTGTTGATAAAACTTCATGAAAGATATTATTTTAAAAAATTCAAATGTTCAGGTGATGACCATGTTGCATGTCATGGATTCTCATCAATAATTAAACAACACTGCATTCATGGTACCAATCGAGTTACCTACTTATTGCCTTAGCATTTGAAATTATTATATCCCAAATATAGGAAATTATTATCTGACTCAACAATTTCACTGAAAAATGGTTTAGTTGTTTAGAAACGTTCCATTCGCTGTTTGGAAGCCAAGAAGTTTTAATGATGTTGAAAATGATTTTCCTCTATATTATGTGGGAAGAAATATAGTGGAGATAAAAATGTGAGAATTGGATTTTTTTATTATTTAGAAAGAGTGGGAATATGTATGAGAGGCAATATATATACCCTCAGTACAAACGACATAGTTTCTCTTCTCATTGTGTTATTAAAAAGGGTGATAACGGTTTACTTATGATTGCATCTAATTTCCCAAGCTACTAACAAACATCGTCGGATGTCCAAAACACCTACCACGAGTGTTGACTAAACAGTTTCAGTCTATTGGATTTCTACTTGGTCTCATGTTCTTCATTGCCCTGTAGTATCTATTACAATGGAGAAGAGAAGCCATTAATGCCTTGATAGAGGAAGCTATATTGGATGCTAACAAAAAAGGAGTCAAGGTTCTGACCTTGGGCCTTCTCAATCAGGTAAGATGATGTTTCCTCCCTAGCCACTCCCTTCATTTTTAATGTAACATAATTTTTCGTCGTTGAGAATTACTGCTAGCTTTGATCCGACTTCTTTCAAAATCACACTTGAAATTCTCTCACTGGATATCTACTTTAGCAAAATTATCTAGTGTTTATCTATTTCAAATTTTTTTTGCCTTTTTTTTTTTTTTTCTGTTAGGGAGAGGAATTGAATGCGAATGGTGAATTGTACATTCAAAAGCACAAAGATTTGAGGACCAAGTTGGTGGATGGAAGTAGCTTGGCTGTGGCAGTTGTGCTCCACAGCATTCCCAAAGGGACTGGCCAAGTTCTCCTCAAAGGCAACCTTAACAAGCTTTCTTATGCCATTGCCCATGCCTTATGTGCAAGGGATATCCAGGTGCCTAGTCTTCTTCTTCTTTTATAGAAGCATTGTGGTTTCATTTCCCCTTTTCTTTGTTTTAATGAGATTTTGGGTTCCATCTGTTTAATCAAATCCAAACACCAATTTTAGCATGTTGTACTGCGGATAAGCAAAACAATATGAACACCAAAAGAAGGTGAGAAAAATATAGACTCGACTTACTTTTATTTTATTTTTTCAATTTTGAGTGGCCGTCGATCACGCCAACTATAGAGTGAGCTTACCTGGCTTGTTTTTCTGTTTTTATATTTTATGCGAATTATGGATAATTTTTAAAGCCCATGATAGCTGCTTTTTATGGCTTGTTTATAAGCCCAAGTTGGCAGAGTACTTTGAATGCCAGTAGCTTGGGTTCCTGAATGACATGATTGAGTTGCACTCAGGTTTCTGGTGAAATAAAAATGATGTAAGGCATTTTTCTTAAAGGGTTTTCATATCCACAGTCAATTTAGAATTATGTGAACCTATTTTTTTTTTTTCATTTAATTGATGCAAGAATATGGCAGGTAAACGTAGCTTCTAAGGATGAGCATGAGAAGCTCAAAAGGAGTCTCAATGGAAAGTACAGAGGCAATTTGATCCTTTCAAAAACTTCTTCTCCAGAGGTATTTTTTTTTGGTCGAACTCATGAGGTATTTGATGAGCCACTTTTTGAGGATTAGCAACATATAATTTGTCTAGGAACGCTACACATGAGATCATTAATCTCACATTAAATGGAAGGAAGAATAATTGGACTCGGATACTCCTAGGAAATGTTTCTCTTGGCCATTTTGCCCTTTTCAAATGAACGTAACTTCAAATGATAATTGCAGATATGGTTGGTAGGAGATGAAATTGCCGAAGAAGAACAGAAAAAGGCACCCAAAGGAACGTTGTTCATACCCTTTTCTCAATTCCCTCCGAAGCAAATCCGCAAAGATTGCCTTTACCACAGCACTCCGGCGATGACCATTCCCCGGTCGTTTGATAATTTGCACTCTTGTGAGGTTAGTTTACTCAACTCTGTCGCCGGAATAATGCATGATGGACTTACATTGAATTTTAGAATGGGGTTAGGAAACTAAAAGCATGGAAATTCGCAAGGTATGCAGGGAGCCTGTCTCTCTGGTAGATTGGAATAATACATTACACATCACTTGTTTTCTCTTTACGGTGCAACACAGAAGGCTGCAAACATTTTAACTCTGTTTTGAACTAATTCCAATTTTGTGCGTCCTTCATTAAATCTTAATGACACATTCTACGGCGATGTCTGTTGGTAGGCTATGTGATGAAACAAAAACATGCACTAACCAATCGTGCCAAAGCAACCATAACTTGTATATTGCCCTAACAAGAAAGATGGAAACTTAGTACCTAAGCAGAGATTTCTATGATTATATAAAAGGGCAGGCCACTGACCGCTGCTGTTAAATTGATGTATAGGTAAACACCAAGTGCGGGAAATTAACCATTCTTACACACGCAAATGGCATGCGAAATTGTTACGCAGCATATGTGATTAACTCGAAATTACTCGATTGCAGAATTGGTTGCCGAGAAGGGTGATGAGCGCTTGGCGAGTAGCAGGGATAGTGCATGCATTAGAAGGATGGAACGTGAACGAGTGTGGAATCATGATGTTTGACATAGAGAAAGCATGGGAAGCAAGCCTCCAGCACGGGTTCCGTCCGCTGGCGCTCCCACCCATGTGAAGCAACAAGGGACTGAATAATAAAGAAGAGATATTAGGATTTGGAGTTACATCAATATGGAGCTTCTTCTACCTGTCTCGAGATACGCTGAAAATTGGCTCTTGTAAAGTTTTGACAATAGGGTGGGAGTTTTGCTCAAGACTTTACTAAGTAATTCTCATTCCGATGTAGCTCTCGTACAATGATAATGTTAGTAAAATCTACATGGTATAAAGATGTATGGTCTCATTTTATCTACTATTGTTTACTCCATAAAAGAGAGTCCTTAAAATTATGAGAAGTTGTTAAGACTTTGTTTAGATTTTAGGGGATAAGCTTTTTAAAAGCCTAGTGAATGACTCGCCCTTCTTGCTTGTCGGGTCATGGATCATGATACAACTTTGTATCTAGATATACTAGCTGTCATAACGTTCCCAAGTCAAGTCCTTACTTTTTTTTTTTTTTTTTTTTTGTCAGTCCTACTCTATTCCTACTCTACACTCATTTTCAGACTTTTGCCCTGCCTCTTGCAGGGCGTGGGAGTCGAAACCCACTCCTGAAACTTACGCGTCCCCACCCCATTCCCCTCCGAGAAGGTGGGGATTTGAACCCCTCACCTCCCCCTTCCATGTTAGAAGGGTGGCCACTGGGGCGAATCCCAGTGGTTAAGTCAAGTCCTTACTTAGACATTGGACATCAGAGCATCTTTTGTCACAGCTAGGCTTAAAAAAAAGGCCTAAAAACTCAAATTTATTTTGGTCAGGCCCAACTCAGCCCAAATATGAATAGGATATTAGATGTCTTCTTCTTCTTCCTCTTGTAGATCGCGTGTTCGTGTTCGTGTGTCTGCGTATGCGTGCGTGTATGTGTGTGAGAGTGAGAGAGGAAATTGCATGTGCTCTTTGAACATTGCGACAAGCCGGATTAACTCCATTTCGTAACTCTTTGTAAGTATTTGTGTCCTTCATTTATCTGATCGAAGGAATTTTGGTAGTTGCGCTATAAATTTGGATATATATGAGTTCGGAGTTGTTGGGTCCAATCTAGGATTTAGCTTCAAAGTCATGCGGCGATGAAATTTTAGGGTGTCATGGGATTTTACAGAAATTGATTTGGAGTTACGGTTTGATCAAAATAAATTTTCGAAATTTTACACCCGTTGCTGGACCTATTTACAGATTATTGTATTTGGCGATGGCTTTTACTCATCTCCGGCCATCTTTTTGGGATGGCTAAGTTAAGGGTCTCTTTGTGAAAGAGCTTTTGTTCAATAGTAAACTCACTTGAATCGGAGTCTAGTAAAGAGAGGTATGACGCAACCAAATTTAGCCCACAAGCTATCTAATATAATGGATAGAATTGAATGTTCTGCTATGGAGGAGCTTTTTGTTGGTGCGTCGATTTTATCGCAGTATAACCTTAGTTTAGTTGGGTCTTAAAAAAGATAGTTGTCTACTTGAATGTAATATCTTTTTCTCGTTTAACTAATAGTTTTTGAGTTTGTGCGCTGAGATAGCATTCATTGTTTGGTTTTGCAATCCCAAGTGAGTGCTGCTTAACTCTTCTTTGAATTTGTAAATTAATATGTTGAAAGTAATAATGATTAAATATATTATGGAAACACTAAGGTAAATAACATTCGAATCAAAGTACATCTTACCATAGGGGAGAAAACCTCATTATAGTCAATGCCGTCATGTCAAGTATATATTTAACAAGAAGCCTCGCCTTATACCTCACTGTCTCAACACTAGAATCCCCTCTTTTTGTTTACAGATCCATTTGCACTTGACAATCTACTAGCTTTTAGATACTTTTGGCCAGATCCCACTAATTTCAAATGGAATGATTTCATCTCTTTAAATATAGCCACTAAGCTCTATAACGACTCAACACTAGCCATCAACTCTAATAAAGTCCAAGGCTCATTGTCTCCACCTTATCACCTACAACTAATGCTTAAGCATTATTGGTGTACTCGTAACATACCAATGGTTAATATGCCTTCACTTTCTAGCCAAAATGTATCGGTGTATATGACACACTTAAATATATTAAGTTTTATAGGTTTAACATGCTACTTGCATCAGCAAGATATGCTTAGATGTATTTGGACATGCTTATACACCTCTAAATATGTTTTCATGTTTATTTATCTGCATTTATAAATTGTTGACACTTGAATTTTTCTGACAATTAAAGTTAGAGAATTTGAGAATCAAGACTCCTAATCATAGCAAGTCTCGTTTCTTGATGGAAAAAATTAGCTAAGTCTCCTTAGTGTCTCAATGCATACAATAACTAGGATTTAGGAGCATTGCATTTCATTAGTAATTAGGCATCATCTTTTCAATAAATCTAGAGTTGATTTGTCCTGGTTAATGGAAAGTCTTAAACTTATCACAAAAGTGGAATTGAGTTCTAAAACTTATAAAAAGTGCAATCAAATTCTAAAACTTATCAAATTGATGCATTCAAGTCATTCCATTAATTATGTCTAACTTGGCTAACAAAAAACACTTATGTGACTTTTCTAAATGTTTTCTCTCTTATATGGTGATGATGTGAATAAAACATGAAAAATAAAGCTAAAATGAACTCGTTTTGGTTTAAATTTGATTTTTATCCAAATTATATTTAAATTAAATAAAAAATAAGCTAATTTTTTTTTATAAAAAAAAAAGAGAGGAGAGAATTGGAAACGGGGGCAAGAGCTGCAAACATTTAATTTTTTAATTTCATTTAAATAATTTTTTTATAAAAAAGCATATTTGGAAAAAAACGACATTGTTTTGAGAAATATTAAAAAAAGTCACATTATCATTTTTCATTAGTCAAGTTGAATAGAGTTGATGGAATGATTTAATTGCATCAATTTAACAAGTTTTAGGATTTAATTACAATTTTTGTAAATTTTAATACTTAATTGTACTTTCCTAGCAAATATTATAACTTTTAGTGCATGTATCCCTTAATTTTTTGGTCAAACATGAAAAAGAAAAAACAAACTCTAGGTGAAAAACATAAAAATGCAGAAATTGCATATATATGTCAATCTAGCATAGGCATGTATAATTAGGCATTTGGATATCAAATTTTCATAAGAACGGGCAAATGTTGACTTTTTGGTATAACCGAAGAATTTGAACTTTGACCAGAAAAATTAAAATTTCATTAGTTTCTAGTCTCTTTTTTTCCTTGACATTTGATTTAGGGATCGTGAAATTTAAAAATCTCAAATCTGATTAAAGAAATTTCAACTTACGGAGTCAGTCAACCATTTAGAATATAATACTTGGGACTCTAGGATTGAAATTTCAGCTCAAAATCGCGATCATACAAAACCCCTAAAGAAAAAACCCTCACTTTTTTTTCCCTTCATCTCTTCCGTGGGTGAAACGAACGAAAAAAAGAAAAAAGAAAAGAAAAGCGGTGGAAGTACAAAAAAGGAAAAACATGGTTCTTCTGTTTGGGAAAGGGGGACGAACGTCCATGAAAAAAAAGTCCCATCTTGGCCGCCTTCATCGCCAGTTCCCCACCACGGGGACCATCGCCACAGTCCCAAACCGAGAGGTCCCGATTTTAGTCATCTTGTTCTCCTTCATACAAGGGCTCACCTTTCTCGTTTGAACATTTGTACATCCGATCTTGATGGAAGCTAATACCGTGCCTCAACGACGACCATAGAAGCCCCGGTTTTGCCTAAAACGACTCTTGCCGAGTAGACCTTGGAGTCCCTCTTTTGGCCTTTTCCATAGAGACGGCTCTGTTTTGTGTCCAGAAATCTCAAAGTAACGAGATGTTTGCTTGAAGCTTGTTTAGCTCTTGCAGTTTCAATCCTCAATGATAACAGAACTTTCACTCATTGATTTAGTCGTCCATCGTGACTTCGCCTTAGCTTATCTCATTGATTTAGTCGTCCATCGTGACTTCGCCTTAGCTTATCGACAGGTAACCCCTTTCCCACTCTCTCCCCCGCTTTGAGCGTGACGTGACATTGAGTTGTGTTAACAATACTTGGTTAAATAACTAAGAATCTGAGTCTTTCTTGGATGGTGTGTAATGATATTTTCGTTCTAGCGTTGTTTTGGGTAAGAAATATTTCTTTAATTCCATAGCTAGGACCAATATGCGTGGTGCCCATGAACCCCCTCTAAGAGGAGGTCATAAAGTAGTTCCTGGAATTGCTAAAATCGAGATGCTGGTTTGCATGATATAGTTTGTTTATTTAAATATTATAACACTTCCTCTCATATGCAAACTGGACCTAGAGGCAAATAGAGAATTGGAAGATTCGAAGTCAGGATCTCTTAATTCTAATAATATGTGAAATTTTGCACAACCAAAGCTTAAGCTTTTAGATAAAAGTGTGATTATTATTTACATATTCTAACACGATGCATAATGAAGTCATCTATAAATTCCTTGTTCCCATGTCATCAATGGGGTTCATTGACAAGGTGGTGGTGCAAAATTCATGGCCTAAGTGTTGGCCATTACACACATAAGCACCAATTTGCTCGTCACGCCCTTCTTATGTGCTTGCATTAATCATGCGATATATGTATGAGTGTTGAAGGTTGGTGTCACGCCTTGGACCTTTATTTTCCCACCTCAGGGACGCGAAATCCAGCATTAGTTAATTATGTGATGTCCCAGGAAGCATTGCGGTCTCATCAATTATTATCTTTCATTTAAACACAAATGAAAGCATATATGTCAACACCCAATCAACAATCACATAAAAATGATAACAAGGAAAACACATAAATAAATATATATTTTATTTATCTACTTCCTTAAATTGGATCGTTTAATATACAAGTCCGTTCTTCGGCCAATCTGATACACAATCAAAAGATAGTAGGGGGAAGGGTTCACAAGCTTTAGGGTGAGCCTATCTCCTCTAGTGAGATATTAACCAAAAGTGGCTCTCCTATGAGGACCGGCTACCTAGGCATCATCTATTGGACCATAGGATGGGCCATCGTCCTTGTGTGGTCCGAGCGGTCCACGAAACCCACGGAGCAGCCTGAAGAGATCCCCTTTAAACCACACGTGAGGGATGAGAACCTCTCAATTAATGTTCTTATGGGCGTAATCCAGTTTTTAATAAAGTTAAGAACCTATTATACAAAAATTAAATTAAATTAAATTAAGTTAAGAACCTCTCAATTAAGGACATCCACAACCGGTGCAATTTAAATGCAACATATGAACCTATTACAATCAATACTCCTAAAAGCTATATGCAATTTAATTAATATTTTTGTTTTAGGGATTCGGGTCAATCCATAAGTTTTTTATGCAATAAACAAATAACCAGATCACTAAAATTTAGGTGGTAACAGAGCCTAAGTCCATGGAGGTTGGTTTGGGGTCCTGGTATCATGCTCAGGTCCTTGGTGCCCGAGCCCAGGTGTTGAGGTAGAGCCTAGGACTATGGAGGCTGACGCTTGGGCCCTGATCCATTATGGTTGGGCTTGGGACCCCTATGCACAGACCAAGGTCTTTTGAGGTGAGGTCTTGGCCTAGGTCTGTTGAGCTTGAGCATGGAACACTTTCGAGGTCTCAAACTCGGCGTCGATAGACTTGAGCCCAAGCATCGAGATCAGGACACAAGCAACTGGGTTATGAGCCTGGCCTCAATGCACTTGAGCTCGAATGTTGGGTGTCGAGCACAACTTCCATGAACCTAGGCCTTGCCACAATGGATGCATACTTAGGCATTAGGGACTTAGGCACAGGCAGTAGGGTCTTGAGTTAGATCTTTGCAAACCTAACCCCAGCCTCCATAGGCCAAGGTTTGAGCACCTAGAAACTAGGCATAGGCACTAGGAAAACAAGCATTGGCACCAAGGGCTCAAGCTCGACTTTTTAATTAGTAAAGGAGCATTCTCATCCTATTTTCCAATTTTCGAAGGTAGTATATCAACCTCCTTCCTTACATGTTCAAGCATCATTTACTCTCAGTAATCTTGTGAAAGCTAATCCGACTTCACCAATGATGTGGTAGTATATATAGGAATAGTTTTATGTAAACCATTTAGTTTGTGAACCTACTTAACCAAAAAAAAAAAAAAAAAATTGAGACTCGTTGCTAGAATGGAAGCCTCCGGGCGATCAAATTTTGTCAACTTCCCTTTGCTTTAACTCTATATTTGTCATTTGTTCCTCAGGATTTACCTCAGTTCAACCAAACTTTGTTGACGAAGATTCCAAGTTGAGATAATGGAGAGAATTCCTCACAGTAAATGTCCGGTTCAATTGTTCAAAAACTGAAAAGAAGAGCCCAACACTAGAGAACACCAATCATGCCCATGGAAAACCTTCATCCTATTGGACATAGCGACGAAGACAAGGGAAGAAAAGAAAGCCCCAAACGCACCTTGAATGATGGAGTTCAGCCAATCAACAGCCTCCCCTCAAGACTTGAGTCTCAAGAGTAGCCCGTAATCACCAAGCCCAATCGCCAACCTGCTCCGCAACGTGTAGTGGTAGGACATGTGCCTTAGGCTCCACTCTAGCCCACCATGGCCAAATCTCTACCCTTGTCCCTTCACCTCAAGAAGAAATGGCCCTCCCTGAAAGAAAGTGAAGAAGACTATAAAGATCTGGAATTCTTGTGTATTTCGTATATATTCTGATGTACAATTCTTCTATAATTATAGTACAGAGATGAAATAATAAAAGGCAAAAAAATATTTATGAAATCAAATCTAACCTCAATCTAAAGATCTTAACTAAATTATGTACAATTAAGATCAATTAAGATTCCGAGCATATCTCCCAATATCGGATTAGAACATATCTTCCAACACTCCCCCTTAAGCTGGTGGCTGATAGATATCCAAGACGCCTAGCTTGCTCAATAGATATGCATGATGTCTTTGACATAAGGGCTTAGTGAAGATATCAGCCGGTTGCTCCGCCGTTCCAATTCCTCTAGTCTCAGTTATCCCTTCTTGAATTTTTTCTCGAGTGAAGTGACAGTCCACTTCTATATGCTTCGTTCTTTCATGTGCTATGGGATTTGCTGCAAGTTTGAGTGCCATATCGTTGTCACAAAACAACCTGGTCGGACTCTTTAATTTTATTCCAAGATCCCCAAGTAGTCCCTGTATCCATACTATCTCACAGGTAGTTTTTGCCATAGCTCGATATTCTGCTTCGGCTGAAGACAATGATACGGTTGCCTGCTTCTTGGTTTTCCATGAAAGAAGAGAATCTCCAAGTTTAATGCAAAAACCTATAATGGATCGTCGACTCATGGGACAAGTTGCATAATCTGCATCACAATATGCTGACATTTTCATATTGCATTCCCTGGATAAAAGAATTGTGACACCCCGAACCCTTCGCAGGTCGTCACCAGCGCCGATGTTACTCCTTAATTACCTTTCTTTCATTTGAAGAAGTGTCCTAATTCGCAGACAATTTTTTTTTTTTTTTAAAACACTCGGTCCCAACGCGACTCATTAGCGGAAGCAAATTAAACATCGCCATCTATCCCCCTACCAATCCATGATACAAATACACACCAGCTAAACATCAGGATTTTATAAACAACTTCGGCGCTTTGCTTACATACATATATATATATATAGCAAGATGAGGTTCCCTTTGGGTCGGTACAAAACAAGAAAGGCTAGGACTCTGCCATGTCCTACCTAAAATCTCAAAAAGAAACCTCGACCCCTAACATCATGCAAGCACAAAACCCCCCATCGAAAGCGTCGACTATCTACATCAAAAGATCCAGCTCCTACTCATCGCGCGCGGGTCTCACACCCAATCCGATGCATCAGGCGGTGGCGGCGGCAACATCCCTCGCATAGCTCCATCCCGACGAACGTGCACAGAAATGAACTCTTGTATGACAGGGCCCCCAGCCAGGCCGATGTCATACATCACTAGACAGCGTACTCGAATGTAAGTCAGTCCGGGAACAGAGGGACAATCTATCTCCGCATACTCGACCTCTACATCAAACGGTAGACCATAAAATACCCCCCGCGAGACGGTAGGAAGCGGCATACTGCTAATCTGAAATGTTATCCCCAAAAGGGGTGAGTACAACCACTCAGCAGACAGGGAAATCTAATAACAACTCAATGCATCATGCATATCATCATACATTGCAGGCATTACTTACCTTGAAGTCATGCGTATTCATGCATCATCATATCATACATATCATCATCATCATGGTATCAGCTCATCATACATGTCATCATACATGTCACATATCATCATCATCATCATCGTATATCATACATCATTATCATCATCATGCATTTCATCATGCATATCATACCATGGATGATCATCATATCGCATCACATATCATCAACATCATCATCAGCACCATGCACATCATCATGCATATCATCTCACAAGTGATCATCATATCACATCACATATCGTTATCATCACATCATCATGCATATCATCTCATAGGTGATCATCATATCACATCACATATCATCATCATCATGCATATCATCATGCATACATATCACATCACATATCATCATCATCATGCACATCATCATGCATATAATATCATGGGTGATCATCATATCACATCACATATCATCATCATCATGCATATCATCATGCATATAATATAATGGGTGATCATTATATCTCATCACATATCATCATCATCATCATGCATATCATCATGCATATAATATCATGGGTGATCATTATATCTCATCACATATCATCATCATCATGCATATCATCATGCATATAATATCATCATGCATATCATCATCATGCATTTAATTTCCATCTTTTTCTTTAAATTTGATCACCGCATCACCCATTTCTCAATTTATCAATTTCATCATCCCTTCGGGTAAAGACCTCCGACAGGGTTCCCAGCATTTAGCCTCCCAGGCCACTGGGCTTCCGGCCCCCCACATTCCGGGCATCTCGCATCTCAACTAGCATCACGAGGCATTCCTTTCGGGCAGAAACCTCCGACAGGGCTTCCGGCCTTTACCCTTCTAGCTAGGCATCCCGCACCCAAATCCTGGCATCGCGAGGCATTTCTTTCGGGCAAAGACCTCCGACAAGGCTTCCGGCCCCCCACATTCCAGGCATCCTGAATCTCCCAGGGAATTCCGGCAATGCATCTCTGTACATTCCGGCCTCATCCTCCTCCATCACCTCTTACTCACTTATCATTATCCACATTCATCATCATTTTGATCTCATTATTACATGGCATATGTTTCACACATGCATCACAATTCATGATCATACATACACCAATGTCTTACCACACATGTAACAATGCATAATAAATTCAATGGAATTTATGGCCAATAAAATAATCCCTTTTTATTTTATTATTATTTTTTTATTATATTTATTTATTTTCATAAATAAATATTAAATTTAATATCTATGATTTTCCCAAAATCATAATATTCAAACAATCATTAAACCAACCAATAGGATGACAATTTCATACAAAATTCATGGTCAAATTGAGTTTCATACAATTTCACAATTTCCACAAAATAGCACATGATATTCGGATAATGACCAGAATGCACAGTTTCCAAATAAATTCGATTAAAATACTCATACGGCCTCCAAAAATTACGAAATTTTACAGGGTGATAGCCAAGACATTTTCGTGCAACTTTCATGAAGAACTCCAAGTCAGATTCTTTTTAGATTAATTTATACAACCTCACGAAGATTCTGGAACTATTACCGCTTCGTCCAGAATACACATCTTCGAAATATTGAGATTTCACCTAGCTATTCTCTTTCGTTTCCTCTGAAATTTGGATATGTTATGTATCAAGGTGTCCTTTACAAGTTTCATGAAGAGATCTAGGTCAAATAACCAAAGTATGGTCACCATTTAAGTCCTTGAATTCTCGGGTGTCTCAGAACACATCACCAGAATCATCGTCTCCAAGATCTAGCCGATTTACTAGGCTATACCTGTTCATTTCTCTTCAAATTTGAGTATGTTGTAGTTTAAGATGTTACCTTCAACTTTCATGAAGACATCGAAGTCAGATTTTCATCACAAACCAACATGCAACCAAGAATCCAGCAAGAGGTTAGTGAAAACTTCACAGATCTGGGGTCTCCGTAGAATAGGACTTTAACCCCTCAAACCTCCATCATTTTCCACGAAATTTCAGTATGTTATACTACAAGATGTTAGATACAACTTCCATGCAGACATCGAAGCAAAAATCGGACTCCAAACACACATTCAAGATCGAACAAGTCACTGACTTCCACAAACCGAGCAAGAACAGTCACATGGCTTGAAAATAACCAACCCTTACCTCGGTTTCTCTCACAAAATCACTCAAAACCGAACATGCAAACCCATAGACACACATGCAAGAGAAGTTAGAGGACTCCACTTGCCTCTAAACCGAACTAGCGACGAGCACACGGCGGCGAATCGGGCGGCACACGGGCGGACGGACGGCGACGACGGCGACTCCCTCCTTCCTCTCTCTCTCGGCCGCTCCTCCTCTCTCGCACGGTTCCTCTCTCTCACTCTCTCTTTCTCGGCCAAATGAACCGGCCACCTTCTCTCTCTCCTCCCCTTTTATTTCCCCTAAAGCTCATCATTTGCAATGATTGATTTGCCTCAACCAATGGCCAATGCATGGCCTTCTCCCTTGCCACTTGTCTTGATCCATGCAAGATGGGCTTTGGAGTTGGGCTTGGGCTTGGGCTCCTTTATGGCCGGCGACCACTCCCTCTTGGGCCTCTATTGGGCCGACTAACTTGGCCCATTAAGCTTAGGCCAATGGGTCCAAGGCCCATTCCAAAATTAACCCCATTTTTTCCCTTTTTTTTTTTGAATTCCTTTCTATAATTATTTTTAAATTCCAATTTTCATCTTGGCCAAAGTCTTAGGGCATTTTCGATTATTGAAATTTAAATCATATGGCCAAGCATAGATTATTAATCTATTAAATTTAAATTTCCACAATCACAAGCACAAATCATCAAATTAAAAGACTAATGGCTAAAACATAAGCCATGGAAATTCTATCCCCTAATTAAAGACTTTAACACACCTTATGGTTTGGCTTTGAATTTCTGGGATGCCACAAGAATCCCCAGTCCGGGGCACTTCTTCAAGTACTTCACGACTTTTAAGGCAACATTCAAGTGAGATAACTTGGGACTGTGCATGAATTGGCTGAGAGTTTGCACTACATATGATATATCAGGTCTGGTCATAGTTAAATATATGAGCTTCCCAACAAGCTTCTGATAACCTAAAGGATCATTGAGAACAAGATCATGATTCTCAAATGTCCCGGCATCATAATCCTCGGTGGTCAACTTTATGTTCTGCTCAATTGGAATAACCGATGGTTTGCATCCCGACAGACCTGCCTCTGATATAATCTCCAGCACAAACTTTCGTTGACTAAGAGAAATCCCACGATCAGATCGAGCAATCTCGATTCCAAGAAAGTATTTGGGTGCTCCCAAGTCTTTAATGTGAAAAGTAAGATGCAGATACTTCTTGAATCTCTCTATTGCAGTTTTATTATTTCCCATGATGAGAATATCATCAACATATATCATCAGATAAATAGATGACGTACCTTGAGTCTATGTGAACAAAGCGTAATCATATCTGGACTGTTTGAAACCTGCAAAAGTAAGGGCATTGGCAAATTTGACATACCATTGCCTAGAGGCTTGCTTGAGACCATAAAGAGATTTACGGAGACGAGATACTCTATTCTCCCCCTGTCTCCGTAATCCTTGAGGAATATCCATGTAGATTTCCTCATCTAAGCTCAATGCAGAAAAGCGTTATGTACGTCCATCTGGTGTAAAGGCCAATCATTAATAGCTGCAATAGATAAGAAGGATCTTACGGTTATATCTTTGGCAATAGGAGAAAAGGTTTCATGGTAGTCGAAACCTTCTCGTTGAGTAAATCCTTTGGCCACCAATCGAGCTTTGTAACACTCACTAGACCCATCAGCACGGTATTTAATCTTGTATACCCATTTGCATCCAATGGGTTTCCTATTTGGTGGTAGATGGACCAAATCCCAGGTCTTATTTGCCGTTAGTGCCTACAATTCAGCTCCCATAGCTTCCTGCCATCTTGGATCTTTAGCTGCTTCTTCATAAGTGGATGGCTTGAGGTCCTCTAATGTTCGACTCACACAATATCTATGTTCCGAGGAAAGTCTATGGAACGAAACATAAGATGATATTGGGTAGTTAATACCTGGTGAGTTGAGCGATGCACAAACATAGTCTGCTGTCCAAGCTGGCGGTCGTGTAGAACGATCAGATCGTCGAGGATGATTCACTTGAGCTGGAGGTGAAGATATTTCCGTATTGCCAATTTCATCAGAAGATTCTTCCGCCATTGAGGAATTTTCTAAAGCGTCATTTTCGACAATTGCTGGTTCAGAAGTCTCAGGAGTGATTGGGGTTATCATAAGTGGTTCTGGAGTTCCTGTCACAAAATATTCGGTATTTGAAAAATCCTCCATAGATAGTGGCTTACTAGAAATGTTTGACGTCTCCGTTGAAGAATCCTTTTCTTGGAAGGGAAAAATATCTTCGTGAAAGATAACATTTCTACTGATGAAGAATTCCAATTTTGATTGATCTAGGACTCAATACCCCTTTTGTAAATTCGGATAGCCCATGAAGATGCACCGTCAAGCACGAGGCCCCATTTTGTCTCGGGGCCCCAAAACAGTAGCGAAGCACTGGCATCTAAATATCCTTAAATGGCCCAATTATGGTTTCTTCTTGAAAAGTAACTCAAACAGAGTTTTTCCATTGAGTATCCGAGTTGGCATACGGTTGATGAAATATGTTGCAGTAATAATGCATTCTCCCCAATAATTTTCTAGAATATACGCCTGAAATTTTAATGCACGTGCAACTTCCAATAGGTGACGATGCTTGCGCTCCACTACTCCATTCTATTGTGGTGTATAGACGCAAGAACTTTCATGGAGAATCCCATGAGATGACAGAAGAGAACTACAGTCATTGTTGAAAAACTCCTTCCCATTGTCTGTCCTAACCCGTTGGATAGATCTTCCAAATTGGTTCTTGGATAGAGCAATAAATGTTTTCAAATGTGAGAAAACTTGTCCCTTTGACTGCATCAGGAACACCCAAGTGGCACAAGAATAATCGTCCACAATTATCAAGAAATAGCGCGATCCATCATGATGTTGGGTATGATAAGGACCCCAAACATCCATGTGAATTAAAGAAAAAATGTGTGTTGCACGATTTTTACTAAGGGCAAAAGCAATGCGTGATTGCTTTGCAAGGGGACATATTTGACATTTAGAATAAGGAAATGAAGCACTATGACCCAATCGTGAATGTAAAAGATAGTCTTTATCATTGGCAGTCGTGTTACACAATGATATTTTATTTGAAGGAAATAAGGGTAAATCAAAATTACTTGGAGAATTTTTCCATAGAAACAATCTTTCAGAAAGACTACCCAAGCCCATCACTCTGCTAGTCGAAAGGGCCTGAAAGAAGCAGATGTCAGAATCAAACAATACACGACAGGAATTTTCTCTGCAGACTTTGAATACAGAAATAAGATTGAATCGAAATTCTGGAAGGTAAAGGACATTTTTTAGTATGATTTCTGGGCTGAGTTTGACTGATCCAATTATTTTGACATGAGTAACGTTCCCATTTGGTAATTGGACAGTAATAGGGAATTCTAGGTTCTCATGTATATCTGAAAATAATGCTCTTTCACAGACAATGTGATCACTTGCCCCAAAATCAATTATCCAGGATTTCCTAGAAATATTATTAATCAGGCAGTGAGAAATACCTAAAAAATTTCCTCCCTTGCTTGAGATGTCCAATTTCTATATTGCCTGCATCAGTTGTTGATATTGATCATTTGTAATGGGCCGATCAGCATTAGAACCACCAACTTGGTAGGCTGCAAAAATCTTTTTTCCTTTTTCTCCGGGTTTATCGTGTAATTTCTAGCAATTTTCCACTGTATGATGTGGCCTTCTGCAAAAATCACAATATAATTTACCCCTTTTTTGATTAAAATTCTTTGTAGATGCCGAAAAAATTCCTCCGTCGTCAGATGCAGAGGAAAAACCACCACCGTCGGATGTCTTGCCAGTCGCTCCATCTCCACCGTTGGATCCGGTCGAATAGATGGGTCCCTTTGAACAGTCCAATCTGTGGGCCGAATCTAAGCCGTCCAGTGCTCCCCTTTTAAGGAGATAGGGATCTTCAGATCCGGGCAATCGAAACCCTAGCTCTCTTCCTCCGTGCGACCCTTTTTTCGAGCGCTAGGGTTAGGGTTTTCGATCCCCAATTTCTTCACTCGCTGCGACTGGCCAGGGCAAAAACCTCTCCTCCCTTCGCCGATTTTGAAGAAGCAAGCCTCTGGCTTTCTTCTTGGACGGCTAATTGGTAGATCCGGTTAAGAGAGGGCACTGGTTCCATGGCCAAAATTTGCGAGCGAAATGTCAGGTAAGAATCGTTCAAGATTAAAAGGAATTGGGTCGCATTTTCCCTTTCTTTGATCAATCGGTATTGTGCGAGTGTCTCCTCTGGACCCACAAGTTTCTCCTCTACTGCTTTGAGATCGTTCCACAGGGACGACAGTTTGTTGTAACGGGCCGTGATGGTCATGTTCCCCTGTTTTAACTCACTGAGCTCCTGCAAAAGGGAAAAAATTCGTGCCCGATCTAATTTGCCATACATCTGTTTAATGTTTTCCCACATGGTTTTCGGGTCCTCTGTTGGTGGGAGACCAGTTGCGACCTCTGGGGAGATGCAGTTGCCAATCCACGTCCTCACGAGTTGATTGCATTTCCTCCAGAATCGGGCTAGCCACTCATCGGCAGGAATCGGAACCGCCCCATCGAGGAATCCATCCTTGTCCTTCGTCACAAGGGCGCGCCGGAAGTCTCGGGACCACCTGGCGTAGTTCTCTGGTTCGGTTAGCTGAAGGTTGATTAGTTTCAACTCGAGGTCGTCGGATGTTGAGACGTGCAAGGGATCACCAGGCTCCGGTCGCCCAGTGACAACAGGGACAGGGAATGGCATGAATCCGGGTGTAAGGTTCGGGTAAGAATTTGTCCCTTGGCCCGATTCATTTGTCCCGAATTGATACCCCGCATTTGAAAGCCCCGGGTAGGGATTCGTTCCCATACCCGGTTCTCCAGATCCGCTTACCTGCTCTAATCCTGGGGTCGAGCTTGCCCCGTTTACGGCTGGTGAGCTTGCCTCGGATTGGACGTAGGCTCCCTGGTGTCCTACATAAATGGGCGATGATGTGTTCGGGTTTGTCCCGACATAGAATGGGCAAGGTACCCATTGGAATGGTTAACCCGCAAAGGGTTTCCCCAGACCAAACTGAGCCTGTGTAGGTCTCCATTGAACAGGGTGTGCCTGGATTGTTTGTTGTTGTGTTGTTGCAGGTAAATTTTGAATATGCACCGGTGGTGAGGCTTTTGTGGTGGTTTGGTCATCAACCATTGGGGTAAGAAACTAGTAGCTCTTGTCTTCTTCTTCGAGAGTGATTCCTATACCAAGATGGCAGATTTGTTATGTGATTCAGATCTCCTTTGGTGGCAATCAGAAGCGGAAGCGAAGAATGGTCAGAAACCGAAGCTCTGATACCATGAAAGAAAGTGAAGAAGACTATAGAGATCTGGAATTCTTGTGTATTTCGTTTATATTCTGATGTACAATTCTTCTGTAATTATAGTATAGAGATGAAATAATAAAAGACAAAAAAATATTTATGAAATCGAATCCAACCTCAATCTAAAGATCCTAACTAAATTATGTACAATTAAGATCAATTGAGATTCCGAGCATATCTCCCAGTATCGGATTAGAGCATATCTTCCAACACTCCCTCCTTCTTTAGTCGATCGACAAAGCACATTTATTACGGCCTTAATGTGCTTCATCAGTGACAGCGGGGAATGGCCTCTTGACGAACACCAAAACGAGTGCCAAAGCGCAAAGAGAGAAGCAAGCTAGCATCAGAGCAAGGGCGGCCGTAATGTGGTTTGTCGACGATAGCGGGGGTATGGCCGCTTGACGCACGATGGAGCAGCAATGAGTGTAGAGAGAGAATTTAGGATTCAAAATTTCAAAACCTTTGTGTGGGAGAAAGAAATGGAGAGGAACGAATGTCTGCTTCTCTTTCTTGAGAAGGAAAGAGAAAAGTTTCTTGTAATAAATGCATTGCAGAGGAGAGAGAGGGTGCATGCTAGGAGGAGAGAGAGCGTATGCAAGAGAGAGAGTGCTTCGCTTTTTCGAATTTGACCGAGTGACTAGTGGGTCAGGAGAGAAACGAATTTATCAATTTTGCAAAATCAGCTCTGATTCCAACATGGAGCCGGACAACACGTGTCGCCAGTGAGTGGACTCTGACTAGTACATCCTGAAATCAGAGCTGCACTTGATATATATATATTTTGGTAACCCAGGGAACCCTGTAAGCCGACAACCCTGCACCTGATATTTTCTCTTCATTATATGCCAAAAATAAAAGCAGGAGTTGTCCCCGTCGGACAGATGGAGAGATATTTACTTTCTTAGGTTCCATCATTTTCGAGAATTAAGAGCATTGATTGAGGGCAGAGAACTAAACCTATTGTTTCTCGTTTTCTTCTCAAGTGGGACCATAAACAATCCTAGCTAACGTGACAAGATCAAATAACCCTACGCATTAATTGATGATTGATGAACAATACGATCAAATATGGCAGGGTAAACAATAAAAACTAATTATTAATGTCATACACAAATTACGAGTCATCCTAGACTTCATTTTGCCCAAGTAGACGGGGTCCAACCATGTTTTATTCACAAAAAAAAAAAAAAAAAAAAAAAAAAAAAAACAGACGAGATATAGTGTATATTTTGTAACAGAAGGTATATATGTTGCATAAATGATCAGGCAGTGCATTCTTTCTCGTTTAGAAACTTAAACACCTATAGGACGTTCTAAACATTCAATGATAAAGTGCATTCTTTCTCGTTTAGAAACTTAAACACCTATAGGACGTTCTAAACATTCAATGATAAAACCTACTCCATATAACGAGAGTAATACTTTTTCTATATAAATAGAGATTAGGGATCACGAGATTCCTTCTTGAGATATTCACAAATACTGATACACATTGAGAGTAAAACATCAATCAACCATTGATTTTGATACCATTTCTCAGACAAAAATCCGATATCTTCATCTAAGGAGATTACCAAGAGAAAACCCCAGTTTGAATCCATCAATATATCTAACTAGACCTTCATTTAGAACTCAAACTAATAAGTCAACTAGTATGGGGTGCATGATAACCAAAATTTCTGTTCCAGAAATAGTTTTTCTGTTCCAGACCTGTTTTTGGAAAAGAAATCTGTTTGATAAACCTATTCAGTTTTTCTATTTTTGGAATAGATTTTTATTCCAAAAATAGATTTGGAAGAGAAATCAGAAGCTAAAATGTTCAACTTCTCTATTTCTGGAATAGAAATCATAAATAAAAATTATTCTCATCATTTGTCAATCGGTCCTTCATTCGTTGTCGCTGACCACCATTCGTCGGTCGCTCGCCGCCGCCCGTCGCCCGGCGCCGCCGGTCACCAGCCGTCCATCCCCGCCGATCGTCGATCCACCGCCATCCAAATGAAAAAAAATTTGTGTTGTTATCAAACAGTTATTTTTGCTTAGAAACTTTTCTAGAAATAGAAATAGAAAAATCTATTTCTGTTCCATAAACTGTTTTTGGAACAGAATGGTTGTCATGCACCCCCTATAAATTGATTGTTTCAACTCACAACGA
The DNA here is from genome assembly GCA_014182725.1 of Eucalyptus brandiana. Taxonomy (NCBI): domain Eukaryota; kingdom Viridiplantae; phylum Streptophyta; class Magnoliopsida; order Myrtales; family Myrtaceae; genus Eucalyptus; species Eucalyptus brandiana. Next base: position 21,117,632 of record CM024671.1, on the reverse strand, counting down.
ATCTCCAAGATGAGATTTTTCCATCGCCTGTCAGCAAGCGTTTCAACATAGCGCAAATGTGATCTATGCAATAATTCAATTGTAACTATGTACGCATTCATTCATTTTTTGTTCACCTACATTAATTAACACTACAAAGAAATAAATTTCAAGTTCTCCCTTATTTCCTATTACAAAACCGTCTTTCTATTTAAGATATTTGAATATTCAGCTCAATCAATGATCGTAGATGAATCGGTGAAATTGTTTTCAAAACGTTGACTTGATCACAAAAGTGACCAACAGTGATTATGAATGGGTAACTTAAAGAGTAAATTTGAACGAACAGTTATAACTGAGGTTATTAAAGGTGTAAGTACGACAATATTTGAAAAAGGAGAGTGCTGTAAGTAAGTCTACTTCCACCTTGATCCTATCTCATCTTCGTTTCAATTATGAAAAGAATTACAAAGAACAATCGGAAAAAGAAGGGGCTAGACGGGTGTGGCTGTCAGGTTACAACGACCTCAATCGGAGTTCGTTGGGACCTATAAATGTTTAAGTTTGACGGGTCTGGCAGCTTTCCTGTCGGTCCTACTGGGGTTTTAAGAAGAAAATATCAAGGGAATCTCAATGTATTTTGATTGTGCCACAAACAAAATAAATTTGGATGAGATAGCTACTTATTATTTAAAAACTTTAAGCTACTAAATTGATGTGCTGTTTAATATTTAAATACTTCATCATTTCCAATCATGCTTAATTTGGTATTTTTGCTTAGTTGTAAATGTGGAAATATTTCATTGGAAAGGCAAATAGCGGTTTGGAAAGACTTGCAAGACTTCCGTTCGTCCTACACGACATGACCATCGCTAACATTAACAATTTCTTGTATATTTTATTTTTAAATCTTATTAATTATATTTTTATTTTTCCATTTCTTCTTTGATTTTTTATTTTTTTTGTGCTGACGAGAGTAAGTGATGACCCTTGCCAGCCTCGAAGGCCTCACCTAGACTATGCAAGGGCTGCCTTGGCCAAGGTCGACAGGGCTATGGAGGCCTAGGCTACGCCATCTTGGCCATGACTAAGGGCCTTCGCGGCCTTGCCAGCCACAAGCAAGGTAGCCCTCCTCCAAACCTGGCGAGGGCCACCTCCCCCTAACCTAGATTGGTGGCGATACGAAGCCCTCACCTAGGGCCATCGCGGCCTCCTTGGCCGAAGGTTGTAGGCTAGGGCATGAAGGGCCTTTGCCAAATCTGAGTGATGACCACCTTGCTTAGTCAATGGGGTCATGAAGGCTCTTGCCAAATCTAGGCAAGGGCTACCTTGCCCTCGCCCGACGAGGCTATAATAAATTTAGAACTCAATCAACAAAATTGAAATATTTATTATTTAATTAGCAAAAATATAATAAATTTAAGATTTTTTGGACAATTTTCTTGTCCATGAGCTCAAAATCATGTGTGTCTTTGCATATTCAGATTAATGACAGGCTATAATTTAACTTGAACGAGCAAACTAATCCACAAAACATAAGCTCGAAGATGGGGACATGTACAGACTTATGTGAAAATTCTACAAACATATAACAAAAATTAACAAAATCACACCGAGCATCAACTGATCAGCTTTCCCTTCGGTCCATCCCGATCGGCCATGGACGTAATTGGGCCACGTTACATAAAAGTGGTGCATGAAGTTGGTGGGAGCACTTAATGTAAGAGCAGAAGTTCTATAAAAGATGTCGTGCATGTACAATTGGGGTGCAAAGGATCTTGTATTCACTAGAAAGAACAAGTCTGGCAAAAAGCAGAGTAGGAGAAATGGCTTCCAAACCAGGAATTCTCACCGACTGGCCCTGGAAGCCCCTGGGGAGCTTCAAGGTATATTGATATTTTAATTCGTGTTCCTTGACCGGTTTCAAAACTATTGTCTAAGGTTGGTAAATTTAGAACTTTCTCAAAATGTTGGCTTGAGTCGTTCTTCACGATGGCATCTTAATTGCTCGGACATATATGAGAATGGCATAGATGCATTTTGTATGCACAATCTAATTTCAGGGACAGTTTTCAGTTGGTAGTGCTCAGCTTCATCATATCAGGAATATGTCATTACAAAGTAAATGTTGCTAGTTAGACAGTGGAGAGAAATGTTTCCAACTATCAAGAAAATAAAACAAAGAGCAGTGATTATGATAAAATTAGCACGGAAAAAATTATCAAAAAGTTATAAATATATTATACGGTGGCCAATCCGATTCTAAAATTTTTGATTTGACCAATTTAGTAATGAACTTTTTGACAATTTACCAAGTTTAGCCAGAAATTGCTATCATGACATTTTTACATATAATATTAATTTCCTGAATTTTTTTCGTTTTAACGTTTTCATTTCTTTTCATACTATTTTTCCTATAAAAAATGGGGAAATACATGGTTAGCGGCCAGCCCCCACCAATCACAAGTGAGGGCATTGTAGCCCTCACAGATCTAGTGACGAGGGTTGCTAGCCATCACCGAGGCCCTAGTGACCACCACCAACCCTTCGGGGAAGAAAAATAATGGGAAAAAAAAAGACAAAATAGAAAAGAAAAAAGTTATAAGAATTCAGAAAACATATTAAAAATTATAAAAAATTGTTCTGTCAATGCTGATTTGTCACATAAGATAACCGGCGTCGAAGTTATCGAATTCTAACAAAATTGATCGAAATGATTACATTGACAAATCCAAAAGGTTTAGGACACGTAATTAACCCCAAGACACACATGTCACACAATCAATAAAATCATCCAATAATCTTGCAAATCTATTTGCATGAGCGATGTACATGCCTGCACTTGCGAGTTTCAGTCACTTGTCATCTCCCACTGTGCTTTTGATTCTCGAATGAAACGTCCCCATTCCAACAGTACGTGATTTTGGCGCCATGGGCGGTTCACGGCACGTACCAATTCATTGCGAAAGGGCCTAGCGAGAGGGACTTCTCCTACTTCCTCATATTCCCATTTCTTTCGATGAGGATGCTTCACAATCAGATCTGGATCTCCCTTTCTCGCCACCGAACTGCTAAAGGCAACAACCGGATCGTTGACAGAGGCATCGAGTTCGAGCAGGTGGATCGAGAAGGCAACTGGTCTCTCTCTCAGCTCTCGCTCTCTCTCTCTCTCTCTCTCTCTCTCTCTCGCATTTCTTGGATTTTTTAGTCAAACAAAGCTATTCATCAACTAATGTTGCTCCAACCCAAATTAGTGGGCGAACAAGTTTTCATATGAAGAGTAGCCAGTCAAACGTACTCTCTAGGATGTGTGATTAAATGAGTGGGACCATTGTACACTGCTTGTTTTGTAACTCATCTAATTTAACTACACCAGTGTATCATACGAGGCACCATCTTATTGATCAATAACACAGCACAATCAAGAAGCAGTGATTAAGGGCCATCATAATTTGGTCAGTTCTTCCTCATTTTTAGGGTGATCTTTTTTTCTTGTTTTTTTAATGTAGGGATGACCAGATCTTGCTCAATGGGGTTCTATTTTACAAGGGTCGCATGACAATCCCTCAAGCCTCCCACTTGCCACTTTGGAAAATAGACGGTGTGATCATCACTATCCTGATTCATGCTTTGGTCGTGGAATTCCTATATTATTGGCTTCACCGAGCTCTACACCATCATTTTCTCTACTCTCGCTATCACTCCCACCACCACTCCTCCATTGTCACTGAGCCAATCTCATGTAAGTTATGCTTCACATTACATTTAACATTATAATTCTTGGTTTATAAATTGACTCCCATCATAGCAGCACGTGGAAGTAGTCCATTTCGTGAAAAAGAACATGTCAAACTATGACAGCCCTATTTCTGAATGTTCTATGATGAAAATGTGGCGATGCTCCTGGACCAATTATCAGCTGCAATTTCTATTTACACGAGTTAGGTATACTAAGATGATTTACAAAATTTGATTATATCGCATCCCATGTCCCGCTAATTATTAGTATGCATGAATGGCCTACGTCACACTTCTTTTTGTGAAGGCAGACATCTATTTACCGTACAGGACTATCAGCACATACATGGTCCTTAGTAGGGACGGGATAACCCTTTGCAATCACATTGCTGATATACTTGGTGTTACATTTAAGTAACGCTAGCTATTATTATTACATTTATGATATAGTTAGACAACTTTTAATTTTCACCTTTTTTACTTTGTTTTTCTTTTTTGCAGCCGTAATTCATCCGTTCGCGGAACACATAGCGTATTTTATGCTGTTCATGATACCGTTGTTCACGACGTTGTTCTCAAGAACTGCTTCAGTAGCATCCTTTGCCAGTTACATCATGTACATTGATTTCATGAACAACATGGGTCACTGCAACTTCGAGCTCATCCCAAATTGGCTCTTCACCGTCTTTCCACTTCTCAAGTACCTAATGCATACTCCATCGTAAGTCTATCGTACATAAAATCATTTTCATTTGATCTCTCTCTCTGCCCCCGCAATGCTACAGTTAAGAGCATGCAAAAGAAAAGATACTTATCATTCTTGGTGCTAGGAAAGATGGGGAAACTGATCAATGTAACTGTAGTTTTTGTCTGGAAAGGGGCAATTTGCAGAAATAGAAGGTACAAGGAAAGGGAAAAAAAAAGTATAAATTTTTTTTTTTTTTTTTTTTGGTCAGAAAAGTAGTTGAGCATGACTAATAGACCCACACGGTCGTGTAACATATTTATATGGTCCCAAGTTTTCTAGACATAGAATAGTGATGCTGGGCCACGTAGAAGGAAATGACTTGAGTCACAACGACAAAAAGGAAATAACTTTTTATTATGAGTTACACTATTGTTTTGCTAAAGGATATATATCTACCCCATTTTAGCCAGATACCGTATTTTTTCTAGCAAATACACAGACCAAGGATAAAAATATATTAAGCATTATATATACTAGTTCATTTGAAAAATGTCCCGAAGGAGTTTAAGGAACCAGAACTTTTGTAAGCAGACTTAGCTAGGTCTTTTTGCACCATCAACTAATGTCATATAATAAAGCTATTATTATTGCATAGGTTGGCTGCATGCACGCCAAGGCTACTTGTACTATCTACGAGTGTGCAAAAGAATTGAGAACTGCTCAGACCGGTCATAACTAGACCAGAACCGGTAGCTCCCATGAGAGCTGGTTCCAATTTAGTGGAACCAGTGAGTATCGGTCTGGTTCTCGGTTCTAAGTATAGAATCGTCTGCCCACCCACCCAAACCGAACCGATGTATATATTGATATATATCAATTACTCAATTATTTTATAGTTTTCAACCAAATATATATGTATATTTGTGGTTATTGAACATGATTTACTAATTTTGTCTCTTGGGCGTGTAATAGGATTAACCATCCACTTTTTTTTCCCCTTCTAATAATCTATTTACTAGTTTTCTCAACCAAAACAAAACAAACAAATGTAGAGGAAGGAGAGAACCAATTGGAGATGTCCATAAGACCCAACAGCTCATTTTAGGAGTATAGTCATGTCTTTCCTTAGCCATTCCCATGATTAAATTAGCTTGACGTTGAAAAAAAAATGAATCAATCAATTAATGTTTTAACTTCTCTAGAGGTTAAGACTTTTAACATGAAGTCTAATTCTCCACATGTTTCCGACATTAGGAAACTTGAAGAGGATCATATCACGACCTTTGAAGAAATTAAGTTTTTAGGTAACAAGTATTGTCTTATTTGTTTTGCCTAATTTTCAATCCGTAATCCAAATCAATGGCTTGCAATTCAACTCAAACAAGCTTTGCAGGGATTGGAGACCAATTCCATGGACCCATCAGGAATTGGATTGGACCGACAGTCCAATTCTCGGGTGGATCCATGGAACCAATGAGTGGGTCTCAGTTCAATTTTTCAGAACCGGTCCTTAGTGAGCGATTCCAAGGAGGGAACCGCACTCTTGGACTATGCTTATCCCTACCATCAAGATTCAATAGATTGCACCTACTTTTAGTTGAATATTAGAAACATACATTAAATGTCTCAAATGAAAATAGGAGGATTCACCCAACCTATCGAATAATTTGTCAGTACAGTACTTATCTCGTTTTATACCCAAGAAGAGTAGGACAATTGGGATATTTGAGAGTATTATCAAGTAGTAAGGACAAAGATGTGCCGTTATCGGGTATAGCCTTAGCGGCACAGAAATTATATCGTTTCGTTTCGTTTGGCCAGAAATAAATTTTAAGAATCAGTAGACAAAGCAAATATGGACCCTTTTGGGAAGGTACCCCACGTGACCCTATGGCCCGATCCTTTACTTCAGACGGACTGGTTTTTCACGGAACAAACAACATAATTTCTCAAGAAAAGCACTCAACAGGATCCATTCGTTGCATTATCCACAGCAATAAATTCAGGCCCGATGCTAGGGATGTGCATTCCAACCTGGAACCAGATTGAACTGAATCAGTTCTATTTTTGAAATTGGGAATAACCACTCTAATTCTTGGTTCCACACACGGAACCAAACCGAACCAACAGATTTGTCAAAATTTCTTAATTTTTTATTTTTATTTTTTATGTTGAAGCAAATCCTAATTAATAATTTTTTTTCTTTTAATGATGGGAAGCTCCCACTTGTAGGGAATAAGAAAAAAATAAAGAAAAAATAAAAAGAACTCATTGGGTAAGCTGGTTCTTGATTCTACAAACTAGGAATCGACCCTGACCGGTTTGGTTCTAGAATGAAAACTGACCCGTGCATACACCAGTTCCTAGACTCCATGGGCATTTTTTGTAATTGATTGAGTTACCTTAATTACTTGTGACACATAGATTTTGAGCTACGAGTCACTCATTAGTCACGACACTTCAACAGGTTCCACTCTTTGCACCACACCCAATTTCGGACAAACTACAGCCTTTTCATGCCTATTTACGACTACATATACCGAACGATGGACCAGTCACTAGACACCACGTACGAGGCATCCCTTCAGAGAGTGGAAGATAGACCAAATGTGGTGCATCTAACGCACCTGACGACACCAGAGTCGATCTATCATCTTCGATTGGGATTCACCTCCCTCGCATCTCGGCCCAACTCATCCAAGTGGTACCTGCGGTTCATGTGGCCACTCACGCTCGCCTTCATGGTGTGGACCTGGATGTACGGCCACTCTTTCGTATTGGAGAGGAACGCCTTCAAGAAACTCAAGTTGCAATCTTGGATGATTCCAAGATACAATTTCCAAGTAAGAACTAAGATAAGAGATTGTTATGCATGAACTTTGATTATTGTCTTTTTGCGATACTTTAGAATCGGAAACACCCAGGGGGACACTGACCTGATACCAACGCGGAGGCGGCCTGTCCGTTTGCGCCAAAGGGTGAGACGGGGATGGAGACAGGCTGGGGGCGCCGGGTAGATATGAGGCCATCATTAAGTGATCAATAACTCTTCAAAATTTTATCATATCAATGTCTTAATTTTGAAGAAAAATAGTGATTATGTGATAGATGGCTAGAGATCACAATTTAAATTTGTAAATAAAACTTCATCAAAGATACTCTTTGAAAAATTAAAATGTTTGGGTAATGACCATGTTGCGTGGATTCTCCCTAATTATGAAATGACACTATACACGATCCCATTCGTTACTTATTTCCTTAGGCGTAGTAAGTTATTAGTATTTCTTTTTCTTTGCGGAACATAGGAAATCATTATTTAATTCAACAATTAGCTGCTTGGAAAAGGGATAATTACAAAAAAGAGTCATTATATAGATATTAGCCATCCTAAGTAACATGGTTGGCGTTGACATGAACAATTTTTACTATTTTCTAAAAGTAAAAGTTCTGATTTTTTAATATATTTTAAGAAAACAAAAAAAAATGAATAATTCAGAAATTTTATTCAAAAAAAAATATAAAATTATAAAAGTTAGCACCAACCATGTCATGTAGAATGTCCGATGTCCACATCAACGGTTTCTAGCCACAATTGGCCAAAATGATTACATTAGCAAATCCTTAAAATGTTTATAATTAAATTGACTAAATTAAAAGGTTTAGAACTGAATTAGTATCCATGCAATAGGGTTAGGACTTGTTTGGTAACTTTTCCACTTAAAAACTGAGAAGTCTTAATCAAGTTAAAAATGATTTCATTCTATATTGTGTGGAAAGAAAATAGTGGAGAGAAAAGTGACGAATTGCATTTTCTTTCCACTATGTATAAGAGGAAAGAATGCATATATCTTTAAGACAATGACATTTTTGCCCATATGATGACGATTTACTTCACACTCGATCATAGGATGCCCAAGTAATAAATTTCTAGCAAAATGAACACCTACTCTTTCTAATGATTGTTCCAAACGAGGAATTGAAAATCTCAATCCCCTGTCTTTCCTTTATGTTTCATTCAACAAAGAAATCTGCACAAAAAAAAAAAAACACGGGTTGATGGTTCAAGTGTATTGATCACGTAATCTACTAATAGACATCGTCTCGAAACTACCTTACTCGGGTGTTGACCAAAACGGTTAAGTCAAGGTACGTATCTATTTTCTCCATGACACATATCTATCCCCCTATGTGTGCGAACTTTGTTTCATGTTCTTCATTTTTTGTAGTATCTATTACAATGGCGAAGAGAAGCCATCAATGGCTTGATAGAAGAAGCTATACTGGAAGCTAACCAGAAAGGAGTCAAGGTTCTTCTGACTTTGGGTCTTCTCAATCAGGCAAGATGTTGTCTCCTCCCTAGTAAATCCCTTCACTATTTATTTAATTTTACTTTTCATCCTTGAAAATTACGGCGAGCCCCGATCCAGCTTCTTTCAAAATAATGCTCGGAATTCTGTCTTTGTGTATCTACTTTAGCCAAATTATCTAGCGTTTATCTATTTTAATTTTTTCTGCCTTTTTTTTTTTCCCTTTTTAGGGAGAAGGATTGAATGGGAATGGTGAATTGTACATTCAAAAGCACAGAGCTTTGAGGATCAAGTTGGTGGATGGGAGTAGCTTGGCAGTGGCAGTTGTGCTCCATAGCATTCCCAAAGAAACAAGCCAAGTCCTCCTCAGAGGCAACCTTAACAAGCTTACATATGCCATTGCCCATGCTTTATGTGCAAGGGATATCCAGGTGTCTAGTCCTCTTCTTCTTTTATAGAAGCATTATTATTCATCTCCCACCTATCTTTATTTTAATGAAATTTTGTTTTCTAGATTCCATCTGTTTAATTTAATCCAACACCATTTTTAGCATGTTGTATAGTGGATAAGCAAAACAATATTGACGCCAAAAGAAGGTCAGAAAAATTTAGTCTCCACCTGCTTTTATTTTTCTTTTTTAAATTTGGATAGACCGTGTCGATTGCGCCAATTACAAAGTGAGTTTACCTGGCTTAGTTTTCTGGTTTTATGGTTTACGCTAATTATGAATCGCCCATGATAGCTGCTTTTTATGGCCTGTTTATAAGCCAAATTAGCAGAGTCCTATAAAAGCTAGTAGGTTAGGCTCCTGAACGATATGACCGTGTTTCACTGAAAGGTTTCTGGTGAAATAAAAATAATGTGAGGCATTTTTTCTAGGTCAAATTTTAGCTGACTGCACCATTCCTTTGCGTGGGTAACGGTGCAGTCTGCACCCCAAAATTTACAAAGGAAACCGGATGACCTTTTTGTCCGGTTTCCTTGGGAAATCAAATTCCCATAAATAGCATCGCTCTTCCTTTATATCTATCTTTTGCTGTGTTGCTCTCTCTTTTCCGTACAGAACCACTTACTCCTTTTAAGATAAGATCATTTTAGTTGGTCATCTGTACACCAACTCAAATTAATTATTAGGACATTTTCCACTTGGCTTCAATCAACATAGTTCATAACACTTGAAAACCTAATTTTGCGAATTTACTATGCGAAAATGTGATCAAGTTTGAAATATCATAAATTATATTTATTTTATCTTATGATATTCTATAAAGATTTAGTAAGTTTAATCATAATCATATACACGTGATGTTATAAAATGCCTTGTTATTTAATTTTACAACCTTACACCACTGCTAACTACTTTTTTTTTCAGAGTCAAACATATTATACAATACGTGAAAATATGATCTTTTTAATATTAAAATTATCATAGTTTATAAAGAATTTCAAATATTACATTATAAGGGCAAAACTTTATAGAATGGGAATTTTTTCTTATTTAGATAATTACTTAGTTTTACCGTAAACGAGTGAATGTCATAAGTTTCTTATTTTATTTTGTATGATATAGATATAGCGACATTTATCAAGAGTAAAATATTGTACAATGTGAATATTCTTATTTTATGAGCATCATGACCCTTCATTATAATATTCCACAATGTTTTTCATTCCATAATAAAATAATAATAACCCTATGTGGATTTGCTTTTCAATATCTCTTAGTTATGGGCTCAAATATCTTTGATTTCCATAGCTCTGGTCGCCAAATCCATGCATATGGGAATTTGTGGTCATTTTGTGGCACCTTTATTGATGGTAAATAATGGTGCCATCATATTAGCAAGACTCTTTTTTCTAAAAGGGTTTCCACATCCGCAATCAATAAATAGTTATACGCACCTCTTTTTTTCCTCTAATTGATGCAAGAAATATGGCAGGTATATGTCGCTTCTAAGGATGAGCATGAGAAGCTCAAAAGGAGTCTCGATGGAAAGTACGGAGGCAATTTGATCCTTTCGAGAACTTTTTCTCAAGAGGTATTTGGCAAGGCAGATCTTGGAGATTAGCAACATATTTGGAAGGAAATATAATTGGATTCGAACACTCCTAAGAAATGTTTCTCTTGGCCATTTTTTTTCCTTTTCAATCTTTCTGAACGTAAATTCAAATGATAATTGCAGATATGGTTGGTAGGAGATGGACTTGCCGAAGAAGAACAGAAAAAGGCACCCAAAGGAACGCTGTTCATACCCTTTTCTCAATTCCCTCCGAAGCAAATCCGCGAAGATTGCCTTTACCACAGCACTCCAGCAATGATCGCTCCCCAGTCGTTCGATAATTTGCACTCCTGTGAGGTTAGTTTACTCAACTTTGTCGCTGGAATAGTGTACGATGGATTTACATTGAATTTTAGAATGGGGTTAGGAAACTAAAAGCATGGAAATTTGCAAGGTATACAGCGAACCTATCTCTCTGGTAGATTGGAATAGTTCATTACACATCACTTAACTCTAAAGACTTTGGTCCCTTGTTTTCTCTTTACGGTGCAAGACAGAAGGCTACAAACATCATTCAACATCGATGTCTACTAGTAGGTTATGTGATGAAGCAAAAACATGTATTAACCCATCGTGCAAGACGACCCATCACTTGTATATTGTCATAGCAAGAAAACATGGAAACTTAGTACGAAAGCAAAGATTTCTATGGTTATATAAAAGGGCAGGCCATTGATCGCTACTTTTAAATCAACGTCACGCACGAATACGTAAACACCAGGTGAGGAAAATTAACCATTCTTATACGCGCAAATGGCATGGGAAACTGTTTCGCAGCATATGCGATTAACTCGAAATTATTCGGTTGCAGAATTGGTTGCCGAGGAGGGTGATGAGTGCTTGGCGAGTGGCGGGGATAGTGCATGCGTTAGAAGGATGGAACATGAATGAGTGTGGAAGCATGATGTTCGACATAGACAAAGCATGGGAAGCAAGCCTCCAACACGGGTTCCGTCGGCTGGCGCTCCCAGCCATGTGAAGCAGCAAGGGACTCAAAAATAAAGAAGGGGCATTAGGATTTGGGGTTACATCAATAAAGAGCTTCTTCTACCTGTCTCGAAAGATGATGAAAATTTGTTCTTGTAACGATTTGAGCATTATTTGGGGGTTGGGGGGGGATATTTTACTCAAGATTAGTCTCATTCCGATATAGCTCAAGTGCAATAATAAAGTCAGTAAAATCTATGTGGTATAAAGCTGTATGGTCTCATTTATTATTGTTATTTTACTCCTTAAAAGAGAGTCGTTAAAGTTATGAGAAGTTGTTAAGACTTGGTTTGGATTTTAGCATGTGAATATAAGTTACTCTCCTTGCTTGGCTGTCGGATTGTGGATCACGATATAACTTTGTATCGACTAGCTATCGTAACATTCCCAAGTTGAGTTTTAACTTAGAAATTGGACATCAGAGCATCTTTTGTCATAATTAGGCTTTAAAAAGTGCCCAAAAGCTCAAATTTATTTTAGTCGGGCCTAACTCAAATTTATTTCACGATATATATATGTATATTTGGGGGGGGTGAGCGAAAGGAAACTATATGTGCTTTTGAAACATCCCAAGCCGGATTAACTCCATTTCGTAACTCTTTGTAAGGATTCATGCCTGCCATTCATCTAATCGAAAGAATTTTGATAATTGAGCTATAAATTTGGATTCTATATATGTGTGTGAGTTTTGAGTTGCCTGGTCCAATCTAGGATTTAGCAACAAAGTCATGGAGTAATAAAATTTTAGGATATCTTGGAGTTGTGGGATTTAACAGAAGTTAATTTGGAGTCATAGTTTGGTCAAAATGAATTTTCAAAATTTCGCACACGCCGCTGGAACTAGGCACAAATTAATATATTTGGCGATGGCTTTTGCTCGTCTCGAGCCATCTATTGGGACAACTAATCTATGGTTCTTTTTGTGAAAGAATTTTTTTTCAACACAGTAAGCTCACATGAATCAAAGTTCGATAGAGAGAGATATGATGCAACCAAATTCAGTCGGCAAGCTATCTAATATAACAGACAGAAAATTAACATTTTGCTATGGAAGAACTTTTCGTTGGCACGTAAATTTTGTCGCAATTTAAACTTAATCTAATTGAGTGTTGAAAAAAGGTTGTTGTCTACCTGATTAATACGATTTTGAGTTCGTCAACTTGAGATAGCATTTGATGTTTGGTTTTGCAATCCCAAGTGAGTCTTGCTTGACTCTTCTTTAAATTTATAAACTAATATGTCGAAAGTAATAATGATTAAAATATATTATGGAAACGCTAAGGCAAATAACACCCAAATCGAAGTATGTAATATTATAAGAGAGAACACCTCATTATAGTTAATACCGTCACGTTGAGTATACTAAACCTTACCTTATACTTCATAGCCTCAACATTAGAATTCCCTTTTTTTTTTTGTTTATAGATCCATTTGCACCTAATGATCTTCAAGCTTTTAGATACTTTGACTAGCTCCCACTAATTTAAAATGGAATTGATTCATTTCTTCAAGACATATCCACTAACCACTATGATGACTCAACACTAGCCATCACCTCTAAATAGTCCGAGGCTTATCGTCTCCACCTTATCACCTACAACCAATGCTTGAATAGTATCGGTATACTTGTAATTTATTGATGATTTGATCTACCTTCTCTTTATAACCATAGTGTACCGGTATATATGACACACTTAAATATATTAAGTTCTACAGGCAAACATGCTAGTTGCGTTAGCAAAATATGTTTAGATATTTATGGACACGTTTGTACATATAAAAATATGTTTTTAGTGTTTATCTTTACACATTTATAGATTGTCGACACTTAAATTTTTCTATGATTAAAGTTAGAGAATTCGAGATCCAAGACCCTTGATCATGGTGAGTCTCGTGTCTTGATAAAAAAAAAAAAATTAGCCAAGTATCCTTAGTATGTCAATTGCATAGAGTAATTAGGAGCATTACATTAGTAATTAGGCATCTTTTCATTGGAGTCCCTCCCTCCCTCCCTCCCTCTCTTCTGTGCTGGTGAAAAATAGCTGTTGACCGTACTCTGTGTACTGCCATTTCACGTGCATACAATGTGGTGGTTGACTGCCATACATTAATGCAAGAGAAAATTGACCATCACCTTTTGGCGTCTTCCCCACCCTTTTTTAAAGCAAGCCCACCAAAGCCTGTTGGACCGATCAAGAATCGGTCCAGTTGAATATGATCCTAAGGACAGGTGGTCCGATTTCCCATTTTAGAAATTGGGAATTGGTTTTATTGGACTGATTCCTAGTTCAATTCTAGTTCCTAGATAAGATTGAACCGGATCAGGAATTGATCACCCATATTAAAATTGACTTTTCTAAAGTAATTTTAAGGATAAATATATTGAAAATTTTAAAATTTATTACAAAAGTGCAATTCAATTTTAAAACTTATAAAAAAAAGTGCAATCAAATTTAAAAATTTGTCAAATTAATGTATTCAAGTCATTCCATTAACTGCATTCAATTTGACTAATCAGAAGTACTTATGTGGCTTTTTAAAAAAGTGTCTCTCTCTTACATGGTGATTATATGTCTAAAACATGAAACATAAGGCTAAAAGAAAGTTGTTTAGTTCAAACCTGATTTTTAGCTTATTTTTATTTGGTTTATATAAAACGTATAAAAAATCAGATTTGCCAGCAAAATGAATAGTCACTTTAAAAAAATATATTAAAAAATGCTACGTGGGCATTTTTAGTAAGTTAAGTTGAACGTAGTTGACAAAATAACTTAATTGCATCAATTGGATAAACTTTAGACTTGGTTACAATTTTGTAAGTTTTAAAACTGAATTACACTTTCGTGATAAGTTTTAATAATTCCAATGCGCATATCCCTTAATTTTTTGGTCAAACCATAAGGGAAATAGCAAATTCTAGGTAACAAATCACAAACAAAACATAAAAATTGTACATAGGGGTCAATTTAGTATAAGCATGAAGAATTAGACATTTGAATTCAAATTTTCATAAAAATAGGCAAATGTCGATTTTTTGGTCTAACAAAAGAATTTGATCTTTGACCAGAAAATTAAATTTTCATTAGTTTCTAATTTCTTTTTGTCCTTAACATTTTATTTAGGGAAGAAAAAATTTAAAGATCTCAAATCTGATTAAACGGAACCGGTCGCAATCATTTGGAGCATAATACTTGACACTGTAAGATTGGAATTTGAACTCACACCCAAAATCGCGATCACACAAAAAAATCCCAAGAAAAAACTCACTTTTTTCACCTCCATCTCTTTCATGGGTGAAATAGCGAAAATATTGGCTACGTCTTATGTGCTAACACAACAAATAGAAAGGACGACAAAGATGCGACACGTGTCCGAAGTGGGCCCCAATTTCAAAATCTTGTCCAGCGCGAGGCCGCGCGACAACTGCAGGTCTGCCAAGGCCACCGCGCTCTGCAAGGCCGACGCGGCTTTCCTCTACATGGCCTACAACGCCGGCGTCCATGGCGCCAACAAGCTTGCCTCCCGCCACAAGCATGCGTGGATGTGTGAGGCGTGCGAGCGCACGCCGGCAGCCTGCGCGTGCGGGGCCGCCGCCACCGCCCTACGCGTCGTGTGCGAGATGGACGTGCACTTGCCAAGCCCCTCGTCGGTCGCCATGTACGAGTCCCTTTAAACCCCTTCTTCGACGCGGCCGCTGCTATTGCCGGCCCATTGCAACGGGCTCAGTCCCTGACTTCCTCAACGGCGAGTGCTGCGACCCCAGGAAGATTGCTAAAGGGGCCGGAGCGGAAGGCAGAGATGCGTTCTGGAATGAGAGAGAGAGAGAGAGAGAGAGAGAGGAGAGGAGAAAGAGTCTGAAATTGGGGCACTTTGGACACGTGTCGCATCCTTGCGGTCCTTCTTGTTTGTTATGTTGGCACATTAGACGTGGCCAATATTTTTTCGGTGAAACAAGAAAGAAAAGAAAGCGGCAGAAGTTAAAAAAAAAAAAAAAAAAAAACGTGGCTCTTTTATTTGGGAAAGGGAGACGGACGTCCACAAAAAAAAAGTACCCATCTCGGCCGAACTCTCTTTGTCTTGGTCCCGAAGACACGGCGGGGGTCTCATTTTACGAGTCCCTCTCCCTCGACCACCTTCACCGCCAGTCACCGCCACTTGCCAGCCACCAAGACCATCGCCATAGCCCCAAACCGACGGGCCTTGTTTTCCTTCGTCCAAAAAGCTCACCTTTCTCGTTTGAACCTTTATACATCCAATCCTGAAGTTCCAGAAGCTCGTCCCGTGCCTCAACGATGCCCTAGTTTTGCCTAAAACCACTCTTGCCGAGTAGACCCGAGAGTCCCTAACGGCTCTGTCTTGTGTCCGGAAGTCTCAGAGTAACAAGACATTTCCTTGAAGCTTGTTCGGCGTTTGTGGTTTCAATCCTCAACGATAACAGAAGTTTCGCTCAATGATTTAGTCGGCTAACGTGACTATCCCTTAGCTTATTGTCCGGGTTGTTAAATTTATGACTCGAGTTTTGAAACTCGCTGGACTCACGTAGGATCACGAAAGGCGAAATATAAAATATATACCAATTTCCACACCTGGCGGAAATTCTATGGAATCCTAAATGCCGAAGCCCATGCACGTGAAGAAGGAAAGTTACGGTGGGCCCAGAGTCAAACTTTATTGAGGTCTTCTTTCCTTCTCTCAGAAGCCGCGTGATACAAAATAGGTGGGCCCAAGGTCAAACTTTTGATCTCAGGGGACACTCGCGCACACACGTATAAAAAGCTTAAAGAAGTATCACGTAGGGTTTCATTCTCTCTCTTTCTCGGTGGGTGGCTGCTGTACGTACGAGCCACAAGAAGCCGCACGCTGCCGAGAAGAAAAGGAGCCGCACATCAAGCCGAAGATAGAACCACGCGTGTTATACTTTGAGCTTTGAACGTGATAATTTTGTGCCATGAGTTTATTCCTAAGCGAGTTATTATTTATAAATACTTAAGGTTTAGGATTAAATCTAGGTGTGGGAAACACTTGAGCGATTGTAAACTCTAATTCTCCGATTTTAGTGGATTATTTGCTGCTAACTCTCCTCGTGGATGTAGGTACCGATACTCGGACCGAACCACGTAAATTTCTAGTGTCCTTATTTTTCTTGTTTATTTCTCTAGTGATTTCGCGTTGACGTAAATTGTAAGATCCTGTCGTTTCCGCATATTATATCCCAACACAGGTAATACTTCTTCCATTCTCTCCCCCGCTTTGAGCGTCACACGACGTTGACTTGCGTTAACACTACTTGGGTAAATAACTGGGAATCCGAGTCTTTCCTAGATGGTTTGTAATGATATTGTCGTTCTAGCGTTGTGTTGAGTAGAGAATTTTTCTTCGGTTCCATAGCTAGTTCCAACATGTGTGGTGCCCATTAACCGTCCGATGATATGCCTCCAAGAGGAAGTCATAAAATATTTCCTGAAATTACTAAAACTTAGATGCTTTGGATATGGTTTGCATGGTATAGTTTGTTTCATTAGCCATGATAAGCAGTGTTGATGCATAATGAAGTCATGTATAAATTCCCTGAATCAGTGTTTTCTCTATGTTCCCATGTCATCAATGGCAGTCATCGATGAGGTCGTGGTGCAAAATCCATGGCTTGAGTGTTGACAATCACACACATAAGCACCACTTTGCTTATCGTGCCCACGTATCTGCTTGCACTACTCATTCCGTGCATGTATGAGTGTTAAAGGTTGGTCATAGAGGTGAGAATTGATGGTCGACCGTCTTGATGGTCTCGATAGGCGGTGCCTGATAGTGGTGGTTGATGACTGGAGGCGATCAACGGTAGACGTCCTGTTGGAAAAATGTTAAACAATATGAAAAATAACAATAATTGTTGGAATCTATTGAAAATGATGAGAAAATAAAATGAATCGTTTGAGGTGTGTGAGTATTGTTCTTAAGGATAACTTCGCCTTTTGAAGTACAAAACTTAATGTGTAATGTTCTAGCGGCTATCCTCACAAGATATGACAAATTTTCTTTTATACTCTGCACTAAATATTAAAAGGAAATAAGAACAATATTATGTGTATAACCCAACGAGAAAATGAAAGATACATACAGAGAAACAAGAATATTGTTATTTTGATATATCGATCTCACTTTCCAAATACGTTCATATTAACAATGTGTACGTAAAAGAGATAGAGTTGTTTTCCATAATCAATAAGTAATTATTGAAGAAAATAACCATTGTAAAGCTGTTATAAAATAATGAAAAGTTCATGAAGAATTAAATCAAATGTTATAAAGCCATTAGAAAGTCATTGTACCGTCTTTGCAAAATCATTACAAAAATCATGACTTTCGTAACGAGCATAACTTTTAACAAATATTTGAAAAATGTTGAAATATCCAACAATCCCCTACGTATTTTAAAAAGTTTTGATAAGAAAAAAATAGAATAATGATGGGATATTTTAAAGTAATACATTGGAATTGGTGCTTGTTAGGCTATGAACCAGCCCTACAAAGAATAAAATATAATTCATGAAATCTTTAGTGAAGTTTGAAATTTCTATAAACCAAAAATTTTCTTTTATGATTTAAAATTTTCACTAATCACACTACACTCCCACAAAGTTTGTTGTTCAACATAGTTTTGTGCTAAAAGGCCATGCATGTGCTTGGTTTATTCATAAATGCTCTGGAGATTATTGCCAATAATTCTCATAGGGGTGGCTCCACTCAACACTTATATAGGTGATAATATCTAATGTATTTTGCAATCTAATAAACCACCAATATTGGCTATGAAATTCATTAAGACCTTAGCTCAGCTTCTTTTTCCTTGCAGTTTTGCACTTTGACAATAATTTTACTAGTACATCACTTGATCAATAAATGACTTGTTATTACTCATATAACACTAATTGGTGAGATTGTCAATCATATACGTTGGGTTACCATCGCTGTTGATTTTCTTCAACTAGTTTGTCCCATTCCCTTGATGCACAGTTAGAGGATAGGCTAAATTCACTTCCGCCTTTACATAATCGATTGACATAATTCCATCTTTAAACAATTTCTTTACCATAACACATCTTAACTGGATGTGTTGATTTTTACCATTGAAAGTTTTATCTTTGCAATGGCTATTGCCTCTTGGTAATCACAATTGCTAGACACAAAAGGTGCCAGTTTCATTCACAAGGAATTTTTTTTCTTAGCTACTCAACTTTATTGCAAGAACTAAGTTTACTATCCATTCTTTCTCTAAGCCACAATATTGGCTTGGGAATAACCACAGCAATTACGTCATTAGACCATCTACTTTGACCAAGTTGACTTTTAATTTAGCAGGATTGTCATTTCCCTCACAATTTTTTGTTTGGCTAATTTCCGCAATTCTCTACCGAGGTGAACAGATACTCGTCATCAGATTTTGTTTCATTCAAATCTACACTTTCATGACCACAAGAACTTCAATGCAACCCATGGACACAATGTGCAGTACCAAAAAGGTCATTACCAGTAACATAGTCCATCAACTTGTCCACAAAGTAGCCAACCGTCACCATTGCCATGTATAATGGCTAAAATTGTCCTACCCTTAACAGACACAAATACAACTTATTAGGAACACTGCACTGCAATTACCAGATTGCGGACATCACTTCGCAAACAAATTGAGCATTAAATCCAGGCGTTCTTAGAAGCAACAACATGTTGAGCAGGCTGCTTGGAGATGGCTGTCTCCTACTTAGACTAATAAATCCAAGAGAAATTGCTATATCCTCTATTCAAAGGGGAGAAATGAGTTTGGCTTTTTGACCCCATATTGTAGGGTGGATCTCGAAAGATATGAAAGAAAGATCTCCCTCCAAGCCGTACATACGACTTTCATCGAATACGGCTTGTTCAAGTGACCCATTTTTCATAACTTCCCGAAGTTCCTTAAAGTTCTTCACCATCTTCAAATAAGTGAAATTACCCACAGAACTAATATCTAAATGCTCATTTCATCACAGTAGAAATTTGCGCTGCACAGATGAAATTCAAAACCCAGGTGATGTGAGTACGCATCCTTCTACAAAAGAAAGTGACCTTGAGCTCGTTTAAGCTTGAATTCTTTGAATAAACAGTAAAAAGTGCAGTTCTCGAGAAACTTTTATATGTAAAGAAACTTAAACTTGATGTTGAAAATACCATATACTGTGAGTTTATATATTTGTGAGGCTTTCATTCAGCTTTACAAATCCGACTTCCAACCTATCTCATCAAAAGTGTAAAACAACCCACATGAAAAACCCGCCAACTCTCTTCAAACAAACACAAAAAAGACGAAAAAAGAAACAGGACAGGTTGATCAGCGAAGAGAGAATTTCCCCGGACAAAACCAGACGTAAACCAAAAAACAAAAATTCACAATTTTAGGAAGGTCATAATAGCTTTGACAAGAAAAATGTTTGGATTGAAACTTTGGTGGTCATACATATAAGGCCAATATTGTCTTACGAAAAAGCTGTTCATGTAAAACTTAGAGCAGACATTAAATTTTAAGCAATGTTCAGATGACTAAAAACATGAAACATGGAAGATACAGGAAAATCACCAAAAATTCATAAATATATTGTAATTTTTTCAATTTAGTCATAAACCGCTTTTTTCTTTTATTGCCAATTTAATCCTAAAACTTTTGCAATTGTGTCAATTCAGTCTATCCATCTAAATTTATTCGATCGGTGCTGATGCGGATGCCGGCTAGTATTGGTAGACAACTTTTAATAGTGTGTGTGTGTGTGTCTATATATATATATATATATATATATATATATATATATATATATATATAATACCTTTTGTTCTCTCTTTTTTCTTACCCCTCCTCCCTCCTTCTTCCTCTTGCTTCGGTGATCAGCTAGAGGAGAGGGCCAATCACCGACCAGTGGTGAGCTCACCTTGCTATCACTAGGCGGCAAGCTCACCTAGCCATTGGTGAGGCGAGCCCCTACCAAATTTGGCGAGGCCGACCTTGCCCAAATCCAGCGAGGCAAGCCCCCACCAGTGGCTAGGCAAGGGCGGTGATGGATGACACCCTCGATGACGAGCAAATTAGAGAAAAAGAGAGAGAGAGCCCATCAACTATTGCATGTCGAAAGGAGGGTCAGTCATCATTGATCAAAGGAGAAGAAGATGGTCTCTATGACATCATTATCGATGCACTTAGATTTGTCTCCTCCGTCATGCGAGGGATTTCTTGGAAGTTTCAAGGTGGCCAAACCATGTGAGGTCGATCTCATCGATCCATTGGCAAGGACTTGCCTCAACGGATCTAGGCGGTCGGCCACCCCATCACTAGGCAAGGTGAGCCCTCACTAGATCTAGCAGGGGCTTGGCTCGCTGGTGACCGGGTGAGCTCGACCTCACTTGTGACATCCTAATTTTTTGATTCTGTTTTCAATTGAATAAGTTGGGCTTTTCATTGACGTGCCCATAATCTTTTTCTCTGAGCTGATCACTCACGAAATAACTAGTCTATCTAGTGAAGTAGTTAAGGAATCTAAACGCAATAAACTTGAAAATTCGACTAGAAATCAACTGCTCGACCGTGCTAATCTGCAAGGGTTAATATGGCACTCAGAGGTCGGAGATAGGTCATTTCTACTAAGGCATGTGATTAAAGTGCAAGTGATTTCACCTGATTGCAAAATTTTTGTCAATCAGCACTAGACCGACTTTTTTGTCGTTTCTCTACCTTGTGCCCGTAATTCAAACCTTGAGCTTTTCACGACAACTGAAAGTTGTCAATGAGTCAAAGATGTACAATGTGGCTTGAAAATAATTGATCACAGGTCAAATGCACTAAAAATTCCTAAAAGCTACTCGGTAGGTTAGGTCACGCTAAAATCGTGTCCGGTTGAAATTAACCATGAAATTGAACCAAAATTCTATCATATCACGATTTATTTTAGGAACATCGACTCATTCTCTGAAGATTTTTCTGGAAACCCAAGTTTTTGGCAAAAATTCAAAGTTGGGCTATTTTGGACCGGGAAAATTAGAGAACCGTTTTTTATTGCATTTTTGGCATTCAAGTTGGACTTTTTGGCAAGGAAAAATGTGGAATTGAATGTGGGCATCCTCCTTGACATTTTGGCCTTTGAATTAAGTCCAATTGGAGAGGATTTGAGTTGGAATTGGAAAGGAAGTGATCAAAATTCATAGGCCAAGGGGGTGTGCAACATTTCAGCACCTTAGGAGGCTTGTGGAGGAAGATTGGAGGGCTAGGGGCTGCTGTGGATATGGTTGAGCAAGGTGGGGCAGCCATTTGAGTGAATTGGGATATTTGTGGCCCCCTCTCCAGCTACAACCTTATTGTTCCTCTTCTTCACTACTTTCTCCATTGTTGTTGTGTTGTTTGAGCTCAAGAAAACCAGAGAAAGCTAGCCAAGAGAATAGCTAGCCCATCGACCACCTCCTGCCGCCCGTCAAGCGCCTCGCTGCCACCCGAGCTCGCTGGTCGCCTGCTCGTCCCGCACCTGCTCGTTGTCCTCGCGAGCCCAGGCTATGACATCTTGAAAATTTAGTTCTGCTTTTAATGGAATGAATCGGGCCTTTCATCGACGCACCTATAGTGCTCTTCTCTGAAATGGCTACTTATGAGATAACTAGCCTATCCGGTGAAGCTATTAAAGGATTTTAACACAATAGACTTAAGGATTCGATCAAAAATTAACGGCTCGACCGTGCTAGTTTGCAAGGGTCATTACGGCATTGTCAAAATCAATCAAAGGTCATGGATAGGTCGATTTAACTGAGATGTGTGATCAAAGTGTGGGTGATTTTACCTGATTATAAAATTCTCATCGATCGACACTAGACCAATTTTCTGTCATTTTGGGTACCTTATGCCCATAATTGAAATCTTGAAATTTTCACGACAACCGAAAGTCGCCAATAGGTTGAAGATTTACATTGTGACTCGAGATAAATCGATCATAAGTCAATTGCACCAAAAATTCCTAAAAACTACCCGGTAGGTTAAGTCATGCTAAAATCGCGTCAGATTGAAATTAACCACGAATTTGAACTCAATTTTAGAAATTGAAAGTTCTGTCATGTCACAATTTATTTTAGGAACATGGACTCATCTTTCGAGGAATTTTTGGCAAGTTCGGGATTATTACGGAAAATCAATTCGGATGATTTAGAAAAGAACGGAAAATTCGGATGGGCCAAATTGAAGGGAATTCTGGCTCCCAAACCGAGCTTTATGGTGAAGGGAACTTGCAGAAATTGTGTGCGTTTCTCCCTCAACAAAATTGGACATCAAATTGAAGAAATTGAAGTCTAATTGAGTGAAATTCGGAGGCTAGTGTGGGGCTGCAACATTAGGCACCAAAATGAGTTATTTGTTGGAAATTTATGCAAGAAAGTATTATGGGACAAAAGGGATTTGTGTGAGAGATTGTGGGACCGGAAGTATGAGTAGAGGACATTTTATTTAAACTTTTTCCCTTCCCTCTCTTCGGTCTCTCTCTCTCTCTCTCTCTCTCTCTCTCTCTCTCTCTCTCTCACACGCACGCTTCCCCTCCATTGGACAGTCCTTGTAAGAGTCTTCATTTCCTTTTTCTCTCTTTGACCATGGACTCTCCCTTATCCCTTCCCATCTACCGACATCTTTCTTTCTCTCTCTCTCTCTCTCTCTCTCCCTTTCTCTTTTATTTTCTTGCACGTTTCTCCCACCTGCCGACATCACTCCCTCTCTCCTCTTTCCCCCTTCACACACCTCTATCCCATTTCCCTGCAGCTTGGTCTTCTTTCATTTTTCCTTCGAGGCAGCTCCTCCATTGAAGTCTGCAGCTGCCACCTCGCCAGTCAACTTCACGCCAACATGTCCACATGCCTCCCATCGAATTATTCCCTACTACCAGCACGATCGATTCATCCCCATCTTCACCGCGGAAACTACTGCATCATCCGCCTATTCCAATCCATCTTCACGTGCGGCCAGCCCATTCGAAGCCCCCGCAACAGCCCCTCCGTCTTTGTGTTGCACCCACACCACCCACAACCGTCAAAACCAGTCCAAGCCACACCCGTTCAGCCGCCGACTTCACCTCCACAAAATCGAGGCAGCAAGACCAACTCAACAGTGAGCTTCCTTGGCCGATTTCGACCTTGGCTTGGCCTCCTTTGGTGTTGCCGCTTCGGAGTTCATGGCCTGTCGTCGCACTGTCATCACCGTGGACTCACCGGCCCACAAATCCAGTGAGTTTACTCACTAAACTCTGCTTAATGAGTTAATTATGCTTAAGGGTTGATTAGTTTAGGCTGAGTATGAATTAGGAGGTTAGTTAGAACGGATTAGTAATTTAATCATTTGATAGTGCATATTAGGTGGTTAGAGTAGTGTAATTAACAAGTAGATAAGTCGTAGCATTTATTTAGATAGGTTCGGAATTTTTCCGGGCCGGTTTTGGTATTTAATTAGGCTTTTCCAGCCTAAGTGTGCATTTTTGCTATTTATTGGTATTTATTAATTAATTTTCATAATTTTTTAATTAATTATTGTTTTCCAGAAATTAGACCGGGATAGCCAATGACCGGAATTTTATGCTGATCACAATGATGTGATTGGTTTATTTAATTGAGTGTTGGATTGTGCAAATTGAGTGTGATTTGTAATTTTGGGGTATTTATCCCAAATTTAATAATTTCAGTATTTAATTTGAAAATATCGAGTGTTGGTTACAACGCCAAAAATGTGTTTATGGATTATTGGAATTAGTGAGATTTTCAAAATGAAAAATATTGTATTTTGGCTAAAGTCGACCGTGTACCCATACACGATTATTTTTATCGGGAATGATAAAAATGGTGATATATCAACCTGAGGGCTTTGATACATCAACTTAGTGCGAGCAATATATTAGTATACTATATCAATTTGAGGGCTTTGATATGTCAACTTAGAATGAGCAGTATATCTTAGCAACTTCTGATGAGCATTATCAGTATATTATATCAGCTTGAGGGCTTTGATATATCAGCTTAGTAAGAGCAGTATACTTTATCGGCTTAATGTGAGCTATATTATTTATCAGCTTAGCGTAAGCTATATTATTTATCAGCTTTTGGTGTCTTGTTGGTATACTATATCAACCTACGGGCTTTAATATATCAGCTTAGCGTGAGCAGTATACCTTGTCAACTTAAAGTGAGCAATATCAGTATACTATATCAGCCTAAGGCCCTTGATATATCAGCTTAGAGTGAGCAGTATACTTGATTAGCTTCGATGAGCTATACCAGTTGTTGTCAACTTAAGGTGAGCAATGTTCGACTTGATTGAATTGTGTGGATGGTATTGATGCTATAGAGTCGAATGAATCGATTGATCAATGTTTGATCTGAATTGAAATGACTAGATGATTATATGAATTATACTGACATGCAGGAAAGATCTGAGGCAAAGGTAAGTCTCCTAACCTGTGTTTGTGCTTAGGTAGCCCTTGGAGCATATTTCCTTCCTAATCGAAGCTTAATGATTCAATACCAACGAAATCAACAACACTGGAGAACCTACGACGTCTTGCCAAGCTCCACAATTTTCCAGCGATAGTGCAGCAATTTTGTTGCAACCCAACTCCACTAATGTTGTGATTCGTTGTCCACGATTGCAGCCATCTTCAACCGAGTTTTTTTTTTTTTTTTTGCAGGTGTCTTGAAGTGCCCAGGCCAGGTGTCGCACCAGACTAGCGAACTTCCAGGCGACAATTTGCTGCACCCACAACATTGAGAACTAATCCAAACCGAGCCATAATTGTTAGTTAGTCGGTCATCGTGAAGCATCATCAGTCCCGTCCGCGGTCTTGTCGAGTCTGTCCAATTTTGGAATGCGCGTGTTTGAACAAGGTAATAATTTTACTTTAAAGTTGCCAATTTTCTTGCCCGAGAATGCCTAATTCAATGCAAATTTGATCATTTTCACCCGATTTGATTGATTTGACTTGGCCCAAGTTCAATTTCAACTTAATTGGTGACCAATATGATGATTTAAGGGTTTGGGCTAAATTTTGCAAAATTTGCGAATTGATCCATCAACTTTTGGAAATTGCATTTTGGCCCCAACTTGCTGTTTTAATTACAATCTGACCTCCTGGGCTTGGCTAGTCACATTCAAATCATCGGCTTCAATTTTTTTTAATCTTTTTTTACATATTTTATTTTATTTTTCTTTTTTTTTAAAGGAAAAACATCTTCCATTTAAAATACTATATTAAATGCCTAGATAATCTATATGTAAGAATTTAACATGAAATATTTTTGTGAAAAAACAAGTTTTTCATTTTTCGAAAATTATTTTTGACAAAAAATTTAGGTGTCAACAGCCATCACAAACTGGTGTGACCTGAGGGTCTTCAGCAGGAACAGGGGGTTCCTTGGGTCCGTCATTTGTGGCCAAAGGTGCCACACCTTGGACAGTAGGCCGGCCTCCATTCATACTCTACAACAACAATACGGGTCTCACCGTTTAAGATGATATTAATTGAGTCACAACGTGCATCCTTAGCAGAAATCTCTACACAAACCCTGGCAAACAATATCATTTTCATCTGCTCAATTCTAAGATCAACGTATAAAGGTTTACCAATAGCACTAGCCACCGCACTTATCCCTGGAGCAAACCAGAGAGCATATAGAATGTTCTTCAATCTGACCCATACCGAGACAGAGGAGTGGTTATCCTTCTTCAACTCAAGGAGCGGATGCCATTGTTGTAAAATGAGAGGGACCCTAACAACATTTAATGGCCCTTCGTCAAGGACTCTCCTCCTGAAGTCATGGTCCGGAATGTGAAAAAAGTAAAATCCTTGATCATTGGCTATGACATCAACGAGGTGATGTCCCCAAGTGTGCTTTAAAGCTGCTTAAGTTTAAAGGGGAGTCTCTTTCCCACAAAGTATCCTACAATACACTCATACCACTTTGGGTCCGTGGCTTGCAAGATTTCTTCAGAGAGATTCACCACCGGTTTGTTATCAATAAAGGATGGGGGCATATAGGAGAGATCGTACCCTTTCACGGCCGCCTTAGCGACATTGGCCCATGACCGAAGAGGAGGGGACTTTGAGCCCCTTGTTAGCTGACCTTGGGGCTGATGACATCCAGTTGAAAGCCTGCTTCGGCTTCTACCGCGTCTACCTTCCTCAATCTGAGAGGCCAAGCCCAACCTTCTCTCATACCAGCTGAAGGGGCCTAGGAGGGATTGGAGGAGGGCCTACTACGGCTTCTACCTAGTCTGCCATCAGCCACCAGTTGGGCCTTGCCCTTCTAGCCTTTAGTCGCAGCAGACGCAGAGGCCATGTCTTTTGCAGAAGAATCCATATAGAGACCCACGAAACCCTAATAAAAGGCGAGCATTGACACCAGAAGAGGTCATCCCAAATAAATCGGTTCGGTGAAAGGGTCGCTGGGGTCAAGACGTGTCCAGTCTTCGAATGACAGCGCCAATGGATGGCTAGAACACCTGGAATCAGCAAAAACCTGAACCAGAGGAACAATACTCGCGCACCACCAGTAGAGAGAAAGAGATGAACAGTAACCCGAGAAAGGGAGAGTGGCTATCTTCTTTACATTAGTTGTTAATTTCCACAAAATCGCCAAAGCTTCTAAAACAATCTATGCACTCTTCTCTAAGTTATATCGTTAGCCTCACAACAAGGTTTGTTTCCAGGAAAATTTTTCTAAGAAAATATTTTCCCAATTTTTCGATGTTTAGATTGATTAGAAAAATGAGTAAATAAAAAAATTTCCTAATCAAGAAAAAACATATGCTTGAATTCATTAATATAATTTCAAATTCAAAAAATAAGACATTATTTTCTAAGATATGACTAAATATCAACATTTGGACTAGGATCTTTGTGTTTGTTTATGGGAAGACCAATGCTTATTTTCAAGTCTAAAGGCCGAGGCCAAGACCACTAAGCTTAGCTACAATCCAAAGAGGCTAGGCCTGAGACCCTAATGCCAGTGCCTAGTCCCCCAACTCTTGGTCTTAAATCAAAAAAGGCCCAACCCGAGACTCAACGCCTTAGCCTAGGTTTATATAGGTCAGGCTCGAAATACTAATGCATGTGTCTGGGTCCACAGGGATCAAGCCGAAGTCCTTTATGCCTAGGCTTCGGTCCATAGAGGCTAGGCTTGAGTCCAAAGATGTTAGGCCTAGACCCCAATGATTGGACCCTAGTGTTTGTGCTTGAGACCCTAGTCCACCAAGAGGCCCCTGACCCTAGTGCTCATGCTTGGGTCCACAAAGGTTAGGCCTAGGATGTCAATGTTATGCCTGGGTCCATCAAAGTAGAGGCTAGGTCCATGAAGGCTAGATTTGGGATCTGGGTGTCATGCTTGGGTCCAAGTGCCCAAAGCTCGAGTACTGAGATCTAGCCTAGGTCTATAGAAGCCAATGCTCAAGCTTGGGTCCATCAAGGTTGGGCCTATGACCCCTATGGCCTAGGTCCATCAAGTTAGAGCATGGAACACTCTCAAAGTCTTGGGCCCAACCTCAATGGACCTAAGCTCAAGCATCGAGATCAAGGCACAGGCAATGGGGTCATGGGCCCAACCTCGATGTACTCAAGCCTCAATGTCGAAGTGCCAAGCATGGCCTCCATGAACCTAGGCCCTGCCATGATTGATGTGGGCCCGATTGCCAAGCACCTGAGCACAAGCACTAGAGTGTTGAGTTCCATCTCTATGGCCTTGCACCTAGCCTCCATGGATCAAGGCTTGAGCACTAGAGAACTAGGCACAAGCACTAGGGACTCAAACATGGTACTAAGGTCTCAAGTCCAACTTCTGTGGACCTAGGACTATGGTGCTTCTACTTGAGACCATGGTGCTTGTGCCAAGTCCTTAGTGCTCGTGTCTTGGTCTACAAAGGCTATGCCTAGGACCCCCGATGCCTATGCCATGTTCCCTAATTGTCTGTGCCTAGGTCATTAGCACCCCTATAGTGCATATCTATTTTGGATATTAAAATAGGTTTTCCTTTCCAAGTGACATTCATTTTCAAGTTTCAGCTAAAAATCGAAATATACTGTCATTTTGTCAAACAAAAGTCCAACATTTTCATATGAGGAAATTACTAGGACAAAACCCAAGTGTAAATCCATCAATGATATCAAACTGGACCTACATTCACTTAAAACTTGAAGCAATAATTTATAAATGAACTAGAGTATATAAATTATTTTAACTTATAACAAATCTCTAATATGAGATTTTGCCATCACCTCTCAACAAGCGTTTCAACATAACACGGATGTGATCTATGCATGCACTCTTTCATTTGTTTTACGCCTACATTGGTTAACACTATATTGAAATATAATTCAAGTTTTCTCTAATTTCCTTTTCAAAATAGTCTTTCTATTTAAGATATTTGAATATTCAACTCAATCAGTAATCATAGATGAATGGTCATGTTGCTTTCACAATGTCGATTTGATCACAAAAGTGACTATCGGTAATTTCGAATGGATAACTTAAAGAGTAAAGTTGAACAAATAGTTTCCAAAAAGGTCTTCAAAGAGGTGTAAGTACAAAAGAAATTCAAAAAAGGAGGTTATCATAAGTTCAAATGGGTGATTGTCAATAAGTCTACTTACACCTTGATCCCATCTCATCTTCGTTTCATTTATGAAAATAATTATAAAGAACAATTGGAAAAGGGAGGGCTAGGTTTTGACGAGTGTGGCTGTCAAGTTACAACCTGTGATGCACGGACACATTCTAGGAGCTTCCGCATCGTGTCGGACATCCCGACACGTGTTTAACACGCTTGGACACGTTTGGACACGCTCGAACACGTAGTCAACACATGTCGAACACACTGTCAACTCTTTCCGACACGTCTCAACTCGCGTGTTCGGAAATTGTGAGAAGCATGGTGGTTTCAGGGGCAAGTCTGCAAGTGTGAAGGTAGAGAAAATTGTTAAAGAAGACAATGGAAGGTGGATGCAAGAGCAAGGGAGCAAAGGCGAGGCTGCGGAGGCGACGGCGTGGCCACGACTACAAGGAGGAGGACTGCGACTGCAATGTGCGATGGAGGACCGAAGGTTGCGGCTGGGGCTGCGAAGGAGGGAGGACCGCAGGCACGGCGGCAAGCGATTGCGACGAGGTAACCAAGAGAGAGCAGAGATCAAAATGAAGAGAATCGGGCAAGAAGGAGGAAGAGGAGGCCGCGGAGGAGAGTTTTAACTTTTAACAAGAAGAGCAGATGAAAACAAAAATTAAAATGGAAATTTTGGTGCGGAGGGATGGCTGAAAGGATGATTTTAATTTTTAGGGAAATGACAGCTTGATGGGTCATGGGGGAAAGAAACGTGGGGAGAAACCGGGGCGGAAAGGGGGGGGTTGGGGGACAACTTCCAAAAAAAGTGATTTCAAAAAAATTAAAATACTAAATATTAAATAATAATAAATTTTAATCGTTATAGAATATAATAGATTTATAAGAATAAATTGATTTTAATTTTTTTAGTCGTTAGTTTCATTAATAATTTTTATTAAAGTTAGAAACATGTTTTCAAATATGGGTACACATTAACTCTAGATATATCTTTCAAATTTCCTATAAATAGATTTATTAATATTATTAGTGTAAATTCATTATAAGCTCTTTTTTATTATTTATTTATTTGTGAATTCGAATTAAATTAATTAAAAATAAAAATATTTATTTAATATATAACGTATCTTAACATATCGAAATTATCTATTTTTGAAAAATAACGTATCGACATATCGTATCGTGTTGTGTTATGTCGTGTCGCATGTCCGTGTCACGTGTCGGTACTACTTAGATTACAACTACCTCAATCAAGTTTGTGTGGACCTATAAATTTTGGAGGTCACCGTGTCGCCAGATAAACCTTGGATGAGCAAATATGTGGCTTCCTATTGGTCCTAGTGGGACTTTAAGAAGTAAATGTCAGGGGAACCACGATGTCTTTTCTTGGCAGCACATCCGTAAGGGGAAAACACTAAAACTAGGAAAAGTCAAGGATTCATTAATTTGTTAGAAAAAAAGTGATTTCAAAAAAATTAAAATACTAAATATTAAATAATAATAAATTTTAATCGTTATAGAATATAATAGATTTATATGAATAAATTGATTCTAATTTTTTGTTAGTCATTAGTTTCATTAATAATTTTTATTAAAGTTAGAAACATGTTTTCAAATATGGGTACACATTAACTCTAGATATATCTTTCAAATTTCCTATAAATAGATTTATTAATATTATTAGTGAAAATTCATTATAAGATTTTTATTATTTATTTATTTGTAAATTCGAATCAAATTAATTAAAAATAAAAAATATTTATTTAATATATAACGTGTCCCAACGTGTCGAAATTATCTATTTTTGAAAAATGACGTATCGATATATCGTATTGTGTCGTGTCGTGTCGCATGTTCATGTCACGTGTCGATACTACTTAGATTACAACTACCTCAATCAAGTTCGTGGGGACCTATAAATTTTGGAGGTCGCCGTGTCGCCAGATAAACCTTGGATGAGCAAATACGTGGCTTCCTATTGGTCCTAGTGGGATTTTAAGAAGTAAATGTCAAGGCAACCACGATGTCTTTTCTTGGCAGCACATCCGTCAGGAGAAAACAGTAAAATTAGGAAAAGTCAAGGATTCATTAATTTGATTCGTACACGTATTCAAGCCAAGTTAGTAAACGTCAAGCATTGTCCCCTTAGTACTATAGGGACGACGTGGATACTGGAGGGAGACATGTCACATGAGATGAGTAATATAGAAGTATCATAACTATTTTACTTATATTTTAAATTTTATTTTTTTTTAATTTTTTATTTTATTTCCTTTCTTTATTTTTATTTTTTCTGTGCATAGGCCACAAAGGCCTTGGCCCTACCACGGGCGAGGGCACAAATGCCCTCACCAGATCTGAGTGAGACCGATAGTAGATATTCTGATGAGATAAATTGTCAATGGCACTTAAATGATTGATTTTTCAAATATACAGCACTTAAATGAGCTAAGAAAATTATAAAAATTGTCCATGTCGACTCAGTGGCGCCATATAGAATGATTGGCATTCAAGGTAAATCACTGATAGCACTTAAGTAATTAAGTTTTTAAAATTGTGACACTTAAATGAGCAGAAAAAAAAAAGATATGACGCTCAAGTGAGTATCGTATAAAAGTTATGATACTTCTATTATACTTGCCCCTACAACTTTCAATTGTTCAACTTATAAAACAATGAATTACACAAATGAGAGTAGTCTAAATAGTACAAATCACACAATTTCCTTAGTTTTAGTTGATGCCTTTTATGCATTTTATGCATTTTTCAAAAAAATCCATTTTATATCTCCCACAATCAATCTAAACAGATTGTGAGACCATTGCAAACTAATTGGAAGGGAAAATAGAGACCTAAAAAAACTCAAACTCATGACTTATTATTTTGATACCACATGTGATTTTGTGGTATCACTGCAAATTATTCTGAAAGCTTAAACTGTTATAATGTAGGTATACCTTAATATTTACATATTTTATCACAAAAGAGGAAAGAAGGAAATCCAGCAAACATCAAGCACCCAACAATTCAATTCGTACAAGAATACCTTTCAAGTCCAATCAATGCTTAGTACCTAATTGTTATAAGGATGATGTTGATATTTGAAGGAGATATGTTAAACATACTCAATTTTGAACAATTCAACTTTTTAAAAGATGCAAGCGGTGGCTTTTTAGGGAAAGCCACCTCAACCCACTTACCGGCATCTTCAGCCGAAATAACAGGAGTTTCCATTAGCAAATTTTCATCAAGACCTTCAAATAAGGGAATACGCGAGTCATAAGGAATTTGCCTTTTTAGTTTCTTTGCAATCCCTGCCTTGGTCGATAGTCGAGTATGCTTCTGTTTCTTTTTAGATACATCCTCCACAATCCGATTCTGATTGCCTTGCTGTTGTACAGGTGAAGGAAGTATTGCTGTGTGTATGGAAGTCATCAGCAAAGTACTTGCTTGAAGGAATGGCTGAAGCAGAGCAACCTCATGAGATTGAATTACCGAGCTGTTTTAATGCTAGTAGCCTGTGTCCCTATCCTTAATAGTTAGTGGTACTTCTTTTAGTCCTTTCATCTTGTTTGCAACAGATATTATTACGCTAGTTGAGGGGTTTCTAGACTTTAAACCTTCAGGACAAAGGCGCAAATTCTGTTGTTGACGCGCTGAGGAGTGAGAGTACAGCATGTTTGGTCTTGATTGAGGTTCCACTGTTGTATCTTCTATCGGAGGTAACGCAGGTATTTTTGTGGTCGCTGAAGGAGGAGTTTCAGGTATCACTTCTTCAGTGTCATCAGAATTAGCATTAACTCCATAAAAGGTAAGCCAATAGGGACTATGTTCCTTGACCTCTGCTCTTAACCATTGTCCAAATGCCATTTTCTCTTTGCCTGTCAACTTTGCTTCATTGAATGGAATTTCTTGACAATAAGTAGCATAGTGTCCTAGTCGGCCACAAGAGTAGCAAAAATGAGAGAGTCGCTCATAACGAAAATCAAGTCAGATAGTCTTACCAGCTATTTGAATTAATTGTCCTATTTTCAATGGTTGACTTGGATTAAGTTCAATTCGGACACGGCTAGTTCTGAGAGTAGTTCTCTCTTTTTTATCAATTTTCACCTCCAACACTCTGCCTACACTCTTTACTGCTTTACAGAGCATTTGGTTTGAACACCACTCAAGGGGTAGGCCAAAAGCTTGTACCCAGAATGCACAAGTAGTAAAATCATAGCAATGTAATGGTGTATTTGGTCTCCAAGCCTTAAGTATTACCAAATGACCAGCAAAATTCCATGGACCACCCTCTAATACTCTCTGTTTTTCACTTTCTAATTTGAATGTTGCGACATTAAGCCCAGCTTCACGTTGGGTAATTTCAACTTGTTCTGTCCACCAAACTCACCTTAAAGTATTTTGAAGAGCTTGAAGATTGATAGAGGGATTTGAAAGAATTGTACCTACTAATACCTTTCTGCACTCTTGTAGCTGTTCCATCGGAGGCGATTCGTCCCAGACCTTAATATCGTAGTCGGACCAAAGACAACCCATTCTGCTGTTGAGGGCAGCGAGGCGCGATTCCTCTTCCTGATGATGGGAATCCATAAGTAACTCCCCAAGATAACGGCTGATTCAAGTTAGAAAGGAATCGGACATGCTGGGGCTGTGGCGGAAAATCTGAATGACTATAAGGTGACGGCAAATGGAGAAAAGATAGGGTAGAACTGGGGAAGAGAACAGAGGATGGTCGATTGAGTGGGTGGAATGAGCAACTGTGTGGGTTGATAATTCTAGCAAAATTGACATCGTTGGTGTAATTGAGTCTAAAATTGAGAGTCAGACGAAAAAAAAACGAGGGTTGGAACAAGAACTGCAAAGGAGACGGAGAAGAGAAGGACCGACAAAGCCGTCTGGGTTAAATTCGTCTACAACAGGGGGATTACCAGTAGGGTTCCGAGAAGAGAAGGACCGACAAAGCCGTCTGGGTTAATTCGTCTACAACAGGGGGATTACCAGTAGGGTTCCGAGAATGGGGGATTACCAGTAGGGTTCCGAGAATACTGTTGTAATGGAAAGGAGAATTGTTAGCTAGTGGATTACCAGTAGGGTTTGAGATGAAAACTACCGTTAATGGTAGACAAGAGCTCTGCATGTCGAGAGAGAAAAACTTTCGTGGCTATTTTTTTTATTTATTATTTTATTATTATTATTTTATTATAACATGATGAATTTACACATAACATGATAGGAGTCTGTACATTAAAAACCGTACAAATTCCTTAGTTATAGGTGCTTATTGATAATGCACTTATCGATGAAATCCTTTTTACGATTACCTACAATTGGTCCAAACAAAACCACAGGTTCCTTTCTGGCAAATCTCGCCGCAATTTAATCTACGCAACCTTTAGTTATTGCAACACTTAAAGTTAGATTCCACAAGTTCAAACCGGATGTTCCCTCCACAAGTTCAAGTACAAGTAAACTAATCCGCCAAACGTAAGCTCGGGGATTGGGAGATAATACAGACATTCCGCAAAAATTCTAAAAATATTTAAGAAATATTAACAAAAACAGAACAAATATAACCGGTTAGCTGTCGCTTCGGTCCGTCTGGGAGATGGAACATAAAAAGTGCATGGACTGGGCGGGACGCACTTAAAGCAACAGGAGGACGTTCCATAAAAGATGTCGTGCATGTGTAATTGGAGCACAAAGTGTCTTGTGTTCACTAAAAGGATAGTCCGGCAAATAGCGGAGAAGAAGAAATGGCTTCCATAATTTTCCTTCAGTAACTCCTCATTCGCTCGTCGTCCACAAACAAGAATCAAAATATGGAAAAGAAAAAGGACAAAAGACAAATCGTGCTAGGCGGCGCAATAAAACTTGAAAAGTTTGACCTGGGGAGATATTGAGGACAAGCCCCAAGTCCGAAGCTGTAACTAATTTTCAGTTCGATGTACCTTCACTTACGAACTTAAGCTAATTACACGTAATGTGGTACTTCTTTGTTCCTAACATGCTTATATGTGCACCTCACAAGTCGCTTGCGTGACCTTTGCCATCAATCGCAAAGTCATGATTACAGATTTTAGTCAATAATTAATCGTAACTTAAGTGAGAGAAGATATTTAATCACTTACCACATTCATGGATTTAAAAAAATTACCAATTATGTCTTAAACTTATTATACGAATAACAATTCAATCCTAAACCTTCCAATTTTTTCAATATACAATTTACAAATTGTCAATAACAGCTTATCATATAGGATAGCCGGCGTTATGTCAACAATTTCTTGTGACAATTTGCCAGAATCACTACATCAGGATAGCACACAAAGGTTTGGACTATGCTAGCAAAATTGAAAAGATTAAGACTAAATTAACATCCTTCTAAATAGATTTAGATCTAATTGGGCAATTATCCCATTCAATTTGTGAGGTTGCTGACCATCCAAAGAAGAAAAATCTCAAGGACGATCGAGATAATGCGAAGTTGCCAATGATGCAATGGTGCGCTACTGCTATCATTCTTCATTTTGTCTTGTTTTTTTTCTTTTTCCTCTTTATTTTGGTTATGGAGTTTCTCACTTCTGAGTTTCTGGATAAGTTATTTGCTTGTCCAGTGCCTCCTAATATTCGGCCTCCCAAATGAGTCCTAAGAGCAAAAGCTCAATGAAACTTACTATGCCTTTATTAGATATCTATGTCCTTTCAAGTAATAAATCGATACGGTGACCGACGATATCTTATTCTTCATATAACTATAGGATTAGATACTGAAATTACCAATGAAAACTTAATTAATAGTAATCTTTCAACCTGTAGATTATCACTAAAAACTCTTCATTACTTCCAACGCACGTACTAGCTCTTGTGAACTTTTAGGGATTTTTCCTTGGTTAAAGAATGGGCATATACATTTTAAATATGAACAATCCCATCTGACTTCACTATATGTCGATTATAATCCCAAATCTATCTAGACTCAAAAGATTATAGAAGAAGGAAATTATGCAAGTCACCCCCATATGATAAACTTTGGACGAGAAAATCATTAGGGCGCATTTGGTAACGATTCTGTTCCCGGGAGTTGATTCTGACTAGAAATGATTATTTTTTATTCTGTTCCCGGGAACTGATTCTAAGTAAAAAAGTGCGTTTGGTAACTGTCCAAAATTTTTTATTCTGGAATAGAATTGCGTTTGATACCATGCTAATTGATTATGTTCCAAATTAATTTCTTTTGATTTTTAAATAATTTTTAAATAATTTTTTTACTTTTTCTTTTCTTTTTTCCTTTTTTTCCCTTTTTTTCCTATTCTTCTTCTTCTTCATGTGGCCGGTTGGAGGACCGGGGACCGGCCGGATGAGGGCCGGCGACGCTCACCGGGCGTCGCCGGCCCCGGCGAGGTCGGCCTTCATTCGGCCAAGCCTCGCCGGATCTAGCAAGGCCAAGCCTCGCCGGTGGCCAGGCCGGTGGCTGGGCTTGCCTCCGGCGAGCTCGCCGAACCTCACCCCCTGGCCCGGCGAGCCTTCGGCGACGACCTCGTCGGACCGGTGGCGGACGGTGGCAGCAAGCGGCGGCGGGGGCGGGGGCAAACGGTGGCGGGCGGTGGCGGACGGCAACCGGGATGATGAAAGGAAAGAGTGACGGTTTCACCGTTTTGATTCTTTTTCTAATTCTCGGACAGAGAATCAAATTTTTTTTTTCTCAAATCTTGTCCAAAACTGTTCCCGAGAATAAAAATTTTACCAAATGCGATTGCCATCCCAAACTGATTCTGAAAACAAAAAATCAGAATTTGGCACTGTTTAGCACATTACCCAATAAGCCCTTAGTCATCCTCAAAGGATCCGGATGTTTTTAGTCGGCAACGCATGTAAAAGGAGAAAAAAAAATCAGCACATCGTCAAGCATCCATAAATTCGGTTCGTACAGCAATACTTTTCAGGGCCAGTCGGCAGTCGTACATAGTTACCATTGTTGGAGGGAAAAGACGAAAATAAGCATTCCTCTATAATAGAGGGAACAGGAACAATGTCCCCATATAAAAATACAGCAAATAAATGAAAAGAAAAAAAAAAAGCACTTTTTTTTTTTGCATGTTTTTACGGTGATTTAAACATTCCCTTGTTAGGCGAATAAATGAGATGGTTAATAAAGAAATAAATCAAATCAGACATTATAGAACTGTTACAAATTAACAGTGGTCAAAATTTCCATCCGTTTGATTTTATTTGAGTTTTCCTATTCTTTTTTTCTTCTTTCTTCTCTCCCAATTTAAATTAGAAGTTATCTTCTATCGATCTAGTTTTAAGTATGAGAGTTTGAACTTTCCTAATTTAGTTCTAAACTTAGGAGTTATTTTCTCCCAATTTAAACATAGGAGTTTAATAATGTTTTCGGGGATTCAATATCTCGTGCTCTATCCACATATAGGTTATCCACCTCCAGTTTCAATTGTGATCGCAAGAACTTTGGCATCTAGCTGAACTATAAAAATTTGTTCTTTTTAAAGTTAGATAGGTTTTTATTCAATTTGTTTTGGTTGTCTCCGTATGGTGATGGTGTAGAAGAAACAGGAACAATATTCTCCTAAAATATAACAAATCTTCCTCTATAATAGAGGGAACATGAACAATATACGTATCTAAAAGTCAAGCAAATAAATAGAAAGAAAAGAAAGCATTCCTTTTTTTGTATGTTTATCATGATTTAAGATTCCCTTTCTAGACAAACGAATGAGAAAGTTAATAAAGAAAAAGATGAAATCATTGTTATAAAACAGTGACAAATTGGATGCGGTCAAAATTTCCATATGTCATCGATTTTATTTGAGTTTTCTTATTCTTTTCTTCTTTTTTCTATCCCGGTCTAGATTTAGGAATTCTCTTTTTTTAGTCTAGTTCTAGATCTGAGAGTTTGAACTTTCCTAATCTAGTTCTTGACCTAGGAGTTCTTTTCTCCCAACTTAGATTTGGCAATTTAATAATTTTTTCAGAGATTCAATACCCTCATGCTTTATCCATATACAGATTCTACGCCTCCCGTTTTCAATGATAATCGTGGAAGCTCTGATATTTCGCTAAATTACGAAGATTTGTTCTTTCAAAAGTTAGATTTGTGTTTATTTAACCTATTTTAATTGTCTCCTTATGGCAATGGTGTAGAAGAAACCAAACCTAAACGCACACCACCAACTAACAACACCACAATTATTGGATAAAGAATTTCTAGCACGTGCTTATCACTAACGGTGATATGAAATCAAGTAATTGATTGTTAATTATATTGCTTGATAAATCCATTCTTATTGAACGAGTGTATACTTAAACCTATTTTGTAGTATTCTTGCATTTACTCTACTTTGATTTGCTTTGCCATGAAAAACTAATATACTTCTCTTATATCTTTTTGAGTAATAAATATAATTTTTTTCAACCAAAAAAATAAATAAATAAGGACGATGGTACTGAACATTCAAGGGAAACTTATTAATCATGTTTCATTTAAAACAATTGGCTTTTAGACCGATGAATTACACATAACATTAGCGGCTGTACATTAGAAAACACACTCCCTAGTTTCTTATTAGTGCCCTTTATGCCCTAATCAACAAAATCCTTTTTATAATACTTGCAATTGATCTAAACAAAATCCCACGTTCCTTCTAGAAAATTGTGCTGCAATTTAATCTATCAATCATATTAGCTGTTGTGACACTAAAATCAAGTTTCGAAAACTTTGATGATCCTTCGTGCATCGTGATCGATGACGGACAACACTTCAACTTGAGCAAGCAAACTAATCCACATGTTGTAATTTTAGGGATGGGGAGATAAACAGACTTTACGAGAAAAATTTCTAAAAAAAAAGAACATAACAAATTTTAACAAAATCATGCTGAACACCGCCGGTTGGACGGCCCATCAGTCCGACCGGGTTGGTCTAGTCCTATCGTGGAGCGTTGGTTGATGGACCATAAACGTGCATGTGGTGGGTGGGACGCACTTAAAGCAAGAGAAGAAGTTCTATAAGAGATGCCGGGCATGTCCAATTCTAGCACAAAGGGTCTCGTGCTCACTAAAAGAATAGTCTAGCAAAAAGCAGAGAAGAAGGAATGGCTTCCAAACCAGGAATTCTCACCGACTGGCCATGGAAGCCTCTGGGGAGCTTCAAGGTATACTGCGCTTTTAATTCGTGTTTCTGGGCCGGCTTAAAAAACATTGCCTAAGGTTGGTGAATGTAGAATTTTGTCAAATGGTCGGCTCGAGTCGCTCTTCATGATGCCACATTAATTGCCAGATGTTAGAGTTGTGTACATGCATTTTGTATGCACAATCTATTTTCAGACAAAAAAAATTTTACTTTGGTAGTGCTCGGGTTCATCGTGTCAAGAATATGTTATTACAAAATAAGTTTTACGAGAGAGATAATGAAAATCAGTTTATGAGTGAGATAACAAAAATTGAGGTTTCAACTATCTATAAAATAGAACAGATAGCTGTAGTTCCGATAATTATGGAAAATAGCACACTTGTTCCAACATATACAAATTATATATCATGCAGGAAGTATCTTAGGACAATATTCATATCTGGTTCAATCTATTAATTGGATAACTATTGACACACACTTGTCACACAATCAAATAATATCAACTAATAATCTCCCAAATTTATTTAAATGAGAGATGTACATGTATGCACTTGTGAGTTTCGCAGTCACTTTTCGTCGCTCACTATCCTTTTGATTCTCGTGTGAAACGTTCCCCTTCAACAGTACGTGATTTTGGCGCCATGGATGGCTCACGGCACATACCAATTCATCGCGAAAGGGCCTGGCGAGAGGGACTTCAGCTACTTCCTTATACTCCCATTTATTCTAGAGAGGATAATTCACAATCAGATTTGGATCTCCCTTTCTCGCCACCGAACTGCCAAAGGCAACAACCGGATCCTTGACAGAGGCATCGAGTTCGAGCAGGTGGACCGAGAAAGCAACTGGTCTCTCTCTCTCTCTCTCTCTCTCTCTCTCTCTCTCTCTGTTGCAGATCATTATTGTATTTTCTGTTCAATGAAGCTATGCATTGACTAATGTTGCTCCGACCGAGATTAATAGGTGGTCAAGTTTACATATGAACAGTAGCCGGTCAAACTCACTCTCTAGGATGTATGTTTAAACGAGCGGGACCTCTGTGCACAGTGGTTATTCAGATAATTTAAGTACACCCTTGTATGATTGTATCATATGATGCC
Organism: Eucalyptus brandiana; assembly: GCA_014182725.1. Lineage (NCBI taxonomy): Eukaryota > Viridiplantae > Streptophyta > Magnoliopsida > Myrtales > Myrtaceae > Eucalyptus > Eucalyptus brandiana. The sequence continues at coordinate 21,076,984 of CM024671.1, read as the reverse complement.
CTATCTTCTTGATCAATAACACGGCATAATTAGGACGTAGTGATTAAGGGCCATCATAGTTTAGTCAGTTCTTACTCATTTTTAAGGTGAATTTCTTTTTTCCTTCTGTCTTTCTATGCAGGGACGACCAGATTTTGCTCACTGCAATTATATTATACATGACTCACTGGACAATCCCTCAAGCCTCTCACTTGCCACTTTGGAAAACAGACGGTGTGATTATCACCGTTCTGATTCATGCCTTGGTCGTGGAATATCTCTATTACTGGCTTCATCGAGCCCTACACCATCATTTTCTCTACTCTCGCTATCACTCCCACCACCACGCCTCCATTGTCACCGAGCCCATCTCATGTAAGTTATGCTTTACATCACATTTAATTTAACATTATTTCATTTAGTCTATTATGCAATTAAAAGACTTGTCAAACCTTGATAGTTTTGTCTTTGAAAGTGTAATCGTGCCTTCTATGATGAAAATGGGGAAAATTACAAACAAAAAAAAAAAAAGTCCTAAACCTATTATAATTGTGCCAATTCAGTCATAAACTTATTTTTTTGACCAATTGAAACCTAAACATTTTATAATTATTCCCGATCAGTCTATCCAGCTAAAATTGGCCAGCCGGCACTAACGTGGCAGCCGGTCGGCGCCGGGGAGCTTTTTTTAATAATATTTTATTTTTTAAATTTTTTTCATTAATTTTTTTTATCTTTTTTTTCCTTTTTCCTCTTTTTTTTTCCCCTTCTCCCTCTTCCTCCCTCCCTGCCTCCTCCCTCCTCCTTCCTTTGGCTCCGGCGACCGGCCAACCTGGCCGATCACTAGACTGAGGCGATCCGGCAGGCTCACCTCGCTAGTCGACGAGCTCACGCCCAGCGACGACGGGGCGAGCCCCCACCAGATCTGGCGAGGGCTGGCCTCACCCAGCGACCACAAGGCAAGCCCTTGCCAAATCCGGTGAGGGGGCTCGTCGAAACCCTGTCAGATCTGGTGAGGGCTTGACGAGGCGAGCCCTCGCCAAATCCGGCGAGGGGGGCTCACCCCACCAAAGCCAAAGGAAGGAGGAGGGAGGAGGGAGGAAGAGGGAGGGAAAAAAATTTTAAAAAACAAAATATTATTAAAAAAAAAGTTCACCGGCGCCGGTCGACTGTCACATCAACGCCAGCCAGCCAATTTTGGCCAGATGGATTTATTAGAAATAATTGTAAAAGGTTTAGGACTCAATTGATCAAAAAATAAGTTTATGACTGAATTGATACAATTGCAATAGATTTATGACTTTTTTAGTAATTTTCCCAATGAAAATGTGTCGATACTCCCAGACCAACAATCCACTACAACATCTTTTTACACAAGTTAGGTATACTAAGATAATTTACAAAATCCGATCGGATTGGGCTCTATGTCAGGCTTCTTTTATTAAAGACGGACAGCTACCTATCGTCTAGGAGAATTGTCACGCATGGTACTTAGTAGGGACCAAATGACTCATTGTGATTAGATAGGCAACATAGTTGATGTTGCATTTAAGTTACTCTTGCTTTTATTGTTTAAATTTTGATTTCATGATACAGTTAGGCAAACTTTGATTTTTTATCATTTATTTCTTTTTATTTCTTTTATTTTCTTTTTGTAGCCATAGTTCATCCTTTCGCGGAACACATAGTGTATGCAATGCTATTTGCAATACCCATGTACACGACAGTGTTCACGAGAACTGCTTCAATGGCATCGATCATCGTCTACACCACGTACATTGATTTCATGAACAACATGGGTCACTGCAACTTCGAGCTCATCCCCAGTAGGCTCTTCACCATCTTTCCACCTCTCAAGTACTTAATGTACACTCCATCGTAAGTCCACAATGCGGTAATTGTTTTTATTTAATTGTTCTCTCTCTCTCTCTCTCTCTCTCTCTCTCTCTCTCTCTCTTCGTAGCACCCTCTATTAGGAGGCAACTGGTGTCTTGATCGGGGGTAATACTCTCTCTCTCTCTCATATTGTTTCCACACCATTATAAGCATGAAAGGTAAAAAGTGTTTACAAAATTATTTACGCAAAGTTGAAGAAAATAAGCTAATATAATATATATGTGTGTGTATATGTGAGATACATATGATTCTCGGTGAAAGATGGGGAAATTAACGGCTGTTTTTGTTTGGAAAAAGGACATTTTGGCTAAAGAAAAGGGAAAAGGGAAATATCAAAAGAAGTAGTTGAGCATGAGTAAAAGACATAAGCAGAAATTCATGCACGGTTCATTTGATGTTTTGATCAATACAAGCGCTTGTTGGCCACATAACTTTCAGTTCATATTCATGAGTCATGGCCTATCGACAGGTTTCATTCGTTGCACCACACCCAATTCCGAACAAACTACAGCCTTTTCATGCCTATCTATGACTACATATACGGAACGATGGATGAGTCAACAAATGTCACGTACGAGACGTCTCTTCAAAAAGCGGAAGATTCGCCAGACGTGGTGCATCTAACGCACATGACAACACCGGAGTCCATCTATCATCTGCGGCTGGGATTTGCCTCCCTCGCATCTCGACCTTACTCACCCAAGCAGCACTTGTGGATCATGTGGCCACTCACACTCGTCTCGGTGGTGGGGACTTGGATCAACGGCCACTCTTTCGTCTTGGAGAGGAATGCCTTCAAGAAACTCAAGTTGCAATCTTGGGTGATTCCAAGATACAATGTCCATGTAAGAACCAAGACAAGAATTTGTTTTGTTTCCAAACTTGGTGTTTACTTCTCTTGTTGTTTCTAGGGGCATGAATTTTGATGAACTACCTTGTTACGGTATTGCAATGTTGAAGATAGGCAAAACATCCTAACGAGAGACTGGCAATGCTCCCAACTTGGGGACGGCCAGCCCGTTTGCCTTTGGATGGAACAGGGATGGGAGACAGGCTGGGGGAGCGGAACTGATACGAGGACTGATCCTTCAGCCCCATCCCGCCCTGTCATGCCACTAAGAAAATCTCATTCCACTAAGAAATCTGCACATAAAACCATGGGGCGATGGTCTGGGTTCTTTGGCCATGTAACCTACTAACAAATATCGGATGGTTCAAAACATCTCAAGCGGGTGTTGACTGAACGATTTGAGTTTATTGGTCTTCTATTTTCTCCGGGACATATGCATGTCCATCTGTGTGTCAACTCGGTTTCATGTTCTTCATTTTCCTGTAGTATCGATTACCATGGCGAACAGAAGCCATTAATGCCCTGATAGAAGAAGCTATACTGGATGCTAACCAGAAAGGAGTCAAGGTTCTGACTTTGGGTCTTCTCAATCAGGCAAGATGTTGTCTCCTTCCCTAGGCAACCCTCCAATATAAATGTTAATCTAATTATATGTCGTTGAGAATTAGAGGGAGGCCGATCTACTTTTTCAATTTACACTCAAAATTCTGTCATTGGGGTATCTATTTTAGCCAAATTATTGTGCTTATTGATTCCAACTCTTTTTTTTTTTTGGCTTTTTTTCCCTTTTAGGGAGAGAAACTGAATGGGCATGGTGAATTTTTTATTCAAAAGCACAGAGATTTGAGGACTAAGTTGGTGGATGGGAGTAGCCTGGCAGTGGCAGTTGTGCTTCGCAGCATTCCCAAAGGGACAAGCCAAGTTCTCCTCAGAGGCAATCTTAACAAGCTTGCTTATGCCATTGCCCATGCTTTATGCGCAAGGGGTATCCAGGTGCTCAGTCCTCTTTTTTATATAAAATCATTTTGATTTTATTTTACACCTTTCTTTATTACTGGGTGGCGATATTTCCACCCCTACATAACTAAATCCACCCAATTTTCACCAAAAAGACAAAATTACCATCTATCACTTAATTCAATTTAAATTGGCGGTCCCAAATTTATTTACATTCCTTTTTTTAAGTTTTTCTATATCTATGTAAGATCTACCTACCATAATTAAGAATTTCATGTATTTAGCTTTTGATTATTGTAGATATTCCATGTAAATTAGAGGCACTGTCTTTTTTTTTTTTTTTATTGTCAGTATTACTTTCATAAAAATTTGTTTGGTAAAAAGAGAAATTTCCAAGAATTCTTTTCTACATTGTCGATTAGATTTATGGATACATTGTTAAGTGGGTGAAATTTAATTAAATCAAAACATTGCATAAAGTAAGTTTTTTTTTTTTTTTTGAAATGCTAGTGAAATTTCATTATTTTGATTTGACAAAAATTAATATCATCGATAAATTGTTTATGAAAAAATATTTAGATATCTAATTGTGCATAATGTTTTTAGTGTGTTCTTAGATATTTCTCTAACTTCTTACATGTTCTCTATAAAAGTATCTCGCCAATATGGTAAGGAAAAAATATAAATTATTTGATATAGTAAATAAGGAGAGTTGATATATATTTTAGACTAATGAAATTAATAAAAAATTTACCAAGAAAGTGAGCTTTAATATAAGAGGAGCAAAAAATAGATAGGCTATTATAAAAGTAATGATGAAAAAGAGATTTTTTAATTTTATATTATATCAAATAATGTTTTTTTCCTTACTGTTAGCATTATAATTTTACATGGAGATGTGAAACATTATAAGAATATTTATGCAAGAAAAACTATGTGAAATTCTTAATTATGGTAACTATCCTAAATAGAAAAAGCAAAAAATAATAAATAAATAAATAAAAGGAGTGGGGCCATTATCTAAAACTGCAATTAAAAGATTTATGGCAGTTTTGTCTTTTTAGTGTAAGTGAGGGATGGATTTAGTCATTTAGAGGGTGGAAATAGTGCCACCCTTATTTTTAATGAGATTATTTTTCCTTGATTTGATTTAGTAAAATAAAAGTGATGCAAGGCATTTTTCTTAAAGGGATTGCATGTCCGCAACCAATATATAGTTATATGCGCCTCTTTTTTCATCCAATTGATGCAAGAAATATGGCAGGTAAATGTGGCTTCTAAGGACGAGCATGAGAAGCTCAAAAGGAGTCTTAATGGAAAGGAAGGAGGGAATTTGATTCATTCAAGAACTTTTTCTCAAAAGGTATTTTTTTTCTTTTTTTGGTGAGACTTGAGGTATTTGACGAGGCAGTTTTTGAAGATAACCAACTTGTAATTTATGTAAGAACGATATTAATAAAATATTAGTTGCAGATATGGTTGGTAGGAGATGAACTTGCCGAAGAAGAACAGAAAAAGGCACCCAAGGGAACGTTGTTCATACCCTTTTCTCAATTCCCTCCAAAGCAAATCCGCAAGGATTGTCTTTACCACGGCACTCCAGCGATGATCGCTCCCAAGTCGTTCAATAATTTGGACTCTTGTGAGGTTAGTTTGCTCAATTCTGTCGACAGAATTATGTATTATGGAGTTACATTGTGTTTTAGAATGGGGATGGCACACTAGAAGTATGTAAGTTCACAAGGTATGTTGCGAGGCTATCTCACTAGTAGATTCCAATCATACATTACTCATCATTTAACTCTCAACTTTTAGTCCTCCGTTTATATTTGCCGCACAAAACAAAAGGCTACAAAGATTTTAGCTTTGTTGAACTCATTCCGATTAGTGGTGACTTCATTAGAACTTGATGACATGGCAAACAAAAACATGCATTAGTCTATCATGCAAGACTAACCATGACTTGTATATTGTCCAAACAAGAAAAATGTTAACTTAGTACTTGATCATATGCGGTGAACAAGATCATGTATTAATTTATCATGCAAGGCTAACCATAACTTTTATATTGTCTGAACAAGAAAGATGGGAGACTTCGTACTTGTTTGAATATATTGATCGCTAAACAAAATGGTAGGTCACCTTGGTTTGCTTTTTCAAGTAGAATAAGGCCACTGATCTCTGCCATTGAATCGACGTCACACCCACGCATGCGTAGACACCAAGTAAGAGAAACTAACCGCAGCGTCCAATTAACTCCAAGTTATTCGTTTGCAGAATTGGCTGCCGAGAAGGGCGATGAGTGCTTGGCGAGTAGCAGGGATAGTGCATGCGTTAGAAGGATGGAACGTGAACGAGTGCGGAAGCACGATGTTCGACATAGAGAAAGCATGGGAAGCAAGCCTCCAGCACGGGTTCCGCCCGCTGGGGCTCTCGGCCATGTGAAGCAACAAGGGACTAAATCGGAAAGAAGTGGCATGAGGTTTTAGCACTCAGCGTGCGCTTGTTGCTTAATATTGTACTACGTAAACATTCTCATTCCAAAATAACTCCCGTACAATAATAATGTCAGTAAACTATTCCGATGTGTTGGCATCGATTGACAAGGCTATCATAAAGCCGGATGGTGTCATTGTATTTTCTGCCGTTTATTCCATAAATAAGAGTCGCTAGGCTTATTATAAGTTCTTAAGGCTTTGTTTGGATATCAGAATATCATATTGTGGTTTAAGTTTTTTAAAACCCGAGTAAGTCTCTCTCCCTTCTCGGTTCTCTAACTTCGTATCTAGATCTGCTAGCTATGGTAATGATCTGGAGTTTGAGTCCTAACTTACACATTGGACATTGGAAGTAAGTATTATTAACTCCGTTTGTTTCGCGGTAAATGAATAAATTTAATAATATTTTCCTAAAAATAATTATTTATATCGCTTATAAAATTGAATAAACGAAAAATATTTTTACCATCCACAAAAATGTTTGACATAAATTGTTATTGATAATAAAAATATTTTCATTGACTAATTATTTTAAATGATTATTTTTTAAGTTTTATTTTTTGAATCATTTATTTTTGACAAAATAAATAGATATTCCTTCACTTATTATGGGACCAAGGGGCTTTTAGCCTCCAAAGCCTCTTGGGGAAATACTGGACCGTTTAACACTTATTTTGAATGAGCTTTCACTTCAAAGTTAGCATTGGGAATACTGAAAGCCCAATACTAATAAGGACTAGCTTTTGGCTTTCAACATTTAGTTAAATGCTGGAACTCATTTTTTTCTTCCAAAACTACCTTCATCAATTTTTCAAAATTACAATCCCGTCTTTCATTAGTTTTTTTTCTTTTTTTCTAATTAAAAGAGGACCAAACCCTTCGTTGAACCGGCGAAGGGCTATGGCCACCGACAAGCCAAATCCAGTGCCAGTGGCCGTCGATTAAGGTCGCCCAATGTCGAGCAACCTTCGGCCAAGGTTGCACGACACAACTGAGGGCCACCAGAGGTTGCACGACCTCAGGTGACCTAGGCGGTGTGTGACCCAGGTGGCCACCGTCTAGGTCTTGTGACCTCAGGCGGCGAACACTTGGGTTGCGCGACCCTCGCCTAGGGTCACCCGGGGTCATGTGACCTCCGATGGCCCTCGGCTAGATCGCGCGACCTCGACCAACTACCGTCGAAGCCAAATTTGGCTCGCCAGTGGCCATAGCCTTTTGCCAATCTGGTAAAGAGTTTGGCCATTTTTCAAATATATATATTTAAGATATCTAAAGCCCAATGCAAAAGTTTTTTTTGCCAAACACACATTCAACTAAAAGTCTATTTGCAAAGAGGTTTTACCCAAACACAATTTGTATTTCCTCAAATAACTTTTACTTCCAGCATTTGCATTACACCCAAAGTCCATTTGCAAAGCTGAATCAAACGCCCCCTAAGTACTTCTTAACGAGCTGCTCATTGTTCCTTGGCCCTTTCTCATATTTTACATGTCTGACGAATAGTACATCAAATTATGATAGTTAATGTGCCAATTGGACCTTTTGTTGCCCCCTAATGTTTTGTCCCTCTCTCTCTCTCACCCTCCCCCTCCCTCATCTCTAAAAACTCTTCCCTCTTTCAAGCTCTCTCGTAAGCTCTCAACTTCAGCTTCTAAAGGTGAACGCCTACTTAGTATTTGATTTTCTTTTCCTTGCTTGGATTATCTATTTTTTTTCTCTCTCCTAATCTTTTTTTTTATTATTATTTGTCTTGTCCTCTCCTATATCTATTTTATAAGCTACTGCTATTGCGACCTAACCTCGAGGGCACCATCTACGATTTGACTAATTAATTATTAAGTTTAAACTTAGCTTAGGCTCTCTCAAACCTGTATCAATTCACGACTTAGGGTTCAAGTTTTTTAACATGTAAATGATTTTTCAATTAGGAATCGCCATTAATATATTCTTTGATGGGTCAATTACAAACCCAAGTAAAGTAACAAAAGATTTACTTTACTCCTACAAAATAGAGATAGTAAGTTCGAAGACTTGATTACCCAAGATTTTTCTAATGCCTTTTGGTACTGTTTCTCTTTTATTCTGAAAAAATGTTTTGCAGGGAGCATGAATTAATTTTAATTTATTTTCCTTACATGTGATGTGATCATGCGGCTGCACAAACCACCAATTTAACACATAATAAACTAATAAATAAATTGCAAGAATTACCTTATAACAATTAAAGCATCTACAATGTTAGCTTAAAATTCACATCAACAGTTCTAAATATGATTTCTAATTAACACATAGTTACTCAATCTTTTTTTAGAATTTTCTCTTATTTAATAAGCCTAATCTATGAGCAATACATTGCAATGATGCACAAAAAATATATCTATGCTAACATGACGTGCTACATACAATTAAATAAACATAATATGTAGACTATAGTCATGCAACATTAATTAAATGACCTAATCTAATGACGGGTAAATATTAAATGAAACTATCATAATATGCCACACATTTAAATGATCCTAATCATGCAAGGACTAGATGATGTGCAAGGGATGACCTAATTCTAGGTGACACACACATGATATATTTCAAATAGAATAAGGCCATTGATCTCCCATTAAATTGACATCACACTTAAGCCTGTCAAACGGATGGGTTCGACCCAACCCGTATTAACCCATTCAACCCATTTTAACCCATTTTCATACAATGTAAATTTGGTAATCCATGCCCGACCCGACCCATACCCGACTTAACCCATATTATCAAAACACATTAATATTCTAGGAAAATCATTTTTCAGGAAAATAATCATATTTTCCAATATTCGGCTAAAACCTAAAAATAAACTCGAAGATATTTTCCGCTATTTAATAAGAAAAAACTTTTACACATGCACCCCTTTCAATAATTTTTTTTATTATATATTTTAAATTTTAATTATTTTTATTTTCATTCTTTTTATTTTCTTTCCTTTTCTTTTTCTTCCTCATTGGTCGTTCACCGGCCACGGTGGTAGCAGGCTAGCTCGAGTCTCGCTAACCTGTGGCAAGGCTCCAACTCGCCTAATCAAGTAGGCTGAACTCGCCCAATGCCAGTGAGGCTCAAGCTCGCCCGACACCAACAAAGCTTGAGCTCGTCAGTGTCAAGCGAGCTGGGGCCTCACCAGATTCGATGAATTAGGCAAGGCTCGAGCCTTGCCTACAAGTTGCCAAATCGGGTAGGGCTCAAGCATGCCCAACGTCGAGGGAGGTGAGGCCAGGTTTGACCTCATCGGAATCTATAGAGCTAGCAAGGCTCGAGCTTGCCTTTGATCAATCGCTAGCCACTGCCGTGGCCAACGACCAACCAATGAAGAAGACAGAAAAAGAAAGAGAAGGGAAAAAAAAAAGGAAACTGAAAAGGTAGTAGATCTATTGTATAAGTTGAGGAAGGTTTGTGTTAGATTAATTACTTCATATTGAAAATGGTTTGAAAATGGGTTAGACATTCTGACCCATTTTCGACCCATATAATTCAGCTTAAAACTTTTTGAGCCATTTTAATTGGGTCTTTATATCTTTGTAACCCCCATGCAACCCAATAATACATATTATGAGTTGGAATGTGAGTCATGGACCCATTTTGCCACCCTTCGCACCCATGCATGCGTAGACACTAAGTAAGAAAAACTGACCATTTTTAATGCGCAAATGGCATGTGAAATTATTTCGCAGCATCCAATTAACTGCAAGTTATTCGTCTGCAGAATTGGTTGCCGAGAAGGGTGATGAGTGCTTGGCGAGTAGCAGGGATAGTGCATGCATTAGAAGGATGGAATGTGAACGAGTGCGGAAGCATGATGTTCGACATAGAGAAAGCATGGGAAGCAAGCCTCCAGCACGGGTTCCGCCTGCTGGTGCTCTCGGCCATGCGAAGCAACAAGGGACTAAATCGGAAGGTAGCGGCATGAAGTTTTAGCACTCAGCGGGTGCTTGTTGCTTAATATTGTACTAAGTAAACTTTCTCATTCCGGAATAACTCACGCACAATGATAATGTCAGTAAACTATTCCGATTTGTTGGCATGGATCGATGAGGCTATCATAAAGCCGGATGGTGTCATTGTATTTTCTGCCGTATACTCCTTAAATAAGAGTCGCTACGATTATTAGAAGTTCTTAAGGCTTTGTTTGGATATCAGAATATCAGAATGTGAGTAAGTTTTTTAAAACCCTAGTAAGTCACTCTCCCTTCTCGGTTCTCTAACTTCGTACCTATATCTGCTAGCTATCATAATGATCTGGAGTTTGAGTCCTAACTTAGACATTGGACATTAGAAGTACTATTAGTTCTGTTTATTTCACGATAAATGAATGAATTTAATAACATTTTCCTAAAAATAATCATTTGCATCGCTTATAAAATTGAACGAACAAAAAATATTTTTATCATCTACAAAAATGTTAGAGATAAATTCTTTACCAAAAAAAAAAATGTTAGAGATAAATTGTTATCGATAATAAAAATATTTTTCATTGACTAATTATTTCCAACCATTATTTTTAAGAAATTATTTTTTAAATCATTCATTTTTTTCACAAAATAAACAAAGGTTCCTTTATTTATGGTGGGACCAAACACTTCTTGATAAGCTCTTCATTGTTCCTTGGTCCTTTCTCATATTTTACATGTTCGACCAATAGCACATCAGATCAGATTATGGCGATAGTTAATGTGCCAATTGCCTTAAGGTTTCGTCTCTCTCTCTCTCTCTGGGCAAACCCCCACGTCTCCTAAAAGGTCTTCCCTCTTTCAGGCTCTCTCGTAAGCTCTCAACTTCAGTTTCTAAAGTTGAAAGCCTACTTAGTATTTGATTTTTTTTTCTTTGCTTTGATTATCTATTTCTTCTCTCTCCTGATCTTTTTTTTTTTTTTTTTGTCTTGCCATCTCCATAAATCTACTTTACAAGCCACTGTCTATGATATGTGCTGTGCATAGATTGCAAATCCCTACTTCTTCACTCACACGTCTCAACCCTTGTCCTTCAAGAAGGTGGCTATTCAAACTATCCACCTAACCCTTTCAAAGTGAGAACGGTAGCTATTGGGATAGTCCCAGTAGTTCTCTCCTGATTTGGTTTGGGAGTTTATGTGTATGAATAAATTTCTACAACTAGTCAACCATTTATCCCATTGACAACCACCAAATAGAATGTTCATGACATGACTATACAAGCTCTCCAAGATTAGGCCATTTTCCTCACCCAATTTAGATTTTTGTCTAGATCTTAGGGTTTTACTTTCTTGAACTAGAGTTGCATATAGATTTGGGAGTCCATTACAAGTATTTGATCTATGTTCTTTCAACATATTGATGTCGGTCTCTCCACAGTCACAGTAATGAAGAGGTTGAATCTAAATACACTTCGCAAGCCGTTCAAAATGAAGTGGGAAATCTCGGTATGTGCTCATCACCATATTTGGTAATCAGTTGTTGAAGTTTATAGCGCCAGATCTGCTCTTGAAGGATGAGAGTGTGCCTCTAGATGCAGATTGTGCTTTGTTATTTGCATTCTAGCATTTGCTTTGTTCTGCAATTATTTGGAATTTGCTAGATTTAAAAACCTTTTATGTATCTCTCCAATATTAGTATGAGAAATGAATAAAATCTTTCTTTCGATCAAAAAAGAAAAACAAAATGTGCCAATCAAAGGCAGCTCCATTTGAGGCAATCGTTAAATCTTAACTTCAAGCACTCATCATCTTTATTTTCCTATATAAGCTCTGTTTGTTTCACAAAAAATAACTTATAGGAAAACTTATTTCGAGATTTCTGGTATTCATTTCACAAAAAATGAACTAATCAAGGAAAATATTATCCATCAACAGGAAAAAAAAAATCTTGTAAAATAGGGAAAAATGTTTTCCACTTTTGAAAAAGAGGAAAACATTTTCCATATTCTTTTCACTTCACTTTCTTTGACTAAACATCTTTTCTTTTTATTTTCTTTATTATTTTTCTTTTAAAAATGATTTGTATATTCTTTGTCTTTTCTTTTCTTTCTTTTTCACTTCTTCTTCTTTTTCTTTGGCCATTCGCCGGCCACGGGCAAGCTCGAGCATCACTAGAGGACGATGAGGCTTGGACCTCGTAGATCGGTGACGCTCGAGCGCTACAAGGAGATAGTGACTCTTGCGCCTCAAAGATCAGCGATGCTCGAGCGTCGACAAAGGCCATGAGGCTCGAACCTCGCCAGATCGGCAATGCTCAAGCGCCACTAGGAGGCGATGAGGCTTGCGCCTTGCAAATTGACGGCTGCTGCTATAGCCGACAACCAACGATCGGTGACTAGTTGAGGAAAAGAAAATAAAGATAAATAAAAAATAATTAAAAAAAATTAAAATTTTGTATTTTATAATACGAAATACAAAAGAATAGAAAAGTAAAATAAAAGTAAAAACAAAAAAAATGATCAAAAGAAGTTTATGGAGGAAAATCAAATCAAATATTGAACAGAGAAAATATTTTCCACTTCAATTTCAGGTTTCAGCCGAATACCGGAAAATATTGTCATTTTCTTGGGAAATGGCTTCCTGAAAAACACTTTTCGAAAACACTACATTTTCCGTAAAACGAATGGAGCTTCTGCATGCTCTAAATCAATGATGTACTCATATAGTATGGCTTTTACATTTAGCATTTTGGTTTATATAATTTGAGATTTCATCATTATTTGACATTGACTCTTTGAATCATTAAGAATCTCAACCATTTCTATGAAATTAACAAAACAATGGTGTGTAAACGTCGAAAATTGGGGGAAAATTACCAAAACAATTCTAAATTTATTGCAATTTTTCTAATTCAATTTTAAACATTTTTTTTTTTTGCCAATTCAGTCATAAGCCTTTTATAATGATATCAATTCAATACATCTAGCCAAATTTAGCCAACCAGCGTTGACATGGATGCTAACTGGCGTTATCCATCCAACAGCTGCTGACATGGTAATTTTTTAATAAGATTTTATTTTATTTGAATTTTATTAATTTTTTCTTTTTTTCCTTTTCTTTTCTTCTTCTTCTTCTTCTTGTCTGTCCGATGACCGACTAGAAGAAGAGCAAGAAAGAAAAAGTAAAAAAAATATTAAAAAATCTGAAAAAAAAAATATAATATTATTAAATAATTGCAATGTCGGTGTCGATCGGGCGGCCACATCATTGTTGACCGGCCAAATTTGGCCGAATGGACTAAATTTGCACAATTACGAAAAATTTAGGACTGAATTAGTAAAAAAAAAATGTTTATGATTGAATTGGAAAAATTGCAATACATTTAGGACTGTTTTGGTAAATTTTCCTGAAATTTGGAGATACTAGAAGGCCGAAGAAATGAAATTATTCTAAGGAACCTATGCGAAGCGCGAGATAATGACCATTTGGCGCGATGAATTCGTGCATCAATAATAGAAAACGGCTCTCTCATTTAAAAATATGTAGGAGCATGAGCTAATGACTCCATTTGGTGCGAATAGAGCAAGTATATCTATTCGTAAAAAAGAACTTTTTCTTCTACCACTGATTGTGTGTGGGAGTTTTATTCTAAACCCTTGTCCGCGGATTCTACTGTCAATAAGTGTATCCACGTAATAATCGACGGTCAGCCACCAAAAGAGGACACTTTCATCTCATTTTCTTATTTAGAACACTTGTTCCGTAGAAGTATCTCGGTGGCTTTTCTTAACTTTTCACGTTTTAATGGAATTAAAGCTTTTACCTTGTCAATAAATTTGATTTCCATTTGTTGGGAATAACGGATCCCCAAAAAGCGGATTCGACACTAAACGAACCCCTAAACTCAAGCGGAAGACAAGCCCAAGAATTCTAACACGTATCACCGATCCTAAAGCACACCACGGATTCGAGCGTACCTTTTAGCCACAGATTAAACACCGACGCCAATGGAGGAAGAGAATCCGGTCCAATTCGATCCGATGAAGCCTTGAAGGGAAGAAGAACAAGCTGTATGCATTACTGTTCTTTCTTTTTCCTTTTGAGAGAGAATACGCGCGGGAGAGGGAAGACGTGAATTCTAATTACAACCAATGTCTTCTCTCTCTCTCTCCTCCCTTTTATACCCCCTTCTTTCCACGGGCCTTATTCCCATGGGCCGGGCTTTCTGGGCCCAACTTGGGCGGACAGGGCCTTAAGCCCAATTCTAATAAAGCCTTCATCTCCCACCCGCACATGGTGGGCCGAATAGGATTCTCTTTACCTCTCTTTAACTTTCATACCGGTGAATAATCCGTGCGACCAGCATACTTTGAGAGCTCGTTGCTATACATCTGTTAGGAATATATAGCAGCTCATAATGGGCGTCACACTCCGAGTAGATTTAGTATGTACCCTAGATCGATCGATCACATTTATATCTCTCTTCATCTCTTTTAAACATGATATATATATTGTATTCACAATTATAATTATCACAAAGACAGTCATAATTGGTCGACCAGTGAATACAAAACCACAATGTGATTCTCCAAAATCGATCTTCCTCTTTCCTTCAAACTCTCAATCTCAGTTCAGCTTGCTTTTCTAGAAATGCCCCACTAGATCGAATCATCTCATGACCATTGGCAACACCCTAAGATAGCAAACACTAAATAGAAATCTTGAGAATAAGTAAGAGTCCTGAGGGGACTAATAATTAAGGAACTCTTTTCCTCAAGAGTCTCACATGTCATAAAAGTTGAGATCAAACTTTTTGCCACTCTTATTGGTCGTCTCATGCATACGTAGTATACAATACGTATTACGGTATTAACTCCTTTCCTATGGAGCGTATGTCTACATTTTTCAATACCGTACAGATGATAGTTTAGACATACCCAATGTCTAACTTGAGTTCACGTATCTACTCAATCACAAAATTCATCAGAACTCACATCTGGCATCTTAGACAGATAAAGTAAAATATGTGGGTTATTTTACTTTCGGACATCTTTAGTATTATGTCCTCATCTTAACACTCAGTTAAGGCGACATACTTATTTTAAGCTTGAGCTCTCGATTATCACCTAGATAATAAGCTTAAAAACAGTCTCATCTCTATTTATCACACAAGAAAAACGAGGCGATTACCCGTGTGAGTGGACTAATCTTATATCTGTCCGACATACTTCTCAACTTAAAAATAATGCACTAAGCATTAAGATGCATAAAGATCACACTTAGATTCATAGGCATTAATCAATGAAAAACAAAATTTCATAAATGTGAACAACTCGGGAAATTACAATATCCAAGTACATCGACTCTACGCAATCCTAGAGATTTTACATGACCACAAAACACATCTCTAGGTATTGGCTTTGTCATAGGATCTGCTACCATTCTATGCGTAGATATGTACTGTAAGTTCACATCCTTTCGTGCAACCATATCTTTTACAAAGTTATACTTGGTATCTATATGTTTGGTCTTGCCGTGATACTTTGGATCTTTGGTGTACGCTATAGTTGCTTGGCTATCACAATTAACCAATAATTGATTTGCAGTTTTCTCAATAACACCTAAATGATCCAAGAATCTCTTAAGCCAAACTCCTTCTTGTATCGCTCGCCGATAATGCCACGAACTCGGCTTCCATCGTGGATAAGGCTATGCACGTTTGCTTCTTACTACTCCATGATATGGCACCATTGCTCGCAAGAAAGCAAAACCCGAGGTAGATTTTCTTTCATCTAAATCTCCTCCCCAATCGGCATCCGAATAGCCTTCAAGTCGCGAGATCATTTCCTTGATAATTCAACTTGAAATCAGCAGTTCCCTTCGAGATACCTCGGTATTCTCTTCACGGCTTTCCAATGTCTTTGGACCCGGGTTGGATTGGTATCTACTCACCATTCCAACTACAAAACATATGTCGGGTCTTGTACACATTATAGCGTACATCAAGCTCCCAACAGCACTAGCATAAGGAACATGTTTCATTTGTTCCTTCTCTTGTGGAGTCCCTGGACAAATCTATGGCTCAATCCTTCACCTTTTGCAATAGGAGTGTCTATGGGTTTACAGTCTTGCATACGAAATCGTTCAAGAACCTTATTTATATAGGTTTCTTGCGAAAGAGACAACGATCTCTCGAAATCTTAACTCCAAGAATGTATGCAGCCTCACCCATATCCTTCATCTCAAAGTTGGAAGACAACCAACTCTTGACAATACTAACCAACTCCATATTGCTTCCAGTAATTAGTATATCATCAACATATAATGATATGATCACAAATTGATCCTTGGATCTTTTGATATATACACAATGATCATCATCTATCATTGTAAAATCATATGCCATTATGGCATTATGAAAACGTATATACCATTGTCTTGATGACTGCTTAAGGCCATATATCGACCTCAAAAGTCGACATACCTTTTCTTCTTGGCCTTTCACTATGAAACCAAGGTTGTTCCATATATATCTCTTCCTCTAATTCTCCATTGAGGAAAGCAGTCTTTACATCCATTTGATTTAACTCAAGATCCAGACTAGCCACTATTGCCAGAATAATGCGAATCGAGGTAAATCTTACTATAGGAGAAAACGTATCTTCATAATCAATCCCTTCTCGTTGATTATACCCTTCGCCACAAGGCGAGCCTTATGCCTTTCTATCGAGCCATCAGCCTTTCGCTTTATTTTGAGAACCCACTTGTTCCCAATAGCTCTGCGTCCTTTTGGAAGATCAACCAGTTCCCAGACTTGGTTTGATTTCATTGACTCAATTTCCTCTTCCATTGCATGAATCCATTTTTCCTTACTAGGGCACTTCAGAGCCTCATTGATATTTTTTGGCTCATCCTCATCTTGTGGAGCAACCATAAAAGTTTCCCCTTCAATGTCAAAACGTCGACGGGGAATACTTTGACGACTTGTTCGCCGTATAGGGGATTATACACTTTGCACATTATTCCCTATTATGCTCCCACTTGGATGAACTATACTAATATCATTATCTTGATCCAAGGTCTCAAATAGGGAGTGATCTTCCCCTATTTCGCCCTTCTTAGGAAACTCATCCTCTAAGAATGTGACATCTCGTGATTCATATTCAGTTATACTCCCACTTTCCTGCTCACCAATGAACACATACCATTTCAAGTGTTCCGAGTATCTTATGAAAATACTCTTCTTTCCTCTGGGACCCAATTTCACAAACTTGTGAGAGAACTCATGTGTATAGGCAGCACAACCCCATGGCTTAAGAAAACTCAAGTCCGGTATTCTACCTGTCCATAACTCATATGGAGTGGAAGTAACTGATTTGGAAGGCACCCGGTTAAGTATATAGACAGCAGTTAACAATGCATCACTCCAAAAGGTGATAAGTAAGTTAGCATGCGCCATCATGGACCTAACCATTTCCAGTAGGGTTCTGTTTCTTCTCTCCGCAACACCATTTTGTTGAGGAGTATATGGAATAGACAACTGTCTTTCTATTCCTTTTTCATCACATAATTTTCTGAACTCATCAGATAAATATTCTCGACCTCGATCGAATCTCAATGTTTTTATTTTCTTGTCTAATTGATTTTCTACCAGGTTCATAAACCTTTTGAAACAACTTATTGCTTCAGATTTATGAGAAATCAAATAGACATATCCGAATCGAGTATAATCATCAATAAATGTGATGAAATAAACAGCCCCATGCCTTCCTCTCACATTCATTGGACCACAGATATTAGAATGGATTAAATGCAGAGGAAATTCAGCTCTTTTACTTTTCCCAAATGGTTTCATTGTCGTTTTCCCTTCTAGGCAATGCTTACATATAGACAAATCGACTTTTTCAATATTGCCCAACAAGCCATCTTTGGCTAGTCTATTCATACATTGTTAGCCAATGTGACCAAGTCTAGCATGCCACACATTCACATCATTATCATATTTATTAGGAGATGTGATAAGGGAATAACAAACATTTGCATTAATATACTCAATATCCAATACAATAAAACCATTCAGAAAATAACCACAACCATAGTAATTTGTCTCCAAAAACAAATTCACACATCTACTATAGAAGTTCATATTAAAACCTAATTTAACCAACACTAATACAGACACTAAATTCCGACGAATCTCCGGAGCATACAACACATCATGAAGGAACAAAGTGCGTCCACCACGCATATTCAGTTGGCATGTGCCAATTCCTTTCACTTGACTCGGAGTTGTTTCCCACATAGATCCACTTAGTTCCAGTTGGTACTCGTCGGAATTCCACGAAGGATCCTCTATCCTTCGCTACATGGTCCGTCGCTCCTGAATCCACAGTCCACAAAGGATTAGACTCAGTTAAGAACACAGAACTTGACACATAAGCAAAGTTCTGAAAAGTACAAGAGGTGCATACCTTCTTTGGCTCACGACAATCGCGAGCATAGTGACCCTTCTTGTCACAGTTGTAGCATTTCACTCTTGCTAGCTTCTTCATGTGAGGACGCTTTCCTCTATCATGTTGGTTAAACCTGGGTTTCTTCCCTGAAGGACCAGCTTCTTCCTTGCCTTTCCCTTTATCAAACCAGTTAGGGTGCTTGCGCTTGGAGCTCGAAGCTCCATTTGAGCTAGAACAAAGCATAATAAAGTTCGATATCCGGCTTAGCCGCCAACAGCGGTCCTCTTCCAGCTCAAGATGACGCATTGCATCCTCAAAGGTTTTGATATTTTCATTATGAGTCGGGTGCACCTTCATATGCTCCCAACTCGAGGCAAGGAACGAATCACCGCTTGTACTTGTACTTGCTGCTCATCCGTGAGGACATGGCCAGCATCTCTCGGCTCGTTATCATGTTTGACATCTTTCTAAGATGTTGCTTCATGGTCTCGACCATGAGGCTTCTTATAAAAGTCAAACCGATAGTGAGCCGCCTCGCCTAGTCACCGAAGTATGACCAAATCTAGCGCCAATGCCTCCCACATTTCCTTGGCATTGTCAAAACGCCGAAACTCTCGCATGACGTCATTTTCCATGCTGCTTAGCAACGTGATGCGAGCTAGAGAGTTCATTCTTTTCCACGCCAAAAAAACTTCTTTGTCTCTTTTGTGCTGTGCAGTGGTTCCCTCTTCAGGTTCTACCATGGTCATGACAAGAGCCTCAAGTGCTTCTTGCTCTTCCAGCACATACTGGATTTTCATTTGCCAAATTTCATAGTTGTCTCCATTGAGCTTTTCACCTTTGTTCAGCTCGGCAACTATGCTCTTTGTGGCTGAAGCCATTGATCTGAACAAATCAGACAAATATGCACGAATTATTAATGCCTATCATTTATGCATCCCTATTTACATAGACCCATCATATTAATGAATAATTTCAAGTAAGGCTTCAGAATCAAAAGGTCACTACGTTTCCAATTATCCTCAAAAAATCCTAACTTAAAACTATCATTAATATAATTGTCATATGCAAAATCAATTCTATGAAGTTACAAAAACTTATATAACTACCCTCAGCTAACTACCCACAGCAACCAGCAATAACAGAAAGCAACAGATAAATAATATCCAATAAAAACAATAATGCTTTTAATTAACACAATTAGGTAGTAATCATTACATAATATGTCCACAAATCACACTTAACATATATCAGTCAATACAACTAACACCAAGTCAGCACACGAACTGGAAAAGATCCTCTTTTGTTCAATTTCTTGATCTTTTCCCTTGAAACAATAGAGTAATATTCATTTACAAAATCTATTACAATTTTCTTATAGGAAGTAGCTCCGTTGACATCCCATATGCGATTCAACACATCTTGCCATTCAGGTGGAAGAGTGCTTATGAAAAATCGCACAATCTCTGACTGTGACATTGGACGACCATTCCATATAACCTTTTGAATTTTCCCGTTGACTTCCTGGACATGATCAATTAAGTCACCACTCTCCCATCGATGATTAGTCAGCTCAGCTATCAACTTAGACAGCCTTTCCTTTTGTTCATCGGTCACTGCGTGAATAGGTGTGCGCAACCTCAGGGGAGACATTGTTCCTGCAACAAATGCAGAACAAATAAGAGATTACATATAATCCACATAGACTTAATTGAAAAATAAACACATCATTTTCCTCTTCTTTTTTTTTTGTCAACGGTCAACGGTCAAAGTCAACGGTCAACGGTCGTCGGTCAACGGTCGTCGGTCGTCGGACCGGCCAGGCCAGTCGGACCGCTCGGGCCAGTCGGACCGCACGTGCCACGCACGTGCGCTGGATGACGTCACGCGCAGACGTCATCCGGCACGTGCGCGCGCGTGCCGGCGTCCGCATGATCGGGTTGCGGGTGTGTCGTCGTCGCCGGCCAACCGGCGTCATTGCCGGCGTCATCGATGACGTCACCCAGCGGTTACCGACCGTTGGGTGACGTCATGATGACGTCAGCACGCGTCAGTCCGCGGACCGGCGCGTGCTGGTTCGCCGGCCGGCGGCGCGCACGCGCCGATTTGCCGACTGGCGCGTGTGCCGCACGCGCCTGGCGATCCAGCGCTTCCGGGCGCGTCACGCACACGCGCAGCGCCTTCCCGCTGCGCGTGTGGGCGCGTGCGGCGTCGCCCGGCAGCGCTCGAGGTATCGCCAGACTCGTCTCGACGTCGCCTTTCTTCCTATGCCATCAAAATTGTTTTTCGACTTACGAAAACTCGGAAAAATGGCCGAAGAGCGCTCGGGTGTTGGGATTTTTGCCCCGATCCGTACGGCCGAAGTTCTTTTTTGCGAAAAATCAATCAAAAACATCAAAACAGGTCGGGAAAACGTGAACTAGGGCTCGATACCAATGTTGGGAATAACGGATCCCGAAAAGCGGATTCGACACTAAATCGAACCCCTAAACTCAAGCGGAAGACAAGCCCGGGAATTCTAACACGTATCACCGATCCTAAAGCACACCACGGATTCGAGCGTACCTTTTAGCCACAGATTAAACACCGACGCCAATGGAGGAAAAGAATCCGGTCCAATTCGATCTGATGAAGCCTTGAAGGGAAGAAGAACAAGCCATATGCGTTACTGTTCTTTCTTTTTCCTTTTGAGAGAAAATACGCGCGGGAGAGGAAAGACGTGAATTCTAATTACAACCAACGTCTTCTCTCTCTCTCTCCTCCCTTTTATACCCCCTTCTTTCCACGGGCCTTATTCCCGTGGACCGGGCTTTCTGGGCCCAACTTGGGCGGACAGGGCCTTAAGCCCAATTCTAATAAAGCCTTCACCATTGAATTCAATTGAGTCGTGATCATGTTGAATATGTTGATCTAATCCGTCACATAAGCACCTTCATACATCTTCAAATTGAATAGACGACATGTTAGATATACCTTATTTAACATAGAGAGCTTTGTACAAAGCCATCATCAAATCCGTTATTGTCTTCTCATTAGCATATTAAAGACAACATTCCACGCCAACATCAAACGAATCACACCTGGGGCCAGTCACTCTAACAATTCTCAATCGTCTTTTTTTTTTTTGTGTGTCAAATTTAGTTTCTTTCCTAACAAAGGCTTATGCGGGTTCTTTTGATACAGCAAATCCTCGATTTGCATTTTCCAGAAACAGAATTCATTGTCGTCGAACCAATCAATCTTCATCTTCTTTTCATCCATCTTTGTCGCGCCCACCATTCCTCCTAGCCAAGCTCTAATGCCAATTATTAGAAGCATGAAATGTAAAAGAGCATAATGATCGAAGAAGACAAGCAATTTTTTATGTGGAATACCCTATCAAAAATCAGAATGGGAAAATCATAATATCACACTAGGTAATCTCTTCTCTATCAGTATCAGAGTATCAAGGTACAAGTTACAAGAGATATTGCCTCAATATATAAAACAGTTTAGGGCATACAAAATTAAAAGTAAAACGCCTATTTGCTTTAAAATTTACTTTCCTCTATTAGACTCCACAATTACATCGAAATAGCGTCACCACCTCTGTGTATGCTAATTTGTCTCACATGTGACTAAACCCCTAAACCTATACGTTATGTACTAGGTGTCCAATCAATCTAGATTTTCCTAAATCGATTAATGAAGACACTAGTTTGATATAAGATTCGATCATATTCATTTTGTAGATTACAAAAGTAAGGATTTGAGAAGATCCAAAGAAATAGGGTTCTACTAACTAGCGACTCTCAGTTCGCAATATTCAAGGTGCTCCAAGAGAAGAGAAGGACACGCGAACATCCAAGAACACCTTTTTTTTAACACTTTTTTCAACTATTTCCCCAGCAATCTCAATCTCGCTTGTCATTGGAGGTTTATATTGTTAAATCAACTTTAGCCACGCCTTGTATCAACCTCGTAAACCAAATTATTGTTCTATTCTTGATTGAAATGGTTAAAATCCCATCACAAGTATTGCAGTGGGAAAAATTATCAAAAATGCCATAAATCTATTATTCGGGTACCAATTCAATCTTTTTTAATGATTTATTGATGTAGACATTCTGGCTAATTTTGGCCAAAGATTACTGGTGTGTGTATGCCACGACCAGCTCTATGCAGATATGGATGATTTTTGTAATTCTTTTTTTAAAAAATTGTGAATTTTTTCCCTTTTTTTACTTTGTTTACTTTCCTTTTTCCTTTCTGTCTTTTTTTATCTACTTCTCTCTACCAATTGACAAGGCCTAACGATGGCCAATGAGGGTGGATCTTTATGGCCAATGCTCGCAGAGGCCATCGAGGATAGCCCTCACTAAATCCGGCGAGGCTAATGTGTCACGCCCCGATCCTCTAAGCACGTGCCCACCCCTCTGCGGTCGATTAAATAGCGACGTCTTATAACGCATTGCCGACCATTTCATTTTACAATGCGCAGGCGGAAGCGAATAATAAATCCCCAGACAACAACAAGATGTGATAGAAAAGCAGGACAATAAATCACAACCAAACAAGCCTTTTTAAACACTTCAAGTTTATACACAATACTAGGCTGTTTACAAAAGATTGGCTCAATAAAATGGGAACTGTCCTATGACCCACTAGTTAGACACGTTCGCCAATTCTTCAGTCTCTTCCTCATCAAACTTTGGAGCTTTGGGTCCTCCTCAACTACCATCTAAGGACCTGAAAAATGTTATCCCACAATGGGGTAAGACGACATCTCGGCAAGTTCAACTCCCTGAGCCCCATCTAGGAAGAAAATACGCCCCAAGGGCTGCCTAAACACAAGCACTAGTCAGAGGGCTTATCTTTGCCTCAAATCCTTCCTGCAAGTCAATACAATTTGCATATTCAACCAACTATCTCAACACATCAAAGCATCAACTCAAATCGAGTCATTGATCAATTGACCTAGTCGATTCCATGTCATCATGACCACTTCTCGGTTAAACCACGTAATGCTATCTATAAGGTCCTATCAAATCAGAACAGCTCACCATAAGCTGAAGGTAGATATCATAGCTCACCCAAAGCTGATAAATTATTGCTCACCAGAAGCTGACCACAGAGTATACTTCTTGCCCTAAGCTAACATATCGAGGCCCGTGGGCTGATATAGTATATTAATGATGCTCACCAGAAGTTGTTAAGGTATACTGCTCACTCAAAGCTGATATATCATAGCCCTCATGCAGATATAGTATATCAGTATATTGCTCACCCAAAACTGACAAATCAGAGTCCGTAGACTAATATAGTATATCATCTTGACCCTCTAACCAAATCACCATTTTAATCATACCCAATAAAAATTATCGTGTGTGGGTACACAATCAACCTTAGCCAAAATACAATATTTTCACTTTAGAAAATCCCACTCATTTCCACAGTCTAAAAACACATTCTTGGGGTTATAAACCGACGCCCGGTAATTTTCTAATTAATTACCGAAATTAACAAATTTTGGGATAAATCCCCACAATTATAAATCACACTCAATTTGCACAAAATAACAGTCAGTTAAATAAAAAGATCACACCACTACAATCAGTATAAAAATGCAATAACAGTTAATTAAATTGCTAATCTATTCTAACTATCTACCTAATTCATACTTAGTCTAAACTAATCAACCCTTAAACGTTATTAACTTACTAAGTAAGGATTTTTGAGTTAAACTCACTTGATTTGCAATCCGATTGAACCACGACGACGGCGATGCAATGACGGCCGATAAACTCCAAAGCGGCGGCACTAACGGAGGCCCAGACCTGGCCGAAATCAGCCACGCAAAGCCCACGATCAAGCAGACTTTCCGCTCACGGCTAGCCACGGGTTGGCTTAGCAGCTTGGCTTGGTTGAGATGCGGCTATGGTGGAACTACGGACGCGACGTCGAGGGAAAGTGGCGCTCGGTTGCTTCGGTGGATTCGCTGAAGAAGCCGTGGACGAATGGAGACGGGGCAGCTGAATCGGTGGCGTCGCTGCTCAACACGAAGGCGAGATGGGCTGACAAGCTGCAAATCAGCGTGGGGGGAAGAATTTGCTGGATTATTGACCGAGAGTGATGGCGTTGGCGACGTGTGGCAGCAGCGAAGACCTGAGCTACTTAGTGGGCTGCAGGGGAAATGGAAACCGAAGCAAGGGGGCTTCGGTGCAGGGGGCGTCCATGAAGAAAAAGAGGGGAGGGGTCGGTGGTCTAGCGCGAGACAAATGGAAGAAAGACCCAAGGAAGGGGGGGAAAGGGGATAAGGATGAGTCAAATAGTCAAAGAAAGAAAGTAGAAGAAGACCATGGCAGGCTTGGTCGGCTGAGGGGGGGCCTTTCATGCATGGCTTTGAACGGAGAGAGAGAGGGAAATGTGGAGGGGCTTCGGCCAAGTAAAAATAAAAGGGAAGGAAAAAGATAATTAAAACCAAAATATTTTTAGCTCAACTTCACACAATAATATCAATTCGTCATCCAAGATCAATTTCAACACCAACTTGCACAATTTGAAGTCCAATTGAAAACCAAAATAAGACAACCCCTCAAACCTACGAATTCTATTTCCTTTTTTCTCAGAATCTGACTTCTTAACAAACCTCTTCAATTGAGCTCCAATTGTGTTCCTTTTGCCAAGTAGTTCACACAGGAGGCCAAAAATCCCTTCAAATTGGCCCATCCGAATTTACATTCTTTTCCGAAACGTCCGAATCAATTTTCTGTCAAAATTTTAAACTCGCCAAAAATTCCTCGAAAGATGAGTTGACGTTCTTAAAATAAATCGTGACATGATAGAACTTTTAATTTCTAAAATCGAGTTCAAATTCGCAGTTAATTTCAATCTGGTGCGATTTTAGCGTGACCTAGCTTACTGGGTAGTTTTTAGAAATTTTTAGCGCAATTAACCCATGGTCGATTTTCTTTGAGCCACAATGAACCTCTTTGACATATTAGCGAATCTTGGTGGTTGTGAAAATTTCGAAATTTCAAATACGGACACAAGGTACCAAAACGACAGAAAAATCAATCTAGTGCCGATCAACCAGAATTTTGCAATTTAGTGGAATCACCAACGTTTAGCCACACATCTTAGTCGAATCGACATATCTCTAATTTTTAATCGATTTTTAACTGTGCCATAGTGACCCTTGCAGACTAGCACGGTCGAGCAATCGATTCTTGGTTAAATTCTCAAGTCTACTACATTTATATTCCTTAACGGTTTCATCCAATAGGCCAGTTATCTCATGAGTGGCCATCTCAGAGAAAAGCATTATAATCGCGTCGATAAAAAGCCCAACTTATCCAATCGAAATCAAAACTAAATTTTCAGGATGTCACATAATGCTCACTAAAGGCTGACAAGGATGTTGCCGAGACGAGTGACTAGCAGAGGGAAATAAGGGAAAAAAAAAAGAAAATGAAATGAAAAAAATCATAAATTTTAAAAATAAAATTGCGAAAATTGTCCGCATCAACATCGGCTGTACCACGTAGGACTGTCAATGATGATTGGGTCATCATAGCTATTCTATCTAAAATTGGCTGAAATGAATACATTAGTAAATCATCAAAAAGTTTAAGACTAAATTTGTCATATGGAAAAATTCAAAATTGTAATGGTATCCGCATAATAGGTTTATGACATTTTTGGTAAATATCCCTAGTGCAATTTAGGAACGTAGTTATTTTCAAAAGTAACAAGAGCACTGAAAATCTTAAAACTCATCATAAAAATACAATTGAATCTTAAAACTTTTAAAAAGTGCAATCAAATCATAAAACTCATCACAAGAAATGCAATGAAGTTAAAACTTTCATAAAGTGTAATCAAGTCCTAAAACTTGTCACGAAAGTGCAATTGAATCTTGAAACTTTCTTTAAACGCAATCAAGTCCTAAAACTTTTCATGAGTACCCAACGAGAATATATTCATATGCCAATAGCATTGCGGAATATGAAACTTGCACTCTTGGTCTACAACTCACTATTAACATGAAGGTTGGAAGGTTACAAGTCCATGGCAATTTTGCACTTATCATCCACCAGAATGAAGGTGAATGGCAAAGTCATGCTTCAAGGTTGATTCCATATCATAAGTTCCTTGAAAAGTTGGTGGAAAAATTTGAGGAAATATATTTTAAATACCTACCAAGATCTCAAAATCAGTTCATTAATACTTTAGCTGCATTATCCTCGATGTTGTAAGTAATGGAGGGTTTACACATCAAAACTCTGTAGACAGATATTCTTGAACATCAAAATTAGTGTATGACAATTGAAGAAAATTCCAATGGCGAGTCTTGGTATTACAATATTAGGAACTAGCTTCAAAAAGAAGAATTTCCTCAAGGGAGCAAAGCAGCCAATAGGAGATACTCGATGAAATTAGCATCAAAATTCTTCATTAATGGTAATTCACTCAACAAAAGATCTTTTGATTCGGTCTTGCTAAGATGGATTGAAGCTAAAGAAGCTAATCACTTAATGAAATAAATACACAAAAGATAATGTGATCCTCATATGAGCGGCCACTTCTTGGCTACAAAAATCATGAGACTCTATTATTTCTAGTTGACTATGGAGACTAATTACATTCAACACATATGCTACCATCACCAATGCCAAATTTATGGAGATAGAATCAATGCAACTCCAAATGAACTACATTAAAATGTTTGAAATGTGGTCTTTTTCTATGTGAGGCATCGACATCATTTGGCCGATCAACCAAAAGCTTCGAATGGATATCGATTCATCTTGGAGGCTGTTGACTATTTCACGAAGTAGATTGAGGCTTACTCATTTGCTAACGTCACTACCAAGAACATAGCCAA
The DNA here is from genome assembly GCA_014182725.1 of Eucalyptus brandiana. NCBI lineage: Eukaryota > Viridiplantae > Streptophyta > Magnoliopsida > Myrtales > Myrtaceae > Eucalyptus > Eucalyptus brandiana. The sequence continues at coordinate 21,049,551 of CM024671.1, read as the reverse complement.
GTTCATTCATTGTGATATCCTTACTCGATATGGAGTTCCAGAGGCAATCATCACTAATAATGGTTTGAACTTGAACAACAACAAGATTGTGGATGAATTGCTCATTGGATTTCAAATTTTGCCACTTAAATTCTTCACCATACTGCCCACAAATAAATGGAGCTATGGAAGCGACAAATAAGAATATAAAGAAGATCTTATCAAAAACAGTTAAGAATTACCATGACTAGCATGAAAGACTGCCATAGGTATTTATGGCATATCGAACTTCAATTTGACCTTTAAGTGGGCAACACCCTTTTTATTAGTATATAGCATGGAAGTAATTTTACTAGTGAAAGTGGATATTCCTTCATTGAGAGTTTTATCATATGAAAAACTTTTTGAAGCTGGTTGCATTTGCTAGAGATACAAACAATTGAAAATGGTTTACGAGAAAAGGTTACGACCTAATGGCATGGCCATTGCTACCAAATGCGAGTAACAAAGTCATTTAATCACAAAGTTCAACAGAAACACTTTGAGATTGATAATTCCATGCTGAGGAAAGTATCGCCTATCATATAGGACTTATGTGGAAAGTTTTACCCCAAATTATGAAGGCCCATATCGTCAAGAAAGTCTTATTGGACGGTGCTCTAATTGTAGTTGAGATGAACGACCGTGAGTTGTCAAAGTCTATAAATGTTGATGCAGTCAAACAATATTTCTCACGAATGAAATCAAAGGTGTTAGAGCCATTCTTCCTACAATGCAAGTTACTTTAGGGCATTTGCATCATACATGCCATGCATCATCCTATATATGCATGTGTGTTCATCTTTTGCAAGTATCAAGTAACTTCGACCAAGATGTCGCAAACACAAGATTCAAGTGACGGGGCGGAAGAAGGATAACTTTGTGTCATTCCCTACCCACGTTTGGGTCACTCCGGTTCTAATATGAGTCCGTCTCTGACGGGGTTTGCCGACCTTCAAGGAAGTCCAATGATTTGTCAACATGGGCTCAAACAGAGAGTAATTTGATATCAATTCCAAATTACCTTCTTTAAGGGAAAAGTCCAAATAAGGACCTAAAGTGAATCTATTTTCTCAAATAAGGACCCAAAGTGAACTTTGTGTCAAATAAGGATCTGAAGTTGACCAATTGTTTCAAATAATGACCCGAAGTGAATTTTTTGTCAAATAAGAACCTAAAGTAATCAAGTTAATCTCTATTGAGGACCTTAGCTCGCCGCAAACATTTTCTGGTGATTAAAATATGGGCAATTTTGTTATAAATTTGTGATCGGAAAAAAAAAAGAAAATTCTAAATTAATTAATTTTAGGTTATTCATTTAGATGTTTATGTTTTCTTCTTTCTTCTTCTCCGCTGCTCCTCAACCAAATCGCTGCTCATTCATCGTCATGACTCGATTCTCGTCGCTCCTCGCCTTGCTCGATCAGCGGAGAATTTGGGTCTCCACAAACAAAAAAAAAAAGCATTTGGTTTTCTTCTTGTTTTTGAATTCGTGCCTCAACCAGCAGAGAATTTCGACTTTGCGGAGGATGGGTACAAGGAATGGGGAGATCGTATAAAACCTAGGGTTTTTTGTTTCTATTTTAAGATTTGTTAATTTTCCCTAGATTTTTTTTTTGGACAAAATTACCCAAACTCTGGTTGTCGGAAATGTTGCATGCTTGATAACTGGCGAATATTTGGCTCACCAGCAAGCTCAGGTCCTTATTTAGAATTGATTTAACCACTCCGGGTCCTTATTTGAAACAATAAGTTCACTTTAGGTCTTTATCTGACACAAAATTCATTTTGGATCCTTATTTGAGAAAGTTGTTCCACTTCGGGTCCTTATTTGGAATTTTCCCTCTTCTTTAATTTAGACAATCGAGCATCCCCAGGCCAACCCGATCAATCCGAGGCAACCCGGGTGGTCTGGCCCATTGGACCATTCGGGCCAATCGGCTGACCATCACAGCCCCTCAAGCCCTTCAAGTTTCAAGAATTTAAAAAATGCTACTCTTGTTAATTATCAAATTGCCCTTGCCATTGTTAAGCTTCATCTCTACCGTTCATTCTCATCTCATCATGGCCGCACGCACTCTTTTTAGCCATAGCTGCGAACGACTTCTTTCAAGTTTCCACAGTTGCATCAATTTGATTGAAAGCAGAAGATGAGCAATTTTATCTGCACCTCCTTTAGCTGAAGAAGAAAATGAACGGTGGAAACAAAGAAGAAGATGAAACTCAACGGAAAATGCTCTAACTAATTATTTTTCTTCCTTTTTAGTATTTTACCTTTTTTATCTTTTCTATTTTCATTTTTTTATGTTAATTTTGGTTGGTGCCACGTGTCCTAAAAAAGTAATAAATAAAACCATGTCAACATTTTCTGTTAACCAAATGGGACAAAATCAATTGGGGGACTTTATAATTTGATGTTCTAACTACTTTCTTTTTTTTCCTTTTCTTTTTTCTTTCTTCCTGTCGGTCGCTCCTCTACTTCCTCGCACGCCATTGCCATTTGCTTCATTTGGTGATTTGTCCCCAACTAACTCACGAGGGGTGTTGACACCTAAATTTTGGCTACCCATTTAATCATCTATTATATTAAAAATTATGAGTTAATTTTATCCCTGAAAAAATTTAATTGCATAGCATATAGATTTAGGTGCATTTATTTTTAATTTGCATTTTTTGTTTGCATTTTATTGGACCGGTGACAGATGGGTTCAAATTAGTCGGACTAAGCCCACGAATCGAGCAAATTAGCCCAAGCCTTTTTCTTTTTTTTAATGATCAAAGATCATCTCGTGAAAATAGGGATTTGAAATTTTTCGGGATATTGATTTGGAAAAATTGAAACCCTAATCGGTGGCCTATAAATAGGTTTGTTTGCATAGGGTTTTGGGGGGCCACACATATTGATACATACAGCCACAGCACAGCGCACACAAAAATCGGGAGAGACGGCTTCAACTAGAGAGAAAGAGACGAACGATTTTACAAAGGGAAAAGGAAGCACGCTCGTCCAAGCCGAGAAGGCTGGCTTTTTCCCTTACGCCTGCAGCACGTCCTCCTGCCGATTACCTCTGCGAAGCGTTCACGATTCCCTTCAACGGTCGAAGCTCCAGCTGTGCCGAGTTCCTCCCATTGCCGCTTCTGTCTCTTGGTCAAGCCGTGATCTTCTGACAATCCACCCACGTTGATCCGTGAGCATCATCGTGAAAGTCAGCGTAGTCAGCGAAAGTTGACTAATCCTTTGGTCTTGGTTCATATCAGTGGAACACCACGTGTTCTGGTGCCTCTTTGTTTCCCAGCGTGTTTGTCCACTTTAAATCTCCCATGTAATTGCATACCGCATGAAGTTCAGCAATTTGCTTTCGCCGCGTTCAAAAGACACGTGATCATCCTGACCATCCTTGTGGAGCAACGTCGTGAACAGCCACCACGAGCCATCGTCGGACATTGCTCATTGTGATTCTCGTGATCTACTGTCCGTCCAAATTCAGAAAAAATATCCGAGCGATATCGCAAATCAGGTAAGAATCTTGATTAATTCAGTTTCATATATCCTATGCCTAATTCGTAGATTGCGACCATGTTTGAATGTTCAGTTAATATTATCATGTCTAAAAAAAATCTTTTGCATTCTCGTGAATTATGAAATTTTCTTAATTTCATAACGTGCATACGATTGATAGTCCGATTTTTGCGCCTAAAATCTGATTCGCAATCGCACAAAAAATCGCCAATCGCCAATCTAATCTCATGCTCGAGATTCGATTCGCGATTTCGTTTAAACTTGGCCAACCTGATCTCATGCGTAAGATATGGTTCGTCAATTTTTTTTGGATATCAATCTTATCTGGATCCGATTTGCCGTCGTGTCATTTGGGTCGATTTTGTTTTCGTAAAAGAAAAAATCCAAAAAAATTTAAATTAGGATTAGGTTCGTTTTAGAATATTCCTAGTCTAGGGATATCTTGCATGTTTAGAATTGCAATCTTATTTCGAATTTTTAAATAAAAAAATCCAAAAAAAATGCGTTCATTTAGGATGTTAGTTTTCTTTAATTTAAATGGCAAGTTTAATTATTTGGCAATTTTAAATTTCGAATTTTACAAAGAAAAATACAAAAAAAATCATCATGCATGTAGAATTAGGGCATCCTTGGCACGTCATTGCATATTAGGTTGATTGCATGTTTAAATTTTATTTAGATAGATCTTTTTAGATAGATTACATTTTAGGTTAGAGATTACTTGGTTAAGATAAGATTCTAGTTTAAATTAGGATTTGTCTTAACCTAATTCCTAATAGAATCTTAATCTAGCTAGATAATCTTTGCATTTTTCTAATTTCGAATTTCATGGAAAATACAAGAAATTGCCATAGAATTAATCAATTTCATTCTTTAGGATAGACTACATTTTATTTATGTCATATAGTTTAAGTCATATTGCCATGCTATATTATTAGATGTTAGATTAGTAGCATTGCATAGAGCATGATTCTCATTAAAAAAAGTGAAAAACAAAAATTGAGTGATTGTTTGTTAATTGGAAATTATATCTAAGATTGCTTATATGAATTCTGATTTAACAACGCAGATGCTTTCGTTGCTATAAGGTAAGTTCTGCATTTTATTTACTTGCTTTCTTGGGTGCTTTCTTGGGTGTTAAATTAGTGGTTTGCGTACATGTGTGATCACCTCACATGTCAAGAAAGTAGATTAAAATAAATTCAAGTTGCTTGCCAAATATTTTTTAAAATAAAAGAGAAAGGTACCGAAAGGGCGTTAGAGAAATCTAGCGTAACCAAGTCCCCGAACTCACAATCTCTGGTTCATATGAGTAAAATAATTCTTCCATTATTTTACTTAGGTGTCTAATCGACCTACCATAAACTGATTAGTGGCGACTCCTAATTAAGAATCAATTGCATGTTAAGAACGTGAACCTAAGTCGCGAATTGGTATGGGCTTGGGAGAGCCCGAGCTAAGTTTAGGTTTAGCAATCAATCAGCCAAACCCTAAGTGGTTCACCCGGAAATTTGGTCGCAACAAGGGGCAAGCTCGAGCCTTGCCACTCAAGGCCACGAGCTCCCCTGAGGCTCGCTACCAAGGGCCACAAGCTCACCGACCTAGAGGAAGCTCGTGTCATTTGCCGTCGTGTCATTTGGGTCGATTTTGTTTTCGTAAAAGAAAAAATCCAAAAAAAATTGAATTAGGATTAGGTTCATTTTAGAATATTCCTAGTCTAGGGATATCTTGCATGTTTAGAATTGCAATCTTATTTCGAATTTTTAAATAAAAAATCCAAAAAAATGCATTCATTTAGGATGTTAGTTTTCTTTAATTTAAATGGCATGTTTAATTATTTGGCAATTTTAAATGTCGAATTTTACAAAGAAAAATACAAAAAAAAAAAAAAAAAAAAAATCATCATGCATGTATTATGTAGAATTAGGGCATCCTTGGCACGTCATTGCATATTAGATTGATTGCATGTTTAAATTTTATTTAGATAGATCTTTTTAGATATATTACATTTTAGGTTAGAGATTACTTGGTTAAGATAAGATTCTAGTTTAAATTAGGATTTGGCTTAACCTAATTCCTAATACAAATTGAATAGAATCTTAATCTAGCTAGATAATCTTTGCATTTTTCTAATTTCGAATTTCATGGAAAATACAAAAAATTGCCTTAGAATTAATTAATTTCATTCTTTAGGATAGACTACATTTTATTTATGTTATATAGTTTAAGTCATATTACCATGCTATATTATTAGATGTTAAAATTAGTAGCATTGCATAGAGCATGATTCTCATTAAAAAAAGTGAAAAAGAAAAAATTGAGTGATTACTTGTTAATTAGAAATCATATCTAAGATTGCTTATATGAATTATGATTTAACAACGCAAATGCTTTCGTTGCTATAAGGTAAGTTCTGCATTTTATTTACTTGCTTTCTTGGGTGTTAAATTAGTGGTTTGTGCACCTGTGTGATCACCTCACATGTTAGGAAAGTAGATTAAAATAAATTCAAGTTGCTTGCCAAATATTTTTTAAAATAAAAGAGAAAGGTACCGAAAGGGCGTTAGAGAAATCTAGCGTAACCAAGTCCCCGAACTCACAATCTCTAGTTCGTAGGAGTAAAATTATTCTTCCATTATTTTACTTAGGTGTCTAATCGACCTACCATAAACTGATTAGTGGCGACTCCTAATTAAGAATCAATTGCATGTTAAAAACGTGAACCTAAGTCGCGAATTGGTATGGGCTTAGGAGAGGCCGAGCTAAGTTTAGGTTTAGCAATCAATCAGCCAAACCCTAAGTGGTTCACCCGGAAATTTAGTCGCAACAAGGGGCAAGCTCGAGCCTTGCCACTCAAAGCCACGAGCTCCCCTGAGGCTCGCTGCCAAAGGCCACAAGCTCACCGACCTAGAGCAAGCTCAAGCTTCCCCCCCCTCCCCCCTAGAGCAAGCTTAAGCTCACCTGTGTGATCACCTCACATGTTAGGAAAGTAGATTAAAATAAATTCAAGTTGCTTGCCAAATATTTTTTAAAATAAAAGAGAAAGGTACCGAAAGGGTGTTAGAGAAATCTAGCGTAACCAAGTCCCCGAACTCACAATCTCTAGTTCGTATGAGTAAAATTATTCTTCCATTATTTTACTTAGGTGTCTAATCGACCTACCATAAACTGATTAGTGGCGACTCCTAATTAAGAATCAATTGCATGTTAAGAACGTGAACCTAAGTCGCGAATTGATATGGGCTTAGGAGAGGCCGAGCTAAGTTTAGGTTTAGCAATCAATCAACCAAACCCTAAGTGGTTCACCCGGAAATTTAGTCGCAACAAGGGGCAAGCTCGAGCCTTGCCACTCAAAGCCACGAGCTCCCCTGAGGCTCGCTGCCAAAGGCCACAAGCTCACCGACCTAGAGCAAGCTCAAGCTTCCCCCTCCCCCTCAAGGCCATGAACTCACCCAATCTAGTGAGGCTCAAGGCTTGCCGCCAAAGGTTGTGAGCTTACCGACCTCAGGCAAGATCGAGCCTCACCACAAAAGGCTAGGAGCTTGCCTAATCTAGTGCAACTTGAGACTCGCCGACCTCGAGCAAGCTTGAGTGTCACCACCGAAGGCCATGAGCTCTCCCAATCTTGTGAGCCTAGAGCTCGCCAGCCTTCATCATGGCCGAAACGACCTATGAAGAAGCAAAAAGAAAGAGAAAAATTAAAATGAAAAAAATTCAATTTAAAAAAGAATTAAAATTCAATTTTTTAATTGAAAATATATTTTTATTAAAAAAAAAATTGTTTCGTTAATCAAGCACCCAAGTTTTAGCTTTGGTAGATAAGGAAAACGTTTTATGGTTCTTTTAAAGGGGAAATCATTTTCCTAAATTTAAACTTTGGTAGGAAAATATTTTCTATTGACTAATTTTTCTAAACAAACCAAACACCGAAAAATAAGAAAAATATTTTTCGTGAAATAAATGCAAATTAAATTGCACTTTAATGATAAATTTTAGCATTTTTGGTACACTTATCCGTAGGATTACAATCGAAGTTACAAACATTCTATTCACGAAACAAAATTCCCTTTTTGGCAGATCAAATCTCAGAATTTGACCTCACTCGTACGCATTGTTGATTAAGTTTCTAAGTGGATTATGTCCATACTTATAATAGTTTAATCAGCAACGGATGAAAATATAGTAAAAGCAAATCATTTTCATACACTCAGATTACGGCAACAATCTGTCTTCCGTGAAAGGACGGCGTTTGGACTAGCGGACACGGTCATACGGAATCTCTCGACTTTTCTGGTGCAAACTTAAGCGTTGCGGAGTGGAAAAATTTCTGCCTTGGACTGATGGACCGACCGGCGGATGAAAATATAGTAAAAGCAAATCACTGTCGTACACTCAGATGATTACGGCAACAATCTATCTTCCGTGAAAGGACAGCGTTTGGACTAGTGGACAGGGTTATTTGGAATCTCTCGACTTTTCTGGTGCAAACTTAAGAGTTGCGGAGTGGAAAAATCTTCTGCCTTGGACTGATGGACTGACCGGCGGTTGAAGCCGCCAAGTGCGAGCGATGCGTATTTTGGATGTAGGCTTGCAATCATTGACTGCTGACCGAAGGAAAGTGTTCGATTCCAACTTTTCCACTATGTTCCAACCTCAACCTTATTCTATTTTATCGACTTGCTGTCAGAATCAGAGAAGAGAATCTTTCTTGAGAAGCAAAACGTCTCCTAAATTTGGCATTTTCATCACCCTGCGGAGAGTTTCCGAAGAAAGGCTAATCCAACCTCGGAAAATCAGTCAGGCCCATGAATGCTTGAATTTGTGCAAGAATTGGGAGCGAGTTGGTGAATCTTTTATCGCTAGCTCCTTCAACTTATGGCCAACTTTCTAGACATGTTTGGGCATTGTGAATACGTTTTCGTGTGCGTTGACACATAGATTTTTGCCTAGAGATTGTTTTTACATTTTTTTCAAAAAAAATGGCACTTGTTTTCTGCAAATAATATATATATATATCATTTTATTAGAGATCTAGTTCTTGCAATTTAGATTACTTAGAAATTTAGTATAGTTTCTAAAATGGAATTAGTTTCTTGGAATTTATTTTTCCCAAACATAATAAGATAATAAATATATATATTTATACATGGTAAAAAGAAAAATAAAAGAGGCATGGTCTGCATTGAAAAGGAAGGAACGCGCATGATTGGCCAGAAGCAAAAGATGGGACACGAGGCGATGTGGTTTTGAGAGTGATTGTGGAGAGGAACAAAAAATCACTGCCTTGGTGGCCGCAATGGTTTGGGCTCTCTCCCCCTTATAAAGAAGAGGAGTTCACTTGGAGTCTTAAATATGACGTCAGGATGGTGGATTCTTCGCTAGCGTTACTCAGGGTTTACCCACCGGCTGTCAGCTGTACAGGTTCCTGGTATAATAAAAAAAACAAAAAAAAAAAAGATGAGGGTCGAGAGAGGGAGAAGCGTGGGCAAGCTCGCAGCCACAAATCAGGAACTCTAGTTGCAGCAGGTAGATATGGTCATAAATCGTCAATTTTTGCGGTTGAAGAGAAGACATAGGCACGTTTAGCAGAAGATCATAAAGGGCTATGTTCACTGTATTTCTCCGGTGAACTCGTTGTCATTGAGAAGTCGTTCCGTCAGATTGCGCTGGAGCTGCCCACCAAAGTTAGTGGCATTGCTGTTCACTCGCCCCCAGACGGTCGTGACATCCCTGCTCCGCCCCTTCTCGGCAACTCTTTCATCTCCAAGCGGAAGCCGGGCACCACCAGGCTGCATTATTTTTTTAGTTCCCTTTCACCTTGAGGTCTACCACCAAGGTAAGGTTCTCGGTTTGATCGACGAAAAGGAAACGTGAGTCTACCTTCCTTCGACGTTTTTCTGCGGTTGCTTTCAAGCGACGTTTAAATACCTTTGTCCTTATCGTGGCTAAAAGCTTTTGTGTGATCGTGCCCCTGTTTCCTCGCTAGGTGTTCATATTTGTCCGTTTGTACGCGGCAGATTAGTATTTGCCGACCTCGGTATCCATCTACAACCACGTGCCTCACTTTTCATACTGTTAAATATGTTGTTCAGTAATCATTGCCGGTGGTCGGTCAGCTTTGTTTGTATGTTGTTTCAGTCAGATGAGGGCATCTATTAACGCAAGAGTGCATCGTATTTTCCATTGTGCCGACTCTTCGTCAAATCAATGCTGTAATAGTTTTCATGAGACGTCTAAATTGTCTCTTGTTCTCTTTCTTAATTAGGTGTGTAAGACGGATTCTACGTGAGGTTGAAAGAGAGAGTTTCAATGGGTGTTCTCGATCTGTTCGTCGTGGCCTTGATGCCAGTTCTGAAAGTACTCTTGGTCACTGCTGTTGGCTCGCTTCTTGCGATGGAGCGTGTAAATCTGCTGGGGCGCGATGCAAACCAACACGTGAATAATGTGAGCTCTCCTGTGCGCTCGCTGCATCTTGAAGTGTTCTTCTCTCCTCAGCACCCTCATATCATTTACTTCATTTTTCAATGAGTATTTCGTTTAATAATTACCTCCTTTTGTCTTGACAATCTGCAAACAGCCACTGTCAAATTTATAACATCTCAGTTAAACGCTCATGTCAATAATCTTTCTTGAGCGACTTGAACTTCATCTTTTTCACCTCATTTGAGGTTGATGTTACTTCAAGACCACTCGTGTAAAGTTTCCTTTCAATCATCTTCACCTTCTGACAACTGTACGAGCCAATTTCCCTCAAGGGGATAATAGGAAATTGTTAGATACTTGTTTCTTTAAAATTTAGTAATCAGTATGCTTTGGTGTTAAGTTGAGCAATGGTGGGAAATAGGAGAGATGTTGGCTAGTCTGCAATTTCCAAATGGTCAACATCATTACATGTGAAAAAATAATACTGAGAGGGAGATCCTTCAAGTGCTTCATGGCCTTTCTATTGTGGAAGTATTGGTAGACAACGAATAGGTCAGTTTTATCTGTATTTGCATTCACAATTAAATTGGTACTGAGCACATCTTCCTCCCCCTTTCCTTTTACCCCCATTTCTAGGTTTGTTCTTCGCCTTCACGTCCATGTTTGCATCTAGAATAAAACCAAATGGAATGCATGTTATTCGAGGGTCCTTAACGACCTTAACATGTACTGATTCAATTATTCATGAGCAGTTGGTTTTCTACATATTCGCTCCATCATTGATAGCAAGCAAGTTGGCCGACACAATTACACTCAGCAGTCTGGTTACTTTGTGAGTTAAACCCATTTTGAAGCCTTTGAAAACGTCCTAGTACAAGAGCTGATGAAATCTTTGTTGTTTAATTGTTTTAGATGGTTCATGCCGGTGAACATTCTTCTCACATTCATTATTGGCTCAGCGCTCGCTTGGGTACTGATAAAGCTCACAAGAACTCCCCGGCATCTCCAAAGCCTTGTCATAGGTTGCTGTGCAGCAGGTATTTGTATATGGAACATTCTTTTCCTGATTGTATGGTTGTAGCAGGCTTAAAATACTACAATTTTTCAAATCCAGCAAGCATATTACTCGAAGTGATACGATCGTTCTGAATTTTGGTTCCCCTCTTTTATATTTACGATTTACCACTATAGTTCGTTGTTCGTTGTTCTTAGGAAACTTGGGAAACTTGCTCTTGATTATACTTCCTGCTGTCTGCACTGAGACAAATAGTCCATTTGGAGATTCATCCACCTGCTCTACTTATGGCGAGGCATATGCTTCCCTGTCTATGGCGGTATTCCTTTCTATCATATGTTTGTATTTTCCATTAAATTTCTCCAACTGCAGTTTAAAGTAGCCAATGTTTGACGATCAAATTGCCGTAAGTGGTGGGTAGTCCAAGTAATATTTGCTGTCTTATCTAACTTGTTGGTATCATACTTCCAATAAAAAGTATGTCAACATTTACAAAACTTGCATTTAATCCGTTTAGTTCTCTATACAGTCCCTTTCATCTTAGTTATTGAATCATCTCAATTTTCCTTATCAGATAGGCGCTGTGTACATATGGTGCTATGTGTACCCGCTCATGAGGATATCTGCAGAGAAGAGAGCTGAAGAAACAGACCCGAAGGACTCCACAGCAAGCCTAAATGCTGATGAAGTAATTTCAGGTGGACTTCCAGAGATCATCACAGAACCATTACTTGCTTCAGAGGATTCTCCAAGCCCTATGGACTGCGTTAGCCAAGATGAAATTTGTCAAACGAGGTTCGAGGGAAAAACAAAGGTTCTTGACTTTTAAGTTCTTCAATGACATCGATTTTAAAAGACAGAATTTTAGTTGGACTGGCCTATAAGTGGTTGATGTTCTCATCAAGAAAGTAGTGGTCTGAAGAAATTTCTCCCCCATATGTCAATTTGCGAATACACTGTATATTAAAAAAAAAAAAAATTCATTGTATCCTCCAATTAAAGAACTACTGAATTTTGTTTGAGGAATTGCTAGTATGGTTGTTAGTTAAACCTTACAGAAGGCTTTTCCAGTAATCCTGAAGGAAGTTTCATTGCTTTTCTCCAAAGACTATACAATAAGCTGATAATGGATCATGTTAGAAGATGGCACTCAGAGAGATGGTTTTTCCTTGTTATGCTTAACTTATTTCTAGGTCTTACAATTTTGACAACTACAATCATCTGAAATAGTTAAAGGTCAGGAGAGTACCGAAGCAACTAAAATACTATCACAACCTTCCAGCCTCATGCTTCCCTTTTGTTATGTCCTACTCATGTTCATTGTACAACTTTACTTCAAAGAACCTCCAGCATTAAATTCTGTTCCCATATGGTGCTAACCATTTGGTATGTATGTATTCTCGAATAAAAAGCAACCCCTCTGTTATACCCTTTGCACAATGATATTTCTCTATTGCTAGTGTATTATATTAATGTCCAATGAGTTTACACAACCTTGATGAATTTAACTTTCTTTCATTCTTTTGTTAGATATTATTCCTCACGAAGATCAGGCAGCATATAACAACTATTACAGAGCATATTGACATAAAGAAGTTGTTTGCACCTTCTACAATTGCAGTGGTATGCTCACACTGCCTGTCATATTCATCAAAGCAAGCCAAAAGGATACAAAATTGCGGCTCTCTTTTGTTGGCCAAGAAAAGTTAGTAGAGTTGGACGTTGCTATTTCAGGCTTACTTCTCACAGGTTTCAAATAGATGGTTTATGACATCAGGTTCCAAACTTTTAAAGGATGCGTTAGAATGTCATCAGGATGTATGAGATTGCATTCTGTTTCTCCTGCTTATTAAGATTCCAAGCCACCATGGATATGATCTGCATGATATTACTGAAAATCTGCTGAAATTAGGTTAGACTATATATGCTGGTAAAATAACTCGGACCTGATTGTTTATTGTCTGCAAAAGTACATGTTACAACTCAAAGCATGAGGAACTCAATATCATTTGAGTCATCCATAAGCCTCCCACCAGCCTCATTGGCCTCTTTCATTTTCCAACTGACTTGTGCTTTATACTCTACTCTAAGGACGTTTTGCAATCAAAGAAAAATCACAAAGCCAAAGAGATGATGGGTAGATGTAATCTAATCTCCCTTTATTGCCTCTCTAACCATATGACTGTAGGCACCAAAGACATGTCTCGAGAGACATTTAAGACACAGTTCTCAGTATAGTGTTTAAATGTTTTGAAGTTTAGTGAAATGGCGAGTAGCATGCCATCCATTCCTCTTGCAGCACTTCCGTGCCAGCAAGAAAGAAACGTTCACTCATGTGGCTTGTTCATACTTTTCTTCCCCAGATTATCGGTTTCATAATTGGAGTTGCATCTCCAATCCGGAAATTCATGATTGGTGATGATGCTCCTCTGCGAGTGATCTACAATGCGACAGATTTGCTAGGGTAAGATTTTCACAACAATAGTTTGTTCTGTTTCTCATCAATGTAACTTGGTTTTCAGTAATCAGAGCCTCTTGCATGAAATTCCACTTTTCTGTTTCTTGCCTATTTAGAAAAGAAACATCCTCTGATTACTTCTTTGTATGCTGCACAGGGAGGCTGCAATTCCATGTATCACTCTGATAATTGGAGCCAATCTTTTAAGAGGTAAAGTTTGAACGTGAGTTTGAATTATCTTAGGCTTGAACCATTTTGCCAGCACTTCCAGAATGTCTTATTCTGTTTGACAAATCAGGCTTGAAGAGATCAACAGTTAGTCCCGTAGTTATCATAGGGGTTATCACGATCAGGTATATTGCCTTGCCATTGATTGGCATCGGTGTCGTTAAAGCTGCTCACCACTTTGGCATGGTTGGATCAGACGCGCTATACCAGTTTACCCTCATGCTTCAATTTGCCCTTCCGCCAGCAATGAATGTCGGTAGGTCTTCTCTCTCTCTCTCTCTCTCTCTCTCTCTCTATTTGTGATTGGTGGAAGCAATTATCCATTTGCCAACATTCTCTTAGCATGCATGAGGACAGAGGCAGACCCACGAAACTTCTGCACTCTCTTGGAAACACGAACATTGTCATGTCAATCTCGCATTCTAGCAGAACGACCCGATTAGAACTGGAATGACCCATTGCAGCATTGATCCTAGCACTGATTTCGCCTTGGGACACTGTTGCAGGTACAATCACGCAGCTGCTGGAAGCCGGCGAGAATGAATGTTCAATCATTATGTTATGGACATACGCTGTAGCATCGTTGAGCCTCACCCTGTGGTCTGCATTCTTCATGTGGATTGTCGCATAAGTACATTCCATTTGGCTTTTCTTTTCCTTTTTTTTTTCTTTTCAAATCCAATGCGAAACCCGTGTTGTGGCCTTTCCCGGGGAAGGGCATTATAACTTAGTAGATCCTTAGAACTGGATGAACTTTATCTGTCATTCTTTTGGTGGAAGTAACTGTATCTCACGGAGAAGAGAAAAGGATGGAAAGATATCCGCAGGCGGTTCGAAATGTTCTGTTTATTTCCTACAGGTGTGATCTTCTAAAGCATAGGATCCTAACTGCACGGAATCTGCATTCAATATATGCATCTGGTTTCTTCTTCAGTCATTGGTAGAACTTTTTTTTTTTTTTTTGTCAATCCTACTCTATTCCTACTCTACACTCACTCGCAGACTTCGCGCCCTCTTCGGGCGTGGGAGTCGCAACCCACTCGAAACTTACGCATCCCTACCCCCATCCCCCGAGAAGGTGGGGAATGAACCTCATCTCCCCTTCCATGTTGGAAGGGTGGCCACTGGGGCGAACCCCCAGTGGTTCATTGGTAGAACTTTGTACAGTTAATGAAGTTACCAACTTTTATTTGAAATTACCAATTTTAATTCAATCGATGTACTAATATTCATCTAATTAATCTTAACTTTCTACTTTGCCGATTTTTTTTATCTTGATTGGTTTTGAGAAATACTGACTTTTCTTTATATTTTCAAGATTATTCGATACTTAAATAATCTATCGACATTTATTCTTATGACTTATCAACGCATTTGAAGTTAATAGTTTTTTTTTTTTTTTTTTTTGTAATTGTCACCCTTTGTTTGACTAATGTAGAAACCATCGTCGCATTAGGTTGCTCATCGGCATTTTATTTTATTACATTTGGAAAGTACGACGCTTTTTTTTTAATACTTCAAAGACTACCCATTACTATAATGATCTAATAACATTTATTCTTTATGGCATATCAACGCCTTTGACGTTACTAGCTTTTGTTCAAATGTATCAATTTTAATTTGGCCGAGATACCAGCGTTGGTCATATTATGATACTGGCTTTAGTCTCCAACTAACTTTTTATGTTGCTTGATATTGAGAAATACCAATGTATGTCTATACTTCTAACATTACCAACCACGTTAATGATCTAACAAACATTTATTTTTTGCTGGATACCTGCGTATTAAACTTACAAACTTTTGCTCAAAATTAACAATCTTCATTTAATTGATGTGTCGACATTCTTTTAATTGAGATACCAAACTAACTTGTCTAGCACCTGTATAAAATTATTCACATAAACAACTTATTAATCAAGAAAAAACGGATCTTTATATGACTGTAAAACAGCCAGATCAATAAACATAACGGCCATTGCTTCACTCAAAGAAAAATAGATTACTTTGATAATCAAACATCTATTGGAATGTTAGATTTTTTTCTCTATGATTCAGTTTAGTATAATAGCTTTCAATGGGATTAAGCAACTGATAGGTATAACTTACTATTTTATAAGCTAGAGAGGGACTTAGCAAACCCTAATTAATAGCGTGTCAACTGAGCCATTTATATTATAGATTTTAGTTAAACACAATTGCATAAACTTTGCTGTTCAACTAGACTTGTTATTAATAGATGCCAATACCCAATTTAATAAAATCATTGTAGGGTTCAACAAATATTGAAATATCTATTAACCCGATTATTTAAAATAGAAAATTAATTAGTTAATATAAGCTCATATTATATAAAATTTCCAATAGCGTCCACATTTTTGTTTGGTTTGGTTTTGAAAATCACAAATATTTGTTTATACTTCCAACGTTACCAAGATCAAAGGACTTATTTTGATAACATTTCGATAGGCGGTGCACTTATTTTGTTTATACTTCCAACCTTTTTATATGGTTTGGTTTCGGACTTCATGCATGTTTAAGGTTGTCATGCGGTCGACACGAACATTACGATTTATGCGTGTCTTAGACCATTGTGTGTCTCGAAGTGAGATCGAAGATCTACACACATATCTAGGCCATTATTATGTGAAAATGAAATCCCAGATCTATGTGTATTCTTTAGAAATCTTGAGTTCTTCATAAAAATCGATTTTTTTTGTCATTACACTAGAATCCACGTTGTCGTTGCTTATATATACATTGTGCAACTTAGAGAGTGATGTAAGGTAAAGAGATACGTAGTGTTCATTGCAAAATCGAAAAAATTACCAATCAATCATAAACACGTTATACGGATATCAATTTAGTCTTGAATTTTTACATAAAATTCCAATGTAATCCATCCAATTAAATTTCATTGGAAATTGTTAACTTAGCAATCCAATCATTACTGGCCGTCTTACATAACACACCACCACATCAATGGTCAGTTGGGGGTAAATGTGACGTAAGCGTACCAATTCGGGAGCTTTTATAACACAAAAATTATTTTAGTAAATGTGGCATGAGTGTACCAATGGTAGAATTTTGGTGGTATAACCTAGGTAACTCCGACACGCAACACGGACATGGACACGCGACACGACACGTCATTTATTAAAAATAGAGAATTCCGACACGTTCCGACGTGTTATATATTAAATAAATATTTTTATTTTTAATTAATTTAATTCAAATTCATAAATAAATAACTTACAATAAATTTACATTAATAATATTAACATCTAGTGCTTTTATTTTTCAAAATAACTTTTTAACCTATTGATTTATTTATTTTTTAGCATTACCATGTTTTAATAAAATTATTCAAAGTTGGTTACCAAAAAATAAAATAAAATTATTTAACGTTTACTATTTTTTTAGGGCTAAATGGGTCCCACCCATTTATTTCAGCCTTCATTTTCTTCCCCCACCCCACCCACCGCCTGCGCCTCTGTCACTTCCCAAATCACGCTGCACGAGGTAACGCTACACGAGGCTTTCTTTCTTCCCAAAGCCAGAAGCCGTCGACGCGTCTCTCTCCTTGGTAACACTTCCCAAAGCCAGAAGTCGTCGACGCATCTCTCTCCTTGCTCTTCTTCCTAAAACAAAAACCCTAGCAATCACCTTCTTTCTCCTCTCCCTTGCTCGGTCTCCACCTCTCTCGCCGCTGCCTCGCCTCCGTTCCCCACTTTGCCGTTGTAGCCTCGCGTCCAGCCCTCCATCGCGGTGTTGCGGTTTTCCATCTAGGTGTTGCAGTCGGCGGTCGCAGCCCTCCCTCGCCGTCGCTCGCGGCGTCGCCTCGGCTCCCTCACCCTTGCCTCCGCCCTCCATCACTTTCTTCTCTTCCCACCTACATATCCGCCCACAAACCTCTGGACACGCTCCGACGTGTGTGTCGGAAAGAGTTGACCACGTGTCAGAAACTTCAACACGTGTTGACCGCGTATCCGACCGTGTCCGAACATGTTCGAGCATGTCGGACACGACACGGAGACGGACACGACACGGAAACCCTCCAAACGTGTTTGTGCTTCCTTGGGTATAATCCTTACTACTAACCTTCCTTTATACCTCTTATTACCATCAAATTCTTCTTTAATCCAAAATATCCATTTGTTTTACAATACCTTCTTTCCATCCGGTTATTGAGTTAACACTCAAGTTTTGTTCTTTTTGGTGAATCCAACTCATTTGCATTGCCAACTTCCGCATAACAAAAACTTCAACCTACATTGCTTTAGATAAATATTCTAGCTCCGTGGCATTAGTTAAAAGCAAATAAAACAATGCTAGAAACTACCTCTAGTTTTTTACTAAATTTTCTCACAGTGAGTTTCGGTGTAGGCTCCGCTGCTCGTCCAGGACATTGTGAGGCTGATGCTTGCTAGAGACCAACAAGGGCATTGCGGCCCTCATCTATGGCTGATGACCTTTGTTGAGACTTGACAACCGGCTAAGAAAAATAGGGATAAAATAAAAATCATAAAAAAAAAAAAATTATAAATATTATTCACGTTAGCTCTAATCACCGACTAAATTATAATGTCAATAATTTCCTGCCAAAATTAATTAGAAAAAATATATTGATAAATTGTTAAAAAAATTTAGGATTAAAATGATCAAATTAAAAAATTTATAACTAACTGATATCCATAAATATGGAATTAGAATTTTTTTTTTCTATAAATGTACTGCGGTGTAACAATGAAAAGAAATGCAGTAATTTTCAAAAAAAAAAAAGAAGTTGAATGTTACATACGCATAGGTTGTACTAAAAGCCAAAAAACCTATTCGAGATGAGACCACCGATTCATCTTGTCTGTATAGCTAGCGGGGACCGCGATAAGCGATAACTCTAAATGCTTTTGCTCCAATAATAGCCCCAGACAGCACCAACTCAGGAAAGAGCACCAAAACGACACCGGCACGTCAAGCCCACCTCCCCCTCGCCCCCCACCCCAACGTGTCGTCTTTGTCTCCCATCTCTTTTTTAAAAAGGGATAACGACACAAATGATCTTCAAATTTACGTCCAATATATAATATAATCTCTAAAGTTTCAATATGTTCAATATAATTCCCTTACTTTCATTCAATATATGTGATATAATCCATAAACTTTCAATTTATTTAATACAATTCTTAAAGTTTTGTTACATATTCAACTTGATATTTGAACATATAAAGATGTTTAATGCGATCTCTAAATTTAAATTAATAAAATGACAACATTAGATATCTTTTTATAGTTTAATTATTAAATTTAATATGTACCGAAAGTCCATAAATTATATTAAGTACTTTGAAAGTTCATGAATCATATTAAATAAATTAAAAATTTAATAGTTACATTGCATATTAGATCAAAATTGAGAGACTACTTGTATCATTTTTCCATATTAAAGGCTCGGCTACGAGACGAGAAGTTTGTTCAATTTCCGCTTTAATACGCGGCTATCCACCCGCCCGCCATGCACGCCACGTCCCCACTTCCGCCGGAGACACTGGTCGTCGCGCATGCGCTTCCTTCCCTGCAGCCCCCCACGCGCCGCATCCTCATCCTCTTCTTATCAGTCTCTCTCTCCCTCCGCCAACCTACATATGCCCGTGCACCCGCCATCCTCCATCGTAGACGAAACAGCATAAGCAAGATGGGGCTCAAAGCGAGCCTCGCGGTTCTCTCTCTCCTCCTGGCCCTGGCCCTGGCCTCGGCCAAGCAGGATCCGGAGCTGAAGCAGTGCCGGCACCAGTGCAAGGTCCAGCAGCAGTTCTCCGAGGAGCAGCAGCGGCAGTGCGAGCAGCGCTGCGAGGACTACTACCGCCAGAAGCAAGAGCGCAAGCGGGAGGAAGGCCGAGAGGGAGAGAGAGGCGACGGCCGATGGGCGGCCGAGGACGACCGGAAGCAGCTGAAGGAGTGCCAGAAGCAGTGCGAGAGGCAACAGCAGAAGGGACGGAGCAGGGAGGGGTGCCAGCAGCGCTGCGTCGAGGCGTACGGGCGGAAGGGAGAGGACCAGCCGCGGAAGAGGAGAGGAAAGGAGGATCAGGAGAAGGAGAGAGGGAGGGAGTGGGTTAGTGGCAGGTACGACGAGGAGGAGGAGGAGGAAGGACGAGAGAGTGAAGGACGAGAAGAGAGCGATAACCCTTACGTCTTCGACCGAGAGCACTTTGAAACCGTAGTCGAGACCGACCACGGAAGGGTCAGCGTGCTCCCCAAGTTCACCAAGAGGTCGAAGCTCCTCCGCGGCATCGAGAACTTCCGGCTTGCGCTGCTCGAGGCCGAGCCCAACACCTTCGAGGTCCCAAGCCACTGGGACACCGACGCCGTTCTCTTCATCGTCGAGGGTACGTAAGTTCAGTTAGCTAGTTAGGGAAGTGAAGGCCATGCGAATTCGACTCGAATCGACCTAAGTTTTTGTGATCGTGTGTGCCTGTGCGTGTAGGAAGAGGTACGATCACGCTGGTGCGACAGAACAAGAGGCACAGCATCAACATAGAGGAAGGCGACATAGTGAGGGTTGAAGCCGGGACTCCTGTCTACATGATCAACCGGGACCAAAATCAGAAGCTCATCATCGCCGAGCTCCTCCGGCCAGTCAACCTTCCCGGCCAATTTGAGGTGATCGGCTCATTTGTTACATCAAATTGTTTCGAGGTTTTCCTCAAATGAATGTGGAATTTTGAAGGCGTTGATTTCTTTTGGGTTTTGGTCAATTCCTACTTGCAGGCGTTCTATGGAACTGGTGGTCAGAACCCTGAATCATTCTACACAGCCTTCAGTTGGGAGGTTCTTGAAGCTGCCTTGAAGGTAATGAATTAGGTTCATGCATGATGTTTTTCGCTGGAGTCATCAGCCGGTGAGCTTGAAGAAATTAGCATCCTTATCTTATATCTCGTACATTAATCGTGCATGCGAAGACCGACCGGAACAAGTTGGAGAGGTTGTTCGGGCAACAGCAGCAAGGAGCCATAGTGAAAGCCTCGAGGGAGCAGATCGAGGCCTTGAGCGGGCACGAGGAAGGCGGCCGGTGGCCCTTCGGTGGGGGCGAGTCGCGTGGCTCAAAGGGATCGCGCTCCTTCAACCTGTTCAACAAGCATCCTTCCCATGCAAACCAGCACGGCCAGTTGTACATCGCCGATAGAGACGATTTCAAAGAGCTGGAAGACATGGACGTCATGATCTCCTTCGCCAACATTACCCAGGCACGAATTGCATTTGTGAATAGGTTTTCAAGAGATAACTTAATGTTTTTCGTTATGTCTTGCATTTCTTCATCTGATAATTGCATGTTAGGTATTAACATGCTCAATTCAGCCATACATTAGTATTGTATATTAAGTAATTTCGTATCTAACTATGGAATCCTCAAAATGATGGGCAGGGGTCCATGATCGGTCCATACTACAACTCCAAGGCCACCAAGATATCCTTCGTGACCGAAGGCGAGGGCTACTTAGAAATGGCATGCCCCCACCTCTCGTCCTCGCGGTCCAAGCACTCCCGCCACCAGCAGCAAAAGGGTGGCGGCGGCAGCGGTCGGACCTACCAGAAGGTGCGGGCCCAGCTGAGGCGGGGCACCGCCTTTATCGTCCCGGCTGGTCATCCTGTGGCGGCAATCGCATCCAAGAACAGCGACCTCCAGATCGCGTGCTTCGAGGTGAATGCCGAGAACAACGTCAGGTACCCTCTCGCGGGGAAGAGGAACATAATCGACCTGATGGAGAGGGAGGCGAAGGAGCTGGCTTTCAACTTCCCGTCGAGGGACGTGGATCGGATCTTCAAGAGCCAGGACGACGAGTTCTTCTTCGCCGGGCCGGAGGAGTGGCAAGAGCAGGAGAAAGGCTACGCCGACGAGTGATGCGGCGAGTTATCGGGTTTTGGCTATGTGAATATAGAATGTGTATATTATAAGAGGAGTTACTAAGGAGAGAAGGGAAGATGTAAATACCACGAGAAGCTAAACATAAATAAGACGGAATGCGATCACGCTGATCTTTAGCCGAAAGCTTTTTTGATCGCCCATTTCCTTTTTTCTTTTTCGGAGTCCTAAAAATTACAAAATCATATCTTAAGAAAACTGCTCGACCCCCCCCTCTCTCTTTTCATAAAAAAAAAAAAAAGACCCCTCTTTTCGAAAAAGCATTTTCAATCGAAATCAAATAAAGTATCTTTTTGAGTTTTTTTATTCAGATATTTTCAAATTTTCTCTTTGATCGGGGAATAATTTCAACTATTTGAAAGGTTCTGATTTGAAACTTTTGAATCTGCTTAAATCTTTTTTTTGGTGGAAGAGTATTGATCAAAACTTGTGGATGAAATACCCACTAAAAATTTACCTTAAATCTTTTCTCTAACGGGTCAAGTTAGTTTCCAGTTTTCCATCTTCAACACTTGTGACTCACATTGCACCATTCCTTTTGTGAAATAACACCATCGCAGTGAATTTATTTGCCTTTAAAAGAAAAAAATTTCATTTTTTCCAAAAAAGATACTTCTGTAGCTTGTAACAAAAAATTTCTGAATTTAAATTATTTTTAAAATGAAAATATTTTTAGATACTTTTTATTTTCGTAATATTTTTCAACGATACAAATAATTATTTTAAGAAAAACATTTGCCACGTCAATCGTTCATCAGGCCTTGAACATTTCTTGGGCCTAATCACAGTGAGCCCATCACTGAGGCCTCGAACCCGACCCGAATCCACGTCACCTCTTCGAAGCCCAAAAGTAGGAATCCATTTGGGCGGGAAAATTTCCCCATTTCCCGCACCTCAGAACCCCACTCCCACCCTCTCTCTCTCTCTCTCTCTCGTCTGTCGTACGCTCTTCGAAGACGAAGCTGATGAAGTGAAACCACCCTCCGCCGTCCGCCGTCGTTTCGCCCCTCGAGGTCCCGAAGGATGCCTCCGAGAAAGAGGGCCAATCCCTCCTCCTCCTCCTCTTCCGCCGCGGCGGCGGCGGCGGCGGCGAAGAAGCAGAACCAGAATCAGAACCAGGCCCAGGCCTCCCAGCCTCCCAAGTACGGGATCCAGCACTTCTTCGAGCGCCACTCCCAGAACAACGCCGCCGCCGTCCCCGTCTCTCAGGACCCTCCGGACCGTAAAGCCGCGGCCAGCCGACCGCGCCCTGCCCCTGCCGCCTCGAAGGCCGGCCTTGATTTGGGGGAAATCGATCGTCGGAAGTCGTTGGGCAATAAGGGGCGGGCCCGCAAAAGTTTGAGGGATCCGGACACTAATGCTGCTGACTCGAATGTTCTAGGGGACGGGGACGCGCCGAGTTCGAGGGTTCCGAGCTCGGGCGTTGCTGCGGCGGCTTCGGGGATTGAGGAGGCGAATGAGAATCGCGTGGTCGGAGCGTCCGAGAGGCCGGAAAATGGGGCTGTTTCGAATTGCGCGTCACAGAGCACGCCAGCGGATAACTTGTTGAGGGCGGGAGATCATGGGGAGGATGCCGGTAGTCCCCTCGTAGTTTCGCCGGAGATGATGAAATCCATGTCTGTTAAACGCTTCAAGTTTTCTCCGGGAATGGTAAGAGCTACTTGTCATGCCTGAAGGTGTCGGCGTATTGGGAGTTTCGTGTTACTTTGAGGAGGAATGAGCTTTGGAAGGTCCATTGTTATTCAAACTTGGGTTCTTCTTCTTTTTGAGCCATCCGGGCGAGGCATGCTAGGATTGTTATTACAGGAGTCACTGAGTAAAATTCAAAGAAGAGATTCAAAATTTTAACTTGGACATGCATGAAATGTTTTCTTTATCTTCTGTTTTACGGCTATGGCCCATTGCAAGGAGTTCTTTTGTTAATCTCATTGCTTGGGCAACTGGCTACTGACCATGTTTGTCGGGGGGAACCTTGAATGACAGTTGATAAAGCAGAGCCAGGATGATGGTGGTGATGAAGTAACTTGGAAGATATCGCCTGTAAATGAGCGATTGCAAACAGTTTCCAAGCACATGCCTGAGACAATAAAAATTCTAGCAGAATCGTCAAGGCTAAACTCTACATACATTCGGCAATGCTCACAAATCAAGGTACACTTCCTGCACAGTTTTTTCTTGCTTTTCAACATTGTTTTGACTCTTAAACCCAATCGAACAAGAATTTGCAGAGTGCGCGAGAAGCAGCTGGCAGTGGTGGAATGTGCCTTTCTTCACCCTTCAAGAAGGCTTCTGGAAGATCTTGCTGTGCAAATTCATTGGGTGTGAAAGGAGTCAACCCAGATAAGAATGCGGATCATGAAGGAAAATCTGGCGAAGTCATTACTACCCAAGTAGCCAGTCAACAAAGTCCTTTTCAAACTCCTCCTTCCTTATCTTATTGCCAGGATAAGGTAATTAGTTTGATCTATGCGGGATACTGGTTAGTTCTTTCTGTTCTCATGGTACAAACAGAACAGGGGCCTATAAGAGGAAAGCAAATTTACTTCTGAGACGGGTGCTTGAGCTATAATATTATTTTTCAGGTGTTAGCTTTTTTAATACTTCTAGGAGATACTATGGCTTTGTTTGGGTATTAGGGAAAATGGGAGGATTGGAAATTTGGGTGGAGAATTTTGAAAATTTTAATCCTTTTTCTGAGTAAGAAGAGAAAGGAAAATTTAAACTTGGCTGTATTTTCCTTTCTCTTTCTTCATCTCCCTCTCTCCCAAAGATAAGAATAAAACGTTGAAAACCAATTTCCATTCGTTCAGTTTTATTCTTTGGATTAGTTCTCACTTGTATAAGAGTGTGAGAATTCTTCTTTTGACATTTTCTCCTATGCTTTCTTGTGCAGCCAGCTAACGGCACTGCCTGCAATGGAGTATTGAATGAGCTTGGACTGAGGCAGCACAAAAAGGTTTTCAGTGCATGGGCCCATCTATTTTTGTGTTTATTCCTATTGCTGATCATTTTTCATTTCTATTTACCAATATATCACTGTGCTGTTTTCAAGTGATATTTCAATTCTAGGCTTTTAATATGTTTAGTCCTTACTCCTTAGGACATTTTGCTGGTTGTATCACCAGCCTTATCTCGTTTGTTCCTTATCCTGTTAGGCACTGCTTGAGCTTTTAGATCAAGTTGAAGATGCCATCTCCATTGATGAACCACTTCCTAATGTGCTCAAAGGATGCTCATCAAAAGTTCGGAATGGAAAGTCTTGTGAATTACCCGTAAAAGTTTGTAGTGATGCGAGAGTTGTAGTGCCACAGAAGGCCAATATGGCATCTTTAGATGATATTTTCCTAGTATTGGAGGTGCGTTGTCCTTCCATTTTGATGAGTTTGATCATACAAAGGAAATGCTTCAAAAGTCCTTGTGGACTGGTGAATGAAATTCTTTTTCTTTATTAATTTTTTTTGAGCCAGGTGGCAGAAAATAGTGGGTCTGCTGATTCGGGTCATGGTCCATCTCCTCACAAGGTCATGAAAATTTTCTTTCTGGCCATCTGGGTTTTATGGAGGTGATAAATGGCTGTCGTAAGATGTTAATTCAATCAGTTTGTTTATTTCAGGTTCTCCGTTTGTTGAATGAGCAAAATGGAGAGGAAAGGACAATTCATTTATGGGATGAGTGGTGAGTTTTTTTAGGTTAATATTCTTGCGCTTCTTTTTTAGCTGCTTTGCCATGACCATGATCTCTAGTGCTCATGACATTTTCTTTATCGCTTAAACCATGCTAAATGTGTTTATTGGGTTTAGGTGACCTCACTACTAGACAGAGTATTGCTGCTGTATAGTATTTTGGTATATGTATTGCACTTTATTTCTCTGTAAAAGCTTGATGCGACATGTTATTATGAGGCCCCTTCTCTCGAAAAACTTGATGTGACATCTTTTTATAAGGCTTCCTTTGAATTTCGCCCGTTGGAACAAATCTGGTGAGTCTAATCATGTAGAGAGGTTTCCTTATTTTCTTGGACTGCATGTTGAGACAAAGCTTGGACAATGTTATGGTTATTGACTGCTGTTTGTGTAGAAGCAGGAGGGAATCTATCAATCACACTCTTAAAATGCGAGTTTGCTTCAGAAATTTGGTCCTACTTCCCATTGGAAAATGGTTCCTTTGGGTTATTCCACCGTTCAATTTTTTTATTCTGTTTTTTACCATAAAGTATCGAAGATCTCTGCCTGTACGCATTATGATGGATAATGTGCCTCGAGAATAAACAGAATTTTTGAAGATTAAGAGATGGCATAGTGGTTTTAAAGGCTCTTTATACTCTATTACATTGCTGAATGTCAGATGCCACATGCTTATTTCTTGTAGTTTTCCTGTTTTCTCATGAATAACTCTTTGGGGTGCTGTCTTTTGTGTACTTCTTTACACATTGACTTCACCCATTTCTCTTTCTTCACTAATGATTTTTTTTTCCTTGTTAATAAGAGAAAAAACTATTAATATTTATTAGTACAATCATCAAATAAATCCAGCAAAAGTAAGTGGGTTGGCACTTAATTATCTGATATATATATATATTGTTTTCTCTAGTCTCTGTCCTTTTAGACTATCTTTCAATTTCTTCACATAAGCACCTCCTAGTGGTTTGTCTCGATCTTTCAGTTTTTGGTTAGTACATTGTCTCTGTTTGAAAACAAAGAGTTGTCCTGCTTGTTGCCTTGCACGCTGATCAAAGTCATCCTTATTTGTTTTCCAAACAATCTAGAACCTTCCATTAATTTTCTAAATCTGCTGTCCATCTACCTTTGTTATCTCAATCATGTTGTTTGCAGACTTCTTCTTGTTAGACCACATTCTCTAATTGCTGCCTAGCTAGCACCATGTTGGACTTGATCTGTTCCTGAACTTACAATGTTGTTCTTGGTCAGGTTTTACAGTGTCATTTCACCTGGAGACACAGTAAATGTAATTGGGCAGTTTGATGTCCAAGGGAAGTGTGATGTGAGTAGGGACAGTAATTTTGTGATTGTTCACCCAGATCTCCTAGTGTCTGGAACTCGGGTAATAATTGGTTTCTTATGTATGGTCTGAACTATTTTGCATTAGCACATGGAACTAACTATTCTTGTTGTCCTGATGCTCACTTCTCTCGCCCCATTTTTTGAGCTTTCTATTATGTCGATATTATATGAATTATCTGGCCACATCATAGGTTGCCACAAGTTTTACCTGCCCAAGGCGAACCGTCCTGGATGAGAGGTTAAAATCCTCTGAGTACTCAACTGCAGCATTAATCGGAACCTTGCTGCATCAAATTTTTCAGGTTTTATTCTGAAAACTTATCTCACTACCTTCTAGCATTGTCAAATATTATATATATAAAATTCCTCAGGACATTCCTTTGTAAATCCATTTTCCACTACGACCATTTACAGGCTGGACTAGTGAAGGATGAACCCACGAAGGAATTTTTAGATGAGTATGCTGGTGTAGTGCTCCGGAAAAATGTTGAGAGCTTGTATGCTTGTGGAGGTATAACCCTGTAAAATTGTTGCTTTGTTGTGCTATGAGTATATGACTGAAAAGATATTAGAGGCTTTTTCTTTGATTAGGTTTGAGAAAGACTGTTTACCAACTAAGTAGGCCTTTCTTTTTGTGAATGTGTATGAATTTTTCGGTATATGACTGAAGATTATCACCAGTCACATCTTGACAGGTCTTGTGAAAGTTCTTATGTCCTTTTTGGAATTGCAGTTAGTGAGAAAGATATCCTTAATACTTTGATCGAGGCAAACCCAAGATTGTTGAACTGGATTTCCCTTTTTAAAAATTCACAGGTATGATGAAAATTATCCTTTGCATCATCTCCCCCCCCCCTCTTTCCCTTCTTTCCTTCTAATTATTCTATTATTCAGATATTGGAGGAAATACTCAAACTACTATATCTTTACTCAAAATGGCTTAGTGAAAGATTACATAGGAGGCCTATATGTAGAGCAAAGTGTCACATAAAATCACTTGTTTCTAATGCTATTAGACGTACTTCAACAGATTCTAAAATTCTCTTCTTGATACTAGGTTTAGATCATCTTTTATAGATACTGGTGAAAGATACTTGTGTGCCTGTTGAACAAGATAGGTTTTGGTACAATTCAATTTATTCATAGTTGGAAAAAAATTTCCCTAAACGTTTAAGCTGTCAAGAAACTTGACTTGCCCACAGTGTAAATTTAACATACTTCTTAACACTCTCCCTTGTGTGCTGGTCAATGTTGATGAGATAACTAGGGGATCTCCAGGAGCAATGATATAGATCTAATTTCCATACTTTTCTTGTAGGCCAAATCCCAACCTCTGTATGAGGGAAAGTGTGGCAGAGCTTACATTTTAAACCATGCCTTCATCTAAAAGCTAAATAATTTAGATTATCAAATTCCACAAATGTGATGACTCTAATAGACCAAGCTGCTTACTGATCAATCAACTTTGGAAATTTTCTGAAGTTTTTTTTATTTGCATGATGACAAAGACATGCATCATAGGTATATGAGGATCTGACACTAGAAATATCTTGCTAAGCTCATGGACCAAGGGCTGATATAAACTTTTGGTGGGCGATCTAAACATGAGACTTTTTGATAATTGGGGGCATGGGGAATTGAACCCGTGTGCTGGAAACGTTTGTTCCTTGATCAGCAAGCCAACAGATTAAAACTTATGGATCTCATAAATTGCTGCCAGTTTCAGAAAGCTCCCACAGTTGATTTTGGATCTGAAGATGGTCTTAAGAAGGTCAATATATCTGAGGTTAGATGTCCACCCATTTCTTTTTTCTGATATATCTTTGCTGGTTGATCTGCTCCTCTGTATAGGCATTTTACAAATTTATTTTTCAGGGTCCATGTGAATAGTCTAGTTTTATTGTGAAGTCCTATTGACATCAGATGCAACTTGTATCTATTGGAAATGAATCCATGAGATAATTAAACCTTTAATTTAACTAGAAGTAACTGTAGTTTGTGATTGTTCACACATATTTTATTTCTCTGAGAAGGCCCCAGGGCCTCTTTTCTGTAGAAAAAAGTATCGTAACCACAATCATAGTATGTTTATATTGCATATTTCTTTTTCATGTAAATTCATGTGCATACTTGTTAGAAATTTCGCATTTTTCATATCCTAGTTTTTTATGTAAGTGCATGGTAAAAGAGCTCCACAGCCCTTTTATGTAGGTGATTGATATAGAGGAGATGTCCTGGGCACCCAAGTATGGATTAAAAGGAATGATCGATGCTTCTGTCAGAGTAAAAGTTGAATCAAATACTTCTGGAGTTGTGCAAAAGATTGTGCCTTTAGAGTTCAAATCTGGCAAACGTCCTAATGGCCAGGCATGTCTATATGTCTCATTGTTGTTCTTATGGATGTGCCAATGCAGGATTCTTTTAGAAATCATTTATGCTATTACATCAGCATCCCATTCTTTTAATTCATAGTTTGTCATTTTTGCAGTCATCGATGGAACATTGTGCACAAGTGATATTGTACACACTCCTTATGTCCGAGAGGTTTGCCAAAATTAGCCATTTCTCTGATATTCATGCCCTATTTTGGAGCAAAGTTTTTTATTGTTTTTGTTACTTTCTTTTGTCTATCTATAGATACTTGAAGCCAATTGATTCTGGTCTTTTGTATTACCTCCAGTCAGATCACACTCATGTAAGGTTAAACTTTATCTTGGTGGTTGTGTTGTTGGTTAAATTTATCTTTGTGGTTGTGTTGTTTTTAGTCTCCGGCATGCCAAGTTTGCATTGATGACATGTGTAGGGAATTGCTGTTCGGAGATCTGACTTGGTGGGCCTGATCATGCGTCGAAATGAACTTGCTACTTCTATTCTTAAGGCGTTAACAACTCAGCAACTACCCCCGATGTTACAGGTCAGCATATTTGCCATCTTTGACGGTCTCTTGGTGTAAAAGTACATTTTCTTAAGTTTTGTTTGTAACTGTTTCCTCAGAGTCCTAGTATTTGCAAAGGTTGTCGGCATCTTGATGTCTGCACCCTCTATCACAAGGTAAAAACTTTATCCTTAAAGACTCCAATTGTTTAGTTTTTTTTTTTGTCCAATCCATTAAGTTTTGGATAATATGCTAGGATTATGTGTCCTAATCCAATAGCATTAAGCAAGATCAGATTTTATACTCCCCTTATGAGCCAAGTTAACTTTTTTATCTTCTGAAGTCAGTTGACTTGTTATTTGTCTAAGTGTGGTTACTCATACACAGGTTTGTTTTATGTATAATGACAAATGCAATAATTTCAATTTGTCTCGAGGTGTATGACTAGTGGAGACTATAATAAATTGACAGATGGTGAAATTGTTTAGTTTATGTCAGAAATATGGATTTTAAATTTGGCCACGCCGAAGCTGCCATCCAGTCATTTTTAAATGTGTCCTGGTTAAGACAAGCTGATGATACTTGTCTCTTCATTCGCTGGTTTACAATACAAATGAGTGACAATCCATGCTATATGCCTACAATTCTAGGCTTAAATCCATTATTAGCATCCTAGTTTCTTTTGGAATTTCTGTTAACACGGATATTTTCCATATGGCCTGAACTTCTTGCTGCAACATTTAATGCCTCATCCAATGGCCAAGGGCTCTAGTCACCTCTGTTGTTACCACCCTTGGTTACTGAAATGATGTGCAACTCTACAGGCACATGGGGGAAGCACAGAAAACAGCGGAATGGGTGACCTTTTCAATGCATATACTAACCACTTAACAACTGCACATTCCGATTTCTTGAGACATTGGGATTGGTTGATTGACTTAGAAGCTGGAGAAGCAGAGGTGCAATTGATGATACCAAATTGCAGTTGATAATTCATAGACAGAGAAATGAACAGATAACTGACTAATGTGTTTTGATTTTTCAGCACAGGAAGAAAGATATATGGAGGTCACGAAATTCAAGGCGTGATGAGTCTGCTTGTTCCCTTTCTTCTCTTGTTCTCGACACATCAGATAAAGAGACATGTTGCACGCCTTCTAGAGACAAGAGGTTTACCTATCGATTCTTGGGTCAGAATTTGACTTCTGAACAAGCAGAAACATTTGTCGGAAATACTCCTGGTGCTGGAGATTCTATGACAACTGGTTTTGGTTGCAAACTTTCAAGGGGAGACATTGTGGTATGATTTTCCTCTGACTTATGTTTCATACCACTTATTGTGTTTTCAGTTCAAGTCATTTAGGGAAGAGTATAAGCCTCCATCTTAAAGGAAATGAACTTATGCATACATGCTTAATTAGTGGAGTTCATATATTTTATAAGATACTTATTATGAACAAACACTTCTCTACTTTCCTTTGAATGGTAATCATGATCTGACTAATACTTCATTTAGATATTGAGCACTGAATCTGGCCGGCGAGCAATTGCCAGTGGAGTCATTTCTGATATCAGCCGCTCCCATGTTTCTGTAAGAAAATGTGTGGCTTTACTTATTTATGCTACTAACACTGAAGAAAGCTTCAATTTGTTTTATCTTTTGTCTAAAACCCTGTGAATTCTAGGTGTCTTTTTCCAAGCGTCTACGGCTTCCGGGAAGCAGGCCTCTGTCTGAGGTGCAAGATCTTGTCAATGAGTTATGGCGTATTGACAAAGACGAATTCATAACCTCCTTTGCTGTTATGAGGTACTTGGGTTTTTAAATTCTAATTTAGTTGATTGAGAATTTTCCTTGTCGTTGGACCAAAACATATGCTTTCAAGTAGATCCATTCAACTGCATTAACTATTTCTTAATTTGGAAGGTTCAACCTTGTCCAACTTTTTCGGCAAGATGCACAAAGTTCTCATCTTAGGAAAATGATTGTTGACCTCGAGGTGAGTTTGTCACCAGTTTCATACCTAAATTCTGCTGGTGTAATCTGCTAATTTTGGCAACTGAGTATTGACTTGCACTCACCTATTCCACATAGCCTCCTAGGTTTGACAGTGGATGCATATTTAGTCAAGACCCTGCCATATCCTATGTGTGGTCTGAGGAGAAATTGAATGATGACCAGCGTCGAGCGATAGTCAAGGTCCTCTCTAAAACTCAGCCATACTTTATCATACCTTTTTTTTCCTCTTGCTCAATAATCAGTGAAATGTGTTTCTCACAGTCCTAGTGATACTTTTTCAGATACTTACAGCAAAGGATTACACCTTAATACTCGGAATGCCCGGAACAGGCAAGACATCGACGATGGTGCATGCTGTGAAGGCCTTGTTAATGAGAGGTGCATCAATCTTGCTTACGTCCTACACAAACTCTGCAGTTGATAATTTGCTTATCAAATTGAAGAATCAGGTCATTATTCAATGCTTCTAACATATCCTTATTCTCGCAATTATGTACGTTATAAAGGAGCAGATCCATGTTAGAATTGGTAGTCTTCATCCTGTATTAAAATTTTCTCGGACCTTGTAAAGTTTTGCAAGGACAATATGATAGAATGAAAATTAAGAAAGTTACTAAACTTACGGATAGAATGTAATTCCAGGTCAATCCAATACTGAATCTAACTTTCCAAGTCAAGTGCGAGGATAATAAGGAACATTCTCCTTTGTAAGAAACAAAAAACAAGATGCCATTGTTGTTGCACGGAGCTGCACCATAGCGTCAAATAGGTGAAAATATGCTTAAGCATAGTTGAAGCAGTATGCATGTCTCTTTTGGATTTATTATTTGTGTTTTATGCAGGACATCAATTCTAAGCACATTGTCGATCGATATTTATTCTTAAATTGGTGTTTATTTTATTTACTTGGACCAACCCAAAAATTCAAGTTATGATAATGTTAATGCTGAAATTAATTGTAAATGGACAAAAATCACAAGTTTGGAAAGTGGCAGCATAACTAAAGTCAATTAGATTTTCATAAAGCAAATAGAAATTAATATGTTGCAAAATTAGAGATTGAAGCAATTTGGAATGATTATGGGGTCAAGGGAAAAGGTACTTCTCATCCTGATGAGCTTTAATCATGAACATGCTTCCATATTGTATTGACTTGAACAAACTTCGTGAAATTCAACAAAGTTGGTCGTACTGGAAAGAGCAAGTCTCAATAAATATTCTTATCATATTTTACAAAAACACATTTCTGAACAGTAAAGAAGGTGCAAACTCCAATGCATGATGAATATTATAGTGTCATATAGTGCTATAGTCGAGTTCATCAAAATCAAGGCTGACATTAGACACTAGATAATGTGATTTATGATGGGCAACTGTTAAACCAAAAACTAGAGAAGCCTGAAATGTTGACTTATGTGAATTTCAAATAATAAGATAAATTATAAAATAGATTAGTCAGTGGACTTAAAGTGATTTGGTAGATATTTTCTTGAATTGAAATATTTGCTTTTGAGTTAGTCTTTGTATATACAGTCAAGAGATATGAAGTGCTAGACCTTTAATTGAATTCCCTAAGTCGAATTGAGTTGATAATCGAATAGGTCCATCACTAATAATTGAGGAACTTGAAACTCAGATGTCTTTATGTTCCTTTTGTTGCAGCAATAACCAGCCTCATATTGTTGAAACCCATTCTTTGTCATTGGTCGGATGTCATAGTTCGGATTGTTCAACACAAACCCACTATACTGATTTAATTATGTCTTAGATAGAAGATAGATCCTGGGATTGTAAAAAGAGGCAATAGAAGATCTTGGTGGGTTATAATTGCTTTCATTGAGGATCACTTGGTTGCATATCGCACTTCTATGAGTTGAGAAAAAATTGGATAAATTATGTATATCATGTTGTATAGGCATAAGGACACTTTGCATCCCTTATTCTTACACATTACATTTTGGTGTTTTCAGATGATTGGCCTAATGAGTGGTGAAATCACTCATTGCCCCTCATCCCTAGCTTTAGTTGATACTGAAGAAATTTGTAGGGGGTAGAGACCATGTGTGATCAGGGGTTTCAGTAAAGACAGATTGACTTAAGTCTTCTGGCTCATTTTTCAAAGTATTTTCCAGTCTTCAAGGAGAACAGAAACCCTGCTACAGAGGGAAATTTTTGGTGTTCAACTGGTTAAAATGCCAGGATAAATTAGCATAGCCTTTTTTCTGGCTACTGAAATACATATTTGGCTTAGCCTACAATTTAAAGTGTGTATAGTGCAACCCTTTAATGGAAAATGAGGAGTATAGTTATGTCAATAGTAATGTAAAGTTTCCTAGTAAAACCCTGGGCATATTAAAGTTAATGACATACTAGCAGATTTATTGATGATTTATGTTTGACTATTCTGGTACAAGATGCCAAAAATTTTCCGAGTATACAATCCATCTAGTTTAAAGTGTTATTATTCATAGTAGAGAGGGCCTAATATAACCATGCCTAAAGTATATGGTATGAAGTGCAACTGTCTAGGCCTAGGCACGTTAAAGTCTTTGAAGATGTGTAAAGAATGGGCTTCACCTGTGGTTGGGGGATGTATGGGTGTACTGTCCTGAGTCACTCCTATTTGGGCTATTGCTATATTGCCAGCTATTCTTCTGACTGGTCCACTTACATTCGACACTAAAATATTTGTGTTTGAGTGTTCAATCTTTTGCCACATCTTCTTTTGCATGCTACTAAATAATCTTGTTACAGGGCATCGACTTTGTTCGTATTGGAAGACCGGAAGTTGTGCATGAAGATGTCAGAGAACATTGCTTCCCAGGTCTAATAGATCCCTCTCATAAGAGCATTTTTTTTAAGTCTGTTGATGTTTGTCATAATCTTTAGATATCTAACACACAGAAAAGGGAATGGAAAGTGTTGATGGAATAAAACTACGATTAGAGCAAGTCAAAGTAGTTGCTGTTACATGTCTAGGGATAACAAGTCCTCTCCTTGCAAGCAAGAGATTTGATGTTTGCATCATGGATGAAGCTGGCCAGACAACCCTGCCAGTAAGTATTCTGATTTTTCAGATCTGGTTGATGAAAAGTTATCTAAAACATGATTCTTGTGATGTGACTAAAAAGTTGTTCGGCTTGGTGACATTTTATGCGTGTAGTTCAAATACAGACTAATATTGGAGCAATGACTATGGATAAGCTGGATATTACCAGAGCAGTGAACTTAGTCACTTTAGTCATTATCCCTTTCAAATGTCCACTTGTTCTTCATGCTGTAGATTTGATACGAAGTGTTATATGTCCATTGGTATGAAGATGGCAGAATTGTGCACTCACTGTCTATTTCAGTGATGCATAGGCAAGATTCTTTGAAGATTTCCCAATGGTCACTTCCTTAACTTTCAAAAAAATTGTTTACTGTGGAATTTAGAATTTCTGCTGGAGTGAAAAAAGTATTCAAAGAGAATACCAGGATTAAGCTAATTTTTAGGGTCCCTTTAGAAAAACTGAAGTGGAAGCTTTCATTTTATAAGGAAAAAGAGATAAACTGGAAGCAATCAGAGTATTGGCAGCAACCAGGCACAGAAAGGAAATTAGAATTGAGGAGGACATTTTGTTGATGTTATGGAAACACCTTTTCTAAAGCATAAGAATATAAAATACACAACTGCCCTTTATCTTATTACTCTCTTAACAGTTTCATGATGTGCAAAACTGAAATATCTGACTTCTGTTGCAAATTTATTTTACTGTGTCTGTTTTTTTATATATGGGGATGATAAGTTGTCTGGAAAGAGATGAAGGCTCGTGTAAATGCAAAGAGGCTAGATTTTCACAGAAATTAATAGTAATCTGGATAATGATGGGTAAGATTTCCAACAATGGTTTATCTGAGATCAAATAGGCCCTAATTAATTGTTTTATTTGTGCAAATAATATGGGAAAGCTCCTGAGTATGTGGTATTGCATTGCAAAGTAGCTGTCAAAATCTCAGGAGAAGCTCAAAGCCTAGGTTCAATTCTGCGCTCCTCTGAGTTCATCTCTTATTAGATCTCTACAAGTAACAGTGAAAGTTTGTTCTGGATGTTCTCATCCTTCGGATGTTCTTGTGCAAAATGTTGGAAAGAATGGAATTAGAATGGACTTCTGAAGGAAATTTCTCCTGTTCATTTCTTAGATCATATGTCAGGAAAGAGACGGAGAGATTGTCTGCAGAATGATACTTTTGATGACTGAAGAGTTTTTCCTGACACAGACGAAGTAACTGTAGTCGCTGTTGACTTTGAATGATTCGAGGAAGGCAGATGAATCACAAGGATAGCCCTTTAGGTGTAAAAAGCATCATGAGATATTCTTTCTTTCTTTCAATCATTGGTCTCAGAGGGTTTATGATGGGACCTCATGTTTGCATCATATTGTTTCTGTACAGCATCTATATTATTTTCATCTGTTTTTGTACAGCATTTATATCTTTGCAGAAGTTTTATGGTGATGCCCTTTAGTTCAATTTTAGAGTCTCTGAAAAGATTTGTCGACGATATGACATTCTTCAGGTATCCCTAGGGCCACTGACGTTTGCTTCAGTGTTTGTCCTTGTTGGTGATCACTATCAACTTCCTCCACTTGTTCAGGTGTCTATGGTATCTACTTTCATTTCACTTGCTGAAGTTTGTGCCCTCAGCATTTTAATTAATAAAGTTCATGCATTGATTGCATTTCAGAGCACAGAGGCTCGAGAGAATGGACTGGGTATCAGTTTGTTCTGTAGGCTTTCAGAAGCACATCCTCAAGCAATTTCAGCATTGCAAAGCCAGGTCAGTTGTTGACTAGATCAAGTCTATCTGCTATGATTTTTTTAGTTGATCACTAACAAATACTTTTGTATTACAGTATCGTATGTGCCAGGGAATAATGCAACTATCGAATGCCTTAATTTATGGTGACAGGCTGCGTTGTGGTTCCACTGATGTTGCAAATGCTAAGCTTAATTTTGCTAAGGAGAATCTTTATTCATCTTGGCTAAAGGTGGTAACTTCAGTTTATTAAAACTTATCATGGTTCTGTAGTAGTTAAAGGACATGCTTCTTTCAGCCAAAGAAAGGACATGATGCTGCATGCTCATTTTATTTATTTATTTTTTTGTCCGATCTGCATGCTCATTTCAGCAGTGCATATTTCACTACTTCTACTGTCTGAAATGAGTGTGGGGTTTATCTCTGCTTCCACTCTAATGGGATGTGATGCCAAAGCCTGCTGTCATGTGAAACTAATATTTTAGTTATTTAACCTTGACAACTCGTAAGTGTAATTTAGGGGTGAAACTGAAGACTTTATAATGATATAAGGAATGAGGAAGCGATTTGGAAGTCGATTTTACACTTTTGGCATTCTTTTTGGTTCATTGTGGTAACTTTTAAAAGCAGTGTTTACACTGAAATTAATTTTTCATATCATTTACCATTCACTGTATAAGTTGGAACTAAATTTATTTTTTGCTTTATCTTTTGGTCTTTTGACTCTTTAATAATCAAGTTGCTTTTTGGTTCTAATCAAAGCCTTTTAGAATGGCAAAGCTATTTTTTGATATGGGAAGTATATAGTTCATTCTGGTTAGTACATAAGTTGATCATTTACTGAATGGGTAACCCATTTGCTTCAACTGTCTAAGTTGACGAATTTCTCTTATGAAATTTTTTCTCAATGAATGACATAGCCTCCCAACTTACAAATCCAAGTCTCTGCGACTCCGAGACGGATTTGGTGTTTGGTAAAAATATCTATCATTTGATTTGTCTGTTGGCATACAAATATATAAAACCTGAAGGTTAGACGAGTCACTGTTGTGACATGATAAACAGTATTTATCTTTGTTTTCTTCTTTACAGTTTGAGTTTGGCAGATGAAAATGCATTTGATAGTGGCCAAAATTGCTACATGTTTAAAAGTATAAAAGCACTAAATGCAATAATCTGAAAGATGACTAATGAAAGACGAGTCCAATAATTATATTAAACAAGAGATGTTCAATAACAAACAGAACCAAACCTTACACTTTTCTTTTTGTTTTAATTGTGTTCGACTACAATACTTTCCTCTCGTCAATGCACCCAGTTTGGCACCGTATTTAAGTGGGTCCATTTACTCGAGTTTTACCAGGTGAGTATTGTAGAGAGAAGATTGCTAGCATCTTCAGTAACTATATTACCCGCAGAAGCGCAGGATAGACTTGTTATTCATAGAATTGGCATGACTGTGTTTAGAGGAGGTCAATCTTTTCTAGTGAACTTTGAACAGAATCTTTTCTTTTCCCTCTATGGGTTAGCTATTTCATAATTTTAGTGCTGCTTGAGAAATTTAGGCAACGTGATGAATATCTCTTCTATTTTCATATAAATAGATACATTTAAATTACATTGAAAATCTTGTTGGATTCTGTGTTACTTGAACAAATTTTGATGCTTGCTTTGCCAATTAAGCATCATTCCAAATTCTTTTCCAGTTCCATTTCAAGAGTTCACTCTGAAGTTTTCTTTTGCTCAAGTTTGAATTTGTTCTCTTCTGTGTCTTCAGTAAACTCGTGGATGTAGTAACATTTACTAACATACAAACTATTGTAGGTTTTGGAACCAGGTACGCCAGTTGTATTTCTGAACACTGGTTCGTGTAAAAAGGCTCTCTCTTGTTATTGTGAATCAATTTGCTTCTCTTTTTTGGCATCATCTTAAATAGATTGTCCTTTAATGGTTAGATCTGCTGCCTGCTTTTGAAGAAAAAGATCACAAGACTTTAAAGAAT
Organism: Eucalyptus brandiana; assembly: GCA_014182725.1. Lineage (NCBI taxonomy): Eukaryota > Viridiplantae > Streptophyta > Magnoliopsida > Myrtales > Myrtaceae > Eucalyptus > Eucalyptus brandiana. The sequence continues at coordinate 21,011,259 of CM024671.1, read as the reverse complement.
CCAATCGAAGCTTGCATCATTGGGAAGGTACAATTTTCGCAGTAATAATTTTATTTTGGTCAGTACAGTAATGTTATTCTCTTGGTCAGCTGTTATGATTAAGAATAAAAAGAAATAAAAATTAACTGATTTTTTTTTCTCCCTGATACCTCTTCTTTGTATGAGTCATAAAGTTATATGGGTTTGGAGCTTTCACCAAACCATCTCCTGATTTGGTCATTGCAGATAACAGAAGAACTTGTAGAAAGTGGAATCAAGGAAGAAGACATTGGCATCATTACTCCCTATAACTCACAAGCAGATCTCATCCGAGATGCTGTTTGCAGAACCTCTGTGGAGATTCATACCATTGATAAATATCAGGTTAGGCTTGATATAATAAACATGAAAATTCTCTTTTATTAACATTACAGAGAAGTGAACCTGTAAGACTTCAATAGTTGAGACAAATTCAGATATACTGGAAAGATAAGTTCTAAGCTCAAAAGGAGAAGGCCAGACTCCAATTGGCAGAGAAGACTTGGGGTTCCATTAGAGTAACAGAAAGGAAAATTTTTAATGCACTTGCTGGTTCACTGACTTTTATTTTGCATTGTCAGATGAATGGCCTACTAATTAAAAAACAGATGAGCGGCCCGGTATTGGTGGTAATTCTTAACTTGCAAGTAAATTACCAACAAATATTTCAATTTAACAAATTGCACTATGGTCAAGTTGATAAATAGGTTATTATTGACTTCTTTGAAATTCTACTAGCGGTTACCAAGTAAACTATTCATTTACATTAGAATTCGATAACATGAAGTTATGTACCAGAGGGTACTTGAATTTATCAATTGATAAACTTGAGGTTACATGCACAACTGACTACAAAAGCTTAAGCTGTTAAGAGTGTGGTGGTTATTTTTGCTTATGCAAAGGTGATTTGGTGACAAAGGCCTTATGATGCAAACCCTATGCTTGCAGGCATAAGAATAGGCGACCCATAACAGGTTGCAGACGACGGTTAGCAATCGAACTCAAGAACTCTAACTCTGCCATCAACTTGAAGCTAGATGCGCAATTGTTTACTTCAATAGTTAGAGTGTGGCACAAAGTAAATTTGTATCTTAACAGACATAAAACTTTACCAATTTAAACAGCAGTAAATATTTGACAAAGTTACCAGCATGCTTTCAAATTTCTTAATGTTCAACAAATTATGAATGTTTGGCAAGTAACACATTCGAATTTACAAAATAGGATAACAAGAAAACTTCCTACATCAAATAGGATAACGATTTTATATATGTTCTTGAACCTTGACCACTGCTGCCAGGGCATTCATTAACAATATTCTTTTTGTTATGCAAGTCTGGCTTGTGAAATGTGTTCTTTTCACCTCAATGCTTATCTTTTTTTCTTTTCTCGCTCTTTTTTTCTCTTTTTTTTGTAGTTTTCTTGGGAAGTGTATAATTTTCACACTGAGCCTTCTGTTACTGTTGTCCAGGGACGAGATAAAGATTGCATATTGGTTTCCTTTGTGAGGTCTAACAAAGAGGGGAATCATTGCAATTCCTCACTACTTGGCGATTGGCATAGGATCAATGTTGCTGTTACTCGTGCCAAGGTAAGCAAAGCGTGCCATTGTACTTCAAAAGCTTTGGGTCTTAAAATCTGGTCCTTCCAAAACATGGCTAGGATCATAGAGTGATGGTTTTCTCATCGTCCAGCTTTGACACTTACTAATGATACTTAAATCCTATTTAGCTGATTTTCTAGGAAGATATTTTTACTTCCTGCAGTATGGGAATGGCAACCCTTTTCCCCTCGTTGTCCTACTAGTAGGAATTTATTTAAATTGAATACATTAGAATATAATATTAATGGTGGAAAAATCAGTTGAGTTTTTGCTATACTAGGTGTCAGACTCTTAACAATTTTGTACTTGCCTTTCGCCAAAATCTTGTACATCTCAGGGAGAATAAATGCAGCTTTCACTTTCTTTTATGATTTAATCTAGTTTTAGTACGTCGAAGTGTTAAAAACAGAGGAAAAAATGGATGGTTTGCTATGATCACCTCGTATTGAACACTTGATCTACTATTTTGACATGTTTGAAATGTCTGGCAACAAGCTTAAGTTTGCAAAATACATGGAAGTCTAGCCTGCTGGTTGTATCCTTTTTTGAGAATCTCCCGACCCTAAGCTGTTTTCTACTCGATCTTTATTCAAGAGTCCACTAATTCCTGCTCATGTTCTAACAAGTGGATAAAGATGAATTTGGCATGAGATATAATTGATTTAGTACATTAACAGCCATCAACCTCATGTCCATGTTTTATCAACTTGGTAAGGTGAACGAAATCATCCATAAGTTTGTCTCTGTAGAAGTTTGTCTACTTGTGGGTGCAACATCCCTCTCCTTATCAAAATGAACAAGAAAAGACATCGCTCTGATATTCCTGTTGCTATTCCTCTCAATCTCACTCGCGCAATTTACTGTCTATGTAGAAAAAGTTGATTATGGTGGGGTCGCTGGGCACATTATCAAAGCTACCACTGTTGAAGCTTCTCATTGAGAATGTTGATAAGCAATCGGGCATTTTGAGTTTGTCCAAGGAGGATTTCAGCCAGACAGAATGTCTACAGAGATGCTCCCCTACTGAAAGAAATTAATCCACGGGGCTTTCACTCTTCTGAAAGGCAAGAAAATTTTGACTCTTCCGGATTGTTGTGTTGATTGAAATGTATAGATTAATAAAAGAAAAGCAGAGTCCTCATGCATGATTAGTCCCAGCGATGTATCTGTTTCTCAAGAAAAGCAGAGCCCTGTTGTATGACTAGTCCCAGCCATGTATCTCTCTGTTACAGTTGAGTACGTTGCTAGGTTCCTCAATCCTCATGTTGCAAAGTGTAATTGCTAAAAGTGCACGTCAATCATACAAGTAAAGGCAATATCTGGGTTGCACGAACCAGGCGTTTGGGTACCACATCCCGTTTAAAAAACTCGTTTTTTAATGGAAAGTTAAGTCCATCTCGGTCTATTTTTGGGGGAAATTTTCGTATAAGGGCTGAAGTGAATATTGTTTAAAAAAATGACCCAAAGTTATAGCTTCAAAAAAGGCTCGACCTGGTCAGCTAGCTAAATATTTCAGCTTGATCAATGGCATTTTTGTGGAAAGATAATTTTAACGTAAATTTTAGTTAAATTAGATTAAAAAGTAAAACAAACAAAAGGAAAAAAAATCGTCCCATCACCGTTTGGGCTTGGCTAAGGCATAAACTTGTCAAATGGGTGGGTCGGGTCAAAGATGGGTCGACGACACTCTAGCGAGGTTGCTGGCCCTCGTTTGGCATCGTTGGCGTTGGTCATGGCCAAGGCCGGTGACCGGCAAAAGGAAGAAGAAGAAGAAGAAAAGAAAAAGAAGAAAAAAAGAGGAGAGAAAAATTGTTTCTCGAAATTGTTCTCGAAAGAAATAACTTTTTTATTTGTTTTTTTTTTCAAATTTGTTTCAAGAACAAAAAAATAGATTTTTTGTTTCGGAAATAAAAATTTTACCAAACGCGTTTTTATTCTTTTTTTTGTTCCTCGGAACAAAATAACAGAAAATTTTTGTTTCGGGAAAAAGAAACAAAAATAAACAGATAGGCTCTTAATGACCCATACTCGACTCGACCCGACTTGTATTGCTAAAATCTATTAATATTCTAGGAAAACCCACACTCTTGGATTAAAACTTCAAATTCAATTAAAAATAATAAATAAAATAAAATAAAAGTTAAAAAAAACCTATAAATTGAAATATTTATAAAGAATGAGACCATGAACATGCTTCTCTTGGTTGAAGTGAACATATTTTTGAGTAACTAAAAGTTGCAACATTAAAAATCTTTAACTAAACTTAAGAAAGCTCATTCTTATGATTTTTTTTAAAAAAGTATTGCTAAAACACTTTTATGCAATACAAATTTAATGGAAATTTTTTATAATTTTTTAAAATATTTTTTTAAATGAATTTTTAATTATTTTTATTTTTTATTTTTCTCTTTTCCTTTTTTTTTTCTTCCTCGGTTGGCCGTCGGCCACAACGATGGCCGCCGACCAGCCACAGGCGAGCTCGAGTCTCGCTAGATTTGGTGAGGCTCCAGCCTCGCCAATTGTCAACAACCACAAGCTCACGTGTCGACAAGCTCAAGCCTCGCCACTAGCTAAGGAAGGAGGAAAAAGAAAGAAAAAAAGAAAAAGAAAATTGAAATATGAAAAATAATTATAATTTCGATTTTTTTATAAAAAAAATTATAAAGTTAAAGAGGGAATAATTGTGTGGGGTTTGGGTTGGAAATTTAAAAATAGGTTTTAAGATTCTAACCCACTTGATATTTTAAATAGGTCGAAAATGGGTCACAAGTTATGATCCATTTTCGACCCATTTAAATCAGACTCACTTTTTTTTATCCATTTTTAAAAGCCTCTAACCCATATACAACCTATATAAATAAAATATGAATCTAAAAATGGGTCCATGACCCATTTTGACACCTCTACTAAGGCGTCGGTGATCCAGTTAGCCATCGTTCGACACCCCAGTGGCAATGGAGTGGCGAAGGCTTGGGTTTTCTCTTTTTCTTTTCTATGTTTTCTTTTTTCCTTTAAGATTTTAGCCTTTTTTTTTCTTTTTAGCTCATCTTTTTTATGGATCAAATTTTGGACTTTTTAACCTAATCTAATTAAGATTTTGTTTTAAAATTAGGATTCTCAAGATGACATTGTTTTAATGCTTTACTTAACCTTAATGTCATGTAGAACGTCATATGGGAAAGATAAAATAAAGAAAGAATCATGTTAATATTTTATGTTAGTTAAATTAGATAGAATTAATGAAAGGATTCAATTTTTACAAAAAAATTGAACCCTAAGCGAGGGCCTATAAGCCCTCGCCGACCACTAGATATCCTTGCTAGGGGTTCTTGCTAGCTATGGTTGAGGTGGACCTTGGCCATATCTAGTGAGGGTTAGCCTTGTCAATGTCCAACGAGGGTCTCCCAAGCGAGGCTAGCCCTCGTTTTTGTCTTTTGAGGGTAGACTCACTTGGGTAGGACGAGGGTGACCCTCACTTGGTCCTTTCCAAGTATCACTGGTGGCCAACCATCGCTTCATCTGCCACCAATGAAAAGTAAAGAAAAAAAATAGAAAAGGGAACAAAATTTGAAAAAGCAAAGGACAAAAATGCCCTCAACTAGCCGGTGAAGTTGAGCTCTTTTTTGAGACTGACATAGTCACTTCAAGTTCTTATTTGAAAAAATGAGGACACTTCAAACCCTAATTTCAATTTTTTCCTATTTTTGGCGAGTTTATATTATTGTGCATCCTACTTTTTTTGGATTCTCTATTCTTTCGTGTTAGTACTAGCTCATAATCTTTATATAAGTCTTTAAATATTTATTTTTTACTTAAAAAGTTCTATAGGTGGTATTATCCAGCATATTAAAAAAAAAATGTGAAGGATATGGCGTTAAATTTGCAATACCGATTAACCAGATCAGAGCTATTTGATTAATTTAATTTAAAAGACATTTTATTGAAATAGAAACATGAATAGTCAACTTTACATCCACGTAAGAGGGCACAAGTGCACGGGTGCTTGCATAAATAACTTTTCTGAAATTACCATTCAAATTTGATATCAATTGTTTCGGTTATATTAAGTGCACATGTTAAATGTGTAGTTGCTTCTTTATCTTGGTCAGTAAATTCTTTTTGAAACATTTCTTTTTAACATATTTATCTACGTATTTGCTACCATATTATTGATTGTTAATAATGGGAATAAACATTCTAATGAACATAACAGCAGAAATTCGATTACGGAGGCAAATGCAAATTTCCTTCTTCTACGCAATTCTTTTGGATCAATTGAGTATCTTGCTTGCTCTCTTAAAGAGGGAATAGATAGTGGAAATGAGAATTTTTTTTTTGGTCGAAAAACTAGAAAATTCATTATAACTTCGGAAGCTTACACCTAGACACTAAGGCGTCGGCATTTACAAGGTCTAGCAACAGGTAAGGCGGATCTATGTTCCAATTCTGGGCCGAGAAATTGGAAAGTTAGGCCTTAGCAGCCTAGTCAGCCACATCGTTTGTTTCTCACCTACAGAACCGAACAACTAGGTTTGGGAAAAAAAGAAAGGGAATCAGTTGCCTCCGCAAGCAAAACGCGAGTCTCCCATGGCGGCAGTCCCTCACCCTTGACAGCAACAACGACAGTACTACAGTCTGATTCAAGAGTGATCGGAGCGTGATGAAGCCCTTGGCTCAACAGATGTCTGAGCGCAAAAGTGAGAACCTGGAATTCCGCAATCAAAGCTGATGCAGTTGGAAATCGAGCGGTATAAACGTCAGTAAGTCTACCATACTGATCTCTGCAAATCGAAGCCATCAATCCATGTGTACTTCCTGGCCGAAAGGAGGCATCAATATTGCATTTTAAAGTTCCTGGTTCCAGTGGATGCCAGATCTGATTCTGTTGTTGTTGTCCTGTAGATCGTGTTGAAGAGAGAGAGGGCGAAACCTGATAAAGTCAAGTTTGTACTAGTGCAGTCTCCATTGCTAAAGAGGGATCCAAAGGATGGCCACAGAAGATGAAACCGTTCCTCATTCGCCAGATTTGCCAAAGAATATTGGCGATTAGCTCCAGAGTAGGTAAGTTTTTCGGCGATTGAGCCTTTTCTGTCAACCAAACTTCTAATCGAGTAACCGAACTAGTCTGGATATCTATGTTGATCTATGGATGAGCCCATATGCCTGTAGTCCATGAATAGAATAGAAATAAATGCTCTAATGTTTCTGGAAGTCGCTGTTTACATAGCTGGCATAAAGGTTCAGAGATGATATGTTTCTTGAATAAATTGTCTTTTGAAGCAATGGCATTTTGGCATATTGACAATAGGAATATTCGTATTTTTGGAGCTGTATGCATGGTCCAGATTGTTTTCCATAGAATCCTAGGATGCTGATATGATGTTGATGCTCTACTACTATTGGGATTTCTATTTATAGTAGTCAGAGCATGGTAATTGCTCTTCACTGTATGACGGCCATCCTTGTTGGCCGTCCAAACTAGTTGATCTTCAGCAAAATTTGGTCTAACTGGAATAGTTAGAATCTTTACTGCAATCTGGTCATTTAAAAAACTATTGATCAAAGAGGTATTCATTCCAGCTGTTGTGGATGGGATCAATGAGATCAGCCACCAGTTTGGGTTCCTCTCTAGCCGTAGGTCCACCAATGACTCCTCTTGGTAACCAGCAATCCTCTCTAATTCGAATATTCCTTCCATTACCCACTGACCATCTAACATGAGGAACAATAGCATCCTGACCAACTAGAACACTCTGCCACCCCTAGGATGGTCGAGTTCCTCGGTTTGCTAATAGGAAATCTGTAGAATGATAGTAAAGACCCTTAAAAATCTGACTACATAAAGCTTGAGGCTATTGTAGTAATCGCCATGCTTGCTTACCAAGCATGGCTCTGTTAAATTCAATTAGATCACGAAATCCTAGACCGCCGTCGTTCTTACTCCTCTTTAAAATTTCCCAATTCTTCTAATGTATCCCTGCTTTATTCTGATCATTTTTCCACTAGAAACGAGCAATGCGTTTCTCTATTGTTTTACAAAGAGACAAAGGAAGTTTGAAAATCAACATAGCATAATGAGGAAGTGCCTTGATGATAGATTTAATGAGAATTTCCTTGCCCCCTTTCGAAATAAACTTTTCTTTCCATCCTTCCAACTTTGCTTCTACTCTCTCCAAAAGCCAAGAGAACATTTCCTTTTTAGAGTGGCCCCAATCAAACGGTATTCCCAAATATTTTCCATAGTTTTGTAGCACCGGAACTCTAAATTTAGATGACAAGTTTTCCTGTAAGTCGAAAGGACAATTCTTGCTGAAAATAAATCCCGATTTGTTATGGTTCAAAGCCTGTCCCGTGGCCATACAATACTGATTAAAATATTTGCCAAGTTCTGGCATTCACGGATATTTGCATCAAGGAAAAAGATGGCATCGTCCGCAAATAATAAATGGGACAGTGTATGACACCATCTATTTAACTTAATGCCCTTTAAATGATCCATGTCGACTGCTTGAGTAACAGAGTAGATAAAACATTTGCTAATAGGATAAAGATGTGTCACCTTGTCTGAGACCACGGGTTGGATGGAAAAAAGGAAGTAGCTCACCATTAAAGTAGACACTATAAGATGGGGTAGTGATGCATTGGAGTATCAAGTACACCCATCTTGGATGGAAACCCAGTCTAAGGAGATAGTCATTTAGGAAATCCCATTCCACTTTATCATAGGCCCTTTTTATATCAGTCTTGAGGATTGCATAAAATTTTCTCGTTCGCCTCCGAGTCTTAAACTGATGAAGAACTTCCTAAACAACTAGAATATTGTCTTGAATCTGTTATCCATTCATAAAAGCCGACTATTCCATGGAAATCAGATTAGGTAACCAAGGTTTGAGGCGATTAGCAAGTAACTTGGATATAACCTTATAAGTGAAGTTGCAGAGGCTAATCGGTCTGTATTGATCAAGTTTCTCTGGATGAGGTGTCTTAGGGATCAAAGTGATGATTGTCCGGTTCAGATTTGTAGGCATTCGGCCTGATTGAAAAATTTTTTGTACAAGAGAATGAAGATCTGACTTTATTACCTCCCAATGAATTTGATAAAACAAACCATTGAAACCATCAGGGCCAGGAGCCTTAGTAGTGCCCAACTGAAAGGTAGCTTGTCAGACCTCCTCTAATGATATCAATTTCAGCAACTTGTCATTCATTTCCATAGTGACAACCTGCGGGCATTGATCTAGGATAGGTCCATAATCTCGATAGCCCACCGTCGTATATAACCCAGCAAAAAAGGTGGTCGCCATAGCTTTCAAAAAAGGTGAATCCATCACCAATTGTCATCCTACAACATGATAATGTGATTTTTTTTGTCTTCTTTGGAGAGTAGCAGCATGAAAAAACTTCGTGTTCTTATCACCCCATCATAGCCATTGAATCCTCGAACGCATAGCCCAATATTGCTCCTTTTGTTTCCAGGTTCACCTTATTTCCTCTTTAATCTGTGTTACTTCAAAGCCATTAATGGGACATTGTTGCTAGTTGATGATAATCTGAAGTTGTTGCTATAAAGCTGTAACTTTAAGATTGGCCCTAGGAAATTTTGATCGACTCCACTTGGTTAAAGCGAAAGAGACCTTTTTCAGTTTTGGGACTAGATCACAACCTTGCACTTGCATTAAATTCCAAGCATCTGAGATCACTCGTCGGCATTCTTCATCGTCGTTCCAATAAGATTCAAAAATAAAATTCTTCCCTGGTCTTCTATATGATGCTGAAGTATTGATAATCAAGGGGCTACGGTCGGAACCAACCGCAGGCAAAGCAAAAACCTTTGCATTAGGGAATAGTAGTCGCCAATCAAGAGTGCACACTGCCTTGTCCAGCCTTTCCTTCACCAATTCATCACCCTCTTTGTTATTCATCCAAGTGTACCGACATCCTTTACTTTCTAACTCCATGAGAGCACAATCATTAAGAACCTGCCGAAACGAGAGCATACAAAGATGATGAGGCTGCCTTTTCCCAAACTTTTCCCACTGATAAAGGATTTCGTTAAAATCACCAACACAAATCCAGGGTAGTACATTAACCGAACTAATCTTGTGCAGCTCATTCCACAATAGTTGTCGAATTTGAAAATCATGTGGAGCATGAACACAAGTTAATCTAATAGTCCGGTCTTCCTGCTCTTCCTTATAAGTCATATCAATATAATCTTTTGATGAGCATAGCACTTCTATGGATACCTGATCATTCCAAAAGATTGCCAGACCTCCCGCCAGACCAACATGATTGATAATATGAGCATTATTAAAGTGTAAACGTCACTGAATACTGGTAAGCTTTACTGCACTATTCTTCATCTCCATTAAGAATACTAGATTGGGCTTTTCTTTGGCCGTCATGGCCTTAAGCGTGTGGACTATCAAGGGATTGCCAAAACCTTGACAGTTCCAACATATAAGTTTTATTTGTGAGATGATGGCTATTGAGGGCCAGCCACCAGAGCCCAAGGTCGAGCTTCCCCGCCATCAAGAACAGGTGTTTCCAGTAGACTTGCTTCATCCAGGTCTTGCAAGAGTAAACCCTTTGTGTCAGTTGGCATGTATCGTTGCTATTTTTTAGCTATACCCACCTTAGGTGTCAATCGAGAACTCTTCATTTTCTTATACTGTTGAAATTCCATAAGAGGGGGCTAAGCGCTCTTCATTTTAATCGATGCAGGAATTAGCGCTGTATGAATAGAACTCCCTTGAAGATGCTGCTGGTTAGATTCTGTAGTTTGCGGAAGTATTGGCATAACTGGTGGAGCTGTTGTTGCTGTTTCATTAGACGTTGGAGGTGGTAAAGGAGGCAGATTCTGAAGTTGTGAAGGCGGCGTCTCAGGTATAGTATCTTCAAACTGAGCTACTGTAGGTTGAGGTGTGTAAAAAGTTTGCCAAAAATGACTAGGTTCCTTAACTTCAGCTTTAAGCTACTGACCATACACCATACTATCCCTTCCATCAAAGTTAGCCTCATCATAGGGAATCGTCTTGCAGTACATTGCATAATGACCCAGCCTTCCACAAGAGTAACAGAAATGCGAGAGTCGCTCATAGCGAAAGTCAAGCCAGAGTAGCTTCCCATCAAGACGGATCAACTTACCTGCCCTTAAAGGATCTTGTAACTGTAACTCGACTTTTGCTCTTGCAGTCCTAGAAGAGGTGCCCTCTTTAGTGTCGACTCGGACCTCTATAACTTGACCAACATCTTGCACAGCCTTTGTTATCTTTTGCTTAGTTATCCATTCCAATGGCAGTCCGAAAATTTGTATCCAAAAAGCACAAGTCGAAAAATCATAACAATGTAGGGGGTATTGGGCTACCATGGCTTAAGGATAAAAAGATGGCCCGAAAAAAGCCAAGGACCTCCATCTAATACTCTCTGTTTATCGGCAGCAGAATGAAATTGTATTACATATAGACCGACTTCACATTGGGAGAATTCAACTCTGTTTGTCCTCCAAGCTTTTTTTAATGTACTCTGGAATGCTGGAAAATTTATAGATGGATTAGACAGAAGCCTTTCAACCAAAGTTAATCTACATTCTACCAATTTTTTAGGTGGGGGTTCCTCCTCCCATACGTCAATGTTCTTCTCAATTGAAAGCCTACCCAATCTGGAACACAGAGCAGCCAGGCGCACGGAGTTGCTATCCTCTTTCAAATCCATCCCATAGAGAGGAAATAAAAACAAGACCTATGGGCTAGCTAGCTTGAACCTTGATAAAAAGAAAAAACTAAAAGGGGCCCCCGGTAGAAGATATCCAATTTAGCAGAATATACAAAGCAGCACATGCAGCAGTAACTTCAGAGAATCCATTGAGAAAGTTAGGGGTAAACAGAGGAGCTGAGACATTCAGAGGACGAACCCGGCAAAAGTGAAGACCGAGAAAACCAGTCAGGCTACGGTCAGGAGTCAGGGCAAACTAGCAATTCTGAAGATGATGAACAAAATCGAAGATGCAGAAACGTTGGAGCCATTGCGGGAGAATACATGGCCCACCGTCGGTTGCGAAGATGAGGGCAATGGTGCAAAAGTGGGTTTCGGTGATGAAACAGAGAAACTAGAAGAAGGAAACAGAAAATCAGAAGTAAAGAAGGATGGTATTGTTGTAAATTAGGGTTAGGGTTCGATTAACCATGGCTATCAAAGGATAGAAAATTCTCTTCATAAACGAGAGGAGAGGGACTCTTCATAACGAGAGGATTTTTTAGATAGTGGAAATGAGATTGCGTTATAGTAAAGTGCACATTTGGAAGTCAAAGGTAATAAAGAAGAAAAGCTAATGAATGGAGGCCTTATTATTTGAAAATCTCACAAATTTGTAGCCGTGAAAATACAAGGAAAATAAAATAAAATAGAGAAGCAAAAAAACTCTTTTAGCCTTGCACAATATTTATCTCTCTCAATTAGCTATTGATGAGCTTGCAACTCGCCGAATCCTTCCTAACATTTCTAGTCAAGACACTAATTTTAATGATCAATAGAGGTAGCAAAATGGGTCATGAGGCCATATTTTAACTCATATTTGTTAATAAGTATTATATGAGTTGCCTAAAACTTAAAATAAATGAGTATAATAAAGCGAAGCACAATCAATGATGAGTTCTAATGGATTTGCAAAGAACTCACTTTCAACCAATTTAATCAAAGAACAATGCCCTTTACATGCTCAAGTTCACATGGCCCGAGCTATGTGCCAATGAGCTGGGCATAGAAGTCAAGTATCAGGCATGGTCGCTAGGAATAGAGGCATGGAGCTTGATTAAAGGTTGGGCCCAAGTTTCTCAAGGCTAGGCCCAAGACACCGATGCTTGTGCCCAAATGCACAAGGCTGAGCTTGAGACCTCAATGCTCATGCCCAGGTCTTTAGCGGTTATGCCCTGGTACCCAACTCCCACCTTCAAGTCACTAGCAAACAACCTAAGTACATAGAAGGCTAGCCTGGGTAGATCAAAGCCATGCCTAGTTCCTCGACGTCTAGATCCAAGTTCATAGAAGCGAGGCACAATCCCTCAAGTAGCTCATGCCTGGCTCCACAAAAGCCAAGCCTTGTCCCTAGAGGTTGGGCCCAATTTTTTGACAACGAACTCATGTCCATAGTGACCAAGCCTCGAGTATCTAACTCTAGTATCGAGTCAATAGTGCCCAACCCAAGTTCATTGTGGCTACACTGGTTCTTTGTTAGTTGAGCCCAGGTCCATAATGGTTGGGCGAAGGTCCCTCAAGGCAGAGCCCAAGACCTTGGTGCTCATGTCCAAGTCCACAAAGGTTGGGCCCAAGTTTTTCAAGACTTAGCCTAGGACCTCGGTGCCCTTACGCGGGTTCCTGATAGCATGCTTGGGTACTCAACTCCTGCTCCCAATTCTTTGGCACCTGACTCGATTAATCAAGGAGGGACTTGGGTCCACTAAGGTCATGATTGGTTCCTTGATTGGGTCCACATAGGTCGAGCATGCTTGGGTACAAGCTTCGCAACTAAGCCACTAGCACTAGGATGGGTCCATCAAGGTTGAGTCTAGTTCCTTGATAGCCAAGCTTGGGACCCTAGTGCCCATGCCCGAGTTCCTAGTGGTCATACTAAGGTAGCTCCCTCGCCCAAGTCACTACCATCGGGCATGGGTCCATTGATGTTGGGTCTAGTTCCTCAACGACCTAATTTAAGTCTAAAGAGGCCGTGTCTAAGTTTTGAGGCCAAGCTTGAGATCCTAATGTTCGTGCTTGAGTCCACATATGTGTCGGTATTGGAGTTGTTGAGGCCAAACTTGAGAACCCGATGTCCCCTTTCAAGTCTAGAGACGTTTAGCCTAGGTCCCTCGAGGCTAGGCTAGGGCCTTGGTGCTCATGCCTAGATCCCTTGAGGCTACTTCTAAACCCCCTTTATATATATAAAACTTTTGCACTTATCAAGAATCAAAGCATAGCTTTCAACATGAATAACAACAACATAACCACTTGATCAATATCTATTTTTGTAGTTAAACAATGTAACTCTGATCTTGTAAAATTTAATTTTTACCCAAAAACATAAAATGAGCCATTTCCTAGGTAGAACTGGAAATTGAATTGGAACCAACTAGTTTTGTCCATCAACGCAGCACTCACCCATGTCTCTACATTGCTTATGTGCCATGCAAAGTCCTAACTCATGACCTAACCATACCACTTGAGTTGTAAATTGCAAACTTGGCGAGCCGCTCCATGGAGTCAACCATTTTCAAAGGCAACAACTTAAGTAGAAAAAATGCTAAGAATAGTCCGGTTAGGTCAATTATGGCTTGCTAATTTTAAGGGTGAGCATATCAAACCAACCAAATGAGAACTACCTGGACTAGACTAGGAACTGCCTGAACCAAATCGAATCAGTTGGTTTGGTCTAATTCACGAGGTTATTGGTCAAGTTCCTGGTTCTGTAAAAATGTAACTAATGATTTTTGATTCGATTCTCGATTTTGGGGGGAAATCGGATTAGACCGACTCTTTTTAAAAAAACTATATATGTATTTTTATTTCTTTAAAATAATAATAAACCCCAAAATAGTAACAACTTTGGTATTTTTTTTTAATTTTTTTAATTTTTTTGGCTGAATGATCGGTCTGATCCAATTCCCGATCCCAAGACTATCCAGTTTGGTCCCCAGTTCTAAAAATTGGGAACTAGTCCTCTCAATTTGATTTCCGATTCCTTAGTGGAATTGGACCAGACTAGGGACCAATCACTCCCAGCTAAAATTGTATTGTATAAAAATGGGTGAATATTGATTAAATGAGTCAATTTGGGTAGGACTATTTTCGATGCAATCAACTGCCTAAAAGACCTACCATCTTCACCAATGTTGCAACAAAATTCTTCTTCCAAATGTATAAATTTCTTGCATTTTGAATTACTTGGTTTGCAGTTGCAAAGTTTCTTGATAATAGCTTACATCCATCGGGGTCGGGCTTGGGGGGGTCCATTTTGAACAACTAGGTTTGGATCATTTCTTTGGTGGGTTCCTCAATCCTCATTTTGAGAAAATGGGCCTCTTTTCAGGCTTGAGCTACACTGGCCTGAACCAGAAGCATACTTAAAGAATCTTATTAAAAATATTTACTCGCCAGCCACCCCAATAAGGCCATAACCTAGTTGATGTACATAATCAAATATCAAATGAGGTAGAAACAGTGTGGTTGTAGGGGCCAAAGTCAAGAAGGATTGTCATGAACATGCCAAAAAAGTGATTTCTAATGCTGGAAAAAACAGCCTCGACATTGACTTTTTACATCCTACTTATGGTCTCATAAATACATTTAAACCAAAAGTTTATGTGTTCATGTAAATGCAAAAAATTAATATTTTGATAATATTTGAGGAAGTTTATAGCAGTATTAGATTTAATGATGTTATGATTCCTAGTTGGATTATAAATGTATGATGGAAAATATATATAATATCGGTTTAGTTCTAACTGAATCCAACTACAATTTTCAAGTTCGAACCTTGGAGTGAGTCTAGAAATTCCTAGCTTGACTATGGCCAAGCCAAAAAATGCATTCAGGACCAATCTATCTAATTTATGCCCATCCCTACTTCAAGGAGACTATATCCTATATCGAGGTCATACCACATGTCGTGGTGTAACAAGCTGTGGTGTAACAAGCCAATAAAAAGGAGAAAAATTCATATAAGAGCCTAAAGTGCTCTTGTTTTCTTAAACAAAAGGTCGAGAAATGGATATTGTTTCAAATAAGCGCTTGAAGTACTATCATTTTCTCAAATAAGAGTCAGAAATAAACCTTATTTCTAATGGAGGCCTGAAGCTAGAGGTGAGCATATCGGACTGCTCGAAGTAAGAACCGTTCAAATCAAACCGAACCAGACTAACCAGTTTGGTATGGTTCCTAGGGGTGTTAGTCTAGTTCTCGGTTTCAGGGGGAACTAGATTGATGGACCGGACCAACTCTTTTATATATATATATATTAATTTCTTAAAAAGAACAATAAACCCATTGTAATAACTCTAGAATTGTTTTAATTTAAAAAAATTTTTTGCTAAGTGGCCCTGTCCCAAAAAATGGGAATTGGTTCTCCCAATCCTATTCCCAATTCCTAAGTAAAATCGGACCAAATCGAGAATCGATCACACCTACTTGAAGTGGCCATATTAGTTTCAAAGAAATGTTTGAACTCACTTTTTGGGAAGGGCAATTTCGTCTTGTAATTTTTTCCTTTTTTCTTTCCTTTTTCTATTTTTCTTTCTAAAAAAACTTGAAAATATTTTTAAAAATTTTTAAAGAAGAGACGCATAGGAGGGAGGGCTCCCTCCTACCAGTGGCCATCGCCCCATTGCTGATGGGGCAACAACAATGGATGGCGAGGTTGTTGGCGACCTTTGTTGACAAGAGGCAAGGGCCTATCCTTGCCAGATATGGGAGAGAGTAGCGACCCTCTCCTAAATCTAGGTGAGGGTCGCCCAAGGCCCCCCTAACCTCTTCGCCTAGGTCTAGAGTGTTAGGTGACGACCATCTTTGCTTCTTTTAAAAAAAATAATAATAAAAATTAAATTTTAATCTAATTTAATTTATGTTTAAATTTAACTTTTGTTTTGATGAAAATATCCATGATAGATCGGAATTTTTTTATGGCCAGCGAGGTTATGCCGTTATTTGAAATAGCCATATCCACTTGATGCCATTCTTTGATACTAATATAGCCACTTTAAATCATTCTTTGAAACAATATCCATTTTAAATTATTATTTGAGAAAATGATGGCAATTGAAATTCTTATTTAGAATTTTCGCAATAAAAAATGAAATGAATATTGACATGATGCTAAATAAGATGAGATGCACATTACATGAATAATGTGACTGGTCAATTACAAAACGTTGTCCCCGCCTCATAGTTTAATAATCACATAAACTATCTTTTTGAACTTCTAGGGATGAAATCCAAAATTTTCTTCACTGTTCAACTTCAAGCGATAAAAATGAATTTGTTGTGGGTGGAAGATGCTTCTATATATAATGAAAAAAAATTGGCTAAAAAATGGAGTTTTCTAGTTAAGCACATCTCCACAAAGTTTCTTTCCCTCCTAATTCTCTTAACATTTGTTATTAGATATAATACACCTTACACTGAGTAGATATAAAAAAAATCATTTGAGCCACTTAGTATAAGATTAATGTTCTTACAGTGATATGTAAGCATAATAGTCACAAATCCATATCAACCAATTAGAGAATTTTATCTAGCTTTTCTTTAGATATGATTGACATATGACGTTCCTATTGATGTCAAATTAGTGCTATGGAAATTGTGTAAAGTCATGTCCACTCCATTTCAAGCTATCAATTTAGAGACTTACTTATGCACAAATATCATTACAACAACAAAGCGGTAATAAAATTTTAGAGTATCAAAAAAAATAGTGACGTATAGTATTCTTCTTCTTTAGCATATAAAAATTAACAGGAGAGCGAGAGAGAGATAGAGAGGGGTGTCAACGACATTGCTTTACTTGCGTGACCAAGGCAATGACCCTTACAGTGGCACTGATGAGGGCGATCGAGTGTCTCTTGCCTAGATCGATCCATTGGCCACATCAATTAAGATGGGTTATGTGACTGATTAGTATATTGCCATTTAAAATAAAAAGGATCAAATTATCTTGAGCAGAATGGATCAAACCGATCAAAATTAAAAATCTAAGGACCACATCTGATACTAACTAAAAGTTCCGGGGTCAATTTCAATGTCGCCCAAAAAGAAAAAGGAAAAGACCACAAAAAATCTCAAACTTTGCAAACCGTGATACATTTATCCCACAAAGGGCATTTTTGTCTTTTTTTCTCTGTTTTTTTTCTTCTTCTCTCTTCTCTCCACTGGCTATGGTGGCTATGGCGGAGCCGGCGAAGGGAAGCTGGCGTTAGGTGAGGGTCACTCTCGCCTAGGCAGGCTAGGGCCACCCTCGCCCGACGCTGGCGAGGGCTATCCTTGCTTGACGCCGGCGAGGGCGGCCCTCATCACTATCGGCCCTCGCCCTCGCCGAACGCCCGCTTCCCTCTGCCGCCGGCCAGCGGAGGGAAGAGAGAAGAAAAATAAAAATAAAAATTTTAAAAATAAAAAGATCAAAATGTTTTATAATTTAAAGTAAATATGTCACAATGATAGAAGTTTATGATTTTTTGTGTCACGAAAAAAAGTTTGTAGTAAATTTGTCACGATTGACAAAATTTAAGGTTTTTTAAGTAAAAAAAAAAAAAAATTGGAGTAAATTTGAGATTTTTGGTGAACTTTTACAAAAGAAAAACATCCTTTCCTGGCAGACGGACGTCGAAGGCCTCTGCAGATGCGTAAAGCCCCGAGCTTGAAGAAAGAGGAGAAAGAAGATTGAAAAAATGGCGACGACGACGAAGCCCCTTCTTCTTCTTCGTCTTCCAGCAGCCGTGCGACTGGAGACGAAGAGGGCTTCCCCGGACGGAAACGGCGGAATCCCACTTCCTCCCGCCAGCAGCAGCAACCTTCGGAGGCCCGCGCTTTCTCTCTCTAAGCCTTCTTGGGTCGTCAGGACGGAGGCAAGTTCCCTCTTTTTGTCTGTCGAGCTAACCCTCTTTGTATGACGCGTTCCACCACCTTCCTGCCCTAAATTCGCGCTGATTCTGGCATTTAACGGTCGTGATGGTCGCAGTCGAACGTGCACAGGGAGGCTCGAACCAAGCCGGAACCCCCTTGCGTCGTCTGCCGTGGGAGCGGCAGGATCGATTGTCACCGTTGCCGCGGAAAAGGTCTCTCTCTCTCTCTCTCTCTCTCTCGGTGGCAAACCCAGATGGTTTGGTTAGATATCAGCTCAGGTTATTGGTGAAATCTCCTAACTTGCTGCAAGTACATGCCATTGCGTTGAGTACCTAGCGGCTACGGCCAACCTCCCTCGGGATTGTACATTGGATGTGTGTCGTCATGCAAAGAGCGGTTCTGATGACAGAATCTATAGGACCAATTCATACATGTTCGTGCCGTAGGCGAAGGGGTAACCTTAGAAAGGAAAAAGAAGGAAAGAGGAAAGAGAGAAGCATAATGCAACAATCAGATTTCTTGTTTTATCCCCTTCCTTGCGATACCCCCTTTAATGTTTGAATGAACAATCAGCTGTTGTGTGAAAAAACATTCTGGGAGTTTAGTCTTTGGTAGTTTGTTGCGGGAGCCCCTTGGCGTTCATAGATAGAGCCTCGATCTAAATCTAATTTATGCAGAGAGTCAAGAGTTCGCTGCAATCAATGACCACAGTTGTAAATGTTATTGGGGGATCGCTAGCTTTCTTTGAGGTCTTGATCAGAATAGAAATGTTGTTTGCGAGAGATCTGCACGTGCAACACTGTTGCAAGTGTCTGCTTATGGATATCTCGTGGGGATAAACTTGATTTGTTTCCAAATGTGAGGGCATAGATTGACTTTATGCATTGTTCTTGCAAGAGAGATTCCGTATAGTTCTCTCTTTTCAGTACTGGCAGCTGTTAACTTCAGGGTTGTCCTATGTAAGATGGGAGGAAATATCTCTCTAGTTGGATAGTGAGGATAGTGAAAAGCATGAAGGCTACTCCTACCTAGTGAATTGAAGAAAGCCCATTGCATTACTAGTGAACCAGTTCTGACTTATGAGTCATGGACCACAAGTTATGGTGGCTTGACAAGAGGGTGAAGCTCCACAGATGGTCAAGCGCTGACAGTCTACTCTTTTCCAAGCAAAGAGGCCACTAGGTTTATTTTTATAGCTTCCATCCAAATAAGAGTCTGTATGAGTAGGTTTTGTTGTAATTACAGTGGTCTTCTTCAATGCTGCTTCTTGTTCCATAACAAAACACACACTGCATCGCTATGCCTTCCTTGGAATTTCATCTCTTGTCCCCTTGCTTATTGTGCATCTCTTCTGGTTCTGGTCTCTTTTGCATGGACATCTTATTTTATTTTGGCTTGGCTGAGTTATCCTGATTTTCTGGGCTCATGCTTTTCTAATGTCATAGGAAGGACAAACCATGTTCACCTGAAGATGCTTCCAAAAGGGGAGTGGCCAAAATGGTGAGCTATTCAACTCTTCCATTCAGTATGATCATTAACTTGTTGTTAACTTGTTGTGACTGATTAATGGGCACAGTTTTTCAAATTGTAACTGGCAAATAGCATTGGTCTAAGATTCACCAGATTGCCTGGCAGGTGCCGGACATGTGGTGGCAGTGGCCTTGAATACTGCTCACGATGCCTTGGCACTGGAGAATACAGGTATATAATGGGCTTCCAGTTTATGAAGAGGGAGACTAAAGAGAGTGCAGGCAGTGAAAAAAATCAGAATGAAGCAAATGAAGATTGTCGAAGTACTGCCGATCGACTCCTCAATGGTGACTAGTTCGTGCAAAATTTCATTGCTGCAAAGAATGTGGCTCAGTTTACTTGGTCATTGAATGAGGCCAAATGTTGCAGCTCAAGTATCTCAACCATCAGGGATTTGCCGGCTCTGAATGTCTTCTTTTCAGTCTGTGGGTGAGATCCAAATGTCATGGCAGCATTACCAAGAATCTTGAAATTCACTGAAGAACAGCAAACCCTTAAATCGATCGAGAAAGATTCGTCAAACGACGGACATGCTTCCTTCCTTTCTAGGATTGAATTTGATGATTGAAATCATTGTTAGTGGTATGAGAGTGAAGTACCCTTCCCACACTAATAGTCTAAAAACATCTTCTGTTATGATGATAATATTACTAATACTAACAAAAAATATTCAACTGCTGCTTATGTTAGCCAGAAAACTGCTGCTATGGTGATGGACAGAGTGTCCGAGCATGCTTTGCACCACTCAGACTTCACTGATAAGTCAAACCAGGGAGCTTATGCGTTGTGATGGTTGTGAAAACCTCCCTTACTATGGTTCTTTTCATCATGTGCTGGAAAGAGTTGTACAAATTTTTTGGTGAGCGGCAACCCTCACCAACATCTGTTTGGTTTCTTGCGAATCCACCTGAAGATTGAGCTAACGGTTCAGCAGAAGGTAATTTATCGATCAACATGGTCTTTGCCAGGGCAAAACTAGAGGCTACATAGCTATCATTCCATGATGTGCTTCATCATGGGAGTACAAAATATCAACTCCTTAAAGCTCGATAGTGAATGGTTTGTCCCTTGACATTATTGATTTCACCGTGCTGGAAATGAATTTGCTTAAAACCCATGTATTAGAGAAAAGAATTGCTAATTTCGATTGGCAATAACTCGAACCTCCCCTTGAAACACATGAAAAAGAAATATTGGTCAACTGGCTTCCTGCAATTGCATCGATTAAATAGCCAGACCATCTTTTAATTCTAACCCTTGCTCTTAGGGTGTGTCTGATAACTTGTCAAATAATAATAATTTCTATTTTTTTATTCTCGAAAATAAATTTGAAACGGAATTAAGGAACAAAATCAAGAAGTAATAAAAAAATTAATTCTTTATTAATTTCAAAATCAAGCCAATATAAATTTCTTTCTTTTTATTTATCTTATTTTCTTCTTGTTCTTCTTTCTCTTTTCTTCCACCGCCGTTATTGTTGACTGCTGCTGCTCCGTCATCCACAATCACCATTGTCCACAATCACCGATGGTCAACAATTAGTTGGGCAAGGTTCGATGCTTGCTCAAGGCTCGCCTAGTCATGGGTGAGGCTCGACCTCGTCAAATCGCTAGTGGCTAAGCGAGCCTTGCCTAAGCTTTCCTCAATCACCAACAAGCCTTGCTTAGCTAGGCAAAGCTCAGCAGACGAAACACAACCTCGCTGGGGGCCGGCGACCAGCCAAAGGTTTATGAAGAGGAGAAAGAAAAGAAAAAAGAAAAAGAAAAAAGATAATAAAATTATTTAAAAATTAAAAGAAAATAATTTGAATTAAAAATTTTGAGTAACGGTATTAAATACAATTCTATTTCGAAAATAGAAATTCTAAACAATTATCAAACGTCTTCAAATGCTTAAAAATTGTTCTTGAAAATAGAATAAAAAGGAATCATTTTCTATCAGAAATTATTTCAATGAATAAAATGATTATCAAGCACACCCTTAATAATGCGAACAAGTAACAGCCAACTCCGTGGCATGTTATGGTGCAGTGGCAATAAGGATGACTAAACTCAAAATTATTTTCTCAATATTAACACAAAAAGTCAAATGAGTAAATAATAATAAAAAGTAGATGCTCAAATGCAAGAACAACCAAGGAATCATTGATTAAAGACGGTGCAGCAACCATATCAAATGAAGACAATTTTGGGCCGCAACGGAATTCGATCGCTTTGACCGCACTACAGCTGCTAATTGCTATTAAAGCCAGATGAAACCCTTACACTTGGAGTTCACAAAAATAATTAAAAAGTGAATCCTTTACAAATGGTAATTCTAAAGACAGTAAAAACTCATTATCTAGCACAGCATTGCAAGATCAAAAGATAATGGTGCGCGTAGGTACAGGTAAGGGCATGGAACATCATCCTCATCATGGTAGATATTCTCGGCCATCTGCCATATTGGACTTCAAGTTACTACGGCTTTCTCCTAGACTTCTGAATTGTTAATGATTAGGTCAGGATCCTTTATTGGACTCTTCTCCCGGAACATCATCCTCATCATGGTAGATATTCTCGGCCATCTGCCATATTTGAAGGATGTTGTCTTCAGCCACGCTGGCTACGACCCAGTCTTCACAGGTGTTCCATGAAAAATCTGAAATTTTACTCGTATGGCCACCATGAATGAAAAGCAACTCGGGCGGTCCATCTTCAGCATCCTCTGGCGTCTGCTCTTCATCAATCCTGAAATAGAATCACCACAATATGCATTTACACGTCTCTTTTTACCATCAATAACCCTTCACTACAAGCATAGTTGCAAACGTGCAAAGCAAAATTATCTTAAATAATTTCTTATACTCATAATCAATATAGGAAACTTTGAGAAGATTCAGAAATTGTGTATTCATGATAAATATCATGAGGTCACTCAATGTTGTGTCAGATTCACTTTTATTTGGAAGTCTTCCATGACCAATCCTTGCAGGGCACCTAAATGAACTCCAATGACGAAGTACAAACTTGAGATGTGTGATTTCAAATCAAAGCAGATGGAAAAATCCTGAAACAGAACTGCTATTTCCCTTGCACAGGTAAGCAAAACCTACAATACAACCTCATAGAAAAATGTAGAAACTAAAAAACTAGGCTACAAACCTGCTAAGATCCCACACCATAAGTCGTCTGCCAAGGCAGCATGAAGCTAAGATTGTCTCATTCTTCGGATTCCACCCAACTTGGAAAACTTCTTCCCTGAAACCAATATGTTTTTTATATATAATCCATCAGGCAGAAAAAGATTATGAGTGAAACTTGTTAAGCACTTTTCAATAACATTTATAAAACAGAAACAGGGATATTAGTAATCAAAGAAACATGCTCTTACTTGTGAGCGTCAAAGGTGTGAAGTGCAGTGCTGATCTTCCGTAGATCAAATAACTTAACAGTCTTATCTGTAGAACCCGTCGCAACAACCCATTCATTAAAGGGGTTGAATGCTAGACAGTTAACCTACATTGAACCATGGAAAACAAACTCATATAATCAGTTCATATAGTGGAAAATACCACACTTCAATGGAAACAGGGCTGAGATAGAAAATGTCCAGCTCAAACCAAACAAAAAAAGTTCTGTAAACAAGCAGGATAAATTGAAAATGTTACATGAATCATAAGAATAAATATATACATAAAGATGGATACCTATGACTAGATACTGGTAGTGAAACCACTCAAGTGCGCTCTAGAACTTAAAGAACCAGTAATTTCTCAAGGCCTTGCAATCATCACAAAAACAAGAAAAGGCAAATTTGCTAAACCAGTTGAAGTCTAGAATACTTTCAGACAAATTTTATGTCAATGGAAAACAGATAAATCACATGGACAATGGAATTTCTAGCATGCAAGTGAATAGCCTACCACTTGATTCTGGTGGAAATGAGAAAAGTTAACAAGCTTCTTTCATTTACAAAGCTTCTTCATTTACTAGGATACTCATAAAACAGGATCCGGAATGCCATGACTAACCATAAATCTGGCACTTTATAATGCGCCTACATTGTTCATGAAGCAAATTGCAACAGTCTGGAATTTGAATTTAAATAAGTAATTTCTGAATCAAGTGAGATCATGATTGGTGATATCATCTTCTTTCCCCACAACTCAATATAAAGCACATAATTTTGATTTCTCCTTCCAAGTTTATGGTAAAGTAGCATCAGAAGGACGTGCCGCTCAGGGGTTTTTTTTATATATAGTGGGATGATTAAATCTCAGTGTAATAAACGGTCTTGGAAAAAAGAAAATCATTATGTGAAAAAAATATTCATTATGATTCTTTAAATATTATTTCTTTCTTGCTCATATAATGCATCAGTTTGTGGCAAGTAGCCTAACTTTTCCACTTCTAGTTCTTGAACAACATAATACTTAATGGAATTTTTATTGTTTAAACATTATCCCTTGATTCCATTATTGTAGAACCATTCATATATAACTTAAATAAATGAAACCAAACAATAAAAGTAATTGATGAACAACTCCTAGAACCTATTTTGTGCAGTAAATTGCAATTAAGGTGATCAGTGCCCCAATAGGACGGTAGGAACATTCTCCAATGTGACAATTCAAAGCAAAGAGACAAAATACAGTTAACGCTATGCAAAAATAGACAATTAGGATATGGTTTTCTTGGTTCTGCAGTGTCTCACTGAACATGTTATTAAAAGTTAAAAGTGCTTGACACCTACCTCGCTCTGATGAGCAACTACAGATTGGACAGGCTTGGTTACTGATGGAGTCCGTAGATCCCATATTAGCAGGTATTGATCATCCCCAACTGAACCAAATAAATATTCATGTCTGAGATGCCATGCGACATCTTCAACAACACCTTCATGAACCTGAACCACACCAACAGACCAGAATCATACATAGAACATGTAACTAAATTCAGGTAACTCCAGGTCATAAGGTAACTTCTCATTGAACTAGTGAATTTTGAATTTTGAGGATTTAGCTCATAAAGACGTGCCAGCAGCTACGAAAACTAACTGGCGAGAGAGAGGAGAGAAAAAACCGGGGGGGGGGTGTCTCAAGATGGATAGATGGTGCTAGTGTATAGGCAAGAAAGGCACCTTGAAGATTTGCATGGCATCGAGAGACTTGTTTTTAGGAGTTGCATTGATGTCCCATAAGCATATCTGAGCATCATCTGAACCACTGAGTAGGTGTCCTTGCTTGAACTTACTCCACGACAATCCATAGCCTTCAGTACTGTGGCCCCTCAACCTTAAGTCAGGACTGCACGCACCATCTAGTGGAGGCTTAGATGGGTGCTTGCTGTAATCAAAAACATAAACTTCTGCACTAACTGTCTTGGTTGCTATGATAAAGGAGTTTTGTGGCATGTAACGGGCTCGGTTCACCTCTCCGTCATGATTTATTTGCTGTATAATTTGAACCTGCCAAATACAAAGTGTAAGTGGTATATATACATATAAACATACCACAGGACTTTTCCCTGTGCATCACAAATAATCGATCTTCTCACAAAATTGGAATGCTTCCAGTAAAAAGAATCACTTAGCTCATGCAGTAGACAAAGAAATAGCTACTAGAAGGCATGATGAAGTATACGAAATACAGAACCCAGGGAAGAGCGAGACTTAAAAGCTAAAGATAATTTCTGAGTGCTGACATGCACATGTGTCAGAATAGCATATGGACATTTGTGATGCTACCTATCATGATGGATTCAATACAGGAACTCTATTGGATGCATTTTCGCAAAAATTCATTAACCTGAGACCTCTTCAAATGTCCGGGGCATATTTGCACTTGTGCACGATTGCAACAATCATTTGCTAAAGCATTTTGACAAAAAGTCACCTCTTTAGGGTTTTCACACCATCACTTCATCAACGATTTATAGACTACCCCAGCTAAACGCAATAGGCCTGTCATCTCTCATATTAGAAGGTCCAACTTTCTTCCAACTCAAGGAAGTACCATTTAATATCAACCGATGATCACATTCTTCAACATTACCCCATTACTTCTCCTTTCTAAAGGAAAATTGGATCTGCAAAGCCATCTAGGCCAGAGTTATATTACCATTTCATTGGCAAAGACAGGCTTCACAACTCCAGCTTCAACCAATCTAACATCAAATCATTACTTCTAAATCCATTGTAGCAATCCTTTGCCTATGACCACGTCTTTGCTATCGATGCTATTATACCTTTTTAGAAAGGTCATTTCACTTCTGATTTATTAAAGGATATCTTGAATTGAGAAAGCAACAACAAAAGCATATATTTCCCCTAACCTGCCCCTTTCAGGTAAATATGACGAGATTACACTTACTTAGAGACATAGTCTCAAGCAACATCGTTCCAACCCAAAAACTCTAGAATTTCATTTTATCCCTTTCACTCCCAAACTCCACTAAGTTGGATTGTGATCCAAAGTACACCTGGGCAGCGATATGTTGAGAATACTCAGTCATGCCTCCTTCCACTCAAAAAGCACCATAAGATGTATAACTATATCTTGCAACATCTAAGATTAAAGCACATTAAAGTGGACTGTTTCACGCAAGGGAAGCATTGGAAGGCAAAACGAAAATTCCAATCGGAACAATGCAAATGAGAACAAACAGAATGACAAAATGAGACAGATCAGCAAAGGCATTGATGCGGATGAAGAAAGCCCGAGAGACAAAGAAGCTTCAAACACATCCAACCAGTTTCGAGCTAATTTTTTTTTCTCTGGCAAATCTATCTAGAGAATGCATATGGCCAATTATTCCACCTTCAAGAAGTCATCTTACCTAAGCACATACAAGACAAAGAAAACATGTAGCTCATCGACTCATTATCCATTTTCACTGCACCACGTTCATGTATTATGTACCACCCGGACAGATGCACATTTTGCTCAGGCCAAAAAGACAATCAGAACAGACAAGACAGACATAATTCCCCTCCCCATCCCCAAATCTTCCACCATTTTCACCTACAGCAGCGCCGCATGAAATGAAAAGCCCATGTCTAGACGCGACGCCGAAAAAGAAGCCCCAATCCACCAGACCCCCGACGAACGGACAGCAGCAGCAAAAAGCCGAAACCCAAGACGCACCCACAGAAACTGAAACCGTAATCAAACCTTGCCGTTGGCGCAGCCGAAGCCGCCGACGTCGGCGCGGTCGTCGTCGTAGTGGCGGGCGTCGTTCTCGGCGTCCTCGAGGGGGAGCTGGACCTGGGCGAGCATGAGGTAGTTGGGCTCGTTCTCGGAGGTGTGGGTGCCGAGGACGAGCTTCTGGACGGAGTAGTCCTTCCCCGGGGGCTCCTCCCGGTCCGGGAGCCACTCGACGGTGAGGGAGGGCCACTCGAGGGCGTGGGTGATGACCAGGTCGTACAGGAACGGCGTGTTCTTCTTCCACACCTTGTACTCCTCGTTGATCAGCCGCTCCTCGATCTCCCCCCTCATCTCCTCCTCGTCCTTCCCCATCGCCGTCGCTCAACGCCGCCGCTCGCCGCCGGAGGCAATTCTGGACTCTCGAGGTTGTTGAGGAGGAGGATTTTTCAGGTTCCCGCCAAGAGAAGTGGAAACCCTAGGCGGGGACGGTTGAAAGCTTTCGAGATTTTCGGGTTGGAGCTTGATGGATGATCTCCTGAGCGAGAGCGGGCCTATAGTAGTGTGGAGAAGGGCGGGACTGTCCGGGAGTTGCGATCCCGTGTGGGACGGGTGCAGGGGAGCGGCGGATCTGGAGCTCCTCGATGGCCGTTGGATTGGGATCGACGGCTGATGCGGGTCTTGCGAACGGTACCGACGGAGATCTCGAACTGATCTGCTCGCGCCGTGTTTGCCCCTAAGCTAATCTTTGCGCCACGAAAAATTAATCAGGCCGGTATATCTCTGTAGGATATTTACTCAAACTAATTATTAGTGTCGCAAAATGTCCTGATTTTTTTTTTTGGTCAGTCTTACTTTACTCCTAATTTAACTCCCACTCTCAGATTTTTGTCCTGCCTCTTTGCAGGGTGAGAGTCGAAACCCACATTTGAAATTAAATCGTTTTCACCTCAATTCCTAAAAAGATGAGAATTCGAACCTCTCATTTCCTCATTCAATATTGAAAGGTTGGTTATCGGAACAAATCTCAGTGGTTTATCTCAAATTAAATCAGCGATATACTCTCGAACTTGGGTTCGTGTCGCAAAAGATGAGGGGTTTTAGTGGATTATCGACATTTGAAAGAGCTCTCAAAGCAAGATTAACAATTTTCGATTTTTGGGTTATTTCAAATCTTTTGTGAAGCGAAAATTGCTTTGGGATAAATGTAGCATCTATATATTAATTTGAGATCTTAATGACAAAACAATTAATTTGGATAAATGCAGCACTAATTTATGGTAAATACGATGTGGGTGTTTTAATTTGAAAATTTTTATGGTATTAACCCTAAAGAATATGAATATGCATGGGTTGTTCTCACCTCCAACATAACTAATCACTAGATGGAGGATAAAATGATCCTAAATATTTCCATATTTGCACGGTTGCCTCAATTTGGGTTTTCTTCGTTAGATTCATTACCATGTATAAAGTGAAAATCAGCATCATCTTCCCCATTGCCCCTATTGCGACTTACTCGTTTTAATTCGCTTCTACCTCACATGCTCATTTTTTGGTGACTTTATTACTTACTATTTGTTTAGTCTCAAAGAAAAAAATATCACGTATCTTTGTCTTTAATATTTAAAAAAAAAAAAATGATGATTTTCTTCAACAATAGATGACACTTTTACGTATAGCGTGTAAGAAGTTACAAAACTAACTAAAAATACTCATAAATATAATTATGTAAAGTTATATGCTTTTAGGTATTTGGATAGTTTATCATAAAAACTCCATAAATGGTATGAATTTTTTCTATTCAAAATGAATGAAGTTTATTCTAAAAGTTTTTCTTATTTTGTAAGAACTTTTCATTTAATCAAAATTCGTCTTTCAGAAATCTTTCTTGAGGAATGTAATTGTTATTTTACTTTGAAAATTGTTTAACAAGACCTTTTTTTTTCAATCCAATCATCCCATTGTGTGTGCATAAAAGATAACTGAAAAAATTATGGCGAGATGCAAATCAATATTTTGTTGCAAAAGATTTGTTACGTTCCAAGTCTTTAGGACTCTACTTGATAATCAATCCATAAAATTTGGTTGAAGAAGTGGAAAAAGCTAGATTTTCTAATTGCTATGCTTTTTAATGTATATGGCGGTACCCATTTAAAAATTTAAAAAAAGAAAAAGAAAAAGAAAATAAGTGATATACTTTAGCATAGCAACAAGATCTTCCAAGGAAATTGAAAAACTTAGAAAAAATGGGGAAAGTGTATATAAGTTTGTAGGGGTGATTGGTTCCTAGTTCGGTCCGGTTCCACCTTGGAATTGGGAACTAGACTGGGAGCACTGGTTCCCAAAATTGCGAACCGTGGACCGGATCGGACCATCAGTTCCAGTCCGGTCCAACAAAATCGGCTCTACTTTTTTGCACTAAAAAGTGATCGTTCTCTAGACCGATCAATCCAATTCAGTTCTCAGGCGATTCAACAAAACTAATCACACATGTTCTCATGTGCAAAATATTCAAACTTCACTTGTGTGATTCACACTTAACTTTAACCATGAAGATCATGAATAATTTGGCTAAAGGTTGGGCTTGGCTTAAATTTTATAAACAATCTCTCTTTTACTTTTTGAATATTTAGTCAAGAAGGAGATTTTTTTCTATAAATAAAAGAGTAACAAAAATGGTTTTAATGGTCTCTTGGCCACATAAAAGTTTCCTACCTCAAGTTGCAATTTTGGTTGCAATAAGTTATCATGTTTATATATTTTGTTGATTCTACATATATAAATTATATATTAAAAAATTTGGTTCGGTTTGGTTGGTTCGGTTCGGTCCGGTTCCCACCTCGAAAACGGGAATCAGACCGACCGCCACCATTCCAAGATTAGGAACCGGGAACCGCCCAAAACCGGTCGGTTCGATCCGATCCGGCCGGTTCCTAATTCAGGCGGTTCCCGTTGCACACCCCTATAAGTTTGGGGTCATAACTTTAAAATTTAATTGGATGATTAAGGCCCAATTTAACATTTTTAATGAAAATGTGGTGGTTTTGATTATATAGGGGGGTTTAACCCCGCACATAAATGAAATTCTATGCAGTGAAAATCAAAATCATACATAAGTCTGGCATGATATAGGACTTCAGATTTCAAACCATGTGAATATCTTACAATTACATGTAACCAAGAATCATATGTTGTCTCTGCATGAATCATACATAATCACAACCACCAACTGTGGTGGCTCCGCTGGGTAGGCCTCTATGATCCTTTGTGAGAGAGGTGAGAGGTTCGAAGCCCTTGCAACGCAAGGGGGCTGGTGGAGTTGCTTGGTGACTTAAGCGTGACGTCGGGGTGGTGGGTCCTCCACTAGCGTCGCCCCACGGTTTACCCGCCGGCTGCCAGCTGTACGGGGGTTCTCAGGATATAAAAAAAATAAAAAATCATACATAATCACATGAAGCAACCATTTTGGCGTTTAGAATCATGGATGTCGTTCTTCGTAAACACTTCTAGCATATTTTGGAACTAAAAATTTACTATTCCATGATCCAGCATGCCATTTTCTTAAATTAGTGTGCGCAAATCTATTGTTTGTAAGTGGTGCAAAAAAGGTCTAAAATGAATTTATATTCGATCTGCCATGACCTCCAAGGAAGCGTATTGTGGTGATTGTACTCCCCTTGCGTGATATTACATTGTCGCCACGGGGCAATGTAAATATTGGTCTATAAAACTCTTACTCAATGTTTTAATTTAGCCTTGAACTATAATTCTAACCAAATTGGTGATTATAATCTTTTGTTTGAATCGATTTGTTCCTTCAAGCTAGACCTGTGAAAATGAGTTATTTTCTTAAATCATACGAGTATTAAATGGGTTAATTACATTAAAGTAAATGGGTCATAAATAGATTTAAACATAATATGAGTGTTTAATAAGTTATAAACAGATTTACAACTTATTTAGACTAATCCCACATCTATGACTGTCTCTTCATTCTTTATCACTCTCACTTGATTTTGCACTCACTTGCTCCGCATTCTAATATTAGTGTTTGGATATGATTATCATAGATTAGATTAAATATAGAAGTGTTTTAACAATTTGTATTACATAAAAATTGATCAAAATGGGTTAAATGAGTTTATTTGGGTCAGATCTATTTTCGATCCAACCTAAACTCGATCCAATTCACCTGTTTAACGAGTCTTTAAACTAACATGACCATGCAACTTAGGCATGAGACCCATCTTTGCTGCCGCGTTGAAGTGACTACATTTTAGCAACGTTAAGGACATTTGACAAAAATAACAAAAAGAAAACAGAATTTAGAAGAGAGAGAGAGTGTGTAGGCCTGTATGTTTGGAGGAGGGACGCCGCTTTCACTAACGTTAGCCAGGGCCGCCCACCGTCAACATGAGAAGGCGAGGGCGTTCAGCGGCGGGGCCACCACTTGCCACCATGGAGGGAGGGTCAATGACTGCCACTCGAGAGCTAGCCAACCCTTGCGTGGAGGCGGCAACCAGTGGCGCGGCGGCGCCACCGAGCACGAGGTTGGGGTGATGGCAAGAGTAACCAGCCTAGGTGCTTAGGAACTCTGCTTTCTCCATACTTTTGAGGTGAACCATTGACCTTAGGAAGCCTCCTTCGTGTTGTATCTTACTCAATTTTTTTATATCAATTCCCATGGCCCAATTGTCATGGGTTGGCCACAAATTAGGCTTGCTTCCAATCTAAACTAATCGTTT
Organism: Eucalyptus brandiana; assembly: GCA_014182725.1. Taxonomy (NCBI): domain Eukaryota; kingdom Viridiplantae; phylum Streptophyta; class Magnoliopsida; order Myrtales; family Myrtaceae; genus Eucalyptus; species Eucalyptus brandiana. The sequence continues at coordinate 20,979,635 of CM024671.1, read as the reverse complement.
TAATTGCTTCATTTACATCTTGTGGATCCCACAACTAATCCAATTTTACCGCCGCTTCCTTTAGATCTGATAGGTCTCACATGATCAATGATAGTATAATCCAAGACAGCTGTTTCTTGTGGCTCTACCAATCTACTTGCAACCTCTTTGGTGAACTTGGCGAACAGGCGAAACCATCATGAGTCGAGCACGACTCGGTATTGGTACCAACTAAAGCCGAAACCCAGAAAAAAAAAACAGGTATGGAATATAGAACCACGACGATTGGACTTATTAAGTATTATTCCGTGATGAATTCATCTCCGTTAACAGATCTCCTAATCCGCCTTTACAATGATGCTTTCACCAAATCTGCAAACAAACCGGCAAAAAGGTTTACAGATCAAGCACATCAGAAAAAAGTGAGAAAGTTTACAAGGGATGCCTTGTTGCCGATACTTCTTTAAGAAGTTGTTCCGTATGGAAGCAATGCAGCAGCTACTATCCTTCCTTCCTCATTCAGTATGTTGTAAGTTGATGAGGCGTTTCTCTGCAGATATTTGTGAAAAGCAATGTAATTTGACATAACTATTGCCAAGTGACATTTACATCAACATGAGAATAACTCTGCATGATTAACTCGAGCCCGGAAAAACCAGCACAGGAAGGAACTTATCTTTTGGACCCGTCCATTTTAGCTGTTACCATGCTGACAGAATATGAAAATACAAAAAACCACACCGTATTGTTTGGTCTACCAAGAATCCAAGTTAGTAGAACAATACAGTCATTGCTTCAGTAGAAAGCTGCTTCATGTGTCACAAGAACCTCTGATCAACTTCCATTAGGATATCCCATTACGGTGCTCACCTAACATCTCTAAGCTTAACCTCAGTGCACAAACAAAAAGGCTCTAATGGGGCAAGAATCATGTTCAAATTATCCAAAGAATGATTGCAAGACAAACTCTGCATCATCCATAATTAGATAAGCTCATATAGATGATATTTATCCTTATGTATGCCCAACACAGTGGAGGAAAATCTTGTGGATAAGTGCATTAGCAAACCGAGAATATTCCAAGAAATCCAAGAATGACAAAAGACTCAACCAGAGGGAACCAAACAGCACCACAAGTAGACATAACTAAGCAATCTAGTCTTCTGATTCCTATTGATGAAAAGAAATCAACTGATATGAGTTTAGCCATTACTACCAAGTATTCAATAAAAAGTGCCCAAAAATAGTTGAGACGACCAATACTACCCAGATTTTTTTTCATACAGACAAACCTGAGTCTTCAATGGTCTTAAACATGTCATGCTAACACAACACACTTTTCCAATGAAGAACTTCCTATGAATCAGCTTATAAAATAACTCTTGGCCATTTCCTTGGGACCCACTTAGCAACTGCCGCTGTTGATCGCAACTAGTCATGCCAAAACAATTCAAGTTGCCAAATTGAATATCGATTTGTTTCAAGCATCCTGACCAATTGTACTCCACACCTAGCTTTTCACGTGGCCCCTGAGACTGTTTTAGCTAGTTATTGCACCGATTGAGCGGATTTCACCACTCTAGAGGTAGAAATAGGTAAATGGTAACTCCACCTCAACTATTGTTGAACCAAGTACCTCATCATATGGGCCCTCACTAACCGAAATTGAGAAAAACTGCACAACGAGTTCTGAACTTTATGTAGGGAAAGTCATAAAACTTTTCAATTGATTCAATCAAGTTTTAAGTTTTTATCAAAAATTGGGATCTATATCTAAACCTTTCAATTAGTTTAGTTAAGTCATAAACCTTTATTGCAAAATGCCATTAAATCCCAAAACTGTGTTGAAAAGTACAATTTGATGATGCCACATAACCACTTTTCCCATTGAAACTTCTTCCAATGAGTTTATTTGATTAAGAAAATTAAGTATTAAGTTTGACCTGCCTACCCACTCAACACTTGTCGAAGATCGGACTGAGTATTGCAATCTGAATTTCCCCTTCCCCATAGCACATTTAAGGGCAACCCACTTCCCTTCCACACCCACGATGAAGCCAGCATGCTGTTATCTAACTAGCATACCACTATGCTCAGATAGCCATGTCACGATATTAGTAGTGGACAGCCTTGCCTAGAATTGGAAATGCTCTACTATATACTTACGGAGGAAAATTACAAGCAGTAGCTGTCAAAGGCCTCATCCGTATTCATCTATAGAGGTTTATTACGAAAAATTTAAGTAGGACAGAAACAGAACTTGTTGGTCAGCATAGCCAACAACAAAATGCTAGACCTTTTCTTTCCAATCTACTTGAACACTTGCAATAAGAAATTTTCTGCATTCCAAACTTTAATTACAGCCAATGCTCCCTTGAGCCACTAGAATTATATTATATCTCAAGACATAGAAAGATACGCACTGAAATATTCATGTTGATGCCACCTTGGTTTTGATCTCGCAAAGGAAACAAAAGGCATGGCACGATTTTCAAGCAAGAGTGAATTGTTTTGGCTTTAACTGTACCAATTCATTTAGCATCGCGTTGCCTGGGATTCTTTGGTTGGGCTTTGGCTTTCTTGCAAAAATAAATGAATAACATGTATTTTAACTATTTCAAATTATAGAAAAAGGGGCATCTTCTCAGATAAAGCAATAATAACTCCAAATACATAGCTCTTGTTTGGTGCCTCTAGCACTTGGTCCAAGAGGCAAAGGTTTCTTCTTAAATTGGTCACAACTCCTAACTTTGGACCAGGGAAGCAAATAGTGGGATGGTCAGAGGGTTGTATTCCTTTATCAAGAGGCAAGGTTTTGACTCCCTTCCACTATAATTGGGTCAACAAGCCTAAAACAGGTGATGTTGAACGACCTAGCACTCATGACATGTCCACGCGTGGGAACGCTCCTACAATGTTGATGAGGATGCCACAACAAAAGAAATGCCAGAAGCTGGATTACAAACTTCTAGCTTTCAGCTGAAGGCTTTCAGTCAAAAAAGTTATTCTAATACCATGAATAAATCACTAGGATTCAAGAAGTTTGCAACTGAAATTAGTGACCAAGTCACAGCTAATTACACGTTTAAAGTCAGATTACCACAGCTTTAGCCAAAAGCCAAAACCCATTTGTAAAGCCTGGCCAAAAGCCTCAGCCACCCAAACATCCATAGTCATTATGAAATAGCTCATCAAAAATTGGCCATAGACAGCAAATTATCTAATGATGGAAAGCGTTTTCAAATTTTTCTCTAGTTTGGTCACCAGAAAATGAACTAGTCAGCAGATAATATTTCCAATTAACCAAAATTGGCAGGCTAAAACTTTGAAAAATGAATTTCCCTCCCATAAAAGGGAAACGAATTTCCCTGAAGGGACACCACTATTGTATTGTGCAGCCAATGCAGTACCAATGAGCACTATGATACATTTACCATAACTTTATGGATTCTTTGCTTTCCATAAATTCTTCGAACACCGGAAAACTAATTCCCTCTAATTTTCATGCTCATAATCAAATAAGAGAAAATCATTCACTTTCCTTAAAATAAGTTTCAGGTAAAACCATCAATGTGTTCTTCATAAAACGAACACACCCCAGAACAAGTTTCTTCTCCGACTTCATTGACACAGTCATCTATAATAATAGAGAATAAATAATACTTTTATAATCCTAATCACAACCACGAGCAACGATACAGAATTTGGCTACAGTTCTTAAGTGAAGATGAGATAAAATGAAGAATAAGCTACTGTTATTAGTTAGATATATGTCAGAAGTGACCTAGAAGATGAACACAAATAAAGTTGCGTACCGAGTCAAGAACTTCCAACTTCATGCCAGTAGACCGTATGAAACGCCGAACATCAGGATCAACAGGTTGTATGTCCTTCCCACATCCAAGGAGGAGAAGCTCTGAAATATATTACAAACAATACGCAGATTCAGAAGACAATGCTAATACAGTCATATAATGTGATGAAACAGGAAGATGCCCACTAGATATTCTATTAAAAACATAGAAAGAATTCCTTCCATGGAGTGCCCAGTTTATATATAGGGTATGTCTGTTAGCAATTAATTCCATACTACATGCCTATAAACATAAAGAGCACAACAGGCACTCTGTTAATAGAGATTGGATGCAATGTAGCACCAAGCTAAGATACAGATGCAGAAAACTTCTACTAACCAAGAGAGTTTAACAGCCAATGAATGAAATTATTCTAAATATGTTGCAGTTATATGCTGGAAAAAAGCAATTTCCACAAAATTAAGTAGATGACCCTTAAACAGTAAGCAGTTCATAGTTTATGTCTACTCGTCATTGTTAGTTCTTTAGACACAAGTCTTTTCTGAAATAACTTATAGACCTTTTTTTTAACATGTGGGACGTTTATGGGAGGCACCTCTTGGTGCTCTTTTAAAAAGTTAGTTGTAGAAAGGAGAAAAGAAAAGAGGGAAGGGTAAAACATGCACGCCAATTCTAAGATAGGATCACACATAGTGCACAGATTCTCACCTGGTATGGGTCGAACAGTCTGGAATATGGACAAGCTGCAGAAGAGAAGAAAAGCACGCAAGGTAGAATAGAGGTCAAAACCTGAAAGAATTATTAGCCCTAGCTACAGAAAAATTCAGAAAACACTTCATATACGAGCAGCTCTAATGTTCGAGAATATCTAAACTAACGCATCTCCTAAATCATCAAACAAAATGTTCAAGGATCTCCCATGAGTCAAATCCAAAAACTGCCCCCACAAATAGGTGGAAAGATCTCCCATGAGTCAAATCCAAAAACTGCCCCCACAAATAGGTGGAAAACACTACTTGCAGGAAGCACTATCCTGGCCATTGTCAAGTTAAGGCAGTATCCTATCCATTGTCAAGTTAAGGCAGTATCCTGTCCATTGTCAAGTTAAGGCAGCATCCTGCCCATTGTCAAGGCAAGGCAGTATCCTGTCCATTGTCAAGTTAAGGCAGCATCCTGCCCATTTCAAGGCAAGGCAGTAATAAATTCCATTTACAACTCATTCCAGATATACATGTCAGTGTCTCTAATACTCTACTTTTTGGCTTGGCTTTAACATAGCAGGGCTGAAATTTTGGAGACTTCCTTCCAGCCACTTAACAATGTCCCCGAACAACTCCAACTATTCCACAATTCTTCTGAGGGACAATAACCATGCTTTAAAACATATACGATCACTGCTTTAATTAAGTACACAATCCATCTAGCACTTGTGGATAATGTTGCTTGGGGCTCGGTATTTCGATACACCATTCGTCATGCGAACCCACCATACCAATGGTTAAAGATCGCATGAACCCTTCACCAACAGATGCAACTAGTCACGCATAAAATGAAGAAAGCTAAAGGAAATTCATCGCGCAGTCCGGTCACGACCCTTCAACTTTTCCCATAAAAAATGCAGGCTCCAACCCAGCCTCCCAGTTTTCTCGATCATACGAGAGAGAGAGATGAGCAGAAATTGCCTGTCAGGAGTTATGTCAGAGAACTTCCGCGGGCTCCAGGACATCAGCAGATTCCCCACGCAGAGCAAGCTCCCCTCGTACATCACTCCGTTCACCTTGAAACCCGTCTCCGTGTACCTGCGGATCGCACGAAGAGCGCAGAATGAGACGCGGCCTCCGACCGCCCACCACAAAAGAGGGCCAAAAAAAAAAAACCGGAACCGGAGCTCGGAGGAGTTAGAGGGAGACGCACTGTTGGAACCGGAGCTGGTCGTCGGGGACGTTGTCGATGAGGTTGATCTGGTCGTAGAGGGAGAAGGCGCGGCGGAGCGAGGGGAGGAGGAGCTGGCTCGAGGGCCGAGGAGGGTTCAGCTCGCGCTTCAGGCTGCGGATGAGATCGGGGAGCCTCTGCCTCACCGCCATCGTCCGTCGCCCCTGTGCTGCGAAGCGCTCGAGTCTCTCTCTGCTACCTTGCAGCTCTGCAGCAGCCGGAGGAGGAGGAGGAAGAAGACGCCGGCGATTCTGGAAAGGACGTTCGCGGCTTGTTGGGCCGATCCGGGCCGGGCCGGAAAGCCATTCTACTGGTAATTTGGCCCACGTTGTGGCCCTTTTAAATTCGTGCGCCGTTGCTTGTTTGCTTCCAATTTTTGGTCTGTCATTTTGTCAGTGTCGCATACAGTACGTTTAGTATTTCCTACGTCCACCATTATTTTTTTTCTTTGGTCGGTAAGTGGCATTCATTACAGTCCGGAATCCAACTAAGTGGAAGAGTATTGTCTCGACGGGCTTTTGCAGCCCAATTGGCGAACTTATCGGCCTCCCTGGGAACGTAAGACACAGAAACATTTGTGAGCTTGGCCAGCAAATCTTTGCATTCCTCTAAAATGGCGTGAACAATCCATGGGCTTGGCTTTTGGCCTACAACGCATTCCACTATTGACAAGTTGTCAGTTTCAACTTGGATGATTTCATTGTTATAATTATGGTTATAATTATGGTTAATGGATCAACGAATGCCAATAAATTAAGATACTTCTTTTCTATTCACGTATCTCTTTTTGGATTCATGAATTTCTTAAAATTTTTCGTTCACGTATCTATCAATTCATGAATTTCCTAGATCCATGTATCTTTTAGTTTATGTATTTATTGAGTTCACGAATCTCTTGAATTCACGTATCTCCGGATTCGTGAATCTCTTGAATTCATGTATCTCTTGATTCATGAATTTCGTGGATACATGCGTCTATTTAATTCATGTATCTCTTCTGTACATGAACTAAAATTCTCTATAAATAGGTGGGAGCATAAAGCTTCATAATGGTTTTTGATTTTTCCGACTTGATTCCAAAAAAGCTTTAATACACTTTTCTACTCTTCTGAATTTTCTGAGTGTGCTGGTTCAATTGAATGGTTCGACTGAGTCCTGTTTGCATAGTGCTAATCCAAACAGGTTCGAGGTGTTGTATCTTGGAAGGCATAGTTCGTGAATCTGCGGAGCACCATTGGCGGGAACTAATTGCCTTAAGGAGATTCGGATATCCGTACCTCACCTCCAATTTCATGTTGTGATTGCAACAAACAGTTTGTGTTTTCTTTTGGATTATTTTCCAACAATCTTAAGGCAATTATTCACTCACTGTTTGTTGTTCTTGTCAGATTATTGAGATGGCTGGAAACAACCAAGTGCCCTTCAATGTCCCGAATGTTTCTGGAGACGTTCCTATGGTCGATTCGACCGATGCTATGGAAGATGTTTAACCCTCAGGGTCTGAATTTGTAGCGGCCAATGCTACGGGCCCTTGGGCCAACACCAATTTTGGTGGTGCGGGTATAAGTCATATGACTGGTATACCCGGGACTGTTTTTCAGAACAGTATAGGCCAATTGGCTTTTGGCTCTGTTTCTGGAGGGATGGTTCAACGAACCTTGCCTATCGTGATGGCAACACCTCCAGTTACAACTAATGAGAAACCGGAGAAATTTACCGGAGTGGGCTTTAAACAGTGGCAGCAAAAGATGTACTTCTATCTGACCATGCTCAATCTGACGAAATATTTATCAGAGGTGTGCCCGATAATTAGTCCAAACGAGCAAGATGTCACGACGCTCGGTGCATTGGAGGCTTGGAAGCATGGGGACTTCTTATGCCGAAATTATATCCTTAATTGTTTAGTGAATTCTCTTTATAATGTTTATTGTAATATTGAATCTGCTAAACAGTTATGAGAGTCCTTAGAGAAAAAAATACAAAACTGAGGATGTTGGCACCAAGAAATTTGTGGTTGCCAAATTCTTGGACTACAAGATGGTGGATTCTAAATCTGTCATAAGTCAGGTTCAAGAATTGCAATTAATTCTGAGTGACATCTCGGCTGAGGGAATGATACTTAGTGAATCATTCCAAGTGGCAGCCATGATTGAGAAACTACATCCGGGCTGGTCAAATTTCAAAAATTATTTGAAGCACAAATGGAAGGAGATGAGCCTTGAAGATCTCATTCTGCGCCTCAGAATCGAGGAGGACAATAGAAGGAGTGCAAACCCTTCTTCTGAGCCAAAGGCCAACATTGTGGAATCTTCCAAATCCAAGCAAGATAGAAAAAGGAAGATGTCTTTTCAAGGAAAAGGCAAGTAAAAGGAGTAGTTCCAGAAATTCCAAGGGACGTGTTTTATATGCAACAAGCCTGGCCATCGTGCTAAGGATTGCAAGAAGCGCCCGAAAAAAGGCAAGAACGAAGGTGCAGCCCAAAGAATCGAATTTGACAGAGCATGACAATATTGAGAGACTGTCTGCTATGGTAATGTCTAAAGCATCTCTAGTGTCGAACACTAATGGCTGGTGGCTAGACACGGGTGCCACAAATCACATATGTGCAGATAAACACATGTTCTCATCTTATGAGAAGGCTGAAGAAGATGAGAAGCTTTATATGGCTAACTCTGCATTAGCAAAGATCGCCGGAAGAGGAAAGGTTATCCTGAAGTTTACATCGGCAAGGAGGTCGCCCGCTTGAATGTGTTGCATGTATCGATATTCGGAAAAATCTAATTTCGGCCCTATACTTGTCAAGAAGGGTTTCAAAGTTGTATTTGAATCTGACAAGTTTGTACTTTCAAAAGGAGGGATGTATGTGGGGAAATGGTACTTATGTAATGACCTGTTTAAGGCCAATGTGGCTGTCATTGATGTAAACTCAAAGTATGTGTACCCAAAGACTATTAATAAAGAAAAGTCTTCAGTTTACACTGTTGTATCTCCTTATCTATGGCATGGTAGATTAGGACATGTAAACTATGGTACAATGAAGAGAATAGCAAACTTGGGGTTAATTCCAAGATTTGAGTTGGATGCCCGTTACAAGTGTGAGACTTGTGTTGAGGCCAAGTTTGCCAAGAAACCTTTCAAATCCATTGAAAGAACAAGTGAACCTCTACAATTAATCCATAGTGATCTATGTGATTTAAAATTTGTAGAAAGTAGAGGTGGAAAGAAGTACTTCATCACATTTGTGGATGACTGTACTAGATTTTGCTATGTTTATTTACTAACTAGCAAAGATGAGACTATGAGCATGTTTGTCAAGTATAAAAATGAAGTTGAAAACCAACTTGATAAACGAATCAAAGTGCTTAGGTCTGATAGAGGAGGAGAATATAGTTCATCAATTTGAAAGAGTTTTGTGATAGTTTTGGAATAATTCTCCAAACGACTGCACCTTATACTCCACAACAAAATGGAGTTGCTGAACGATTGAACATGACACTAAAGGAGATGGCTAATGCCATGCTTTTGAGTTCGGGTTTACCTCAGAACTTGTGGGGGGAGGCGTTTTAACTGCAAATTATATTCTTAATAAAATACTCCATAAAAAGACAGGTAAAACTCCATACGAGTTATGGAATGGAAAGTTGACATCCTACAATTTTCTAAAAGTGTGGGGGTGCTTGGCCAAGTGGCGATTCCTCCTCCGAAACAAACTTGGTTGGGACCTAAAACGGTGGATTGCATATTCATCGGTTATGCTCAAAATAGTAGCGCATATAGATTTTTGGTTCATAAATCTGAAAATGCGGAAATTCATATCAATACAATCCTAGAATCAAGGGATGCTGAATTTTTTGAGGATATATATTCTGCAAAAAGAAATCAAGGAGAACTTTCTCAGAAAAGGCTTAGAGAATCAGAATTTGAGAATGATGAAGTTGTGGCCAAAGAAACCGAACTTCGAAGGAGTAAAAGGTCTCGAATCGAAAAATCTTTCGGACCTGATTTTCTAACATACATGTTAGAAAGTGAGCCCCAAACATATAAAGAGGCAATGTCATCTCCAGATGCTCCTTTACGGAAAGAAGTCGTTGACAATGAAATCCATTCTATCCTAAGTAACCATACTTGGGAATTGGTTGATCTTCCACTTGGAAATAAACCAATTGGATGTAAATGGATTTTCAAGAAAAACTAAAAGCTGATGGTTCCATTGATAAGTACAAAGCTCGGCTTGTAGCCAAAGGGTTTAGACAAAAAGAGGGTCTTGACTACTTTGATACTTATTCACCTGTCACAAGAATAACATCGTAAGGATGTTGATTGCTATAGCTTCACTATACAATTTGCAGATACATCAAATGGATGTGAAAACTGCATTCTTAAATGGTGATCTCGACGAGGAGATTTATATGGAACAACCTGAAGGGTTCAAGGTCAAAGGACAAGAACGCAAAGTGTGTAGACTTGTCAAATCATTGTATGGACTTAAACAAGCTCCTAAGCAATGGCATGAGAAATTTGACCGGGTAATGATTCAAAATGGGTATAGAATCAATGAGTGTGACAAATGTGTATACACTAAATCCACTACAGTTGGATATGTACTTATTTGTCTATATGTTGATGACTTATTAATTTTTGGAGATAACATTGAGGTCATCAAAATCACCAAGAACATTCTCAAGAAGAACTTTGAGATGAAAGATTTAGGTGTTGCAGATGTTATACTCGGCATCAAAATTCTAAGGAATTCTGATGGCTTAGGTTTAATACAATCTCATTACATTGAAAAGGTATTTGAGAGATTTAAAGGATTCGGCATTAAAGATGTAAACAATCATTTTCTTCCACACCTAACTTTAAGAAAGAACACTGGAAATAGTGTTAGACAGCTAGAATACTCTCAAGTAATCGGTAGCATCATGTATATCACGAATTGCACTAGACACGATATTGCGTACTCGGTAAGCAAGGCGAGTAGATATACCAGTAACCCAGGTCACAAGCATTGGAATGCTTTGATGAGAGTATTAGGATATTTAAAAAGGACAAAAGACTATGTTCTACAATATGGCAAATATCCAGCTGTTTTGGAAGGTTATTGTGATGCCAACTGGATTTCAGATTCTGATGAATCGAAATCGACTAGCGGATATGTGTTCACGCTAGGAGGTGTTGCAATGTCATGGAAATCCTCTAAACAAACTCTAATAACACGCTTTACAATGGAATCAGAGTTTGTTGCTTTGGATAAAGCTGCTGAAGAAGCAGAATGGCTTCGACATTTTTTAGAAGATGTTCCAATGTGGCCAAAACCTATGCCTGCAATTTGCATACACTGTGACAGTCAAGCGGCAATTGCAAGGGCTCATAATGTGATTTATAACGGTAAGTCTAGACATATTCGTCGTAGACATAACACCGTAAGGCAGTTGCTCTCAAATGAAATAATTTCTTTAGACTTTGTAAAGTCAAAGGAAAATATTGCGGATCCGCTAACAAAAGGTTTGTCGAAAGAGCAAATAAACTGCGCATCGAGAGGAATGGGTTTAAGAGCCTTAACCCAATAAAGAGATTCCAGGGTGGAAACCTAACCTATGCGATTGGAGATCCCATGGTCTAGGTTCAATAGGACAACGCAAATTTTGGAAACTCTAGTGTAAGCACTGTCTACCATTCCTATGATGCAACAAAGTGCTTTCCTACGGCGTTATTAAGGGTACGCTATGCGTTTAATGATTCCTATAACTTGGAATATAACATCCAAGTGAGATATGGTAGGATATCTTTAATAGGAATGCACCTATATGCGTGAGCTGGCCGACTCTATGAAAATCTTTAAAGGCTAGATTTTCTAAAGCACGCATGAATCCCGAGAGGTTCAGGGCCGAAAGAACGAACACAACCGAGAACCAATCTTGAATTGGAAATACTCTGTGTGAGGTTTATTGTCTAGGCTTACACAAGCAACTGGCGATTCAAGGCTTAGTCCATCGACTAGTTAAGTAAGTCCGATAGACTTTCACTAAAGAAGGTTCAAAGCGAAAGCTACCTATCTTGATGCAGCGTATTTCAACAGGTATGCTCAGATTCCTTCGAGTCAAAAATGTTTTGTTGATCCATTAATGTGGGGGATTGTTATAATTATGGTTATAATTATGGTTAATGGATCAACGAATGCCAATAAATTAAGATACGTCTTTTCTATTCACGTATCTCTTTTTGGATTCATAAATTTCTTAAAATTTTTCCGTTCACGTATCTATTGAATTCATGAATTTCCTAGATCCATGTATCTTTTAGTTTATGTATTTATTGAGTTCACGAATCTCTTGAATTCACGTATCTCCGGATTCGTGAATCTCTTGAATTCATGTATCTCTTGATTCATGAATTTCGTGGATACATGCGTCTATTTAATTCATGTATCTCTTCTGTACATGAACTAAAATTCTCTATAAATAGATGAGAGCATAGAGCTTCATAATGGTTTTTGGTTTTTCCGACTTGATTCCAAAAAAGCTCTAATACACTTTTCTACTCTTCGAATTTTTTTCGAGTGTCTTTGGTTCAATTGAACGGTTCGGCGAGTCCTGTTTGCATAGTGCTAATCCAAACAGGTTCAAGGTGTTGTATCTTGGGAGGCATAGTTCGTGAATCTGCGGAGCACCATTGGCGGGAACTAATTGCCTTAAGGAGATTCGAATATCCGTACCTCACCTCCAATTTCATGTTCTGATTGCAACAAACAGTTTGTGTTTTCTTTTGGATTATTTTCCAACATTCGTGTACTTCAGCTGAAGATGAAACTCAAGCTTCTCAACCACTTGTTTCCAATAGCCTTGATAGAACCATATGGAGGGCTAAAGACTCGATTTTTAGGGCTGAATCAGCGTGAAACTTTAGTGCAAAGCCGTCGATGATGACTCTGGCCGCACTCCTACAGATCTCGATTGCCGAGCCTTGTTCCTGTTTGTTTCTCCAAGATCCATCAACGTTGTATTTGAGAGTGCCCTTTGCTGGAGGAACCCAAACCGTAGGTTGGCGTGCGACTCATTTAGGTTGAGCTTTTGCTTTTGGGTTCCATCTATTAAATAGCTCAAGTTCTAATCTCGCTTCCTCTGTTATTTCTTCATGTCTTGGTGCGTTGCCTATGTCCACCATTTCAAAAGTTAAAATGCGTGCATATCAACCCTTCTATATATCTATTTTGTTATTTTTCCCCCTAAAAACAGGTTTGAAATAGAAATCTATATAGTAACACAATTTTATTTTTCTATTTTCAGGACAATTTTTTAATCCAAAAATAGGTGAACTTATTTCTTTCTCAACTCAATATCTCTACTTCTTCTCCTACTCATCCGTTCTCTTCTCTTGTCGATAATTCTTCTTCTCATTCTTCAAGTGATAACAAGCCTACACAAAGGTGTGTTATCAAGATGTTTGAAGTGTTTGCAAGTGCTTGGAGTTGAAGACGGATGTAACTTTTTAGAAGTCTAAAGAGAACTAAAGAGCCGCCATTTAAAAAAAGTTGAACACTACTTTTTCGTGATTGATTTTTATGAGCTGCATTTAGGATTGGGATTTCAAGTGATTGTGATCCTTTTTTTTTCTTATCATTGTAGAACCATCTCATCGATCTTTGCTCATGGAGTAGGCATACCGTCGGTCCACAAAAGCCCATTGTATTGAGGTTTTATTTCTACAATTTGTTTATTGCTTGAACCATTTCTATGTTGGTCATAACAGACTAGTACTGAAGCATATCGTTGATCGATTATCCTAGGAATTTCGTTTGCCTATAACTATAGCCATTGCTTTTACCATATTCGTGTCATAGAAATTTACCAGCAAGAACAATTTTGACCTGTGGCATACTAAGATGTGGACATTGTTGGAGAAATAGAGTTTGGATTTAGCATTTGAGGGAGATAATAAATTTCACCAAGGTATGAAAGGGGAAGAAAAAGCTAAGTACCTTAGGAGTTTTATCATGTTGAGTTTAGAGGATAATTGTTTGGTTGGAGTGGCTAATGAAATGAGTTTGACTGCAATTTGGGTGAAACTTGAACTGATGAAGAAATCACCTTCCAAGAAACTTTCCTCAATTCAACGGTATTTCATTTTCAAGATGATTGATGGTAAGTCAATCTAGAATTACCTGAACAAGTTTAATAAAGTCATCAATTATTTGAAGAATGTGGATGAGAAGATATCTAATTTTATAGGTTTCAATACCAACTTATTCTTTGCTCGATTCTTTCAAGCACTTTTTTGATTTTGTGATGAGAGGTTGTTAAGTTAATGTCTCGAATTTGAATTTGGATGTCGATTTGCTAAATGAATTTGTTGAGAAAGATTTTCCAAAGTAGACTAGAATTTTGACGAAGAAGTTCTTTGTTGGACTTGCTTTTGGCCAAACAAAAGGGTAAAAATCGTCTACCACTACAAGACAAAAAGGAACTCACATATTTTATTATATATGTTTACTTATTTTCTGGTGGTGACGTTCTTCGTAATTATCCAACAGTTTGACCAAAGAAGGATCCTTGCTTCAATTTACTGCACGATATCAAAATGACTTTCTTATCTTTTTTGTGTTGAATAAAAAAGGTTTTTTTTTTTTTTTTTTTTTTTTTTGAGTGGCCAAATAGTGGGGCTTTCTTTTAGGAGAGAGAAGCATTGTACAAGCTGAAGAAGAGTCGCATAGTGAAAGAGCCACCATATGAAGAAGGAAAAAGAAGGAACGCGTGGCGTTCTTGATTTTCAGTCATGCAAGAAAAGCTTTTGCTTGGATTGAACACTAGTAATTTCGTGCTGTGAGTTTACATAAAAATTCAATTATCTATTTGTAAATACTTTGGATTTGAGTTTAAATTTAGGCGTCGGAAAAACTCGAGTTTGTGAGCGATTGTAACTTCAATTCTCTGATCATAATAGATTATTTGGAATGAGCTACTATTCTACTCAATGCATCATATATTCTCCAAGGACAATTGTTATGTGTACATTTCGCTCTAATAAAATTCTTGGTATTTCTAATAAATTTAACATTTCGTTAGTGATTTATTAAGTACCCAATAAACCACTGGGATTCGCCCCAGTGGCCACCCTTCCAAAATGGAAGGGGGAGGTGAGGGGTTCAAATCCCCACTTTCTCAGGGGGGATGGGGTGGGGACGCGTAAGTTTCAGGAGTGGGTTTCGACTCCCAAGCCCTACAAGAGATAGGGTAAAAATCTAAGAGTGAGTGTAGAATAGGAATAGAGTAGGACTGACAAAAAAAAAAAAAGTACCCAATATTACTTGGTATTATCAAATGTCATTGATACATAAAAGGTGTGATTTATATCAGTTGAATTATAAAAAAAGATATTGACTTCTCCTTATATGTTATGTTGCACCACCTTTACCATCATCTTCTAAGCTGTCGCTGTCATCACAACCACTCTTCCCATGATCAGAATCATCATCATTAGCCACATGAGCTCCTACATAATTGTTTGGTGAATGCCTTCATTCACTACCCTAAATGGTGCTTTTTTTTTCTTGAAATGCCATCACCTCTTCCCTTACTTGTTTCAATGTTCTCGTCGTCAATATCACTTGTGCAAATAGTACGCACAAGTGTTTCCTCATCTTTGTCACTAGACAATGCAATTTTCTAAGAGCCTAATATTATTCTAGTCGAGTTTTCTAACAGTGTATCTTCACCATCAGACTGTCAATATTCTCAAGTTGCCAAAATAACTCTAACACTTGAGTTGTATACGAAACCTCGATGCCCTTTACTCTCACGTCTCTTTCTAAAATAGCTTCATCACTAGCTTAGCTTTCAATACTAGCTTCTAACACCACTTGCTCATCTTCATCGTCATGATGTTCAACATACATATAAACAGAATGACTATGGGGATATTCCTCACATCACTATTATCGTGCAGATATCTCAATCAATCTACCATATCATTTTTAAAGTCTTAAAATGACAGATTACTGAGACTGACAAGGATAATAGCGACTTCTCCTTATATGTTATGTTGCACCACCTTTACCATCATCTTCTAAGCTGTCGCTGTCATCACAACCACTCTTCCCATGATCAGAATCATCATCATTAGCCACATGAGCTCCTACATAATTGTTTGGTGAATGCCTTCATTCACTACCCTAAATGGTGCTTTTTTTTTTTTTTCTTGAAATGCCATCACCTCTTCCCTTACTTGTTTCAATGTTCTCGTCGTCAATATCACTTGTGCAAATAGTACGCACAAGTGTTTCCTCATCTTTGTCACTAGACAATGCAATTTTCTAAGAGCCTAATATTATTCTAGTCGAGTTTTCTAACAGTGTATCTTCACCATCAGACTGTCAATATTCTCAAGTTGCCAAAATAACTCTAACACTTGAGTTGTATACGAAACCTCGATGCCCTTTACTCTCACGTCTCTTTCTAAAATAGCTTCATCACTAGCTTAGCTTTCAATACTAGCTTCTAACACCACTTGCTCATCTTCATCGTCATGATGTTCAACATACATATAAACAGAATGACTATGGGGATATTCCTCACATCACTATTATCGTGCAGATATCTCAATCAATCTACCATATCATTTTTAAAGTCTTAAAATGACAGATTACTGAGACTGACAAGGATAATAGCGACTTGCCCACTAATTTATCCCTTCTCTCCCCCCCCCAAGTAACAAACTGTCCACTAGTATCACCCATGTTAACACTATTCCTAATACAATAAAAATTATTTATGCAATGGAGGACCACAGTAGAAAGAGACAAGATTAGCAATTGGTCATTATAACTCTAGCAAATAATAGTAGAAATTGATCCTCACAAACACTATAAACAATAATTTGAGTGTTGGTTGGTGGACACAAAACGACAAAATCTAAAGATAAATAAACTAAAGCACTCACCTTTGCACTAACCAATCCCTAATAGTTGCCTTCTAATATCTCACCTTTTCCCATACTTTTACTCTTTGTCAAACAAAAAAAAAAATTGGAATAAGCATTTGCTCACTTTGTCGGTCAATCAACACAAAATAACAAATCACCAACCTATACTCTTTGTCAACAAAGATTCGTCACGTAACAAGCCCTGACTTTTCCCTCCAAGTTGTTGCCTTTGTAGTCTCTGTTTAGTGATGAGCAATGGCAAACTCGAAGCCCTAATTTGGGATTACAGAGAGAAATCGATTTGGGGTTTTGGGCATAGTGAGAATCGGACACGAACAAAAGAAAGAGAGTGCTGGTGAGAGATCGATTTGCAATATAGATGAAGTATGGGGTTGATGAAGTGTTGAGGAATCAAAGATGGAAACCCTAATTTTGTGAATAGAGAGAGAAATAAAATAGAGAGATGTGGAAGACGTCCAAGTGAAAAGCCCCATGACGTCGTTTCAGGCTGCGACATGAAGAGAAACGATGTCATTTTCGTTTTAGGCTGTTACATGAAGAGAAACGATGTTGTTTCTATTAAAGGGAGAGAGAGACATAAATTAAAATGACATAGGAAATGACGCCGTTTCTCTTCAGGTGTACAAAATTTTCCACGTAGGAATTCGACTTATTTTATAAAAATCCATGTCGAAATGAGAAATTAAAAATCCATGTAGGACATTTGGTCGGAAGTGATACTTAAGTAAGTGATTTTATTTCAATGTGACATTGAAATGAGTGAAAAAGAGTTTTGGTACTTAAGTGAGTGCTGTACAAAAGTTTTAACACTAATAATATTATTTCTCCAAAGTGGATAAAAGACACGGAAGACTTTGCTAACAAGCTTGTAACTCCTGTGGCAAATACCTCTTTGAACTTGAACAAAATAATAAGTGAAGAAACCTAAAGACACTTGCTCCTCTTAAAAAATTGAATTCTGGTCAAAGTTCAACTTCTACAAAATTCGAAAACCCAACGCCTCTATTACCAAATCAAGAGACATTAATGGAAACAAAATGAAGAATTCAGCATAGCTATCACTTTCGAGTGCATGGAAGTTTGGATCAGGCAACAAAAAAGGACACTTAAGATCTAACCATAGAGAAGCATGAGAAGAGCATCGGAAAATCTCACTTGGAGACGAAGAGGAGATCGAAGTGTCAGAAGGTGGGCAGATTAAAGAGGGGAGCGCAAAATCGAGTGAGCGAAGAAGTGGTGTAGGTGAAAAGTACAGAGTAGGAGAGAGTGATCGAATGCAAATGGCGCGCATGATAAAATTTCTACTTCTCTATTTCTTTATTTCTCTGTTCCTCGGAACAGGTTTGGAACAGAAATCCGTTTGGTAACACAATTTGATTTTTATATTTCTATAACGGATTTTTATTCTAAAAATAGATATAAAAAAGAAATCGAAGGTAAAATTTTTAACTTCTCAATTTCTGTTTCAGAAATTTTATCATGCGCACCCAAAATGACTGAATGTAGATCAAGGGGAGTTTTGAAAAGGGGCAAAATTGGATTTTTAGTAACGTTTTGAGGGCTATTGACAAAGTTTCATTAATTGAGGATCTTTAAAATTTCAAAAATACTGAAAGCTCAAAACATGTCCTTACCTATCTTAAGCTTTCAGTTTTCCTAACATTAGTTTTAACCTATGTAGCACCGATACGCGACACGCGACACGCGACACGACACGACACGACACGCGACACGTCATTTCTCAAAAAGTAGAGAATTTCGACACGTTCCGACACGTTAAATATTAAATAAATATTTTTATATATAAATGTATAAATAAGTAGGTCTCGTATAATTCAGAATAGGACTATATAAATTCTATCGTTTGCAAGTTTGAAACTGACTTTGATGGGAAACTTTGAATGGCGTTACTCTTTGATAGAAAACTTAAAATCAATGAGTCAATATAGAGAAAGGACAAAATAAAAGTCTAACAATACTATAAAATAGAGAGAGTTATTTTGAAATCTCACGCTCATCAAGACATTGACAAATAGCAGGTTCGAGAGACTTGTGGGAATTTCAAAAGATGTATGAAATATAATAAGTCTTGTTTAAATCAATGCAAGGAAAAACTAATATTCATAAGCCCGTATAAATGAAGATTTTAAGTTCTTATGACAAGATTCACGCAACAACACCCATTCACACAAGCCACAGACAAAAAAATTCAAGAAATTTACTAATTCACCTCAAACTCAGCGTGTGCGGCGAAGTGAAGGCGAAGAGAAGAGTCTGAAATCGTGCGCGCGCGTGCGAAGTCTAAGTTTCAACTTTTAATTTTTTTAATTTTTTTTAATTTTTTTCATATATTTATATTTAGTCCCCAAAGTTTTGGAAATTTATAAAAATAACCCCGTGCGTGTCGGAGTCACGTGTCGGAAATTCCGACTCTCGTGTCGGAGCGTGTCGGAGAGAGTTGACCGCGTGTCGGTTTTCCCGACACGCGTTGACCACGTGTCGGAGCGTGTCGGAGCGTGTCGAAGCGTGTCGGACACGTGTCGGAGTGTCGGACACGACACGAAGGGCCCCGGAGAGTGTCCGTGCTTCATAGGTTTTAACTTGAGAGCCCTTTAGAGATGATTGCCAAATTTCCCAAATTTTTCCTAAAATGGATTTTTGGACTTTAAGAAACTTTCAAAATACTGAATTAAATGCATCTTTTAAAGTGAATAATCTAGTTTGTTTATATCACTTACGTAAATTCATGAACGAAATTTTTTTGATCATTTATATAAATATTATTATATAAATCAGTGTCGATAATAAAAAATATATCATATTGACTAATTATTTCAAATGATATAAATAATTATATTAAAAATATTTTTTAAAACATCTATTTTTATAGGGTTAATATGAAAAACCCCAAAACCAGTATCTTTTGTGACAAATTTACCAAAAACTATTTTTTGACCATAAAAAACCCAAAACTGGTATACATTTGACAAATTTACCGAAAACTGTACACTTGTGACAAATTTACCCTCTGTTAGTTTTCATTAAATTTTATTATCAAATTATTAAGTTAAATGACACGTGACAGTTGACCGGTATACGAATTTAGGATTTTACGCTCCGTTTGTCATCGTTTACAATTTTTGTGATTTTTTTTATGGTATTAATCTAATTTAGCAGATGGTATATTTATCACAAATTTACCATTTTGGATTTTTTGCAGATCGAATAAATTAGTTTGGGGTAAATTTGTCGTCTGCAGGTTTATGGTTTTTATAGTCGATCGGGGTAAATTTGTCACAAAAGTATATCGGTTTGGGGTTTTTCATGGTCAAAAAAATAATTTGGGGTAAATTTATCACAAGTGTACCAATTTAGAATTTTTTAAGGTATTAACATTTTTTTATAAAACAAACACACCATATACACACGGATGGAGACATGAGGGGTCAACTTCCCCCTCCACAAAACTTGTAATTTCAGGAATCCACGTCTCTTCACGATAGGTCATTATGGTTTCAATTTTTTTTTTTTAATAAGAGTAGTTGCATGGCAACACTAAAAGAAAAAAAGGAGAATAGAATATTTTAGTCCAAAGGTAATCCAAATTATTTTACTAAATTAAAAAAAAAAATCGAACATCGGAATTGCCGTCGCCGTTGCCGTGACGGATCACGACTTCAGAAATTTATTTCAGGATAAGCACAGGGGGGACGTGGGGGTTCGGCCGTTTTCACCGGCCGTCTTCTTCTTCACCGTCGTCCATAAATGATATCCATTCCGCCGTTAGCCCGCTACGCACTGACAGCGGCGAAGCCTTGCTTGCTCTCTCACTCGCTTTTGCTCCTTCGATCGCCGGCGAAGCGTTCGATCATGGTGCGCGCGATGCGTTCCCATCTCCATCGCCTCCTCCTCCTCCTCCTCCTCCTTCTTCTCATCGTCTGACGATTCTCCGAACGGCTTTGTTTGTGGTCAGGCGGCGGCGGCGGCGACGGGCGGTGGTGCGGCGACCGGGGCGGGCTCGCCGCCGGCGAAGCTGAAGCTGTTCAGCTACTGGAGGAGCTCCTGCTCGTTCCGCGTCCGTTTCGCCCTCAACTTGAAAGGTCTCGCTCCTTCGCGCCATTTGTTGCAATCGCCGGCGTTTTGTTGAATTTTTTTTTTTTTTTTTAATTTTTTGGTTTCTGGAGGGTGAAATTTGGGGAGGGAGAGTTTTGTGCTGCGCTTGATTGGTGTTTTGGAGGTCATTTTTTTGGTTTGAATTATTCCCCTGGCGTGATGTGATGATGACGGTGGTGATGGTTGTTTTTGTGATTTTGAAGGGCTCGAGTACGAGTACGTACCTGTGAATTTGCTGAAGGGGGAGCAATTCGGTGCTGGTGAGTCCTTCCTTGGCTATTCCCCTCTGTTTTCCCCCCCAGTTGTCCCGAGTTGATGCGGTGCTCTGGTTGTGTTTATCATCTGCTTTGTGCTTGGAAAACCTGTGATTAAGCCATTCCTTCGTTACAATCGGCTTGTGTAAACAAGATGGGCATTGTTGAAATATGGTTATAATTCCTATCTGTTGGCCTGGTGATGGGATGGGAAACTTGTCTCAACATGGTTATGTTTTCCAATCCGACTGTATGAAGTAATCTGTCAACTTATTATGGTTTTCAACATTTAACGTGTTAGTTCTTTCCTCCAGCAGTCGAATTTTGTCTTTAGGGGGGGTTGAAGAAAGTCTTACACAGTGAATTATGTCAAGATTACTGGAATGCCCCATATAGACTGAGAAGCAATGATGCTGTGTGTGGAGAGTTTACAGAAGACTTTAAGGAGATTTTTTTTTTTTTTTTAACTCTCTAATGTTTTTCTATATGTTTTTTTCTTTTTTTTTGTTTCCCTAATTCTCTTCGTTTCCTCTATAGCTGCCCTAATAGTCTATCTGTTGGCACCAGTTGCTTTGTCATGTGCGACCTGATTTGTGTTTAATTATGTCATGAGTTCATTCTAGAAAAAAGAGTTGCTTGAACTTAGTTACCTTTGAGCAGTGTGAGATTGTCACAATCTACTAAACGAGGTCATGCTCCCAGTTACTTCTCCTGACACGATACAGTGAGAATGTTATTCTGTCATATGCCTAGCTGCATATACCCCACTTTACATCCTTTCTTTTTGGGAGATTTATTTTACGTAAAGGACCAAGAGAGAGTGTATTATAGCAAGGGTAACATAGACATGCCTGTTTGTCAGTTCCGCAACTGTGATATTCTTTTATTTTTCAAAGTACTAGGTAGAAGCAACTTTACCTTTTATGCGTGGCAGTAGGCTGTGAAGTCCTCCATATTCATGATTGGATATAGTTTTTCTCACTGCTGTTTTGCCTTTTCAAATGGTAGAGTTCTCAAAGATTAATCCAATTCATTATGTGCCTGCGTTGGCTGATGGGGACTTTGTACTGGCAGACTCATTTGCTATCCTAATGGTGAGAATTTGCAACTTTCAACTCCTTCACTTATCATTTTACTGGGCATAGAGGACTCTTCATCATTTTAGAGACTTTCTTGTGTAGGCTGTGGTCTGTAACATGTCATTTATGCCTTGCAGTATTTAGAAGAGAAATATCCTCATCACCGCCCACTTTTGCCCAGTGATCTGGAGAAAAGGGCAATCAACTATCAGGTAAAAAGTTATTACTTTTGGAGGCTTTTCTCTCCCTTCCATGTCTATTTATAAAGAATCTAACAACATAATAAATGCCTAAATAAGTTTTAAATTGTTCCACTGGCTTTTTGTTGCATGTGGATCTTAAAGGTGATTGCTGAGTCAATGACATGCCTAAACCTTCTGTTAAAATCTGTTCATGCATACAACTTTGCCAGAACTTCCAGTACCAGCATTAAAGGCTGGTTGCAGCCTCCATCTTTCTTTTTGCCCTCAAAACAATACAACAAGTCATTATTTTTCTGCTAAAGTTTTGCCAAATTTCCTTAAGTTACCTAAATTTTGGTTGAACTATATCTGTAACTGCCTCGGGGGTTAGGCCCAGAGCCACCAGCTGTAAAATTCAGAGAGTATGACAAGAATTCTGGCTCTGTGGGCGGTGACAACTGAGGAATCAATTTGCTGGTTGACACTAAACTGAGGTGCAGTAGGGCATGGACAGGGAGGTGAAGTGCCTATATATTGCGACATATGTGAAGATTAACAAACGGCATTGATTGGAGAATAAATACATGATGTGCTTTTGGATGTTGACTTTCTATTCTATTTATATGATCTTCCGGCTTCTTTTCTGATAAGTAACTTGGTCTTTATTGTTTAGGCTGCAAATATTGTTTCTGCAAGCATACAACCTCTTCAGAATCTCTATGTTCTGGTAAATATCTGAGGAAGTTAATTGTTCCTCTAGTAGCTGCTTTTAATATGCGGGAATGTGACTGAACAACTGTTGCATCACAGAAATTTCTCGAGGAGAAAGTTAGTCCCAGTGAGCCACTTTCTTGGGTTCAATATCACATTGGAAGGGGCTTTTCAGGTACATTTTAGTATTATCGATAACTCTGCTGAGCTCCTTCCATCCTTCACATGCTGCTTTTTCCCCTCATTTTTCTTCTTTTTTTCTTTTATTTTGTGATTGTGTTTTTTTTTTTTTTTTTTTTTTTTGGGGGGGTGTCGTGGGGGTGGTGGACACGATGTCTTCGTTTGTGATAGCATGATTCAATGTGCACAAATTGTGAAGGTCAGATACGTGATAGCTTTCCCTTGAGCAGATGCTTTGCTGATTTTTGTTTGATTTTCCTTCTGCATTATCGGAGTGATTAAATTTAGAAGCAATTTAATAGTGAAATAGTCTAGTATAGATAAAATAATACTCAAGAGGAGGGAACCTCCTAGTTGCAATTATCTACACCTCATAAATTGAGACCATTGCCCCAGTTCCTTGAACAAGAAGTCAGGCTTGTCTAGATGTGACTTGCCTTAACTGGAGAAGAGATTTGCTGGCCTCAACTTAAGAATGTGTTTAATGAATATATCAATTTGAGAATGATCATTCCTGTCCGATAGTGGTGAGAATCCAGTGCTTAGTCCTGTTAAACGTGAGAACCTCTTTCAAGGGAAGCACCAGTCTAAATTTGTCTGAGGACTAATTCAAGCTGGCTCTTGTTACTTGAACTCGAAGGAATGAACAGAAGGATAAGTTCTACACGGTCTTATCAAATTTTGGGAAGAAACTTCCCTAATTAACACTTGGTTAGGCTAGTTCTCTGCTGAATCCTGTACAATACATATTCATCTCTCTGTAAGAACACCAGATTCCAACTATAATATAGGCTCCCGTAGGTGTAGCATGTAATGCAGCTTAATCTAGGTTAGATTCCCATGGTTTTTCCTACATCACGCCGTTCTCAGTGTGCAGTCCATTTTCTTCACCCTTAATTCTGAAACCATTATTGGATAATTGATTCTTGTAATGTGTAAATATGGTCCCTTACTAAAATAGCATGCGGTGAAGCTAAATTTAAGGTTGCTATTGCTGTAATATTCCCCACATTATTGTGCAGTATGCTTTTTCTTCACTGTTCATGTCAGTGGCCATTTCTGATTCATCTAAACAATGAGTATGAAAGTCCGTTTGGTGTAGCTGTAGCTGTAGCTGTTCTCTGATATATTGCAAAACCTAAGTCTGGAAACATGTGTTTAAAGTTGCAACACCTGGACATTGGGTGAGACCACAACTGTCGGGTGTTGCAGCTGCGAAGTGTTGCCTAACACCGCAGAAAAGCTGAAGCACCTCCTTTGAAAGTGGTAACTACTGTACATAGCTATGACAAATGCTGTATGAGTTTATTCAGTTCTTTCTTTTTAGCTTTATTTGCTTGGGATTTTTCTCCTTTATCAGTTAATTTTTTGTTACAGAAGTTGGAATTCCAATTTATGGGGAAGCATAGAACAGTTCTGATTGTTTTTAGCTGGTCTATCATGACTAGATATCTTTTGGGTGCTGAGTTTGCTTCATGTTCAAATGACATTGTACTGGATAAAATTTCTTGAATTCTCAACTGTTCTTGTTTTACTCTGTTGAAATAATGGATGAAAACTTAAACTTTTAGAGTGGTAAAACTCGTGCTTACATTTTTCAGCACTTGAGAAGGTGTTAGCAGACCATGCTGGAAAATATGCAACGGGAGATGAAGTTTGCCTGGTTTGATTTCTGGGCTCTGCTTTTTTGCTGAAAGCTCCTATCTTTTGTTCCATCTTGTTTGTTTTTATTCTTTGTCACGGTCAAATTTTCAGAGCTGTTCACAGATCCATTATGCCTGTTCCTCCTCTCTCTTTCTAGTGCATCATTAGGTTAATGTTAGGCAAATTGACACACATGACTTTGCGTTTGTGACAGAATCACGAACTGACTGTTGAAAGAAGAAACCCCTATACTGTCTTACTACTAATGCTAACTTTAGTAAGCTCGTTGTGAGTAAAGACGCTTTTATGAGTTTCTCTGTCTTCTGACCACAGTATAATTTGTTGATCAGTTCTTGAGGATTGGCTGTTTATGAGTCAAACATCTAGAATCGTTATACCTGGTTAATGAAAGATAGATTGTATGCTGTGCTGATGTCTGTTGCGTTCCGATGGAGAGGCAGAATAAGTTCTCTTCCCCTGTCTGTAGACTAAAAAGTTTGCAATTGTGTTCTATTTGTTCTGCTTGGAAGTGATCAAATAAATCATATGCAGGCCGATGTTTTCCTGGCACCCCAGATTCATGCGGCTGTCAAGAGGTTCAATGTCGACATGGTAATTCTCTTACCTAAGCATGCACGGTTCTTATCATATAGAGTTCAGAATTTAATTCCTTCTAAGTTACTCTACAACAGACTTTAAATAAAGAGTGGCATTGGGGATTTGTAATGGTGCAGAACCGTTATCTGTAATTTCACATGTGCTGGATAACAGAAGGTCCCCATAAGCTGCACATGGATCAAATAAATCATTCTCAATTTATTCATGATGGCTGGAAAAAAAAAAAACTCTGTAAATTGTTGCTCAAATTTCATTAGTGTCTTGGTTTATCATGCACAAGACATATTCAGTTCATTGCTCCTTAACTACTTTTGTAGAGTCAATTTCCTATCTTGTCAAAGTTGCACGAGGCATACAGTGAGATACCTGCTTTTCAAGATGCCATGCCAGAAAACCAGCCAGATGCTCCTCAACCGCAAGCTTAGCCGACCAGTTGGTGCGACTGCGAAGCACTAGCTTGGGCAGCTGCTTTAACAATGTAGTGACTGAAGAATAAAATTGCCCGAGTTTGCGAGGTACATTTTTTTTTTTTTTTTTTGGGGGGTGTGGGGGGGGTGTGGGGTGGGGGTGTTTCAAGATGTAGGGAATTATGTCGGGTGCCTGTATCCAACCACGAGAACATTTATTTGGCAGCTCTCAACATTTCATATATGCAAGAAATGGTATGCTATGAGAGTTTACTTTGGTCATATTCTCTCTCTCTTTCTCTCTGCTGTGCATGCTAGGGACATGCATGGTCTAGGTGGGTGGTTCTCACCTTAGAACCGGGAATCACCCGCTAAGGATTGGTTTCGAAAAATTGGAGTTGGGAACGGGCCCGTTAGTTGCATGGATCCACCCAGGATCCGGTCAAGAAGCTTTTTCCTCCCTTTCTTAGCTTTATTTATTTATTATTTTTTTTAATTTCTTTCTCGAATTCTTCTTCCCATTACCTAGAAATAGGACATTAAACCCACAACGTCACAGTGGAGCTGTAATACCGTATGCTCAAACAAAAGACCCATCATTGGACCTCCATCTCTGATTGCATTCGATCATCGGATGGGAATTTGCCGGCATTCGTCCTCATCATCATCCATGCAAGACTCATGATCGTAACCGCATCACAAATATAGAGAGCATTCACAGAGATATGGCCAAAGCACAAAGTAAAGGTAACCAAAGATTGAAGAGATTCAGACTTAGTAGAGATGAAAATTGACTGAAAATATACCCAGTAATTAACACAAAGCCACTGCACATCATATATTCACGTACTCCTTTTGACAATTCGGAATCAGAGATTAATCCTAACAAATTTGGTTTAGGAATTTCTTCAAACACATGGTGGGCATGGATTGAGATGGAGATATTGCATACTCAATCCGAGCATATCTAGAAATCAAAGATTAATTCTAACAAACTTTTTTTAATATTAAAAATTAATATTTTATTATAATATAATTGGGTGGGCATATCCGCCCATGGAACCAGGAACTAGATTGATACTTACTGATTCCCATAAATTAGAACCAGAAATCGGATCAATTTCCTTAAGAACTATCGGTTCCGAGCAGTTCGGGTGGGTCCGATTCTTTTACACACCCCCTGGCTCGTTAAAAAAGAACCAGAGAAGATATATA
The DNA here is from genome assembly GCA_014182725.1 of Eucalyptus brandiana. Taxonomy (NCBI): domain Eukaryota; kingdom Viridiplantae; phylum Streptophyta; class Magnoliopsida; order Myrtales; family Myrtaceae; genus Eucalyptus; species Eucalyptus brandiana. Next base: position 20,952,568 of record CM024671.1, on the reverse strand, counting down.
GGATCCCCTCAAACATCCTAATCCATTTTCCTTCTATACACAGAATTGTTCCTTTGCTTTATTACTTCAATAGAAGGTCTATTTTGCTTCCAGTTGCTTGAACTTGCCGGATTGGAGAAGTTGCATACCGGGTCGAATCCTTGTGAAAAAGATGAGATTCTTAACATACCTTGAGAGTAGAATGCAAGAGCAAAATGTCGTTTGAAAAATAAAGTTTTAATTGGAGCAATTAACGCGGAATTGCAGAGGCGAGGGAGCTGCATGAGCAGCCCAGACATTAAGAGGTGAACTAAACAACATAATAAAGACATCATCATCCTGAACAGGTCATAAGAAAAGTAGTCGGGACTTTGCTTTCGGCCTTTTGCCGTGCTGGAGTAGGTGAAGTTCAGCAGTTGATATGTGTGCGGTCCACGTGAGCTCCACGAGTGGGGCCACACGATGATGGGGCCCACATGATGAATTGACAAAGATGGATCCAATCTACGAAAGATTTTCTTTCTTCTCTGTGCAGGGAAAGATGTCGGATCTAAGTCTAGTGAATTTAATTCATATCAGCAATTTGATCAGATGCCATGTAGGAATCGATGAAATTTAATGGTTGATCATGCGCGGTTGGTCTGAGCTCCATGAGGCGGGACTGAATGGACGAGATGGATCCAATCCATCGATCTCGGTCTAATGCAAGAATTTTTCCTTAAGCATGGAAAATATCGATTAGTCTACTCAATTTGATTCGTCTCGGTTGTTGATTAGATGGGTCCCCATGTCAACCGCACATGTGAGGCCTACATATCCAACGAATGAGACGGACACTGACTGCATTCAGATATGAAATTCCCCTGGCGCCAGGCATCTCTGACACCATGATGCTTATCCATGAAAAGAGATTGGATTCCACCGTCCTACGATTTTGCTGTCTTTACAGCTGAATGGCGCTGAACCCATGAAACATTCCAAGTACACTGAACCAACTTCTGTATTTTTGATTCCTTTAGAGTTCATGCTTCTCCCGAAAACACAGAGAGCCTCATTAAGGTCTGTTACGGTGTTTCTCATACAGGATTTTAACATACTACTGTGGAAGAATAAGAAACGAAGAGAAAATTTCCCGCCCGTCTTTCCCTCTTATGTGTATGGAGATGAGAGTGCTATGACTCGTGCTAGGCAGTTATCTTTCGGCCTCGAATGGGGCAAGTACCTTGTTGCACATCCGGGATTGAGTCGTTCGAGCCTGCCACATGTACAACAGAAGGTCATTATTATCAGATGAGGGCTTTGGTTAACTGAATTGCTGTTAAATCCACAGTAACACATCCTTTGACATCTAGGTGAGTGGTTATCATAAGACTTGCAGAACAAAAGCTGACTCGCATGGAAAGAGCAGAGGGTGTAGTTTGGGTTGAAAAAGGGTTTGGTATGGTTGTCTCTGATTGTGTTTAATGGTGAGATAACGGTGAAGCCTCATCTTATTGGGATCTAAACGGGTTAAAGGAAATTAGAATGCCGCCAGCCGGTGTGCATTGTATTATTTCTTTCCATCCATTCTGTTCTACAATACCTACTATGATTAGTTTATGAAGCCCTGCCACGACATCATAAATTCAGAACTAGCTGATTCTGATTTTAATTGGAAACCACTGGCCAGTCACGCTGAAACAGACTGAACTCACTCCCTTACACAACGCAAGTTCCTATGATTTCGATAAGAAATGAATGCATATGTTTGAAGGCCTTTTGGTTTCTTTCCTAATAATGTAACCTTTGTCTTTTATTACTAAAAACCTAATACTTTAACTTGCTGGACTAGCCAGAAAAGACAACAAAAAGATAACAGGATTTATACGAAAAACTCACCTATAGTTAAGAAGGAAATGATGCAGGAAAATCGCTATTTCAAGCTTTGCGAGATCATTTCCAGGGCACATCCTGCTTCCTGCTCCAAAGGGAAGAAAACTTCCTGCTTTGGGTATGTAATTCTGAGAGTCAAGGGGCGATATTATTCATTAGAAAGGGTTCTCACATCATGTTATTAACTGCCACTAGTATAGTACTTATGATGGCATCAAACTTACATCCCATCTGGAAGGATCAAATTTCTTTGGATTTGGATATATTTCGGGATCCAAATGAACTGTTCTGAACCACACCAGAACTTTCCAACCCTGAGGAATAGTGTAACCTGACAAAGATCAAATGTATTCCTCACAATCATGAGACAACAGATGATATAAGTTCTCTGATGTAAGAGGAGAGAGGGGAAAAAACAACTCACCATTCATACTGACATCTGATTTTGCTTCACGAAAAACCACCAGTGAGAATGTGATCAAGCGAAGTGTTTCGTCAATGACCTTTATTATTCAGTGAGAAATCAAAATCCATTGCATTCTGTTGACTGCATAGAAAAGGATGATGCCAAATAGAGCAAAAAACGAAAGGAAAGTACCTTGGACAAGTATTCCATCTGCCGAAATTCCTTCAGGGTCAAACCCTTTTGTGTTGGCGGTTTCTTCTTCATGATCTCTTCTTGCTCCTCCTATCATGTGGTACAGAGAAGCTTAGATGCTGTGGGTAAAAATCATCACAAAGCTTGACCCCAATGCCAACAAGACAGTGAAATACGAAAGTGAATCGAGTTCTTTATGAAAGATGGTCAATGAAATGGTTTGGCTCATAAAATTTATATCAAAAAAGCCCCTACAGAAGTACTGAAATTCCATTCCCTTGGTTAAGGGCTGTTCCTGTCACCCTCTTAACACTCTGTTGTGCTATTTTCTTTTCTTTTTCTTTTTTGGTACTGGCACATAAATTGGAGAGGCTGATGCGAAGCATTTGGTGAAACTTATATAATGGAACTGTGGTAGAGTAAGGAAAAGCATATTGCCTCGCTCAAGCGCAGAAGCTTTGCAAGATGATGTTTCCATTGTATATTACATGGAATCAATGAATCAATAATGCCCAAGCTCAGTACCTTGGCTTTCTTGAGGAACTCCTGATTCTCTTGTAGGAAGATAGTTGCCCACATCGTGATGTGACCGGAAGATTCGTGGCCCGCATTTAAGTACATTAATAACACATCAATGATTTCCTCGTCGTCCAACTTTCGACCATTTTCGTCTTCCACTTCTAGTAGGGCATCCAGCATGTCCTTCTTTGCAGAAACCTTAGTCTTCATCTGATTCCGTCGTTCCTCCACTATGGACTGGAATATTGCCACTAGATTTTTCCGAGCCTAATGTCCGTTTGGGAAAAAAAAACAGTAGGCACTGAGTATCTGATGAAGCTGGTTGTGATATTGACTGCAAGTCAACCATTCTATCTATGATCCATAACGATTGGAATTGTTACTCGACTTTTATTAAAACTTACTTTAAAAACATTAGATGAGAGGTTCAATGAGATTGGATAACGTCAATAAGTTCTGTCAATCGGTTTTGGAATTGTCAGAATGAGTATTTAGAACAGCCATGTTCCTTTTGGAGGTCAAAAGAATTGAACTACTTAAGTGTTCATTTTCCAAGACTAAAGTCAAACATGCCTCAGTGAATCAATTCTCACCTTGAGTGCTTTGTGATAAGCAAATCCTGGAAGGTTGATTGCCATGGCTCTAACACCGTAATTGAGAGTGGTGTATTCCCTTTCTAAAGCCTCCAACGCCGGTTCACTCTCTGAGCTAAGAAAGATATACATGATTATCCTGAAGGTGAGCTTCCGAAGTTCAGTCAAGAACTCAATTTGCCCCATCTTTGACCACTTATCAAGTGCAGATATGACATTTTCTTCAATGTATCCCATATATAGAGATAAAGATTCGTGACCATTGACAGGAGTGGCAGTCAAACGCCTAAGCCTTTTGTGTTCTTCATATGAAATCCCTATAAATGATTTCCTCCCGATCAATTTCATTGTTGAAATGGGCCAACCAGGCTGGAATTTCTCATCATCGGTCAACACTCTTCGGCATGGCTCAGGCATGGTCACAATCACGCTCGGGCTCCCAAACATGAAGGCCTTGTAGATTCCAGTATTACCGAATCTGCAAATGCCAACTAAGATTATTTGCTACATTCCATAGCTCAAGAACAGCATTATCTGCAATTTGTGCTCGACATCAGATAGACTACTGATGCTTTCGAACCCAACAGTCAAATAGGTATTTGCCAGTTTTCAACTTTAATCCTTGAAATGTTTTTGTGAGATAAATCAATACCATTAACAAAGGTAAAATTAACAACTAAAAGCTTGACCCTATTGATAATTTCAATGCTTGATTCTCATCTCTATTTTTTTTTTTCAACCAACACACTCTCAAATAATTTTTTCTTTGTTAATAGACATTAAGGGAGTGTTCACGACCAACACGACACTTTTGGAAGATGGGAAGCGACCGTCCTTATGTGAGAGCATAATTGTGCTCTTTTTTTTTTTTTTTTTTGGGGGGGGTGGGGGGCTACTAAACTGGTCCCCTAGTAGGGTTACCTATTAAAAATATCTCTATTTGCCTGAGATTAATAAAGAAAGTGAAGAACAACACAGCAGAAGCAGCCTACAAAAAGGTATTGACAATGTGAGCGGAAGAACGAGGAAAAAACAACTCCCTGAAGATACTCAATTGGGCATTCTCTACCTGTGACTCGCTTCGTCACCTAGAGCCGGGACCATATTACAATTTGTGCAAAAGTTTCAAATACCAGTTTCAAGGTAAGAATCTTCAATCACGTCAGTAATCCATGAGACCCCAAAAGCTGCTCTGCTGCTGCCTTTCAAATTTTCTCATTAAATTAATCATAACAATTGAAGCATCTTGACGGTAAGAACAGGTAAAGAGCGAGGTTCCTCAATAGGATATGCATGCTTCAAAAGCTTTCGGTCATGGGTAAGGTTGTATTATGTATCAATCTTGACAGAACTTATATTCTTGATTCATCACTGTGTTTAAAACTCTTATAAATTGTGAACTTCATATTCTCTTGGTGGATCTAGAACCTCGGAGCACTTTGACAATAATTCAGTATGCAAGCGAGATTCTAATATCTGGAAAAAACAATGACAAGAGGAGGAAGACATGGACAGCTGAATAAACAAAGTACCAGAATAGTCAAAGCAGTTATGGACTGAATTGAACTAATAGTAAAGGGCAGTTGCATTATCCACTACCATCCAAACCGCAAAAGGCTGATTTTTTTCCCTTCCTAGCCCCTATCAAAGTGGGACCCGCTCCGACGTTGTGGTGCTTCAACCATTTGCAAAGCAACCGGCCTTTTTCAACACGTAATATTTGTTGCATCTGGTTTATGATTTTACTTGTCTATTTGTCCACAACTCAAAAACCAAATCACCCGCATATTCTCTCATTTCATTTCACGCCTAACCCAAGAGAAGAAATTAAAGAAAAAGAAGAAATATGCAAATCCTAGTTGATGATTCTGATATTTTCTAAAGTTTGAGAGAGACAAGGCGAGGTCAATCAAGCACTCAAAGAAAGTTCCAACACTGTTCCGAGCATAAGTACCGTCGATCATCTATCCCTCCTGACAAATAGCATATAATATCTACTCCTCTCCCAATGCACAAGACGAAGACCAACATATCAACCAAAAAACCTTTCGTGTCATATCTGAAGAGTTAGTAGAGTCCACGAACAAGTTTAGTGGCCCACGTGTGTGGCAGTGATCAGATCGAGAACTAGATTCACTTTATCGAGAGAAGGAGAGAAGGGTAGGGGAGCTGCATCGAGATGGTCGTGGCGCGGGGGAGACAATGGTTGGGAGGACGGCCGTGGCCGGGAAGAGTTTGCTGGCGAGAGAGAAGGGCACTAGACCGGCAGGGAGAAGAAGGGTATCACAAACAAGATTCTGTTTAAGTGCACACGAACAAAAAGTCGCGTCACCCCGCACAGATGAACCTCGCCGTACTGGGATTGGCGCACTAAAAATCAGTCGCTTTGCTTTTTCTTGATCTTTGTTTTTGCAGCTAGAAAAGAAAGAAGAAAGAAAGAAAAGCTGGTGATAATAATAATAATAATAATAATAATGGAAGAAGAGAACGAAAGACACCGGCGAAATTTGGAGGGATTCCCGACCAATCATGGAACAGCGCCACATGGTCGATGTCTCGTCCGTTAAAGATAGAAGAATGTGTGAAACTGTTCTTGGGACAGTGGAAAGGACAAAATCAGCCAGCTCTCCTCCAAAGAATCGTCATCAGTGATATCCTGCCTCTTTTAACTCGAGTCTCAAGATTTTCCCTCTTGAAACTATTTTTTATAGGAGAAGCAGAGCAAAGAAACCCAAATGGGAGAAAGAAAGTAGAGATAGAACAAGGTAGCGGTCAATCATCACCCCGGCGATATGATCAATAGAAAAAAAAAAAGCAGAATGCCACGACTTAACCAGTTCTTGATTGAGACCCAGAATTTCTCTAACGCAAAGGAATCGGACCCAGAATTTTCTTGGATCGCTCTGCACTTTTGCATTTACAGGAGCGAGAGGTTTTCGGGGCAGAGAAGGTGGATTGCATCTTTTTGTGCTTGAGCAGTTGAGGAAAATGTCGGTTAAACTAACGCGATCAACAGAGCCAATCTCAACTAAGAAACTTCTCTTTTGTGAGACCGCTCTGAGGCCAGCCTTACACTGCTGTGAACAGTAATTACACAGAGAGAGGGAGGGAGAGCGAGAGACCTGGTGACGAAGGAGGAGATGAAGGAATCAGGATCGCCAGACTTGAATGCCCTGAGGAAGGACCACATGTTCCCAATGAAAGGCCATCCGAGATCACCGGGAGGTAACGAGCGTCGTCGCTCCCTATCCAGCTGGGTCTCGTACAAGTACCAATTTGCATGCTTGAGAAGCCATGCCAGAACCATCCATGCCGGCGTCATCAATGCCACGAGCATCAGAAACGAAGCAGAGGAAAAGGAAGAAGCGAGCTCCATGACCAAGGATGGCGATGAACCTCTCTTGCGTTCTGCTTTGATGGGGCCACGCAAGCCTTTTCCTCAACTATTAGCTTTTCTTCGCAAACAGCTGATGAGGAAACAGAGTTGTGAGAGAAAGAGAGAGAGAGAGAGAGAGAGAGAGAGGTGTTTTAGAGAGTGGAACTCAGAAACATCCCCCTCAGTCTCTTTCGGCGTCCGATGCTACGCGAGCCTCATATACAATTGAGAGGGACACGTAGAGCATGCTACAAATAAAAAGAGAAGTCCAATTTACTGGTCAAGCACCCACCAGTAAGCATGCAACTTAGCCAAAAAAAATTGACCGTCTCTATTCTGTGAGGAACCCACTTTTCAACTCTCTCTTTTTACCACGATCATGTTGGCTGTCGGGCCTTTTGAACACTTCACGATCCCATCGGGTCTTTGCAATCTTCTTGTCTCGACGTAATCACGTAACTGATTCTGGTAGAAGACCTTTAGAAGGGGCACAAACAAAATGAGACTCGAGTCTTGATGGCCCTCATCGACACAGAGATCGATGTGGGTCGAGTCTTAATCGACTTTTTTACCGTTTGAATCTTGAAAAATCTAGTCACGATAGATTTAGTACAAGGAAAATGGAATAGATTAGAATGAAATGAGGAATGACATAGAATGATTCCTCTACTTTAATGTGCCAAGAAATTGAGAATATGAAATAAAGGAGCGAGTGTTTAAATGCACCTAAAAGGAATTACAAGGAAAAAAAGAGTAAAGGTGACAACTGACAGATAAAATTGCATATATTGTATTGAGGAGTAGAATAGCCATTCCTTCTTCCAAACGACTCTAAAAACTTTCAACTTGGTAAAAGCATTGTCCTTTAATTCAATTGAAAACTTCTTTCAGTCGGTTTAAGGGGTTTTGTTACTAGAAAAAAGACAACACTTTTTTTCCGGCAACAAAACCTCCCGAAACCGACTGAGAAGGGTCCCTAATGCAACGTTAAAAGTAGAGGGGCTACTTTAACCGAATTTAAAGTACGTGGGTCACTAGATAAATATTACAATAATAAATTACGAGAGTATTTTTGAGTAATTTTTCTTTTTAAGATTATTTCTACAACATAAATTTATTTTTATACACCATAAAATGCAGGAAAAGATTATTCCGTCAACAAAAGTAACAAAACTTTGCATAGAATATGGCAATCTATCTCAAAGTTTTCAGTTGATTCAATCAAGTCATAATAATTTAATAAAAAGTGCAATAGAATATTAAAAATTTCCATTAATTTAATTGATATAAACCTTTACTCTTAAAAGTACAATTAAGTTGGACGACTCATATTGAGAAGGGCAAATTGAGGGTGTCAGTAGGCAATATTTGAGTGACACATGGGCAATCTCCTTGAAAGAATTCGAGTACACTTGTGAAAAGATTTAGGATTTACTTGAATCATTTCAAAAGTTTATACCTTGATTGCAATCCGTGCACATAAATTAAGACTTTTGAGTTCATTTTTTTTTTGACAAAGACTTTTGAGTTCACTTCACCCACTATTTCATGTACATATTGCAGGCTTCTTGGAGAAAGAATTCCATAGTGCTAGCAATGAGGTAAGGCATGACTCAAAGTACAAGTGATGACGCTATAGATATGAAATTGTCTGTACTTATCCATATCAAATAATCGGAACTATTTGAGCCTTACAAGTCGGTCCTCGTGCCATTAAAACAAACATAATAGGCCACCAACTTTATTTGTCCACGCCTCCCCCATTTTGTCCGATACTTCATGTACCACATTCGAATCAATCTAAAGAAAATTTCCACTTTTCATTTTTAATGTGGAAAAAGTTTAGATGGAGGGTAATGGAGAAAAAGAACTTTGGCGAGAGGTGGGAAGCCAACAAGGTAATGTCATTTCTGACGTGGCCTTTTATGCGAGAAAGAAAGGGGTTGCCGGCCTATATAGCCTTCGTTTGTCGCATTGTCCATTTGCTTTTGTCATTCTTTTTCTCTCTGCGCTGCAAAACTTGAAGCTTTCAAGAACAAAATGTGTTTTTGGCTACTTGCCTTGCCTTGGTTTAGGGAGAGAGAAAGAATGAAAAAGATTTGGCCTCCGTTGTCTTCTTCACTTGGCCTGTCATGACGGACGTCAATATAAATCACTCTAGATGCCAGTGGACAAGACACGTACTCAAAAGCCGTATCTGGTTTTTCTGAACTAACCTTGGTTTTGTTTGATCATCTGTTTGTACATAAGCGTTCGAATATGCTGTAAGTACAATGCAATTAAGTTTGCGGAGTCCACTATGATCGGGCTTGGACCATTCTTGAAGTTACCGCTGTTATATGCAATTCACATATTCTTAAGCGTCTTCAGAAGAAGGTGATTCGTAATGAGATGATGTTAAATTATGATGAGTTGAAACTGACCTCGAGACAATACGTCTTCGAGGTATATATGCATAAGTAACTCGAAAGCCAAGTGTGAGAAATGGCCAAAAAAGGGAGGGATAAGTTTATTAAAAATTTTGAAACTTGTCACAAAAGTATAATTAACTTTTAGAATTTTCAAAATGTATAATTAAGTTATAAAATTTATAAAATGGTGCGATCAAGTCTTCTGTTAGCTTCGTACAATTTAACTAATAGAAAATATTGTTGTAGCATTTTTTTTTAAAATATTTTTTTCTCTCCCTTGTGGCTGCTGATAACTCAAGTGTGAATCAATGCCCAAAACTATGATGTTTTTCTCCAAACTTTAATTTTTAGCGCTCAAACCTTAATTGAGATTTAAAAGTAAACTATGTTAAAAAAAAATTAAAATAGAACGGTGGCTCAAGGGTAGCAATGCTGTCTCCCCCAACTTCACAGGTAAGGGTCGACGACCCTTGCTTGGCGACTAGTGAGGACTAGCGACCGGCGACAGGCGGTGACTGGCGACTCTCTCTTGACCACGGGACGACCCACTCCTATCACCTTCTTATGGTTCCTCTTCCACCCAAAGATGACGACATGGAGGACCAAATGGCATTGATTGTGAGATGGTGAACTTGCTACATGCAAGATAACATGTAGTAAATGTTGGTTATTTCAATGGTTTTGAATTACTCAAGGCAATTGTTTTATAATAGATTTAATGAAAATTATGGCCGCAATCAATTTGTAACGGCTATGTAACATTGATATTGTTTTTTTCTTTATTAACTCTCCTTTATTTGTTTATATAGAGAATTTCTTATCACAATAAAAACATTCCAAAAAAAAAAAATCTATTTTTTCTTTCTATTTAGCGGGCTTTACGTACAATGTTGGGAATAAAAAGGAAGATTTGTTGTATTTTGAGAGGGAAGCCGCTAGAACCTTAAAGATAGTGCTTGCATGTCTTAAATATTTGATTCTTTTATTTTATTCTTATCTCAATGTGTTCCCAAACTGAACCTACTATTGTTACCATCAGTGCTGTTGCCATTGCCACTGCTTATCTAGTTACACTGCCACCACTATGACATATGTCCTATGTAAAACCATTTTCAAACATATTGAAGATTGAGGTTTTTAATGGCAACAACTTCAAAATGTGACAAGAAAGAGTTTTCTCTATCCTAGATGTGCATGGAGTCGCTTTAGCATTTATGGAGCCCATACCAATTGAAAATAATTTGCGAGAACAATGGATATATGCTAACAAGGTGTGTAGGTACACAGTTATCAATATGCTTTTTAATGAATTGTTTGATGTCTATTGAGCAAAGAATGTGGGACTCCATGACTGCAAACTACACTATTGAAGATGTGGGCAGATAGAAATTCGTGATTGAAAATTATTATTGGTGGGAAATGTCTGATGAAAAAGAAATCAAGACATAGATCAACTAAAATCACAAGCTAGTGAAGGACCTAAAGGCATAAATTTTCTTTTTGATATCTTTGTCTAAGATAGAGTGGCAGAATGTTCAGGCGTTTTGCCATCTCCTTTTTCAGTTGATGTTGACGTGTCATTAGGATTGATTACCTTTTTAACAACATCCCATTCCAAAGGATCCTTGGATCTAAGAGATGCCTTCATCTTATTTCGCTAGACATTATAGTCATTTCTATCGAAGTATGGAGGTCTAGTGTGACTTTGTCCTTCAATTAGACACGGTGCTATAATGCTAGCCATAGAAGATTGCTAGCTTAGACGTACAAACACTTCGAAATAACGAGCACTTTGCTCTGATACCAATTGTAGTAGCTAGCATGTATCACCTAGAGGGGGGGTGAATATGTGATTCTATAAAATGTTGACAATTTAAAGTGGAATATAACAAGTCAATATTAAAGTCTGAACAAAGAATGGGTTCTAGAACAAGGTTCTTAATCATTTAACAAGTAGAATAGACTTTAGAAGCACCCTGTGAGTGTGCAATAACAATAAACAATAAGAGTTTAGAGATAAGAGCAATCACACATAAGGTTATAGTGGTTTGGCTTAAATTAAGCCTATGTCTACTCTTTTACGTTTCGGTTGGATTCCACCATATGAACAAGAAGAAATTACAATATTTGAGTGTAAATATTCAGTGATAGGTCATACTATCTTACTTAGTCACTCTTTCAGTACTTCTCTCACGAAAGACAAGTATTTAATCGAAGTTCGCTTAGGTTTTGGAATTCTAGATTTTGGCCTTGTCTCTTACATGCTTTTCGACACATTGATCTCCTTATATACTCCTCTACTTCCAAACTAGGCGTTGCATAGTCTTTAGAGAATCATCTTCTAATCTACCCATTGATAGAACTGTATCAAGAAGATGTCGTTGAGTGACAGAAGATGAATCCCGACCTGATTTTGATCACCCATATAATTAGAGTCTTGGTTTCCATAGGTAAAGCTTCTCTGTTTAGAAAGAACTTGTCTCAAGATTGATTTGCCAATCAAATGAGATTGAGTCAATAAAATATATTTAGGTGTGAAATCCAAACCAGATCATTAGCTGTTATTCATTCTAGATTGGTCTCATTATGAACTTGTCACATTTTGAACTTGCCACACTATAAACTTGCGTCAGGATGGGACTTTGAGTAATTTTCTCAATCTTTATCTTTAGTATAAAGTCTTGAGCTTAAGTCTGAGTGAGTTCTGTCTGAAGTAGACTTTACAAACTATTCTTGAATTTGAGCTAAAACGAGATGATTTCATTCCAAGATTATGTTCTTGAATCAACATACTTGAAGACAATAATCAAACTTACTAACATCTTATGGATAGTTTTGTTGACTTCAAAATCTACTAGGAGTTTTCTCAATAGTGTATACACAAGAAACAACTGATGGTGAATATATAATTATTAGCTTAAATATTAATGACGTACTTATTTTTGGTTGTGAATAAAATGAAATATTTTTTGACTTCTAAATTCGATAGAAGGACCTGGGAGAAGCTAATGTCACTTTGGGTATTAAAATCATAAGAAGCGATAGTGGTCTAATACTTACTCAAAAGTATTATGTGGTGAGACTACCTAAAAAATATGGACAGTTTGATGTCACATTTGTACTCCTTATGATGCTAACATCCAATTAGTGAAAAAATAATGAGATAGTGTGGGTCGCTCTGAGTATGATTAGATTATTGGTAGTCTAATGCATTTAATGAACTACACTCAACCTAATTTAGCTCATGCTGTGTGTAGATTGAGCAGATTCACACAAAATCGCAATCATGATCATTGGATTGCCTTGAGCAAAATAATGAAATATCTTAAAGGAACCATAAACTATGGCATTTTATATGGCAGATATCCCGCTATATTAGAAGGATAAGTGATGCGAACTAGGTATCAAATTCAGACGTGACAAAATCCAATAGTAGATGTGTGTACACACTTGGTGTGTTAGGGCTAGATGGATCATCTAGAGGGGATGAATAAGTGATAGTGCGGAATAAAATAAATTCAAAATGATATTGCAATAGAACAACGTCTGACCATTACCTGAATAATTGTCAAATCTTATCGATGTGCAAATAACCCTTATTATAGATAAAATAAAGAGAGTAAGGGATAGAAAATTGCCCACAAACAATTATAGTGGTTTCTGCTTTTGCAAGCCTATGTCTATTCTCCCGCACTAATAGCTGATTGGCTGGATTCCACTAGATGAATCTGTTAGAGATTACAAGATCTGAATTATGAATACTTAAGCTCGTGTGTGAACAATTCCTCACACACTCTCAACCTTTGAAAGATTACACTTATAGCTTCACAGAAATGAATGTACATGATTGAAGATCACTCAAGACTTAGGAATTATAAACTTCAAATTTTAGCTTCTTGTTCCCTTTCAGCATCTTGACCTTCTTTTATAATCTTCATTATCCAAGTTAACCGTTGGACATTACCTTAGAGGATCGCTCATCCAATTTATCGATTGGACTCGAACATTGTTAGAAGATTTGATAGCTTCAAGGCTGTTGAGATTGAAGTCCCTTATTGATTTTGCCGTCCATACAGCAGATAGAGTTTCCATAAGAAGAGTGTTTCACTTGGAAATAATATTTTTCCTTTGTAGATTGATTTATCCAGGTCTTGCTAAATTCCATCTTATGAGATTGGATTTGATATATTTTCCTTATTGGATAGATCTTTTAATTATAGCAAGAAATCCACCAAATTTTTGGCTGTTGCACGAAAATTATCTTCTTGATCAATATTCCCGAGTATCAAATATCAAGGATATGGATTTATTCATGATTTAAAGTTTGATTCTCTGAGTCTGATAAGTACCATCTGATAGTGCTCATTAGAGTTTCTACTTGGAAGATCTTATCATTAGAATCAAATAATGATTAAAGAAAAATTTGTTAATCATCAAAACTAACAAGAGAATTTTCCTTAACAGTCTCCCCATTTTTGATGATGACAAAACTTTTCACAGCAGAACCAATTTAAAAGAAATGATTTTGATAAAGCTCTAAAAATAGTAGAATCCGTATTTAAAGCGCAATCTTAATTTATAAGAATGATAGATAAGACAAACAAGATTCTTATAGATATTCTAAATATTGCAAGATAAGAGATAGGAAAGTTTTAACCAGTCTTGCCAGAAAAAATTTGATCCTCGGATTATGGATCGCATCAACATCTTAGCATCAGTCGCATCAAAATCCATGAAGCTCTGCGTCTTCATATTTCTCCCCCTTTTATCAATAACACAAAAAGTAATAGCAATAGTATTATAGCAAACCATAATATATAATAGCAAACCAATAAGTTTAATACTTAGCGACAAACTATCATAGCAAATCCAAAACACATCTCAAGCAAACTAATAAATCAAATAAAAATTAAGCCAACACAAACGAAATTATCTTAGAAATTTTGAACAGAAATTGAAAAGATTATTTTGAGGTGGAGGGCTGGTATGGGTCTTGAGCTGGAGGGCTTGAAGGTGGGAGATCATCTAGAGGCATGAATACGAGGACATAGTGACTCATATGGGCAATTGTACTCTCAAACTTCTTAAGCCTTCTGTCGCCATCTTGTGTGAGCCTCTTGATGTGATAATTCTTCTCCTTGACCTCATCCTTGAGTTCCTTCAATGCGCGAAGAATGTTCTCATTTGAATTAGTTGTAACCTCTAATTGAGGAACGATCTCAACGGATGGATCATGCTCCTTTTCCTTTTCTCCCTGCTCTATCTCCTTAGCCCCTACAATTTACACTTGCTCCCCCTTAATTGTAGCATCCTTATATGCTTCCATCCCTGCACTTGCTTCTTTATCAGCTATCACAACATTCTCATCAGTAACAAAGGTAGTAATCTCTTGGTCTATAGGAGCTTCTGTATTTTCATCAGGATTCTGGGGTATCTCTTCCAGCACTTGGTCACCCTGCAATTGATACAGAGCTTCTTTGATTACTGGATGATTTGATAATGTGGTAGTCCATTGTAATGGGCGTTACGTTACTGACACTAGCCACAACTTCTTGCAACACATCCCTAATCGATGCTAGGGTATCAACCACTTCCTATTCGTTTTCCTACACAACCGCTAGAGGATCAGTCATTTGCTATTGCTAGGGGTTTTCCACATCATTTGGCCTGTCTAGTTTAGTGTCATTTGCATCTTATCCTCTTCCAGATCTTCATCCAGATCAAAGTCCTCATCTAGAAGGCTATCTCCAATTCTATCAATCAGCCTACCAGATCATTTTCCTAGTCTTCTGTCAAATCTAAGTCCTCAAATGATTCCTCTATCAATTTTTGCAAGAGTGATTGAGATCCACTCCTATCAATCTGAGTTCTTCTTCTTTTTGCAGGTGATGAGGAAAGTCTACCACTAGACCTTCAAAATTAGTTTGAATTGGCTTTCCATGTCTATCTTGCCATATTCCCTAAACAAATCTAAAGCCCATCTTTTTCATCATCTTTTCATTTATCGAAAACAAATGGAGTTGCTTTTTCTTGAAATTGTTTGGGATCTCGATATCATAACGTATCAGAATTTTGGTAATCAAAGATCCATAGGGCAACTATCCCTTGGATTTTAACACAGTTCTGTATATGTGAAGAATGACCATGTGTGTGAGGGAAAAGTGATGATTGTTCAAAATAGCCTGGATGAGATACATCTGTTTTGGAGGAACCTTTTGGTCAAAGACAGTTAATGATGATTTTGTGCAAGACAATCTATTTCAGAGGGAAGTTATGATGTGAAACATTAAACAAAATATCTCTTAAAAATCAGGGGAGAAGTATACTATCAGTGCCATAACTTGTGTACGGCGCTCACTTTGATGGCAAAAGTTTCAGTCGGATCACTTAAGTGCCAAAATTTTTGAAAACGCTCATTTCAGTGCCAACGTCAATCTGGTTGGCCAGAAATCCGACGCGACAGTTTTTTATTAATATTTGAAGCCGACGTGGATCGCTGAAGAATACAATCAGCATGCAAACAACAAAACGACGTCATTTAGCATCTTTTCCCCCAAATAAGAAACCCTAAATCCCCAAATTCGAGCAGAATCGAAAATTGAAAACCCTAAATCCCCAATTCAACCAATTTAAGTGCATACTTTGATTTTCTCCCAAAGTTGTCAGCTCGTTCTTGCAAATGGAGGGCATAAGCTTCAGCAGTGGCTCACATTTCTATAAAAAAAACGAATTAGATGGTGGGTGTTATTGTTATTGTGGGTTACTGAGTCCAAGAAGAACATCTTAGACTCAGTTGAATCCCGGGAGAAGATTTCATTAGTGCGGCAGATATAGAGAAGGCTCAGAGTGCAAATATTTCAAATGGGTTGATAGGAAATTCTCTGATCGAGCGACAGAGGTGATCCTGGAATTACTTGAAGGCCGAAATCAACCTCCATCTGCGCTAATGGACGAGTTGGAGGATGTCGACTCAATGCAAACTCAAATGAAGGGTTTAACATTTCTGGTCGACCACTTGAAGAGAGAGGTTTCAAGGCTGAAAATTGAAAGAAACTTTTATCGAGCGTTGATTATGTTCTTATTCTCTTGGGTAGTTTATTCAAATGTGAAGTGAGTAATGAGAAGAAGTTTGTATGTTTGCCATAGTCGAAGACGTGGAATATGCACTTGTATTAGATTATTTATAAGTAAAATGTGTTTTTGGTTTGCTACAATTTTTGTATGAAGCAGAAGGTTTTGTTGTAACCTATAGTAGAAATGCAAGGTTGGAGTTTGAATGCATTAGTTGTGAGCACTTAAAAGTTTTATTATTTAGTTGTATATTGTCAATGTTTGTTTTGGTTAGTTTTTACTTTAGATATAATGGTTTGCTTGCTGCATTTTTTATTTGGTAATGGTTTGCTGGTTTGTTGGTTTGCTGCAATTGGAAACCATGGCGAAATAGAAGGTTGGAGTTGGAATGCATTAGTTCTGAGCACTTAAAAGTTTTATTGTTTAGTTGTGTATTATCAATGTTTATTTTGGTTAGTTTTTGCTTCAAATAGAATGGTTGCTGCATTTTTATCGTTGTAATGGTTTGCTGATTTGCTGGTTTGCTGCAACTGCAAACCATGACGAAATTAAGAGATGGTGGAAAATTCATGATTGACCATTTTAGTGCTAAAAGTTGTAAATAGTGATCGCTTGAGTACCAAGTTTTTATAAAAGTGATCATTTAAGTGCCAGTTGCAATTACAAAGTGATCACTTCTGTTGCACAAATTGTAAATAGTAATTGCTTGAGTGCCAAGTTTCAAACTTGCACTAGTCGGTGGTGCATCTTGCATCTTGTTCTTACACTAGTTAGGTTGCTGGTGCATCTTCGCAACAACCCATACAAGTGTTGATGCAACAAGATGTACCAGAACCCAAAATTGCATCTTGTTCCAGCACATACAATCAGAACCCCACAAATAACATCAATGCTTCAACAATTTCAACCAGCAACACTATATGCACACATATAAATCTAAAAATAATAGCAACCTCATAAAAACATTGCACCGATAGCAAAAAAATATACAACATAACTGATCACTGTCGTGCTAGAATCTATGAAGCACGGACACGTTGTCCGTGCTTCCGTGTCGTGTTCGACACGTGTCGGAGCGTGTCGGACACCTCGACACGCTCGGACACGCTCGGACACGCGGTCAACGCGTGTCGAGTTTTCCGACACGTAGTCAACTTTTTTCGACTTGTCTCGACACGCGTGTCGGATGGAAGCGAGGGCGGGGGAGGAGAGACGAGGCCGCGAGCGACGGCGAGAAACCGCCAGAGAAAGAGTAGAGGTGAGGCGCCGAGAAAGAGTCGAGACCGAGGAGAGGGCGGCCGTAGAGCGAGGAGAGGGCGGCCGCGGTGATGCTGCGGGATCGCCGACGAGGCTGCAACTGCAAGTGAGGAAGGGCCGAAGGCGAGGCGGAGGAGGAGGAGAAGGATTGAGAGGAAGAGGAGAGGAAGGGGGTTGTATGGAGGTCGTCCGGCGAGGAGATGGAGATGGATCGAGAGGAAGACCGTGCGGCGAGGGGGAAAAAATGAGAAGAGGAAGGGGTTGCGAGGTCGTGCAGCGAGGGGAAAAAAAGTGAGAAGAGGAAGGGGGTGCGAGGTCGTGCGGCGAGGGGAAAAAAGTTTCGGTAGCTAGGGTTTTGGAAACTCAATGAGGTGACAGCCTGTCACGTGCGTGGGGAAGGAGAAAAAAGTGAAATAAATTTGGGGTGGGGGAAATAGTCTGACATGGGAAGGTAGGGAAAAAAATTGAAATAAATTTAGGAGGGTGGGGGGAATAGTCTCTCGTGGGGGAGGGAGGGAAAAAGTGAAATAAATTTGGGAGTGGGGGAAACTTTGTTTTAATCGGAAAAAATAAATGAATAATTTTAAAAAATAAAAATACTGAATTTTAGATGATAATAAATTTTGATCATTGTAAAAAAATCATAAATTTATTTAAATAAGTTGATTCTAATTTCCAATGAATTAATTTATTAATATTATTAGTGTAAATTCATTGTAGACTCTTTTTTAATTAATTAATTATTTATGAATTTAAATCAAATTAAATACAAATAAAAATATTTATTTAATATTTAACGTGTCGGAACGTGTCGAAATTCTCTACTTTTTGAGAAATGACGTATCGCATGTCGTGTTGTGTCGTGTCACGTGTCGCGTGTCGCGTGTCGGTGCTACATAGGCTAGAATTATTAGCCAAAACCAAGCCAAGGGAAAATCGAGAGTGCTAGTATGAACAAAATAAAGGAGTTAGGGAAGAGAATAAGAACACAAGATTTATAGTGGTTCGGCTTGATCCAAACCTACGTCCACTCTCCTACGCTAACAGCCTTCTTGGCTGGATTCCACTATGCAATCAAGAAGAGATTACAACTTTGAGTGCAAACACTTAGTAGATCACACTATCTCACTAAGTCACTCTTTTGGTATTTCTCTCACGATCACAAACGTTTAAGCTCTCCAAAGACAAGTTGATGATCGAAGGTCGCTTAGACTTTGGAATTATAAATTCTACGCTCCGTCTCTTACTTGCTCATCGGTCCATGATCTCTTTAAATACCCCTCCACTTCCAAACTAACCGTTGGACAATATCCCGGAGAATCGTCTTCCAATATACCCATTGGACAGCTCTGTATCTAGAAGATTTGGTAGCCGTTGAGTGACAAAGGTAAAATCCCAAATTGATTCCGATCGCCCATACAAACGAAATCTTGGTTTCCATAAGTAAAGCTTCTTCGTATAGAAAGTTCTTGTCTTCAAGATTCAATCGTTAATCAATTAGATTGAATCAATCAAATCAATCTTGATGTGGAATCCAAACCAGATCACTAGCTGTTGTATGATTGAGCTTGAGTTACGATTCATCGTAATCTGGATGTAAAGTCTGAGTTTGTAGACTTTACAATCTGAGTCTGTAGATTTTACAATCTGGGTCTGAACATATCTGCTTCTGAACAGATTTAGCTTTAAGGTCTGTACTGGGTTCGCTTCAGATAGAGTCGTCTTCGGCCGTCTTCGGACTTTGACAATATCCTTTACATGTTCTATTATCTGCATGGTCTATTACTTAACCATTAAACATGTTAGTAGCCTTTGATTTATTTTGTCATCTTCAAAACATCATAAGGGATTTCCCTAATAATCTCCCCCTTTTTGATGATGACAAAACAATCTCTGAATATGCAGATTTGTAAACATACTTTTAAATCAAAGGATATCAGAAGATAGCAAATAGATTGAGCATAACAATATATAGAAAAATAATCGCAGCTCAATATTATGCCATAGATAATATCAACCAATCAACACATATGTATATTCATATCTTCTCCCCCTTTTTGTCATAATCAAAAAGTAATAATAATGGAAAAAAGTATCACGTAGAGAATTATAACAAATATCTCACATGAATCACAAATTCCAAAAATCAACTTTTATAAAGCAAGTCGAATATTAAAGATATGCAATATAGCTCACTTCGATCATATATATCAGCACATATCTAATAAAAATCACAGATGCATCATGAAATTCATGTACCCTTTTTTGTCATAATAAAATGTTAATATCATTAAGAGATTTGTTAATGACAAAAGGTAAAAGATGCACTAACCGGATTTTTTTTTGAACAAATTCTGACACATTTACCTTTCCTTCCATCCATAATAAGATCACGATCAATCCAAAAAGATTTTTCCAAAATTGATCAAAGCTCCCCCTCAATTTGCTGCCTTTTTGAGATGATCACGATTCTTTTCCTTTTCTTTTGGATTTGATTTCTCCCCCAATCTTCATAGGAGATATTTTCTGATTGCACTAAAATCTGCGTAGATTTGTAATCATTCTTGCCTTATTGAATTTCCTGCAATCAACTCATTTCCCTTTTTGGTATCTATCAATTTGGATTCTTCCTTGACGTTAGAGTAAAATAGAAAATCTCCATAATCAAATATTCTTTCTTAATTCATCATAACAAAGTATTCAAAGAAAGAATATTATGCACAATGATATTTTGAAAAATAAATTCTCACTTAGTCAAAGTATGATAAAAACAGAGAGAATAAAATCTTTGAATATCTAAGAATATCTTGTATCATCACGTAAAACAGATTTTCATTTTGCAAAATATGATTATATCTGAGAGTATAAAATTAGACAAAATAATTTGAATTATCTCAAATAATCATACGTACTAAATCAAATCTTAACTCACAAATCACAAAAACAAATCATACGATTCTTTCTTCCATAAAGCAAAATATGATCATTATAAAATCTCAATCAACCAAGGATATATCGAATATCAAGCATAATGAGAATTATTGCCCAAATCAAATTGAGAATAAAAAATTCCTTACCAAATCCTCTTTCTTCTTTCTTCTTTCTTCTTTATATCCTGCAAAAATAATTTATCTTTTCTTTGGTACCCATTTTTTCTTGGGTCCATGAGAGTTAGCAGAATATGTTGCTTTTATCCAATTTTTCTTAATAGGTCTCCAGACTTGAGAAAGATCTTGTTGCCTAAGTCGAGAATTCTTCTTTTTAAGTTCGAAAATCATTTTAAGAGAATATTTGAGATTTGAACAAAGCTCATTTATATACTTTGAAACTTTGAGAGGAATTTTTGAATTGCTTACCTCGATTTCCTCATCGGATTCTGAATCTGTGTCCGAGTCAGACTTTGATTCTGAGTCTGTGTCTGAATCAGACTCTGGTTCTGAGTCTATGTCTGAGTCAAACTCAGATTCTGAATGTGCCGTCAAGCATATATTTTCTTGCTCATCATCTTCTTTCATGATTCTTTTTTGGCCATTATGCTTGTATTGACTTCTTCCATCGAAGTTCCTTCCTTTTCTACTCAGCTTTTTAAATTTCTTGACCATAAAGGCAAGTTCTTCATTGTCCATGTCATTTTCTCGAGTCTGTTTCATCAAAAACAGCATTAGATATTAAAGCAATGGACTTCTTACCTTCGGGATCTTCGTCATTAAGTTGTTCCACTTCATAGGATTGAAGAGTGCCAATCAATTCATCAACGGAGAGTGGCATAATCCTCCGAGTCTCCCGGATTGAGGTCTTGACATGATTCCAATCTTTTGAGAGACCTCGCAAGAGTTTGTTGACCTTCATTGGAGAAGAAATTGGCTGACCTTGATATGCTAAACCATTTACAATTTCTGTAAAACGGTTGAACATATCTCCAATCGACTCTCCTTGCTTCATCTTGAAGGATTCATATTTGCCGAGCAGGAAGTTTACTTTTGTCTCTTTTACACGATCAGTCCCTTCATATGTAACATGAAGTCTATCCCAAACTTCTTTTGCTGTTTCACATGAAGAGATTCTATTATATTCAGTAGGAGATAAAGCGCAATATAAAGAATAAATTGCTTTCGCATCAAGCGCTTCTCTTTTGGACATCTCCATCCGAGACATAGGAGCGGGGGGTTTGCTTTCTTTGTCTTTGCCATTCTTATTTGATGTAGACGCAGCAATGGGGTTGATTCCTCTTTCCACAACATCCCATTGTAAGAGATCTCTGGATCTTAGGAATGCTTTCATTTTGTTCTTCCACACGTCGTATTCCTTTCCATCAAAATATGGTGGCCTTGTGTTGCTTTGCCCTTCCATAAGTCTTGGTGCCAACATACTAGCCATAAAAAATCTTTAGCTCAAAAGTAAAAACACTTTTATAAACCGAGCACTTGGCTCTGATACCAATTGAGAGTGCTAGTATGAACAAAATAAAGGAGTTAGGGAAGAGAATAAGAACACAAGATTTATAGTGGTTCGGTTTAATCCAAGCCTACGTCCACTCTCCCACGCTAATGACCTTCTTGGCTGGATTCCACTATGCAATCAAGAAGAGATTACAACTTTGAGTGCAAACACTTAATAGATCACACTATCTCACTAAGTCACTCTTTTGGTATTTCTCTCACGATCACAAACGTTTAAGCTCTCCAAAGACAAGTTGATGATCGAAGGTCGCTCGACTTTGGAATTATAAATTCTACGCTCCGTCTCTTACTTGCTCATCGGTCCATGATCTCTTTAAATACCCCTCCACTTCCAAACTAACCGTTGGACAATATCCCGGAGAATCGTCTTCCAATATACCCATTGGACAGCTCTGTATCTAGAAGATTTGGTAGCCGTTGAGTGACAAAGGTAAAATCCCAAATTGATTCCGATCGCCCATACAAACGAAATCTTGGTTTCCATAAGTAAAGCTTCTTCGTATAGAAAGTTCTTGTCTTCAAGATCCAATCGTCAATCAATTAGATTGAATCAATCAAATCAATCTTGATGTGGAATCCAAACCAGATCACTAGCTGTTGTATGATTGGGCTTGAGTTACGATTCATCGTAATCTGGATGTAAAGTCTGAGTTTGTAGACTTTACAATCTGAGTCTGTAGACTTTACAATTTGGGTCTGAACATATCTGCTTCTGAACAGATTTAGCTTTAAGGTCTGTACCCAGTTTACCTTCAGCATAGAGTCTGTCTTTTGGCCGTCTTCAGACTTTGACAATATCCTTTACATGTTCTATTATCTGCATGGTCTATTACTTAACCATTAAACATGTTAGTAGCCTTTGATTTATTTTGTCATCTTCAAAACATCATAAGGGATTTCCCTAACAAAAATAACATAAACAACTATTTTCATTGACATTGATTGATTGTTTACAAAAGAAAAGAAAAACATGAACTTTACTCTCCAATCACTGAAGGTTTAACATTCTCTTAAAAAAAAAACAATGGTAATATGCAGGCAGCAACTACCATCAATGATATAATATCCAGCACTCTCCTAAAAAAAGAAAACATAAAAAGAGAGACCATGTCTAGCACCACAAAAAGAAACCATGTCTTAGCACCCTCCCATTAGTCAATATGGACAACACCCCGATCTCCTTTTCGTCTTGGAGTTTTGAATTGATTCATAATCCGAGCACTCTTTTGAACTGGATGTGCAGGTTCTTTAATTAGGCTTTGTGTCACCTCCTTTTCCTTATTCTTGACAGCGGCTATTTTGCTTCTAACATGTGTCATGTGTTTGTCCATGTCATCATTATTACTCTTAATCATTGGTTGAGATAGAACTGGTGCTGGGTTCTTTTTGGATAGTTGCTTTGCAGCTATACCCGCTGTCTTCTTCTTTAGAGCACTTTTCTTTGGCTGCACCCTTAATTCTTGAGTTGGCCCACCTTGAGAGAGAAGTACCTATGAAGTTCTCCTAGGCTACAAGAACATAGCGATATTGTTAACCAAATGAATTGAAGTACAACAAATCAAATGCATGAGACCTACAAATCTTACATTCAAAATAGTCATTTTAGTACGTTTATTTGTGTAAATCTCATAACCATATTACCTTAATCTTTTTTCAAGAGCCCATCTTGTTTGCTGTGGTGCATCATTTTCAGCAACAACTATGGGAGCAACCTCTGTAACTTGTGCAGTTGTTCGTCTTCTCACATGAGAAACACATGACAAATTTAAATTTCAGCCCATAAAAGACAAACACAGTGATGTACAACTTACAGGATATTTTTTTTTTTCGTTTGCTCAATAGTGGACTTAGTTGTTTTTGTTGTTGTTCTGCCTGTTCCAGTCCCTGTTCTTGCACTTGAGCCTATAACATGGCCTGTTTCTGGCCCTTTAGTAGGCCTTATAACAATGTATTGTATCAGGATTATGATCAACTACAATGATTTGAATAATTAGACATCTACTCATTTTCATGGTGAGAAACAAATGGAGAAAACTTCTTAAATTACAAGTGCATGACAGAGGAAAAGCAGAAGAGAAGCTAGTACACCCGATCAACCATCAAACTCTATCGAATATGAACTGAAAAGTTTCTGAGGCAAAGAGGATACTTACCTTATAGCAGGGTTTTCTGTTTGCCTTTCAATAGGTATTACAGCAGGGCCTTCTGTCCTCCCTTCAATAGGCCTAAGAAGAAGCTCTTCAGTAGGTCCTGTCCCTAGCACTAAATTAGCTTACTGTTGATGCTGCTTTTTCAGCTCATAACTTTTCTTATTATGCCATTCCTTGTGGCAATAGGAGCATTTTATCTTTGCCTCTTCCTACTACATTCTTCATCTCCTCTTTGGCCTTCCTATTTGCTTCTTCAATGGCAAAGGTAGAGGGCTTTCATGATTTGTTGGCTCCCAAAATTTACTGCTTCTGATAGGCTGTATAATGAATTGGTATGAAGAATGTATGAGTTTTTTTTTTTTTTTTTTTTTTTTGTATTGATCATGTAGGTAATCATCTGGGTTTTCTTGCTTCCTCTGAATAGCACAAATGGCATGGGCACAGGGAATTCCATTCAGTTGCCAGGCTCGGCATGAACATTTTCTTCTATCCAGGTTGACAACATACTTATCCCGATTTTGAATAATTTCGTATCCATTATCTCCATTCTAAACTGGATGTTAGAACCTACTTGCACCAATGTTTGCATCCAATCTCTTCACAATCCTAGGGCCACAATCTCTAGTCCATTTTGTAGCCTCATCTCTTTGCCTATACAGTCTAGTCATCACCATAACTCGAATATCATCAAGCATGCTGATGATTGGTTTGCACATGACTTCTAAAATTCTGTCATTGAAAGCTTCACTAAGGTTGTTATCAATGATATCGCATTTAAACTCTTCACTGAAGAAGACCCGACACCAGTGCTTAGCTTCTGTCCGGAAGAGTGCATCAAAACCTTCCTTTGTCAGCTGTAACAATCTTTGTTTGGCTAATCTGAAATTAGCCATGTTGATACTCTTTACTATCTGTCAGAACTGCTTTTGTAGCCTATCTTCTTTGAAGTTCCTTGACCAGTTTGCACATATGTGCCTCGTGCACATTCTATGCTCAGCATGTGGCATCAACTCAGCCAATGCAGGAATAAGTTCCTACAAAAATTCAAACCAATAAATACAAGTCATAAAAAATATGCAAGAGATTACTATTAAAAGTGAGTGAATTAATTCACAATGAAATTACCTTTTGTTGGTCGCTTATGAATACCCATCCCTCCCATCGGTTATCTCAAGGTCAGCCATTAAATTTTTGAGGAATTAGGACCACATATCCTTGTTCTCTATCTTCACCACCACCCAAGCTATTAGAAACATTTGATTATTGGTATATCTTCCCATAGCAGCCAACAACTCTCCCTTGCACAAACCATTTAGAAAGTATCCATCCAATTCTATAACTCTTCTACAATTAATTAAGAAGCTCGTTTGCATGCATCAAAATAGACATAAAATCTATCAAATCTAGGCCCAAGATTAGGGAGTGGCCTCTCCACAACCTCTACATATACCTTACTAGATGGGTTTTGAAACATGCATTCGCCAGCATAGTCCCATACAATATTCTTCCTTATACCCACCTATTAATATTTTCATCACTCTCATCTTAGCTTTCTTGCATTGATTCCTTGACACATTAACCCCTACTTGCGCATTCACTAACTGTTGAAATTGAGGACTCTTGATCTCGGGCATTGCTTTGATAGTGTTGAAAAAATGCTTTGATAACCACACCCTTGTTACCCTTTTATTGTTAAAGATAATTGGACAAGTATGCTTCTCCTGGAAGGACCTAATCTAGAATGACCCCTTCTTATTCAACGCGCCATAGAGCTTCCATGGACAATTAGGTTGTGAGCATTTAGCTCTCACAAATTTCTTTGTGTTTCTAATGAATTGAACGCTCCTCTGTTCACCAATGGAATCTTTCACAACAGCTTCCTTGAATCGTTTGGTATCGTCAAATCTCATGCCCACAGATAAAACAGGTTTATCAATAGTCGGATCATAGTAAAGATACTTACTTTTTCTTCAATGAGTAGGTTCTTCATTATCATTGTCAAGCTCATTCTCCGAACCAGCAACTTCATCGCTATAGCTTTCTTCATCTTCACTTCTATTACCTTTAGCTGGAGCTCTATCCCTATTTACTGGCTTGGGCCTCTTTGCTGAAGCTGCAAGTTTTTTCTCAGAAATTCCCTTTCCTTTTGTCTTGACTGTGCGAGTTCATCATCATTTTTGTCACTTGGGAAATTAATTGAAGCCAAATATTTATCTTCCGATTCACTGGATAAAGCAATTTCCCATTCTAATCCAATGAAGTCTTCATCGCCCACATTTTCACTTAAATCTTCACGCAAGATTTCAGGACATCTCCTTGTTTGTGCATCTCTATCAATATGACTTCTCTCTCTCTCTCTCTCTCTCTCTCTCTCTCTCTCTCTAATTTTGCCTTTCATCTAACCTAAACTCATCCCCGACTTGATTACTCGCTTGAAGAGGATCCCTCACTTCTTCAGTGGTGGTCTGCTCATCCCCATCCTCATCCTCACCGTCCTCATCCTCATCCTCATCCTCATCCTCATCCTCACCATCACTATAATACTCAACATATACCTTAACTTCTTCGCCGTGAAGATAATGGTAAATGATATCCTTAATACCATTATCATCATTAAAAAATCTCAAGCCATCCTTCAATTCATTCCCAAGATCACAATAATGTAGTTTTTGCACTTTGCATCGTAAAAAATACACCAAATCTCTCAGAAAATCAATATATTATGGCTTCCGAAATTGACATAAATAGTACATTCATTTCCACCAGTATATTCCCAATCATTGGTGCCAATAAGAAACTCTTCACCATAGCAAACAATGATGCCTACTTGATTCGCGTCCATGTCGATGCTGCACCCAATGAAAAAAAAAATGTCATTACTTGTTGGGACCACATGACAAAATCAGCAATTCACATGCAGGTCCTTATCGTTTTGTTGTCAAGAAACAAATGCGACTAATCTCCCCAATTCAGTGCTTTTACAGAAACAAAAGAAACCGAATTGAATAAACAAAGTGAAGTCCCCACCACCCATTTTTCAATTCAATCACATACGGTCCCCCACTGTTTCCCCCATAGAAGTAGTCCAATTAATTAAATAAATTCGGTCACATCACTGTTTCCCTTCGAGTCGAGCCCCATTTTCCCCTCCGCGCCCTATTTTTCTATTCAGTTCCCACAAAAGAAAGCGAACAAACGATGGAACCCTCAAATTTTCTATTTGGTCCCCACCACTTTCCCACCACTTTCCCCCTGAGCCGAGCCCTCAATTTGCCCTCCACGCCCTAACTTGCCCGTCGAAACCCTAAATTTTTCACTGAATTGACCCACTTAGAGAAAATGAAAAACCTGAGTGAGCGAGAGTTGAGGACGCAGCTAGTGAACAAATGTGAACAACGGTGCAACTATAGTGGCGGGCGAGCGACGATGGGCGAGTGAACGACGGTGGGTCAGCGAGCTATGGCCGGTAGCGTCGAGTGAGAATCGTGTACGAACACTGTTTTTGGCCATAGTCTCTTCTATTTTACAAAACGATGATCGTTTTTTAAATGATCCACGTGGAATGGTAAAACAACGTCGTTTCTTACGAAGAAAGGAAAACAGCGTCATTTTATGCCATCCACCGTGAACAGTTTGAAGAATTATCGATTTTTTTTTTAAAAAAAATATAAAAGCCACGTAATCATTTTGGTCGGAATTTTTCGCCAATGGCACCAAAGTGATCGTTTTGTCTCTGATTTGACACTTAAGTAATCCGACGGAAATTTTTGGCACCAAAGTGAGTGTCGTACACAAGTTATGGCATTGATAGTGTACTTCTCCCTGAAAATCAGAGATACCTAAGAGTGATTGATAAGCTACATCAAAGTCAATATCGATTGGAACAAAGTCTGAGTGATTGACACTGAGAATTCTTGCTAAATCAGTAGCATGGATAAGAACATATCTATCAAATATAGTGAACTCAAAGGTGTCAAAGGAGTAAACGACAAGCTTGGGTGAAAATAAGTTGTCAAATAGGGATAGTTTGGAAAACTTTTAGCACTCATATTAGTCATCAAAAGTTTGTCAAAAATATGCTTAATCTTAATCCCATATGATTCAAAGAATTCGAAGTCAACAACCCTATGATTTATCACTTCTCTTTTTAGTAACCATTGCAAATATCTGCATGAGCAGTTGATCTGATTAGCTTTCCAATCTTACTCCTAATGGCGACATATCCAACGAGTTTCCTCTTGAAGTTCATGGATAACTTCTCATCATTATCAATCTTCCTACCACCACCTTGATTCTTGAAAGACTTTATCTTCCTTCTAGACATAGGGGTTTCAGCCACCTTTTCCTTTCCCTTCCTAGCAACAAAGCTTTTCCCACTAGATGTTCTGAGTACCATAAATGGTATGGTACAAATAAGATCTGCAAACATTAACTCTAGAGCCTCTTCATTGTCAAACTTGTTAATAGCCTAGAAATAGATATTACCTCTTTGCTGTTTCCCAAACTTTGGAGCGATGTAATGTCCTCCTTCAACTTGCACCACTTAGCCGAAAAATTAATTTTAGAGGCGGCAGGTGCCATCAACATTGTCGGAAGGATCGGATAGTTCAAAGTGCTTGATGCTCCCTTTTGCTCGAGATGCCATTCTTGTTATACGTCTCGATCTTCATGAAGCAGAGGGTCTAGATTTTGGTGCATGGATTAATCTGAGAGAATTTTTTTTTTTTTTAAATCTTTGAGTGGTTGAAGGAGAGGGTTTTGAAGAATGAGGGTTTTGGAGAGAAAGAATGGGTGTAGAGAAAGATGAAAAATATAAATAGCAATTTTTGGAAAGTAAATAAGAGAAACCAAAGAGACGATTTTTCAATGAGCAGTTTCCAAAAAAAAAATTGAATAATAAATCCAATTTTCAAGGAATAATCGTAAATAAATTCATAAATAAATGAATAAATATTGAGAGAATAATTCATATCTTATTTCTTGCCACACGTAGAACTTACCCGCCAAGAGAAATAGAATCCTGTGAAATCTAAAAGACACCTTTTGGAAATACTATCTGAAGATTCCTATCTTATACACTTTGATCAAACAGGTTAATAATACCTAGTTCATTGCAAATGAAATCAAAAATTTTCCTTTCTAAAGGTTTACTAAAAATATATGCTAATTGATTTTTCGAGTCAATGAATTGAATATTAACATTACCGTTTTGAATGTGATCTTCAATGAAATGATGCTTGATCTCGATATGCTTGGCTCTAAAGTGCAAGATAGGGTTCTTCATAAGATTAATGGCATTGGTGTTGTCGCACTTGATTGTTGTATTTGAGTTTTTCAATACCAAAATCTTTCAACAATTGCTTCATCTAGAGGATCTGAGCACATCAGCTTCCAAGTGCCATGCATTCGGTTTAAGCTTTGATAGAGGCACTGTAGTTTACTTCTTAGTGTACCAAGATACCAACATATTGTCTAACATTTGACAAGTTCCAAATGTACTTTTCCTATCTATTTTGCACCTTGCATAATCTGCATCAGAATATCCAGACAAAACAAACTCTAACCTTTTTGCATACCAAAGTCCAAGAGAGGGGTAAGTATTCACATATTTAATAATTCTCTTTATGGCAGATAAGTGCGACTCTTTAGGATCTAACTGAAATCTGGCACACATGCAAAGGCTGAATAGAATGTCAGGCCTAGAAGCTATTAGATATAATAGAGATCTTATTATACTTCTATACAATTGCTGACTAACCTTGTTACCCTTCCCATCTTTGTCAAGCTTTGATGAGTGAGATATTGGTGTTTTCCTTCTTTGAGTTTTCCATCTTGAATTTCTTCACGAGTTCCTTGCCATACTTTTCTTGAAACATGACGGTGTCATTCTTCTCTTGTCGTATTTGAAGTCCAAGAAAGAAAGTTAGTTCTCCCATCACACTCATTTTGAACTCATCTTGCATTAACCTTGAGAATTTTTTTGCAAAGATTATCATTAGACAATCCAAAAATAATATCATCAACATATATTTTTACTAGCAAGATATCCTCACATTCTCTTCTAATGAAGAGTGTAGTATCCACATCACCTTTAACAAAATCATTTTGGATAAGGAAGTTGCTAAGCCTTTTGGACCAAGCTCTGGGAGCTTGTTTTAGACCATACAATTCTTCAGTTCGAAGACATGATTACACTTTCTAGGTTCTTCGAATCCAAGAGTTTGTTCTACGAATACTGTGATGAAACCGTTTAAGAACGCACTTTTCATGTCCATTTGAAAAAGTATGAAATCATCAAAACAAGCATAAGCAAGTAAAAGTCTGATGGCCTCTAACTTTGCCACTGGAGCATATGTCTTGTTGTAATCTATTCCTTCCTCTTGAGAGTAGCCTTTAGCCACAAGCCTCGCTTTATTTCTTGTGACTTTGCTTTTGTCATCCAACTTATTTCTAAACACTCATTTTTGTTCCAATTACTGGATGATCCTTTGGCCTTGGTACTAACTTGCAAACTTTATTCAATTTAAATTGATGAAGCTCTTCTTGCATAGCTCCTATCCAGCTTTTATTTGAGAGAGCTTCCTCAATCCCTCTAAGCTTAATCTCTAAAATAAGTGCTAAAGTACTGATAGCATCTTTCAGGGTTGATCTAGTTCTGATCTTATCCTCAATGTTCCCAATGATGAGATCTTTTGGATGGCTGGATTTGTACTTCCAATTTTTATTGTACTTGTCATTAGATTTTGGGATTTCTTCTTCGTTAGATTGCTTCTTAGATTCATCAAATGTTAGAATTTCTAATTCTGGTAACTTCTGAAACTCTTGCAACTACTAAAGAGACTCGTGTTGTTGAGAAGTTTTAGACTCTTTTACATAACCTTGATTATTCTCATCAAACTTCACATTGATTGATTCTTTCACCGTTCCAGAGTTCTTGTTGTAAACTTTGAAAATCTCACTAGTGGACGAATATCCTAAGAAAATTCCTTCATCTGACTTTTCATTGAACTTTCCAGGCCAATCGTTAGCATTTTTAAGAATAAAATACTTACAGCCAAATACTCGAAAAATGTGAGATACTTGGTTTTTGCATTTGAAAAGTTCATAGGGGGTTTTATCTAAAGAAGGTCTAAGGAAAAGCACAATTCATAATGTAGCAAGCAGTAGAAAGAGCTTCTGCCCAAAAATATGATGTAACTTTGCTCTCAATTAAAAGAATTCTTGCCATTTCTTGCAAAGAACAGTTTTTCCTCTCTACAAAATCGTTTTGTTCGGGTGTGTAGGGAGTTTAAAATTGATGCTCAAAACCATTTTTGTTACAAAAGTCGGAAAAATTTTGATTTTCGAACTCACCCCCATGATTTGTTTTAATGCAAGAAATAGTGTAACCTTTTTCGTTTTGAACTCTTTTTGCAAAATTTAAAAAATATGAAAAAGCTTCATGCTTATGTGCAAGAAAGAAAACCCAAGTGTATCTAGTGTAGTCATCAACAATGACTAGACAATACCTTTTTCCTCTAAGGCTTTGAGTTCTTGTTGGTCTAAAAATATCCATATGAAGAAGCTACAATGCACGTTTAGTGGAAACATAGTTAATGGGTTTGAAAGTGCTTTTTACCTATTTTCCAAAAGCACAAATTAAGCAAGTCCTAGATTTTTCAAATCTAATGTTTGGTAATCCTCATACAAGTTTCTTTGCTGTTAACTTTTGGATTTGTTTGGTACTGATGTGCCCTGATGGATATCAGGCATTGTATATCATCAGAATTTATGTTTAATAGTTATATATTTCCATGCCTTCTCCCTGTAAAGGATTGCTTGTTATCCTCACTTGTTCCGGAGCAATTGTCTTCTTGGAAACGAATGTTGAAGCCGACGTCACAAAGTTGACTGATGTTGAGAATGTTGTAATTTAGTCCTTTGACTAGTGAAATGTCTTTAATTGTAAGACTTCCTATTTTGATAGTGCCCTTGCCGATTACTTTCCTTTGTTGTTCCCACCAAAAGAACACTTCCACCATTGAATCTTGAAATTTCAATGCACTTGGATGGATCTCTTGTCATGTGTCTTGAGCATCCACTATCAAGGTACCATTTATTTGCCTTTTTATTTGGTACATGCAATTAATAAAATGGATTGAAGCCTTCTTTGGTACTTATCCTTGTTTGGGTTCTTTTCGGTTAAAAGGTTCAGCCATATTTAGAAAGTTTCTCCGAATAGGTCTCCAACCTTTTGGGCAATCATTTTTGAAATGATATGGATTCCTGCAGATTGAGCACTTAAGGAAACTTCGACCAACAGGCTTTACAAATTTATTTTTTAAATGACGTTTGTAAAAATTTTTCGAAGGTCTTTGTTTTGTTCTTTCTTCAAATCTTGGAAAATCATTTTGAAGATCATTTGTGATTTTGCGACAAAGACCAAAATTGTTATAATAAGTTATTTGAATCGAAAGAATATATTCCAGGGTTTTTGAACCAATATAATATCTTTTTGTAACATTAAAAGCTTCCTTTTTCAAATGCTTGTTTTCCTTCGAAACAAGTCTTGACTCTCTTAAGATTTGGAAAGATTTTTCTCAAGAGTTTCAATCCTTTCCTTTTGAAAAAGATCCTATCGCTTCAATTTCGAATTTTCCTTTTCAATTCAAAAATCTTTCTAAGTGCAGCTTTGTAATCATAACATAACTCATCTTTGTAATTTAAGACTTTTTTAGGTATATTGAAATTGCTTATCTCGATTTCATCTTCTGATTTTGAATTTTCCATCAGATAAATG
This sequence comes from Eucalyptus brandiana, assembly GCA_014182725.1. Taxonomy (NCBI): domain Eukaryota; kingdom Viridiplantae; phylum Streptophyta; class Magnoliopsida; order Myrtales; family Myrtaceae; genus Eucalyptus; species Eucalyptus brandiana. The sequence goes on along the minus strand of CM024671.1, from coordinate 20,919,503 downwards.
TGGGCATATTCTTTATCACTTTCTTCACATTCAATATCACTTCCAATGTCAGCCTTCGGTGCTCTCTTGCCTTTTCAAACTTGTTTTTCTTTTTCTTCAATAGAGGGCAATTCTGTTTGATGTGTCCTCTCTTTTTGCATTTAAAGTAGATCACGTCTTTGCTATCTTCTCTTTCACTGGAGTTGTTCTTTTGATTAGATGATTTGAAGGATCTTTTCCCTTTAAATTTTCTTCCTTTTCTAGCCATCTTGTGAAATTTCTTCACCATAAGAGCCATTTCTTCGTCATGTTCATCCTCATCCTCATAATTTGTATCATTAGAATCATAATTAGATTTTAACGCAATCATTTTCTTATCTCAGGATTCTCCTTCCTCATGCAAACATTCTACTTCATATGATTCAAGCATTCCCACGAGTTCATCTAAGGAAAGTAGTGAGATCCTCTAAGTTTTCTGAAAGGATGTTTTGATGTTATTCCATTCCTTGGATAACTTGCGAAGGATTTTGTTCACTTTCATGGAGTTAGGTACTGGTGTCCTTATTGCACTAGGCCACTGATGATGTCGATGAATCTACTGAACATATCAGTCATTGATTCATCCGTCTTCATTTTTAAGGATTCACACTATCCAAGCAAAATGTTTATCTTGGTTTCCTTTACTTGATCGGTTCCTTCGTATGTTACTTGCAACCTATCCCTAATGTGTTTAACAATTTCACATGAGAATATGCGATTATATTCAGTAGGAGATAAAGTATAGTAAAAAGAGCAAATTGCTTTAGCATCTAAAGCTTCTCTCTTGGATAGTTCTATCTCGGACATGGCTTCAACTTTAGGTTTTATGTTGTTCATGTGTTTTTTGGAGGAAGAGGCTCCAAGCCTAACACCTCTCAGAACTACATCCCACACAAAAGAATCCTTGGATATGATTAATGCTTTCATCTTGTTCTTCTGGATGTTGTAATCCTTTCCATTGAAGTATGGAGGTCTTGTATAATTCCGTCCTTCGATAAGTCATGGTACAATAATACTAGCCATCAAAAGATCGTTAATTCAAAAATAATAAAGCACTTCAATAAATAGTAACCGAGCTCTGATACCAATTGTTGGGGCTCGATGGATCATCTAGAGGGGGTGAATTGGTGATAATGCAAAATAAAAGAAATTTAAAATGATATTACAACAAAACAATGTCTAACCACAACCCGAATAACTGTTAGATCTTACCGATGTGCAAATAACCCTTATTATAGATAAAATAAAGAGAGAAAGGGATAGAAAATTTCACACAAACGATTATAGTAGTTTGGCTTTTGCAAGCCTATGTCTATTCTCTTATACTAACAACTAATTGGCTGGATTCTATTAGACGAATTTGTCAAAGTTTACAAGATCTGAGTAATAAATACTCAAGCTCGTGTGAACAATTTCTCACACATTCTCAACCTCCAAAAGATTACATAGTATAGCTTCACATAAATGAATGTATATGATTGAAGATCACTCAAGATTAGGAAGTATAAATTTCAAACTTTTAGCTTCTTGTTCCCTTTCAGCATCTCGACCTTCTTTTATAATCCTCATTATCCAAGCTGACTGTTGGACATTTCCTTAGAGGATCGCTCATCAATCTACCCCTTGGACTCGAATTTTGTCAAAAAATCTGATAGCTTCAAGGTTGTCAAGATTGAAGTCTCTCGTTGATTCTACCGCTCATATAGTAGATAGAGTTTCTATAAGAAGAGTGCCTCACGTGGAAAGAATATTTTGCCTCTTGTGAATTAATTTATCCAAGTCTTCCTAAATTCCATCTTAAGAGATTGGATTTGATATACTTTCCTTCTTGGATAGATCTTTTAATTATAACGAGGAATCCATCAAATTTCTAGTCGTCGCTCCAAGATTATCTTCTTGATAATATCCCCGAGTATCAAATATCAAGGATATGGATTTGTTCATGACTTAAAGTTTGATTCTCCGAGTTTGATAAGTAACATTTGATAGTGCTCATCAGAGTTTCCACCAGGAAAATCTTATTATTAGAATCAAAGAATGATTAAAGAAAGTTTTGTTAATCATCAAAACTAACAAGAGAATTTTCCTCAACGTGGTGGAGTTTTTGTATCTTGGAAATCAACCAAGCAAACAATAATTACTAAATTGACCATGGAGTCAGAGTCTGTAGCTCTAGAACTGGCTAGTAGTGAGGTCAAGGAAACCTCTTGGCAAATATTCCTTCAAGAATGAAACTAACACCTTTTATGTCTATGCATTGTAATTGCACAGTAGCAATAGCCATTACAAAGAATAAAATTTTCAATGGTAAAAATAGACACATTCAGTGAAGACATGATGTGATAAAGTGGCTACTTAAAGATGAAATTATGTCCATTGATTATGTAAAGTCATAAGTGAATTTGGTCGATCTTTGACTAAACTTGTAGGGAGAATATTAATTTATGATACATCAAGGGGAATGAAACTCAAGCTAGTTGGGGAAAATCAATTATGATAAGCCATCCTATTTGATTGATGATCCTACAAATTAGATTCATATCGATACTAACAAGTCATTTGTTGATTTAGTGATGCACTAATAAAAATTGTTGTTCCTCCCAAGGTAAGAATAGTGCAAGATTGCAATAAATAAGAGGTTAAGCTAAGTTCTTAATGAATTCCACAACTATTACTGATGGTGTATTAAATTGCATAATACATTTGATGGAATTACCTATATAAGTGTGGAGTGGGGCCGCTCTTATATGTTGGGGGCTAACAATACAATCTTGAGGAAGAGGTGAATAGGTTGTTTTTTAGAAAACTTGACAATCTTTTGCCAAAAATAGCTAACGCTAAGTAAAGATCTGGTGAAAGTGATATTTCAAAGCTTGTGAGCGTAATGTATGCTTGTAGAAATAATAAGAGGAAAATAGTAACATACAACAATGTATAATGGTTCAGCTTTATCCCCAAGCTTATGTTCACTCTTCAGACTAACAAACACAAGTTGAGTTGGACTGCACTGGAATTTGCTTGGAAAGTTATAATTGGCAAATACTAATCTTATCACACCATAGATTGTACTATCAAGACTTAGTTGCTGCTCTTACTCTTATACACTTAACGTTTAGCACAATTACTCAAATAACATGTATACAATACTCAAAGAAGTAGTCAAAAGAGAGCATTTCGCTTAGAACACAGCATGTGGCAAACTTTCAGTCTTTAGTACTATCTCTCTCCAACATTTGGCTTCTAAGATCTTCTATTTTTTAACCATCTTCAATCTATCCATTGGAGGTGGATTGGAGAAGTAAAGAGTCATTAGAATTACCATTGATGCCGCTATCCAAAGATGGAATTGTCCATACAATCATTTTTCTTGAACGTTTGCAAGCTACTTAAAAATAGCATCTATTGCTGTCCCTTTGCTGCAATTTTTGACAGACTTGTCAGATAACTTGGCTTCTCGATTATTGTTAACACCCGAATTCTACACTTACGCAAATCCACTACCACAACGGCTAGTTTGCTGAACCAATGAAAATCATCAAATGAATTGTTGCCACAACACCGATGGCCTGATATTTACAACATCGTCATAGACATCGACATTAGTTGATCTTTTAGGTCTATTCGTACTGTTTATGAAAAATCTGTTTGAGGACATATTGCATTCTTTTAACCACTAGGTTGCACTATAGATATTACGTAGTCCTGTGTTACAAAGCATCTATACACACTATAGTAAACATCATACTAAGAATAGTTTGGATATAATCAAAATCACTTGAAGATATTTCTCCAACACTGTGAGAATTTTTTGCATTAGAGCACTTATGAATAAACTAGGCAAGCATATGGCCTATTAGTGCAAAACTGCATTGAACAACAAAAATTGTGAGGGTATAATGTGATTGTTGAAAATTATAATTCATAAAAGAAATTCTTGGTTCACGAAAGTTTCAAATTTCACCAATGATTTTGTGAGTTATTCATTATTTCTAGGTTTGGTTCATAGCCTAAGCACCGGTTTCGATGCACTACATTCATTGAGTTTAACCCAGTTCTTTTTCAAAAGTTATTAAAATATGTGGGAGATTTTTGGATATTTCAAAGGTTTTAAATTATTCAAGGCAATTCTTTTATAGCTGATTTAATGGACGTTATGACTGCAATCAATTTGTAATGGCTTTGTAACATTGATTTGATTTATTTATTTTATTAACTCTTTTTTTTTTTTTTGTCGAAATATTAACTCTCATTTATTTGTCTATGAGGAGAATTTTCTTATCACAACAAAAACATTAAAAAAAAAGAAAATCTTTTTTTCTTTTCATTTAGCAGGGTTTTACTTTAATGTTGTCATTCCTATTCCCTCTATTTATTTTGTGCAGAGTAAAGAAGAAGATTTGATATATTTTGAGAGGGTAGTCGCTAGAGCATTGCACATTGAATTTCATACTCTAAGTGGCGGTATTATCCTTAAAGACATTACTTGCATACTCCAGATATTTCATTCTTATTTTTTCTTATTCTCCAATGTTCTTTCTACAACAATCTTAAGGATAAGCCTATGGATTCCTAAACTAAACCTAATATTGTTATCATTGGTGCTACTGCTGTCGCCATTGCTGATCCACTTGCGTTGCCACCACCGCCACATATGTCTTATGCAAAACCATTTCCAAACATATTGAAGATTGAAGTTTTTAATGACAACTTCAAAAGGTGGCAAGAAAGAGTTTTTCCTATCCGATTTTGGATTGTGTTGAATTTTGAGTTGATGGGTTGATTCTAGAGGTTGCTAAGCTATGATATCATGTTTCTAAGAAACTTTGGGGGTGTCGTGGTTGTGTAGAATTTTACAGAATTTCATTTTAGTTTAGGTTTGGTTGGGGTGAAATGTTGAAGTGTGTTGCGCACTCTTAGATCTATAGTTTTTTACCCCCGAACATTTAGATGTATAGTTGAACTCCTACGCTGGACATCATTGTCGCCCAACTTCAACCATCTTTTGGTCAGAAGCAAGTTCGTCTTTTAAGGACGTTGGGGAGAAACTTGTGTTATGATCTTATTGGATTTTGATTTCATAAGACGTTGTAAGGTTCATTGTTAGTTTTTAAAGCATTAATCTTTTGTTAGGTACTGAGGTATATGTTTCATTTGGTGTCTAGATGATCATGAATTCTAACTCAAAGACACTTTCTTCGCTTCGTAAAACTAATAAAGGCAAGTGAACCATTACCTCTAATACTGAAATGTGTCTTTAAGGTTCTTGAGGCATGGCTTTGACAGGGATGAGGCAAGTGAATCATTACCTCCAATCCTGACTCGCCGGAGGTGAGGCCGGCCTACCATTGAAACTGATTTAGCTGGAGTCTGTAAAGTGGCAAGTGGAGCTGCCAAAAACGATGCACCTTCGGCAGGCCAATCCACCCCACTTATGATGGGAAATCATATTTATTATGGCTGAGTGTAGGATCAGAAAGATATAAGGGATCTTCAAGGGAAGGAAAGACTTATTGATGATCGTAATGTCGACATTACCACTCACTACTTAGGAGGCAGAGTTGAGTACTGGTGGGAGGAGACTCCACTAGCTTTTCAAGACAACAATGTGACTATCTCATGGAAAGATCTTGCCGCGGCTTTCTACAACCAATTTTTTCGTAGTCTTTTCAAGTGAAAAGGAGAGGTGGCTTCATGTAAATATCTCGGGATGACTTAAATGTTATAGAGTACGCTGGTTTTTTCAATCAGTTGAGTAGATTTAAGAAGAATTTCATAGAAAATGATAAAAGATAAAGCTGAACATTATGAGAGAGGGCTTTCGTCATCGACCCATTCTAAACTTTCTTCTCATGTAATGACCACCACATACAAAGATGTCTTAGAGAGAGCAATAACGATAGAACAAGTTATTTTAGAGTGTGATACATGGTATAGACATCAACAGAAGAGACCCAGACCTACTAATTTTAAGGGAACCATGGGAGTGGCAGCAAAAGAGGAGAGGCAATAACAAGCCAGAAAAGTTTAAAAATGAAATTAATCAGGGCCCTTGTAACACTTATGGAAGCGTCACAATAGTCATTTTCATTGGAATATGAGCAGTGCTTTCTATGCGAGAAAATGGGAAATATGGCATGTGATGTTCTATGTAGAGGGATGGTTCTACTGATAGTTGATCGTACTTTTTTTTTTTTTTTTTTGCGAGCAGTCTGCTGGAAGTACAATATGTTGGATGCAAAACGTGAAACTCCAAGATCTCCATAACCAGAATAAGAACACAGATGATTAAATAGAAAGATTAACGCATCTGATTTGGAATCCATCATTCTTGATGCGGAAGCGGAAAAGCGATGATCCACGCACAAATCATTCTCCTCTATTGCCCTCCATATTACTGGCTCAATGAGATGGCCCCTCACCCTTTAGCGCTAGATTAATACTCTTTATGTGATGATACTTGTGAGAATTAGGGTTAAATGAGAGACTTGAGCACTATTTATAGAGTTTTCAACCAAACCCTCTCATTATGGGTTATACTTGTGAGAATTATGGTTAAACTATTATTATTATTATTATTATTATTATTATTATTATTGAGATTGAAGATCTTAAACAACTTAATTGGATAGGCTTTCGAGGTTAGTTGCAAAGACTTTTGTGCAGGAAATCTTTTTTTTTTCTTATATTTTATTTTTCAGAGAAAGGAGGATGCGATTACTCTTAAAGTTGATTTTCTTTTAGATGAAAGTGAAGTGGAGTTGGAGCCTATCTCCAAAATAAAAGAAGAAATAGAGAAGACCTTGACTTTACTTCGGTTAACAAAATGGAGGATAAAGGCTGTGGTGAAAAAAATGAAGGTGACATGGTCAACTGAGAGGGTTGCAAATGGCTTATTTTGAGTGATCTAAAAGGATATCTGGCAATTTGGGATGATGTTTCATGTTTTAGTAAATAAACACGAAAGTTGGCATCCGTGCTAAACAACGATAAGTCAAATTAACTTTACCAAAAAGAAAAAACGATAAGTCAAATTAATCTTTTAACTTACTAAAATTATCAGCAAAATTTATTGGATCTAGGGAAGTCTCAACTCAGTAAACTTTAATTTGGAAAATTATCTTATACGTATTTTGTAACATAACGATCCCCCCCCAAACGATCATTATGGCGGCTAGTTTTTAACCTCACTCTAAAGAATTATATATATATCAATTAATTTGAGCAAATTGAAATTAGTAAAGACACATTTTTATTTTATTTTATTGAATTATAACAATTTGTAATTTTTATAACCCTCAACGGAATCACATTCCTAAAAATTATGGACATGGAAGGTATCTTTTGAACATTTCACGCGTCACACAATTAGTGGCCTAATTAGAATTTTCATAGAAGTCATCCAAAATCCAGGTGGATTAACAATTATCTTAATATACTGAATATTATCAATTAATGTAAAAAATTATGGTTGTCACAGTGAGTTTTCTGGAAACTTGATTTCTCTACTTATTACTTAGAAATCTACTATCGAGTCAGTCTTGTGTTCGGTTATATGATCTTTGAGCACGCACCTTAATTCATCGGATCAAGTCTGAATAGAATGAAAATCCTCGTTCTCAGAAAATCAGAGATGTAGAAGCTAGGGGGACAAACAGATTTCATTATCCGCGTGAGGATTTTCGAAGTGCGTGTCAACATTTAGATATTGGGGTTTCATGGCCAGCTAAGAGAAGTCCACTAGAAGTCTGTTTCTTAATTTCTTAATAAATCTTCTGGGAGTCGTAACCAATTTGCTTATCCTAAGATTGATCACAAACCTATTCTTAAGTAATAGCTAGAGGACAACATGCCGCCCAAAGTTCGAAAGCCGAGCCAGTAGCTCGTTTTTCCCAAAAAAAAAAAAAAAAAAAAATGAAAGAAAGAAAAAGAAGCAGATTACCGTCATTCATGAGGTGGGCTTAGTTCTAAAAGCATTTTTCAATTGATTTCCTAATCAATCAAACTAGAGATGCAATGTTGTAGAAAACGGCAGGTGACGACACTATTGATTAATGACACCGCTATCAGTCTAGCGCCTTGACTCGATCACCTGGTGATTGTTGTTTAATTTCAAAAATCACGAAAATACATGCATGCATAGCAATAAAACGATCACTGGTCAGTTTAGTTTGAAATCTAGGGCTTTTGGCGGGTGAGATTAGAACCTGGGTCGGGTATTTGAAGAAGAAAATTGGCTACTTCCTAAATATAGCCATACTATAAGTATCAGAGCACAACAAACCTCATTAGAAGAAGTTAATTTTGCAAATTAGCGTTCTTAAAAGTAGAGGATGCGAATCGGTATTTGGCAACAACAAGGTAGTTTTCTGGATTTTCCCGGCCCAAAAAAATCTCGCTTCACATTAATTTACTTAAACGGGAGTCTTACATATGAATCACTTGAGAGACTCTACCATATGATGTGAAACTTGGCGATGTAACAGCCTAATCGACGAGAACGACAAAATTGTAAGGCTGTAAGGAATAGACCAGAGTGGACGGATACATCAAACCAGTAAAGCCAATACGGCACAATTTGTGTGGTAGCTAAATTCAAGACCTCTTTCCAATAAAAGAATATTGAATTAAATGAACAGATTCTTTTACTAAAGGGAACAAAAGCAGTCAAATCCGTAGCATCAAACAACTTGAAAACCTACTTTATTTAAGCCCGAATTAGGGCAAATATGGGCTGGCTCAGCTGGTAAGGTTGAACTTGCTGCCCCCTATGCTCAGGTTCGAACTGTAAGATCTTCTATGCTTGTGGTATGCGTTGGGTTTGACCTAGGGTAACGAACTTTTTTATACCAGAAAGCACATTCATAGGTCAACGAAAGGAGACAAACTCGATCAGTTTGAAAATTTGTGGATTGCACTACTGTGTGCCGATATTTCTTGTTGTATCGGGAGGTGATTGCTGAAGCCATTAGTCCACCAGGAATGGAAGAAAACATGGACCTCGACTAGACCATAAAATAGTGGGGGCACATCCTTGGACACGAGGGCCTTTCTTTATTTCGTCAAAGAAATAATTGTACTTATGCTCCCTCGAGCACAGGGGTTTTCAAAGTTCAGCAAAAGGACGTGGCCGATTGTCCTCTTCAATATGTGGGCTCAAACTTCTGCAATACGAGCCATTGCCAAGATAGAAAGATGAGGGATTTGCCTTTTGTTGCTTTATATCAACAAAGTTTTGCCCCCCAAAGTGGCAACATGAAAATGAGTGTCAACCTTCATGGGCAGTTCAGATCCTTGGCCTGGATCATGCTTGTCCTAGCGCACTCGCTGGATGTGATTGACACCCCCTCCCTTTCTGCGATCGCTCGTGTCCCGGCCGGGCCATTCACGGACGGCAATTTTCTAGGATTTCCCTCGATCCGAAAGTCCGCGTGCCATGTCGCGAGAACATGACACGTGGGCCAATCGATTGGATCGTGCAGAAAACGTCCTCCCTTGGAAGGAGGGGAAATCGCAATCGCGTGGGGTCCCCATTGAAATTATTGACCCACTTTAGATTATCTCTTGTGAGATCTTTTGTGCCCTCGAACTTGATTCGGGTCGGATTGCCTCTTCAAATGCTTTCCATACCAAATTGCTAAAAAACTTGTGACTCACATCATTGTGAAGTTCAAATTGCTGGAATCAAAAGATTTCTGTTTGAGATCTTTTGTGCTCTTGAACTTGATTTAGGGTTGGATCACCTCTTCAAATTCTTTCTATGTCAAATGTCTGAAAAGCTTACAACTGACATCCTTGTGAAGTTCGAATTATTTGGATCAAATGCTTTCCATTCGAGATATTTTGGACTTTTGGACTTGATTTAGGGTCGAATTGCCTCTTTAAATGCTTTCCATTCCAAATCATTGGAAAGCTAGCAACTGATGTCCTTGTGAAGTGCGAATTTCTTGGATCAAATGTGAATTTATGTGATTTCATTCATTTCCATTCAAATCATGCTTTTTTCAAAACAATAATTTTTGACAAATGTTTTTATTGCTAGAAATTGGAACTTCTTGTGAAAAAATTTAATCTGAAAAACATGTCCATGCAAGTCATATGATGCTAATCAACATTCAGGAGTACGGTAACACCATGGTCAAAAGTTCAAGATGATATATTTTGTGCTAATCAATTGTCAATTTGAAATTGTAACACATAAGCTATGATGACGTTAAATGGTGAAAGGACGGTTGGCTTTCGTACCTTGAAAATTGCAAAATGTTTTGTCTGTTTCATAATGTGTAAAGTAAACTCTCATAAATCTAATGGTCTCCATGGGAACTTATACGCATGTAAGATCAAATCCTTGTAAATCACACAAATCAGTTGGATAATGCAATTGTGGTTTGTGGGGATTCTTATCCTTGGATTCTATGGGAGATTTGGGAACATGCATTGAAATCGGTTGACCCAAAAATCGGAATTCTAGTTTCCAAATTTTTTAAACCTAAAAATAGTCTATTCAATTTCTGATTTTTTTTGTGGACCCGAATTGCTTGGACCAATTGGATTGGATCAAATCGATGTGTTTTTTTTTTTTGTAATAAAATATTTCATTTTCTTAAACATTAAAGAAAAGGAAATTGTTAAAATTGAAAATCGGACTGATTCCAACTTGTGAACTAGACCCATGGACTGATCAATCGGCTTCCCAATTTTAGGGGAACCGGCCTTATCCGAAAATTGATCACCCCTTGCTGGAGATGTCTGATTTTCCTTTTGAGTCATCATCGAGTGGACAGTTGGGCAAGATTTTGTTCATCTTCAACATGAAACAAAGCTTGAGTTGATTTCACAGTAATTGAACACTGACCGCGGTCGTTGAAATTTGCTTTTGATGTTTCCCACATGGTCAGTTCTCTGCAAAGCATGGAGAGACTTCACGTCCAATCAGATTGCGTCATTGACATTGGCCAAAGCTGGCAGCTAAATGGAAAAAGAAGGAAAGGCCCGAATCTTGCTATTATAAGGCTTTAAAGATATGCGGAGTTGACATTTGGCCGAACTCATTAATTACGTTTGGTTTAACAGCATGGGAGTTTTCTTATTTCTTTTCCTTTCCTTTTTTCCTTTCTTATTTCTGCAAAAAAAAAAAAATTTCTTTGCTTTCGAAATTATTTTTAGGAAAAAAGTAAGAAAAAAACTTCAACCTATATCAATGTAACACATTGACTTTGAATTTCATTTGTGACATAATTTTTTTTAATTTTAAACTATATCAAATATGACACATTTATTCTAAAAATTTTAATATCTTAAACTTGTACTTATATGATACATTTACTTTCTATCAAGATTTCGTTATACAATTTTTCACTCAAAACAACAATATGTAATATGAGTGTTATGTTAACACTGTTTGCTTTTTGATATCTATGTAGGTAGTTTTTTTTAATGATTTTGTCTAACGGACTTTTGATGGAAGTTAAATGTGTCATAAATACAAGTTTGGGATTTTTGGTATCGTAGAAAAAAAAATTGAAGTAAATATATTACTATGGGCATAGTTTGAGAATTTTGATGACTTTTGCCCTTATTTTTATACCCTCTTTCTATTTTTCTAAGACAATGTCCTTTCGTGCCTGGAACTGATAGACAAACTTCACTAGTTTGGGACAGTTTTTTTTTTTTAATGTTTTAAATATTTTTTTTATATTCTTATCCATTATGCATAATAGATTGAGTTATTAAGCAAATTGTTTCGTTCAGTAACTATTTAATGCATATTATTCATGACATTATTGAGTATTGTCAATTTAGAGAAATCTCACCAAATGGTTCAGAATCACTCTAACCACGAGAGATATTGGATAAAGAGAAGATTTATCTTCTTAATGTTATTAAAAACAAACTCTTATTTGATTTATTATAACGTTGCTCTATTGAAACAATAACTTTTCTTAATGACAATATGCAAGAAAAAAATTTATAAAAGAATAAGGCTAATTGACCCATTATGCTTAAATTTAGAAACAATCCACGAGGATCCGTATAAAAAGATACGGCGGCAAAATGCGGTGTATCCACTAAGTATAAATAAATTAATGCGGGAGATTCTATCGAATTTCTCTAACAATGACACTTGTCCACGCCCTTCAAATCCAAGAGCATGTTATGTCTGATAAGATGTAGGCACATAAAAAGATTAAAAAAATGAAGAAAACCCAAGCTATTTACTCTAATTTTGGCAGTTGCCAATATGTATCCAAGTTTTTACTATGCCAAATATGTTGGGGAGACTTTTAAAAAATAAAACAAATAGAATTTGCATATTTATAGTAATTAGACACAATAATATGGAGTATTAAGCCAATCAGTGCAACAAAATGTGCAATTTTAAGCATGTGGTCAAGTCCTTGAGAGACATCTGAGAAAATATTACCCATTATCATTTGCAAAAATATAAAGCAATTAGCATTTCAATATAAAGTAGACAATGGAACTACATTATTAAATTATAAAGTTGATTGTAAATTGGATTTAATTGAATTATACAAATATAGGTTCCAAAACAAAATTGATTTGAAATTCAAGCTTTCAAGCTAAAGATTTTGACTAAGTTAAACTTCAACAAGAATGAAAAGTATATCTACAACAAACTAAATTAAAGCAAATGTTGTAATTGAAAATAAGTTAAGAACAATTCGAGAATTACGTTAGCCAGTAAAATTTAATATCTAACATTTGCAATAAATGAGATCTAGATCTGTTTTATTTGTACTGTTTACATTTTGCGTTTTTCAAAATTTGCGGCTCACGCTTTGATTTAATGTTAACCTTAAGTACCTAAAACTCTCACGATATGTAAATGTTAGCACGTAGACTCACATAATATTTTTTCACAATATTTTAAAATTAAAAAAAATAGATTTTCGTTGATTCTAAAGTTAAATTGATGATATGAGTGTAATTTGTCTGAAATGTGTAGACTTAAGTAGGTCTGATGCATACACAGCTCTCGCAGCCGGTTAAAATAATAGAGCCCATTCAAAGAAAGGTCCGGCCCATATTAAGTTTGGTATGATCCGATTTGTTTTGGCATTGTGGGCTTCCACCAACAATTATACTTACTCACAGTCTCTATTCTTCTTTCATCTTCACTTTACTTATGAAGACGAAGTCCCGTTAACCGTTTGCTAATGTATAAGTGAGATAGAGCATTTAAACTCACCACCAACGAGGATTCATGTCACGGCTAGATCATTATGACAAATCATGTAACTAGGGACATATGTTGAGAACGGAGCCCGCATGGCACGTCTTTTTGATACCGGGAGGGCGATTTTTGCTTCATGGCACTAACCTCTCGGTCAACTCGAAAATTAAAGTGAGCCCTAGGGGGAGCATTTAGAGTAAAAGTTCTTCTTTTTCATAAGTTAGATTTCATAGTAAGCACAAGTTTCTCCACCTGAAAACCTTTCTTCAGAAGCACAAGCAGTATGTGCCTCACTAATTGTGTTTATTTGCCTCTAATGTTCTTGCACTTCGCCAAGAAAAATGTCAAATTGAAAATATGAGCTTTAGAGGGTCAAACCTTTTTATTTGATTAGTAGATAGGGTGAAGAGAGATGACCGGCATAATTAATTCATCTCGGCGTTATTATAAGTATCTTACACCTATTATGAAATGCTTGATTTGAGTTGTGACTACTCGATCTATTTATCGGTGTATGAGTACATAACTGCAGTTCCATTCATTGCCACAAGCCAGAAAAATCTCTCTATATGAGATGACAAATGTTTGAGGCACAAATTTGTTAGAGACTACCTCACAACATGACTTAAACTTGTAATTACTTGTAATTACGTGGAAGATGGTGCGATCCCTTTATCATTAGGCTACCACTCTCGTCGGTGGAGGTGAAATTTTTTGCCTCTGGAAGATGATGCTATAATTATTGTACTATTAAAGAAGAATTGCCGAAGGAATACCGGATGGAAGAGAAAGTGGATCGATTTTAACTGTCAAGCAGGATAAGCATCCTTCCAAGACATTACACCTGACAGTTTTTCCTTACAGTTAAAGACTGTCATAGGTTTTTAAACTCTTTTTCAATTATTCAACGTAGTTTTTGGATTATTTTTTCGCAATTGGATCAACGAATTTTATATTTATTTGCTAAATTTACCGATCCCTTAAAAATCTAACAAAAATACTGACGTGGCAGTGCCAACCTCCCCTTCACAGAAACAAAAACACACAGAAAAGGGAGGTCGGGCCTTTATGATCTCTCCACATATATGATTCTAAAAGTCGATTGTTAAATAGAAAAATTATTACAACCGAAAGGAGAAATATTTGATAACTTCACTTACAAGGCACATCTGGCATAAGTCTGCTTTCTTCTCAAATTCAATATTGGATTTCCTCGTACAATGAGCATCGCAGTTTCTATGCTAATAAATGGGAGACAGTAGTGCGACTTCCACCATGAAAACTTCAAGTGTCGTCCGTAGCACCTTTATGAAATCTCTCCAGAGTCGAGACGCTACCGGCCATGGACATTCGCCCCCGGTTTCTACAGTCTTCTCTGCTTTAACTTCTTGGTAGTCTTCGAGGATTCAATTCTTATAATCTGTCTTTAAGAATATCTACCGATCAATTCTCCTGGTGGATCGGGAACTTGAACTAGTCTACTAGGAAAATCAACTGGTCTCTTGACGCGTAAACCGAGGCGGAAGATCCAAGGGTTCGATTATGCATGGAAAAAGGGTTAACATCCTGGCCATGCCCTTTCGGCATTACGTTTCTTGATTGAACTCTTGATATGCTATCCCATTAGATTTCTTGTAATACAATGCAACTAATTTTTCTTTATTTTCCAATTAAATTATCATTATCCATCTTAAGATGAAATCACAGTACTATATAATCAATGTGCACTTTGTGATTTGTTGTATCTTTCAAGATCATGCTATGCTGGAACCCAATGCACACTAAATATGACATGAATGTAATGACATGCGAGAATCCAACCAGATCCTGATATGAATATAAACATGAGATGATGTGCGTGAATCCGATGCGAGAAGCGGATGATATATATGAATCAAACATGATTGCGTGCATGAACGCATGCAAAACAATGAGACCGATCATAGACCCGCATGACTCAATCGTGGAATTTGGTTCTTGTTCAATGATGGGCTAAATCAGCTGTATTAATGCCTGTTTTAAGGATTGGCGACATATCCATTCAGAGACTTTGGCATTGGACGTTCCTAAAATGGGTATTAAGGCATCGGATCAATTTAATACTAGATGTTTGTTGGAATTCCAGCTTTCCTTCTCCTTTTAGGGCATATCTGAAAGAGAATATAATGCTTCTTACTACCAACTGGAATATGTATTATCCATATAGGGAAATCCTATGTAAGTAAAACTTTCTTTTCCATATAAGTTTCTTCTTCTTCTTCTTCTTTTTTCTTTTCTCTCTCTTTTAAAAATTAACATCACAAAAAAGAAATGAACTTAGAAAAATTGATATTAGGAAAAGAAATTGGTCGAGCAGTGGCTGCCTAGCCAAGTACTCACCTACGGTGGTCCATGACCTCCTCAATCAAGGGTTACTGTCGTTGCTTGGCCATCAGAGAGGCCCTTTCTTATGCGGTGGATGGTCGTGCGTGACCCTTGTTTTATTAGGGCAAGGGTTGCGTGGCTCTCAATTGCTCTTGAAATTGGTGCTTACCACTAACAAGTCACCTCTCTAAGTGACCACCCAATAGTTTTCTCTCTCCTTTTGAAAAGAGCTCTCCTTTGCCTTTAGGTGGTAGGTCTCATAAAACCCTAACCCTTGTTTTCACGGTTCTATTCAACCCCTTGTGATTCACACAATATGAATGCACATCTCTACTGTTAAAATATGTCTCGAGTTTGAGTCCAATGTGAAATTCCGAATATTTCGAATTGGATATGTTGCGGACGTTTGAAATTGAGCAAAGAAGATCCGAAGATCAACTTCCTGAAATTTGAATTTGCGTTAGAGAATTTGGCCGCTAAAATAGTAAAGTCCAACTTTGACTTGGATTTGGATTTTGTTTAAAATATACAAAGATATGTTTTGGATAAAATCGTTTAAGATAGGAAACAGAATCCTGAAGAATTGGTCTTGAAGCGCTGTCTCATTGTCGAGTGCTTGGGAGGGATTTTTTCTTTGTCGTTCTTGTCTGTGAATTACATGCAAGAAAATTAAGTGTTCAAGTCAATTAAATCTTGTGATAAGATTTGCGTGTAATTCCTTCGTGCGACTGAGAGATTATTTCTTGAAGAATTTCGGGGCTAAATACTGCATGCGATTGTTGGGTGTAATTGGGGCTTGGGAAACACCGAGAGAGTGTTTGAGTGACTCGAGTGTGTAATCTCCTTGTATTGCATGATTTATAGTGAAATTTATTGTTGCTCTTCCTGTGGACGTAGGTCTTTACGACCGAACCACGTCAATCCAATATCCGATTTATTTTCTTCTTTCGTCTATATTTTATTCGATCGCTCGCTTTTCGCAACAAGTGGTATCAGAGCTAGGTTTGGCTAAGTTGAAGCGAATCGATGGCGACAGAAAAAGTAAAAGTGAGAATCAATAGATTTGATGGGAAGGATTTTAGTTTCTGAAAGATGTAGATTGAAGATTATTTTTACCAAATGAAACTGCAGTTACCCCTATTTGGGGAGAAACCAGAGTTGATGAAGCAAACTGATTGAGATTTGCTAGATAGACGAGCTATGAGTGTTATTCGGCTGATGTTGGCTCGTAACGTCGTGTTTAACATCTTGAAGGAAAAGATCACTGCTGATTTGATGCAAGCCCTCTCAGATATGTATGAGAAGCCCTTTGCGGTCAACAAAATCTATTTGATGCGACGTCTGTTTAATTTGAAGATGAGTGAAGGTGCGTCAGTTGTAGATCATATCGATGAATTTAATGTGATTGTTAGTCAATTGAGTTTAGCTGAGATTGACTTTGAAGATGAGGTACGTGCTTTGATTCTGTTATTCTCATTGCCTGATAGTTGGAATACTATTGTTATTACCGTTAGTCGTTCCTCTGGGTCAACAAGTTTGATATTTGATGGGGTTCGAGATTTGATTCTGAGCGAGGACATCCGTAGAAGAGAATATGGCGGACCTGTATCTATTACTTTAGTAGGTGAAAATAGAGGAAGATCTAGAACACGTGTGGGTAAGAGTAGTACTAATATGAACAGACATAGTCAATCTAGGACTGCTGATGTTGTCTGTTGGAGTTGTGGCAAGAGGGGGCATCTTAGAAGGAACTGCCTTAAGTTGAAGAATGAGAAGAGTAAGGGAATTATAGTTGATTCTACAGATAATGTTGTAGCTATAACAGATAATGCTGATTATGTCTTGTCTGTCACTGATTATTCATCGTTTGATGGATAGATTATGGATTCTGGTTGTTCTTTTCATGCTACACCAAATAGAAACTTGTTTATTACTCATCAATGCATGGATAATAGTAAAGTGCAGTTGGAGAACAATGTTGAATGTGATGTCATTGATGCTGGCAATGTTAAAATCAGAATGCATGATGGTATTGTGAGGACATTGACCGGAGTAAGGCATGTTCCAGAGTTGAAGAAGAACTTAATTTCCTTGAGTGCTTTGAATTCGGCTGGGTATCGATATATTTCAGAATGTGGAATTCTGAAAATTGTTCGAGGTGCTTCGACAATAATGAAAGGAATCAAGTATAGTGGCTTGTATGAGCTTCAAGGTGAGATAGTGACAAATTTCGCTGTAGAGACGTCAGATGCATCTGTTCGAGAGTTTGAATTGTGATATATGCGTTTGGGGCATATTGGCGAGAGAAGTCTGAAGGTTTTAAGTGAAAGAAATCTGCTGTGTGGTTATGTTCCTAATGGACTGAATGTATGCAAGTGCTGTGATTTAGATCAATGGCGGAAAGTGCAGTTTAGTACGACTATCAAAGAAACCATGGAAATTGTAGAGTTAATTCCCTTAAATGTTCGTAGGTTATCACGGTTTTCTTTGAAAAAAAGTGCTAGATATATGTTAAAAATTGTTGATAACTACTCGATGAAGACGTGAGTATTTGTGCTTAGGCACAAGCTTGATGCCGTTGTTAGGATCAAGCAGTTGATAGCTTTGATCGAAAATGAGACTGGTAAGATGATCAAGCATGTGCAGACTAACAGTAGCATGGAGTTTTGCTCAAAATTGTTAAATGAATTCTGCATGAAGGAAGGCATAGTGAAACACCATACTAATGCTGATGAACCACAATATGTTGTGGAATTGATGAGCAAAACGTTGCTAAAGACAGCCCATAAAATACTCTCTAGTGTTAGTATGGCTAGGAGATTCCTAATGGATGTGCTAAGTACGATGTGATACCTGATGAATATGGGACTCTTGAAGAAGTGTGATTAGGTAACGTTGCTGATTATTCTGTTCTTAGAATATTTAGTTGCCCATGTGATGTTCGAGCTAGTGATGGTAAGCTTGATGGAAGGGTAAGAAAGTGCATATTCCTAGGCTATACACGAGGTGAGAGGAGTTATTGATTGTGGTGCCCGGAGTTAAATTCACCTATTATCAACAGAGAAGTTACTTTTGACGATCTCCAGTACTTCTAGCTAGAAGTGATTATAGTAGTATTCAAATGGATTTGAACGGTGTTCAGCTTGAGGTGGAGTTGCGACCAGAAACTCCTGAGGTAGCGAGTACGAGTACTAGCAAAGGAATCGACATGGATGGTGCTTGTAGTGAGGTGGAGCCTATGGAGCCAATGGTTGTCATAATTGCTGAAATTAACAAGGTAAGTACTCGATCTCCTGATAGATATGGATGCAACAATAGTTTTGCTTTATCTGCGATTGATGAGGTTGCGTCGGAAAATCCTTGCGGAGTAGTTAAAGGTGCATGTGGAGTTGGTATTCTGATGAGGTCCTCAATTATGGCGAAGTTCAAGCGAGACTTGGACTTGGATAATATATGTGGCGGTTGAGCCCATTGGGGGCTATGGAAGAGTAGCAGCAGAGTTTGAATTTTTGCGAAGCGATTGCAACTTGGCTCAAATGTCGAGCCAAGGTGGAGATTGTTAAAATATGTCTCGAGTTTGAGTCCAATGTGAAATTCCAAATATTCCAAATTGGATATGTTGTGGACATTCGAAATTGAGCAAAGAAGATCCGAAGATCAACTTCCCAAAATTCAAATCTGCATTGGAGAGTTTGGCCACTAAAATAGGAAAGTCCAACTTTGACTTGGATTTGGATTTTTTAAAAGAATATACAGAGATATGTTTTGGATAAAATCGTTTAAGATAGGAAACAGAATCCTATGAGAAGTCGGCAAAAGAATAAGGGTCTCACTTATATATATACTTGTGGCCGTGGATGGAAGGAGGGTTGATCATGAAGAATTGGTCTTGAAGTGCCGTCTCGTTGTCGAGTGCTTAGGAGGGATTTTTTTATTTGTCGTTCTTGTCCATGAATTACATCCAAGAAGATTTAGTGTTCAAGTCAATCAAATCTTGTGGCAAGATTTGTGTGTAATTTCTTCACGAGATTGAGAGATTATTTCTTGAGGAATTTCAGGGTTAAACACTGTATGCGTTGTTGGGTGTAATTGGGGCTTGGGAAACACCGAGAGAGTGTTTGAGTGACTTGATTGTGTAATCTCCTTGTATTGCTTGATCTATAGTGAAATTCGTCGCTGCTCTCCCAATGGACATAGGTTTTTATGACTGAACCACGTAAATTCGGTGTCCAATTTATTTTCTTTTTCCATCTATATTATTGTTCGATTGTTTGCTTTATCGCAAAATCTACACTGGTGGATCCTTCTCAACAAAGGGAGTGGAAATTCCGTTAAATCCTAACAGCCCATAAACCCTAATCAATTATTAAACCCAAATCCTTGTCATGATGTCTCAACCAATCTGCCTTACTTTGTCCTTTCAAGAACTACTAGTGAGGTTCTAATAAAGGTGTTCTTTGGTCGATGACTCATCCAACAAAGTCTTAGGCTAAAGTTAATATCGAAAAGCACCAGTGTTCTTCAGATTGTTCTTAGTGGGTCTTCAAGCTTTTGACTTAAGGACACCTCTCTCCTTGAGTAAGTCATCTTGTATGCTCTGGTTTGTTCTGGAACTTGATCATGGAGGGAGAGGAGGAATCAGGAATTCGAATAGCAATACTCAGCAAAATCTTAGGCAGACTTTGGTTAGGAACATAAATTATTGCAATGGATAAGGCTATTCCTACTAGAAAAATTAGAGAAGGTAGGCTTACCCTCGTTGGCAAGCATTTTCAAAAACCAAAGATAAACTTTCTAGCTTTACAAAATACTATGAGAAGAGCATGGAGACTTGAGAATGTAACATTCTCCCCTTTGGAGTCTAGGATCTATGCAATTACCTGCATGACTCAAGCAAAACTATTGAGGGTATATGAGATTGGGCCTTGGTCCTTTACAAGCCATCTATTGCTACCGAAAAAATGGGAGACAGATATGCCTCCACACCATTATGAGTTTAATACATATGCTTTTTGGGTGCAAATGCATGGACTTTCATTTGAGTGGCTTATGGAAGAAGTAGTTGTTAAGGTTGTTAAAAGTCTTGTTTGGTTATGGATGTGAGGGTTGATGCGAAGGGTGGTGCTGTTACTCTTAAAATTAGGAAGGCGATGGTCCTCTTAGATGTGACAACCCCCTTAAATTCTGGATTTATTGCCAAAATGGAGGGAAAAAGCTTTGTTTGGATTATAAGTACAAGAGGCTCCCTAACTTCTATTACTCCTGTGGTAGATTGGGGCATTATGACAATACTACGAAGAAGAGGAAAACTTTAAAACTGAGGAAAAATGTCTCTATGGCTAGTTCGAAGTACAAGGTCGTAGTCCTTTTATGAAGCTTTTTTTTTTTTTTTATGGCAAGTCAAATGAAGAGGACATAGAGGAGGAATTCATCCCTGAGACTCTAGTACATTCCCTCAAAATTGTGCATTTTATGAGAGATATCCAGCACCCTTTATCTCAGCCCAATATGTTCAAGCGAAAAAGGGAAAGGACATAGTGTCTGGGGACACAAGTATGTAGTCACAGGCCAAGCAGGGCGAGAGCTTTATTCCTTCCAAATTGCCTGATCCAAGTAAGAGCAGTGACTTTCCCTCCTCTAATTTGCAAATGCTTTCAGAATTTGTGCAAAACAAAAAGCTTAAAGAGAGCAAGAAATATGCTAGTAAGAAGAAATGCAGGTATAGCCCTATGAAACACAAATGGCAAACTCACAAATGCTGGATGAGACCCAATTGTTGGATGCACCTATTCATGCGGTGTCAAGAATAATGGAATGGGCCTTAGTGGCTAGCTCTAATAAGCCACCGGGTTACAAATGAAGTTAATATATTGAAATTATCAAAAGTTGGGTAATCCCTTGACAATTCAAGTAATTAGAGTCCTTCTACTTCAAGATAAGCCCAATATTATGTTCTTAATGGAGACCAAAAATCAAAAACCTATAGTACATTGATTAAGGAGGCAACTACGACTCCTGAATAGTTTTTTTGGGGGATCCGAGGGGTGCTGTAGGGGGTATGGCTATTTTATGGAATGAGAAAGTATCTTTAACAGTGGAGTCAAATTCTGAATTCTTTATAGATTTGGTGTGTGTATTAGAGGGAAAAAAAATAGAGAATGCAACTGACCTTTATACATACACCAAATGAGTTCTAGAGAAGACTAGTTCTTTAGGAAAATATGTACAATGTTAGCCTCTTAAATTATCTACGATGGGCTTACATAGGAGACTTCAATGAAATCCTTCATCATTGGGAAATAGTAGGAAAGTGCATGGTGGAACACTATTGACTCAATGCTTTATGAGACTTTCTAAATGTGTGTTCCTTGATGAACTTGGAAAGTAAGGGATGTGCTTTCACTTGGGCAAACAATAGGGATGTAAATAATCATGTCAATGAGAGACTGGACAAGATATTATGCATTATGGACTAGCAAGTTTGTTTTCCAAACGCTAAGGTATATTCATTACTAGCTATGGGGTCAAACCATGGTCCTTTTTTACTATCTCCTTTTCCTGAGCTAGTGTAAAGGAAAAAAAAAGTTCAAATTTGAGGCTTTTTGGCTTGAAAATGAGGAACGTGGAGAAATCAAGTTTGGCATTCAGTAGAATTGGAGGATGGAGTTTTGTTGATAAGGCTGAGAGTAGTATCCTTAGCTCTTACTAAATGGAACAAAACAAAGTTCTCTAATGGAAAGAAGATAATAGACCTTTGAAACAGAGAACTTCAAGAGATCTCCAACAACCAACACTTGCATTGTAATAGAGAGAGGGTGTAGTTTTTGAAGAATGAAATTGAGAGGTTATGATGATAAGAGGAGACGTATTGGGGCATAAGATCAAGAGGCAATTGGCTAAAATGGGGAGACAAAAATACTAAATTTTTTAATGGTACAACAATTCAGAGGAGATAGAGGAACAAAATTTCCATGTTACAAATTGAAGAAGGGGAATGGACTCATGATTTAACTCGACTAAAGTAGCAAGCATTTGATTTCTTTACCAAATTCTTTGAATCAGTTGGCCCTTGAAATTTCAAGCCAACATTGGAGGAATACCCTTGTTTAGTAGGGGAGGACATGAACGAGATGTTGACAAAGCCAATGACACTAGAGTAAGTAACTGAAGTAGCTCACTGGTTGGGTTTAATAAAAGCTCTAGGGCATGATAGTTTAAATGGTCAGTTTTATCAGCGTAACTGGGAAGGTCTACAACAAGCAATATTCAAGGAGGTACCAAACATTTTCCACTCAGGTATCTCAACCTAGAGTCGAACAAAACATATATCTCCCTCATCCTAAAGATCCCAAAGCAAGAAAAACTAGAACAATTTCGTCCCATCAGCTTGTATGACTTTATGTATAACATTAAATCATAAGTCTTGGCTTATTGATTGAAAATATACTTGCTAGATTTGATATCCATAGAGCAAAGTGCCTTTGTGAGTGGAAGACAAGTTTAGGATAACATCTTAATTGTCCTAGAGGTGCTATATCAGCTGAGAATGAAAAAGAGAAAGAGAACATCCCAAACAATGCTTAAACTTGATATGCAAAAGGCTAATGATCGAGTTAAATGAGTTTTTTGGAAGTTGCATGCTAAAAATGGGTTTTTTCTGTCAATGGGTGAAGTGGATAATGCAATGTGTTACAACTATATCCTTTAGTGTCATGTTAAATGGAGAGCCTCTACCCTATTTTCAACCATCAAGAGAAAATCAACAAGGTGACATCCTCCCCTTATTTGTTCATCCTGGTTAGAAATGTGTTATCCTTTTTATGAGAAAGGTAATGGAGGATGGAAGTATAAAGAGAATTAAGCTGAATAGGTCCTACCCACACTGTCTCACCTCTTGTTTGCAGATGACTTAATCTTCTTGATGGAACAATTAGGAAATGCCAAATGTTGCAGTTGTTTTGAATCAATATTGTTTTACTTTTGGGCAATCTATTAACTTAAACAAGTTAGGGGTTTATATTAGCAAGGATTGTCCAAAGGGTCTAGGGTGGAATATGACTTATGAGCTTAGAGTTCTAGAACTTGAGAAGATTGGAAAGTACTTAGGGATTATTCAGATTGGGGGGCATTAAAGAAACAAATGTTTTCCTGGATACTAGCAAGAGCAAAAATGAAATTAGAAGGTTGGAAGGAAAATTTGATGTCAAAAGCTAGAAAAAAAAAAAAGAAATACACATTAAAGCAGTGGTGTGAGCACTACTGCAGTATTCTATGTCTATTTTTAAAATCCCCTTCTTTGTAGGCCAATTGAAAAGAAAATTGCATCCTTTTAGTGGAAAAATGGTAAAAATAAGCAGGGCAACATTGGAGGAATTGAGATGTGCTAAAATGGAGGAAGGATAGAGGAGGACTTGGTATAATGATCTAATGACTTTTGATGGGGCCATGTTAGGAAAACAAGCATAATGAATTACTCAGAATCCATCCTTGTTGTGGACTTGAGTATTGAAGGGCTTTACTTCCCTAATTGTGACTTTTGGCATGTTGGGATGGGGACTCGACCATCATGGGGTGGCAAAGTGTACTGGTGGGGAGAACATCCCTCCATCCTTCCATTATGTGGTCTGTGGGTAACGGGCAAAAGATAAATATTAGAGAAGAGAAATGGCAACACATGGGAGTTATTGGTGGTCCAGCTAATGTTGGAGAGCCTAAGAGGGTAGCTAGGTTGATAGTCCAAGAGGAATCTAAATGGAATGGATTGATATGGCAGCAACTATTTGATGAACAGATTACCAATGAAATTCTTGCCATCCCACTGAGGTTGCATGGCACTAAAGACAAACTGGTTTGGTTAAATGCCAAATTTGGGTCCTATATAGTAAGGAGCGGCTGTAATCGAAACAAAGACCTTTCGGAGAAACTAAACCCAAATGAGGCCTCTTCCTCATGTCAAACCCCTAAAGCTTTATGGACTAAAATTTGGAAAACAAACACACTACCATAGATTCGATTTTATCTTTGGGTAGTATGTCAAAATGCCTTACCAACAAAGGAAAATCTATTTAGGAGAATTATAGTACCAAAATCGAAGTGTGATTTATGTTAGCAACATCCTGACATTGTTGAGTATGATTTTCTTCTTTGCTTGTGGATGAAACAAGTCTAGTATGATCCTGTGCTACAAATCAAAATTCCCAATCAAGGTCTTCCAAGAATCGTAGAATGGCTCTTGAACTTTGTGGTCAAATTTGTATCCTTTGAGCTACTCGCAACTGCCCTTTGGCTTATTTGGAAATCAAGGAACAATTTCATATTGCAAAGACTAAAACCAAATCCACAATAGCGAGTGAACTCAGCTCAGGTAGTGCATAATGAAGCAAAAGGAAGCAAATTAGGAAAAGGAAAAGCTGTTGAAGGCCAAGACCTACCTCTGATTTGGTGAAACCTTAAAAAGAGAGTACTGAAGATCAATATTGATGCTTCCTTTATTGAAGGTTCAATGATGAAAGCAGTTGCCAGTGTGTTGCGAAATTGGCTCAGACGAATTATAGGTGGATTTGCCAAAACGGTGAGGGTAAGCTTTGTAGCTCAAGTCGAGTTTGGTGCTCTTGTAGAATGCTAGTTTTCTTCTTGGAACGTGCTATGGATTGTTTTTAGCTAGAGTCATATTTTTTAGATATGGTAAGAGCTCTCACAAGTGCATATCATTTTAAGTGAGATGTACGTGTGCTTATCTTGAAAGCCCAAGACCTATTGTGACATCTTGAATTTTCAACCTATTTTCTACTGAATTAATTGGGCATTTCATTGACGCGCCTATAGGGCTGTTCTTAGAGCTGATCACTCTTGAGATAACTAGATTAGTTGGGTAAGACATTAAGGAATTTTAAGGCAATAGACTTGAGAATTCGATCAAGAATCGGCTTCTCGACCGTGCTCATCTTTAGAGGCTATTACGGCACAGTTAAAAGTCGATTTGAAATCAGAGATAGGTTTGTTCGACTGAGATGTGTGGCTAATCATGAGTGACACCATTAAATTGGAAAATTCTCATCGACCGACACTAAGTTGATTTTACTTTCGTTTTGGTATCATGTATCCATATTTGAATCCTTGAGATTTTCACGACAATTGAGAATTTCCAATGTGTTGAGTGGGTTCATTGTGGCTCGAAGAAAATTGACCACAGGTTATTTGCCCTAAAAATCTCTGAAAATTACCCGGTAGTCTAGGTTACGCTAAAAACGCGCCGAATGGAAATTAACCGCCAATTCAAGTCTGATTTCAGAAATTGAAGATTTTTTCATGTCACAATAAATTTTAGGAACATCGACTCATCCTCCGAAGATTTTTCGGAGATCCTGAGATTTTTATGAAAAATGGATTCGGACGTCACGGAAAATTAGCGGAAATTCAGATGGGCTAATCAAAGGAAATTTGAACTTGCAAGCCAAGCTATTTGACGAGGGGCACTTGTAGAAATTCTACGGGCTTTGTCTTCATTCAAATTGAACGTTGACTTGAGAAATTTCATGAAGAAATTGAAGCCAATATTTACGAAATTCGGAGCTAGGCCTAAGGGTGCAACATTTGTATCAAAAATTGGGTTTAAGGGTGGATTTATCTTCAAGAAAGGTCTAGGGGACCAAGCATTAAAGGGAGGAAGATATTTGCTTGACTTTTCTTCCCCACCGGTGACTTCTCCAACAAATCTCGCCGACTCCTTCTCTCACGGCACCTCTCTCTCATTCTTATCCTTTCTATTTCTACTTTCCATTATTTCTTTTCCTTTGAGCAAAAACCGAAGCAACTTCATCGTTTCTTCTCCCTCTCTGCCCCCTTGCTGTCCCACTTTCACACGCACAACTCCACTGAATTCTCCTTTCGGCCGCTCCATCTCCGCAGACTCTCTCTCGCTGCCTCACGCTCACACTTCACCGACCAAACTCTGCCGCTCCATTGCTGTTTGTCTCCTTCCACAAGCAGCTCTCTCAGCAACGAAGACCGAACCAGCTCCTGCTTTGCCGCCGCCAAGCCCCACGCGTCCACCGAGTCAACCTTGCGTTCCCCAGCTGGTCGGTTGACCACACGCGTCCAACAGCAGCTCCCATCTTCGTCCACTTCTTATCCCCGCAAAGCAGAATCATCGCCCACCGAAGCCCCACGCTGCCAGCTCACGCCATTCTCCAGCTCGGTCAACCATCAGCTCAGTCAATCGAAACTGCTCCATCTCTCCTCCGTCTCCACCAATTCGCACGAAGGCAGCGAAGCGGCCCAACCACCGAAGCTGCTTCCGTTTTCTTCGTTCGTGGCCCATCTCTTCTCTTCCGGCCCAGCATCTCCGAAGCAGAAGCCCATCTTCAATTTCCCAGTAGCAATCGGCCCAGCAGTTGGGCCATTTGAAGCCCAAGAAGTTTCAGCAGTTCAGCCTACGAAGAAGGCCCAGCCGTAGCCAAGTCCAAGCCCAGTAAATTTCTGTGGGCTTGCAAGGCTTGTTGGGCCTGGCCCAAGTGTCCGTCGACTCCGCCGAAAGTTCAGGTTTCGGCTGCTGTCGTGTCGCCGTCGCGGTGATCCAGTCTCCGCTTTGCTCAAGTGAGTTTTACTCACTAATGCTTTCTTAGTTTGCTAATTATGCTTAAGGGTTGATTAGATTTAATTAAGTACAATTAGGTGGTTAGATTAGATTAGAATAATTAAATTAGGGATTTACCTATGCATATTAGACAAATAGTTAGTGTGCTTAGTAAGTAGACAAGTCTTATTATTTATTAAATGAGTCTCGGTAATTTTCCGGGCTCGTATTGGCTTCCAATTAGGCATTATGGGCCTAAATTGGATTTTTAGTAATTATTTATTAATTTTCAAAATTAATTATTTAATTATTTATTTTCCATAAATTAATCAGGGATAGCCGACGACCGGAATTTTATGCTGATTGTCGTGGCCCAGTCCATTTATTTAATTGATCTTTATTTTGTGTTGAATTGAATTATTTGTGAAATTGTGAATTATTCTTTAATTGAATAATCTTTGGTTATTAATTGAAAAATAACCGGGCATCGGTTGATAATGCCAAAAGGATTTGAGTGGACTATAGAAAATGTGGGAGTTATGGAAATGAAAAATATTATATTTTGGCTAAGGCTAATCGTGTGCCCACGAACGTGTACTTTTGTCAGAAAAGAATAAAAATGGGACAAATTGATTATATGTTTGAAGTATCACGCGAAATACCGACTCGGTGACCATATAGGTCATTTTGTAGACGGACGGTATGCAATACTGGCTCGGTGACCCTATAGGTCATTTTGTAGACAGACGATATTCAATGTCGGTTTGGTGACCCTATAGGTCATTTTGTGAACATGTAACTGTGGCATCCCAAAATTCATAATGACCTCTAGTTACATTAAAGTCTATGAATAGGTGATGGAAGTACCATCAAGTTATTTTATGGCCATTTAATCCATAGTTTGCAATAAGAATTATGGCCAAGCTTTGAATGGATAATTATGTGATAGGAAAGAAAATCCTATCATCGGCCATGTGTTTTATAAGTAGGAGTCTATTGAATTATGATTTCAAGATTTATGGCCAAGTGAATAAGAATGATTTGAGTATTTATATAAATGGATAATTATTGTTGTTGGAAACGCATCCTATGTCCATGCGAGACCAATGACTCTATTTGATGAGGAAATTATGTTTTTGGCCATGAATTTTATAAGTTGGATTTTATTAAACTATGTTGCTAAGTCTTTTGGCCATTTTATTATGCAATTTAGTATTTATATAAATGGGGATTTAAGGTAAATTATTAAAAGTAAAATGGAATTATTTAAGAAATCTTGGGCCATTTAAGTTTGGGCCTTAGGCCCAAGTGAGATGGGCCTAAAGTGGGCCATAAGCCCGGCCCAATGTCGCATGGAGGGGTAGCCGCATGGCTTCCAAGTGTCTTCGGCCAAGGAGACACTTGTCTCCTTCTTAGGGACAAGTGTCCCCCATGCAAAGAGGGGATACATGCAATATAAAAGGGGAGGAAAGGAGAGAGAATGGCTGGTTAGCCATTCGGCCAAGAGAGAAAGGGAGAGAGAGAGAGAACCGTGCGAGAGAGAGAGGAAGAGGGTGCGGCCGAGAGAGGGAGGCCGAGAGAGGAAGGAGCCATCGCCGTCCATCCGCCGTGTTCGTCCGCCTTGTGCCGCCGTTCGTGTGATCTAGAGGCAAGTGGGAGTCCTCTAGCTTCTCTTGCATGCTTGTATGTCGTTTGCATGTTGAAATTTTGGAGTGTTGAATGTCAAAAACCGAAGCTTGGATGTGTGGTGTGTGAGTAGTGTAACTGTTTTCGTTCGGACCGTGGGAGTCAGTGACTTGTTCGAGCTTGCATGTGTGTTTGGAGTCCGATTTTGGCTTCGGTGTCTTCATGAAAGTTGAAGCTAACATCTTGTAGTATGACATACTGAAATTTCATAGAAAACGATGGAGATTTGAGGGGTCAAAAGTTCTATTATACGGAGACTTCAGATCTGCGAAATCTTCACTGACCTCTTGTTGATTTCTTGACTGCATGTTGATTTCTGTTGGAGATCTCACTTTGTTGTCTTCATGAAAGTTGTAGGTAACACCTTAAACTACAACATACTCAAATTTGAAGAGAAATGAACAAGTATAGCCTAGTAAATCGGCTAGATCTTGGAAACGATGATTCTGGTGATGCGTTCCGAGACACCCGAGACTTCATGGATTTAAATGGTGACCATAATTTGGTTATTTGACCTAGATCTCTCATGAAAATTGTGAAGGACACCTTGATACATAACATATCCAAATTTCAGAGGAAACGAAAGAGAATAGATGGGTGAAATCTTAATATTTCGGAGATGTGTATTCTGGACGATGCGGTAGTGGTTCCAGAAGCTTCGTGAGGTTGTATAAAATAATCTATAAGTAATCTGACTTGGAGTTCTTCATGAAAGTTGCACGAAAATGTCTTGGCTATCACCCTGTAAAGTTTCGTAATTTTTGGAGGCCGTATGAGTATTTTAATCGAATTTATTTGGAAACCGTGCATTCTGGTCATTATCCGAATATCATGTGCTATTTTGTGGAAATTGTGAAATTGTGTGAAATTCAATTTGGCCATGAATTTTGTATGAAATTGTCATCCTATTGGTTGGTTTAATGATTGTTTGAATATTATGATTTTGGGAAAATCATAGATATTGAATTTAATATTTATTTATGAAAATAAATATAATATAATAAAATAAAATAATAATAAAATAAAAATGGATTATTTTATTGGCCATAAATTCCATTGAATTTATTGTGCATTGTTACATGTGTGATAAGACATTGGTGTATGTATGATCATGAATTGAGATGCATATGTGATAAAGCCTTGATATGTCTAATGATATTGAATTGAGATGCACATGTGATAAAGTCTTGGCATATGTATGGCATTGAATCAATGCATGTGTGAATGTCATGCCTAGTATGATTTGTTTGATATCATGCCATGTGCCATGTTAAAATGAGATTAAAATACTGGTAAACATGGATGATGGTAAATGAGGAGATGGTTGTGATGGTGGATGATGCTCGGTGGCCTAGTGGCGTAATTCCGGAGATTCCCCGGGAGTGTCGGGATGCCCGGTGGTATACGGTACGTAATTCCAGGGGAGACCTGGTGGTATGTCGGTACATAATTCCGGAAGCCCTATCGGAGGTTTCTGCCCGAAGGGAATGCCTCGCGATGCCAGGATTGGGGTGCGAGATGCCCGGCTAGAAGGGTAAAGGCTGGAAGCCCCCGTCGAGGTTTTCGCCCGAAGGGAATGCCTCGTGATGCTAGTTGGGATGCGAGATGCCCGGAATGTGGGGGGCCGGAAGCCCAGTGGCCTGGGAGGCTGAATGCTGGGAACCCTGTCGAAGGTCTTTGCCCGAAGGGATGTGGCCTGGGAGGCCGAATATTGGGAACCCTGTCGGAGGTCTTTGCCCGAAGGGATGATGAAATTGATAAATTGAGAAATGGGTGATGCGGTGATCAAATTTGAAGAAAAGATGGAAATTAAATGCATGATGATGATATGCATGATGATATTATATGCATAATGATATGCATGATGATGATATGTGATGTGATATGATGATCACCTATGAGATGATATGCATGATGATGTGATGATAACGATATGTGATGTGATATGATGATCACCTATGAGATGATATGCATGATGATATGCATGATGATGTGATGATAACGATATGTGATGTGATATGATGATCACCTATGAGATGATATGCATGATGATATGCATGATGATGTGATGATAACGATATGTGATGTGATATGATGATCACTTATGAGATGATATGCATGATGATATGCATGGTGCTGATGATGATGTTGATGATACGTGATGTAATATGATGATCATCCATGGTATGATATGCATGATAAAATGCATGATGATGATAATGATGTATGATATACGATGATGATGATGATGATGATGATGATGATGATATGTGACATGTATGATGACATGTATGATGAGCTGATACCATGATGATGATGATATGTATGATATGATAATGCATGAATACGCATGACTTCAAGGTAAGTAATGCCTGCAACGTATGATGATATGCTTGATGCATTGAGTTGTTACTGGATTTCCCTATCTGCTGAGTGGTTGTACTCACCCCTTTTGGGGATAACATTTCAGATTAGTAGATGGTTTGAACGGTTAGATATGACTGTGAGGAGAAGGATAGCAAAGGAGGGAACCTTTGGACGTCGACACTGGTTGATGGACCTTAAGCATACGATTGTGGGAGGAGATGTCGGTCATCTTTTGAAGTATAGCCGAGTATAGAAGACTATGGCATTTCGATGTACCGACTAAAGATGTTCATCTGCTTTATGTAAATAAAAGTGTACGGCTTTTACTTATAAATGTTTAGTAGGTGTGCATCGTTTTCTGAATATAGGGAAGGGAGTTTGTTGGATGTGCTTCCGTTATGTAAATTGCGCAAGGGACCGTTAATAAAAGATGTAAACCCCCATGGTTGTATGGACCCGCTGCAATTGAAAATGGTATCAGAGTAATATGTTAATAAGGAAAGTGAATGGTAAGCGATGTGGCGACCCTAATCGGATCGGGGGCCGTCGAGGGGTGTCACAGTAACTTTTATCTTTAATCATTTTTGGTGATCAAAAGAAGATGTTGGTAGTAAATATAATTGTCATTAGTAAATATAAGTCAATCTCTCTAAATTTTAGTTGTATTTTTAAGTATAATTTTTTAAGGAATATAAATTGTTATTGAAAATTCATGGTTATATTCCTCTACTTTTAGAATAGTTATAGAAGATTTCTATCAATGACTACAATTGAGTAATTGACTGAGTAAAATGTTAATTTGAGTCATATTTACTTCAAATGAAAAGATTTATTATAATCTAATAAGATTTACATGAGTTCTCTACCATATTTTTAGTGTTTTAAAATATTTGCTTGAGAAGAAACAGGGATTTGTCTTGAACATAAAAGGTTTACCCCGAAACAATAGGTTTATAACGAATAGATTCACTTTGTCCTTAAAGCATGTCGTGACGAGTACATTTACTGCACAGGAGGCTTCATTCCCAATATGAAAAATATAGATTTACGAGAAATAAAGTCTACTTTACTTCTGATAAATCTGATTTGCTATAAATAAATTTGATCATATGCTATCTTTATAGTAAATTAACTCACCGAAGGTATCTCCAGCAGAGGATAATGTATTAGTTTTTTTATCTAGTAGTTGAAGAACTTAGGTATTATCGCAATGGTTGGTCAAGTGGTTCAAAGACTTGTTTGCAATTCAAAGGCCCAGCTTCAATTCCTCAAGCTACCGCTGGTTTTAGGAAATATCAGCTAGTTTCCAAAGGATATCCTCTATGCTGAGCTTTCTACTTGTATTTTGATAGGGTTGGGATGACGGGCTTGCACAGTGAGCAATTATTGATTCGTTAACACTTAAAATTGAGTATTTCAGTAGTGGGTGACGTAGGCTCCGGCCCGGTCTAAACCCCTTTTTATCTCATAAATAGTCAATCATCTTCCCTGAAAAGAGGATTAACCTATAGTAATTGTCCTTAACCCCTCCTGTTTCTAAGACCTAATTTTAGGGTTCCACGTGGCTGACTCAAACTTATCAACCACCGCATCAGGCAAAGCCAATTGGATTGGAATTCAGAAGGTTTGACCTCCTATTGGCATGACGTGTTATATCACAGCATTTCGAAACTTTAATCAAACCTGATTAGATGACTTGAACAATATCTTATCACTTGGGTTACGTCAAAGCCGCAACATGATTCCAACAAACCACACTTTCCCTGTCACAACCTGGCCCGATGATTTTGACCCCTGATTTCTTGCTTAATTATATATTCTTCCCCAGGCTGTTTCGTGTCCTCATATGCTTTGGAGTTGAACATGTCTAATAAAATCTCAGACGCTGTCCTTAGAGGCCCTTCCTCTCATTGATTGGTTGCTGATCCTATGTTTACCATTAAGGGGCCTCCACTTACATTTAGATTTCCGATATGGCCCCGAACTTTTGAATGCATCTCGATTGAGCCCCTGCAGTTTTAATTTTCCAAATTAACACCACGGAATTCAGGAAACTGTCCTGATTGAGTCCCTCTACTCTGTCTCATTGACCATCCTATGTTTTAGCGATTACGAGGAATTGTCCTAATTGGCCATCCTAGATGAGAAATCGTTATCCCAATCATTTCCCATAATAGGATTGTCACGGTCGTTATCTAGCCAATGCGCGACATTTGAGGCTTTACAAAGACCTATTCCTAAATTACAGGATGCTTACATGAGAAGATACAGAATAACGGACCTCATTTGAGACAAATTAAAAGGCTGTAGAGGGGTGCTTCTTGAAAAAAAAAATTAATAGGAGAGGGGTTAAATTGTGACTAGATCCAAAGTTCATTAGCGACATTATAATTTTGCAAGCTTCTAATTAGTTTATCCTCAATTTGCTTGTATAGTCTTTTATTGAGTCCCCATCGTTCTTTATATGTACTTAGCATTAGACTTTTCTAGCGGCTGCGGGCACATTTAACAAGGATATTGATGATAATGCTCTAAATGCCAGCTGGACTTAAGAGGTTTTTCTTGTATCCAGTGAATTGTAATCATTTTGAAATATGCTTTTATTTCCACGTATAATTAAACTATTTTTTTTTTTTGTGTTATGTACTTTTATCAATAATTTCTTCCCATTAATTAATGATTTCAATATTTCGTGATAAAGCGACTATCCTTAATCTTTCAATAACGATTTTTTCCATGCAGGTATTGTGTGTGCACATCTGCTAGTATATGATGCAATAAGCGTGATTCTTCAGTCTATCTATACAAGGTGACCCGTTCTTCATTCGTTCCGCTCTAACTTACGTGGGATCAACCAAAATCGAAGTTTACACGAAACAACATATAAATGAAAAAAAAAAAAAAAAAAAAAAAAAAAACTCTGGTAGGTCACCTTCTGCAAATTGCTATAATGTCAACTTGACCTATTCAAATGTAATACCATGACCGGCAGACGATCACCTAATGGTATAGCATTGCGAATATTTCTGATCATTCAAAGCATAAAACAAGTGACAGACACAGTAATCATCTTCTGCCTTGTCAAAGAGAATGATGTAAGTGTGAATGGAATTAGATGTCTCAAGGTGGAGATAGTAATATTAAAATATGCAATGCAGATGTAGCATGACGAGCATGTTGGTATGACTTTACACTTATATTTCAATTGATTAGCTTGAGATCTCGCCTAACCACATCTGATCTAATGTGCAAACGTTGAATAAAACTAATGATCGGTTGGTTGCATTTCAACGCTCCAGAGTTATCATATACTTTGATTAGCTCAATAGTGATGAGATTTACGTTACAAATATGGTCCATTGACAAATAGTTTCTTCCTATTCATCAAATTTTGGGAGGGGATTGGCTCCACAACGGGCGAAAATCCAAGATTATTACCTAGGCTCTCATCGATAGGCTGTCCAGCTTGGGAACCAGAGGTTATCTGCTTGAATCATACTAATTACATGCAGACTACTTGAGTCAGGATTAACTGCAAACTTAACCGGTTTATGGGGCTTAAAAGGTGTTTCGTACTCAGAAATAGTTGGGTGTCTGTGCTTGCACTCTTGGACTAGAATGGGCGTTTGTGTGGTTTTAGAGTTCACCTTCTTTCGGGGAGTGATTATTATTATTTTTTTAAAATTAACCTTACATTTATATGACAAGGAAAGTACACAAATGTTCACTATGTGGATATTTTTAAACGTTCACCAAAAAGGCATTTTCTTTCGAGCCTGGTAAATATGTAACATTGGTAGTAAATTTTATATCATGGTGATAAGTATGTGCAACCGTTAACCTACTGGTATGGTCAGCGGTTGTAATTTATGAACAACATAGCGATCTACGGCTGTCAATGTAATAGTAATCTAATAATCTTTTATTAAATTTAACTATTCGTTGCTAAATCTTTACAGTAAAATAGTTATCCTTTTGGTAAGGTATCAGTCGCTGACCAACATTACTAGTACAGTATGTGAGCAATTCGTAATCTACTAGCCAAAAACATGCTCACTTGTAAAAAGGAACGTTTGCTCGTAATTTATTAGAGTATTGTAATCAGGATGATTATAAAAAAAAGTCTAAACCTAATGTATGTTTATTCATTCCTAAACTTTTCAAATTTTTGCAAATTTTTAAATTTTTCCGAAATTATTTTATTTTGTATTATTTATCCTTTTCATTCCTTTGTTATCTTTTTTTTCCTCGTTGCTGGGGCCTCAATGATAGCCTATAACCCTCACTGGCTATGAGCAAGGTGGCCCTCACCCAAATCTGGCAAGAGCCATGACCCTTACTAGCAGTCGGTGAGGACTTGCACTCGCCTAGTGGTTGGCGAGGATTATTGGCCACAATGAAAAAAAAATGGAAAATAAAAAATCATAAAAAATTAATAAATTTTTAAAAAGCTACAAAATCTATCAACGTTAATGATTTTTGGTTAAAATTGGCTAGAATGACTACATTGGTAATAAAGAGGCTTATGAACAAATTGAGCAAATCAAAAGGCTTAGAAATAAATTGACATCCATACATTTATGACTTTTTTGATAATTTTTCCTATAAGATATGAGTATGTCGTTGACTGTTAAAGATATATTCTAGATATTATGCAAATACAGCTGATACATCATATATTATGTAAATCATTCAACTATTTGACATATTATACATCTGTTGCATGATCGGATTTGTGTTTGGAATAGCAACTTGTTAGTGGGACACTCTCGAAGATGCAATTGAATAAGTATCGGATATAAAAAAGCAAAGAAAAAAGAAGAAGATTACTGTCTTTTCTTGTCCTTAATCTTTAATTATGTATCTTTTTTTCAACTTTCACCGATCTCGGCGGTACACACAATTACTCTCAAGGAGAGTATGTCCTAAGCAAAGATTCTTAAACTTTCACATAAACTATTGTGCCGTTCCATCACTGTTACTATTTTTTCAGATAAACTATCATCATCAACCTCTATCTTAATGGGTTTCTTTCCAAATTAAATTCTTACCGCAGAGAGAGAGAGTCGGTCAGAGAGACCGTTCAACAGCCCGCATAAGACGTTGAATAAACAAAGCTGGAGCAACATGTAACACCTCGCAGTCATCGCCCGAATTATACGTATTCTATTTGAATCCCGAAAGTCGCTTAGTGCATTTGAATACGCACCGATGCATGTCGTGCGCCAATCAAGATCTCATCTATCGACAGTTAATGAGCGCTCCAATCTTTATTCAAAGTCAACTCCACCAGCTTGCGTCGGCCATATACACGATCTGCTTTCTTGGAAATTTGGGATGTTGACTTCACATCTTCGGTATATTCTCAAAATGGACACCCAAGTTTTGAATTCCCTCCTCTCTTTTGCGTTTGAATGTTTTGCCACTGTAACTTCAGAATAGTCAGTGCAGATCAGATTCTTAGGAAATCCAGTTCCGTTCCTTGAAATTCACAGGTTCGTAAGCGATCGATCAATTTAATGAGTACATGGATTATTGTTAGATTAAATGGTGACATACACCAACCCGATAATGACTTAGATGTCTCTCTATAAACCTAGCTATATGCCCGAAAGCAAGCTTTATTCAGGATCATCGTACACACAAAAAAGGGAAGCAATTCAATTTGGGTAGTTAGAGATTTGGGGAAATTGAAAGAGACATCGGGGACTGTTTTGAGAAATTGTTAGAACTCATGGGTCAGTGCATAAAATAGGCATTATCGAATGGAGTACCAATATTGGAAAAGCATTAAAAAAATCTCCATAAAGCTTCCTTGTAGTTTCCATGTTCACAGCTTGCAATGGCATCAAATAGGTTTGACTTTGATTTTTTCCCATCTTTAGACTTTTACATCTATACTTTCCTTGTTCCTATATAACAAACGACACTATTCCTCAACATCGCTCTCTTCAAATTTCAACATTGGAAGAGCCACCAAAACTTTTGATACGGCAAGGGAAAAACCAAAAAGAGAGCCATGGATTATCCCCTGGATTTCAGGTGCCCCATTTCAATGGAGGTCATGGAGGATCCGGTTACCATTGCGACCGGCATGACGTTTGAGCGCAAAAACATCGAGAAGTGGTTCTTTGCCTACAAGAAGAAGACCTGCCCCGCCACAATGCAGAGCGTCGAGAGCTTCGACTTCACGCCGAACCACACCCTCAAGAGGCTCATCATCACGTGGCAAAGCAAGGGGGGGCCTGGAACCCCCTCGTCGGAGTCCCGTAAATCGACTGAGAGGCGCGATGAGATCGTAAGCTTACTCGAGACACTGGAGTCCTCCCCCTTCAAGGTCACCTCATTGAAGAAGCTCAGGTCAATGATCGAGACGGACGATGAGGCAAAGGCCGACTTCGTCCAATCCGGAGGCATCGGGATCGTTGTCCGGATTGCAAGCCAGGTCCTTGAGGATGGATCGGATTTCAGCATCTTCCGAGCATGCGAAGAGGCCCTCGGCGTTTTGCACCAGCTCTCATTGTCCACAGAAGCGAAGACCCTAGAGACATTATCGAAGCCCGAGCCTATGAAGTGCGTCACGGCAATGCTTCAAAGAGGGAGCGCGGAGGCGAGGAGTCACGCCATCATCATCCTCCGGAATATGGCTCAAAGCGAGACGCATTGGACTTTTATCCTACAGGACCATGGCATAGATCTATTCAAGTCCTTGTTGGAACTCGTTTCGGACGAGATATGCACAAGGGCCAGCTCATACGCCCTAGAGGTCCTTGTTGAGATGCTCTCTGCATCAAAGAAGAGCCGAGTGAGGGCGATTGAGGCGGGTGCCGTCTGTGTTCTAGTGGAGCTATTGCCTGAATCGAACCGATCCAAAAGTGAGAAGATACTGATGTTGTTGAAGCTTCTATGTGAATGCGCAGAGGGGAGATTGGCCATGGTGGAGCACGGGATGGGGATTGCCGCCGTGACCAAGAAAATGCTTAATGTCTCGAACGCGGCGACAAAGCTCAGCGTGAAGATCCTGTGGCTGATCGGCAGCTTCCACCCGAGCGAGAGGGTCTTGGAGGAAATGCTGATCTACGGGTCGGTGAAGAAGCTCTTGGCGCTCCTGCACATAGACGGTCGGTCGTCGACAAAAGAGAAGGTCATCAAGATGTTCAAGATGCATTGCAACTCGTGGCAGCGTTGCCCTTGTTTCCCTAATGAAATGAAGGACTATTTGGGAATGGTAAATAGTGCTTGAGGGGAAAATGGAAATGATAATCAGAAGACGATGTTAGATACAGCAATTGTATACAGTTTGCCCCATGAAAATTGTTCACTATACGACTTTTTTCCAATGATAGTGAAGTATGTTCGATATATAGGTGATTTCTCTAGCCTGGAAAATTGTTTTTTTTTTTTTTTTTTTTGGCAACATGTTAGTAAAATTGCATACTTTACTCTGATGATCTAAGATTAATTATTAGTTCTTACCAAATTGCAAAGTTGTCTCTCAACCTGTTTCTTTGTCAATTGCATCCAAAACCAAGTTAGGAACAAATAAAAGTTCGGTTACATATTTTAGATAAATACTCATTGCAAACACTTCTGAAAATCCTGTGTGTTTGTTCTTCTGCGTGATAATATCCCAGGAAAGGCCTTAAGTCCCGGCCTCGCACGACAGCAATCTATCCAGCCACTGCTCGGCACTCACTAAGAGTGTCAACAGTTCAGGTTTTCAAGAAGTCCAAACCAAACTGAACCGATAAGGCGAGTAGTTGAAGAACCGAACCGAATCACGAGTGAACTGAATACAAACCAAACTGATAACTGGGTTCGGGTTTTTGGTTTTCCTTTTTTTGCCTTGCTTATAGAAACCGAACTAAATAAGGAGTGATAAAGAAAAGAGATTTTAAATTAGGCTTTTGGTTTTTGTTGAGAATTTCGGTTCGGCCAAGCCGAAATAACTTAAACTGGAAAAAAGAACAATTATTTTTTCATTATTTGAACAGACAACCGAACCGACCCTAAAATACATAAAATTTTGGTTCGGTTCGGTTCGGTTCGGTTTTGAACCCTGACACCCACAAAGAGCATTGATAGGGATGGACAGGGGCATGAAGGCCTCATCGCCTCACAATCTCCCATCTCAACCGGGACGGATCTTCTCCATGTAATCCGTATCACGGTGATTTTAATGGGAACATAACAGATTTATTTCAGCGGGAGGTGGGCTGGTAGTAGCCGCGCACCCCCGACCTATAAATGTGAATGAAAGTGGATGTATTTTAATTGTTTAATTAATTTAATTGATATGTTAATGAAATATAGTCTCGTTGAAGGCATATTTCCATAATTTCATCCTATTAAAATTATCCAGTTGATCTCCAACATTAAATTAGATTAACACGGCAAATTACAAAAAAAAAAAATTATTTATAATTGAAGATGTGCTACGCGTCGAAGATTACAATAATCTAAATAATATATCTTTATAGAGAAAACTAATTAGATGTGCTGACATTTCACATGTTGAAGATTACAATTAATTTGTTTTTCTATATATTGCTCAATTAATCCGTTTACATTTACTTGTAATTCAATTTAATTATCTTTCTTAAGTTTGTAGGCATTAACTTAATTGTACTCACCTGATTATTTGGCTAATGTTTTTGAGTTACAATATCATATTACTACGTTATATCTAGATATTCCAAAATCCACCCAAGTTATTATGTATCTCCACGCTCAACTAAACCCAACAAATATTATTAGACATATTCAATTGCCTCACCCACTGAATGAGGCTGCTCACGGGGCTCTGGCACACTTGCAAAAATAGAGGGCAATTTCGAGGTAGTTTTAGGTGTTAGCAAGCCACCGTAGGGCACAAAACAATGATGGCGAAAATCAGGTCTCGCGGCTCGGATGCGAGGGTAGCGGATAACAACGATATCGGGTCAGGGAGCCAGTGATGGTCAGGCTAGCATTTAGAAGCGGCAACAAGGGAGGTTGTCTTAGTGGCTGGCGACACTCAGCGAAGCAACAAAGCGTTGTTGGGCCAAGAACAACAGCAAAGTTTGGTGGTAACTTACGATATAGGGAGCAACGAGCGTCACCACGAAATAGCAGCAAGTGTCGGATCAAGATACAGCGTTGCGAGCTAGCAGGGGAGCAACAACGGGTTGGTCGATGGCCTATGATGGCACGGCGCAACAATTTGGTCATTGTGGAAGCAGCAGGGGTCGTCGCAGCTGGTGAAGCTATTATTCTCATCGCCATTGGAATAGTTGGAGATATTGGCAGAGTAATAGCGAACGGTAGCTAGGTAGCAACATTGGTGCGGCAAAGGGGGTGAGTGGAGCGTGATAACGGACGGTGCCAATGGGGGGGTTTCATCCATGTTAGGGCTTGGCTGAGCTTCCTCTCTCCTTCTCAACGTGTTTTTCTTTCACGTACAATTTCGAATAACTTGAGCGTCTTCCTTATATACTCATTCATGCCTTTATAACCGTTAGCACTTTCCAAAAGAGTTATTCCAATCTACCCATTGGACAGAATCAATTAAAGAAATCTCGAGTTATTTAAGGAATGTGATGATAGCCCATCAATCCTGCTTGCCCATACAATCATGATCTAGATTTTCATATGCAGAACCTTCCAAGTAAACTTCACTTTTCATTAGATCGTGATTATCCGAATTAATCCCAATAAGAATAATTGATCTCGATGTGCTATCTCCAGCAGTAAGAACTTTTATAAATTGTACGAATCAAATCCTTAAAGATAGACTCGCATCTGGATAAGTCTGCTCTTCGTTTGGTCTAGAAATTGCCAATGTGAGTTAACTTCGAGTCTTGAGTCTTGCGTTCTTCAGACTTTGACGACAGAGTCTGGAGTTCATCAGATTTTAACAGTTGAGTCTTGAAGTCTTCAGACTAAACTGATGGAAACGTTTTGTCAACTTCAAAATAATAAGAGAGTTTTCTCCAACAATCTCCCCCTTTTTGATGGTGACAAAACTTTCCTGCAGATTTGAATACTTTTGTCCTGCAAAACATCACTTAAGCAAAACAAGATATCTCATAAAAAATAAGTAGATTATGACATGAATAGTAACGATTTTGCAACCACAGAAAACATGTTAGTCTTGTAAAATAACTATCCTTCCATAATCATTATCACAGCCTAAGTTACTGCAAGCAACAAAAGATCAAATCAAACAGTCTAAAGTCAAAAAGTCCAAAAGTCCAATCCACAACCAAACAAAGATAAGTTCAAAGGTAAAATAATCCAAATCACATCAAATTTGCATCAAACTTCTCCCCCTTTTTGTCAACAACAAAAAGTGGAGAACAAATAAAAAGAGTTGGTTGAAAATAGTGGGGTTTGAGTCAAGGCTGTTTGGGTAGGTGAACAGGCTGGAATTCTCTCATAGAACTCACTGTCTTCTCAAGCTTCTCAATAGTCTCATTCAGTTGCTGGAAATCTTCACCCTTCACATGATCTTGCACTTGGGTCTTCAGGGTAAGTAACTGATCTTGCAATGAAATTGAAGTAGCCAAGAAAGCCTTTTTGAGATCTTTTATCTCGTAGTTCAAACCATATTGACCCTTCTTTAAATCCAGTAGAATATCCATTATGCATGAAAAGTCCGCTGAATGAGTTAATGAAGAACTGGGTCTTGCCGATTCTGTTCCTGGAGTTCTGAGATTGGAGGGATCTTCAGCAGTTTGTCTACTATGAGTTGGAGTGAATTCCGCAAATTCTAGTTCTTGATAGAGAGAAGCATATATATCCTCTGGATCTACTGCTGATTGACTAACATCACTAGTGAGAATAGGCGAAGAAATACCTTCTTTTTTTTTCTACAGCTCCCCCTGTTTGTGTGCCTTTAGTTGGAGAAGTAGATTCTTTTTCCTATTCTGCTTCAGCAAGAGAATGATGTTGTTCTTTTGCTTTCTCACCAGCAGTTCCACTCCTTGTCTTTTCAGAGTTGCTTGACAAGGATACAGCCAAAGTAGGCTTAAAAGAGTCATCTCGAGCCTCTTCTTCCTCTCCTTCTCTTCTTCCTTCTTCTTCCTATACTTCTTCTCTTCTTCCTTCCTCTTCCTCTTCTCTTCTTTCTTCTTCTCTTTTCTCAGTCTCTTTTCTAGTCTCGCGAAAGCTAATGAAACTTTTCAAGTTCCTTAAGGCTGAAAGAGTCATCTCGTCCTCATCTTCTTCATCCTGCAAGATGAGAGTTCTCTTCTTTTTTGTTGGAGCATCCATGGGCTCCTTACCTTTCCTTTTGGTCACTGTAGAGTCTTGTTTCATTTTGACGGGAGACTTTTCCTTCATGCACTCCAACACCCTGTTAAGCTCTTTCAGACGCATTTGGTGACCATTTTAAATCCAATCACCATTGGAGTGATTTTTTTTTTTTTTGGGTAAACGGGTAAGAATAATAGCTTCTGAGTTAACCATTGGAGTGATGTTTGTCAAATATAAATGTGCAAGAATGTGGATTTTAAAATGTCTAAAAAGGTGTGTGATAAGAGCAAAATAAGGGAGTTGTCCCTTGTTTTTTACCAATGTCCTATACATATGAAACAGGATGGTGTGAAGCAGAGAGAATTTGCAACCAGCATTGATGGCATACATCAGCTTTACTTCGGAATGAGAGACATCAATCTTTGATGTAGATTTTGGATGGATGCAATTGATTACAATTTTGTGCAGCAAGACATTTGAGGCATTCATCCTCGAATAGGAGATCTTGTGATCAACATCCCAGTCTCGTATCAATTCCAAAGTAGCATGAGCAAAGGACACACTAATTGCTTGGAAACACCCTCTTTCCACCCCAATTATGTTAGCTAAAGTGTCCATATTCACCAAAAACTCCTTATCCCTTACCGTGAAAGAAAAACCGTTCGCATCCAAAAATGATAAATTTGAATAGAAGTATGCTGTGAGTTCAGGATAAGCAATTGTAGATTTTAAACAAAAATTCTCCATTTGAAGAAGCGCAATCTTCTCTCGCGAATTTACTCTAATTGAATTGAGAAAATCAAAGTCAACACTCCTAGGGTTCATCACCACTCCTTTCAGCAGATTCATATAAACTTTCTTGTGCTCCTTAGAGCGGAAAATGCTCGCTCCATCACCAACAACATTAACAGCCACTCCCATCCTAGGCTGAAAATGTGCAAACATTCATTCATCGTTGTCCTATTTTTGTGGTTGATTAGCAATACCAAAATGTGGGTCACTTGAAAAATTGGCAAAGGTCTTTTCAACCGTCCCTTTCTCTGCAACTCCTAACTTTTCCATTTCTCGCAAAAATAAGGTTTCATTTTTGAATCCTCTTTCTCTAAGAAACTCGTCAATCAAAGACATTGCAGTACCTCCTTCCTTTAACTAAGAGTAAAGCGAGAAAGCAACATTAGGTCTCAGCATTCTTACATGTTCAATTTCTTCCACTATTTCTTCTTCTGGTTGAGGCAGTAGAGGAGATTGACGTTGTTGAGAATGTTGTTGCTTACTTTGTTGTTGCTGATGAGGAGAATCTTCTTCCTTGGTCAAGTCGAAGTGAGTAGGACCCTCTGGTATGTGTCGTGCTCTTCTACTTGCGATTCTCGAAGACTTTCTCAAAGACATTATTGCTTCAAGGGAGGGAGGAATTCTCAAACTTGCCCGAAAAGGTGAGAACTTTTTGGGTTAATCTAGAGTAAAAGTGAAAGCAAATGGGAGTTTAGAATGTTAAGGTTTGAAAGTGAGAACGGAGAAGATGAATTTCAACAGTATATAAAGAAAGTGAAGCGAGGCAAATGAATCGTCATACAAATGCCTTTTCGAAAATAAATAACTTCCTTTTTGAAAATGGGTAACTGCCTTTTTGAAAATGAAATAAATCCAAAAACTTGGAAAGATAATTTCTATCAATTAGCT
The DNA here is from genome assembly GCA_014182725.1 of Eucalyptus brandiana. Classification (NCBI taxonomy): domain Eukaryota; kingdom Viridiplantae; phylum Streptophyta; class Magnoliopsida; order Myrtales; family Myrtaceae; genus Eucalyptus; species Eucalyptus brandiana. The sequence continues at coordinate 20,875,383 of CM024671.1, read as the reverse complement.
TAAAAAGATACTATACCTTTTCAAGTCTTTAACAAAAAAAAAAATTAAATTAAATTGCTAGTACGAAATAACTTATAGTCATAACTCTTGGTCTTGTAAGTTTGATCACTTTCAGACTTCACCTCTCAGTCTGAGCACCTTCAGACTTTATTGGATAAGAGATGTGACGTTCAGTCTGATGCGAATAAACTCAAATAGGCTTTTCTCCAATGGCTTTGTAAATATATCTGCTAGTTAATTCTTTGAATCAATGAACTGAATCATAACTTCTCAATTTTGAACATGATCTCTAATAAAGTGATGTCGAATTTCTATGTGTTTTGCCATTGAATGAAGAATTTGATTCTTTGTGAGATTAATTGCGCTAGTGTTGTCATATTTGATCTCGGTGCATGAGTCTTCGATTCCAAACTCTCTCGGTTGTTGTTTTATCCATAAGATTTGAGAACAACAACTCCCAAGAGCCACATACTCTGCTTCTACTGTTGAAAGAGCTATAGTACTTTGCTTCCTTAAGAACCAAGATACTGTCCTGTTTCCCAGCAATTGACACGTACCAGAAATACTCTTTCTATCAACTCTGCAACCTGCTAAATTTGCGTCTGAATATCCAAGGAGGGTAAAGTCTCATTATTTGAGATACCACAGACCTAAATTTGAAGTAGTTGCAACGTATTTAATGATGCGTTTTGCAGCACTTAGATGAGATTCTTTGGAATCTGATTGAAATCTAGCACAAATGCAAACACTAAACAAAATGTCAAATCTAGAAGCAATAAAATAAAGAAGTGAACCAATAATGCTTCTGTAAAGCTTTTGGTCAACTTTCTTTCCTCCTTTGTCTTTGTCCAGCTTCAATCTTTTTGCAATTCTCCAATCTGAACTTTTTAACGAGATCCTTTGCATATTTTTCTTAGTGAATGAAAACTCATTCCTTTAATTGTTTCACTTGTAATCCAAGAAAGAAAGATAGTTCACCCATCATGCTCATCTCAAGTTCATCCTGCATAGACTTAAAAGACTTCTTGCACAAGCCTTCGTTAGGTGATCCAAATATGATATCATCAACATAGATTTAAACAAGTAAAAAGTTTTTACATTCTCTTTTAATAAACAAGGTAATATCCACTTTTCATTTGACAAAATCATTTTGAATTAAAAACTTACTTAACATGTCGTACCATACTTGAGGTGCTTGCTTTTAATCCATATAAAACCTTTTTCAGTTTGAATATTGAGTCTGGTCTCTTTGGGTCTTCAAATCCGGCAGATTGTTCCACATAGATTTCTTCTTGGATAAATCCATTTAGGAATGCACTTTTGACGTCCATTTGGAATAACCTGAAATTTTTATAATAGCAAAAATAAGCAATAGTCTAATTGCTTCTAACTTTGCTATTGGTGCATAGGTCTCATCATAGTCTATCCATTCTTCTTGCGTATATCTTTTTGTCCACGAGTCTTGCTTTGTTTCTGACCATATTTCCTTTTCATCCATCTTGTTTTTGAAAACCCATTTAGCTCCAATAATGGATTTACCTTTTGGTTTTGGAGTTAGTTCCTAGACATCATTAATCTTTGGTATCGAGTTCTTCTTGCGTAGCTTCAATTCAGCTTTCATTAGCTAAAACTTCTTCTATGCTTTTGGGTTCTATTTTAGAAATAAGTGTCACGGCGTTAGACTCTTCTTTCTTTTTGGATCTGGTGCGAATCCCTTCATCAATGTCACCGATGATGAGTTCTTTGGGATGACTAAACTTATGCTTCCAGTTATTGGTCGGTCTGACAGTTTGTTGATCTTCTACTTCAGTTGATTCTTCAATTTCCATTTGTTGTTGTTCTTCAGAAGTCTGAGCCACTTCAGGGGAGGTAGACTTTATAAAGTCTGGAGCAGGTTCAGATTCTTCAGGTTGAGTCTGAATCAATTGATTTTGCAAAGAGTCTTGGAATTTGACATTCATAGATTTTCCTCAAACTAAGTCTTCTTATTGAATACTTTGTAGGCTTTGCTTGAAGTTGAATAGCCAATGAAAATTCCTTTGTTTGATTTCTCTTCAAACTTACCAGTTCAATCATTTTGCATTTTCCAAAATAAAATATTTGCAATCAAACACATGAAAATAAGAAACAATTGGCTTCTTTCCTTTGAATAACTCATAGGGAGTTTTCTTCGGAATAGACTTTAAGAATACTCTGTTAATAATATAACAAGCTGTAGAAACTGCTTCAGCCCAAAAATGAGAAGAAATATTACTTTCAATTAAAATAGTTCTTGCCATTTCTTGCCATGATCTATTTTTTCTTTCCACAACTCCATTATGTTCAGGAGTGTATGGAGAAGAAAAAACATGCTGAAAACCAGATTCATCATAGAATTTGGCAAAGTCTTGATTTTCAAACTCATCTCTGTGATCGTATGCTTGAAAGAGCATATCCTTTCCCATTCTGAACTTTGTTGGCAAACTTTGAAAAATAAGAAAATGTTTTAGACTTACTTGTCAAAAAGTAAACCCAAGTAAATCAAGAATAATCATCAATAATTACTAGGCAATATCTCTTTCTACCAATACTTTGAGTTTTGGTTGGTCCAAAGAGATCCATATGTAGAAGTTGCAAAACTCGATTAGTAGAAATTTGATTTATTGGTTTAAAAGAGCTTCTAACATGTTTTCTCAACACACATGGTGTGCATAAGTCAGATTTTTTATACTTTAGGTTGGGCAGTTCATGAACAAGCTTCTTGGATGAAATCTTAGAGATTTGCTTTATGTTGATATGGCCAAGCTTTCGATGTCAAAGATTTGCTTCATCTTGAATCGATATTAGATATTGGATATTTCTGGTTTTATATCTAGAAGATAAATTTTCTCATATCTTCGTCCAATAAAAGATTGAGAAAGATCTTTACTAGTTCTTGAACATATTCCTTCTTGAAAATTGATTTTGAATCCAGTGTCGCACAATTGACTAATGCTGAGTAGATTGTAATTTAGTCCTTCCACTAAGGAGACATTGTTGATCGTGAGACTTCCAATCTTTATAGTTCCACACCCAACAATTCTTTATTTGTTGTTTCCATCAAAAGAAACTTTTCCACCATTTATTTGCACAGTTTTATAAAACAACTTGAATCTCTAGTCATGTGTCTCAAATAACCATTATTCAAATATCATTTAACATTTCTCTTGATAGTGACCTGCAACTAAAAAATGAACTCAAGCTTTCTTTGGTATCCACATTTTTTTAGGTCTAGGAGAGTTAGTGTAATATATAGTCTTTACCAATTTCTTCTTAACAGGTCTTCAAACCATAGGACATTCTTTCTCAAAATGTTCAAAGCTGTTGCATTTTGAACATTTGAGAGCACTTCGGCCAATAGGTTTTACAAAGACTTTTTGAAAATGGTTTCTATAAAAAGTTTTTGTAGATCTTTGTTTGATTATTTCCTTTACTTTTGGAAAATCAATTAAAGGAATAGTTTCTGAAGTCATTCCCAAGCCTGATTTATTGAAATAAGGTCTTTGTACTGAAAGAATCTTTTCCAACTTTTCAGATCCTATTGAAAACCTTTTTGAAATATTTGAAACGTTCTTTTTTTAAAAATGTGTTTTCTTTTGAAAGAGAGTCTGCATTTTCTTTTAAAACAACAAAACTTTTGTCTAGATTTTCAAACTTTTCTTTCCAAAATTTTTCCTATGGCTTAAGTGTAGAATTCTCCCTTTTTAGCTCGGAATTCCTTTTAAGAGAGGTTTTGAGACTAAGACAAAGTTTATCAATGTATTTCGAGACTTTAATAGGAATTTTTAAATTGCTTACCTTGATTTCGCTATCTGAGTCTGAGTCTGAGTCTAAATTTATCTCAGAGTCTGAGTCTGATTTTGATTTTGTCATTAGACAAATATTAGCATAGTCTTCATCACTTTCTTCGCATTCAGTATCACTTCATGTCTCTACTCTGAGTGCCTTTCTGTATTTCTTAGCTCTTCCCTTCTTTTTCTTCAACAAATGACAGTTGGGTCTGATGTGTCCATTTTTTCTTGCATTTAAAACAGATCACATCTTTGTTGGCTTAATCATCCTCAGTTGTTGTTTTGAAACTTTTGAATGCTTTGCTTCTTTCCATTGAATCTTCTTCCCTTTTTGTTCAGTTTCCTGTATCTCCTTATCATAATTGCTAACTCTTCATCGGTCATATCATCTTTAAAGTCTGTAATATTAGAATTGTCGTTAGATTTTAAAGCAATTGACTTCTTACCTTTGGGATCTTCTTCCTCGTTGATTTGCTCCACTTCATAAGACTGAAGTGTGCCAACCAGCTCATCTATAGAAAGCGGCATGATCCTTTGAGTTTCCCTTATTGAAATCTTCACATGATTCCAGTCTTTGGAGAGTCCACGCAGTAATTTGTTAACTTTTGTTGGTCCTAAGATTGATTGTTCCTCATACTCTTGATCATTTACAATCTATATAAAACAACTAAACATGTCGATGATAGATTCTCCTGGCTTCATCTTGAAGGCTTCATACTGTCCAAGTAGAATATTGATCTTTGTTTCTTTCACTTGATCAGTTCCTTCATAGGTAATGTGCAACCTATCCCAAACTTCTTTGGTTGTTTTACAAGAAGAAATTTTGTTATACTCAATAGGAGATAAAACATAGTATAAATAGTAAATTGCTTTAGCATCAAGAGCTTGTCTCTTGGTTATTTTTTCTTATGTCATCTCGCTAGCGTCGGTAACTTCTTTTCCTCTTTCTGAAACTGACGCAACTTTAGAAATAATTCTTTTTTCTACCACATCCCATTCTAGAGGATCTTTCGATCTTAGGAATGCCTTCATCTTGTTTTTCCATATGCTATATTCCTTTCCATCAAAGTAAAGAGGTCTAGTGTTACTCTGGCTTTCAACCAAACCTGGAGCCAACATACTAGCCATAGATCTTTAACTCATAAGTAAAAACACTTCAATTAAATGAGTACACAAGCTTTGATACCAATTGATAAGGCTAGTAAAGACACCTAGAGGGGGGTGAATAGGTGTTCTAAGAAGTTTTATGAGATTTAATAGATTAACTCGTCTTATGAGGATAATAAACTGAAGATGTAAAAGACTATAAACAGTTATATCAAACGATGAATCAAAGTAAAGAGTTCAGGGAAAGAAAATTGAGACACAAGGTTTATAGTGGTTCGGCTTAGACCAAGCCTACGTCTACTTTCCTGCACTGACAGCCTACTGGCTGGATTTCAATAAGAATTAAAAGAGTTTTTACAGCCTTAAGTCCTTGATTCCGTAGTGTAGAAACTCTATTACACTTCCTCAAGGTTTCACAAGTGTTTGATCTCTCTTTTGAGTACAACTTAAGCTTAGCGATTGAGATAGCAAAGAATTAAGAGCTTTAGACTTTGGAATTTTTCTTTCACACACACTCTCGAATAACTTGAGCGTCTTCCTTATATACTCCTTTATGCCTTTATAACCGTTGGCATTTTCCAAAGGAGTTCTTCCAATCTACCCGTTGGACAGAATCAATCAAAGCGATCTCGAGTTATTTAAGGAATGTGATAATAGCCCACCAATCCTGCTCGCCCATATAATAAGGATCTAGGTTTCCATAAGCAGAACCTTCCAAGTATACTTCGCTTTTCATCAAATCTTGATTATCCGAATTAATCCCAACAAGAATAATTGATCTCGATGTGCTATCTCTAGCCGTAAGAACTTCTATAAATTGTACGAACCGAATCCTTAAAGATAAACTTGCATTTGGATAAGTCTTCTCTTCGTTTGATCTAGAAACTGCCAATGTGGGTTGACTTCAAGTCTTGAGTCTTGCAGTTTTTAGACTTTGATGACAGAGTCTAGAGTTCATCAGACTTTAACAGTTAAGTCTTGAAGTCTTTAGACTAGACTAATGGAAATATTTTGTCAACTTCAAAATAATAAAAGAGTTTTCTCCAACAATAGTTAGATGTGATAGGTTATCACGATAAACTATTGTTGAATTATGATAGGTTATCGTGATAGGCTATCATTAAATGTGATAGGTTATCTTAATAGACTATCGTTAAATAGATAAATTATTGTGATAAGCTATAGTTTGGATGCGATAGGCTAACGTAATAGGTTATAATGTGATATGATAGGCTATTGTGTAAGTTATCACTAGAGTTGATAACCTATCTTGATCGTGATGAGTATTTATTATATTGTGAATTCTAAGTAGTTAATGCTTGTTGAATTTTAGTTTTAAGGATGATATATGTTTATGTAATTCCAAAGTTGAAAACAGTAACCATTTCTAGCATTCCATAACTATGTGTCATGAAAGACTATTTTGGAAGGTAAGTTGTTATTTGGATTGCAAAGATCAAGTTGTGATGTTTTATTTCATGAGTTTTATGCATGATTGCTTTGGCAAATAATTAATTGAAATGTAATCATGTGGCATTGTTGCATGACATCTTCGTATGCTATTAATGTTATTTTATGTGGTATAAGCATCACACACTCTTGCATTGACTAATGAGAAAGATAAGAAATGGACTTGAGTGGTGATATGCTCGTGTGATCACATAATGACCCTGAGGCATTTACGCAGGGTAATGGTTCTGTCTTGATGTGTTCACCTGAGATGATTTCCATTTAAGTTCGGATGCCCACAAGTCAATGGGATGCCGTCTTGATGCGTTTATGCAGGATGTTCCGTATTCAGTGGGACGAGACAATGCTTGGTTATGCCAAAAGACCACCAACCTTCAGCTTGGCCATGGCTGAGAACGATCATTAATAATGTGGAATCATAGTCTCAAGGATAGCATGGTAGTTTGGGATACCATGATATTCTGGAGACGTCATCGTGTGCAAAGTGCCCAAATGTTGAATGCATATTATGAGAGTGATGCGTGGCTTGCACATGTATGACATGGATATGGATATGAGTCATATGAGACATGCACATGAGTTGATTATCGTATTAATGATTCATGTGAATTGTGATAATTTTATGTTTAATGAAAAGATGCACTCTTGTAGTATTTAATTATGCTAAATGGGCACGTGGTAGAGTGTCACATGTTGAGTGGCCTAATTCCTATTATTAGATAATGAAAAGCAAAAGCTTTACTATTGATTTGCCCTCAATGGATAAATTGCACGTTTAGGGTGATTCCGAAGTGAATTACCTTTCTACGCGAGGATTAGGGAGCTTACTCATTGAGATTTATCTTACAATTATTGTTTATATGTTTTCAAGCCTTAAGCATATTTGAGCCATTTCGTCACATTTGATTCGAGGTTCTTGTAAACCAGAGTCCCGAGGTGATTTCGTATCTAGTTGTAGGGTATTAGGAGGCTATGGGGTGCATCACTTTTTGATGTTGCCCTCATAGCACTAGAGGTGCTAGGCTTACCCTTGAAACCCTTTTTGGATGTTTATTTGGCCGCACTTTTATAATGTAAAGGAAGTGGTGTGTATTGGGTGATGCATATGTGTTATATAAAGATGTGATACTACATATATGTGTGTTTATGCTATCCTTGATTTGAATGGTTGAGTGGTTTTAAATTCGTCTTCCACTTGCAGATAATCAAACAATAAAACGAATAGGTTGGCGACACCTCGTAAGACATTGCAATCAAATGGCCTAAGTGAAAGAGGGATGCCGTGCGCTTGAAGGTCGAGGTGTGACATCCCTGCTTGGTTAGTATCGGAACATGGTCATTACTTGAAGTGATAAGGTGCAGTGAGACATTGGGGATAGTTAGATAAGAACATTCGTGCTATGCATCCGATTACTGTTTGTTTCATTGATTTGTGATTCTAAATTCCTGATTGTATTGTTAGGATTGTGAAATCAACTGTTCTTAGTACTTTAATAGAGGTTTTGCCCAGATTTGAGAGTGTATAGAAGAAGGGCGATTCCGGGACAAGTTGGTACCGGAAGAAAGGCGTAAGAGGATCCCACAATGGATGGAATTCTACTAGCCTTAGAGGCTATTGGAAATTTGATGGGACAATAGGGTTAGAATCAGGCTGCCACCGTTGTTGCTTCAAATGATGCCCTGTTAGTTGGAGACAGAATGCATAAGCTGGTGGAACAGTTCATAGAGTTGGAGTCATTATAGCTCATCGGAAAGGGTGATCTTGAGGCTACTAGCTTATGGATTAAGGAGCTAGAGAAGGCTTTTGCACTGTTGAGGTGTATTGAGGAGAAGGTGTCGCTGGCAGTTTACCAAATGCAAGGTAATGGCAATGATTAGTGGGAGGCCACTCAAGAAAGAGTCTTTCTTGAAGACATGGTTCCAACTTGGGGAGCATTTGTAGAAGCATTCAACAGAAAATACTTTTCTAAATGTACACGAGAGCAAAAGATGGCTAAGTTCATCCGACTTCGCCAGAATCACCTGTCAGTCGATTAATATGAGGCTAAGTTTGCTGAGCTATCAAAGTATATGCCAAGGATGATCAAGGATTAGGCAGACAGAGCGAGGAGATTCCGAGATGGACTAAAATCGGAGATTCATAGTCAATTGGTACCTTTGAACTTGAAAGACTACAACAAGCTATATGAAAGGGCCCAATTGTTTGAAAGGGATATGTTTGAATGAGTAGCCATATCTAGATCGTGGTTTGCCTTTAATCGGGACAACCATCAGTTTGGGAAGAAATCAATGATTGAAAGAAAGCACTTTATCCCTCCTAACAGAAAGGATGGCATTGGGAAACCAACAAATAATTTGAAAAACGGATGTCGATTTTGTGGAAGGTATCACGAGGTAGCATCGTGCCCCACTAAGACCAGAGTGTGCTTCAGGTGTGGCTAGCATGGCCATCAAATACGATATTGTTCACATTGACCTATAAGAATGCAACCACAACAACTGCTCGTGGGACGACAATCTAAAGCTGCATCGCAAAATAACCCTAATTGAACCTAGCTCAAGGAAAGTTATATGTAGTGACCAAAAAAGAAGTGAAAGACTCCCCGACTGTAGTTACTGGTATAATCTCCTTACATCAACATGCTGCTTATGTGCTATTCGATACGGAAGCTACGTATTCGTTCATAGCAAAACAATTTATTAGATTAGTTGGGTTAGAATTGAAACCATTGGAAACGATTCTTAGCATCTCCACCCCTATGAAGGATAAGGTGTTATCTATTTTAGGATGTCAAGGGTATGAGATACTTATTAATGGGTGAAAGGAGTTAATAGATTTAGCTGTTTTGGCTATGTATAACTTTGATATCATAATTGGAATTGATTGACTCAATAAATAATGAGCCATGGTTGACTATTATATTAAGATTATACAGTTCAACCTGATTGGTAGTTCTCATTATGAATTCATAGGGAACAGAGGAGGACCTTCTATACCCTTGATTTCACCACTTGAGGTAGAACAATTACTAGTGGAAGGTTGCTAGGGCTATCTGGCAACAATTGAGGATATGACGATGAAAGAACCAAAGTTGGAAGATATCAATAGTACAAGACTTTGTAGACGTTTTTCGAAGGAGTTACTAGGATTGCCTCCAGAAAGAGAGATAGAGTTCTCATTAAGTTGGCTCTTGGAACGGAACCAATCTCCAAGGCACCATATCATATGTCATTGTCCAAACTTAAGGAATTGAAGCTGCAAATGCAATAATTGCTCGACAAGGGATTTGTGCGCCTAGTGCATCACCATGAGGAGCACCGGTTTTGTTCTTAAAGAAGAAGGATGGATCATTACGATTATGCATCGACTACCAACAAATCAATCAAGTGACAATTAAGAACAAGTATTCATTATCAATGATCGATGACTTGTTTGATCAACTTCAAATACTTCAATGTTCTCCAAGATAGATCTAAGGATGAGCTATCATTAGTTGAGGATCAAGAAGGAGGAAATCATAAAAATTGTGTTTGAACATGACACAACCACTACGAGTTTACAATGATGTCATTTAGGTTAACCAATGCCCTAGTCGCCTTCATGAATTTGATGAACCGAGTGTTCAAGGCATATTTGGATTAATTTGTCAGAGTCTTCATTGACGAGATACTGGTATATTCAAAGAGCCTTGAAGAGCATCAACTACACTTGAGGATAGTGTTGCTAATCCTTAGAGAACACGCATTCTACGCCAAGTTTAGTAAGTGAGAATTTTGGTTCAATAGAGTAGCATTTCTTAGTCATGTAATATCAAGCGAAGGAATTTTTGTGGATCCAACAAAGATTGAGGCGATCATGAATTGGCCAAGACTAACAACGATGAAGGAAGTTCGGAGTTTTCTAGGATTTGCGGGAGAAGTACACTATCAGTGTCATAAATTGTGTACGGCGCTCACTTTAGTGCCAAAAGTTTCCATCGGATCACTTAAGTGCCAAAAAGTTTGAGAAACAATCATTTTAGTGCCAACTCCGATCAGATTGACCGGAAATCCGACGTGGCACTTTTTTTTTATTGATTTTTGACGCTGATGTGGCTCGCCAGAAAGTACAGTTAGCATGTAAACCACAAAACGAAGTCGTTTGGTGTCTCTCCTCAATTAAAAACCTTAAACCTTAAATCTACCAGATAATCTTGGCCATCGCCACCCTCTTCATCCTCTTCTCCTCCCTTGTCGTCCTCTCCGCTGCCGCCCATGGTGCCGCCAAGCACCACCACCTCCTCCACTACCTCGACGAGTTCGGTGACCGCGGCGAGCAAGTCACCATCGATCCCTCCGCCTCCTTCAAGAACCCGCGCCTCCGCAACGCCTACGTCGCCCTCCAGGCCCTGAAGCAGGCCATCCTCTCTGACCCCAACAACTTCACCACCAACTAGGTTGGCCCCAATGTCTGCAGCTACTCCAACGTCTTATGCTCCCCCGCCCCTAACGACCCCGGCATTCGCATCGTCGCTAGCGTTGACCTCAACCACGGCGACATCGCCGGTGATGGGCTAGTCGCTATCCTTGACGGCCCCCGCACTCAGCGGCCGCGGCTCCAACCCCAACCCCAACCCTGACTTGGCCACTCGGCGGCAAGTCGAAGGCCGTGATCTTGCTCAAGTGCGAACCTCAAGTCGTCGAGCGACAACGGCCGAGCGAGCTAGGTTGGTGACTGACGAGGATTGGAACCCTAATTTCAATCTCCAAATAAAAAAAAAATCCCAAAATGAGTTGTGCGGCGTTGTTTTTGTGAGGCCATCCACTTAGGATGGCAAAATGACATCGTTTCTCAAGCCATGTCGATTTTTTTTAAAAATATATATATATAAGCCACGTAATCATTTTGGCCGGAATCTCTCACCGGTGGCACCAAAGTGATCGTTTTTCCTTCGATTTGGCATTTAAGTGATCCGATTGAAACTTTTGGCACCAAAGTGAGTGCCGCACACAACTTATGGCACTTATAGTGTACTTCTCCTAGGATTCCCTGGCTATTACTAGTGCTTCATGGAAAGATTCTCTAGAATAGCTACGGCCCTAATGTGGTTACTAAAAAAAGAATTGAAGTTTAAGTGGACAGATAAGTCCGAGAAGAGTCTTCAAGAACTTAAGCACAAGTTGACCACTGCCCCGGTGCCAATAATATGGTCCGGTCCTAGAGGATATGAGATATACAACGACGCTTCATATAAAGGACTAAGATGTGTCCCAATGCAACTTAACGAGTAGTAACCTATGCATCTAGACAACTAAGGCCTCATGAGCAAAACTACCCGACTTACGACTTGGAGTTTGCAACAATCATCTTCGCTTTGAAGATTTAGAGGCACTACTTATGTGGAGAGAAGCTCATGATCTAGACCGACCGTCAGAACTTGAAATATCTATTTTCGCAAAAGGAGTTGAATATAAGGCATCGATGCCGGATGGAACTTCTCAAAGATTACGATTGTATCATCCTAAAAAGGCCAATAAGGTAGCGGATGCGCTTAGTCAAAAGTCGACGATTGCACAAATGATATTGGATTTGAGGTAGCCTTATGGCTAACTCTTCAAATTGAACCTAAAGTGCAAACTAGGATTAAAACATTGCAATCAATGGATCCATCAATCCAAAAGATTTTACAGGAGAGTCTTGAGAAGAGAAAACTGGACTTTCAAGTGATGGATGATGGAATCTTGAGGTTTTGAGGATGATTATGCATGGACGACAATGCAGAACTTAAGGAAAAGATCTTAGCGACTGCTCATCGAAGCAACCACATCATACATCTAGGTAGTATAAAGATGTACAAGAACCTTTGGCATAATTATTGGTGGAATGTCATGAAAATCGATATCACCAAGCACGTGGCAAAGTGCTTGACATGCCAACAGGTTAGAGCTCAACATACAAATGTGGTAGGGTGCTATGACCATTAGAAATACCGGAATGGAAATGGGAGCATATCACGATGGACTTTGTGATGGGAGTGTCAAAGGAATCAGAAAGGTAATGACTATGTTTAGGTCATTGTGGATAGATTGATTAAATATGTGCATTTCATTACAGTGTGAAAGGACCATACACCGGATAGCCATGCCGAGCTATATGTGAGGCAAATAATTCGATTACATGGAGTGTCCGTGACGATCACTTCAAATTGAGATCCTAAGTTCACAGCTGCATTTTAGAAAAGCTTGCAGATTGCCATGGGAATGAAATTGTAATTTAGCATGGCTTATCATTTGCGGATAGATGGTCAATTTGAGAAAACCATTCAGACCCTTGAGGACATGTTGCGAGCTTGCATTGCAGATTTCAAAGGAGGATGAAAAGATCAACTACAGCTTGTTGAGTTCACATATAACATCTATCAATAGAACATTGGAATGGCACCATTTGAGGCATTATACAATCATGCCTATAGAACCCCATATTTGTTGGGATGAAGTTGAAGAAAGGAAGATTACTAGCCCTGAACTAGTTCAATAATTCGCAGATGTTAAGATTATAAGGGAAAGGCTAAAGATAGTCCAAAGTTGCCACAAAAATTATGTGGATAAATGACCAAGGTCTCTAGAGTTTCAAGTAGGGGAACACGTATTCCTTAAGGTGTTGCCAATGAGAGGAACGTCCCATTTTGGCAAGAAATGGAAGTTAAGCCTCAAGTTTGTTAGACCCTTCTAGATTCTAGAACGAATAGGGACCTTGGCCTATCATTTAACGTTGCCATCCAATCTTTCTCACATTCATAATGTGTTCCACATATTCATGCTAAGGAAATAAGAACCGAGCTCAAAGCATGTGCTTAGCTATGAAGAGATCGAAGTTGACGATAGAATGTCATACATTGAGCAACTAGTGCAAGTCATGGATAGAAAGGAACAAGTATTGCGTAGTAAGGTCATTCCCTTAATCAAAATCATTTGATGACATAATGGCACTGAAGGAGCGATTTAGGAAAGTGAGGATAAAATAAGAAGCCAATATCCTCATTTGTTTGAAGAAATGAGTAATCATACAAATTTTGAGGACGAAATTTTTTTAAGGGGGAGTTGTGATATCCTTAATCTGACCCCAATCAATGGAACGAGATTACAACGATGATCAATCTTCAGAATAGGATTATAATGGGAATCGATAGACCACAAAAACACCGAGAGTGCTACTTTGGGGCGAAAACTCAATTTTTTAATGGCAAATCACAAAATTTTAGAAGAAAGAAAGTGGGCCACTCAGGGGGACCCATGTGGGCTTAAGCCCACAAATGGGTACAATGGGCCTCACCCCCAAAGATGGGTGGCTCAATGGGCCTCACGCTCAAGGAAGGCTGGCCCAATGGCCCTTGGGCCATCCAAACCCTTTTTGGTCTTTTCAAGGTCCCTCATTAATGACCCATGTGCATGAAGAGTAGATAGGCCTAGTGAAATTACCATTTTGGCATTCTAACCTAATAAAACAAAAACCTTATACATGAAGAAAGTGTGGGGGCGTTCAAGGAGGTCGAGGAGAGAGAAAGTGACTTCATCCTAGCCTAATCTATCTTATTTCTAGCTTAGGAATGATGGCTGTATTAAATGGAGCTTGGAGGATAAGTTTTACAAGAAGCAAGCCAAACATCCTTATCTTGAGCAGCAAAGACTAATCTTTGCCATCTATTGGCATAAGCTTGAGCTACTCTCTCTCCCTCTCTCTTCCCTAACCATTGGCCTTTCCCCCTCTCTCCTTTCTTTCCACTCTCTCTCTCTCTCTCTCTCTCTCTTTCCCCCATTGCAACCAAACCCCCTCACCTCCATTTCCATCCTCATTCTCAACCCATTTCTCTTCATTTTCCTCTCTTAGATCTCATGGTTGTTGCCATTTGCCATTTGCCGTCCGTCCGTGTCGTTATCTCACCATGCCTGGACCGCCATCCATAGCCTTGCCTTGGGCTGTAGGGTGATCAACCAACCACCACTGCCGCCATTCAACTTACATCATTGCCGTGCCTTGTGCTTGCTATTGCCACGCCTCACCACCACCATCGTGAACCCTTCTGCCACCGTTATGAGCTGCCAAACTAGGTCTTGAAAGTGAGCAACTTCTTAACCCTTGATTAAGGTTATAATTGCAGTTAAGAATAGGCGTAGGATTAGATTAAGGATAACTTATGGTTAGCTTAAGTGATAAATGGATCAAAGCGATAAGTAATGTGATAGGCTATCATGATAAGTGATAGTGAGTTGTGATAGGTTATTGTGATAGGCTATCGTTGGATTGTGATAGGTTATCGTGATAAGCTATCATTGGATGTGATAGGTTATCTTGATAAAGTTATTGTGATAAGCTATTGTTTGGATGCGATAGGCTAACGTGATAGGTTATAATGTGATATGATAGGCTATCATATAAGTTATCATTAGAGGTGATAACCTATCTTGATCGTGATGAATATTTATTATGTTGTGAATTCTAAGTGGTTAATACTTGTTAAATGCTAGTTTTAAGGATGATATTTGTTTATGCAATTCCAAAGTTGAAAACGGTAAGCATTCCTAGCATTCCATAACTATGTGCCATGAAAGATTATCTCAAAAGGTGAGCTGTTATTTAGATTGCAAAAATCAAGTTGTGATGTTATATTTCATGAGTTTGATGCATTATTGTTTTGGCAAATGATTAATTGAGATGTAATCACATGGCATTGTTACATAACATCTTCATATGCAATTAATGTTGTATGTGGTATGAGCATCACACATTCTTGCATTGGTTAATGAGGAAGATAAGAAATGAGCTTGGATGAGATATGCTTGTGTGATCACATAATTGCATTGAAACGTTTGTGCAGGGTAATGGTTATGTCCTTATGCATTTACACAAAATAATGCCCGATTAAGTTCAGATACCCTCAAGTCAACGGGATGTCATTTTTTGATGAATTTTGGAATGATGTTCCTTAATGGAATGTCGTCTTGATGCGTTTATATAGGACATTGACGTGCTCGATGGGGCAAGACAATACCCGATTATGTTGGAAGATACCCAACTTTGAGGTTGGCCGTGGCCAAGAATGGTTGTTAATAATGTGGAATCATGGTCTTGAGGATAGCATGGTAGTATGAGATGCCATGATATTCCTGAGACGTCATCATGTGTAAAGTGCCCGAATGCTAAATGCATATTATGAGAGTGATGTGTGGCTTGTATCTTTATCATATGGATATATATATATGAGTCGCATGAGACATGCGCGTGAGTTGATTGTCGTATTAATGATTCATGTGAATCATGATCATCTTCTATTTAATGAAAAGATGCTCTCATGTGGTATTTAATTATGCTAAATGGGCACGTGGTAGGGTGTCGTATGTTAAGTGGCTTAATTCCTTTATTAGATAATGAAAAGCAAATGCTTTACTATTGATAAATAAATTGCACGTTTAAGGTGATTCCAAGGCGAATTATCACCATACACGAGAATTAGGGAGCTTACTCATTAAAATTTATCCCATAGTTGTTCTTTACATGTTTTCAAGTCGTAAGCATGTCTGAGTCATTTCGACACGTTTGATTTAAGGTTCTCATGGACTGGAGTTCCAAGGTGATTCCATATGCAATTGTAGGGTATTAGGAGCTCGTAGGGTGCATCACTTTTTAAGGTCGCGCTCATAGTACTAGAGGCACTAAGCTTACCCCCAAAACCCCTTTTGAATGTGTGTTTGGCCATACTTTTGAAATGTAAAGGAAGTGGCATGTAGTAGGTGATGCATATATATTGTATGAAGGTGTGATGTTATATATTTGTGTGTTTTACATATCCCTTATTTGAATGGTTAGGTGGTTTTACATTATGTTTCTCCTTGCATATAATCAAACAATAAGATGAATGGGTCGGTGACGCCTCTTGGGATGTCACAATCAAATGGCCTAAGTGAAAAAAGGGATGCCACATGCTCAAGGGTCAGGTGTGACACCTACTTTGGGCTTTCAACATTTTCATAATGCTAGGTGAGGGTTTAATGACTTTTTTTTCCAATATTGCCCTCACTGATAATCATGTTTTCCTCTTTTGCTATAAAAAAGTACTGTTCATCTCTTCTTCCTTGGATTTGCTAGCCCATCGACAAAGCTTAGCCAACGGAACTCAACTGTGAGTGGCCAAGGGGCTAGATCGACCCGCTAGGAAGCCTCGCCTAAGGTTGCACGATCTCAAGCAAGATGGCTTGAGGTTGAACAACCTCAAGCGTCTTCTAGGTCATGCGACCCAAGTGCTGCCACATGAGGCCACGTGACCTTAGGTAGCGTTGCTTAGGTCATGTAACATAGGCGCCGCCTAAGTTGTCCGACCTTAGGTGAGTCGCTTCCCCACCACCACCACCAACGCCACTAGCTGCCTCCCTACCATCATCAGCACCATCACCACGACCTAGGGGTAAGCATGGTCCGGGTTGGGTTGATCCAACCTCTAACCCTATGACCAACTCACATAGTGTTGGTCCTCAATTTTTAAGACGGTGGACTAATCCTTTTGAGCTTGGAACCGAGAACCGAATTGACCTCATGGGTTTGGTCTAGTTCTAGGGTCAACTTAAGATCAATCGATAATTTTGTTTGTTTCATTTTTTGTACTCCCTAAAAAGGTAACTAGAGACCAAACTGACCTAATGGGTTTAACAATGAGCGAGGTTAGTAAAGAGAGGTGAGCGGTGCGAGGGGGGAGCGTAAAAAAGGGTGAGTGTCGAGTGGGGTGAGCAGTGAGCAACAAGCTGGGCGAGCGTCGAGTAGCGAGCAGCACGAGTGACCAAAAGTGAGCGAGGCGAGTGTCGAGTGGCAAGCAAGGGAAGTTGTTTCTTTTGATTTTGGCAAATTGAAGACTAAGATGACAAAGAAGATAAAAGAGAGCAAGTGCTGAAGGAAGATACCATTAGGAGCTGTTTAAGCCATTTTGGACACCGTGAGGACTCCTCACAGAGACATTTTTCTCATTTGTAAATTATGGTCATTGATGCCGTAAAAGACATTAAAAGTCTAAGCTATTAAAAAACAGTGTAAAATTACTTAGATTTCTCACTAATGAGCCATTTAATGTTATTGGTGCCATTTAACTTAGGGTTTTCTCTATATAAAAAAATTATAAATAATATATTAGATATATGATACATATAATATATTTTAGATATATTATATATAATATATACAGTCAAGGTTGGTATGGATTGAACTAACTCTAAACTCCCAAGATCGAGGACTAGCCCATACGGTATTGTTCTAGGGATTCCAAGACCAAAGATTGACCCAATCTCCCTAGGAACCAAACTAGGATTGATGGGGTTGGGTCGATCTAGGGTTGACCCTCGACCGATGCTCATCTCTACCACTAGTAGCTCGAGTTACCTTCACACGATTTTGCCTTTTCCAAGGCATCTACATCTCTTCCTCCTTTTTTTCCATTTTCTTTTCACCTTAAATATGCTTTAGAAAATATACACCAAAATGAATATTCAAACACTCTTGCCTTCACCAAATGCCCATTCATTCAAAGTTATTTGGGGAAATGCAAAGCCATTTTCCCAAAGTTGAACCAAAAGCCCAAAGATATGCATGAAGGCTAAAGAGAAAAGAGAGCTAAAGTGCTCTATCAATTAATCCTTAGTCGAAAAGCTCATTTGTTCATGCCACACACGCTATGCCTAGGCCATTGCCACACTCTCATTGTCCACATCACACTATGATGCCATCATGCTACCTTGCCGCTCAAGATCTATGATGACCTGAGTTGCTTCCCCGCTACATCACTATTGCTTCACTCCGCTGAGCTCCATCATCGCTCACCGCTTGCTGTCCTTGTAGCTAAACCGAATGATAAACCATTATTGTCCTTGCTGCAGCAAGCTTACTAGACTAAGACATTGCTCGAGCTCGTTACTACTACCATGTCCTACATCGACTATGAGTTACTGCATCATTCAAGTCGTTGTTGTGCCCGAGTCCTTACTGCTCCTTGTCGACACAATAGCTTGCTGCTTATGACTCGCGACGCTGCATGCTGCTCACCATTGCTCGAGTAACCTGAGGAGCCCAATGCCTTGCCATGCCATCGCTGCTCGCCGCTACTACTATCTTGAGCCACAAGAACCCAAGCCTTGCTATCTCCCCTGCTTACCTCATGTCATTGTCCCTCGTCATTAACTGCTACATGCTCAATGCCACCACCGTCCAGCCTACAACATCAACGAGTCACTACTCTACCCTACGTCCCTACTTTCCTTGGTCGACGACAAGCCACTATCTCTATCCACCATGTTGAGCTCACTCACCAGCCGTGAGCCTTGCCATGCTAAGCTCACCAACCACTACGAAGCTCATCATAGAGTCAAAAAGGGCCAACTCATGAGGCTTTTGTTTTGTAGGTCCATTGGCCACGATTACCTCCACTACCGTCAGCGTCACTCGCCATTCACCGCCGAGGAGCCAGCCTAATTGTGTTGCATTCTAATTTGGAAAGTAAATTATCAAATCAGGTAAGATGCTTATATTTCAGTAGATTTGAAATATTTTATGCCTATTTGAGTGATCTGACATATTTTGTTAGATATTTGATTTGTTAATACATATTCACAACATCCTAAGATACCTCCTCAAGTTAGGAAATTTTCCTAACTTATCAACACACTTAGACAACCGTTTGATCTTTAACTACAAAATACAATGCTTGGTGGCACGGAAAATCTTTCATTCTATCTATAACCATTTGGATACAATCATTAATTTACCCATTTCCAAATCTGATTGGATAACCTTCCATTCATATCCTTATTTACTTGGATATAATTGTTGGTTTATTTCGTTTCCATGTTTGAGATAGATAAATAAGATTGTGGATTACATTATTTGATTGAATATCTACCCATTATTTGATTCTTTCCATAAAAAGAAACCCATAAATAAGATAGGATTTTTTTTATTCTAGTTGATAATGTTGCTAATTTTAGATTAGATTGCATGTTTAAATTAGATTTCCTTTATTCCGAATTTTCAAATTAAAAAACACAAAAAGAGTGCTTTAGAATAAATTAGGTTTCCTTTTCTTAATTTAAATTGCATATTTAAATATTTTGTGTTTTTAATTTCGAATTTTGATTAAAAAAAGAAAATACAAAAAATATCATGCGCGAGTCACGCAAAATTAGGCCACTCATTACACATCATTTAGTATTGCATGTTTAGGATCATTTAAATTCAAATGTGTGACATGTTAAAACAGTTGCATTAATATTGCGTGACATATAGTTTGCATGCTAGATTTATTTAACTATACGTCGCATGTCATTTTGTATAGATATATTTTCGTGCATCATTGCATTTAGAATAATTGTGTTGAATTACACGTAGATTAAATCTTATTAAGTGAAAATCCTAAAATTGAGTGGCTACGAGTTAATCACAAATCATATCTAGGATTATTGATGTGATTTTTAAGCTAACATCATAGATACTTTCGTTACTTTGAAGTAAGTCTTGCAATTTATTTATTACTTTATTGAGTGTTACATTGGTGGTTTGAGCATCCATATGACCATCTCAAACATTAGAGAGTAATAAAATGAATCCAAGCTCCTTGCTAAATATTTTTCCATAAAAGAACGATATTGAAAGGACATTAGAGAAATCTATTGTAACCAAATCCCCTTACCCAAAATCTCTAGTTTGTAGGAGTGCCAAGTAAATCTCCTAATACTTTACCTCGGTTTTTAATAGACTTGCTATAAACTAATTAGTGGCAACTTTTGAATGAAAAAGATTTGCATGTTGTCGCCACTCCTCGAAACCCAATCTCTCCGCTACCCATCCTTGGGGAAAGGAAGGGGGAAATGTCGGATTTAGGGATACTTGATCACGAGAGTTCCCTCTCGGTTCTCATCCCAAAGGCCTCATCACTTCACTGAGCAAATCTCTTATGAGTTCACTTGATTATGGTGGCAGACTCTCCCAAGCTTGTACCCTGATGTGATAGCAGAAGTTGTCGTGACCCTACCCTGACGTCTTGGCATGTCTTGATCAACGGTTTTAAGGTCGAAAGAAAACCAGACATAAAGATGAGTTTAAGGGCATTTTGATGATTATGACAGCCCACTTAGGATGTACATTCACCAAAGATGGCATCACTTCATTTTTTTCAGCTTCACCATCTTGAGTATGTTAAATCATAACCGTGAACCTTTTCCCAAGATTCATACCCATCACGATGGGTTTATTAAGTGATCTAGTTGTTTAAGACAAACCTAGAAATAAGATGGAAGTCACAACTAGTTTCGTTTTTGGGGATCGGCTAGAGAACCCAATCGAGGGTCGTGAGTAGTCCCTCGATTCCTACGCAACTAGATATTTATGTTCAAGGACTTGAGTTACACCATTATTTCTATTAGCACCATTTTGGTACCTAACAATAAATCATGTTACCTAAGGTGTCCACGCATTTCGTTTTAACTTTTCTGGATCTTTTATTCTAAACTAGACTATCATGTGTGGATAGTCATTTTCATGCCAAGGAAAGCAGTAAATCTAAGAAAAATAAAAGAAAGCACACAATTGAATTTAAAGTACGAAATGGTAACTAAACAACCAAGGAAAGCAGTAAATCTATCATGCAATTCAAGTAAAAAGGAAAATGAAATGAAAGAAAAAGATAAATAATACAACCTGTCTAGTTGCTAATTAAGCCGATCTAACCACCTAACATGTAATAACGAGTAATTAAATCGTTAATCCATTCTAACTAACCACATAAACCATACTTAGCCTAAATTAATCAACCTTTAAGCATAATTAACTCCATAAGTAGAGTTTACCGTGTAAACTCACCAGTTTTGAAATCTGATGAGTTCACAATGACGGCAACGCGGAGACGGGCGACAAACTTTGAAGCGACGACACCTTATGAGGCCCAGAAGCGGTCCGAAATGGGTCTCAAGGCCTATGGAGGCTTGCTGGCTTACGAAACTTCTTGGTGGGCCGAGAGAGAGGGCTAGGCGATGGGCTGAGCTAGAAATGGCCAAGGTGATTGGCGTAGGCTATTGCAAGGCTAGGCGGCGGCAAACGGTGGCTCAGGCGACCACGACGGTTGGACGACGTGAGATGATGCTGGACGAAGGCGAGCAGCAGACTCGCGGACTCAGGCGTGCGAGCGAGCAGCACTAGCGGGCAAGCGGCGATCGGACGAGTGCACGATGGGCAAGGGCGGGAGGCTGCTCGATTTTTTGCAATTTTTTGGAGTTTCCAAGCTTGAAAATGGAGAAAGCAAGACTTGCTGAAGAAGAAAGGCCAGCTGCAAGAGTGAAGGGACCCCTTGGCCCAAAAAGTCTCCATTCTTATCTCCTTTGTCTCCTTGGCAAGGCCCCACCTGTTTCAGCCAACCCTCAGCCAATTTTGTGCACACAAAACTCCCTAGAACAAGTCCCAAATGGTCCAAAAGTTGAGGAGGACCATGGCATACGAATTTGACACCAAATTCCCCAAATTGAGTTCAATTCTCCTATGATTGGGTTCAATTCGGTCCCCATAAATTCCACCAAGGTCTCCTCAACCAAATTGACATTTTTCCTTGCCAATAAAATCAACATTGAATCCCAAAAACGCGATAAAAAACGGTCCCCTGAATTATCCGGACAAAAACGGTCCTATTTTAAATTTTCGTCAAAAATCTCGGTTTGTAGAAAAATCTTTGGAGGATGAGTCGACGTTTCTAAAATGAATCATAACATGACAGAACTTTCAATTTCTTAAATCGGATTCAAATTCACGGTTAATTTCAATTTGGCGCGATTTTAGCGTGACCTAGCTTACTGCGTAGCTTTTAGAAATTTTTAGTGCAATTAACCTGTGGTCGATTTATTTCGAGCCATAATATATATCTTCGATACATTGGCGACTCTTGGTTGTCGGGAAAATCTCAAGATTTCAAATACGGGCACAGAGTATCCAAAACGACAAAAAAATCGGTCTAGTGCCAATTGACGAGAATTTTGCAATCGGATGGAATCACCTACACTTTGATCACATATCTCAGTCGAATTGACCTATCTCTGATCCCTCTAATAGATTTTGACAATGCCGTAATAACCCTTGTAGACTAGCACGGTCAAGTAGTTGATTCCTGATCGAATTCTCAAGTCTATTGCGTTAAAATCCCTTAACGGCTTTGCCTGGTAGGTTAGTTATCTCGTTAGTAGCCAACTCAGAGAAAAGAACTATAGGCGTGTCGATGAAAAACCCAATTTATTTAATCGAAAACGGAGCATGAAATTCAAGATGTCACAACTAACCCCACCTTTTTGTCCGTGGTCTTTATACGGTATTCTTCCACATTATGGGTAGACATGGGCTTGCCCGCTGGCCACATCGCATACAACTTCATGGCGATCTATGCCAAGATTGGAGGGCTTTTGATAGGTCCTCTGCCATTCCCAAATGATGGCAGTGGTGATGAGGATGGCAGCAGTAGGGAGCCATAAGAGTGGGAGATGTTGGTGGTAGGGATCCAATTTTTTGAAAGCGTGGTCTTAACACTTTTTGGAGATAGAACCATTGAAGTTAGGTGATGTTTGGTGTAGATAGCTCATGGGGCTTAGTCATGATAGCAATGTGGATGCCATGAGGGAGCAACATATATTTTTGAACTCCCAATGTAGCCCGATGAAAATCACCCATGTTCATAAATAATACAAGAAATGAAAGCCGATACTTGTTGTTCTTTTGCGTTCATCCAATGTTGTTTGTTTGTTTGATGCTTTAATTTCAACTTCTGTCGGTGCTACAAAGTGAAAAGATCAATAACTCATATTAGCACGCGGTAGATTGGGACATCACAATTTATGACCTAGAGAATATCATGAAGCACATCATATTTTATCCATAATGTGACCAGGCCAATGATAATCACAATGTGGTGCTTGGCCAATTAGTAGGCTTTGTTGAGGGGGAAGATTGCTAAAAAAAGATCCTAAATTTATTGTATGAATGTCAATTTAATTTATACCTTTCAATTTGGCCAATTTAGTCTTAAATATTTTGCTGATTTGCCAATATAATCCTTGTGGTCAATTTTGATAGGAAATTATTGACATGGACACCGGCTATCTTATACAGTATTGCTAGTTTGGTATGGTTAGTGCTAACATGGATATATTTTTTCAATTTTTCAAAAATTATATATATATATATATATATATTTCTTTTCTTTTTCTGTATATATATTTTTTCCATCTACAAGACCTTTGTTGAGAGATGCGACAAATTATACGATAAATTTAGGATTTCTTTTTTTTTTCTTTGTAATTATCCTCATTGTGGAGAGATGCAATGGATCCATCATCAAAAAAAATTTCGTTTCCAAATGAAGTAGTGATATTATTTCCCTCTTTTACAAGGCGTTTTCTTGGTTATCAACACCTGTTTGAATTTTTCTTGGGTAGTGACAAGTAATCCTTATGAAATATTCGAAGAGTGCTTTAAGTTTTCTAATCTAGCAGTTTGCCACCACCTTTCTCACGATGGTTATGTCATGTTATATAGCTTATAAAGGGAAAAGCACCGAAAAAGTATTAAATTTATTACATTGATACCAATTTAGTTTTAACCCATTCAATTAAATCCATTTAATCCTAAACAATTTCTCATTAATACTAATTTAATTCATCTGGCCAATTTAGGCAACAAATTATTGGCATGGACATCGAACATTCTACGTGGCATAATTGATGTCAACATGGACAATTTTTCTTTTAATTTTCAAATCTTTTTTTAATTTTTTAATTTTTTTCCTCTTTTCTTTTTCTTTTTCACGAGGTTGACAAAGGTCACTAGAGCTTGCCAACCAATAAGGCCTCACTTGGCCTAGCTGGCCACGAGTGAAGGCAAGCCTCACCCACGCCTAGCGAGGCCATGGCAATCTCTGCCCCACCAAGTGAGACTTACTCGAGAGGCAAATCCAAATAAGAAGAAGAAGAAGAAATATGTCAAGAGAGGAAAGAGAGCTCATACTTAGCCAGCTTGAGGAGCATGCACTTGCAAGAATCAGTGATCAAGGGAGGCAATTGCTCGATTACATCGATGAGGTAGTCACACCTCCTTTTTGTGTCTTCCACGAGAGTAGTCTTCTCTGCCATACCTGCTCTTGCTCAACTGGGATAAGGAATGGCTAGATGTGAATCTCTTTCCTTCATCTCTCCCATTTAGGCTAGGTTGGGTGAGCGTCGCGACCCTCACTAACGGCTAGTGAGGGCTTTGTGGCCCTCACCTAGTAGCTGGCAAGCTACGCAACCCTCACTAGCCACAGTGGAAAACAAGAAGGAAAAGAGAAGAAAAAAGGCAAAAAAGGAAAAAAAAAAAATTAATAAAATAATTCAAAAAATATTTTAAAAATTAAAAAGAAAAGTCAATGCCAACGCCAACCATACTATGTAAGACGGCTGATATCCACATGATCAATTTCAAGCATAAATTGGTTGGATGGAATCAACTGGTACTAAAGTAAAAAGATTTATAACTAAAAATTGATCAAATTAAAAGATTTATGACTGAATTAGTACCGAAATAAAAAATTTATGACATTTTTTATACTTTTTCTAGGTTATAAGAGAAATAGCCTTTCCTGTCAACATTCTTGGCAATAATTCAATAGAAGAGACGAAACTAACCATCTTATTATTGTCTATTTAATTGTGAGAAAACGACAATTAGGGTAAAATTGATGACAAATGCTACTGATCACTCTTTATTAGAGATAAAAATGAGACTAAAAGAATAATGTTTGGAGAGCTATTTTGAATTTGAACCCTTGATCGGCTCAGCAATAGCAAAACAATGCATTACTTTGAGTTATGGGAATTGAGAGTGGTTTTCAAGTGAATGTTCTGAACCTCCAGAGGAGTATCCTCACATAACTTCTCCAAAAGAAAAAAATGATTCATGTGGAAAAAGGAAAAAGAAATTATTCCTAAAATTTTCTCACTTCCTTGTATCATGAAGCTTAACATCTGTCATGCCCTGAACCTCGGGCACGCGCACATCCCTCGTTGACCCAATCGTTTTATGTACATGCGGAAGTGAATTAAACAATCTCCAAACAACAATCAACACAGGGATAGTAAAAGCAGGATAATCAATTAACACAAGTCACGCTTTATAAACACATTAGATTTATATACATAAGTGTAAACCCAAAAGAGACTACCAAGCTAACCCTACCTCGAACCCTACCTACTTGGGGTCTGGGTCTACTACAACACCGTCTGGGATGTCGATGTCTAGAGGGTTAGCTATCTCTACTACAGGTTCTTCAACCTTGGGACCTTGGTTCGCCTCAATATCAGCCAAAATATCAGCGTCCACGACAGGGTCAAGTACCACCTCATACTCGGCATCGACGGTAGGCCCGTCGAAACCATCCAACGGGCCCTCCCAAACCCTATTAGGCCCGTGGCGGAACCACGCCTCGAATCAATGTGGTACCAACTAAGGTAGGCCCTCATCGACCTAACTGGTGGTCACCATGAGCTCACGGGTCCAGTCGATCTCGTGGATAGGGAGAATGGTACGTTTGGTCTCTACCTCTCGCGGCCACCCAAAACAAACGGGTCGCACCCCCATCTAAGGACCTGTAAAATTTTAAACCATTACGAGGTGAGATAAATCTCAGCGAGTCTACACCCTAAACCCCTGTTAGGACGAGAATTCATCTAGAGGCAGCCTAAACACTCATCATATAAGACTTACCTCGCCTCAGCACCTCCCTGCATGTGAGTACATTTCATATATCATATATAAACGCAGCAAGCATAAATCATTAATTGGAACACCTTATATCATATATCAATTAATCACAGGGGTCACGATTATGAGGCCAAATTGTTATAACAGGTCCCATTCTGTGCCACACAATTTTGTCCCATAATCAGGCGCAGCTATCTCAATCATTCAACCGTGTCCCAATTAATTACAACCCAATGGCTATGGCCAACCCATCAGTCGGCGGTCATCCAACATAACCGGACGTCATCCCGCTTCGTTAGGCATGGCAACATTTATATCTAAACAGCATTTCTAAAGGAGCATTAGCACAGCCTCTACTGCGACTGGCATCCATTGACATGGGGCATTCCGGAAGGAGCATGCCTCCCCAACTTTCATCGGGTGATGGGTTCCGATAGCGATCACACGCAAATCCATGCTCAGCCAAGAACATCATGCTTTGCACCCAAATACTTCAAATTCAAATAATGGATTTGGCTAATTTTCTTCATATTAAAAATACCCGATAAAATAATTGTGCATAGTCAACAGTCAAATCGATCCATAAAACGTGATACTCTCCCATTTGAAAATTCAACGATTTTATATAGTACTTAAAATATTTTTTATGTCAAAACCTAACGCTCGGTATTTTTCAAATTAAATACCGAAAAATCGTATTTTTGCAATAATAATTAAAAACATCATCTAGCACTCAATTGTATAAATTAGCAATCAATTTCACAAATTAACGGAACCATAAGGATCAGCATGAAATTCTGGCAACCGGCTATCCTAGTATAATTTACGCTAATTAATAATTAATTAAATCAATTGCATTTAATTAAATAAATTGCAAATTATTTAAATTAAACCCCTTAATTAAATTAAATAACCTAACTGGGCTAATCTACTTAAGCTAATTAAAATAATTTGACTAACTAGCTACATTATCTAATTAATCTAACTAAGCCACCTAACTAACCACCTAATAATTAATTTCCCTAACTACTAACCCTAACTAACTTAGTTACATGAACTAACTACCCTAATCCCTAATTAGCCTAAGTAATCCCATTTAAAGTTACGTTTGGTCGTCTGGATTTCTAATCGAGATATGATTGAATAGGATAGGATATGAAATCTTGAGATTTTTTTAGATCCTATCCATTGTTTGGTGAATCGCAATATTAAAATTGGATATGTTCACATCATATCATGTGTGTGTGTATATATATATATATAAACGGCATATCATTATAAATGAACTTAAATGTTCATAAATGGAGATAGTGAAAATCTCTCGTAACACTATTCCTTAATTTATTTTTATTTTATTTTTCCTCTTTTTTATATTATTTTATTTATTATTTCTTTTTTCCCCTTTCATCAATTCTTAATAATTTTTTATCAAATTGTAAATTGTACTAACATACCTAAAATACAAAAATACATAAAATATATAATAAATATAAATATTTAATTTATTGATTAATTGTTTATTATAAGATAAAATTAAAGTTGAATATATAAATTAAAATAGGATTAATTAAAAAAATATTTTTAATTTTTAATTTCTTAAATTAGAATTCAAATATTATTTATATTGAAATATAATTTCATTTTTGTTAATTTAATAAGTTTGTTATTTGAGAAAAATAACTTTTCAATTATGGACATTAGAAATCATATTCACCTTTATCCCACCTCTTCCATTCCCCCATGAGATAATTTTATCATGTCTATATCCCCATTATATTCGACTTTATTCTGTCCTGAGTGAGCACCAAATGTAGAATATGATAAATCATATCTTATTCCGAATTTTATCCCGACTACCAAACGTAACCTAAGTACAATTAACACTCTAATTAGAGATTAGGATGTTAACTCACCAGTTTAATGAGATAATGGGTTCATGGTGACGGCCGCGTGATGACGGCCAAGACTCCGGCCTACAACTCCAAAGGAGGGTCGAAAGGGGTTGAAAAAGCCTTGTAAGCCTCAGCCCAAGCTAGAAGACCAGGTTCTGTGGACTGCTGGCTTCGGGCTCGATTTGGGGTTGGACGATTGCAACAGAGAGGTGGGCTGATGGCGGAGGGCTGGTGGACCAACAATGGAGAGTTGGGCTAGGGTTCGGATGGGAGGAGGCTACGACTAGGCTAGATGACAATCGAGCAGGGGCTGCAACGCGAGCTAGTTTGGGCGTGGGGATGGTTGGCAAGCCGCGAGGCAGACGGCACTGGCAAGCGAGGACGGCAGGGACACGAACGACTTGAACAACGACTTGCAGGGCTGCTAGCTGTGTTGGCTTGGTCTTGGGTGCTTGCAGCTTCAACAATGGAGGAAAAAAATGTTGAGGAAGAAGTAAGAAGAAGAAGAAGCTGAGGATGGCTTCTGCAGGGGGAGCTGGCTGACCAAGGGAAAGGAGGGGGGGTACAAGAAGCCTTGGAAGTCTTGCTTGTGGCCAATGAATATCCATATACAAATATCTTGCACTCATGACTTGCCACAAAGTCTTCAGCCATCCCCCAAAGTCCATACAAGCACCAATGGCTAATTTCTTCACATAATCCTCACAAACAAACCCAAATGGGCAGCAAAAAATGCTCCCCTTGCTGTCCATACAAATTTTCTCACAAATTCCTCCCAAATCATCACCAATTAAATCAAATTGGCCTCCAAAAAAGCCAATTAAGGTGCCCATAAGAATTTCCATAATTTCTTTCACAAACTAATTCATTTTGAAGGCCAAAAATCCACTTAAAAAATGCTCCTCCGAATTTTCTTGATTTAATTTTGCCAAATTCCATTTTTTTGCCAAAATTCTGGGCTTGTCGAAAATTTTTCAAAGGATGAGACGATGTCCTAAAAATAAATTGTGACACACTCAAACTTTCGATTCTTGAAACCAAGTTTAGTTTTATGGTTAAAATCAAGCGGACACGATTTTAGCATGACATAACCTACTGGGTAATTTTTAGGATTTTATTGCGTTTAACCCGTGGTCGATAATTTTTTATCCACGTTTGTGCATCTCCAACTCATCAGCAACTCTCGGTTGTCGTAAAAATCTCACGGTTTCAATTACTGGCATTGGATATAGAATTAACAGAAAATTGGTTTAGTGTAGTTTGACACCAATTTTTGCAATCAAGTGGAATCACCCACACTTTAGTTACATGCTTCTATCAAATCAACCTATCTTCGGTCTCTAATTGATTATAACAGTGCCGTATTGACCATTCCTAATTAGCACGGTCGAGTAGTCGATTTCTGATCGAATTCTCAAGTCTGTCACATTTATATCCCTTAATAACTTCACCTGATAGATTAGTTATCTCATGAGAAATCAGCTTATAGAAAAAAGACCATAGACGTGTCAATAAAAAGCCTATTTCATTTAGTCAAGACAAGGTCAAAATTCAGGATGCCACAACATCCTTAATGAAAAAGCTTGGTTTGGGCAGAAACTAGAGAATGGATATTCCTGTAGCGGGTTGCTCTTATTTGGCATTTGTGCAGATTTTGTATTTCGAGGAAGGCATGTTCATTATTGCAGATCTCAAATCATATAGCTCCCACCAAGCGAGTCATATCATACACCAATGTTTCAGCATCTGGCATTCGCTGCTCCAATGTTCTATGTCTCACACACAGACAATAGATTTCAAATCTCTATATTACCTCATCTTGTTAGATAATACAAATAATTCTTTAATGTGGAAATTCATAATAAAATAGTAATCTTTGATTTTCATGGTTTTTCACAAATAGATGAAGACGTACCTTTATCCATAGCATTACCCTTTGATAATAATTGTTGTGAAAAACCGAAGAACTCGAATCAAATGAAAAAATCTGATTTCTCTTCCTTAACCTACTATTCTTTAATGTATTCTATCGATGAAGGAAAGAAAACTGAGTTCTTTTCTGTTATTGTTGTCCATCGTAGGCGGAGAGAGGACCAAACTCTATTTATACGTTCTTTTAATAGGTGTCTTCCATCAAAGCGCCTTTCCAACTTTCATAAAAGTCATACATCTTCGTTTTATTAGAGTCGCATCTTCTCATAACCAACATTTATTTATTTTATAACATTTCAACAATTATTAAACCATATAATAAATCATAATATGTGGGCCACAATAATTCTTACATTCTCCCACTTGGCCCATATGATTTTCCTTTCATGGTTTAATAAAAACTGTAATGTGCACAATAACATTATGCTATAAAATTTTCATTAAATTGGCAATCACATAATAATCACACTTAAGTAAAGAAAACTAATGCGAGTCATAGCAGTTGTATGTCATTAATTGACATAGTCCCTTCTATTCACTACAACTATAGCACTTTACTTAACATAATTCATAAATAAAAAGCACAATAATAGTCCAACTATAATGTCTCTTTAGAAACTATCATGTTTAACATTCATCTATTTTCATAATGTATACTAAATAGAAAACAAGAAATATCATAAACGTGTAAATGAGCTCAAAGTGTTAAATACATAAACTTAATACAATCATAATACAAACATTAATGACATCCAATAATGCCCATCTTTTCAACATGCTCATTAAATGTTTTGGGCGGCAGTCATTTTGTTAAGGGATCTACTATCATAAGATTTGTGCTAATGTGCTCAAGTATTTGATCTCCATATGCTTAGTATCCTTAGAATACTTGTCGTTCTTAGAGAAAAAACTGCTGCAAAATTATCATAGTAAACTTTTAGTGGCTTGGCAATACTATCAACAACTACAAGCCCTAGAATAAAATTCCGCAGCCATAATCCATGAATAGTTGCCTCAAAGCATGCCGCAAATTTAGCTTCCATAGTGGATGCAGTAAGAACTGACTACTTCGCACTCTTCCATGAAATTGCTCCTCCAACCAGAAAAAACAAATAATCAAATGTTGATTTTCTTGTATCGGCACATTCGGTTAAGTCTGAATTTGAATATCCAATCACCTTGAGATGATCGGATCTTTTATAAGTGAGCATATGATTCTTCGTTCCTTGCGAGTAGCTAAGAACTTTCTTTGCAGCTTTCCAATGATCCATTCTAGGATTACTTTGATACATGCCCAATATTTCGACAACAAAATTTATGTCTAGTCTGGTGCAAGTTTGTGCATACATTAAGCTCCCCACGACAAATGCATAAGGAATATTTTTCATTTGTTCTCGTTTCAATTCACTTTGCGGACATTGCATAAGGCTAAATTTGTCACCTTTCTGGATTGGAACTATTCCTGCTGAACATTTACTTATATTAAATATCTCTAAAATTTTCTCAATGTAGGCTTTCTGAGATAATCCTAATAATCATTGTGATCTATCACGGAATATTTATATTCCTATCACATACGTTGCCTCTCTCATATCCTTCATTTCGAAATTCTTAGAGAGAAACTTCTTGATTTCATGTAACAAACCAAGATCATTAATAGCAAGCAAAATATCATCAGTATACAGAACTAGAAAAATAAACTTGCTCCCACTAATCCTCATATATATACACCGATCAACGGTGTTTTCCATAAATCCAAATGAAGTTATGGTATCGTTAAACTTAAGATACCATTGTCGGGGAGCTTGTTTAAGTCCATATATTGATTTCTTTAATTTACATACCATATGTTTATTTCCTTTAACTGAAAAGCCTTCAGGTTGGTCCATAAAAACCTCTTCTTCTAAATTCCCATTAAGAAAAGTGGTTTTTACATCTATTTGGTATAACTCCATGTCATAATGAGTCACCAAAGCCATAATAATTTTAAGTGAGTCCTTCTTAGAGACTATTGAAAATGTCTCTTTATAGTCAATGCTTTCTTTTTTGCGTAAAACCCTTTGCACAAGTCTGACTTTATGTCGTTCAATATTGCATTCTGAGTCGCGCTTGGTCTTAAAAACCTATTTACTCCCAACCTTTTTACATTCTTTAGGCAATTCAACAATATCTCAAACTTGATATTGATGCACAGATTTTAACTCTTCTTCCATGGCATTAAACCATTCATTAAAATTTTCACATTCCATGGCTTGGAAAAATAAATATGGATCATTCCAATTCCTAGGTCAATTTCTGACTCTTATAAATAAATCATATAGTCATTAGAAATAGCCGACCTCATTTCTTTTTGAGATATTCTTAATGCTATTTCTCGTGACTCAATTATTGGAGATTCAATGTTGACATCTCCATTATGGAGTATTTGTTCATTAATTTGTTGTTCTTGATTATTGTTAGGTTGTACTATAATATCATGAATAACAACTATAGAAGCTTTGGCTTAAGGAACTTCTACCCTTACTTCTTGAATATAAGCATCACGCACTCTTTCACTCCCACTGATGTCATCATTCTCAATGAACCTAGCATTTCCAGATTCAACAATTCTTGTATTATGATTAGGACAATAAAATTTATACCCTTTGGATTTCTCTGCATAACTAATGAAATAACTACTGGTCGTTCTTGAATCCAATTTTCTTTCATGTGGATTGTAAATTCTTACTTCTGCTTGATAACCCCAAACATGCAGGTGCCGTAAACTAGATTCCCTTCCCGTCCATAGTTCAAAGGGAATCTTTGGAATTACCTTACTAAGAACCCTATTTAATAAATACATAAAAGTCTTTAAAGCATACATCCACAAAGATAAGGGTAAAGATGAATGACTTGTCATACTCCTAACCATTTCCATTAAAGTACGAATATGCATTTCTACTACACCATTTTGTTGTGGTGTACCTGATATTGTGTATTGAGCACAAATGTCATGTCTTTCAAGGAATTTAGTAAATGGACTTGGA
Organism: Eucalyptus brandiana; assembly: GCA_014182725.1. NCBI lineage: Eukaryota > Viridiplantae > Streptophyta > Magnoliopsida > Myrtales > Myrtaceae > Eucalyptus > Eucalyptus brandiana. The sequence goes on along the minus strand of CM024671.1, from coordinate 20,842,370 downwards.
CATTGTCCCGATTCATCATACTTTCCATAATATTTACCGCATCTATCCGATCTTACTATTTTCACTTTTCTATCTAATTGCCTCTCAACCTCTTTAATATACACTGCAAATGCAATCATTGATTGAAAATTATCATGCAATAAATAAATGTAACCATAACGTGAAAAATCATTAATAAATGTGACGAAATAGCTTTTCTTGCCAAAAGAATGAATATCGAAAGGATCACATATGTCAGTATGTATAATTTCAAGAAGCTATGTGCTTCTTGTGGCACATTTCTTAATGTGCTTTGTTTGTTTATCTTTAATACAATCAATACACACTCCAAAGTTAGTAAAATCCAAATTTGGAAGTATTTCATTCTTCACTGATCTTTGTATTCTTTCCTTAGATATATGACCTCAAACGTTTATGTCACAAGTAAGTAGAATTCTCATTCATCAAACTTCGTTTAGTAGCTCATTAATGTCTCAATAAAAGTATTATCAAGTTTAAATTTGTAGAGATTATCACATAAAGTTCCAGTACCAATAAGAGTATCACTCTTAAATAAACTAAAAGATTCAAAACCAAACTTATAATAAAATTCCGCTACATCAAGTCTTGGCAAAAAAACTAAATTACGAGAAAATATAGGTACATATAGGGTTGGAAACAAATCCAAATAATGCCAAATATCTAAGATCAAACGGTAAGTGCCAATGTCTTCAACTGTTGCTTTGTTTCTGTTCCCCGTAATCACATAATTTTCATTTAGTTTTATAGTTTGGATCGTAAGAAATCCCTGCATCGTATTTGACACATGAGTGGTGGCACCAGAATCAATCCACCAAGTATTATGAGGAACTTTAGTAAAATTTGATTCAAAACATAATAAAGCACAAGGTTTACATTTCTTTTCGAACCAAGTCTTACGTTTCAGACAATCTTTCTTCAAGTGTCCAATTTTGTTGCAAAAATGACACTTAATAAGATTGTGTTCCTTCTTATGGATTTGAGAAGTCTTTGAAGAGTCATTCAGGACATGTAATCATTTCTTTTTGCTCCTTCCGCCTTTCCTCTTGAAATCCCTTTGAACTTTTTGATGACTTGAGATATGAACCGAATGAGCCTTTTGATTCTTTATCATTGTTTCCTCTTGAACTAGCATATTGGCCAATTCATTCACATTCCACTTATCTTTTATAAAGTTATAATTCATTTGAAATGACCCATATTACTCATGAGGCAAGGAATTAAGTATAAACTATACTAAAAAGTACTCATCCACGTTAATTCCTAGGGTCCTTAACTTTGCTGCCAAATTCATCATCTCAAGTATATGTTCATGTATGGTACGTGAATCATCATATTTCATAATGATCAATGTGCTCATCAATGTACCAACAAGTGACTAATCAGCAGTTTGAGGACGCTCTTCCACAAATTTCATAAATTCCTTAGTATTGACAGTCTTGGGAAGAGAAGTCTTTAAGTTGTTTGCAACTATCATTCCTATGAATATTAAGCTCAGTCTGTTCGATTTTTCCCAAGCCTTATAAAAAGACTTTTCATCATCATTACTTTTATCAGTAATAGTTGCTGGTTTCTCAACTTGAAACGCTAAATCAAGATCTAAGACACCTAAATGAAACTGGACTCGTTCACTCTAATCAGGAAAATACATCCCATTGAATAAGGGAACAGACGGGCCATGCGAATGGAGTGAAATAGGTATAGATACTGCAAATGTGCAAGAAAATACTCATACATTAATGCCTTGAAAATATCACATAATCAAATTCAAACTAAACTACACATGTACATCATAGTTCTCCTTTGGGAGATCCTATGATATACAAATATATATAAACCATAATAATGCTAATAACTTTTATTTGGTAATTGTAAATATATCTTATTAAAATTTATTTGCTATCTTTGGATATACAAACAAATTTAACAAGTCATATTAATTACCAAGTATCATGTTCATGAATTATAAGAAAATAATTAACCTTTGGGTTAATCCCTAAGTTCTTATAATAAATAAACTTCAATATACCCATAACACCAATAATGATATAAAACATATCAATTTCATATATAGCATCAATTAATCATGGGTAATTGAATAAAATAATTTACAATATCAAAAATTCAAAAGATTTCAAGGTTTGGCCACTTTGGTGACTAACAAACCATTCATAATATGAATTTTTAATATTGTAAAATACAAATATTTACCAAATTGCACACAAAGACAAAAAACATAATCAAAGCATAAGGGCAAAATCGTAAAATCATAATTCCATAAGGGCAGAATCATAAATTTAAAATCTAGGGCCAAATGGTAAATAATCAGTAAGGGCAGAATCGTAATTATAAATAAACAAGGGCAGAAAAATAAAATAAAATAAAAAATGGCGCTGCGGTACGTCAGGTGCGTGCCAAGCATGCGCTTGCATCCGCCGCGGGCACGTGCCCCGCACGCGTGCATTCAACGCGTAGGCGCCTACAATGCACACACCTAACAACTGCCGCGCGTCTGGATCCCACGCGCGCAGCTGTTAAGCGTGCATGGGTTTCACGCACCCGCAATCGTAGCACGCGCGTGAGCCCACGCGCCTTCTTCCTCGCACACAGAACGCGTTTATTCGCCATTTTTCGTCGTTGCCGTAGTTTCGTCGGCTGTTTCTTCTCCGGCAGCCCATCCCAGACACAAATAAATAATGGATTTTGAAGAGCATGCCGGCACCACATGGGTTCAAGTTTCGGAGAAAATGACCAAGAAATTAGCCTTAAATCAAACAAAAATTTCCTAGGATGCAAATCCTTAACCACCGCGACTTCCGCCGCCCGATTAGCCTCCGGGGAACACTGATATACCGGAAAAATTCATAGCTAATGTTCTTCATGGCAATGCGACCGTATGAGTCCGAAATCAAGCAGTGGGTCACTGGATTTTGCCCGGAATCGGGGAGTTTCTCACTTGGCCTCAAAACTCCGAATTCCTCCATTTTCGTACTTTTTTCATTCGGATTTTTTTTTAATTAACAGAACCATCCGAAAACATTTTCAACAACAACAAATAGTACGAATAGAATTATTCAACGGAACATCATACATAAATCATAATATTTCTATAAACGGAAAAATCATGAGATCATAAACCATGCTCTAATACCAATTGTTAGATAATACAAATAATTCTTTAATGCGAAAATTCACAATAAAACAGTGATCTTTGATTTTCATGATTTTTCACAAATAGATGAAGACATACATTTATCCATAGCGTTACCATTTGATGATAATCATTGTGAAAAACTGAAGAACTCGAATCAAATGAAGAAATCCAATTTTTCTCCCTTAACCCACTATTCTTTAATGTATTCTATCGATGGAAGAGATAATACTAAGTTCTTTTCTGTTATTGTTGTTCATCGTAGGCAGAGAGAGAACTAGACTCTATTTATATGTTCTTTTAATAGGTGTCTTCCATGAAAGCGCCTTTTCAACTTTCGTAAAAGTCATACATCTTCGTTTTATTAGAATCGCAACTTCTCATAACCAATATTTATTTATTTTATAGCATTTCAACATTTATTAAACCATATAATAAATCATATCATGTAGGCCACATAATTCTTACACATCTAACAATAGAACATGTTCTATCAAAATGTAGCCTCTTTTGTGCCTTGAAAGAATCGACCAGATGTACCGCCACTCAGCAATAAGGCCAGACTCATGGGACCTTCTGCACCTTCCTCAGGAGTCAAGGAACCGGTGTTGCAATTTATATCCGTCTTGACAAATCCAGGGCAGACGCAATTTATACGAAATGTGGGGTAATTTGCTGCTAAAATCCTTGTGTACGCATTCAAGGCCGCTTTAGAGACTGTATATGCAGATAGTTGAACAGGCCAGCCTTTCGTCTTTACAGAACCTTCTTCAAAATCATTTAGAAACTCCTTTAATACCTCGTCCACTTTTTCTTCCGTGAGGCTTTCGGCATTGCTGAACACTTCTGTAGCCAAGCCCTCCGGTAAATTCTAATCAAAAGGTTGCAGGATGATCAAAATATTATTCATCCGCAATGATATAAATATGGAACAGCATTTCGATAGTTTAATGTTCTAGATAGAACATGGCCAAACGAATAAACCACATGAAAAATTAATATGACAGCAATGAATTCACGGAACATATTTCATTTGTGTTTGACCCGCAAAAAGAGATCTGAAAATTAATATGACAGCAATGAATTCACGGAACATATTTCATTTGTGTTTGACCCGCAAAAAGAGATCTGAAAATTAATATGACAGCAATGAATTCACGGAACATATTTCACTTGTGTTTGACCCGCAAAAAGAGATCTGAAAGAATTCCTTCACGCCATAAGAAAGCACTGTCAGAAATCTCTATTGCTTTTTAAAGGTAATATCCGATTCCCACGAGACCTATATCTAGCAAACAGGTCTAGCTTAAAGCTTGATCCGCCGCACTGTAGTGTTCTCTTGGCAAAATGTTGCTTTGCGTCAAATTTGACAGCTCGAGAGTAAATTTGTCATTCTTACGTTACTGAGAAATATCATTGAAGTTGCAACTTCTTACCTCTAGCTTCGCCATCGACGTGGAAACATTGACGATCGTGGGCGAGTCTGATGTTTGGAGAAGGCCAATGAATGTGTCAACCATCCTTTTGGCACCATAATAATTAATGTTCAGGCACTCTTCAGTTAATTCATATGTCTCTGTCATAATTTTACTCAAATCGACTTGCTTCTGCATCATCAATAGAAAATCTTACGAACCAGCGTAAGAAACATAACAATGAATATTTATTTTAAAATCCTAGGAAGCTCACAGTGGCATCTCCTAGGATGAGTTAGCCACAAAAAATTCAAACAAGGTATATTTCGTTCGGATCAGAATTCCACTTTGCACTGGTTGACTCATAAATGGTTCTTCTTCGTGACGTTTCTTTCTAATAACCATGGGTAACTTATTAGGAGAATGATGTTCTAACTTTAGTCACAATCATTTCCATTGTAATAGAAAAGAAAATCTCTAACAATATCTTCACAAGAGCCGAAAAGACCATAGTGATGTTAGAAATATGTTTTGAGTTTGAGCCCACAAATAAAATCCAATCTAAGTAGAAAGCCAAGTCTGAGTACAACTTGTGGTATGATGTCTATACAAGCAACGCAAAACATCGATTTACTTCCTATTGTTAGAGTAATTAAATATAAAATCATGCTTTCATCTAATAGCTTAAGTTTTTAAAATAAATAACAGTGATCCTACAAAATCTCACATAAAATTAAAGCTGAAGGTTCTAAGTTCAAATCTTTCTAAACCCTATTTGCCTCCTTGATCGAATATTTTCATACCTAATACTAGGCAAAAAGACTAAACTAAGCGTGAGGGGAAGTGTTAGAGTAATTATATATAAAACCACATCTTTATCTAATAACTTAAGTTTTTAGAATAGTTAATAGTGGTCTCACAAAATCTCACATTAAAGTTGGAGTTAAGATTGATTGAGAACAGTTTCCTATTTTGGGGATATAAATATATCCTTGGTCTTTATTGAAGAGCTTGTGATGACATCAATTTGGATAGTGCACTCTTCATGGGATTACATCCAATTCGTTTTCTTCGTGGGTTTTAATCAAAGAGGACTAGAGTGTTTGAAGTCAAGAAATCTTGTTCAAATTGAGTTTCTCTTTGAACAACACCATTGTAAGAGAAACTGAAAGCATACCTTTCCAATGCCGGAAACTCTCAATGCATCAGCGTCGACGATGGCTCCAGCAACACCAGCATTGTTCACCTGGAAAAGAGATTCTTTTAGCACAATATTCTTCTGCAATGATAAAATAAGGCCCGTCACTAAACGAGTATGAAGGGACTAAAGAAATTCTTTTCCCTCGTAATATACTAGGGTCCTGCATGCAACTTGCCAATTTCTTTGTTCTTTTATTCTTTTGTTCATTTGCTCTTTTATTCCTTGAGATAAAAAAAGAACAGAAATTCATTTGATAATGTCAACTAATTTTTTTATTCATCGAAATAGAAAAGTAGCCAATGAATAGATGAAACAAGAAATAAATAAATAAAAAAAGTAACTTCTTGTTCCCAAAAACAATTTCTAGAAATAAGTTTTTTTCTTTTTTTTCTTTTCTTTGGTGAGAGAGGAAGAAGAAAAGAAAAAACATTACTAAATGCATTGCTATTCTATTTCTATTCTGAGAATAGAAATTTTATATAATTACCAAACGTGTTCTTTTACTGAGAAAATATTCTACAGTATAGAAATAAGAAAAGATTATTTCTGGAAAAAAAAGTATATATATTCTCCAAAACATAAATGTTATCAAACGCGTCCTAAAAAGTCAGAAAATAAGGAGGACCGTCACAGTAAATCCTGAACTAACTAGATAATTAATTGAGTAATGTGATTGAATAGAAACCCACGCATCAAACAATATAATGCACAATAGAAGGTAGATCAATGCGGTGATGCATACTATACGTCTGGTACTCGGACTGAAACTCCATAACACCATTCAAGAAAGGCAGATGTCACAGCAGATTGGCACCATTCTCTATCGAGTCAATCGAAGTTATCACTCATTCTTAAAATTATGCACCTCGGATAGACAAGGGGAGATCAGACATATCCCTGGCTGAAAGGGATGACCACATTTTCCTCGCTAATGCGAGAACATCCAAACACCTCAATCCCACATATTGAGTTATTTATCAATACCACAATCCAAGGTACATCAAGATTTTCATTGCAAATTACCCTTCCTTGCCTTTATAAATAGGAAATGCTCATGTTACTACAATAGCAGTATTCTGTCATCACCATCAACGATGGATACGTTTTTGGGATATATAACCCTTATCTCTGTTGGTCCCAAAAGAAAGACGACTTTTCAGGGTTTACCAGAATATCGAGCTTTCCAAATTTGTGCTTAACAAAGTCAGCAAGAGATGAAACACTGGCGGGATCGGAGACATCAAGCTGGTGGAAAATGACATGATCAGAGAGACCATATTCTAATTTCAGCTTGTCAATAGCTTCAAGTCCTCTCTTCTCATCTCTAGCAGTCAATACCACCACAATCCCTTTGGAAGCCAGGAGCTTGCACACTGCAAACCCAATCCCTTTGTTGGCTCCTGTAACGACTGCATACCTGAAAAAAGACGTACAGAAAAAATGGGGGAAAAAACTTTGCAGAGCAAAACGAAATTTGAAAGGAATTCAAAAAAAAATGTTTGAGGGTGAAGGGTTTGTATTACCTCTCAGGTTTGGAGTCTGCCATGGATGATGAACTGGAAATGAAAATGGGTTGAATAAATTGGCACTTTATATAGGGAAATATTTATCTTTATTTAAGTGACAGCTAACTGCCTAGCTAGAAGCTTTGACCTGGAGCTAGATAATATTACGTCAGCATAACAGACATCTTAAACATCGAGCCCCTCATCTTTTTTTCCGTAGGAAAAGAACCTTATCCTTTCATGCACTTACTCCAACAAGACCTTTCTTTTTATTTTATTTTTTCTCTCTTCTTTTTTTATGATTGGGAGGGACACAGAAAAGAATGTAAAAGATTGACTCCTGAAAGTACGCCGACTTCCTCGTCTTATGAAGCTCAGCACCCTCAGCTACAGCCTGCCTGAGTTAGAACCTTACAATGCAATTGGTAGAATAATGATGTTTCTTTTCAATCTTTTTGGCAACAGGTAATTTGGCGTATTGTGCATCTTAAGGTTAGCAAGTCATTGTTTGAGGAAGCCACAACCTTTGATGATTATCCCCTGCGGAACCCACTTGAACTTGTACATTCGTTTCTGAACCCAGCTGGCAATTATCACTCACACTAGGACAAAGCAGGTGAGCTGCACCAACGAAGCAGCATGGTCCAGAGCATTGACTGAAGACAATATTGGGATTTCATGAATCATGTATAAGTAAAATTAATATAAGAACGCTGCGGAAATAAAGATGATATATTTTATATATGATTCTCCGAAAGCGTTGTTCGTGCGTTTTAATCAAAAATCTAAATATAAAAAGGGAGTTAAACGAATTACCTCTCGAAGCACACTTTATACGAATTGGTTCGGATGTTCTACAGTTCGAGCCCTACAAACATCGGACCTCTAGTTCAGATATATCAACAATTGACGTCAAACAGAAAAGAGAACTTTTGGATAATTACCAATTTGATTGTGCTAACAATCTTGTGAATTAATTCTCCGTATCCTTTATTTATTATAGTCACGGCCCGAACGAGAGAACACTCTTCTTTCTCGCGTCTCTCGAAGAACACAAGAACGCACACACACTTTGCTCTATATTTTCAGCAACGAGCTCTCATCTCCCCTTGTTGCGGCATTTAATAAAAAAAACACATTTTCACGAAATCAACAACGGTTGCCGAACCGTTGCTGATTCATGCACGAAGCAAACATGCACAGTTGCTTCGTGCATGTGCATGATTATCAACCGTGCATGTGCATGATTATTCGTGCCAAATGATAAGCAAGAATCGCTTACCATTTCAACTTTAATCAATCAATCCCCTTAAAAATGATATATTAATATAAGAACGCAGCAGAAATAAAGATGATATCTTTTATACATTGATTCTTCGAATGCATTGTTCATGTGTTTTAATCAAAAATTTAAATATAAAATGAGAGTTAAACAAATTACCTCTCGAAGCGCGCTTTATACAAATTGGTTCGGATGTTCTACAATTCAAGCCCTACAAACGTCGGACTTCTAGTTCAGACACACCAACAATGGACATCGAACGGAAGAGAAAACTTTCGGATAATTGCCACTTTAATCGTGCTAACAATCTCGTGAAGTAATTCTCCGTATCCATTATGTATTATAGTCAAGGCCCGAACGAGAGAACACTCTTCTTTCTCGCGTCTCTCGAAGAACACAAGAACGCACACGCACTTTGCTCTATATTTTCAGCAATGAGCTCTCATCTCTCCTTGTTGCGGCATTTAATAAAAAAAACACATTTTCACGAAATTAGTAACGGTTGCCGAACCATTGCTGATTCGTGCATGTGCACAATTATTTAAAATTAAATTAAATGAGTTTTAATTTAATTCGTATTATAGTCACGAGCCTACCTACATATGATGCATTCGTATGCCCAAAGTAAATACATAATAATGTATTTCAAATGTACATATAAAAATTATGTTCTTTTCATTTTTAAGGGAATTGATTAATTAATTAATTATTTATTTAATTAATTAAAGTTGAAATGGTCAGCAATTCTTGCTGACCATTTGGCACGTCGTGCACATGCACGGTTGCTTCGTGCACGATCATGCACGAAGCAACCGTGTTCAACTTTAATTAATTAATCAATCCCCTTAAAAATAAAAAGAACATAATCTTTATATGAACATTTAAAATACAATATTATGTATTTACTTTGGGTATTTGAATGCATCATATGCAAGTAAGCTCATAACTATAATACGAATTAAGTTAAATCTCATTTAATTTAATTTCGAATCGACTCAATTCGATTACAGTAATTGCAAACACATTTATAATAATATTTCTCTCTTATTCCACGTTATCTTAATTATTTATGGTGTGTGACATCCCTAGGTTCATCACTAAATTCGTAGTAAGACTTATACTAACGCATTAATACTCCCAAAAGAATTAATTGTCCCAATTAATCTTTTAGGTCCTACAAGCCATGATTGACATCTAGAAATGTATCATGGCTACTCAGATAGTGTGAATATTTTAAGAACATAATAAACATGTCAACTTTGACTACAGTGTAATTCAATCCCTCTATTTTACTATATCCCGATCAAACAAAGACCATGAAATATTTGTCAAGTCATTAATTCGATCATATACACAAATTTAATTGACATGCATTTTATTCGAGACATAACAATTTTATTCTTGATTACAACCCTGACCGAGGATTTTAATGCAGTGTAATAATTAAATCGCATAGGACATCATTATTATACCTTACATATAACAATGAGAAAGATTCCATATTAACTTCGTATATGAACAAACTATGACCATCAGGTATAAAAACGGATCAATGACTCGGTATTATGTGTACCCGTGAATCATAGTTGTTCGTCACACAAGTTAACACTATGCCTCAGGTCTAAGGATTATTTACACAAAACCAAAGCATGAACAATTAGACATTGATCACGCTAAAAGCTTCCATGTCGCTAATCATTCTATATGCGTCATGTTCAGTGAACTTATCTAATACAAACACTTGTGTTCTTAACTTAGGCATCACAATACCCAATGACTTGTGACTCATCATTCCCTTAAGTATCCAATACTTAATAGTGAAGTTATGAACACAGCGGTCTCAATGGGATTATTAATATCCACTTAGTAATCCGTCGACCGGGAACGGTTTAAAGATTCAGCCTAACTATGAACCCGTCACTTATATTCTTGACATCTCAAGAATAGGTTTAGTTGCAACTGATCTTATGGAATCATTCATAAATATAAAATAATTGGACAAATGAATGAATACGTCATTGACATTAATTAAATAATAATAATGAAAATACAATTGAAATCTCTAATATGTAGCTATTACATTGTAACTTTAAGGCATACATCCAACAGACAAAAGCCTTGAGCCTCCAAAAATGCTGAATTGAGCAACGGTCAATTTAGGCACAAAGTTAAAGACTGATGTTTTTGCAGTGCCACAAATAAAGAGTGCTGCAAAAGTGCCCAAAATCACACACAACATTGGAAAAAGAAAAAATCGTGTTCAATGAAGTGAAAATGCCAAGGCCAAGGACTAAAGTTCTAAAAGGTCATCCCAGCGAAAAAGCAATGATCTCACCAAATCCCAGAAGGGTCAAGTCTGGACTTTTGTGGCCGGTGAAGAGCTTTTGGACAAAAGTTGGAAATGATGCCAAGATAATCACCAACTTCAAACCCCTCAATAAAAAATGTTTTAAGTGCAAATCTTTTCGTATCTCAATCCTTTTACCAAGTCTACATTACATCCTTATAAACTCTCTTTAGAAGAGGACGTTTGAATTATCGTAAGAACTTCAAACATGAAGACTAGCAGTAGTGCATTATCCATCCCCTCTCACTATAATAATAATTTAAAAGAAAAGTCACTATGACAGCACCAGGCAAACAAAACAAAGGACTGTCCATCCTCCATATTAACATAAGTTGAAGACATAAAGGATAACTAGGTAATTACAAAACTACCGTCATTCTTGAAATTCCTTCTCCAAATCTCGACATAAAAAATGGTTGAACACCTCCAAATCCGTCGATCATAAAGAGAAACCAATGTTGAGTTCAATTCCATGATCATAGTTGACAATTCTTCATCAAATATGCAATGAAAATGAGAATTGAAGTATCTATTGCAATATGGAAGGGTATAAAAAATTCCATGGTAATATTTTCTTACCTAATTCAAAATTTTTGAGTTTTTCTAAGTCCTCCTTGATCAACACTGAAAGTGATGAGGATCATGAGTAATCTTGAACACATATAAGAGCCTCCACTATGCTTAGGTCAAAAAGCCATGAAATAAGTCAAGTACATGACGTCTCGTCCTGAATGCAGCCTTTGATGCTACAGTTGAGACGAGCACAGCCAAAATATTTCGAGCAATGGAGAGAAGATAAGACAATCTCGAATAATTGACTTTCCACCAATTTAAGATATCATCGTGGGAGCTATAGCATTCACATCCTTCTTCCAAATACTTATCTAATTTAGATTTTCCTTCCAAATAATTTGTCTCATTTGGCTAAGATACATTGTAGCCATAGTGTTTGCACCAACCACAGGCGACTTTGACATGCTCATTGTCCTTATACCCTTTAACCTCAATTTGCTTTAGAGGCATATCCTGATGTGATATTGCTCGAACAAAAACGTAAAAAATGTTGTTACTTTATCTTTGATAAACTTCATTAGTCATCAATTTCACCTATTTTTACTTGTGTCGAGGGTCAAGTATGCATACAATTAACAAAGTTAGATTGATGTTGTCCATATTGTCGAAATACTTATTGAATCCGGTCTTCATTCTCTTGGTTATTTTTTGCAAAATTTTGTCCTCATTCTCACAATATTCATCAATCATCTTTAGAACCCCATAGACATCTTTCACTATATCATAACTAGTGACATAAGAAGCACCAAATACTTTTAAAGTTGTACTTCAAGAAAGTAAGAAATTGACAATCATTAGGGGGTCAAAACCCAACAAGAAAATCAAACAAAATTTTTTGTGCATTTTCGACCGGGTTCGATTTTCAATTTAGATAATGGGAAAAAAAACATTTCTTTTTGCCAGTTTAGTTCGGTTCATAACCAAATCGAACCGTCGAAACATAAAATCATGCTCGTCACTAATGATGATTCGAAGGAGGAGGAGGGTGAGAAAGTATGCGTTCTCTCGTTTTGGCGAGTTGCTCTCTACCATCCAGGGTAGTGTTTTTCTTCCCTTTTCCTCGGAACCCTAATTTCTCTGTTCCATTTCCTCCCAGCTGAATTTCCCATTCCCTCCTCGCTGTCCTTCTTCAATTACTGTATTTTCTCATCATCGCGATGTACTCCCTCACCCAATTTTCCATCCGACTCATTCTACTTTCATCGCATGGCCCCGAATCTCCTCCATCAGACTTTCTCCTTCATCGGCCCTGCATGCAATTCTTTTGAGTTCAATCTCCTTCATCAGAATGATCGATGTCCTGGGGTTAATGTGTTAGCCTTGTCTTACCGTAAGCTTTGCTGATTTACTGTTGCCTCACCCATGGAACCTCCCGGCCAGAATCCAGCTACTCCCGAAGATGCATGACTGGCTGCTTTGTGCTCTCGTCTTGGACGCCTATGGGAAACATAGAGCATTGAAGTCTGTGATGAAGCGCCTTCGATTGACAAATTGGCTGAATGCAAACTCATCCTTGTCGGTAAGGTACTTACCCAAAATTCCATCAATCTCCCAGCTTTCCAGAGTACTATGAGGCGAGCTTGGCGAGTCGACACTGTGGAAATTACACAACCTGAAACTGACATATATGTTATGAAGTTCGAGGCGGAACGGAAAAACGAGAGAATTCTTGATAATGGGCCATGGCATTTTGGAAATCACCTTGTTATTCTCAAGCCTTGGATTCCTAATACCCTCCTGCACTGCTATGACTTCTCTACATGTACCTTTTGGGTCCAAGTCTTTGGTCTCCCGTTAGAACATTGCACAGAGGAAGTCATTCGCAGGGCTGTCCGCCATGTTGGTAGGGTTCAAGCAGTCAAAATTGATGGGAAAGATGGTACATCTCTTCGGTCTGTCCGTGCAAGGATTGATCTCAGTCTTAATGAACCTCTTCAACCAGGCCAACTGCTGCGAGTTGCAGGAACAACTTTCTGGTTAGATTTTCGATACGAACGCCTCTCGCACTACTGTTATTCCTGCGGTCGACTTGGACATTATGCCATGGGGTGCCCTGAAATTCCCTATGATGAAGCTAATTTTGAGCACAGGGATAGTATGTATTTTGGTCAATGGCTCAGGGCCGAGATTAGGGAGCACAACCCTTTCTGGCATACCTTTTATGCTTCTCCTCAATCCTGTCCTGAAACAGAAGAAATGGTTCCGGAGACCCCTATAGTGCCTTCGACTGAGCTTCTACCGGAACAACCCCCTGCTAACAAAGGTAAAAAGATTGTTCAGTTTCTAGAGGATGGCCCAGCCTTTACTATGGTTGAACCTCTCAATTGGCGTCCATTACCTGACCAGTACTGTGCTGCTTCCACTCCCACACACCTGGCTCCTGTCTCCAATCCTCCTGTCATGGCATCTGAAAGCTCAGAGCTCTCCCCGACAACAAAAAAAGTAAGGAGCAGTAAGCTGAGTACCAAATCAGGCGCAATAAAAAAGGTCAAACGTTGTACTATGTTGAAAGAGGGACTTGATGAATCATACCTCTTGGAGACTCCAATCTTTCAAGCTGAAACCCCTAACAGTTGGGCTATGGTGGCTGGTCCTAATAAGCCATCCAAAGACAAATGAAGCTCATCAGTTGGAATTGTCAGGGGTTGGGCAATCCCCTACAATTCAAGCCCTTAGGGCGTTGGTGGCCCGGAAACAACCGGATATTCTATTCCTTATGGAAACTAAGAACAGAGAACAGGTACTCAGAAAGCTTCAGAAACAACTTACTTATACAAATGGCCTTTTGGAACAGCCCTTAGGCATAGCAGGGGGCCTTGCGGTGTTTTGGAAAGACCATATTTACCTCACTCTGGATCAACAAACCCCAGACTATATTGATATGTTTTGTGCGGAGGGGGAGAGTGGACCGATGATGCGCTTGACTTGTCTGCATGCACCAGCAGTTTTTCAGCCACGGCAATCTTTATGGCGAGCCCTGAAACTCATAAGCCAGTTCAATACTTTACCATGGTTATGCATTGGTGACTTCAACGAGGTTATGTATCCATGGGAAAAACAAGGTAAACAATCACCCTCTACTCAGCGAATGCAGGTTTTTCATCAAATGTTAAACGAATGCCTACTTATGGACCTTGAAAGTAAAGGATGTTCTTTTACTTGGTGCAACAATAGAGTTGGGGATGCTTTAGTTAAAGAAAGATTAGATCGAGCTTTTTGTACTATGGATTGGCGCCTTACTTTTCCTGCAGCTGAAGTCTTCGCCCTCCCGACCATTGGATCCGACCATAGTCCCCTTCTTTGTTAACGACAACTGCCACTCCACCAAGGCAACGAAGAGGCTTTATTTTTTAGTCTTATTGGCTACAAGAGCCGGAGTGTCGTTCCGTAATATCAACTGCTTGGCAAACTGCTCCTTCTCAGCTTTTGGATATCACAAAGAAGCTAACAAAGGTATCAGCAGCCCTTACCAGTTGGAGTCGGTCCAAGTTTAAGAACAGCTATCGCCAACTCAATGCACTGCAGCACCAACTTCAGATCCTAACAAACAAAACCACCTCTCATCAAGATCAATTCCAGATGAATGCCTTAAAAACTCAAATTCAACACTTGTGGCAGCAAGAAGAACAGTACTGGGCCATGCGCTCCCGAGTTCAATGGCTCAAGTGGGGTGACAAAAATACTAAGTTTTTTCATGCTACAACTATTCAGCGAAGACAGCGTAACCAAATTAGCATGCTACTCAATGCAGATCAGCAATGGGTCAGAGATCGTCAGACATTACAGGATATGACACAGCACTTTTTTCAGAATTTATATTCAACTGTGGGTCACCGAGACTATGGCCCAATACTTGATCAATGTCCAATAGTGGTCACTGATTCTATGAATGCTTGTCTTACTACTGCAGTAACTCCTGAGAAAGTTCGCCACGCTACCTTTCAATTAGGAGCCACCAAAGCACCTGGCCCAGACGGGTTAAATGGTCAGTTCTATCATGCGCACTGGGATATTCTACAGGCAGACATTGTTAGCTGTGTTCAAAACTTCTTCCGTTCAGGTGTGCTCAACCCAGCCCTTAATAAGACTTATCTCACTTTGGTTCCAAAAATCTCTCACCCTGAAACTTTGGACCAATATCGGCCAATCAGCCTATGCAACTTTTCCTACAAAATCATTTCGAAGATCTTAGCCAATCATTTGAAGCCGTTACTCTCGACCCTCATCTCAATAGAACATAGTGCATTTATCAGTGGTCGCCAAATCCAGGATAACATTCTCTTAGTCCAGGAAGTCTTGCACCAACTTCGCATACGGAAACGCAAGCGTACATTTCAGGGTGTACTCAAAATTGACATGCAAAAAGCCTATGATCGGGTCGAGTGGGACTTTCTGCGAGATTATCTCTTGAAGATCGGGTTTCATGCAACCTGGGTTCACCTGGTTATGCAATGTGTCACCACTGCTTCTATGAGTGTCAAGCTAAATAGTGAACCCCTCCCTCCGTTTCCAATGAAGAGGGGGCTCCGACAGGGCGACCCATTATCGCCATATTTGTTCATCTTGGTGGCGAACGCACTCTCAACTCTAATACACCAAGCTATGGAGATGGGTAACATTTCAGGCATTACACTTAATCCCAGGTGCCCTACCCTCTCACACTTATTTTTTGCTAATGACGCCATCTTTTTTCTAGAAGGGAAACTACTAGAATGTCAGAATCTATCCAATATCTTATCTCAATACTGATGGGCATCGGGACAAGTGATTAACCGTAATAAATCTGGTGTTTTCTTTAGTCCTACTTGTCCTACTGCTCTACAGGAGTCTCTTGCTAGAGAACTTAGAGTTCCCGTGATGAAAAAGACTGGCAAATACCTCGGCATCCCATCAGACTGGGGGAAATCTAAAAAAGAAATGTTTTCCTGGATCTTGTCAAAAGTTCACTCTAAACTTCATGGCTGGAAGGAAAAGTTATTTTCGAATGGTGGGAAAGAAATCTTGATTAAAGCTGTTGTACAACCTATTCCACAGTATGCTATGTCGATTTTTAAAATACCTATATCACTGTGTAAGTCTATTGAACAAAAGGTGGCTAGCTTTTGGTGGCAATCTCAGGGCAATAAGTCAGGTATTCATTGGCGGAATTAGGACTCTCTCAAAGTTCGAAAAGACTCAGGTGGTCTTGGTTTTAGGGATCTTATCTCTTTTAATAAAGCATTGTTGGCTAAACAAGCTTGGCGGCTATTTCAACAACCTACCTCTCTATGGAGTCGCATTCTTAAAGGGTTGTATTTCCCCTCCACTGACTTTGCACATGCGGGCAGAGGTGCTCGGCCCTCTTGGGGATGGCAAAGCCTTTTGCTAGGCAGAGATTCTATAGCATCTAATCTACAGTGGTCAGTAGGCAATGGGCAGAACATTAACATCAGGGAGGATAACTGGCTATCTACAGGCATTATTGGGGAACCAGCACGTAGAAATGAGCCTACTAAGGTCGCGGATTTCATCTGTCCAGACCTTCAGACATGGAATGTCCCTTTGCTTTCTAGAAGTTTTGATGCACATCAAGTTGCTGAAATTCTAAAAATACAGCTCAGTCTACACTATACTGAAGACAAATTGATGTGGAAAGGACGATTAAATGGTGTGTACACTGTCAAAAATGGATATCACCGGATCAAAACAGCAGCAACAACAGTTCTTCAAAATCAGCCCTCCTCATCCTTTTGCCCCCCTAAGTACCTTTGGGCTACTATATGGCAGGTACCAGCTCCTCCAAAACTGCGCATCTTTTTATGGTCACTATGCCACAATGCTATAGCCACTGCTGCAAATCTCTACCATCGTCATATTATTGAAGATCCTATTTGTAAACTCTGTAGTGATAGTAGCCCCGCCCCCGAAACCACTGAACATTTGTTTCTACATTGCCCATGGACAAAGAAAGTTTGGACCCATGCCCATCTACCGTGTACTATTCAGCATGCTCACCATCACAGATTTGACGCCTGGCTATTACATATCTTTGATCATGAGAGAAACTTACAGTTTTATGCGCAAATTACATATGTTCTGTGGCACATCTGGAAAGCCAGGAACGACTTTCTCTTCCGCCGAAGACCCCCGCACCCCGATCACATCATAGCTTCTGCTCTGGCCCATGCCCGCTCATATTATCGCTGTCATCAGGCCTTGCAGCAACAAAATCATCAAAAGCCACACCAGCAAGACCTCCCAGTCCAAAGAAACAGATCACTCACCAGTGGATTTGACGTAGCTTCTTCTCATTCTGGGTTCCGATCGACTAGAAAGAGTGTTCCTCGGCGTCCCCCTTTGGATCTGGCTTGGTGTCCTCCGCCTCCTGGTGTGCTTAAAATCAATATTGATGCATCCTTCCCCACGGTCATGGATGGTGCTGCTGTCTCTTGTATCTGTAGCGACTCCTCCGGGAAGCTGTTTGATGGCAGTGCTCACCGAACATCCTCTGTTTCACCCCTGCACGCCGAAACCCAAGCTCTCATCCTTGGCCTTCGATACCTCATCACCACAAGAAGAAATCAACACAACCTCCTTCTGGAATCAGACTCTCTTGCTGTGGTTGAAGCAATTCACGACCAAGATCGCACACCATGGGAGTTCGGCGCTCTTTTCGCTGAGGCTAGGGCTCTGCTCTGCCTCTTTCCAACCCTACGCATCCAACATTGCAGCAGAGAAACCAACACAGTTGCTGACTGGGCTGCAAAAGCCCAAGCCCAAAATCTTCTCCCAGCGAACTGGGTCACCTCACCCCCTCCTGCTTTGTTTGATCTGTTATGTACTGATATGTTGAACTGCTGTAACTTTTCTATTTCGTGAATGAAGTTTCCTGTTCATGACCAAAAAAAAAAACCTAAATCGAGAAGCCCTTTAAATCGCTCTCTATCGCTCATCTCCTTCGAATTACTCTATCTCTCGTTGCTTCTCCACAAAGCTCGCAAAACGAACTTTGGATACTCAAGTCTCAGCTCTGCCACCTGCGTTGGCTCAGTGCTCGCCTAATAATCGTCATGTTGCCAGCTAAATTTTCGGTCATTTGTTGCCGCGAACGTGCTGCGAAGGTTCTTGCCGCCCAGTTGCCGGCATTCTCTCTCTCTCTCGGGTGAGGGATTGGGGAGTGCCCATATGATTTATTTTCCTTTTGTTCTTCCTAAAAAATATTTAGCTGTGAGGATTTATGCTTTGCGAGTTCTGTTGTTTTCATGATCATCCATCTCGATACTGAATGGACATTGTCTCATTGAAAAATTACACATTTTTCGTGTGATGCGTATTGCAGAATTCTATCCCTTTTTCAAGTTTTAGAATTTCTCTGAGGGAAACTATGGGGATTTTCACCTGAAGGAAGTAGGTGGCTAATCTTCAAAGGTTTAATTTGTGTTCCCTAGTTTCAACTGAGGGAAATCTAGCATCTTAGTAAGCAAAATTGCCCAAATGAAAAAGGTCTATGAATATCTCGATTACGTGAGTAACTATTTACATTGAATGATTGCTACATTGAATAATTGCTCGGGTATGCATGCATTGTGAAGTCCTCTTTTATTTTAATATTAATACCACGAAAAATCATAAATTGGTACAACTATAATAAATTTATTATAAACTAATTTTCAACCATAAAAAACTCCAAATTAGTACATTTGTGAAAAATTTACTCTTTCTTAATTCCCATTAAATTAGATTAATATCACAAAAAGACTACAAATTGGACGAATGGTAAAATCCCAAACCGTTGTATTGAATAATTATCACGTATTACTCAACTCGGTAATTTAATAATAAAATTTGACGGAAACTAATAAAAAGTAAATTTATTACAATACTGGCAATTCAGGGTTTTTCATATTATTAACCTTTCATTTTATTGTAGTTTCACTTGAAGTCTCTCTGGCTTGCTCTTTTGCTTCGTTCTAGTTTGTTACAGGTCCACACTCTTTGTTATCTAGGAAGGTGAAAAGATTAATTTGCCATTATTGCCTATCCTTTGTTTTTTTTTTTTACTTGAATCTATGTTGCTTCGGCTTGTTAATGTTAAATAGGTTATTCCACATGGAAGCATTATGTGAAGCATGTAACGGGGGCTGTTTATGACAGAAACGACCGGCAAATGTATGACAGGAGGACAAACAAGAGGAAACTTCGTTCATTAGCATATCAAGCATGCTTTAACAAGTGTTGATAACCTGATGCAGCCACTTGAATCATGTGTATTAATTAGACACGTTACATCTTTTTATAATAATAATTTCAGGTTCTAATTGTCATGGACAAAAAGATTGAATGATGTCTTCAATGAGTGAATCTACTAGCACTTATAGAAGGAGGATGAAATGTGTTGCATGGGAACACTTTAAAAGGACAAACAAAGTCAAATGTTTATATTGTGAGGCTTTTATTGATTGTTCTGAAAGTCAAGAGATTAATTCGATGTATATCAATTTAGCTAAATATAAGCAATGTCCATATGCGAACCTATAGAAAAAGGCAAAAGGCGACCGTGGCTTAGCACTAGGATCTGCCACTTCGAGACCACTGAACTATGCGACAATACAATGGCCCTGGAGCAAGAGGAGGAGGAGGTGAGTGGCTCTGATCAGCCGATGGTTGAAGAGGCCCATGGAAGCTCATGCTCGACGTTCGCTCTGTCGGGCTCCCCTCCAACTTCTCCAATGTCGTCTCCAATGTCCCGATCAACATCTCCTTCTTCCGCACCTCCTCCTCCTCCACCTTCACGTCGTCTAGTGCTCAATCTCACTCATCGCCTTCGTTGTCACAATGGTGCCGCGTGGCTCTTTCACGCCGGCAATAGTGGACATTCAGGTGGTGATCTTAGGGTGTGTTTCTTTAAAATTGTTTATGTTACCCAAAATACAAATTTTTGTTCTTTTGTTTTGAGGAACGAAAAAAAAAAAAACAGAAATGCTTTTATTTACACTTTTGTTCCCACGAACAGATTTGAAGTAGAAAATACTTATTTCTTGTTCCCGGAAACGCTTTCAAGAAACACTTTTCTTCTTCTTCCGCCGGCAACCGGCTAGACAAGGGCCAGCGACCTTGCTGGAGCGTCGCTGGCCCCCGGAGAGGGTGAGCCATGGCAAGGCTCATCGGCCCGAGCCAAGCCATAGCCGATCACCAGCCTTGGCCATGGCCAATGCCGGCAACTGGCTAAACGAGGGCTAGCGACCTTGCTAGAGCGTCACCGGCCCCCGGAGAGGGTGAGCCATGGCAAGGCTCGTCAGCCCGAGCTAAGCCATGGCCGCGCAAGGCTCGGCCTCACCAAGCCATCATGATACCGGTGCGAACGATCGCATTGCTACTACTGACGCCAGCAATAGTGGACATTCAGGTGGTGATCTTAGGGTGTGTTTCTTTAAAATTGTTTATGTTACCCATAATACAAATTTTTGTTCTTTTGTTCCGAGGAACGAAAAAAAAAAAAAAAGAAATGCATTTATTTACACTTTTGTTCCCATGAACAGATTTGAAGTAGAAAATACTTGTTTCTTGTTCCCGAAAACGCTTCCAAGAAACACTTTTCTTCTTCTTGCGCCGGCAACCGGCTAGACAAGGGCCAGCGACCTTGCCGGAGCATCGCTGGCCCCCGGAGAGGGTGAGCCATGGCAAGGCTCATCGGCCCGAGCCAAGCCATAGCCGATCACCAGCCTTGGCCATGGCCAATGCCGGCAACTGGCTAAACGAGGGCTAGCAACCTTGCTGGAGCGTCACCGGCCCCCGGAGAGGGTGAGCCATGGCAAGGCTCGTCGGCCCGAGCTAAGCCATGGTCGCGCAAGGCTCGGCCTCACCAAGCCATCGTGATACCGGTGCGAACGATCGCATCGCTACTACTGACGCTGGCAATAGTGGACATTCAGGTGGTGATCTTAGGGTGTGTTTCTTTAAAATTGTTTTTGTTCCCCATAATACAAATTTTTGTTCTTTTGTTCCGAGGAACAAAAAAAACAAAAACAAAAACGCGTTTATTTACACTTTTGTTCCCACAAATAGATTTGAAGTAGAAAATACTTGTTTCTTGTTCCCGGGAACGCTTCCGAGAAACTTCTTCTTGCGCGGACAACCGACTAGACGAGGGCCAGCGACCTTGCCAAAGCGTCGCCAGCCCCTAAAGAGGGCGAGCCATGGCAAGGCTCGTCAGCCCAAGCCGAGCTGTGGCCGGTCACCGGCCTTGGCCATGGCCAGCGCCGGTAATCAGTTAAATGAGGGCCAACGACCTTGCCGGAGCGTTGCCAGCCCCCGGAGAGAGTGAGCCATGGCAAGGCTCGTTGGCCCGAGCCGAGCCGTGGCCGCGCAAGGCTCGGCCTCGCCTAGGCTAGGCAGGCCGAGCTCACCCGGTCACCAATGAGGCTCGACCTCGCCAAGCCACCTCCAAGATGGCGTCACCTGGCGATGGCCCAGTGAGGACGAGCCTCGCGCAGCCACGACAAGGCTCAACCTCCCCAGTTAGTGAGAGGCCGGGCCTCGCTAGGCTAGGGCAAGGCCGACCTTGTGTCGCATGGGCGAGGCCGAGCCTCGCCGGTGGCCTAGTGAGGCTTGCCGAGGCCAGGCTCGCCGAACGTCGCCCAGCCGGTCGCTGGCCATGGCAGTAGCTAGCGACTAGCCAAAGAAAAAATGAAAAATAAAATTAAAATATTAAAAGATTAAATAAAACAAAAAAATTATACAAGTTTCTTGAACATATTTTTATTTTTTTCTATTACAGGAGAACGAAATTTTGTGCGATTCTACCAAACTTATTACATTCAAAATTATTTCCCTGGAAAGATAAATAGTTTTTTTTTTTTTATTCCGTAACAATTTTTAAATAAAAACGTTACCAAACGAACCCTTAATTGATTCGATAATAGCGATGCTACATGTGACGCCGAGGGAGGTGGACAATCTATGTCGGGGAACGCGTGCTCCCGCTTAAAAAGACACGCCCAGTGGATTGGTCTATTTCAACTTAAATAAAAAGTCCTATTTATTCTTCCATACCAAGTAAATTATGCACGAATCTTAGCCGTCCCATTTGCATTTCGTGGAAAATTATAAATACTTCGCATTTGGAAAAATTCCAATAGGTGAAATGGAAAATTTGGATTAAGTTAAAAAAAAAAGAAAAATGAGGGAGTAGTCTAGATTCAGGCAGAAAGGAGAATCGCCGGAGACGCAATCGAAAACCGAACCAAAAAAATCACTAGAAATATATTATTATCATTTATCGGTTCATCATCTTCGCCTGGCCTTTTCCATCCGTCTGCACCTCCCCGAACCGGATTCTCGCCGGCGACCGCTCTCCGATCGGCCGGCCTCGCTCTCGCTCCGGCTACAGCCGCCGCCGCCGCTGCCGCCGCCGCTGCCGCTGCGACGCAAGGCACGCCCAGCATGGGGTTCGCTTTCGACGAGAAGGACTTCCTGGCTTGCTGTGGGAGCGCCAGGTTCGCCGCCGAGATGGCGAGAGCTTCCCCCTTCCCCTCTCTCCAAGCCGCCGTTGCCGCCGCCAGGGACGTCTGGTTCGACAGAGTAACCCCTCTCCCTCTCGCTCTCCCTCTCTCTATCTCCGCCGATTCTCTTTCTTCAGTCACGCGTCGATCGCAGTTTCCGTTGCTTCGTATCGGAGCTTTTGGAGGGAATTGCTGATTCTTGTTTTCTTGCGCGATTCGGAGGTTGACGTGAGCGGTTGGCTCGAAGCTTTCGCGGCCCACCCTCAGATCGGAGAGACCAAATCGGCGGCTCCCGGGAAAAGCGAGGCCAGTGCTCAGTTAAGTCTCTCTCTGCATCTTCTGTCTTGATCTCTGCGCTTGGCCCTGATGGATATCAAATTATTTTATTTTTAAGAGAAGTTGAAGAGATGGTGGGGAATTTTTCCTTATGGGGTTTCCTGAAATCTTCATGCTTTGCTCTTTGGCATGGATTACTTGTTGGAGTTCACTGTGGCGACTAAAAAGACTGGCTTTTTCCATATAGATGAACTTTTAGCCTTCACAGTTAAGGATCACTTTTTTGGGGGCTTGGTTTGAATTTTGTGATGTAAATGTTTGTGAAACCATAGGCGAAGCAGGTAGGTTTTTCCAGCTTGCGTGAGGAAGGTGTTGCCCACCAACTGGCGAGTCATGTTTTGGCTCCTTCAATTGTCTCTTCATTATTTCAGCTGCTGCTTGCTTCCTTGAATTATATGAATTAGCAACTTGTGGATGTCTGATGCCTTTGTTGAAGCGTGGAAGACTTAGTGTCATTTGAACCTTTGGAATGAGGTTGACCAATTTGACAGACTATGATTTGTTTATACTGATGGGTCAATCAACTCATTTTCAAAGTATTTTGGTCATCTTAATGGGGAAATTGATGGGCGTTTTATTGGTTGGGTGAACTTTTAACTTGTTGTAGGGTACCTTGTTGTAGGGTACTCTGCATTCTGTAAGATCGGGTTCTTGACACTACGTGCTTCATTATGTTGATCATATGTATGCTGCAAATGAATGGGAGTATATGTTCTGGACAAATTACTTTAGGAACTGTGGCTCTAATTTGAAGTGGGCCAAGCCCCAAAGGAGTACTTGACTGGTCTGTTTATCTTTAGATATCTGCTTATGCATCCATCATATTTTTTTGGGGACTGCATGTGTCACATTTACCATAGGTTATGGCCGAATAGTTTAGTTAATGTACTTGATTTTATGGAAAGACAACTCATTAGTGAATTGTGACAGAAATGCTCCTTTTGACTTTTGAAATGACTTATGGTTTACGCCATATTTTAAAAAATGTTTTCCTACCATGCATGATGAGTAATGCATTCTCAGTTAGACTCCTTCATTAGGTGAACTCTCTCATGGAACTGTCTGTTAAGCATGATTTAATCTTACACATCAGTTTGTCCTTTAACATAGCTGGAAGAACAAAAAGATTATGCATAAACCTCTTCATGGAGTCGGATAGGTGCTACAAATATATCTGCTGTGAACTTGTTTCATCTGGCCTTTGATTTCCACTAATGTTCCATCTCATAAAGTTGCTATTATATTGACAAATAGGTGGGACAAGTTGTTTTATTTGAAAGAATCCTACTTTCTTCAACTTTACTTCAGTGTGTTCTTGTATTGTGCACTTTTGTGAGGTAGAGGTATTCTATGACGAGACAAAAATGCCTGTTTAGCCTATACAATATTGTTATGCAGCAAACATGAAGAAACAAAACAAGAGAAGTGATTGAAGCATATCAAGGGCTAAATGCACTTAGCTGAATGGTTCATAGTACTTCAGATGTTGTGTTCTTTACTATACATGCCCTTTCACCTGCATTTCTTGGCACTTTTTTGGTCTTTTGTTACTCATGTATCACCTGATGCTGTGCTATACCTGAGTAATTTTGGAGATTCATTTCAATAGGTGGAGCAAAGGAGAGCAATCTACAGCTTTGGCAACTGCCACTGGTTCCAGCTTACAGGTTAACCTCTTATGCAGAAAATTTATTCTCCTGATATTTACTTAAATGTAATGGAGAAAACCATACTGTTAATTGCAATCATACTCTGATGCCCTTGGACCTGTCATTTGCAGGAATTATCTGACTGGAATGTACGATATAAGCAGAAGTTTGGATTTATTTTTATTATTTGCGCTTCTGGAAGGACAAGTACCGAAATACTTGCAGAGCTGAAGGTAAATCTTGAAACAGAATTGGTACCCCAGGCTACAAGCTCACGTGAGTTCATGTCTCTTATGAGGGACGATTCAAGGCATACTGCTTCGTGATAAATGAAAGTGTGCTTAAAAGAATTGCTTTCCATGAAGTCATGTGTCTTGTGCCTCAGAGAAAGCTCAATGCATTTTCATTGCTTCCTTCAGTCTTAGTAGATATCAGTCAACAGCATTACATTATTACATCATAACTGAGAAGTGAGAAAATTGCAACATTTTCTTTTTCCAGAAACGGTTTTCTAATAGGCCCATAGAGGAGTTCCAGATTGCAGCTGAAGAGCAGATGAAAATAATTGAATTACGTCTTGCAAAGCTCTTTTCATCCAAAGAACACATGGCTTCAACTGGTGATCAGGGTCCTGCAGATCCAGCAAAGAAAGCAGAAGGTACCCCTGATGTCCTAGGTTTCATCTCTCATGCATGAAGTTTCAGTTATTTATTAAGTCAGAGCAATTCTTCTATCCATGCTTGTCCTTAGCTGCTAAATTGACAGATGACTCTAAAAGATGCAACTGTTTCTGCTATTATTTTGCTTGTTTTTCCCCATACAAACTAATCTAAAGAACCCTCTAGCATGGAAAGATTCTAGTATTTTGAATCGCCTTTGCACTTTGTTCTCTCTCTCTCTCTCTCTCTCTCTCTCTCTCTCTCTCTCTCTCTCTCTCAATCGCATGATTTGTAGCTCTCAGAATTTGGATGCTGTGTTGAGTTAATTGAGATGGGTGGAGTGGATCTGTCGTTTCTCTTCTCCTCCGGAGTGGGAGGGCATTTACCCCATTGATATATCAAGTACTTAGGGTTTGGTTAATCTTCCTTATGAGCCTATGATTGCCACTTCAACCATGTTGCAGTAGCATGCAATATGATTGACACACCTGTCATTTGTTGCTAGGTTATCTATATTTCTCAAGGCTGTCCTGATTTTTGTTGCAATGTTCACTCAGAAGCTAAGGGCATTTAAGGTATCAAACATGAATCCGGGTGCAAAAGAACAAGGAATCACATATCTGTTTGCTTTTTGACTCCTAAGAACTTATTATACTTTCCTGCCAAATTGAAAAATGAATATTTAACTTCTAGAAATTTTATGAAACAATATTTACACGACATTAATTGCTAATATTCATGCTTTTGAACTACGTTGGTTCAGATCATGCTAACATCTTCCTTTTGTGTTCTAGAAGATCGTGTGAGCATAATTGGAGGACATCTCATGGCTGTTTCAGAAGTTTCTTCCAACAAAACATCACAAAGTACAAATCGAACTCGTCCGCCTATAACAACGCATGTCTTGGATGTCTCTCAAGGATGCCCAGCCTCAGGCATTGAGGTCTGCTTAGAGATGTGGACGGGCAACAAACCCCGCCCATTGTTCGGTGAAGCAGAAGTTGGTGGTTGGAGACTTCAAGGGGTCTCGAGTACAGATAAAGATGGCCGAAGCGGTCAGTTGATGGACATTGTCAATGAGATTAATCCAGGAATATACAGGATCAGTTTTAACACGAGTAAGTACTGCCCCGGCGGGTTCTTCCCCTATGTTTCTATCGTTTTCGAAATCAGAGAGACACAGAAGCGGGAGCATTTTCATGTTCCTCTTCTTTTTTCTCCATTCTCATTCACAACCTACCGAGGCAGCTGAAACATCCAATTACAGTGGTTCAATATGCCAATTTTACAGTACTCAGCGTTGCTCTTTTTGCGCAGATAGCTGAGAATTGGTAATGTGTGATCTATGACATATATTGAATCAATGTGTTTAGTCTTGTGTGTATTTAATCTTGATGTTTCAAAAGGACAACTTGTGGAGATAAATTTGAGGAATAAAATGAATGGAGACATGCTCATTCTCTTACTGATTTTCATCTTAACCCATGTGAAGATTAAAGCAGAATTGCTTGCTGTTTCTTTTGTTTAATTTACATGTTATATGTCCAAATGAGAGTAATGGAGATAGGGGAAGTATAGCAAATCTTCTCCATGAACGGAGCGGGTGTTAGGTGCATTGGATGCATGTACATCGAGCACAATCTAAGCTTTAGTATTAAGCCCCATGTGTGGCTCATGTCATGTAAAGGATGGTTTGCATTAGTCTCAAATTTGTCGCGTGATTGTACTCGGGTCTCTTAAGTTGAAAATCAGATGCTAAGCAAGCCGAAACGTAGTTTCTCTGTTTGTAGAGGCATTGGGTGTATTGAAAGCAGGCTAAATGTGCTTGTTAGATGACACTGAGAACTTGATTGGTCTACTATTCCAACTTAAAGATCCGATTGTTTATTTTGTAAAGTTGATTGTAAGCAATACATATGATGTGATTTCGTTTCACAACTAGAAGTTCGATATTCAGAAGATTTAATTCTTCGATCGTTTCGTCACCCCTAATGCCTACAAGAATAGCTAGAGGCAAAGCCAAACCCATACTCAAAACGAAATGGGCAACAACTTCCGTCACCAGCAGACAAATTCCACATCTGTTTCCATTTTCTTCATTGGAATTTCACCATACACAGGTGCAACTAAAAGGAGGGAAAAACAGTAAGTAAACGAGTCCTAGTACTCCACGTCAAAGAATATTATCTATTACATCTGCGGCAAGTTTCATGCAGCTGTTGAACAACCCTCAGCAAGTCTCACCTGCATGGTCTCTCAGTCCCTCCACGATAAATTGGCAGAAGCTTCATGTGCATAACCCTTTCTCTTAAGCGTAAAAGCTCTAAAAAAGTGATCGTTTGTCATCTCCTTTTCCCTTTTTCTGTCTCCCGGTTTCGAGAGACTTTCGCAAAAATAAATGGCGGGGAAAGAGGAGAAGAAAGTTGATGTGATCACCGCAGTGTACAAAGTTAACCTACATTGCCCAGAATGTGCAGGCGAGATCAGGAGGCCTCTTCTCAGAACACAAGGTATGTGAAGTGGATTTTTATGAAAAATGCATAGATGTTATTTATAACAAGCCCATTTGTCGGATCGACAACTCAGCCAATCGCATCGCCAAGCGCAAGATACATCATGGACATTAACCGAAACATCAATTGATGAATGGAGCGAATGCAGTGTTACTAGATATATGCAAATATTCCATGAAGTCTCTTGTCTTGGATTGTGATGAATGATGATGATGCTGTTCATTAGAGCAGGTGTTCACGGAGTGGAAGTGAACATGGAGAGCAACGAAGTGAAGGTGAAAGGGGCAATCGATCCAGTGGGAATGTATAAGAAAATAGAGAGGCTCAGCAAGAGGAAGGTGGAGTTGATATCGCCCAAGATCGACATCAAGGCAGCCGAAATCAAGAAGAAAGTCGTCAAGGAACCCCCCAAAGAAGTAAATTTATAGACACTACGATTTTGCTCATCATAACATTTATTAATCGACAGAAACTAGTTACATTTTAGTAAAAGTCACACACATTTGGACATGTTCATTCAATTGTGACAATCAACAACATTCTTTCCCTCTCGTTTGCAATCTGAACACATTTTTAGTATTATTTAGTATCTGTTTCGTTAGATTTAACATATGGTGCACGACCACCCTAAAAGAAGGTTCTTTCTTGAACAAGACATGCTTGTTCATAGCAATCGCCAAGGAGTTGTATGGTATTACATGTTTAAGTCCTTGATCGCCAAGTAAATCAGTACCTGTTAACAATAGTAATTTCTGCTTTTGGGAAGAATCAAGAGTTCCATTAGGTTTATGTCAACATTTGTATGATAAATTGACGATATTACAAGTTTTTGCTTTTACAATATTCAAATCCAAAGTCGGGCCAATTTATTTATTTCATGGACGTCACTTCAATTGTCTCCTGCGTAAAGAAAAAGAGATCTAATCAAAATTTGCTTCGTCTCTTTCTTGTTAAGCTACCCGTGCGAACTCACAATTTGAAGGTCTACATGCACTGCGACCAATGCGAGCGCGACCTGCGTCGTAAGCTTATAAGACATCGAGGTATAGTTGAGACTTCCCCGCATGTGCCATCCATGAAGGAATTCTGAATCACCAGATACATGACGTCCAAAATGGTTGTGCAGGTATCTACAGTGTCAAGACCGACATAAAGGCTCAAACCATGACGGTCCAAGGAACGATCGAGCCCGATAAGCTCCTGTCGTACGTGCGGAGGAAGGTGCACAAACAGGCCGAGCTCATACCTCCGAAACCAGAGAAGAAAGAGGAGAAGAAAGAAGAGAAGAAAGGGGAGAAGAAAGAGGAGGAGAAGAAGGTGACGATAGAGAAAGAGAAGGTGAAGGTTGTAGAGACGAAGGGCAAAGAGACTGTGGAGTTCACAGAAGAGAAAAAGGTCGTGGAGGTCAAGAGCAAGGAGGGAAATCCATACTTCATTCATTACGTTTACGCTCCACAGCTTTTCAGTGACGAAAACCCAAATTCTTGCTGTGTCATGTAATCTTTGGCAACACTAGTAATGAGTCAACAAGGATGAAGCTTAGCAGCGACAGACCTGAGTTTGTCACTGTACATAGAGGGACTGGTCATACAATAGTATGACAGGTGAATAGCTTTACCATATACGAGAAAAACTGATGGAAAGAGTTCTCTGCAAGGACTCCGAGTTATGTGATGAGACTTTCATCTTGATCAGCATAATTAGAATATCAGAAAACAGAGATTCATTTTGCAAACCTGATGGTGAAGAGGTTACCTAATCGCTTACCAAACCTGTACTATATTGTCAAATCAAAATTATTATTTTCTTAGAAGCTCTCTTCCCAAAAGCCCTTCTATATATCCAAGTGTGTAAAGGTGCTACAGCAAACGCCTAGTACCGATGTTTTAGTTGGCACATATGATTGTCATCGCAATACATTCAATTTCGCACCTTCACCCTGGCAAGTCCAAGGCTGATATGATGAAAGGTTCCTACATTTTCCCGACAAGCTAGATGAAAAAACTTGCCCGTCCTTCGGGTCCAAAGCCTACGGAGGATAAATGTACAGAGTCATATAGTGAACCATCATGCATTCATATGAAATTTGCAAGGATCGACCCATGGTGCATGAAGATGAGTACATGAGCAGCATATTTAGCGATGAAGCTGCCATAATATTGTATCTCCAACAGCGTTCCTCATTAGGTAGCAAACTAGACCAAACTGTGGGAGTTTCATCTGTCAAAGATCACCAAAGACCTCATTTAACGCCTTGTAGAATAGTGTACCATGTAGACTACTATTTACAAAAGAACTCACAATTACAACCAAAAGTTCTCCCACAAATCTTTCCATTTTGCAAGTCGATCCGATCCATTAGTTCATAGAGCTATTTACTTGATCGCAGAAGGGATGGGCCTCATATATGCATGTGCTTGTCAGGGACTTGAGGAAGAAAGTCTGAGACCTTACCACCAAGTTCAAGTCAACAAAGTCCCATACAACCAGTTCACTTTGTAGAAACACCACATATGCAGAACATGCAAAATAAGTGATACTAAGAGACACAACACCAAAAACAAATGAAGAAAGATAACATGACTATCTGGACCGAGCATCGTAGATTGACATGGCCAATGTATACCTCAAATGTCAAGAGACAACTCATTAAGATTAGATCAGGTAAAAAAAAACAATAATTACATTGACTCAAAATGCATTGGAAGCTCTCTCTGCTATTAAACCCTCTTGCATCATCCAAACCACAAAACCCCTAGTCTCTAGTTAAACAAGCAAAGTAATAGGTGGTCAATTAATTTGCACCTCCGCCTAAAATAACTTCACTAAATCTTGACTCGCAAATGGCACAATAAAGTCAAGTCCGTTCAACCAAAGTCAGACTTCATCTTCATGGAGGAGCATGTTGGGTATTCCCTTGTTGACAGGAAACTTTCTCCCAGTCTCTGGGCAAACCAATGCACCTTCCTCAAGGTGGAGCTCTAAGAGGGCATGATGAAACCTCTGCAGAAAATCAACAGAGTCGAGCATTGAGGAATCCGCCTGTTCAGGAAGCTCGGTGTAGCCCATGGACCGAGATGCATCCACAAGAGCTTTCCACTCAATCTTGGCAAACATATTCTTGAGGAAGTCGGGATTCATCTCCACTGGCTTCTCTATTACTTTCTCCACCACAATGCCAAGCGGGAAGCCATTGATTACTCCCTTGATGTTTGAAGAAAGCATGTTGTGGGTTAAGAGCCTCATCTCGAAAAGTTATCTGTCTCGCGAGTCTTTCAGTAGTCTAGATCCTTCTGTTGATACTTCCACACCTTTCACTGCGCCTGAGAGAAGGAAAGCACTCCGATCAGCAATCAGCATTTGATAGAGCTCAATACTCAACCCCAGTATCCATAAGCAACAAGATGAACACACTACAGTATATCAATGAAGATGTAACGAAGATGTAAATGCCATCATCATTTATGGAATCTAATGGATGTTTCAAGCAGTCTCCTGGAAATTGCTCAAACTCGACTTCATATTTCTATGTTTACAAGTAAAGTCCAAGGCAAATGCCCAAAGTAAAAATAAGAACACTAGAAATCCCAATAAAGCAAAGCCAAAGAACATTCTTGCCCAAAACAAAAAGGCTTCAATAAAAGGTTTCCAACTGCAGAACAGAGGACGCCAAACCGGGGACTTAGGTTGGACAATAGCTCATATCTGATCATATGGGTCGGAAATCAGCCATTTCCGATCAGTCCAAGAAGGACTGAACAGGGGAAAGAAAACCAAAGCATCAAGAAAGACGACCATAAATCAGCCATTCCGATTACACGACAAGGCATGCTGGCCGGAGAAGATCAGTGCTTTCTTCCGATCAATCTGCAGCCGAATCAGCCAACCTTACCAGTCCAAGAAGAATCGCAGCACACACACAAATTCATAAAAGGGAAAAAGCCGTCGATGCAAATAGTGAAATGCGCAAAACCCACAACTGAATTCGCACAAGCCGCAGCAATTCTTGGATGCATTGACATCAATTAAGACAACAAATCGAGATCTTGGAACCCATATATCAGCCAAATCCCAAATTCCAATCTTTGCACAACCCCGAATTTATCATCAAAATCGCGATCGAAGAAAGAACAAATCGGCGGCTTTCCGCCGGACGGAGTCTCTCTTTGAAGAGACGCGCGCCGCTCATCACGCCGCAGTCGGAAGAATCCGAACAAAAGCTGCGAGATGGTGAAAACAAACAGGAGATACAGCTAGAGATTCGGAGAGCGGACAGACGAGGGGTGCGGCGGCGGGTTCCGGCGGCGAGGCTGCGGGGCGGCGATCGGCGGCGGCGGCGGCGGCGACGCGGCGAGGAGGAGGCTAGCTAGAGAACTGAGGAAGAGACGATGGGAAAGCTTGAGCAGAGGGTTTTTCTAGGGTTTTCTGAGTCACTTTGTTTAGTTAAAATTAAAGCATCATAATTAAACATTGAATTTTTCCAAAAACATATCCGGCGCACTTGATAAACGACTAATAAAAGAGATATTACAATTCCCAAATACAGTGCTGATACCTAAAGCAGTGAACCAGATACCTACTACAGGCCAAGCAGCTAGGAAGAAGTGTAAAGAACGAGAATTGTTGAAACTAGCATATTGGAAGATCAATCGGCCAAAATAACCATGAGCAGCTACGATATTATAAGTTTGTCCATTTCAACCGAATCTGTAAGCTTCATTAGCAGATTCATTTTATGTGGTTTCCCTAATCAAACTAGAGGTTACCAAGGAACCATACATAGCACTGAAAAGAGAGCTGCTTAATATCTCCAAATACTACAATTTAATGTTTTGAAAATTGAATATTCTCACATCTAATAAGACCAAAAATTGAATTAGCTATGTATATTTTTATGGCAATTTATCTTTTTTCTAATAGTAAATATGAAGGAAGTGCTATATCCTAATAGAGTTTTTGCTATGATTGTGAATGATGTTTACATATCTCACATGTATGTTCTCGAACCAAATAGTTATTAGTCTTTTTACAAATTGTTAATTGATCATAATTCTTGAGATACAATACAATCTATTGATTATTTATTCAGAGGTAAATTTTCTCGATTTGATCAATTTTTTTTCTAGATTTTTTTTGTAAATTTTGCTTTTAAGCTTCATTTTGGCTTAGTAGATTGCACGGCTCGCTAGGGATTGGCATGACCTAATTCCTAACCCTTTCTTGTGGGTTTGGTTCAAGTGAGTTGGGCGACGGCCTATATTCTCCCAACACGCAACAACCCATTATTGACCTATTGACACTAGGAATACCACATTGCATGATTTGGTTAGCTAATCACTTCTCATTGTATATGCCCAATTGATTCACTCATCGAGAGCAATTTTTTGTCTTCATAATGTCCGGGCTTCAATATCTTTATGAAACTAGGCATCTCTAGACTTTATAGAGATTTCGATAGCAAACCCTTGAGAAATTCTCCACAACAAATGGTTTCCCATTACTTGCCTAACACTAGAGGTGGCAAATGGGTAGGTTTGGTCTGATCCAGATGCATCAAATATGGATGTGAACCACATTGACCTATTTAGTCTATATATACCATTTTTATGCCATATGATTTATGTGGCTCATATCCAACTCAATATAGGTCAAATCTAAAATCCACCCAAATAACTCATATCCCAAACATAACCATTAGATCAGAAAACGAATATTTTTGTGGTAGAAATGAATATGAAAATCAACAATCTAAAAAGACCAATGGCAAAAGGCACTTGATGGCAATTGATTGTTCAACATAAAAGGCCTTAAAAGTAGTACTTTGAGTAGTGAGCAGCCGTTTGAAAGGCTCGAGCGTAGCTCAACTCACCTAACAGTGATTTTGAATTCACTCTAACTCACATTAAGTGGGAAGAATACTCCCCTATTTGATGGTAGCCAATATTGAGATATTGACCTGTTGTCTATCTTCACCATCGATACGCCCCTCAATTCCCACCTAAACTTTTCTTCTCGGATGGGTGAAAATATAGAAGATGATATTAGAGGATCTCCCACCCTAAGACAAATCTTCTGTCTGTTTTTCTCCCCCGACCCTTTTAAGGTCTTCCTTATGTCCAACAGCCTAAAAAGACTAATGGCAAAAAGTACTTTATGCCAATTGATTGTTCAAAACAAAGGCCTTAAAAGTCTTTTGACCAAAAAAAAAAAACAAAGGCCTTAAAAGTCATATTTTGAGTGGTGAGCAAAAAAGCCACGTGCCTGAATTTAATCATATCGTGAAACAATCATCGTTTCCCGTTGGTTTAGTTTGGAATGTGTACAGTGTGCCACCGGTTGGCAAAAGCACGTGCGAATCATGAGTTTCATTTTACACAATTGAGATTCGAAGATCTTGCCTGTGAACAACATTCAGCTCTAATTGGCTTCTATTTGTGACTTCACTGTGTCATCAATTTTCCAGAAATTTAGAAGCAAAGCCTGCGTATCGACGCAGCAATATCGATTACGAAGTTGATGCGGGAAAGGTCCGAGCAATCTCGGTTCAACTTCCACTCGGGCAAATCTACGATGGAAATCTCCCGAGAAAGCTCTGAGCAATCTCGTTTTGTCGGGTTGAATTCAGCTGAGTTGGTTGTGGGTTGGAAAAATGGATCCATTTCACATCCACCAAAGACCCATATTTGACCGGGCTTTACTTTTATTAATATTTCACAGCATGTATTTATATTTCTAGGTAACCTATATTCCACTTAGCCCACTAAATATGCGTCAACAAACGGGTCATTCAATTCCTTCTGTACTTTCCGACCAAAAAAAAAAATCGTTCTGTACTTCATCTCGTTCATGATGTTACCGCTGTACGACGCTAACACGTCGCCAAAGATCAGAAATCTCGGGAGTAAACCTCCTCGACCCCATCGGCTCGCGCGCTTGTGAATACGACGGGAATGTCGGCTTCTTTATGCCAATTACTTGTAGTCTGATCCTTCTTTAAAGTGGAGTTATAGTTTTCCTACTTACCTTGTAGGGACTCTACTGTGAGCATCTGCACTAGCAAAGCATTAGGTTTTTGTTCTCTCTTGTGATATCTGCGTCTGAGGAAGGCGTTGAACTGTTTTCTGCAATCGTGCACTCCAATTCTTCTCGATTTCTTCGTTAAGTGAATAATCAGGCGATGATATGGAGATGTCATTAAGGCTCTATTTGATAATCATCCAAACAGTGTCTGATTCTGATTTTTTATTCCCAATGACAATTTTGGAATAAAATCGCGTTTGGTAAAATTTTTGTTCCCGGAAAAAAATTTATATCTTTTTGTTCTCGGAATTAGATTTAGAATATAATCAAGAATATAAAAAAAAAGTTGATTCTTGTCAATTGCTGTCCACCGCCGGTCGCCATCCGCCACCGGTCGCCGGCAACCGATCCAGCGAGCTCGCTAGAGACTCGCCAGGCTAGGGCAAGGTTCGGCAAGGCTCACCCAACCTCGCCGATGGCCAGGTAGTCCTTGCCTAGCCCCACCAGTGGCCAAGCAAGGCTCACCAGCCCTGGCGAGGCTGGCTAAGCCTCGGCAGGGCTAGGCAAGCCTCACTGGTGGCCAAGTGGGCCTTGCCCAGCCCCGCTGAGGCTCGCTTAGCCCCGGTAGTGGTCAGGCGAGCCTTGGCCGACAAGGGCCGGCAATGCTCTGGTGAGGTTGCTGGCCACTAGAAGAAAAAGACATGAGAGAGAAAGGAAAAAAAGCAAAAAAAAAAATTATTTAAAAATTAAAAGAAATTGATTTGGAACAGAATCAATAAGTATGGAATTAAATGAAATTTTATTTCAGAATCAGAAATTTTAAACAGTTATCAAACGGCTTAAAATACTTAAAAATTGTTCTTGAGAACAGAATAAAAAAGAATCATTTATAATCAGAATTTATTCAGGAATGTAATCGTTACCAAACGCGCCTTAATTCGACCGGATCTGCAGAGAACAAAACATTAACTTCGAATGCATGCCAATGTCAGTTCCAATCCCTCCCTTTCCATCCGAAGTGGACATCGCTCTGATGTTGGGAAATCATCAACAAGCAAAAGGGATCTCTCTAGCTCTCGTGTCCTCAGCTGTTTAGCTTTTAGGGTTGATTCATGTAATCTATTGAGCAGTACGAGCAAAAAGCATGTATAGATTACATATTGCGCTTTGAATGTCTCGTAAAAATGTCTATCGCTTCAAAACGCCCGGCACCCTATTTGGTTACAATGTCGTAGATGGGTTTCTTATGTTTTCAAAGATGGTTTTTAAGGAAAAAAACACTGTTAGGATGACTACGCATGAAAATTTGATTATATTGAAAACGAAATTCAAATAATCTTATCAATACCATTACTAGTGATTTCCCCATAACATGTGGTAAAAGCTATGAGCTCCTTCGAAAATTTTATTTTTATTTCAATAGTTGAAACGTGCTTACGTCTAATAAACACATTTTTTTACTGTTTTTTAATTAAGAATATGATTAGCTTTTTGTTTAATATTATATAAAAAGTGCTTCTTTTAGTTTTAATTATGGGGCAAAAGCTGCCAAAAACCCTAAATATGCCCAATATAGCACATTTACCTTAAACATTTTTTTGAGAAACAACAAATATCAAATTTGTACCTATGTGATATATTTACCCTCGGTCAAAGTTCTGCCAACGAAAACTGTTAAAAATATGTTACAAGGACACCAAAAAGAAAATAATATTGACATGGAGCTCAAATGGGTTAAATAAAATAAAGACAACGTTATTTTGGCCCAAAAATCATCTAACAAGACATTTACGGAAGGATAAATATATCATATAGATACAAATTTGGGATTTTTTACGTCACTAGAAAAATTTTAGGGTAAATGTGTCATAATTGACATAATTTGGGGTTTTTAATGCTGCAAAAAGAAGTTCAAAGTAAATGTGTTACAGTGGATATAGTTTAGAGTTTTTTGTGACTTTTTTTTTTTAATTATTTGTAACTAGTAGTTTTTTATTTTATTTTTTCAAGAATATTTTGAGTGGAACATCTTTCACAATCCCTGGAGAGATATTATGCCTTTCGACCTAATCTTAGGCCATGACTCACCCGCTATGGACGAACCTTGCCGAGGAACAAAATAAAAAGTAAAAGTGACAGTCAAACATGACGAACATTGTTTACTGAAAATGTGTTGAAGAAATACCTATGAAGGCGTTACCAGACGTTACAGTCAATTAATAAATATGTCTATTAGAAGTATGTCAAGTGATTTTGTTGTTTATAATTGAAAACAAAAATAAACGTAACCAAATGATCTCTAAGCTATTGAACCAAATGAAAACAAAATAGCCAAACGATCTCTAAGCTATTAAATCATCATATAAATTATCTTTTTCACATTAACACTCTGCGTCAAGCCAAAACCACTGTGATAACAAATGTCACAAGTGCACAGTTTTGGTATGTGATTGCGAAATAATTATGGAAATCTAAAATAAATCAAGAAAGGATAACCTTAATTGGACGAAAGCTAAAATGGGAACGTGATGTGGAGTTGAATTCGAGATCTCTGGCTCAAATGCCATCCTAGAGTTGAGTGCACGATTGTCTCCTCTTCTTCTTTTTCAGCTAGAGTTACCAGAGAGCAAATCGGATTATCTTTTTAACCTCGAATAAGGCATTTAATTCCGAAAAAAAAAAAAGAAAGAAAAAACCAACAACAACAAGAACAACAACATTGTCCGGATTATTTAACTGATTAAGATGCCTCAACTAGTATATAATGCTGTAAATGTAGATTACATATTGCTATCGTTAGTCTGAACTAGTCAAACTTTGTTCAAGTTCTCACCATATTTACAGAAAAAACACAAGGACGGGCAACTCCATGAAGTAGCCCAATTTCTAATCAGCATCTAAGATATGCTAAGACATGTGAAAGGAAATTGCAACAAATGCTCCGATCTTAGAAATTTCTTGTGGTAAAGTCATCAAGCCAGAAAACAAACCCTAGCGTCTAGCGATGATAAGAACGACAATAGCTCTCGTTTTTCTCCCATCATTCGTTTCAAGATAAGGACTATTGACTTGCTACACATGCGTGTCCCATGGTTTTAACCCTTGTGCTGTGAGTTGAACCCATTCAATGTCAATTTCAGATGAGGATGATGGAAAGTCCAAATTAGGAGATCAAACTCCAAAAATATAGCCAAGTCTTTCCTCACACATCACCAGTATCAAACTTACAAGAATGAACAAAGGAACACCAGGAAGAGAGAGAGAGAGAGAGTGTCTTACAGACAGCAAGTGAGTATTACAGCAAGTGTGGTTAATTTAATTTCCAAGTGGGTCAATTATAACCCTGCCTTGCAGCTGCATTTTCGCTCCACCCATCAACTGCTAACTGATGAGTCATGTTGTGTGGAAGATTGAGGAACGGCAAACCTGATGAAGGATCTGGGTACTGGCTACTGACTCCTCCGCTGCCGCCCCCTTGCTGCATCGGATTCGCCTCCTCCTCCTCCAAAGGCAACCTCTCGTAAGCCACGTTTGTGAAAGAAGATGCGATCACGATGACCGGCCCCGAGGCTATCAACGCGCCGACGACGTTCCCCCCGACCACCTGGCCCTGCGGCCCTGCCAGAAACACTGTAAGGCTGGTGGCCCCAGGTGGGGCTGGCGGCGGCAGGAAGGACCCCGACAGGGACAGGATCTCGAACCGGCCGTGCAGGGCGGCCACCACTGAGCCGGCCGCCGCCGGCTGACGGAGGCTCACATCCGTGACTGTGCCGGCCCCACTGAGGACACAGATCCCCCGCTGCCGCCTCCTCGCGTACACCGCCACGGACTCGAAGACGTCGTGGCCGCTGCCTATCTCCAGGATGTGGGCCCGGAGTGTATTGGCGCTCTCCCTGGTGACGATCACCGGCGGCTTCGGCTTGTTCTTGGAGCCCGGCGGCCTCCCGCGGGGACGGCGGGTAACCAGGTCGCCGGACCCCGAGGACGGCGAGACGAGGTCGAGGTTGTTGCCATCGCCGGAGAAGTGGGTTGGTGGGGTGTTGGGGTCATTGTCATCAGAATCTGGCGGGTTTTGGAGGTGAAGGTCTGGTCTCTGGAGGTGGTGAAGAAAAGGGTTTGAAGAACCTAAATCTAAACCTGAAGCCATACACTCACCACAGCAATGGATGTGAAACAAAATGGAATAATTAGAGTAATATCAGGAAGTGTGCTTTTTAAATCATAATGGGTTATTTTATGTGAAACCTCAGGCAGCTGGAATTGAAACCCTAGAACGGATAGAAGGCAAGAGGAAAGGAGAGAGAGAGAGAGAGAAGAGAGAGAAGAGAGAGAGAGGGCGGCTTAAGATGGAGCTATTCGACAATATTCACTCTAATAAAAATGAGTTCTTGTCTGGGTCGAGTGATAAACGAAGAAACTTGCCTTATATGCGTATTCTTTTACGTCACCTGATTGGAGGCTTGATTCACATGACTAAGTTAATTTTCGTGTGTTTAATCATTTAAGTCGTTTAATAAATAAAAATTTGCTTATATAATAAGCAATTTTTTTCCCCAATGACAAAAGATAGGGGCACTCAATTATTAATTTTATTAAAAAAAGACTAGGATTCTCTTTCTTTCTTGGTCCACGCACATCATTATTTGTTTATGCAAATAAACTTTAGGGGTAATTTGGGATGTACAATTTGTATTGCAAATTATGCTAATGAAGTCCATTTGTTCTATATCTTAAAAAGATATATAAATCTATTGCTATGTGGCATTGAAGTGACTAACTGATTGTGCATGGTCATCAAAATAAACCTTAGAATCAGATGGGGTACATTTATTAAAATGTTTAAATATATTAAGCAACGCTTTTATCTTACGACTTAACTGTTAAAATTAATAGGTAGTGATTCTACAAATTTTATATGGTTTAGATTAAGAAGTCTTAAATTCATTTTCCCCCTTTTTTTACCTCCTTTAATGTATATTTTCACTCTTGGGGCGTCTTTGTTTTGCGAGAAAATGTCTTGATGGGGAAAATGTCTCCTATGAAAGTGACTTTCAAGGAATATGGCTTGCTTTTAATTGTTTGGTTGTACTTGAAGGTGAGATGGGAGAGGCTTTTGATGTTCACATTTTACTTTCAAAGACTTCTTTGCTATAATTATAATTGAGCATGCAAGTGGAACGGAGTTTGAGAAAACGATTTCTTCTATTTAAGATGGAAAATCATTTTTCTCAATTTTAAGTGTGGTTGTTTTCTTTAACTGTAAAACCTTTTCCATTGATTATCTCCTTTCAAGGGACTCCAAACACATTAAAATTTGGAAAATGATGTCATGAAAACATATATACTCGTAGACTCCGTATGTTTAGTGGATAATAAATTATTTGGAAAATATTTTCAAAAAATGATTACTTACGTCGCTTAAAAAATGAGCCAATGAATAATATTTTTATTACTGATAATAATTTATGTTTAAATATATTTGTGGATGGTGAAAATATTTTTCGTTTATTCATTATAAGTATTAAAATTATATAAAATATTAAAATATTATTTAAAAAGGTCCACATCAGCTAATTTTTGTTCATTCATTTTTGTAAGTATTCTAAAATTATATAAAATGTTAAAATATTATTTAAAAGTATCAACGTCGGCCATTTCTAGTCAAAATTGATCGAATTGAATCATTTAGAAAAAATCCGAAAAAGGATTAGAATTAAATTGACATGATTAAAATATTTAGAATTGAATTGACACAATTATAATATATTGAGAATTTTTTTGTACCTTTCCCCCATTTAAAGTAGCAAGGCCTTGCCGACCGAAAAAAAAAATAAAAATAAAAATAAAATAAAAAAAAAAAATAAAAAAATAAAGCTTAGCAAGGCCTTTCCTACACCATGCTCTAAACCTACTTCAACATCATGCAAAAATTGAATACAGAGTAATAACGTCGAGAACCATTTAAAAAAGGATAGCCAGCTAGTTTCTGTTCTTGTATTTTTTTTTTTCCCAAAACCTTAAACAAAGGTTCATCCCCAAAAGGAAAAAAAAAATGCATAGTGCGCATATTATATTGTCTTTGTTCGCACATGTGGGACTTTTCGCATTGCCGACTTTATTGTACAAAATGCCCCTTGAATATCGATCACTTAATTCGATTTGCATCATCATGACCTTAGTGAAAGTTAGCAAAAACTAAAATGACTTTCATTAAAGTTGGCTATAGAAGTTCGATGAGCTTGTGAAAGTCAAACTGAAGTTATGAGTGACAATCTACCCATACATGTGTAATCCATCGTCATTAAACTAAAGAAGAAAATAAATATCTTGAACACATTATCATAATGGTCTTTGGATGTTGCAACTTGATTAAAAAATGAAAGTAAGGTCGGGTGGTCTGAGTAACAATAAAGTTAAGATGTAATTGACATATGCAACTCTAGTACAGCAGAAATTCTTTTGTGACCCCCCTCCCCAACCCCCCACCAAAAAAAAAAAAAAAAAAAAAAAAAAAAAAAAAAAAAAGAGCCAAACCAATAGTTCAAATGTTATTGGTAACTGATGTGCACATTGAAAGTCCTAGCTGCAATAGTTCCTCCATCTCCAGTCGCAGGAAATTACCTTCTGATTTAAAAATTATTAGTTATTGACATCACCCAAATGCAAATTTATAAAAATAAATGTAAGTGACATTCATTCTTGTGATC
Organism: Eucalyptus brandiana; assembly: GCA_014182725.1. Classification (NCBI taxonomy): domain Eukaryota; kingdom Viridiplantae; phylum Streptophyta; class Magnoliopsida; order Myrtales; family Myrtaceae; genus Eucalyptus; species Eucalyptus brandiana. The sequence continues at coordinate 20,800,514 of CM024671.1, read as the reverse complement.
TACCCAATTAGAGAGGTGGTTGGACCAAATTTCATCCAACTAAAAATAGAGAAAACATGGCCATAGTCCTAAATCAATATAGAATGTACCTTTGTCCTATATATTTCAATCGATACAATCAAGTTCTACCTTTTTTATCTTGCAAAAGCACAGCCAAGTCCTTTCATAATGTAAACACTACCAAAAATTGGCTCCGTGATACTCAACAGTTGAATACATGACAACCTTAAATTGCATTTTTCAAATACATATATAGTTTTGGAATTTGATAGTACTACTGAGTAAAGATTATGACTTGATTGTACCAATTGGAATGCACAAGACTGCATTGCATCTTTCCAAGAAAGATCTGCAATTTTATTACAATAATAAAAAAGTTTAAGACTCGATTGAATTCTGCGAATAGATTTTTGGACTTTTATGTTGAGTATTCCACCTTCAATTTAGATTATTGGCGTATCGTCTAAGGTCCACAAACTTAAGTCTTGGGGCCAACTCACCCACTTGATTTCCAAATCTAATGCCTATTTGTGCTTTCAGCACATAAGATTTTAATCAAATTGCTTTATTAGGTTGACATCCTAAATTCTTTAATCAACTAATTTGACCTATATAGAACTTAAAAAATCAACATTAGACAAGGAGATGTCCTAATTATAAACCTACTCAACTACTAAAGGTTCGAAATAAACAAAGATGATAGAATGTTCAGGTTTATAGTACACATACTTTTATTTGTAGGTAATCATTGTCCTTTACTTTCATTGTATTCAATGTGGATGCTTGTGGTCACAAAATTATAAGCAAATTGTCCAAAAAATCATAAATCTATTGTTCGACGGTTAATTCAATTCTAAACATTTTAATTTAGTCGATTTAGTTATAAATTTTTTGATGATTTATCAATATAATTCTTCCAACCAATTTTAACTGGAAATCGCTAACATAATGGTTTAATCAGTATTGACTATTTTACGTGGCTTAACCGATGTTAACATTGACATTTTTATAATTTTTAAAAATATTTTTCTTTCTTTTTTTCCTTTTTCTATTTTTTCCTTATTTTCCTCCGTATGTTGTTCGGATCCCAATGATAGCTGGCAAGGTCCCGCAAGGGCATCTAGGCCTTGCCAAGGCCCCGGTGATTGGCAAAGGAAAATAGGAAAAAAAAAAAAAGAAGCAAAAAGACAAGGAGAAAAAAGCAAAAAATTATTAAAAAATTGTTTGTGTCCACATGAGCAATTCCCGTCCAAAATTTGTCAAAAGAGCTATATTAGCAACTTGTTAAAAAATTTATGACCAAATTTTCCAAACTAAAAAACTTATGACTAAATTGGCCGTCATACAATAAATTTGATACTTTTTGGACAACTATTCTCAAGATTATTTCAATCCAATCATGGATATTATGCAATAACAAGATTATTTCGTGTGGGGTGTAAAAAGGTTTTGCTGGACCCACCCGTCGTCAGCCCAAGATTTCTAAGTCAGTTTTGCTTTTCATCAGGTCAATTAATATAATTTACAGTATAAATTATCCGGTGAATCTAACAAAAAAGGGGCTTCCTGAGAATGCAATACTTTTCTGCTTTCTCCATAGGAAATTAGGTAGCTAAAAAAACTTAATCCTTGAACTAGCTATTTAGGCTGCGTTTGATCGTTTGGATTTTCAACCAAGATAGGACTTGATAAGATAGAATTGAAATCATGAGATTTTTCTATATCCTATCAAATGTTTGGTGAATTACTGAGTATTAAAGTCGGATATATTTACATTATATCATATATATATATTTTAAAGTATAAATGGCATATCATTGTAAATGAACCTAAAAGTTTATAAACGGAGATGATGAAAATCTCTGTGACACTTGTCCTTAATTTATTTTTATTTTTTATTTTATTTTTCCTCTTTTTTAAATTATTTTCTTTATTATTTCTTTTTTTCCCCTTTCATCATTCTTTAATAAAATTTTATCAAATAGTAAAATGTACTAACATACCTAAAATACAAAAATACCTAAATTATATAATAAATATAAATATATAATTTATAGATTGAATGTTTATTATAAGATGGAATTAAAGTTGAATATATAAATTAAACTAAGATTAAAATAAAAAAATTAATTTTAAATTTAAATTTCTTAAATTAGAATTCAAATATTATTTATATTGAAATATAATTTTAATTTTGTTAATTTAATAAATTTGTTATTTGAGAAAAATAAATTTCCTATTATGAACATTAGAAATTCTATCCACCTTTATCCCACCTCCCCCATGAGATAATTTTATCTGGCCTATATTCCCCTTATATCTGACTTTATCATATCTTAAGTAAGCACCAAACGTAAGATAAGATCAATCATATCATATCCCGAATTTTATCCTAATTGCCAAACGCAGCTACAACTTAGCCCGTGTTTCCCACATGCATATTTTTATTTGCAATTTCAGATCATTGATGATGCCAATTAATGAAGATGCGATGTAAGAGAAAAGTTAAGAGATATTGAATGATAATATCCATATCTTAGTAGATGAATAGTATAATATTAGGAGTCTTAAAAATAATAAGGGGAGAAAAGACGTCACAATATTATGTCATGTAAATAGGGGGAGAAACGGTAAGATAAATGAAGAAAGCTAAATTCTAGAGTAGCTTTCTCTAACCTATGTGAAAATTATATCAAAGAGAGGAGGAGGAAGACGAAATGTATTGTATTTTTAGTTTTATACGCTAAAAGCTAAATTACGAGATTGAAATACCCATCTTGAATCTTTGCTTAAGTTAACTCTTCATCAATCATTTAAAATCTTTTGAATATTTCAACATCAAATTAAGTGAATTTCTAAATTTAATATTTTAGTTATTATACTAAGTCTAAGTAACATGTAAATATGGTATGTTTTAAATAGGTTGTGGCTTTTAATGGTTTTCTAATTTTGGTGATATACTGTGAGTCAAAGATCAATATTATTTTTTTGATCTCGAAGTAGAGTGGTTTACATAATTTGTTGAATTTTCTTATATTTTTTATTCAATGAATTCAACAAATTAAATCAAATAAGTCGTGTGTTAAATTAGCAATAATTATTTAGTACATAAATTACATTAAGAGCATGCTCCATTTTGTTCAGCTTTTAAATTATGTGAATTTCTTTACAAGATGCAATTTTTTATATTTAAACATCAGCACATTTGAAGATATTTTCTCTTTGTCCGTCTTTTGAAGTTTAAACTACTAAGAGGCAAAAGATTGTGTATTGCAATTTAAAGATCGATACAAGTATTTCTGCAGAGTTGAAGTCACAGGATTTATGTATATTTTTTTTAATGTTTTATTTATATTTTGATTCACTAAATTCAACTGCTTGAATAAAAAAAAATTATACTTTACATTGGAACTTTCTTGGTACGAGAAAATAATTTTATTTAATATATTTTATTAGTACGTTCTACATTTATTGTTTTAGATTTTGTGTATATCTTTATTTGATGATATATTTGTAATATTTTAAGAATGCTATATTTGAAGATATGATCTCTTTATCCATTTTTTGAAAACATAAATTATATCATTTAAGAATATATTTGAAGTAATTTCTCTTAAGTCATTTTCAAAAATTTGAATTGCATAGCAAATGAAATTTTAAGAATAACAAATCACACTTAAGGCCATGTCTGAGGCCATGTGATAGTCACAGATGAGCGAAGTGCCATATGGCGAGTTGGAAGCGAATATTTTCTCAACTTCAACTATATATGATAGATTGAGAGGGAATTGTCTCTAGTATGACTAAAATTGGCGACATTCTTTCGTGCATCAGTATTGTGGACTATTAATATAGAAACGGGATTGAGTGTTATCTCCCACCTGTAAATTAAAAGGCCTAAGCACCCTTAAAGACAACCTTTGTTGCCTAGTAAATGAAAGATTCTACAGAACAAGAGAAAAGTGCACTTGAGGAATCAGTTAGGGCATGATGGGCTTGGTATTTGGCTTTTTCCCTGCTTATATCTAAGTTTCCCAATCTTTGTCAAGATAACCATTGCTTTGGGCTCACCGAGGCAGGGGATTGCTCAAACCTCATACTGGGGTCTCCTGAATTTTGCCAAAACAACCATTGTTTTAGGGCATCCTAGGGTGGGTAATATATGCAACATTTATGATCTAAGGTCTCAAGCTTATATCGAAGTTTCCCGACCTTTGTCGAGATAACCCACCTAAGGCAGCGGATTGCTCAAATCTCATACTAGAGTTTCTTGACCTTCGGCAAGATGACCATTGCTTTAGGGCAGCCCAGGGCAGGCGATACATACAACATTTATGATCTGATGTCTCAACCTGAAATTGAAGTTTCCCAACCTTTGCCAATATAATCATTGCTTTTGGGCCACCTAAGGCAGGGGATTGCTCAAACCTCACACTGGGGTTTCCCGACCTTTGGCAACATGACCATTGCTTTAGGGTGGCCTACGACGGGCGATTGCTTTATAGTGTCCATCTAGAGTTTCCAACCTCTATCGAGAAAACCATTTCTTTGGGGCCATCTAAAGCAAATGACTGCTCTAACTTCATACTAGAGTTTCCTGACCTTTGGCAAGACAATGATGGCTTTGGCGCCACCTGAGAGAGAGAGAGAGAGAGAGAGAGAGAGCAGTGGATATGATGAGGGTTGATCTATGGCACTAGGTTCAGCAACTGGCCAATGGTAGAGAAGAGCACAGGGCGAGGCCTAGTAACACAAGCGAGATGCGTGATAGCCAGGAGATGGGCGACGGGGAGAGAGAGGGGGGGTTTAGGGATGTGTATATGCTAACAAAGCTAGGGAGAATTCTAATCATTTATGTGCCATTGGATATGCAATTATCTAAAATTGACAATTCTTGGCATGATCTATTTATAAAATAAGACGATATGTAACGAACCAAGTTTCGGTTTGGCATAAACAAATTGATGTTATAAGTAGGTCAACTGACCCAATTGAAATCTTGTCTTAAGCAGGTTGACTCATTTAACCCATTTAAACACAAATAAGCACATTTAAGTTAATGTGTTAATTGCTCAACACGACACAATTAGACCCACTTTTTTTACACATTTAATACTCATATTTGAAGACTTATTTATCATTAAAAAATTTATAAAAACAGCACCTCAAAAAGTATAAATGATATAACAAAACATATTTAAGGATACAAAAGCCATTAAACATAAAGTAAAACTAACTTAGTGTTATGATTAATATTGAGTGAAATCACTCATATGATCTAGATTCATGTCAAACACATTAACGCAAGTTAGTATCAATAAACATGTTTTTACATATTTATCATGTACACAAATCGATATAAACTTGTCAATATATTAACATATTGTTCATTGTAGGCATTTGGTGTAGTAACTTGCGGGGAGACTTATCAAAAAAATTATAAACCTATTACAATTGTGTCAATTCAGTCATAAACTTTTTTTAAGCCAATTTAGTCCTAAACTTTTTACAATTGTGTCGGTTTAATCTATTAGGCCAAAATTGGCCGGCCGATCCGACGTGGTGGACCGTCCCTGGCGAAAGCTAACATAGTAATTTTTAAATATTTTTTGAACTTTTTATTTCTTTTTTCTTTTTTTTTCCCACCTTCTCCTTCCTCTAGCCAACTAGCGCCAGCTAGAGGCGAGGGCCTGCGAGGTCAACCTCGCCGGTCGGTGGCGAGGCTCATCCCCGCCAGCCATTGGCGAAGGCGAGCCTCGCCTAGCGATAGCGAGGCCAGTATCGCTAGATCTAGCAAGGTCGACCCTCACCTTGGTCGGGCGAGGTCGACCCTCTCCAAATCTGGCAGGTCCTCACCCAGCGACGGCAAGGCCGACCTTACCGGCCCTCGCCTCTGGCCAGTGCCAGCTAGCCAGAGGAAGGAGAATGTGGAAAATATATATATATATTTAAAAAAATTGCTATGTCAGCTTTCTTTGGACAGCCGACGTCCACGTCAGCGCCAACCGGCCAATTTTGGTCGAACAGATTAAACTGGTACAATTGTAAAAAGTTTAGAATTAAATTTGCCAAAAAAAAAATTATAATTGAATTGATACAATTATAATAGGTTTAAGACTTTTTTGATAATTCTCTCGTAACTTGTGTAATAATTGTATCAGTCAGTGTCATGTGACCTACTTTATTAGTCTTGTCAATTTTGTACGAGGCATTTTGAAATACTTATTAAACTATGTTTTCAAAGTTTTTCATTTAATCAATTTAAAGGTTCACAACATTTTAATAAAACACCCCTTCGTTCTCTGAAATTTACCCTTTTTGTCTTCTCCATGCTCGAGCGTATGCAATTTAAATTTGTTAAAATTTACCCTGAATTTCGAAGTGTTCCAATTCCTAAATCAAATCAATCTTAGTGAAAATTCAAGAAAAGCAAAAGGTAAATCCACATAGAGCCCACTAAACTGCGCGACTTAGGCATGGTGGGAGTTTCGATGAGCACGAGAGGAGGAGGAGAAAGACAAACGAATGGCGGTTGGGCACAAAAGCAAAGCAGCACTCGCTTTCCTTTATTCATTGGGGAACGAGTCAGCTGATGCTGACCGTAAATGGCGGGTCTTGGATGCCTCCCCTCCACGTGCCACATCTAATTACCTAGATAAATACAGACATCAACTGATACTGATGAAGATGTTTCCAATGTTTTCTAGGGCAAAATTCACCGAAGATTTAAATTATGGTCACTGTGACATATTATCTTTCTTTTCTTTTGTAATATTAAAAATTTTAAATTTATACGTAAGTGACATATTTACCTTCCATCAAAGTTTTGTTAATAAGAATCATTGAAAATATACTTATATGGATGCCAAAAACAAATAGTGTTGACATAGGTTACAAGTTTGGAGTTTTTTTTTTTTTATGTTACAAGAAAAAAATTTGAGATAAATGTGTCACAAAAGATATAGTTTGGGTTTTTTTGATATAAAAAAATTATAATTAATTAATCACGATAGGTATAATTTCATGTATTTTGTGAAAATTTCCTTTTCTTTAAAAGAAAGGATGGGAAAATAGTGGTTAGCTTTATCAATTCTCCTTTTTGACTTATTGGGGACTGTTTGATTTAACTTACACAAAATTATTATCTCGCATGTAGTACCAAGATGATAAGCCCGTCATTGCAATCGACGAAAATGTGTATAGAACTCTATGCTCACCATACATTAGACAATCCATAAAATGAATCAAGATTTCTAGAGATCAAGGAGCAACTAGTGGTTGAACTTGAAGCCAGTACTTTTCAATATCACTTGGGAATAAATCTCAAACCAATAGGCTAACCACCGATAATGTTAAAGTTGTAGAGAAGAGAAATCACTATGTATAAACATTTTATTTCCTTCCTAAATTGAAGAAAATTCAAAGGAAACATGCAAATGTTGCATGTTTTTGTTTTCCATTACCTTTACTTTCTTTTCAGATGTCAATAAGAAAAGCGATGGTTAAAATAATCCACGAATTTGACTTCCCATTCATAGTGCATCCAAACAGACAAAAGGGATTTTGATTTCCTCTCTCTATTTCCTTTCTCTTCCTTTCAGTCCATTTCCTTACGTAACCAAACAAAGTTCAACCATGAAAATGAATTTCATCTTTTGCAAATTCGTTGAGAATAAAGTTAGAGAGAGAGAGAGAATAACACAGAAAATGATAATTGAACAAGTGATAAATTAATCGGAATCCCGAATCTCAAGAAGTATGAGATGTTGAATTCAATTCTTACTCAACACAATGATTTGAAAATCAGCTGCAGCGGAATAATTGCTTCCAAACATTCAAACCCAAATATAGATAGTATGTCTTTGATCGAACCAGAAGTTGAACTTCGTCAAGTTTGCGCAAAATCTAACTTGAGATACCATAATGCTGTAATGAAAAAAAAAAATACATATTGTTTGTCTTGATCTTATGTTTACTTGCAAGTATTTATGGTCTACCAAATTGAATGAGTGTACCAACATTTCACGCCTTGATGAATGTTAGCACCACTCAATCTAAGTCAATAGCTATCTACCTAAAAAGTCTATGCTCACTCGTTTAATATTTGATACTCCAACTACTAATGAGGAATTCTCATTGGTCAATGCCCATCATATGACCTTAAATCCCTTAATTTTATTATTCCATTTTCGGCCCGTAGTGTCAATTTTCTTGGCTCATATTTCTTATCGACGAAACTTTCGCAATGTTTATTAAATTTAAGTGTCAATTTAATACTAATTTTCGTACCTATTTTCTAAATTTTTAATAAATTATGACTCCAAGCGAACAATTTTTGTTGCGGATTGCGATGGAAATTGACGGAAATTAACCTCTCTAATATGAAATTAACATAATAAATTACATACACATTCCTAAATATGCTGAAAAAATCTCAACCCTCCACACAATCCAATGTTTCTCTCAAATTGCAAGTGCTGCAGTGGTCCCAAATGAGTTGCGCAGCGCACGCTCGTCGTTCCAAAAGATTTTATTTGAAATAATGCCACGAAAACTGCTTTTTTTAAAAATTTATTTTATTCTTCTTGTTATCTTCAAGAAGACAAACATCATAATCGTCCAATCAGGAAGTATTTAGGGACACAAGAAAAAGTGGTTAAACCTAATTAAACATCTAATCAAATCCGCGGTCCCCACCCACGTTGTGTCTGCACAAATTATCTTGTATGTCACGATAATATAATGCCGTGGAATGTGGTGCTGCCAGGATAAGGACAGCCCATTTTAAATAGCAGATTCTATCAAGATCTTGAATTTTAATTTATTTTTAGTTTTGTCAGAATGCTGACATGCGAGATCTATAAATCTAATTGAAGATTAAATAAATTTCTTAAATTTCAAATTTGAATTGCATACGTATGGATTTGGTAGGCAGATATGGTGGTGGTTAGGTGATATCATTTAAGGTTAAGACTTAATTGCAATTTTTTGAGTTCATTCTTTGGAATTTAAGTGAATCAATTTAAATGTTTTAAGCCAATTGTACTTTTCAATAAAAGTTCACGACTCGATTGAATTCAATTGAAAAGTTTAGAACCGATAAGTTCTTAGTTTAAGTTTTGAACAAGGAAGCCCTTGGGAGGGCCCTATTTCAACTATGCTCGTACGGTAGTTGATATATTTAAATCTTTTAGGGATGGACATTAAACTTTTATGGTAAATAATGACCATGGAATAATTCTATTATTTTATGTGTATTTGCAATCGTACGTTAGTGTTCATTAGGGATGATCAGTACTTGGGTTGGTTCCCGGCAAAGAACCAGAAATTGTTCCTGTGACTCCCGATTCCAAATATAGGAATAGGTAACCAAAGTAGTCAATTTTGAAACAGCCAATTCGATTCGTTCAATTTCGATTGTCAGTTTTTCCCAAGAATCAGCTTCTTTTATGCTTTGAATAAAAAACCAAATTCTTATAATAAAATACAAAGGCTTCACCATGTTTTACTTGAAAAATATTTGTTTGTCAAGTGGTTTTGTTGTTGCCTGTTCATCTTGAATGTCATGGTTTAATTCCTGATGACACAAAAGTATTCTTTTTCCTAAAAGATACTTTATAAATAATTTCTTAAAAGATGCTTTACAACCAATTTAGAACCGGTTTCACTATGGTAGAACCGACGGTTTCAATATTGAAAATAGGAATCGAACTGCCTCTTCCTAGAGCCAACCTCGAAACGGTCAATCCTAACTAGTTTGGTCCGGCTCCTTAATATTCATCTTCTATTTTATGTTTTATTATTATGTACGGACACAAAAATATGACATCATTATATAGTGAGAAAGAAAAGTCACTGGAGGAAATTACGAAACTTCATAGAGTAATATTCAATTATGAAGAGGAAGTCCGATCAGTGACATGTCAAGAACGTCCCATGTTGAGACGTGCTGCACTCGTCCCAATATGTCGACATAAAATGGTTCTTTTGACGTCCCTATCAACATTAGAAAAACGCTATATGAATGAACGACAAGTATTCGGGCGATAGCAACTGCAGCTAAACCCTTATCTCTTCAATTTACGAAACTCTACGCAAAATTATATCAATCTAATGTGTGGTCCAACTGCATCTCTGCTATGTATTGTTGGTCCCGGCGTGCAATGCATTGCATTGTCATAATATTTTTTAAAATTTGCCTCAGATTTGGACCCCGTAAAACAAAAAAACCCGATTCAAATAGACTTCTTAATTTGAGTAAATTTCCTATTTTGGGTGAGTGTTAGTTTTTGCCCATCAAAGAGAGTAGAAGAGTCGTTTGGCCATAACAAACAATGCCGCGTGTGCTCATAAATTACATCCTAAAGAAATTGCAAGTGTTTTGGAACCAACAAATTTTGTGGTAAAATTTGTTAATTCCTCAGTGAGATTGAGAGGTTGTTTTGCAATGAATTGAATGAATCATTAGGTGTAATCGGGGGTCAAAGAACACTAAGAGTGTTTAATTAACTTAAGTATGGTTGTAATCTTCATTGTATCACTTGATTTATATTAGAATCATGTGTTACCCTACTAGTGGAGTAAGTCATATCAACTTAAGCACGTAAATTTGATGTCCAATTTATTTCTTCATTCTAATTATTATATTGTTCGATTGCTCGTTTTTCACAACAATTGACATTAGAGATAAGTTTGGTTAAGCAAATCAATAGCGACAACAAAAGAAAAAGTGAAAATTGACAAATTTAATGGGAATGATTTTGGCTTCCAGACAATGAAGATTAAGGATTACATGTATAAACGAACCTACATTTACCCTCTTTTTTTTCTGAGGAGAAGCCAAAGTCAATGAAACAAACTGATAAGGGCTTGCTGTATTCCGATTCCATTTTCTTGTTCCTAGGATATTGAAGTCAGCCACCGTTGGCTCATGGTGTCGAGTTTAACATCGTAAAGAAAAGATCAATATGAGATTAATGAATGCCATGTTGAACATGTATGAAAAGCCATCTAAAATTGATAAGTCTACTTGATAGACGTCTCTCACTTAAAGAAAGGCAAATGCAACGTTGGTTGCTAAGCATATCCAATGCGGTTGTTAGTCAATTGAGTTCACTTGGGATTAACTTTGATAATGAAGTAGGCGATTTGATAAGTTGTAATAATATTGCTACAGTCATTAGTAATATTTTTGGCTAAAGAAGTTGACATTTGATGAGGTTAGCGATTTGATTCTAAGCAAAGACATTCATAAAAAAGAATCTTCCAAATTTGTGCTTGCTAATTTAGTAGTTTAAGCTAGAGGAAGAATTAGTACACGTACACGAGTACCATGAACCTAAACAAACATTGTCAGCTTAGGACGGCTGGTGTCATTTGTTGCAATTGTGACAACAGGGGGCATCTCAAAAGAGATCACCTTAAGTTGAAGAATAAGAAAGGTAAGAAAATTAGAGTCCAACTTACTAATAATTTCATTGCAATAGCTAATATTAAATTCGACAATGCTAATGTTGTCTTGCATATCACTAAAGATTTATCATTTGATGGATGGTTTATGAATTATGGTTATTTGTTTCACACTACACCAAATAGGAATTGGCATGCTACTTCTCAATGCACCGATAATGGTAAAGTGCAGTCACAAAACATTGCTAATTATGATGTTGTTGATGTTGGTGATGTATAATCAGAATGCATGATAGTATCATAAGGATGTTGATTGGAGTGAAACATGCTCCAGAATTGAAGAGGAACCCCATTTTGTTAGCATCGTATATTCAATTGGATGTTGGTTTACAACAAAAGGCGGAGTTTTAAAGGTAAAATCTCCTCCATTCAACGTTCGATTCGCGTGATTTTTGCATCTTGAGATCCTCATGTCAAGAGCTTTACAATTACCCCAATATTGCTAGGTGAAGTCGGGAGTCACATTCTCGAGATTTCAACCCAAATCAGGGGCTAAGGGACGGGTTAATGAACTAGAATTCGATGACTTATCAATTTCAATAGTCATCATTTATCATAACTTAGAAATCTGGGAAGGTTAGTTCGATTGCATGACTCTTAGGTACATTTTTAGGCTCCGGGATCCTTTTCAGGGTTTGTCTAACTATAATTTGACTGGCGATTACTTTTCTCATCCAACACCTAATCAACTCAATATATTGTTGTGTTGAAATACTTGCAATCCCCAATTTCGGCATGTGCAATGGAGATCAGGAAACTGAAATCTTATCAATACTACAAAAAGTGAGATATCGACGTCGAAAATTCAAATACTGACTATCAGGTTTGGGTGATAATATGGGTGTTAAAATGACTTATTTTGACGGGTAGAACCTGTTTTTTAGGCTTTAAAGTGTGGTCCCCCCGAGCCTCGTTTCTCTCTGGTCAATTTGTAGTCAAATTCTTGGGTCGTCCCTCCATCAACCTAAAAATTCTCTCTTGTTTCTAGAAATGTTTGAAAAGTTTGAGGTCTCAACAACTAGTGCTCGTACGGTGGCGACTCTGTCTTTTTGGGCAAAATACACTTTCCCCTCGGAAATTGACGGAGATGGTCGGTATCGTCCGTCGCCGTCGGCGGTTGAGACGGCGAGATTCCGACAAATTTCAAGTTCGGTCGAGAGTGGGCGCGCCTCTTGTTCCCCCCAGCAGCCGTCGATCATGCGTGTGGCTTCCCAACGGGTCACTTAAGCCTCGGCGGTTGGGCCATTTGGACCCAAAGCCCAAAGCATGGCACGTGGTGGGCCTGGAAGAGGAAGCGGGCCGGGCCGCGCGAAGCGGCCCATCAGCCAGGTCTAGGTGGGAGACTGTAGCACTAACTCATTGTAAAATAGTCGTATGACATCGAGGGGTTTCATTGTGTTTTTACATACTATAGAAATCGTCCGTCAAGATCACGCCGGCGAAACCAACACCCACCGTCGGAAAAAGGCCAATTCTAACCTTCTAAGGCTCGCATGGCTGGTTGGAGTGTTAAGATTTTCCCAGCTCGGGAATCGGAGATTTACCAATTTGATTTTCACTACCTACGTGTAAACTATTCTGAGTTAAAGCTACCTACACATGCCAAGCAGCATTGATCGATGGGGCTTGCAATGTGTTTCGAGAGTAAATAGGCAGCTGGCTTCCCACGCTTGTAATCCTAGATCATCGATATAAAATAGTTGATTATACCATTTTTTTCAAATAGTATGAAAAAGTATGAAAAAGCATGAGACCCGAATTATGATGATAATATTAAACTACTTGTTGTAATGATAAGGGCAGCTAGGAATTCTTTTCTAGTTTTTAAGGTATACGATATTCGAATATCTAGTTCGATTAATTAAAAATTCCACGATGAAGTGAAGCGTACGTTATTCATGTGCATCTAGAACGGCTCTGCCATGACATGACTAGTGTGGTCCCGCAATCTACATTGAATGGGATATGTTACAGTTTGCATAATTTTTTATAGTTAATCAAACTGTAATTTGAAACATTATAATTCGAATACGACATTCATCGCAATCGTACAAAATGTTATCTAGTTCAACCAACACTTCTCAGGGTCAGTGGCTTTCTACTTGTAAATTGTTTACATATTTAACATTTGAGATTTTACTGATATCTTACGTTTAACACATCGGATCGGTGAAAATTTATAAGAATACTTAAGGTCACATATGGGCTGAAGCAAATATGAAATACATGTCATATTATACTGAGGTAAAAACACTTCGATCTTACACTTGTTTGATGTCTTTTCGGCAATCGATTAATAATGCAACATGATAAAATCCATTTCGCACGGCCAAGTCCGATTATTTCAATATGGTATTCAAATAAATAAATAGAGCATATATAAATGCAATATCCCTCTAAAACCTTTTAAATTGGACTGAAACTTTTCTTGTAATATAATCCAATGAATCTTAGAAATATATCATCATTTTGTAATGGGAAAAAACTACCAAAAACCTCAAACTTTGCCCAAAGTGACAAATTTACCTCAAAATTTTTTTATAACATGAAAAACTCTGAAGTTTGCTAAATGTGATACATTTACCTCAAACTTTTTTTTTACACAAAAACCCTGAATTTCATTCGTATGACACGTTTACCCAAAAATTATATAGCATTTTGGTCTTTTAACTTTTTAAAATTTTTTTCTTTTTTTCTTCTTCTTTCTTCCCTTTGCCGGCCATGGCGGAGCCAACAGAGGGAAGCCGGCGTCCAACGAGGGCCACCCTCGCTTGGGCTGGCTAAGGCGGCTGGACACCAGCGAGGGTGGCCCTCACTCGACACAGGCGAGGGCACCCCTTGCCCGAGTCCGGTGAGGGCTGTCCTTGCTCGACAACGGTGAGGGCCGCCCTCGCTTGCATCGGGTGAGGACCGCCTTTGCCGGTGTCGAGCGAGGGGTGCCCTAGCCAGCCCAGGCGAGGGCAACCTCGCTTGCATCGGGCAAGGGTCGCCCCGTCAAACGCTAACTTCCCTCTGCCATGGCCAACAGAGGAATGAGAAAAGAAAAAAGGAACAATAGAAAAAATAAGACGAAAATGCCCATAATAAAATAAATGTGTCACAGTTTGCAAAGTTTGAGATTTTTTATGTCACAAAAAAAGTTTGAGATAAATTTGACACTTTTGGCAAAATTTGAGATTTTTGGTGGTTTTTTCCTTTAAATACTAGCACCGAACTTTTGTAACATGTTTACAAGAAAAATGACTATATACTTGTCCTTCTAACCCAAACCGCTCATCTTGTATATCACTGTCAGATAGATAGCAAGACATAAGTATTCCTTCTTCAGGTATATACTACACATCGACATGAATTTTGAAGTACACAACACTATAATGGCCCCAAATCTCGAGCAAAAACCATTCCGCAGCAACCCCAGCGAGCTCAGGCCTCATACAACTGGGTATATGATCTTCCAAAAGTACTACTTACCGCTATACAAAATGATAATCCAGCAACTTAGTATCTGCAATATAGCTAGAGAACTCATTTAGAACCTTCAGGACCGGACGTGGGTTGGGTCTCCCCGGGTGCAGATGCCTTGCGGAATACTCTCCCCAGCTGAACTCCAATGGTAGAACCGTCATGAGAGCTCGCTTGGCCAGAGCCTGAGCCATCCCCAGCCGCCGCTCTCAGTCCCTTCTTTTTTTTCGCTTTCTGTGCCCAATTGACAAGGCCTACCTGCAAGTGATCGTCGAATATGGCCTTCTTGAATGTACTTCCCATCTTCATTCAATCAGAGAAAGACCGTAAGACAGACGATATTAGGAAAAAGAAAGATGGTACATCAAGCATGGGCAGCAAGAGGACCCACCTGAGTGACTATGGCATATAGGGGCAGAGTGCTGTAACTGCAGAGTACCTGAATGAACACACTGAATCCAACGCCCATGAACAAGTGAGGAAGTGCATAAACATTTTCTTTTTCTGCTACATCATATAATTAGGGATAAAGAAATCGAATCAGATCACAGTTAATACCCAATAATAAGCCTTGGAACGATGTAACGGACTTGTCCCATTATGCAGGAGTCAAAGCCATATTGAAACTGCAGACACAAGGAACCGTGAGATCCCGTTAATTCGCTAGCTAACTTCCTGCTTTGCTGCCATCAGCTTCTAAAGCAATACCCCAAAACAACTTACCAAGATCCAGAAGAAGAATGCAATCTCAAAAGCGTTCTGGAAAAGTATAAAATGGATCAAGTAGAGGACTATTCGGGGGCGTCGAAACCAAAAGTGTTCGTCTGAAGGTTGAACAACGAGATCCCCTTCTACTGCGATATGCTTTTCAGCAACTTCATGAGCCAATTGTGTAATAACATGCTCCAGCTTGGTTCCCACAGCCAGCAGAAGCTGGAAATATTATCAAAAGGCAGAAATGCACATGACTTATGATTCACAAAAAAGTCTGATCAATCATGATTTCAAGACTGCATGCACTTCCAACCATGACCAAACATTTGAAAACATGAAACAGCAGGTGCACCCCAACATTTTATCGACAGATAAGAAACACTAAGTTAGGATATATCACAAATAGATAGCAAACAGAGCACAGTCAACTTAACAATCAACCTAGGTACATTATGTAAGAGAGCATTCACAAGTGATAAAAACAGAAGTATAATGACTCACATGACGGAAAATAACGCAAACGAGATAAACCATGCTAAAAATGACCCAACATGACCATGAAGGCACTCTCCCTGATCATTTCAGAAAATAGGATGCCAAGGAACAAATTTTCCTTATAAGTACTAATGACAGAGTTGATCGTATCGCATTCAGAGTGAACCTTTGTCCAACCACGATCCTTGTTCCGCTATTATTAGGTAATTGAAACTTGACCATTGTGTGATAAATTCATGCTGCACAGAGAATTTTTCTTTCATCCAAACAAAATAGGAAGACTAGCATAAGGTTCTAAAGACTAGAGCTCGACTTCTTGGAAACTACAATCGGAAAGGACTGCCAGCCATTGGCCATCCATGGCGGTGATGGAAATATTAGGGCCTGTTTGGCAACGTGCCAAACAGTGCCAGATTCTGATTTTTCGTTCCCAGAATCAGTTTGGGACAAGAATCGCGTTTGGTAAAATTTTTGTTCCCGGGAACAATTTTGGACAAGATTTGAGAATAAAAAAAAATTTGATTCTCTGTCCGAGAATCAGAAAAAGAATCAAAACGGTGGAACCCTCGCTTTCCCCTTTCGTCATCCCGGTTGCCGTCCGCCAACGCCTGCCGCCGTCCACCGCCGCCGGTCCAGCGAGGTCGCCGGAGGCTCGCCAAGCCAAGGCGAGGTCCGGCGAGCTCGCCGGAGGCAAGCCCAGCCAACGGCAAGGCTCGGCCTCGCCAAAACTGGCGAGGCCCAGCCTCGCCGATGGCCAGGCCAGCCTCACCCAGCCCTGACGAGGTCGGCCTAGCCACCGGCGGGGCTAGGCGAGCCTCACCGGCAGCTGGGCAAGGCTCGGCCTCGCCCGATCTGACCTCGCCGAGGGCCGGCGACGCTGCAGTGAGCGTCGCCGGCTAGATGAAGAAGAAGAAGAACATTAAAAAAGGGGAAAAAAAAAAAAAAAAAAAAAAAAGGAAAAAGAAAAGAAAAAATTTATTTAAAAATCAAAAGAAATTAATTTGGAACATAATCAATTAACACGGTATCAAACGCTTAATTCTATTCCAGAATCAAAAATTTTGAACAGTTACCAAACGCGCTTTTTTACTCAAAATCAATTCTCGAGAACAGAATCAAAAATAATCAATTCTAGTCAGAATCAGCTCCCGGGAACAGAATCGTTACGAAACGCGCCCTTAGAATATTTAAACATCACATCTATGTGCTTGAAAATGTTAATCTGTCTTTCTTCAAAAATTTCCCTCTTGAAAGTCCATGATTTGTGTGAGCCATGAATCACACAAAAACTAAACCTCATCATAAGCAGAGTGTCCCAGTTGTTCCATGTTTTCAAGCCATGATCCACCATGATTAGTAGCAGATTATTTGACAGTTAGTTGGCTTCTCCACCTTGCCAAATGTCTATTACTCATTTCTCTATTGAAAATCCATTGAATCCAAATATATATTTCTGCATTATATTGCTAACCTAAGTCTCACTTCCTCTTAAACTCATCTATCTTGCAAGTCGGGCACAATTTGTACAGGAATGTGCACAGAAATGACCAGCTCCAACATGTCAGCAGAAACTCAATCACATGGAAATATTCTCAGTTCACACTAACAGTATGTATAGGATAGACCCGAAAAGATCCCTAAAAGAGGAGATGAATCTTAAAACATTATAAAACACTGAACATTCTCACCATGGCCTACCAATCCATCCTTACATGAGAGTTAATCCTAACTATAAGACCTTTTTAGTGACAAACTCAGTTAGATTCTCCATCAAATTTCTTTTCAAAATTTCCACCCATAATTGCCGAAAACGCAATTAGAAAAAGATTTTAAGCACCTGCTTCATATTTTCCATTTGTATTTCATAAACCAGTCATATATTTGCTTGTACTAAAAATATTAAATGGCCACTGTGAAGACAGACCTCTGCAATAAAATCAAGGGGAACAGAACAGGTAACTCACAATGAATGGAAGAAATGCTATCCAGAAGTATGTATGCCAGCCTGTACAGACAGAAGTAAAAAGCAGAGGTCATGCGATAATAGTCAGAGCAGTGGGCCAAACTCAAATAAAGAAACCGTGCAGAAGGCACTGGTGAGAAATTAATGTGCATTTACAAGAATAGATTGGACTCAGCAAGTCTATGGTTTTTTCACATGGCATTTGTATGTTCTCAAAGCAGATGAACTTCGAAAGCATCACTACAAGATTGAATAATGGCATGCAGATCCGTATAGACAGGCATGCTGATAAATAAACAATTCATTAAAAGAACACTTCTGGCCCTTCAAGCAGGGACAGTGACTTGATGAAATGCAGAGTATAATGAAGGCGAAAAGAACACTTAAACAGTAAAATCATCACAGGCCTCCACTAGATGACTTCCGTACCATTGACATTCAGCAGCAAGAACACAACCACAAATATCCACAGATACCAACTGCAACCAAGGAAGGCAAACTATTAGCATCAGCTATGCAGTAAACCATCCCCCATGCCCAACATGTCAGTGAGTGATTTATTATCCCAAAATTGGAAGAAATCACATACCTTATTCCCACAACTCTCTTGAAATCATCCTCCAGGGCACGTATCATGTATTTGTGAAAATTAAACTTTGGGTTACTCTTGCAATGCATCTGTCATAGAGAAAAAGAACAAGATTCACATCAATGCCCAGTCGAAGTTGGCAATGCCAGACTATTTATTTCAAGCAGAGAATCAATCTCAAATTTGTAACCTACCGTAATAAAACCGAGGCGCAGTGTAGTGTAATCAGCCTTCGTAACAGCACCAAATTGCTTGAAAAATGAATGCTGTAAGAGAAAAGAGATTATAAGCAAAATTAAGATAATTACTGCTAAAACAGACTTTTACATCAATACTTAAAGACTTATTCTCTCAATATCCATTTGTATATTATACACTAGCAAAAAGCAATGGCCCCCATCACAAAAAGCAATGGCCCCCATCACAAAAAGCATGCTTGCTCCCTAGAGACTTTTGAGGTAAAGTACCAGATTACTTCTAGTAAGCACATTAGTAACAGTGCATTGTCTGCAGATTGATCATTTCCCAACTTTAGCATTCTCATCACTTGCTAGCTTACATGTCTAAATTATCTAACAGCTATTTGTTCAGAGATCAAAGAGTCATATTCTTCTGTCAGATCTCAATCACAAACCATAAAGCAGAAAAAAAATCTATTTCACTCAGACGAACATTATCTCAGCAGATTCTTTCCAAATTATCGTTGTACTTATGTCCTAATATGAGGACATTCCATAAAAGGACCAGATAAGGGGTGTAGAGAGAGAGAGAGAGGAGGGGGGGCAACGAGAAGGAAAACGTCATGTAAAGCAAACAAGATATTTTTCCATAGAATGAACAACAAATGACCCAGGACGCAGAATTTATGACAGTGACTTCTACAATGAAAATATCTATATGAATTAACAATCTGATGCATATCATCAAAGGTAGACACCTAAAAAGACAGTCTCATATTATCAACATTGTAGCAATATCAAAAGTAATAGATACAGCTCATCGAACAAACTATACATTCAGACTCTACCATAATTGAGATAGCAACTCACCAACCAACCAAGAAGAGCTGAGTTTCTACCAATACCCAGAAAATGTTCCCTGATAAAGGCATGTTGATGGACATGTGTGACCTTGTTTATAGCTGCATTATTAAAAGTTTATGATTATCAAGCAATAAAGACAAATACCGAGCAGATCATCTGAAACCAGAGGACATATGGCATCATTAGTTCCTAACTATTTGTCTTGGTTTTAAAAAGCCTCTCGAACAAAGTACACTGAAGTGTGTTTTCTGTTTTCTTTATTTTAGATGAATCCCACTTCTCCTCAACAAAACTTACCAAGATCAGAGAGAAGTGCGTCCCTAACATTCAGGATTTATATTAAAATGCACATAAAAGGGCAAGAGACAGTTTGCAGCACAACACAACCAACGGCGTATCAATGTAGATTTCCGGCATAATGAAGGAGTGCAACTCAGGTGTCCTAACCAAAGCCCAAACTGAAAGTGAAGGACCATGATACTCTACTCAGCATCCATGTCACCAAACACCATATCAGAACTCTATTAACAGATGCAATAACTGCTGCACGAAAAATAAATGCTAAAACAAACCCTAACATCCCAAAACAAATAATAATGCCAATGACATCTAGACTGCAACAGAGTGCAAAGATGCTACTAAAAAATAAACTAACATTGTTTTTTTTGGCATATTAGCAGATACAGGTGATACCTTGCGTACTATCATAATTATCTTTAGCAATAGAATCCTCCCAGTGTTTCCATTGACGTATCTGCATCCAAATAGGCATACGATGTCAGGAAAGTAAGATCAGAAGAGAAAGCCAAAGTCGAGAGTGGCTCACCCTCATGCCTCCAAACAGAATGGTGAGAGCACAGAAAGTCACATGGACTATCGCTAGAACGAAGATAAAGATGTGAAGATGGTGCAATGCCTCAGTTGACAACAATGGCACCTTATTCTGAAGGAAAGAAATGGGATATTGTTAGAACCATCCAAAATGTGAAAAGTGCATCTATGTAAATAATATTGAACTAGAAGTTTGACATTAAAATTGTTACAGCGCGATAAAAGCACTCTCATGTATGACCTTTGAAGTAACTGTAAGCATCATAATGTTGACATCTTTCATGGTATCATTATCAATGATATAGACAGGTCTCACTGCATCTTCAGATTAACCCACTATTTATAATCCAGTTCTTCGCAAAATAGTTTGGTTGACTTCTATTTAGTGGCAACAGGAGTTGCATAATAAGAGCCATGCTTATTCCTCTAGAGCAGAGACAAAACAAATTCGGTCACAACACAAATCAAGTACATTAGTTTAATAAAATTGTCTCGCGTTCTATAATACCAATAGAAAGGCAACATGATCTTAGAAAACACGTGGGCACCGCCAGCAAATTAGAATAGACACTCAGACCAACATCGTTACACGGTATAATTAAACAATGAAAGAAGCTTGATTGACTCCACTTCAGTCCTTCACCATGTGCATAGAGACCAAAGCACATGGCCGAGCTAATAATAAACAAAAGCACCACAATCAATGAAAAATGATGGCAATAACTAAGTAAATCCGACCTTCGCGGCGCAAGTCCCGGCCTCAGATGACACCTTTGACGTCTCAGTAAGGAGCCTCCTGATTCTCCCCGGAGCCATGGAGAAGGAAAGCTGAAAGTGCGAGGTGGTGGCGTTGGAGGCGGTCTCTCCTTCATCAGGGGCCTCGCTGAGGCTGCAAGGGAGCATGTGCTCCATGAGGTCCTTGGGCACGCACACTTTGGATATCGGGTTTTGGAACACCGTCAACAGCAGCGATATGAACCCCAACAACATAAGCTCTGTAAACCCAAAATTTTTGCAGCAAAACCTCAACATTTGCACAGAAAATGCATAGAAAATGAAGACCCATTTCACCAAAAACAGAAAAACTTAATAGCACACTCACACACACAGACACATAGATAGGAGAGAGAGGACCTTCTTTCACTTTCTGGAGGGCTTCGAAGAGAGGCTTCTGGTCCTTTCTCTTGAGGTACTTGCCAGTGTAGTGGAGGAACCGCTCGACCCCGAGGGAGATGGCGACGATGACCGTGCAAACGGCGGCGACCACCCACGTCGGAGTGAACTCCAACGTCTTCCCTTCTTCTCCTCCTCCTCCAGTCATCTCCCCTCTCTCTCTCTCTCTCTCTCTCTCTCTCTCAAAAATCAAAAGATTCAAGAAAAAAGAAAACAAAAGGCCGGCAAACTGTTAAAAGCGAAGGGGAGTTACTTCAAAAAGGACAAACCACAAAGGCGGATTCTTCCTCTTGGGTGAGCATTAAATTCGACACGAAAATGATAAATGACCGAGGAGGAGGAGGAGGAGGAGGAGGAGGAGGAGGAGTTCAGTTAGATCTCATGGGGAAGAGGGTCGAACGCCAACGTCGCAGATGCACGGAGAGGTGCGGCGAAACTGAAGAAAGAGAAAGGCAGGACAGGATTCGCGTCAGTCCTCTCCCGTGAAATGTAAGTCAGTGGTCACAACTGGTTTTCAAAATGATGAACGGAAGGTGACGAAACAGGGGGACGCCGTGGGCCAACCGGCAACGGGGAATAAACACGAGAGAGAGAGAGAGAGAGAGAGAGAGAGAGAGAGAGAGAGAGTGGGGCCCACTCGTCCAAGCAGCGTGGAAAACAAGATGGTTTCGCGTGGGGACAACGAAGGAAAAGGATGGAGAAGAAAGGAGGAGCCTTTAGCCGGTCCAATGAGAAAAGCTCTCACGCGTCACTTGGTATTTGTATATTTAAAATTGTTCGAAGCTGTTAGAGTCGGGTCCCCTTTTTGGAGGGCGTTGGCTCCTTTCATTTTTTCTTGTTTTTTAAGTACGAAAAAGGAGTGTCTTTTCGCTGGATTTTAAGGCGCTGATGGTGGGTACAGATGAGAGAGAGAGTGGGTGGGATGTTGGTGATGACAGTTGGACAAAGAAGCGACGAGAGAGGAGCAGAGCCGGGCGACGCGGGGCTCCGCGCGACTCACGTTCCGACCGATCTTGCCAATCATCATTTTGGGCCGCGTGTGGGCTCTACTACACTCCCATCACATCCATTCTCGACATTAGAATTTAGGACTCCTAAAGTTTGATCATCTTCCCACATGTGTCGTTGCCGTCGTTACCCTGCGAATGGGGGCCATCGCTTCCAGGCTAAGAAAGCGGCGAGAAAAGCATCATGGCTAATGGGGATGGCGTGTTGGAGGTTTTCAGATTTGTGTGGGTTGTTCTTGAATGTTGGCTTTTATAGAAATTGAGTCTAGGATATTTGTTTGTTTGTTTGAGCTAGTCTTGTCGTCGAAATGGTTGGATTGAAATTCCTAAGGTGAAATAGAGAACGAAAAATTATATATTGCAAACGAGAGAGAGAGGAAGAGGAAAGGAAGGGCAGGCAAGTAATGGCAACAATGCGGCTCAAACATGCACTAGGGTCCATCAACTGTCACTAATAGTTGACTCACTGTCATTGCCTCTAAACAAATCAAAAGCAATAGTTTAAAGAGAAAGAGACACCACAGAGATGGTGAATTAGAGATAGAGAGAGGACGGGGAGGGAAGGAAGGCTAGATAAGGAATGGCAACGACGCTGCTCAAACATACACTAGACTCCATCGATTACCACTGATGGTTGGCTCATTGTCATTACCTCTGAACAAATCAAAAGCAATAATGTATAGAGAAAGAAACCACGAAGAGTCATGTCCATATGGAGGATACAAGGATGTTTATGTAAGGGGCAAAGCAATCATAGCCATCGTCAACCTCATTACGAATCTACAATAAACAACTAGAGATTTGGTTCAACGAACAACCAAAGATTTGCGCTACCAAACCTCATCTAAATTTAAGGCTAGGGCTGCAACCCTCTCCTTGACTAGGGGTGATCGGTTCCCCATCTAATCCAATTCCAATGTGGAATAGGGAGACGAATCAGGCACTAGATCGACCGATCCTAGAACCAAGAATCATATTAAGGCCCTGTTTAGTAAAAAGTGTTTATGCTCCCCATAACAAAAGTTCTAAGGAACAAAAAAAGAACAAAAACGTGTTTGATAAAACTTTTGTTTTTGGGAACAAAAAATCCATTTTTTTTGTTCTCGATTTGGAATAAAAACAAGAAGTAGAAAAAAGTTGCTTCTTGTTCCCGGAAACAATTCCTATAAACAATTTCTCTCTCTCTCTTCTCTTTTCTTCTTCTCTTTCGTTTCTTCTTTTTCCTTTTTCTTTTGGCCGGTTGTCGGTCTTGGCCATGGCCGACGCTAGCCAGATGAGGGCTAGCGACCTTGCCAGAGGGTCGCCAGCCCCTGGACACATCACACCATGGCGAGGCTCGTCGGCCCGAGCCTCACCATGGCTGGGCCAGGCACAGCGAGGCTTGGCCTCGCCAGATTTGGACCAGCTCGAGCTCGCCTAGCCTAGGTGAGGCCAGGCCTCACCGGTGGCCTAGCAAGGCTCGCTTGGCCACCGAGGCCACTGGCGAGGATTGGTCTCGCCCAAATGGGCGAGGCCGAGCCTCACGGTGCTCACCGGGCCACGGGAGGCTCGGCCTCGCCGATGGTCAAGCGAGGCTCCGACAAGCTTGCCAAACCTCACCAACAGTCACCGGCCGTCGATGACCGGCCACAAAAAGGAAGAAGGAGAGAAAAGAAAAAGAAAGAAGAAAAAAAGAAAAATATAATAAAAATATTTAAAAACTAAAAGAAACAATAAAATTATACAATTTTACCAAACGCATTTCTTTCCTAGAAGTAAAAATTTTGTATAGTTACTAAGCGCGTTCTTATACTCAGAAATTGTTCCTGGGAATAGAAACAAAAAAACTATTTTTGTTAAAAATTGTTCCCCGAAACAGAAATGTTACCAAAAGCACCCTAATCAACCAATCCAATGGAATCGGTAAGTTTGCTGTTCCAAGCCAAAAATTAATTAATGTTGCAAGTTGCTGCTTGTGAGGGATTCAAAGACTTGAGCTATACTTGCACTTGCTGTAATCCATATGTGTAATCCATATGTTACTTGAAAACTTACAATCACACAGTGCATAAAAACACAAGAAAGAGATACATTTAAAACACTTTTGGTAAGTATTCTTTACAATTCATGTCAATTACACGACATTGCTCAATGCTAGAGATTTGTGTTATGTACGTTAGGATCAAAATAAAACACAAAGGCATGAGATCAAATGAAAACTAACCAAGCATAAAAAATTTGGAGGTCTTAGCAAATCATCGAGACTAGAGGCGTCTTGGATGAAATCTACATGTGTATTGAGGTTTAAGTATTGAGGTTTAAGCAAGCCACGAACATCTATATTTTCACATAGACATTTTGCAAAAGAAGCGAGCAATCAACTTAGACATATCACTACATAAAGGTGTCGGTGAAGCGTGACACTTGCGGATAACATCAAAATGTGCATATTCCATCAACGGATTTTTCATCCTCGTTAGACTCTCGTTCAAACATGAAGATAACATTGAATTGGCTTGTACAAGGCTGTCAACCTGGAGATTCCTTTGAAAACTTACAATCACAGTTCTTCCATAGCTCTTAGCGAACTGTTATGGTGAAAATACAACCCGGATAGCCTTGCAAAGTATATATATGATCATTGAACATTAGTTTTAAACTAAAATTACTAGAAATCATACTCAAATAGTTAATGGAAAAATCTTACCACATATATTTCCTCCATTTTAACTTGCAAAATCTATTTACCGATGAGTTCCAAGTGAACATCATTCATATCTAACAAAAACAAGGTAAAAAAAATATATCGACTTACCCCACTCACACTTTTCTGCATTCTCAATGCTCTTTTCAATATTAATTGGCATTGTAGTCTATCTCAACCAATTTTGAATGCAAATCAAAGCTTCTACCACTCTAGAAGTCAAAGAACTTCAAAAGCCATCAAACACACAACCAGATATACTAAAAGTCAACTCCGAAGCAACGGTTGTTATAGGAATGGACAAAATATCCTAAGCTATCAAAGAGAGGACTTTAAACTTTTGGCCAATAGTTTTCACTACATCAAAAGGTCAAGATCATAAACTTATTCACGTTCGACTTTAAGATACTTGTTGAGTTCAGAAAATTGCCCGTGCACACTTTTTTATCTTAATGTAAAAATGATTCAAATGCCTTATCCGAAGTGAAATCATCAACCAAATCAAGGTTGTCCTTGTTACCCTCCTCCTCATGACTATCAAAATCCCAACCACTACTAGGATCAATTAAAAATTGACCATACAAATTTCTATCACAAGAACTAAAATAAGATTATAAAAATGAAACAAACATTCCAAGGCAATTCTCACCTTATCGGACATTTTATCAAATTTTGCACCATCATCATAGATTAGTCTATAATAATACCGCACATAATTCATCTTTTTCCTTGGATTTAATGTCACTGCAATTAATAATCATCATATTTACTTTTTTGAAACTCCCATAATATTTGTCAAACTTATCTTTCATAGCTTTCACCCTAGGATTCGATGTCGTCTCTATTTGCTTCAAAGTTTTATATAAAGTATATATCTCATTAAAATAATCATTGGAAGTGATATACAGAGTTCCAAACATCTTGTAGGTGGTATCATAAAACTTCTTCAAAAATACAAAAATAATTTTGGCATTTTCCTAATGTTTATTTAGGAGTTTTCACATTCAAGCTCGATTGAGAAAAAAGAATCATCTTCTTCCATCCTTTCAAAGGTTTTTCTAAACTTTAGGGCAGTGTCTAACATGAGATAGGTGGAGTTCCTAGTTGTGACATCAAGACACACTGAACCCTTATGAGTAATCCTTGCACTCCTAATGTAGTATTGGAATGTTTGAAATCTCATGGGAGATCTTTTCACATACCTAACCATGTTTCAAATACATACAATAGAATCATGTATCTCAATCAATCTATCCTTCACAATCAAGTTCAATTCATGAGTCGTGCACCTCATATGTAGAACATCTCCATCTAAGATCAATAACACATCTTTTCATAATTTTTCTTTCAAAAAACTAATGGCAACATCATTCAAAATAGCATTATCAATGGTGATTTGGACACTCTTTTCTCCATTCTCCACTCATAGATGCATTTTTCAATCATTTTCCCAATATCCTTACCCTTATGATTAGGCATCACCACAAAATTGATTATTCTTTTGTGTAATTTCCAATTGTCATCAATAAAGTGTGCAGTGAGACATAAATAATTCAAGTTCTAAATAAAACTCCATGTATCGGCCATGAGTGCAATCCTAGATTTAAGCTTATGAAAGTAAGTCTTCAAACTTGCTTTTTCACAAAAAAAATAACTTCATGCAATCCCTAGCCACAATAAATCGTGAGATGTGATTGAAGAGAGGCTGTAACTGATTAATAAAATCATGGAATCCGACACTTTCAACCACTAAAAAAGATTGTTCATCCATTATGATCATCCGAACAAGTATATGCGTACAATGATCCTAATCAAATTTCCATGTTGTTAAGACATTAGCACTACCAATACTAGTTTTATGCCCCAGTGTCATTTGAGTCACATCTACTTTGCGTACAACCAACAAATTTTGCTTTTTATCTAAATTGCAAAGATACTTGCTGCACATTTTTAAGTGCTTCAACATAGCAGAGGTTTTGTTATAAACATTGTTACTATACTTGGCCCCACAATAAATGTAAAACACTTCAGTTTTCCCATTCTTAGTTTGTCCTTTACAAAAATAAAGCCAAACTGCTTATTTTCGTTTGCTAGAAGGACAAGAGTTAGGTATCTTACTCGTGCCAAATGCCTCTTTGAGGTCTTCTTCACCTTCATATTCTAGTGAGTCCATTACCAAATTCATAGCATCACTAGATTTCATCGACATTTGAATTTTGAATATATCACCTAAAGCAAGCAAAACAAAGATTGGAGCCATCAAATTTAGCTTTTCTTCAAGCTGAAAGCATAACTAAGGCTAATAAACAAGCACAATTTTATGAGTTTGATAAAATAAGAGTAGCAAATAAAAACAAAATATAGGGCTAAACCAAAATACTCTATAAAGATAATCCTCAAAATGTACATCAGCACCATTTCCAAATAAAAACAATAATCCTCCATAAGCATCTTTTATTTGTTTAAAAACACAAGATAGGGCTAGAGCAAATAAAGCAAATAAAAGCATAATGTAAGGCTAAAGCAAATACTCTATAAAGATAATCTTCAAAATGTACATCAGCACCATTCCTAGATAAAAACAAGAATCCTCCACAAACATCTTTTATTTGTTTAAAAACAAAATACAAGGCTAGAGCAAATAAAGCAAATAAAAACATAATATAAGGCTAAAGAGGATACTCTATATAGATTATCCTCAAAATGTACATCAGTACCATTTCTAGATAAAAAAAAAACAAGAACCATACACTAACATCTTTTATGTGTTTGTCTGCTTGTGTGCTACTAAATGCACTATGTATATCTATTAAGATGGAACTTAATCCAACTTCGTAAGCCTCATCGAAAGTGGATTCCAAGTTAGCCTATGGATCTTTAGCATTTAGCAGTTAGCTTTATCGAATGATTCACTCATGTCAAACAACAATATCCTGGTGTATGTCATAAAATGAGAACAATTGTATTACTCAAAATGTATCATGGTCACAAAAGGTGCAAACAGACATAATCAAGAAGAGAATTCAATAGAGTGAAATCTACAAACGCACATGCACAGAGAGAGAGAGAGAGAGAGAGAGAGAGAGAGAGAGAGATTATGACATCCAACATTCTAGCTACAAAAGATAAAGAGCTATAGCTTTGGCCTTCACATGAGCATTCCCTGATCACATTCACTACATATTTCACTTAGCATCATTTACTCGAATCAAGCAAGACTTCCGCCAGCAAAAATAACTAGACAAGACCGCATCATCAAAACGTCTCCAACCATACATGCAAACAAGCATTCATGCGACAATTCCATGAATCACAATTCATAGAGACACACGAAGAACAACAAATACATGAGAGAGCACTAAATAATACATTGGAGGTGCTGTGATGGTGAACCCAAGAGCCCCAAGCAGAGGAATAGGGCTTGTTGATGTTGTACGAGAGATCCTTAACTCTGGTGCGAAAGGCGAGAGGTGACAGGCGAGATCTAAGACTCAAGCAAGAAAGTAGCGAAAATAGTGGCCGAGGGAAAGAGTTGTCAAGATTCGAGTGTGATGCATGAGGCGAGAGAGAGAGAGAGAGAGAGAGAGAGAGAGAGAGAGAGAGAGAGAGAGAGAGAGAGAGAGAGAGAGAGAGAGAGAGAGTCGTAATCACTGTCGAGGGCAATGCATGAGGCGAGAGGGAGAGAACGTCGTCGTTGTTGTTGAGGGCGATGCGTGAGGCGCGTGGGAGAGAACGTTGACGTTGAGTGCTAGAGAGGTGAGTGAGAATGAGGGTCCTAAGTAGTAAGCATTGAACCACTGGGGGTTTGCCCCAGTGGCCACCCTTCCAACATGGAAGGGGGAGGTGAGGGGTTCAAATCCCCACCTTCTCAGGGGGGATGGGGATAGGGACGCGTAAATTTCGAGAGTGGGTTGCGACTCCCACGCCCTGCAAGAGGCAGGGCACAAGTCTGCGAGTGTAGAGTAGGAATAGAGTAGGACTGACCAAAAAAAAAAAAAAAGTAGTAAGCATTGAATAATTGATTGAGGGAAATTGAGAATTAGGGTTTGTTAAGAAATTTTAAAAAATATTTTATATAATATATATAAACAACCGATCCAATGTGGTTGGTCTGATTCTTACCTTAGAATCGGAAACCGGACAGACCAGCCACCAATTCCAAGAATGAAAAGTGAGAATTGGACCGCCACCTATGGGAATCGCTCAGAATCGGCCAATCCAGTCCGGTCCGAGCAATTTTCGATTGGAGCTATTCACGTTGCACACATTTATCCTCAACCATGGCAAAAGAACGCTTCAAGTGCCATAACTTTGCCCAAAAGGACACTTAAGTGCCATAACTTACGAAAGGTACACTTAAGTGCCATATTTTAAGAAAAGTGGGATACCTAAGTACCATCTCCGGCGAAGCTGGCCGAAAATCATATGCGGCATTAAAATATTGATATCTCTCGCTAATGTGTCTCGCCGGAGGGTTGAGTCAACTCGAATTCACCCCAAACAACGTTGTTTCGTGTGTTCGTCCAAAATAGACCCCTTAAATCAGCAAAAACGCCGTCGTCTTCCCCATTTGCCCTAAATCTAAAACCCTAAATCAAGCAAAATGCTATTGAAGTGCTGGAGCCCTAATCCCGCACCCTAATTCGATTTGCCCCAAATTCTACCACCGAATATTGGAAATGAAGAGCAAGACTTTCAGCAGTGGCTCAAATTTCTCTCGCCGAAGCGAAGGAGAAGGCGAGTGTTTCTGTTTCTGTGGGTTACCAAGTCCAAGAAGAATATCGTGAACTCGAACGAATCCCGGGAAAAGATTCTATGGATGTGCCCGATACAGAGAAGGCTCGAAGTGCAAATACTTCAAATGGGTCGATGCAAAATTCTCTCACCAAACCATAGAGGTGATATTAGACCTACTTGATGGATGTCATCAATCTCCATCTACGCTTGTGGACTCAATGCAAGCTCAAGCTCAAGCATCTTCTGTTAACCATTTGAAGAACGAAGTTTCAAAAATGAAAATTGAACGGAAGTGTTACCAAGCGTTTATTGTGTTGTTGTTTCTTTGTCTATCCTACTTTATGATGAAATGTAAAAGACTGGAAGATGAGAAGAAGTTTCTCCAACTGCCATAGTTGTAAATGTGTGGGGAAATGTACTTGTTTTGAATTAATGAATGAATTATTTCGACAGTTTTTGCTTATTCTCAAATATAAATCAGTGATGATAGAATGTATATTAGGTCGATGTGTTGTGGTGACTATTTTACTTTAATTGAATGTAAACCAACAGCAAATGTGTAAACTAGCATCTTATCTGTTTTGCTGTAAACCACCATATACATAGAACAGACACGAGTGATTACTCGAGTACTATAAGTTGTATCTAGTGATCACTTAAGTGCCAGTCGTGATAGACAAAGAGTCATTTAAGTGTCAAATTATTATTAAAAGAATCACTTAAGTGCCACTTGTTGTTAAAAGTGAACACTTAAGTTCTAGGTTTTTTTAGAATGTGATCAGTTAAGTGGCATTTTTTTTGTACACATTGGCTATTACCAGCCACCACCACCGCCCACCACTGGCCACCATCTCCAGCCATCATCACCACCAGGCATCCCAAGCATCCACTTGAGCCACCACCAGCCACCCACCACCAGCCACCACTATGCTGGTGGTATGTTGTTGCATAAGTTGCACATACATCTTGCACCAGGTGCAGCAAAAACCTCCAACCCAACCCACCACCATCAGGCTTTTCACCAGCAGCCACCACCAGGCTTCACCAGCCGCCACCACCAGTCACACGAGCACCCCAGTCACCACCACATATCCACCACCAAAAGTAGCAATAAGTAAAAGAAAAAACAAAATAAAAAAAAAAAAGAAAAAGGCATGCCAAAAATGATAAGCAACAACGGTTGTTCCATTGATTTTGAACATCTATCTCACAAACTCAATGACAAATGAAGTCTCACAAACTCAACTAACTCAATGACAAACTATTATAAAAAAAAAAAAAAAAACAAACAAACAAACATCCACAAATGTTTACAACTGACTCCTCAGCCCCACAAACCATATCACATCCCATTTCATCAATCAATATGCACAATGCCTCCTGTTCGTGCTCGTTTTGATGGACTTTGCACTTAATTTATAATCCTTGCACTTTTTCTAACTGGACGTGAGACTTCTTCTTCAGCTACCTTAGGATGCGTTGAGTCTGATGGAGCTGCAATTGTCCTAGGCTGAACTGATTCAAAAGGAGTTGCAGCTGTTGTAGGCTGAACTGATTCGGATGGACCTGCAACTAGGTTCTTACTCTTCTTTCTTATTGGCACAGGCAATGTCTTCTTCTTTGTTGGCGCAGCCGTTGATTCTTGAGTTCAGCCTTGAGAGATAAGAACCTCTGAACTTCTCCCAGACTTCAAAAAGAAAACTCAATTATCAACAAAAGTTTGCACTATAAATTAAATTAAATGCAGCCTATAAAACTTACATTAAGAATAACTGTTCCAGAACAGTCATCTATATAAAGGCTATGACCATATTGTTTAAGCCTCTTTCCAAGAGCCCCTCTTGTTCGAAGGGGAGCGTCACTTTTAAGTACTTGTGATTGGTTGCCTCTTCTTTTCGCATGTGATTTCTTCGGCTCTTGTGGCTGTTCAGCTACAGAAGGGGCTTTTTTGGCCAATTCTTCAGCTAGGCGTCTTGTAGATGGCCTTCTTATAGGTGGCTCTTGATTTGGCTTTCTTCTGGTTGTTATTCTAGTTACGCCTTCAGCTTCATTGACACCTTCAGTAGGCTTTGGTGGTGGCCCTTGTGATGACCCTTCTAGTGGCCTTTGTGATGACCTTAGTGATGGATCTTGTGGTGGCCCTTTAGTTGAGCCCTCTATTAGCAGTTAAACTCTAGCTTGTCTTCTTCGAACCTGAGAAAAAGGCAAAGGACATCATAAATATAACATCAGGCCATATTAGAACGTAAATGAAAAGTAAACTCAAATCATTTAACTGACCGGGTATTTTTTTTCTCTATTGCTGCTGAAGAACAGTCGACTTAACTGGCCCTCCAATTGTTTTAGCCAATCTTGCAGCTGGCTGTCTTCCACCTTCGGTTCTTTGAACATGCCCTTCATTTTCAAGTATAACAGGGGCTTCGGTCAATTCTTCACATGTCACCGTGACCTGACAAAGACAAAAACATTGCATACATGTCACTTATATCTATGTACATATTCATAACAAACCATAAAGCAACATAAACACAATTGTCATGACTTACTGGGTTTATTGTCGTTGACTGAAGAACAGTCGACTCACTTCGCCTTTCTATTTCTCCTTCTCCAACTGTCCCTTCACTAGGCCCTTTGGCTGGCCTCAATTGTTCCTGCTGCTTCTTTAATTAACAACCCTTAATATTATGCCCTGCTATGTGGCAAAAAGAGCACTTTATCGGTACACCCATCCTATTCATCCTACGGTGACATGGGTGAGGTCCTTCCATCATTTTTCTTTTTTTCTTTGGTCTTTCCATTCTCTTCTTTAGTGGCAAAGGTTGAGGTGCTTCGCCATCTGTTGGCTCCTAGAACTTACTACTTCTAATTGGCTGTAACATGAATTGATACGAAACAAGATATTTCGGTTTCTTGTACCAATCATCAAGGTAGTCTTCTATGTTGTGGCCCTTCAATTGAATTGCACATATGGCATGTGCACAAGGAATTCCACTGAGTTGCCACATGAACACTTCATCGTACCTAAATGGATAACATACTTATCGGAACCCTTCATTATCTCATATCCTTTATCCCCATTCCAAATGGGATGACAATACCTACTTGCAACCAAGTTGTCATCCAATTTCTTAGCAATCCTAGGACCATATTGCTTAGTCCACTTTACAGTGTCATCTCTTTGTCTGTGCAACCGAGTCATGACCAAAACCCGTATGTCTTCAAGCTTTGAGATAATTGGTTTACATCTAGCATCTATTATCCTCCCATTGAATGCTTTGCATATGTTGTTATCCATGTTATTGCACTTGAATTCCTCGCTGAAGAACGCCCTACACCAATGCTTCGGATCTGTTTGGAACAATGCATCATAACCATCATTTGTCAATTGAAGCTCTCTTCTTTGACCATCCTAAAGTCAGCCATATTCGTGCTCTTTGCTAGCTGCCAAAATTGCGACTGCAACTTGTCCCATTTATAGGTCTTTGCCCAATTTGCGTATATGTGTCGCACACACATTCGATGCTCAGCATAAGGCAACAGCTCAGCTATTGCTGGAACAAGTCCCTGCAATAATTGAAAATATAAAAAAAATGTAAGCAAATGACATGTTGATATCAAAAAACAAACAAGTGACCAAATTTTTTAAAAAGCAAATATTACTTTTTGTTAGTCGCTCATGAACGTCCACCCTGCCCCATTTGTTATCTCCAAATCAGTCATCAAATTTTTTAGGAACCAGGACCAATTGTCCTTATTCTCTACCTTCACAACAGCCCAAGCTAGGAGAAACATTTGGTTGTTTGCATCTCTTCCAATTGCGGCCAGCAATTCTCCCTTGCACAAGCTCTTCAAAAAACACCCGTCCAATTCTATAATCCGTCTACAACCAGATAAAAAACCTCGTTTGCATGCATCAAAACAAACATAGAATTTATCGAATTTCGTCCCAATATCAGAAAGTGGTCTCTCCACAACCTCGATATACACTCTACTTCCAGGATTTTGCAGCCTACACTCCCAAGCATAGTCCTATAACTGTCCATATTCACCGCTGTACTGACCAATGAGTATCTTTATCACATTTTGCTTCGATCTTTTACATTGATTCCTGGATATATTAATGCCTACCTGCTCCTTTACCAGTATCCTGAACTGAGTAGTATTCATCTGAGGCATCAGCTTAATCAATTCAAAGAAGTGCTTCGATAACCATGCACTTGTCACCCTTTTATTCTCAAAATTAATGGAACAAGTATGTTCCTCTTGGTAGGCTCTAATCTTGAAAGATCCAGTTCTCTTAACAAATGTGCCATAGATCTTCCATGGACAATTTTGCTGCGAACACCTAGCTCTTACAAAGGTCTTAGTGTTTCTAATGAAGTCAATGTTCCTTTGTGCAGCAATGGAGATCTTCAGTATAACTTCCCTAAATTGTTTAGCATCATGAAATTTCATGTCTATCGACAAAATAGGAGAGGCAACGGATGGATCATAAGAAGGAAACTTATTTTACCTTTTCCTTCTATGCATAGGTCCTTCATCTTCTTCAAGCTCATCCTGGGAAGTAGCATTCGACGCTTTCTTCATAGTCAGTCTCCTCGCTAGCAGCACCAGCATTTGTAGGACCTTCGAGTCTGTTTTAAACTTCCTTAGCTACTTGCAAAGCTACAAACTTAGCTGTCAAAAAATCCCTTCGCTGTATTCTTAACTGTACAAGCTCCTCCTCCTCGTCATTACTTATAAAATTTTCAGCAGGCAACCCTTTATCATCATCATCAGTTGATTCAACTACTTCCCAATCTAACCCAGAGATTGTGACATCACCTATGTCATCATCACTTTGGTGAACTGCATCCGCACTTCTCTCATGTCCATCATATCTATCCTGTCCTCCTTTGACCCTAACGTCAGTACTACCTTGAATACCATCTCCTTCTTATCCTACTTCGGTGCTCTTTCCATCATCATCTTCATCCTCACTTTCACTATTGTACTCAACAAATATTTTTACCTCTTCACCATGAAGATAATGGTATAGAACATCCCTAAGACCATTATCATCTTCTAAGCATCTCAAATCATCTCGTAAGTCTTTCCCAAGAATACAATACAGCAGCTTCTGAACTTTAAAAGGCAAATAAGTATTTATATCCCTAAAAAATCCTATATAAGATGCCTTCTTTATATCCACAAAAATGATGCCCTCATTTCCACCCTCATACTCCCACTCATCCTCCCCAATCACAAATTCCCCATTCTAGCAAATTATAACAGCGACATAATCATTGTCATGCGCCATTACTACACCAAGAACAAGAAAAATAATCATTAGTTTTTGGGACTACTAGACAATTGCACATGGGAGTCCCCCCACTCTCATGGACTTTAGTAAATAGAGGTCCCCACACTGACAATATGCCCCTACATAACAGCCAAAAAAGAGGTCGGCACTTTAATTATTTGCTTTCCCTTCCCTTAAAATATTAACCAAAAACAGAGGTCCCCATAACAATCACAGCCCAAGCATGTCTACTGCACTAAACGTGCGATATGAGAGAATGTACATCAACTTAAGCAAATCAAAGCATAGCATACTCTGACATCAACTTAATCAAATCACAGTAGGATTATGTTCTTATTCAGGATTTTGGATTGATAAACATACCCTATACAGCAATCACAGCAGGGTGGTTCAAGGACATACCCTATACAGCCTCACAAACAAGGTGGTTCAAGGACATACCCTATATACTCTCACAAGCAGGGTGATTCAAGAACTTAGTTTTTTTCTCAGAATGACATTGGTCACCTGCTTTACTAGGATACTCTTAAGGAGATGCATAGACAATGATCTAACAATCACATACTCTAACATTGGCTTGAAAGACAAATTCACCAAAATAATGAGAAATTTGATCTCTTTATGTAATGTCAACAAGTTTCAGTTGAAGTGTATCAACACAAATTCCATCAGAGCTGTAATAAAATAATCGAGTGAGCCCTAATTAAATAATCGAGCCCTAATTTCATCACAGGGGAGGGGGAGAAGGGGCCAAACCTGGACGACCGACAATGGTGAGTGGTGACGACGACCAAGGATGGTGAGCGATGAGCGGCGACGGCGACCAACAATGGCGATTGACAACGACGACCGATGACCAACTCTAGGCGTGAACGGCGACGAAGAGAAGGGCCTGTGATCTACTGTGAACGCGGATGGCGAGGAACGGCGTTTAGGTCAGCCAACCCTAATTAAATAATCGAGCGAACCCTAATTAAATAATCAAGCCCTAATTTCATCACAGGGGAGGGGGAGAAGGGGTCGAACCTGGACGAGCGACGATGGTGAGCGGTGACGACCACCAACGATGGTGAGCGGTGAGCGGCGACGGCGACCAACAGCGGCGACTGACGACGGCGACCGATCACCAGCTCTAGGCATGAACGGCGATGGAGAGAAGGGCCTGAGATCAACTGTCAACACGGACGGGGAGGAACGGCGTTTAGGTCATCGCACAATGACCTAAACGACGTCGTTTAGTTCAACGCACTCAATGTAGATGGACAACGTCGTTTTTGTCGTCCACGTCGGCTTTTTTGAAGAAAAAAAAAAACATTTGCCACATCAGTAAAAGAAGTCGCCGAAAATCGCCGGAAAATGCCACGTATGCAATTTGGCCGGATTTTGGTCGAATTGACACTCAAGTGATCCATTTTGCTCCGATTTTGGCACTTAAGTATACCTTTCGTAAGTTATGGCACTTAAGTGTCCCTTTGGACAAAATTAAGGCAATTGAGGGGTCCGCACATCCCTCAACCACCTTGCAAAGGTTGGCTAAGGTCTATGGCCCACTATGCCATGAGCGCCATCCTTTTCTGCTAAGCTTGTCACCAACAGTGACACTCTTA
This sequence comes from Eucalyptus brandiana, assembly GCA_014182725.1. NCBI lineage: Eukaryota > Viridiplantae > Streptophyta > Magnoliopsida > Myrtales > Myrtaceae > Eucalyptus > Eucalyptus brandiana. Next base: position 20,763,439 of record CM024671.1, on the reverse strand, counting down.
TGTGGGGCCATTAGGCTCTATTGGTCAACTTGCAAGCTCAATTCAAACCTCGTCAATTAATCTAGTACAATTCTTACGTTTGGAAGCAAAAGACCAATTTTAGTTATAGTTTAATTCGATGGGTCCAAGTTTAAAGTTGTTGATTCTACATACTAATTGTCGACTCACAAGAATAGTTGTCAATTTCACGATTACCGATTGATTATTAAGATATTGATACACAAGTTTAATGTGGATTTCAAGGCTGCTATTTGACCATCTATCAACCAAAAGTTATTCTAGTCGACTTTGACTTCTATAGCTATTTATTGATCTTCAAGGGTATTTGTTCAACTTCCAAAGTTGGTGCGCGAATTTGGAAGAGTTAGAATTCAAATTTCCATATGTTTTCTAGTTCTTATGTTTTTATTAGTTGGATAGTTTCAATATTTTTAGGGCTTAGTTTATTTCCTATGTATCAGTTCCTCTATAAAAAGAAGTGAATTCTCACATGTAAATAGACAAGAATTGATTGTTGAAAATACATGAAATTTTTCTCAGTGTGAGTGAACATGTTTTCCAATCGTTTATCTCTGTAAGATGGATTTTTCCTTGGTGGTGAGTCGAGAAACCTTTCATCCTTGGTTGGTAAATTTTCTTTTTTTTTTTAGGCCTTGATAATGAGCTTTTCCTATCCCAAAATCCTTCATCCTTTATCCTTTGCAGGTAACTTAGGATGCATTTACGAATGGCTTTCCCAAGCCATTTTAGGCATCCAAAGCCCCTTGGGTTAAATTGATGTTTAGCAAATTTCTTTGAAAGCCCATTTCACAAAGGCCAGCCTTTAGAAGGCTGAAAGCCCAAGACAGATCCTAAGCTACCTTGAGCTTTTAGCTTTCTCGGCATTAGGGGTGAGTATGTTGGATCGCCCAAATTGAGAACCGCTTGGACTGGACCAGATCGGCCGATTTAGTCTGGTTCCCAGAAGGATCGGTCCAGTTCCCAATTCCATAAAAATGGAACTGATGATTGTTGGTCCAGTTCCTAGTTCCGACGGGGAATCGAGCCGGATCAAACCAACTCTTTTTAAAATATATATATATATTAAATTTCTTAAAAATAACAATAAACTCTCAAAATAATTTTTTTTAATACTATTATTTTTTTGCTAGGTGATTAGTTCCATGGGATGAGGTTGGTTCGGTCCGGTTCCCAATCCTAGAATCGTCTAGTCTAGTTCTCAGTCCCAAAAATTGGAAACCGATTCTCCCAATCCGGTTTGATTCCACCTTAGAACTAGACTAAACCGGAACCGATCACTCTTACTCGGCATGCCTTCAACTAGGGTTAGTAAAAAAAAAAATTCTTCCAAAACTATCCTCATTAACTTTTTATTTTTTCGATTTTGCCCTCGATGACTGCTCACCTTCTTCTTCGGTTTTACCCTTGATGATTGTTCATCTTCTTCTCCATTGAGATCGACCGGCATGGTTGCGAGTAGTTATTGCAAGGGGCCAATGATGGGCTAGAGAGAGGCCGGCGTGGTCAGGGCGACACAAGCGACCATCGTCAGGGGGTCGCGCAACCTTCATGAAGGGCCATGCGATTTGGGTCACACGACCTCCACGTGGTTTGGGTCACCGTGAGGGCAACCCTCGCTGGTGGTCTCCAGACACCATCTGAGGTCTTGCAACCTCAGATGATAGCCCCCTACCTTTCACTGATGAAGGCCTGCCCTTGGCCGACCAACTCTTCTTCTTCTTCTTCTTCTTCTTCTTCTTCTTCTTCTTCTTCTTCATCTCTAATAACAAAAGTCATTTGCAAATATTATTTCTACAAATAATATTTAACTCAATGAACTTTTAGAATACAATTTACCAAACACAATTTGCATTTTGAAAAACTCTTTTAACTTAAAATCCTTTGCATTTTCGCAAAAACTTTCTCCAAAAGTCCAACCAAACGTAGGCTTAGCCTTTTAGCCTTAGTGGTGAATTTCGTTATTCTCGATCTCTATTTTTGGTTGGTAGCATGTCCTTTATGTATTGGTGGTGATCATATTCTATCATACTCCTATCATTATCACTCAAAACACATTCGTATGCTGCCCACACACATCAAGTTGGTATCAGAGCTTAAAGTTGAACTCATTTTAAGTTATTTCTTCCATTACCAATCTCTCATTCCCTCTCATACTCTCAATTCAAAAAAAAAAAAGTGTGTACACCTAGAGTGCCAAAACTTTGCACGGGGGAGCATTTTAGTGCCAAAAGTTTCAAAAGGTACACTTAAGTGCCAACAATAAGAAATTCCGAGTAAATTGCTAACGTGACATTTTTCCAATAAGATAAGTGCAGAGCAACATAGTTTTTGGCGCTAACATGGCTAGATAGATGCAAAATGTTGTCATTTTAACGCTACCATGGCCCCAAAATTGAATTTTAATAAATATTAATTAAAATAATTTTTTTTTAAAAAAAAAGGGGAACGAGTTTGGCAACACCCGTGCAAACCCTCACCAAATTTTGATGCAGATCTCTCTTTTTTTCTTTTAATTTAGTTTTTATATATTTTAATTAATATTTATATTAAAATCCAATTTTGGGACATATCATTGCTGAGTTGGCTTTCAGTGAGCCATGTAGATCACATATATTATTAAAAAAATATCACATTGAATTTCCGACTACTCTCGCTAGACTTAGTACCGAAGTGTTTCACCTTTCAAAAAAATAGCATTTAAGTGTACATTTTGAAACTTTTGACACTAAATTATCCACCAATGTCAAATTTTGACACTTCTTGTGCACTTTACCCAAAAAAATTGGCTAATCAGGTTCAGGAGGCCTAACATGGGAGCAAGCACACAATTGTAGGCAAGACTATGCTATAGAGAAACTCCAGCAACAAATGGAGAGAATCCTCACCCTCCTAGAAAACCCACTAAATGGTGGCATAAGACTTTCGACTAAGCCTTCAACTGAAGGTATGTCCTTCTTTGAGGTCCTTATTCTAACCAAGCTGAGAATATTTCCAAACAAGAGAACGAAATTAAAAAACCCCTTGAGTTCATTAAAGAGCTTCAAAAAGAATTAGATGGTAGAGATAGCAAGTGCTTCAAGTGCCATTGTCCGAGCCAAAGAGCTATCACCATTCAAGAAATTGAAAAGATTAGGCTCGGCACAATCCATGCCATGCAGAGTTCAAATCCATAGAGCAAGACCAGGTCATAGGGCAAATTGAAGAAGAGGAGATGCTGCATATCCAAATGCCATCAAGCAACTATGATATTCTGGATGGTGAATCTCTATATAAAATTATTGAGGCAAACACTAAGGTTATAAATGGAGATGGAATGATTATAACAGCTAATAACATTACCTATCACTTTCATTTCATATTCCCCGAAGCATTCTCTCTCTGTTCATCAATTGTCAAAATATGTTTGATATACTTTCAGTTTTTTATTGAGCCTTAAAGATATTAATTAGTATGAAGCTAATGAATTATCTAGTCTGTTGGTGAGGCGGTCTAGGAAATTTATCGGAATCAAGTTCCTTTTAGTAAAGATGGTTATGGTAACTTGTCTACTTTATAATCTTGGAGATGTAGCCATGTTAGATTTGAGGACAAATCTTCAACGACCTAGGACTCTATCGATCAACTCGAGAGCTCAACTCAGATATCGTTGATTAATCCAGCTCAATATCTATGTTTGAAAGCAAAAGGCCTATTTTTGGCTATAGTTTGATTCGATGAGTCCAAGTTCAAAGCTATTGATTCTACATGCTAGTTGTCAACTCACAAAAATAGTTGTTGATTTCATGGTTACCGATTGATAGACCTGTTAAACGGGTGGGTCAAGTTGGGTTTAGGTCGGATCATAAATGGTCCGATCCAAATCGACCCATTTAACCCATTTATGACTTATTTAATCCATTTATGACCCATTTATTGAGTGCAAATTTTTTACTGATATCCGACCTGACCTATACTCAACCCATACCCGACCCAATTTAAGAAAGATTATTTCTTATATATGTATTTAAAATTGGTATTGCTAATATAGTTTTATATAACACAAATATAATGGATAATTTTTAAAATAATTATTTTAAAAATCAAATTTTAATTATTTTTTATTTTTTTAAAATTAAATTTTAAATTATTTTTATTTTTATTTTTAAGAATATAATTTTTCTTTTTCTTTTTCTTTTTTTCTTTTTTGTTCTTCTTCTTTGGCCGGCCACCAGCCACGACGACGGCCGGCAACCGACCATAGGCAAGCCTCAAGCTCGCCCAACGCCGGCGAGCTCGAGGCTCGCCAGATTGGTGAGGCTCAAGCCTCGCCCAACACCAGCAAGTTTGAGTCTCGCCAGATCAGCAACGATCAGCGATAGCAAGGCGACAATAGGCGATGGAGGTGGCGGCAAATCAGATTCGCAGAAGCCTGGAAGGGTGGAAACAAAGAGGGAGATTATTGGGTTCATTTTTAATGAGTTGATAAATGGGTCTTAAATTGGTGCATATTAGACCTATTTAAGACCCATATATTTCAGTCTCTTTATTTTAGAACCCATTATGGGTGCTTTGGAAAATAAGACTTGACTCATTAATGACTCATTTAAACAAATATGGGTCCATAAATGGGTTGTATACCCATTTTGACACCTCTACCGCTTGACTATCAAGATATCGATACACAAATTTAAGGCCAATTTCAAGGCTGCTACTCGATCATCTATAAATTGAAAACTGTTCTGGTCGACTTCCATCGGTGTTTGTTTATCTTCAAGGGCATCCATTCGGCTTTCAAGGCTGGTACAGAAATTTGGGAAAGTCAAAATTCAAGTTTCCATGTATTTTAAATGCATTTTCTAGTTCCTACAGTTTTATTGTTGTGTATTTTAGTTCCCATGTCTTTATTAATTGGGTAGTTTCCATATCTTTTATGCTCAGTCTATTTTCTATGGATCGTTTCCTCTATAAAAAGAGGTGAAGTCTCAAATGTAAATAGATAAGATTTGAAAATTGAGAATACATGAGATTTTCCTATATATGAGTGAATATATTTTCCAATTCTTTATTCCTGGAAAGTGGCTTTTTTCTTGGTGATGAGTCAAGAAAACTTTTATCCTTGCCTAAAGGATTTTTCATTAGGCTTTCGTGATAAGTTTTTTATATTCCGAAATCTTTTATCCTTAATTGGTGACTTGATCTTTAAGCCTTGGTAGTGGACTTAGTCAATTCCGATCTTGATCCTGGGTTGATAGCATGTCCTTAATGCCTTGGTGGTGATTGTATCATATCATATGTCCTATCATAATCATTCAAAATACATTTGCCCACCCCGCACACACGTCACTCCCCCACATCTATTCCCACCTCATCCCACAGACACGATCCTTACTCAAAGAAGCTCTATGACGCAATGTTGAAGCTCTGGCATCGAGCACCGTCACCGAGTTTGGCCATGGTCTCACCACCCCCATTGGCGGTTGGGCGGTGCCGCCATCGTCCCGTGTTGGCAAGGGCAAGTTGAAGTTTCTTTCTTATCTCTTCTTTTTTTTTTTTTTCATAATTCTGCTTTTCATTAAACATTAACTGAATGTATATATTTTCAATCTTTTAAAATTTGTCATAGTCACGTGGCTACCACTGAGGCAATTAACGATCAATTTATAGTCGCGTCACATTTTTGTTATTTTTTTTACCGAAAGAACCAACCATAACAAATAAATATACAATTCAAAAATCCAATTGGATTGGGAAAAAAATTCAAGTGCCATATTGCACAAATAATAAAAAGAAACTCAAAAAATCCCATTCCGCTATCCCCAAACATTGGCCACAAGTATCAATTAGGAAAAGGCTAGACCCGTTAGAGCTTCAAAAGCTAGAGATCGAGGATGGTTTCAGACCTCTAGCTATTGATGTTTCCTGCTACTTGGTACGAGGTTCGAGTCCCCTAACAAATTCATTCTGTATTTATCTAATTAATACTTTCCCAAATTAGTAGGTATGGCATTTTTGTGCTTGTTTCTAGGGACTCATTAACCCAACAAATTTTTGGCGGTCGGCCCATCGACCCTTTAGAATTATCATTTTTCGAAAATGATCTCGAATAGACTTGAAAACATGACTTTTTCTCGTTTGCCAATCCAAAACGCTACGAACTCGTCATTCTTCGCCTTGCTTAAGAACAATTCTAAATGTAATTTCACTCAACTCATCTGTTAGAATATTTGATTATTAAATTACAATTTCATTTACAAGTGTAAAATTTAAAAACAATTGATAGTAATCTTAAAAAAATTTACGTGATATCAAAGTAGAAGTTATTAAGTTGGAATCTTTGTAGGCCTCTTAAGGCTTGTATGGTAACGTTTATGTTTCTCATAATTTCTGTTCTTTTGTTTCCCGGAACAAAAAAAGAACATAAATCCATTTGGTAAAACTTTTGTTCCCGGGATCAGATTTGGAACGAAATAAAAACAAAAAAAAAAAAAAAAAAGTAACTTCTTGTTCCTAGGAACAATTTCTAGAAATAAGCCAATTTTTTCTTTTCTTTTTTTTTTTTTTTTTCTTGCTTGCTACGGCCTTGGGTGGCCGCTTGCCAACCGCCGGCAACCTTTGACCAGCCGCGGCCACCATCGGCCGACCGCCACCAATCGCCGTTGCCGCCGCCGACCACCCGTCGTCACCTCCCGCCGCACCCCATGGCGGCAGGCGGCGGCGGGAGGCGGCAACAAGCGACAAGCGACGGCAAGTGGCGGTCAGCAATCCGTGAGCAAGAATAAAAAATAAATAAATATAAAAATTAAAAAATTGTACCAAACACATTTCTATTCTTAGAATAGAAATTTTATGTAATTACCAAACACCTTATTTTACTAAAAAATTGTTCCCTAGAGTAAAAATAGAAAAGAACTATTTCTGAAAAGAAACTGTTTCACCGGCTAAGAAGTGTTATCATGCGCACCCGGGTGCGTTTCGGAAGGCCTTTGGGAAAAGCCTTTGGGGAAATGCAAAAGCCTTTTAGTTAAAGGAGTTTTTCAAAATGCAAACGATGTTTGGTAAATTGTACTTTGAAAGTCCATTTTAAAGTAGCTTTGAGTAAAATAGTGTTTGGAAAGACTACATTTACAAAGGACTTGATGATTAATTAAAAAAAGAAAAAAACTATCAAAAAATAAATAAAAGAATTCACCAGCGAGGCAGGCGGCCACCGGCGGCCTCAGGCAGCCCCCAGAGATGACCGGCAAGGGTTGCCTAGGGTCGGGCGATCTCCGGCGAGGGTCGCCTAGGGTCAGACGACCCCCAATAGCCCTTCGCCAGAGGTCGCGCGACCTCGCGGCAACCAGATCCGATTCGCGCCGGTCACCACGAGGTTGCACAACCTCTAGCAACCCAGATCTGGGTCACGCCTAAGGTCGCGCGACCTTGCAGCAACCAGATTTGGGTCGCGCCAGTCGCCGGGACTCGTGAGCGGTCATCGCGACTTGCCGAGGTCGCATGACCAGCCGGTGACATTCGCCGCGACCTCGCTGATCGTAACCGTGACCTCGTCGGCCTCTTGAGCTCGTCCATGCCGCTGGAGAAGAAGATGAACAATAGACATGTGAACAATGACAAGGCATTCCGAGAATGCTAAAAGCCCAAGGTAGCCTAGGACCTGTCTTGGGCTTTTAGCCTTGCAAATGCTAACTTCCCCCTTAAGCCCCTTGGAAAGTAGTTCCCAAACGCCTCCATTTTGGCCCAAAGGCCTTTAGCCCCCTAAAGCCTCTTGGAAAGTAGTTTCCAAACGCACCCTAAGTGTCCTACTTTTTATATAAAAAAAATGACAGTTAAGTATCACTTTCCTAATTTTTGACACTTTGACACTTAAGCATCTCTTTATGCCAGATTTTGGCACTTGGACTGTACTCCTTCCTCAATTTACTCAATTTAGAGTGCCCTCAAGAAGCACTCATTGTAAGATGAGGCCACATATGAAAAAGCACTTGATTGTTGTTCATCATGAAAATTAACAAAAAAATAATCATAAATCTATTGTACACATACCAATTAAGTCCTAAAATTTTAAATTTTTAATTTTATCAATGTAATTCTTTCAATCAATTTTGGTTGAAAATTACTAATGTGAATACCGGTTATCTTTTGTGGTATGACTGATATTGACATTGACAATTTTTACATCTATTTAAATTTTTTTGAAAGGAAGAAAGAAAGAAATTTGGAATTTTTTTTTTAAAAAATTGCGACAATTATCAATGTCAGTGCCAACCGTGCAACATCCATATTAGTGATTTTCAATCAAAATAAGCTAGAAGGATTATTGGCAAATTGTTAAAATCTTCGGAGTTAAATTGGCCAAATTAAAAATTTTAAAATTGAATTAGCATTCATTCAATAAGTTTATGATTTTTTTTTTTATAATTATCATGTTGTTCATGTTGTTGTTATCCATTTTAAGAATCCTTTTCCATATAATTGTACTGCATAAACCTACTTATTTCTCTATCAGGAGCCAAAAAGTCTTTTTCTCTCTCCTTCTCTATTTCTCTACATCATCTTCTTCGAACTTCATCCATGAGGAAGGATTTGAGCTAGCCTCACCCTCCCCTCCCTCTTTTGTTGATTTAGTTTGCATTTTATTGTTCTTTTCTTGCTTTTTCTTCTCTCCCAATTTAAATTTGGGAGCTCTCTTCTTCCAATCTAGTTCTCATTGAGAGTTTGATTTCTGTTAATTTAGTTCTAGATTTAGGTGCTATCCTTTCTCGATCTATTTCAGATCTAGATCGAGGAGTTTAATAAATATGTTTTTAGGGATTTGATACCCCTCTACTTTGTTCATGTACAGATTTTTTTACCTTCAACTTCAATGATGATCGTGAGAGCTTTGCCTTCTCGTTAAATCACAATAATTTGTACATTCACATGTTAGATTTGTGTTTATTCAAATTATTTTAATTGTCTCTGTAGAACGATGGTATAGAGAAAATGAAACCTGGACGCGCACCAGAAAGAATTCCTGACATGTGTTCATCAATGAAGATACGAGATCCAATGACTGTTGAATAATTTTGCTTAATAGATCTATTCTTGTAAAACGAGTGTATGCTTAATCTTGCTGGTGCTCCATTGATACTCATTGTTTTTTGGACTTAGCTTTACTTTTCAATAATATTGCTCTATTTTGGTTTGTTTTATCATGAAAATTATGTATTTCTTAAGTATTCTTTTGAGCGATAAATATAATTATCTTTTGACAATAAAAAAACTACTTATTTCTCCGATTGAGGTGCTATGTGTCAAGAATGACCCAAAATTCCTAGAATCTATTCGATTAATTGCGTATTGTCTTGTCAAGAAAATTATGAATCTTGCTCTGGTAGCAAAATATGCTGGGAAAATCAGTTCCATCAATCTCATCATTCTTTTGTCCATAGTAAATATCAAAGGCATCCAACTTTTTTTATCCAACTTATAGACCGTGTGTCCCAAATTCGTCGAAATTTTCTAAGAGTAATATATCGACATCAAATCACTTATAGCTCCAATCTTTTCTTACTTTCTTGTTCATCGATTTGTTATTAGTTTTATTTCTGTTAAATAGTTGAATCGGTTTATTAGTTCATTATTATTTCATTCATTCCGCTTAACTTATTTCCCGATTAGGTTTGGCTCCTTTTTATGAACACTAAAAACATTAATTTTTTAACTTTTACTTACTGTTTTCGCTTCTGTCTGTGACCATTTTCTCCATTTGTTGACTCTGAATTACCATTATTACTGCACTCATTCAACGTATGACAGCGTATCTTTTATCGTTCAACCAACCCGGAAAAGTCTGTTCTAAAAAAAAAAAAAAACCCGGAAAAGTCATTTGAAAATGTTTAGTGGTCAACCAATTGTCAAATGTAGTTTTGCCCACAAAAATGAAAAAGAAAATAAGTGCTCAACAAGTGCCGCCGATTGATTTATTGTTTAAAGGTCAATCAGGAGCTAAATTACATATTGGCATCTGAATCAAGTGAACGGTTACTTTAGTTCCAAATGACATTTCAGCGCAGCAGTCGAAGACCGAACCTCCAAGGCCAAAACGAGATTCAACCAGCACTAACCACCAGCCGCTAGGCCCGCCGCTCCCCTCCTTCAAGAAAACTCATGTTGTACTGGACAGTGAGATATCGTTCCACCTTTAGTCGGGAATAAAATGGTATCTCAACATCCTGCTCAACTAATCTCCATAGATTCATGTATACCATCCGCCGAATATAATTAGATATCAAACTTCAGTATCTAGTGAGATCGTAATACACCCATAAGTTGCGCACCATCTATTCCGGCTAAAGAAAAGGAACAACTGATTTTTGAAAAATTCCATTAACCCTATTCACATATTCGAACATCCAAGGATGGAATACGCCTCAAATTACCACTGAGGCAAAGCAAAATGGAAAACCCTATGTGCATATCGAAGGCGATACAAGCACGAGAACCACCACATGCAATTCCCCCTACTGTATAATATATCAACATGTTGATCAAGAACTATAATATGACAAACAATTGACACGATTCGTATTAGCACTGTCACAAAGGCTGACAATACCTGTTCGACCAACATGATTTCATTATATAAGCTTATCTACAGCGAAGACCAAGGAGGACCTGTTCATCCAGCAAGAGTCGAAGGAAGAGAACTCACGTCAAAGATCCATTCTGCAGTTGAGCCATCAAGGCATCAACCGCCATCTTGAGCAAGCTGCAAGTGGCTACAAGTACATCTAAAGATGTCAGTATGCTCTCGCACTTGCCAGAATTTTCCCACTGAAAAGTCCCTGCTGGAGTGGAACCTGTAAATTTTTAAGTCCGCTTGTTCTATTGGCAAGATGATGGCGCGTCTCTACTAAAATATAAGAAAACTCTATGTAAAGTAGAAGATCAAACATGCTTTTTTGTAAATGTAGCCGGCATACCTGGACCAAGAGCAAACAAATCAACAATGCCCCTGGTTTACCAACCAACAGTAAAGCTCAACCCAAAAGCAACTTGGTATAAGCAAGGCTAGAGATATCATGTCTCAGCACTGTTAAACAGTTTGAAGTACATTATCAAGATTTAGTATCCAGAAAAGGTAAAAAAAAACAGAGAGCATGTTACCGAGATATTGCTAAGGATGTGTTCTAGTGTCCAAAATTTCCTCATTGGACCAAAAGTAATAACTCTTATTAAGTCAATGAAGCCGAATGTCTATACATCTGTCTACAATTTACACTTCTGTAATCCCTTCCAACACCAACTCACTCAATATTCTTAACTCTTCCACATGCCGGACTCCTGCACTAACGATCCCAATCCATCTTCTCTGCACAACCCCCCATAGAAGACAAAAAAGCACATACGGGAGGAAAAAGAAATGGAGGAAGCAAACATGGCAGGCTCATTAGAAAGGAGGGCCAGTTGAGAATGGTAATAAAAAAGTAAAGACAGAAAAGAGAACCTACAACTATAACGCCAAAATTTCGACCCTATTTCATCCTGAGATATACAACCTGTACATCGCTTCAAGCTTGGACTCAGCCGTTAAGCCTTGCCAAAAACTGGTTCAAATTATATTCTTCGGCATATTGGGATTGATCCCACAGCTCACCCAATCCACCAAGCATGGCTTTCAAACCTTTCCCAGCGCCCATCAACTTAGGGTCAACATCAATGTTGCCATCTGCACGTCTTGATACAATAGCTCCCTGAAAATTAAATTTTAAGTAATATTTAACTACAAGGATAAGAAGTATTAAGGAGAAGAATACCGAAATTACACTATCCATTTAATCCTGACCCATTTCGAGAAAGATTACTTTTTTTAGGCCAAGAGGTTGATAGCGAGATTTCGAATCAACTTATTGGTCTTATGGTATATCTCAGTATAGAGAATGATAACAAGGATCTGTATCCTCAAAAAAGGACAAAATTATAACAAGAAATAAAAGAAGTGATCTGAAAGAAAAAGAAACTCACGAAGCTTAATTTAAGTAAATATTTTTAAAATATTTAGGATGGCATAAAAGGAGCGAAAAAACTAATATGCACATATAATATATTCTCTAATTGATAGCAGGAGCAGTAAAGTGTATCACTAACAATGACAACAGACTATGCAACCAAAGAACTGTGACACACTGAATGATAAGAATTGAAAAGGAACAGGCACCACTACCTTTCTGCCAGTTTCTGCTGAAGAAAATAGATCAAGCAGTTGATCAGTATTCATTGTTTTCAGACTAGCATTATCCGCATTAATAACGGCATTTGCAACCGACACTTTGAATCTCTGAAGGCTCATGACTTTCTCCTCCAAGGTGCCTCGCATAATGAGGCGGTGCACATTGACAACTTTCCGCTGGCCTAATCTGTGTGCTCGATCCATAGCCTGAAAACAATTTGAGCACATACATTATGAGAGCTTGTTGGAAGAGATAAAAGCTTTTAATTGTTTTTTGGCCCTTTGTACTTGACAAGGACTTTTGACTTTTGAAGTATCTGGAGTTCTTGTTAGATCTAGTGTTTGAAAGTTCAATTATTCAGAGTTATTTTGTGGATTTAACTAAAATACGATTTTGTGTATTGATCAGATAACTTATAAGTCCATAATGTGAAATACTCTTTTTTCCTAACAAATTTCCACTTAACAGACAAGACCATAAGCTAGGAGCTGGGGGAGGACGATTTCTTCTTCCAACATCTGCTACTGGCTTTCATAGGTTGATTTAAATGATGCTAATAAGCTTAACTAAAAGCTAGAAGCAATCACGAAAGCTGGAAGGAACAATTACCTGATGATCTCGCATAGGATTCCAGTCATGCTCCATAAAAATGAGCGTATCAGCAGAGGTCAGATTCAAGCCAAGCCCACCAACTGCAACACGAACTCTGGAGTTAGCATATGTGAAGCATTATTTCAAATGAATAGTATCGGGTTCAAACCAAAGCCCACGGCATTCCCCTGTGAGCTACAAATCTATTATTATTCATTGGCGAAATCAAGTAAAGAGGGACAAATGATGTACCATGTGTCGTGAGTAACAGGGCATCTATAGTAGGGTCTGAATTGAAAGCCTTCACAATGTCAAAACGTTTCTCAGGTTCTACTGATCCGTCCAACCTTAAGTATGTAACACTGCTTTACCACAAGATATCAAACGACATAGGATGTTAGAGCATAGACCGAGAGGAAGATAAAATGAGCGCATACTCGACATGCGCACGTGAGCACACACACACAATAGACTCACTTCTTCATGTGGGTGTGGAACAAATCTCTTTCAATGATGTCCAATAAGGCCTACAAAAGGTACCTCTGTCAAACAGACATAACAGAAAAAGGTGAGATTTTTAGAATAACCAGTTAAACAGGAGATTACCTTATGTTGAGCAAATATTAGAACTCTATGTTGCCCAACAGGAAGAGAACCCTCAGAAGATGAAGTGTCCAGGCCTATTCCACATTCTTCAAGAATCTCCTGAAGAGCAACTAATTTGGGAGAATGATGCAAATTATGAAGTTCTGAAATAATGTTTGAGATTCCAGGAAACAGTTCTGACAAACAGCTTTCCAGCGAGGCAGGAATCTTTTCCCCAGTGACAAGCAATGGATGACTACAGAGTTTAAGCAAGTATTGAAGTGCCTGAGATACAAAAAATAGGGGAAATATGAGGTTATAGAAGCTTATTGAGAGGCATAGCAGGGACCAAACGAGAATTTTGCTTTGTCACCTGGAAAACATGTGTGGATGCTTTAGAAGAAGCGGGTTTTACATCTTTCATATCTTCGGCCTCATTTACTTTCACTATGCTTGAAATTTCTTGTCTAACATGAGAACCAGAAAACTGCTCGTAGAGTTTTAACTGAACGAGGCTAAGGTCACAATATCTGTCCTGAATAATTTTCTCCGGTAAGTCCGACAATACTTCATCTTTGGTCCGACGAAGCAGAAAAGGCATGACCTATGAGAAAAAAACTTGAAACTTGAGACCGGAATGTTGATTTATAAAGAATCACCTAGAAAGAACAGAAAAATAGTGACCTGCTTGTGCAAGGCTTCCATAGCAAGTACTCCAGCTTCAGCATCCTTTGCTGAGCATTTTGAATCTCTAGCCGCCAACAGTGGTTTGCCATAGGTAGATTGAAACTGTTCAAGTCACATTACATTATTATATGGCAGTAGAAATGAAAGCAAAAAACATCTGGACTTATCAAGCCCCATCCAAAGGTTAGTTTCAGCCAAGAAAAAGCATGGGAGACAAAGAAATTTACTATGCACCACAATACCCTGATTATACTAGTACAAGATATAGAAAAAAGACTTGTCCTCTTATACAGGAAAATCTTTAGGGTGACCATCTTGCTGCTCAATGCAACATACAGAAAAGAAAAAGTACACCTCATTGTCTCTTCACAAACAGATAACAGTGTAGAACAAGAAGCAGCACCAGCTAGCAGCAAAACTGACCAGCAAGTCAAAGTTAACTCCCAGAACATAACAAATTATCCCGGAAGGATGGATCAAAAGTAAATCATGGTGACAAAAATATTCCAGCAATTTTAAGCACACTCATGCTTGGTATCCGCATCCAGAAGCAATAAACTTTTAAAGCATGTTTGACAGGGCTTGAATCTGTTCATTTGAGATGGAGCTGATTACTGGTTGGGGCCGTTCTTCCAAAAATTGAGTGTTCCGATGATTTCTCAAATTGAGTATTCATATGATTTCTTGTGCCTTTTTGTGTTCACTACTTACAGCTCCAAGCAGACAGCATATTGATTTTGGATAAGCAAGCCAGAAAAGCTTGATGCTAACAAAACGATCCCATTTTAGAACTGAGCTGACGAACTATAATGCATGACAGTTCAGCATAAATAGTGATGCATAATAGTGGGATACATACTTGTCTCTCTGTTCCAAGAAACCCTGGCATCAAGAAGTCAAAAAGGGACCAAAGATCCATTATGTTATTCTGCATGAAAAGAAATAAAACCAAATATTTGTCAGGAAACAAGAAGTTCAAATTTCTATTTCAGGAATATTGCAATAATATTGTACCTGAATTGGTGTTCCACTAAGAATAAGGCGATGCTGGGCTTTCAACTGTTTCACTGCAGTTGTAATTTTAGACTTCGAGTTCTTGATAATGTGTCCTTC
This sequence comes from Eucalyptus brandiana, assembly GCA_014182725.1. Taxonomy (NCBI): domain Eukaryota; kingdom Viridiplantae; phylum Streptophyta; class Magnoliopsida; order Myrtales; family Myrtaceae; genus Eucalyptus; species Eucalyptus brandiana. Next base: position 20,748,251 of record CM024671.1, on the reverse strand, counting down.
ATCTAATATACAATAGTTCCACATTAATTGTCCAAGGTAATCAATATCTTTGCGGATTACATCATATGATGTTATGACGACATTGTGTTTATCGAATTCTTCACGCAGGGAAATGCGATCTGGAGCAGAGCCCACATATTGGAGAGTTGATACTAAAGATGGATCGATATACTTTTCTATTTCAAAAGCCCAGTGTCCTACAAGAGTTGACGGGCAAATTATTAATGACGAAGGAAGACCCTCGCCGTTGCTTATAGCGTGGTGCTCAGCTATGTCAGAGGCCACTATAGCTGACGCTTGAAGCGTCTTGCCAAGCCCCATATCATCACATAATATCCCATGAAGCTTGAACCTTTTCAGAAATCCAAGCCAGTTTATACCCTCTTGTTGATACCTACAAGCAAAGACATTATGTTGGTTCAAACTTTAGAATGTCAAAACGTATATGCTACTTGGAACCTATGCTTTGCTGCAAATCCTGTCTAGTAAAATTAAGATGACTAAAATAAATGGAACATAAATCCCTGAGAAAGATCACAAGTTTAGACAAAATGCAATAGATCCATATTATATATCAGCATTTAACAACTAATTAATCTGCATCCAGAGTGTTGACCAAGTTCCAAGGGTTTCACAATTTCTAGGAATAGCACAAGAAATCTCCTGTCACAGTATAGTATCATTGCAAAGAGAACTGAAGAAAGGACAAAACCCAAGTAAAGTCACTAACAAGATTTTGATTTATCCGTTAGCTTGCAGATGATAAGATTGGGTGGAGACAAACATTGCTATCCACAATTCAGAATTTTATTGAGTATAAGTGAATTACCGTAGATGAATATGATAAGTAACATGAAGCATTTGAAAACTTGCCAAGAATAACAAGGATATATAGAAACTAAGAAGAAAAGCAACGGGTATTGATCAATCCAAAACTAATGGGTTTCCATTGTAGCTAGTTTTTTTTTGGAGAGTTTATTGTAGGTTTTACTCTTAGATTTGGGCTTTTCCCTTCTTGAGTTTGAAATCACACCTTTCTTAAGTATTCACCTCAAATCCTACAAATAACAACATCAATTCACCACGAACTTTTTTCATGGGTTTTTAAAATTCAAAGTACATTTAAAAGTTAAAGCAGCAAATAAAGCACTGATTTTCGTGTTGTGGTAACACCGCCACTCCGTGACATTTAAACATCCATTAAATCTTAACGTATCAATAAATCATGGGAGTAACTTTTCTCTATATGGTGCCATCATTAAACAAATTGCATATGAAAATCAAAAACCTTCAAGCAATCCTCAGAAATTTTTCATTCTACTTCTCGACATTGACCAACAGGTGTCCTGGATATTAAAATTTCAATGAATCCAGCTAATGTACCTACATAAAAGAGAGCCAAACCATGATACCTCCATGATTTCAAGTATTTGGGTAAATCTTTAGGGGGACATCTCAACACCAACTGTGCTTTTCTTTTTGGGTCAAATCATCAACTGTACTTTAGATCATTGGAAAAATGAAGAAGTTTGTTTGAGAAAGCTTCACTTATCATAAGTAATAGTCCATCAGTCATCCTCCTACTGAGATTTTAACAGACACCCTATCTGACTAATTCAATGATACCCCATCATGGCATCATCACTGATTACATCAAAAAATCCCAGTGAAATCAAAAAGTAAGGCTATTTTGCCAATATTAAAAGTACATGGAATAATATTGCCAAAAGGGGGAAAAAGGTACTAGGGCTCAATTGCAAATCATCCTTGGAGCACGGAATACAATAATCCATAAATATTCATCATTTTTTAAGTGCATGAATAATGAAACTTGCAATGAGGTTGGTCAGCATTTATTAACAGTACAGGTACATCTTCGAAGGGTATGAAACACGGTTAAAATGAACTTATTGCCAGATGGCAACAACATTCAGTTGAAGTACAGAATCCAAATCAATTAGAAATCCTCATCCTAGAGTCAGTCACATTCATAGGTAAAACTACAAGTAGCGACCACCGGACCGAAATGAATTGCTGGCATTTGTACCAACTCCTAAATGGAAGTTTCAAAGAACTCATATCAACCTCCTTCCTAGATGTTAGCTCATGAATAAGACTTCATTAGATGGAAACGGAACCATTATAGTTACCTGTAGTACTTTTGAAGAGAAAACTACTACAAAAAAGATGTACATCTTTTCAAACTAGTATCTTTCAAGTTCTTCTAGTTTTTACATTAGTACCGTTCCATTTGTCTTTAAAAAGAAAAGATGCACATGCACTGAAACATTAAAAAAACACAGAATTTAATATTACCTTCTCAAGGTTACTTTTAATTCAGTGCACAGCTTGTAGTCATCGATGTGTGAGTTGTCAAGCAACTGTTCCAAAAATTGCGCATCTTCAGCATTTCCAGACAAGGCTTCGTTCACTCCAACTGGCCGAGGAAGGCCCCTAGCTAATGGAAGAAGAGGCACAAGGGTAGCAAAACTATGTGTGACACTATGTCTGACAGAAGAATCGCAATCACTCATACATTTGAGCAGAGGAACAACCAACAATGGAGCATATGGAACCAGCTCCACACCCAGTCCTTGGACTAGCAAACTAATAAGCATACCGGCACCTTGTCTGGCATTAATAGATGTCATATCTCCCAACATTGGGATGGCATTACCAACAACAGCTGCCATCACTTCTAATGTCATTGACTTTGCCAATGAAGTGATGCACCTAGAAGCTGCCAATCTTACTGCCACATGGGCATGACGTACACATTTAAAGATGCAGGGAAGAAGTGTTAGCAATTTGGGTTTCAACGTCTCATGGAGCATCGGAGCCACTGACCGAACCAACTGCAGATCAGATGCAGCAGAGTCAAAAGATGATAACAAACTATAGCTAAATCAGATTGGATTAAACTAACCAAATACTAAGAGTAAAGCCAAATGATCAGGTTGGGCCACACACTCATGTCCTAGAACATCTCGTATGCATGTAATAAAGGACAAAAATGCCACTTAAAGTTCCAAACAATGATGCCAGATAAGATGATTTCACCCTTCCAATGCTAAAAAATGTGAGAAAATTAGTCAATGTTAACAGTGTCAACCTGGATATTATTTATCAACATTTGGGGTTCCTTAATGTGATCAATCGCCATCAGAATTTCTTTCTCGTCCACATCAAAAGCAGGCTTTAAGACTTCAGTAAGGCAATCCCATAGTCTTGGCAGCATGTCAAATAATGAAGCACCAAACTTCTCACATAAATGCCTCAATGCGAATTCAGACCCTCTTCTGCTAATAAATCCCTCAATTTTCGACCGATCTTCACCCCCAGCAAGCATGTGAACCTTTGACTTCTGCCTACCAGAACTGCTCCTGAAGGAAAGCAGATCCTGATCATCAATAACTTCCATAGAATTGATGATTGCAGCTTGAGGCGTCTCTCGAGGATCCACACATGTTAAACTACAAATATTCTTGATCAGCTTGTCATTTGGGCCTGGCTTACGCGAAATACAGCGAGAAATGAGTTCAGCAAGTGCCTCAGCTGCCATATGCTGCAATATTTCCTCCTAGAGAAAGAGAGAGAGTGATCGAGCTAAGTCAAAGTTCAACAAAGCATGTATATGAGTGATTGACATAGAAACAGAGTAAAACACTACCTGCTCTCTTTTGACTGAAGCCATCAGAGGAAGGATTATAGGATTCAATCTGGCTGGAAGTTCTGACATCCAGACAACAGCAGCAGCTACTAAAGCAGACACGGTGACATGCAAATTACTCTGCAAATTGTTGGAAAAGATGTGGATAATCACAAATAAGATCATGGCAACAATACTATTCTCCTGTTGGCAGTCGGTATCAGGTAAATATAGTGCATTAGCCCAGAGAAGACCATTATCAATTTAGGTAGACTCTGCATAAGTGCATCTTTAATATTCTCCACATTAGAGGGGGATTTCCGTATAGAGACTATAAGCAGAGTTCAGTCAATCGACCCAAATGCACATTATCAGAAACCTCAGGCTGAAGCACTAAATCATCACGAGAGAAAGGAGGCACCGATGTAAATGCACGAAACAAAATGGAAAATGATGTCAAACCGGAAAAAACAATGACTCAAAAACATGAGGGACCCTTACTTGATCCGGTATGGAAAATCACAACTTGACAAGATAAAGATACGGGTGTGCTCACTGAAAGAAACGGCGAAATATAAAACATGACTTTGTCAACAATCCAAGGCAGCATACTGAAAATGGTCAGTTGCATCTCAGACTTACCTGAACACATTTTAGGTAGCCTGAAGTAGTCAAAAGCCGTTGCCTGGCTGATTCAACATCATCAAGGATGTGCTTAGCCACAGATTCATTGCTGGAGGCATCATCAGAAAATGTTGGTAGTCTTGAAGCAAAGTTAATTGCATCATCAGTACTCAAGCTTTCTACATCAACTTTCATCGTAGATAATGTATCTATAAATTTGCCTGATGACTCCACAGCTCGTAACAACTGAGTGGCCTCATTCCGCATTTTAGTATATGTCCTTGAAAGCTCACAATAGGGCAGAGGTGATTCTTTTGTAGGAAGTGCTGGGTCTAAGCATGCTAATAATTCCAATAACCACTTTGTCAAATTTTCAGGAATTGCAGGACTAATGCACTTATCCTGAGAGAGGTCCCCACTTTTAATCTCTTTGAACCAGGAAATGAGAATCATGGATGCCACCTGACAAGAATAAGAAATCAGTCAATGATGGCCAGCCAGAAATGTCCGAACAAAAGGTACAGGGGTAAAACTAACAGACATGGCACAGACGAATGGTATGCGCACACGCACACACGCACACACGCACATGCTTTAGAGAGAGAGAGAGAGAGAGAGAGAGATCCTGTTTATGTCTTAGCAGTAGTACCTGCCGCTGCACCCCAGAGAAGGAGGTCAGGGCACTCCATAAAGGATCAACAATGCATTGAAGAGATTCTTTTCGCAAATTAGCAGCCAAGATTCCCAAAGCTGAGGCACAAAGAACTCTGGTATGAGTCACTGACATCTCTGCATCAGCACCCACAACAATTTTTAGCAAGTTTCCAGAAGCATCCCCATTTCTTTCCTGTGGAACAACTCCTCCACCAGAGTCCAAGCAACTGTTTCGGTAAGGGTCATTTTCAAATTTCACAGCTCTCACTTTAGCAGCTCTAAAATGGCTCCTTCGAGGGGGAGCTACAGGCCAAAACATCTTGGCAGGATCCAGTTGGGAACCATAAGGAGTAGATGCAAGTTCTATCCAAGAAGACATATAAGACTTTGCAACAGCTTCCAGGTCTTCAACTGGGCACTAGCAATGATCCCCACAAAAAAAGGACATTCGTGTCAAAACACCAAAAAAAAAAAAAAAAAATAACAATAATAAATCATCAATAATGACAGAATAAAATTATGCATAAAATTAAAAAGAAAGAACTAGCAAAGTAGGCAACTAGTATGTTCAAGTTAACACTAGGCAGCTATCGTTCGATAAAATAAACTGCAATACCAAATTGAACTTCCAACATGACAAACCTAGGTGAAGAACTCAGATCCAGACAGAGCCCCCTATTGAAAAAAACTCTTCTTAATCACATGTTGAGCCCCAGCATCATAAGCACAAATAATGCAGTAAGACGAGACCTTCTGATGATTAGAGCTAACTTATACACAAATTCTTGGTTCAAAACCTCCTATTTTGACATAGATGTCAAAGTACTGAACTATGTTTTTTCTTTAATTTTTTGGTTTACTTTTAACATTTTCACGGCATTGATGCCTCGTGTGTGTCTGTGTGCGCATGCGTACACGCAAAAGATTTGCTTCGCCATTCCAAACAACATGAGCAAGAACTACAATGAGGAACAGCATCAACCCTATTTCCTGGATATTTATGGCATGTCATCCACACTTCCTCACTAAAGTTGAAAGCACATTTGAGTTTGGCGATGAAACACTGCTTGAAATACATAAATCCTATCACGTCACTTCCTAAGTCAAAGTAACGACACATTTTGGTTGATGAACGGCAACACATGTTCACGACAAGGACAAAGTAAAGCATGTAAACATGCACCCCACCACTTACAGGACCCACTCACAGGAAACCAGCAGTAGATAGTAGCAGTTATCAATTTATTGGCTAACTCTAGATATTCAGGTTCAGAATATTCTTTCCTCATTATTTGGGAGAGCTTGATTTATTTGATTCTACATTGCATTGGACAGTCCACGACATACAAACTAGCCACCGCTAATAGTTTAGCACATTCTTTGCTGTTAGCTCCAGGCAAGCATTCTATATGGAAGGTCTTAACATGATTGCATGATTCCCTAACATATCAAGAATGTATTATAACAGATTGCATAACACCATTGGGCAGCTTAAATTTGGATAAATTTGCAAAAATAAATGGAAAGAGCAACACACTTTTACATGCAAACTGCAGATTCAGAGACTAATTACTATTCTAAATATCACCTATGTCCCTGAATAGATAAATCAAAGAAGAAAATATATTCTAAGAATGTTCTGCATATCATCAAATTCAAAACCTGAGCAAGAAGCTTCCAAACCCTCTCAGAGCTCTCCAAAATCGCATCATTTGTTTCCAGCAGCAGATTCTGGAAAACTATCCTTATTGTATCCCCCAAAATAAACGAAGGCCAAAACGAACATCTGGAGCTCTGGGAGATGCTTCTTTTAAAGCCAGCATCAAGTAGCCGCTCCTAAAATCAAAGTGCAATAAGTCAACACTAGTAAAAAATTTATCAAGAGGAAGCAATCATATTAACAAGAATCTGCAACTCTACAATAAAATAAATGATACGATAGCCACAAAATCCAAATGAAGACCTAAATTAGATCACTGTTTTACAATTTTGGTATATCATGGATTTACTGTTGGATGTAACGAATTTGATTGATATGGTGGATTCCTTGTCTTATAAATAAGCTCATTTTTGTCATTAACCTCCTTTTCTTAATGTGTTGGCAGCCCCTTGGTGTATCATAGTGAACTTCTCTCTACTCATCAGGGAAAAAGAGAATGCATGTACCAACTGAATAACACAAAACTTATAACTGCCAGATTGCAGATTAAATCTTTCTAAGCAGACATATTGATCTATACATGACTTCTTGATTCTTAACTGGATTTACCGAAGAGACATCAACCCCAAATGAAATGCAGTGCCCATAAAAGAAAGCCTTGAGCTTACCAAAGTGCGAATAGCAGAGAGACGGACGGATGTAATAGTATGCCTCATAAATGGCCAAAGGCGTGGTGCCAAAGTAGATAACATGTAAGGATTTTCCTGTGTATCTTTTCTCTCTCCAAAACTATCCGCACTAACCATATCATTTAGGTCCATGTCCTGTTTTTCTTTCAATACTGAAGTCCCAAGCATTTTAGGAATCATACTTTCCTGGGAGTAGATCTCTGCCAACAGATTCATTACACTGCAGTGGAACAATGGGGGAAAAAACAACAAATCTGAATAAAATGGAAATTAAGAGATGTAATACCCATTACTCAAATCTAAACAACGAATCTGAATAAAATGACTCCACATACAGACCCATCCAACCCAAAAATGATCTGACCAGAAAACTAATTGTCTGAATAAAGTCTGAACAGCATATGGGGTTTGCTTATATTAGAATGATCATTCAAATTCACCAAAAAAAAAAGCCACTGAATGACTCAAAATATTCCGAAACACTGAAAGTCAATAGACAAATCTACAATGTGAATAGTTTCAATGCATAAAAGTAGCATCCAGGAATGTTTGAATGTAGCAACCAAAAAAATATAGGGAAAAAGCCAAAAAAAACCCCAAACTTTGCCCACTATGACACATTTATCCTAAACTATTTTTTGTTATGCCAAAAACCCCAAACTTGTACCCATGTGGCACATTTACCCTAAACTTTTTTTAGTGACACCAAAAACCCCAACTCATACCGGTATGACACATTTATCCCAAACTTTTTTTTGTAACCCCAAATTTTGTGCAAATGTGTCAAATACGAGTTTCAGGTTTTTAGTGTCACAAGAAAAAGCTTGGGGTAAATGTGTCAAATAGGTACAAGTTTCAGGTTTTTGGTGTCACAAAAAGAAGTTTAGGGCAAATGTATCATAGTGGGCATAGTTTAGGGTTTTTGGTGGCCTTTACCCAAAAATATAACAATGCTGAGAGGCGGTCGCATATAATCATGAAGCGATTTTAGTTAAATAAACCATTCAGCAAGGAATTTCAAGCGTTGCAGTCAAACTTGTAAACTCAGATTTTATGAGGGCAAATAATGTCAACTTGATTCAAGATCATTAGTGCAACGGTTCATTTCATTAATACAAATGAAGAAAAAAAATTAGAAAGAAAAAGAAGATGCCTTATTGTCTCCACAAGATGGAGCAAATGACCATCTTCTTACATGCCTACCCAAGTACTAACTAGAGCATTCTATCAGTTGCCATTTCTTGTTTCTTCTTGCATTCATCATCTACTAAGTTTAAAATGAGGTTCTAGCTTATGGAGGTTGTGATTTCCTTTATTGAGATCTGTCTTCATTCCTATATTCCTATAAATACTGGCCAAAGAAATAAATACAAAAGAAATTACCATTAGATGGGCAAAACAGCCAAAAGAGCAACTCAAATTGTTGTATTACCTGCTAGTCGAGGGACTTAGGTCGTCCAGATCAAGCAAGATATCCCAAAGTAGCATCACAATCTCATGCAAGGTTGGACCATTGAGATCAACAATAGCAGAGGTAGCAGGTATTAAAGCGTCAGCAGCTACAGCTCGTACATCATCATCAGGGTCCTCCAGCCCAGCTTTACACGCAGGGAGGACAGCACCAAGGAGACCATGCAGCATATCCTAAATGCAGCAAACAAGTGAGTGTAGCGGATAAAGAAAAAAGTTAAGCAAACTAGATGGCATTTACTTGCAATAACAGCATAAGCAAACAGTTACATGGATTTACTGTATCTTTTGTATATTGGTTCATGTTAAAAAAAAGCGACAGCCCTTAATTTCTTCGGAATGTATTTCTTATTGCTGAAGATGCCTTGCAATACAGAGAACCACATGAAACATAACAACAGGTGACCATTTCATATGAGAAATCTAATATTGGTATACTTCAGTAAGATATGAAACACAAGTGGCTTACCTGTCGCACAGCGATCAGATACTTAATACCTAACAAACTTCCATGGCGAATTTCCCACTCTGGTCTATGCTGAAAAGTTAAGCATATGAATATCAGAGAGACAGAGCTAATGCATAGTAGGAAAGAAGAAATTCAATTCTAGGTTTGCACCAGTAAGGATTGGAAGATTAATTCCATTAACTTTACCTGCATCTGAAGCAGAATACGCAATGTGTCATTAACTAATAAAGGATGCATATACTTAAATGCAGCACCTAATGCTTGCGCACAAGTCTCCCGAACCGGAGCAACAACCTGATCAGATACATAGTCCCCAAATCTGCCCAAAAAAAAAAAGCCCAAAACTTTTTAAGTCAGAGCCAGTATTTCGATTCTCCCCTTCCTGAAAGGTGGGAAACTTGATTTTCATTTTATGCCAAACACCCAAGACCTTTCAAAAAGCATAAACATTGCCACGTATTGTTGTTTCATATTTCATATTTAACAAAACTTAGAACTCTCGTTCACAAAATTTTGAATGGAAAGCACCAGTCAGAACACATAGTAATCCAATTTCATTTTTTGGAAATTCCAGTTAAAATGGGAAAAGTTTTCTGAGCAAAATATTCTAGTAACATTAAATTGTACATGCTGCATCTAAAAGTTTTTGTAAAGGTGGAATGCACTTGGTGCCCATCAAGAAGTTCCTTTGTAGTGCACTGAGAAAGAAGATACAAAACCAGTACCTAATACAAAATCTGATATCGCACTTTTAAAGGGCTGAAACAGGTAGTCAATACACAATTTCACCGTCTATTTTCAATTGAGTGACTGATGCCACCGACTAGTCCCCCTACTTAACACATGCAAGAGCTCAAATCGGATACTGCTTGTGGAAAAATGAACATGAAATTGGACAACATACCGGTCAAGGGACAGCACACATAGAAAACGAATTGCACAATCTTGAAGAAATTCACAATTTCTAAGCCAGGAATGCCTAGCCACTTCGACCAAGTCCACCAACTCAGAGCCTTCTGGGAGATGTTTCAATATATCTGGAGCCATTAGCAGACACTTCGCATTAGAGTCACTCCTCAAATCTGCTGCACCAGCTTCTTCTTTATGAGAGCAAGATACATCATCAAGATAAGATTCAGCGTCCAACTTAAACGTCCCACCATCTGGTTGAACATCAAGTAAATTGCATTTAACATCTTCAACCTCGACGGTGATATCCATGTTCTCAGCAGTGCTAGCCGGAAGTACTGCATTTTGAGATGGAGAGGCTGCACCTTCAATCTTGGGCCTCTTAATTTCTGGCTCAGAATCATCAGCAGAAATTTGCATGTTGAGATCAATGGATCTGTCTCTCTTCAAAGTACTTGTATGGTTTTTGTCTTCGGATGAACATACAGAACTCTCATCTCTTAATTCACAAGGCATAACAGCAGAGCCGGAGTTGGGCAACAGGACACCAGCTGAAGCACCATGATGAGCTAAAATTTCTCTTAAAGCCATGACACTTCCATGCCGAATCTCCCAGACTGACCATCCAAAGCCAGAGTAACGGTCACTCACATGTAACACATTATGTAAACTTAGTTTAATGTACAAAACGTACCCGGATCAAACATATCAAGAATAAGTTGTTCAACAAAATTACGGAAAGGCCATACTCCTTCACCGTCGTGGTCAGCGTCGTCATCAAGGGAACAATCTACCTACACATTAAGACACAAAAAGTGAACTATATCTCTGATCATCAAACGCATAAACTATATAACCACAAGCTCAACATTTAATAGTTTGACCATGCTCTATCAGACTTCTACAAACCTCAAAGCCCTAATGTCAAACCTAAGTTATAAGAAAAGGGCAGCCAATACACAAAGCTCCTGCCATGCGCAGGCTCCGGGTAAGGCTCGGACCATTTTGGGTGTAATGTACATAGCCTGCTCTTGCAATTTTTGCAGAATGCTGTCTCTGCAACTCAAACCCATGACCTCCAGATCACATGGGAACAACTTTACCATTGCTCTAAGGCTACCCTTCAACATCAAACCTAAGTCATTCTTCTGAAGAATTTAATTCCTCTGAAAGATGCAATGCTAGAAAATGATTAAAACCTCGTATTTTGCCTTTTCAATTTGACCTTAAGTGCAGAAAACCAAAATGAATGAAGTTTTAGAATTTTTTCCAGGTTTCCACACAAGAGAGAAAAGCACAAACATTTGCAATAGTTTGAATGAGATTGCTCCACTTTCACAAATGACAAATACTTCTGTGAGTACTAATGGAGAAAAGAAAACATGCTTACAAGAAAAGTCACCAGAACCATAAATGAACACATGCATGTGTACAAGCAAGGGCATCAAAAAGTTAAACGTTTAAACATGGCATCCAAAGAAAAAGAAGAGGAAAAGATGACATCAATCCTCCAATACCTTATTAATAACTGTTAACTCTGGACCAGCACCCTTTGGGGCAGTTGTGTTATGTGCATTTGATACATCTGTATTGCTATCTTCAGACCAAACTTTGCCTTGGTCCTTTGAAGTACTCTTTGCTTTCCTTTTCAATAGATTCAATTCCCTAGCGCTTGGCCTTTTAACACAAGGAACCATCTTGGCAACTAGTCTCTGAATATTATGTACAGAAGCAGACGCATAAATTTTATGGTCTAAACCATTTCCATGAGGATGCAATTTCTGCACCATAAGGTCCTCATCTTTTATCATATCATTGACATCCATAAACTGCTCACAGACATCCAGACCTGTTTTCATTTACTTAGCATTAGGAGACAGGTGCAGATTGATGCAAAATGCAAAACCTATGAAGCAGATATTTAACACATTTGGGAGAAGGTATATCAAACCAGGCTCCTTTGGGCCAAAATAAAATGATAGATCTTTGTTCTTTCAAAATATGTAACTAAGCATCCAGCAGAGTTCATGAAACAATTGTTTAAAATGTACTTGCACATGCTACATATTGGATGACACCCTCACCTGAAAAAAGAATAATTAAATCCTCGCCTACTTCCTTAAAGCATGGGTGACCATGCATCCAGCTAATTTGCCCCAATTGCACATAACTAGTACTAATATGTAATAAGTTCTAAAAGCACATAATGAACACTTCAAACATAAGTTCATCTGATATAAAAGAGATACATAGCATCAAATCCTCAGCATAGCAGAACATTCAGGACTTGGAATGTTTCACAATCATCTGAAAGTTCTAATGTCAGGCAAAAAGGAAATTCTGGTGAAAATATGACAATAAAATTTATTACTTCCAACATGTCTTGTGGAACAACATAAAAAATTCACAGATAAAATTTTTAAAGATAGTACAACTTTCACGTGCTTCTGAGTGAATCAGGCATCAAGCATGTACAAAGTGATATATCAGAAAGAATTTATTCAAAAGCTGCTTTTTTAGCAAAAATTTGTTAGATATTCATTGGTTGTATATCTCGCTTTGCTAGAAGACAAAAACAAGGAGAATCCTGGTAGTCACTATAATGTAGACAAATCATCATATAGCGGCATTGCTATCCCCTACTACAGCGAATTTACTTCTTTCCATAGCAATGTTAAACCCAAATCATAAATCTGAATGTTTAATTTTCATTTTTATAGACCACAAATACTTTTCTCGACACTTACCAAAAAATACAATACTTGTCTTGACCATTTATTAACGTAGTTTGATCATGTCACAGTTGTTAAATGTTTGTCATGAGAATCATATTTGACATCAACCACTGATGTAGAAAACCAGAATAATCAATCTAAAACACACGCAAAACTAGATGTGACTGATAATTCATACCCAAATGAGTACAATATAGTCATCTTCATCAATTAAGAATAATAGAAGGGAGAAAAGACCAAACCCAAACGGCGTCTAAGGCTTTGCTTTTGGCGGGCCAGACGCTCCCGAGGACTCTTTAAATTATCAGCTGAAACGTCATACTCCTGCAGACCAATGTATTAAAAGGGAGCTATAATGCATGATAAGAAAAAGTAAAAAAAGAAAAATGAATCTGCTTCAGGGAAAACTATACAGTGATTGAGATTCTTTAAATTTTAGAAAAAAAATCCAAGGAAGAGAACATTATAGTAAACAAGTTCATCACCAACATTAAATAGAATAAATGTCGAAACAAAAAAAAAAATCATGACCATGAAACATCCACCGTAAAACAAATAGAAGCGTAGAGAAAGAGAACCAAAGAACAATCCCTTGCACCAAAGAAGTTGTGTCGACATAGAGTGAGTACTTGATGCTCTGTTCTATGTGAAAACCTAAACAACCCAAATGCTGTAATTAAAAAATCATTTAAATGTATCTATACTAATTAAACCATTAGTAAGGAGATTTCCCTGATGAAACTTGGCCATCATATTCCGTGCAAAGCTCTTCAAGTGAAGAATTATTCTGTTTGAAAGCAAACCTGATTAAAATAAAGATATCCTAATCATACATAAAATACTACTGTGATTAACAAGTCAACTTCCCTATGTTCGAAATATCCAACTTTTCAATTCTTTCTACACATTCCATGTCCATGCTTAGACAATAGGAGAAGTTCGAACCTTTATGCATGATGACCAGCCAATAGGTCGGAGTTACTTTTACCTCCATCTTTTCTCCACATTTTAGAAATGTATCTACTCAGGAAAAAGTAAATATCACCTCCATTGAAAATAATATGAGAAGAGATCGGTCGATATAGCTTGGCCATGTAAAACTAAGACCTTCAAAATGCTCAGTAAGAAGATGCTTAGGAAGGGATTTGCAATGCTAGTCAAAAGAGGCTAGGAATATCTCGAAGGACAGGGAAGGAGACAATAAGGAAAGCCATGAAGCATTTGATGGTTCCAGAATCTAATTAAGGATTGCGGTCAATGGTATAATAGGATTCATATAGCCGATCCGCTCAGTGGGATGAGGCTTGCTTTGTTGTTGTCATTTTACTAATCTAGGGGGAAAGAACATTGCTCTTTTATGCACATGCATTGCTTGTGCCTGCCAACTATTACGAAGAAAAGAAGGATTAAATTTCATATTCCTCACATTAAGAATTTATCGAGAGTGTATCTCATAGGATATTGTCAACATAACAATCATATGACTTTATGAGCCAAATCAAGGTGATCTTGTTAAATCTCTTTTACATCGTTTATTGGGCAAGATTGACAGGAAACTCACTTAAATCGCAGGTTGACCATTTAGGCTCTTCTTGAACACTATCAGATGCAATTTGTCGGGTATCTAGGCTTCATAAATCCTATAAGAGGAAAAATAAACCTCTAAATGAAGTTCCACTAATTCCTATTGGAAAATAAAAATTGTATAAGAAAATCTCTCACAATCAAATCAGGGTTGTAAACTCCAGGTAAACAAAAATAAGTCTCCCCCTCCTCCTCCCCAACCCCCCAAAAAAAATGTTTATACATTGCATTTTGATAGAGCTCCAGCAACGACAATGACGCACCCCAATGAAAATAGGTGGTTAACTTTCCTTCTCGATGATAACTCCGGTGGCTAGGAATTTAAGACTTTGGGGAGACTTTCAAATCAGAGTCATGAAATGCCAATTACGCGTGGCAAATGTATATCAAGAGTTTTATTTCTATTTAAGTTTTTGCCATTTCTTCCTGTTTATTATGCTGCTACAAGTTGGCTCCTTCTCTTGAGACATGGGAGAGGGAAAAATTGATTGGAAACAGTACGATTTGTTGATGATGGTTCCCTTGAAATTTAGTATGACCATGTGTAATCAATAACATTAAGCAAGTCATCAAACACTTGACGTTCAACTCTAGAATCTCAAAGGCGTATAGTGGTCAATTGCCCATACAACAACTATACTTTCAAGTGTTCCTGTAAGTGACCTCATGCACTTTGCAATTCGTGATATGTGTCCCTTTGATGATCACCTCCTCTCAAGGAGTCACGAAATTTATAAAGGGTCAAATCTTTCACAATGTCTTCAAACCATCTCAAACTATACAACAGACAGCCATTTCTTATCAATAGAAAGGTAATGACAAAAATGATCCTTCAACCTTGGCCCAATGTGCAATGTGGTCCTTGAAATTTTAAATTGTTCAATGTGATCCTTGAACTTTAGCCCGATGTGCAATGTTGTTTCTAAAGTTTTGATCAATGTGATCAACTTTTAATATACGTTCAATTTAGTCGCTCGACTAGATAATCCAGGGACTAGTTGGAATCAAGGGATACGATAATCCAAAGACTAGATTAAACATTTACCAATAGTTTAGGGACCACATTAAAGAAATTAAAAATTCAGAGACAACATTGTATATTGGGCTAAATTTTACGGAGGACATAGTTCGAAATTTATGAACCACATTGCAAATTGGGCCAAACTTCAAAGACCTTTTATTTTATTGGCCCCCAATAGTATGGCACCTCAAAACTCTTGCATAATTCATTCAAAGCAACAAAAAGGAGAGAGCTACCTAGAAACATTACTTAGCAACAAGTAAAAGTATCCTTTATTAAAAATGTTTAAAAAAATAAAAATAAATAGGGGAACTATTCCGAACTACTTATCTTCCTATCTCCTTCTCTAGCACAACCCAAAAAACACTGAGTGAAAAAATAGAAGTAGTACCACTTTTCTGTCTATGCAACTGAAATTTCTAGGTGGCATAGCAAGCAAGCTCTCCACTCACACATATAAGTAATGTCTGCAAATACTTATTCTCCACTTTTCTAAGTTTCCAAAATCCTCCATCAAATGGCTTTCTAGAGCGACCAAGCAACCATATAGGGGAAAACATATTTGATACTTAATACATTGATATTAGTCGCTCTCTCCTCCCATCAGCATGAGAGACTGAATATAGACAACTAGTAGTAAGAAGAAAGAGACTACGTCAACGTAAGGCCGTGAGGCATTCGGAAGATTCAGATTGCATGTAGAAGAAGAGTGCCGGTTTTCCATATAAACTTCTCTTTTCTCACATGATGGTAATCAAATTATTTATAGTCAACCACACTAGAGGTAAAATGCTGTTTTTGGCGCTTGTACTATAAGTTGCTTATTAAATTGTAAGCAATGAGAAAAAGTTCTCCATATGTGGAGGCAGCAAACCCACAGACTGAAAATGACGAGCTGGCACTCAAAATTATTCAAAAAAGGTTCTCAAAAAGCATTAAACGCTAGTTTAAAAGTCCAACAGAGCACTTTACCTGACCCCTTGATGCCAATAAGGCTCCAAAGTCCAAAACCTTGTTCAAATCAAAGCTGTTACAGTAAGGTTAAAAAAAAAAAAAAATCAGAAAACCAACGATAAATTCGTCCAAAAAATACCTACGCATATACTCGGTTCTAGCACTTTCCCAGTCCATAACCACTCTCACCACAGAAATCACTCAAGGCAAACCAGAAATAGATCATGAGAACATATGCAACCTTTGAAATGAAATACTTGACACAAATTTAGACTGATTAGGCCATGCAAGGATGTTTCCGAGAGAGCCATCTATCCCAGTCTCAGACATCTTCATCTCAACAGCAGCATATAAGTCATTCACGGATGTGTGCTTAACATTCTGAGCAATGGCACCGATTGCATGAGCTGCAGCAACCCTCGTATCCCAATTCTTACTACGAAGGTATTGAGCAACCTAATCAAATAATTATACTCACATAAGCAAATGAGGATCATAAGGTGCAAAAAACATTAGCACTTCTTGGAAAACTGATATCACAGCTGTAAGAGATAAAAATATTATTATTTTAAGGAACATATCATAATTTGAAGACCTTATTTAACCACTTGCCAAACCTTCAGCTAGCCTAGCACTTCCTGAAATCCTTATCATTACAGCACATGTAAGTGTCATCTGTCGAGCACCAATAATGGCCAAAACTCTAGCACAAGGCAGCCTCAGACACTGCAGCATCAAAAGCTAATAATACCAAACAAACATTGTGTTTCTGTCTCTAAGAGAACCCCTATCAGAAAAGCTTCTCTCTTGTTTTTGATCAAATTTATGTTGCAGAAGTCTCCTCTTTTTACTTTCATATACAGCGATATTCATGCATATCCCAACTCTGCATATTAGCCTCGGCGCTACCTCAAAAAGTAATATTGAACAGCACAATATAAAATAACTCTTCCCAAAACTTGTCATCATGCCCATATGAAATTTCTAATGCGGAGTGCGAGCTAACAGCAGCAAGATATATCTTCGTCTATGATTAGATTAGAGGAGTCGTCCCAATGGCATTGGAAAAAGGAAGAAAAATACCTTCTTTAATAGGGAGGTCAAGTCGCGGGGATGCGACTTGGCGATATCTCCAATCTGGCGAGCCGCGGCGAACCTCGTGGACTGAGTCGAACCAGCTAAAAACACAATCGTTAAGGGAAAAAAAAAAAAAGAAACCACAAATTCACCCAATCGACCGCACCGACCGAGCGATGCCAGATCCAAAAAAGCCGGGAGGTCGAAAAAGGATACTGTCGAGAAGAGTGAGCAGCCGATTGAGACGGGACGACTGCTGAGCCATGGCACCACCACGCGACGACGCCGCCGCCACCACCGCAGCAGCAACAACAATGCCTTCTCTAGACGTAATCCGGAAGCCGCGGCCGCATCCTCGATCATCCAATCACGAACCCCGATTCGCGGCGGCGGAAGCGCTCCCGGCGGGGCGAAGCGAAGCGGCGACCCTGCGTCACACCCCGCGCGCGCCGTTCAGATCCCGAGCAAACCGGCGCCGCCGCGGCGATGCATGTCGCGTTCGCGGCGGCGGCCCGACGATTCCGGCGGGAAGGAGAAGGAGAAGGAGAGGGGATTAGGGATTCCGGGAAGCCACCTACCTGGGGCTCGGAAATGGCGACGGTTAGGGCAAAAGGAAGGGGAAGGCTTCCTCCTTCTCTCTCTCTATCTCTCCTCTGTATCTCTTCTCTTCTCCTTCGTCGTCGTCGTCGAAGCGGCTTCTCTCTCTAACCTTTCTCTCTCTCCCTCTCTCTCTCTCTATATCTCTCTCGCTCCCTCTCGCTCGCATCTGATAATATAAGCACCCGAATTTTCTTTACGCGTGTATTTTTTTGGGCCGAAAGAGGGGAAATCAATAATGGATAAATAAGATTATTCTTTTTTTTTCCTTTTGTGGTCGAATGAAATTTTCCAAAACAAGCATTCTCATGGCGGAAAATTTCTTTGCGTCCGAATATAATCTTTTTTTCTATGGGATTCGTACTTAATATTCCTTTATAATTAGTAGTATTTTAGTAAACAGCGAGGATTAATGGTGCGTGTATTTCACTCGAATTTTTTATTTTTATTATAATAGTAAATGATTTTTAAATTCGAGACGACTTATCTTATAATTGGATATTCGAAATACGGATTATTTATAAAGAAAAAAATAATGCCAAATAAGAAGCAGAAAATTGATGACTTATATATAAAAGTTAGCCAATGACCGGCTTCTTATTATGTAGTCAAATAACTCTTTACATCGTGAGTTGGAGGATTACCTAAAAATTCTTGAAGGATTGTTTATATTGTATATGTTAAAATGAGTGGATTAATGAATTTTTAAAGATGTCCATCTGTCTTGCTTGCCTGATCTAATGCTACTCTTTTGCCTAGGAAAATGGTTGAATGAGAGCTTTAACAATTAGATCTTTATACTTTACAATACATATCATTGGTATTTTGTGATAAATTTTATTCCATTGACATTTATAATTTAGCTTGGCATGTTTCAAATATAACACAATAACATGATGACCCGCTAAGTCCTTTTGTACCCCAGTGCTACATATACAACAATAAATAAAATGCAATTTAAATAAGAGGAGACTGTATGATTTAGTCTTAGAGTGCTACTAACAAGTGCACTCAGCATACTTGTTGCTTATAATTTATTTATATCAACTTACTTTTCAAGATATTAATTGTGCTTGACATAATAGCCATCTCTGCCTTCGAAACTGCAAAGTTTCCTTCATTGGGGCTTAATAAGTGCTCTTGGTACCCTTAGTAGCAAAAACCTTATTATTCTCTTGGATTTGTGTTTGAATAGACTTTTAATTTTTACCTCTCGCTTAAATTAAATCAGGATAATGACATAAATGGAACATAAACTTTGGCCTAATATGTAATGTGGTCCATGAACTTTTAATTTACTCAGTGTGATCTCTAAACTTTGGCTTAATGTTTAATATAATCCCTTAAATTTTAATATAGTTCCTAGACAGCGTTGAATATTTTCATATAGTCTAAGGATTAAACTGAACATGTATCAAAAGTTTGGGGATTACATTAAAATTTTGCAATTTTTTTGCGTATTTGAAATAAATTGGATATTATTTTAAGTTTTGATAGGAAAGCAATAAGTAATTTCTACTGAAATTTAAATCTAAGCAAACATATCCTAAGATTTTCAAGTTGATCACAAGCACAGAAAATTGGTTTGGGTTCTTAAGTTCACATTCTTTTGATCAAGAAAGAATTTGGAAAACATTAGATTGATTTACCATTCTATATACAAAACTTTGGGTTTACATGATGACAAAATCATTGGATTTTCTTTAGAGCCTATTCCATTCGTCTATCGCATATAATAATATTCCACTAATAAGTACCATATATATATATATATATATATATATATATATTTCTTAAGGGTTGGCTCTAAAAGAGGCACATTAGGTTCTAAATTGCAAATGGTTGATCATTTTTATTGAAAGAGATTCTTGCAATCTCCATTCGTTTTGCTACCGACGATGATTCGTGCCTACCTCGTTCAGTACCACGAGTTTGTTTAACAATAAGAAACATTAGTTTTAGCGAGCTTTCATATTGCAAATCAGAAATCATTACAAATTCTAACTTTCTCGCAACCTTTCCTATTAAGTACGGGCCAAAAGCCCCCGCTTCTCACAAATTTTACTTTCTTTATAAAATCATTTTACCATGTCTAAATATCTTATAATAACAACATCCTTATGTTATGTCTTGTCAATATTCGTTTTATTTAAAAGAACAATTATTAATATTGTCATGACGAGGTATTCATGTGACGGCACAAGTAGAGGTATGGCGGTGTATGCGTGTCTCAGTCCTCGGATGTGTGTAGGGAGAGAATGCGTCTCTTGTCTCACATCACCTAGGAGAGAGGCTTATGATGTTCTACATTCTTTATATGTACATAGGTGCGTTTTCTAAGCGAGACCCACATAAACAAAATCGTGAAGGCCGGTGGGGTCTAACGCAGACAATATTATTTTAAAGCCTATTTTCTTTGCAAGTGCCCTGGAGATGCAATTACAAGACCTTGCACAATTCAGTTGTTCTTCTTGCTAAAGAAGCATTTCAGAATCTGACATCAGTAAGAAGTTAAATCACAGATACATGTACCTAAACAAAGTGGAATGGCTGGGGTATAGACAAGAACCAGAACTCGCCAACACACATGACACATACTCCCTTCTCCAGAAAGACGTAAACCAGCGCGGTGAAAAGAGATGAATGTCGGATTGACTTTTGCTCCGCCATCTTCAAGTCCGGACTCTCCAAGGAACCACCTTGTAGGACTCGTTTCATAGTGTCGACCATGGATTAATTCATGGGTTTGCCGCGGTTCACACTTGCAAGATATTCAAGATTGGGTCCAATTTTTCGTGCACTACCTCTTGAGATGCAGTTGTTTCACGAAGGCGTCACCAAATGCCAATTCAGGTTGACTCGAGATGTCCACAAGGAGTGCATGACATGAGACTTGCTGAACTCGGTGGACATCAGGGAGATTCTGTTGACTTCTTTAAGCTTCACAGCATCTCCGGGCTTACTGGGCATTGAATTGCGTCATGCGTTCTGCAAAAGCATCTGCAATTGCCTCCAAAATTCGGCAGGATGACTGGTCTTCAGAGCATCTGAGGTTGTTTGAGATATTTGATGGCCATCTAGCAGCTGAGACGGAGATGCTTCCAGCATCTGAGACAAGAATAAGCAACATGGATCGGTTGCAAACTTACCTTTTATCGGAAAACTGAAGAGGACTCGAGGAATGTAGTCATAAGTTGAGGTGAATAAAATCTCCGAAAATACTCAGCAGTTGAATTTAACAATTTTTAACTAAGTTATCATTTACAGCCGGTTATGAAGTCAGATCATAGTAATGAGTCAGATAGAATGAATCCTGGTATAATTGTGCTTAAAGCTACCCACCCTTTTAAAGTGAAAACTGTGCATACGCTGCCTTCACAGGGCATCAAAACTTAATAAAAAGCTGTTTACGCAACTCACACAATGATTCATACACAGACGGCGCCTCTCTGATGGCCTCATTTGCTGAGATTTCATGTCTTCTCAAGATCATGTCTTTGGCGGTTCTGGGATAACTAGAGTGAGTAAAATTTCTACTAAGGCTGCATTTTCATACGCATCAGCAGTTAAAACATACCGAGCCTCAGATACGTGTGTTTGCATGCTATGTATACGCCTCATTTTTCAAGCTCTCACAAATAGAATCTTCATCTTCCTCCAGAAGCCTGAGCTCCAACTTTTCTGCCCTGTAAAATTTAAGAGCTTCACAACATTCGAGCTTTGCAGTTACCAATGCCTGCTTGTATAAATCATGAAAAAAGGGATCTGATTTAAGATGTCCAATTTTTGCAACCATCTTGCAGCTAATGCCCATCTTCCATGACACAGATTGCAATAAATCAGTATAATGCCGGTATGGTCAGAGACTTGTCTAAATGCATCAGCGAAAGCAACCTCACCTTTGTGCAACTCTTTCCTCTCCAGCATGTTTCTACCTGCTTCATTGCAAACCCATCCTTTCTTTCTCATTAAAGATTGAAGTTCTGCTGAGCCAGCAGGAACTCCACCTGATGCATTTCTAGCTTCTTCATAGCAGCTTAGAGCGGATAAAGGATAACTGTGTTTCCAGCTGCAGCACCCACGATACATGTAAACATTCCGCTAGTTTTCCTTTTAGTACTTCTTGTTGGAAATTAGATCCAAAGAATACACACTATTTGTTGTAGTCAGAACATCAATATAAAGAAGATGGTAACAACTTTATAATATTCTTCCTTTTACAAATCTTGGAGAAGAATAAAATAATATATCATTGAAAAATAACATAAAATTGGAGGTGAGGTACGGATATTCGAATCTCCTTAAGGCGATTAGTTCCTGCCAATGGTGCTTCGCAGATTCACGAATTATGCCTCCCAAGATACAACACCTTGAACCTGTTTGGATTAGCACTATGCAAACAGGACTCAATCAAACTGTTCAATTGAACCAGCACACCCAGAAAAATGAGAAGAGTAGAAAAGTGCATCAGAGCCTTTTTGGAATCGAGTCAGAAAAACCAAAAACCAACTCCGAAAAAACTCCAATGAAGTTCTATGCTCATATCTATTTATAGAGAATTTTAGTTCATGTACTAAAGAGATACATGAATTAAATAGACGTGTCTATCCATGAGATTCATGAATAAAGAGATACGTGAATCCAAGAGATTCATGTATCCAAAGATACATGAATTCAAGAGATTCATGAACTCAATAAATACATGAACTAAAAGATACATGAATCTAGGAAATTCATGAATTCAATAGATACGTGAACATAAAACTATAGGAAATTCATGAATCCAAAAAGAGATACGTGAACAGAAAAAACGTATCTTAATTTATTGGCTTTCGTTGATTCATTGACCATAATTATAATCATAATTACAACAATCCCCCACATTAATGGATCAACAAAACATTTTTGACTCGAAAGAATATGAGCATGCCTGTTGAAATAAACCGCATCAAGATAGGTAGCTTTCGCTTTGAACCTTCTTTAGTGAAAGCCTATCAGACTTACTTAACTAGTCGATGGACTAAGCCTTGAATCGCCAGTTGTTTGTGTAAGCCTAGACAATAAACCTCACACGGAGTATTTCCAATTCAAGATTGGTTCTCGGTTGTGTTCGTTCTTTCGGCCCTGAACCTCTTGGGATTCATGCGTGCTTTAGAAAATCTAGCCTTTAAAGATTTTGATAGAGTCGGCCAGCTCCACGCATATAGGTGCATTCCTATTAAAGATATCTTACCATATCTTACTTGGATGTTATATTCCAAGTTATAAGAATCATTAAACGCATAGCGTACCCTTAATAACGCTGTAGGAAAGCACTGTTGCATCATAGGAATGGGAGGCAGTGCTTACACTAGAGTTTCCAAAATTTGCGTTGTCCTATTGAACCTAGTCCATGGGATCTGCAATCGCATAGGTTAGGTTTCCACCATGGAATCTCTTTATTGGGTTAAGGCTTTTAAACCCATTCCCCTTGATGCGCAGTTTATCTACTCTCTTGACAAACCTTTTGTCAACGGATCCACAATATTTTTCTTTGACTTTACAAAGTCTAAAGAAATGATTCAATTTGAGAGCAACTGCTTACAGTATTGTGTCTACGACGAATGTGTCTAGACTTACCGTTATAAATCACATTATGCACCCCCACACTTTAAAAAAAATTGTAGGATGGTAACTTCTCATTTCATAACTTGTATGGAGTTTTACCTGTCTTTTTGTGGGGTATTTTATTAAGAATATAATTTGCAGTTAAAAACTGCCTCTCCCCACAAGTTCTAAGGTAAACCTGAACTCAAAAACATGGTGTTAGCCATCTCCTTTAATGTCCTGTTCAATCGTTCAACAACTCCATTTTGTTGTGGAGTATAAGGTGCAGTCATTTGGAGAATTATTCCAAAGCTAGCACAAAACTCCTTGAAATTGATTGAACTATATTCTCTTCCTCTATTCTGAGGCGTAGAATGAGATTTTCAAGGCTCATCTCCTTCCGTTTGTGCTTCAAATAACTTTTGAAGTCTGACCAGCCCGGAGGCAATTTCTCAATCATAGCCGCCACTTGGAATGATTCACTAAGTATCATTCCCTCAGCAGAGATGTCGCTCATAATTAATTGTAATTCTTGGACCTAACTCATGACAGATTTAGAATCCACCATCTTGTAGTCCAAGAATTTGGCAACCACAAATTTCTTGGTGCCAATGTCCTCAGTCTTGTATTTCTTCTCTAAGGACTCCCATAACTATTTAGCATATTAAATATTCCAATAAACATTATATAGAGAATTCACTAAACAGTTAAGAATATAATTTCGGCATAAGAAGTCCCCATGCTTCCGAGCCTCCAACGCACCGAGCGTCGTGACATCTTGCTCGTTTGGACTAATTATCGGGCACACCTCCGATAAATATTTCGTCAGATTGAGCATGGTCAGATAGAAGTACATCTTCTGCTGCCACTGTTTAAAGCCCACTCCGGTGAATTTCTCCGGTTTCTCATTAGTTGTAACTTGAGGTGTTGCCATCACGGTAGGCAAGGTTCGTTGAACCATCCCTCCAGAAATAGAGGCAAAAGCCATTTGGCCTATACTGTTCTTAAAAACAATCCCGGGCATACCAGTCGTGTGACTTGTACCCGCACCATCAAAATTGGTGTTAGCCCAAGGGCCCGTAGCATTGACTACTACAAATTCAAACCCTGAGGGTTGAACATATTCCATAGCAATGCTCGAATTGACCATAGGAACATCTCCTGAAACATTCGAGACATTGAAAGATACTTGATTGTTTTCAGCCATCTCAATAATCTGACAAGAACAACAAACAGTGAGTGAATAATCGCCTTAAGATTGTTGGAAAATAATCCAAAAGAAAACACAAACTGTTTGTTGCAATCAGAACATGAAAGTAAAGAAGACGATAACAGCTATATAATATTCTTCTTTTTATGTACACTTACAACTCTTGGAGAAGAAGAAAATAAAATATAACGTAAAATTGGAGGTGAGGTACGGATATCCGAATCTCCTTAAGGCGATTAGTTCTGCCGATGGTCTTGTGATTCACGAACTATGCCTCCCAAGATACAACACCTTGAACCTGTTTGAATTAGCACTATGCAAACAGGACTCAATCAAACCGTTCAATTGAACCAACACACCTAGAAAAATCAGAAGAGTAGAAAAGTGCATCAGAGCCTTTTTGGAATCGAGTCAAAAAAACCAAAAACCAACTCCGAAAAAACTCCAATGAAGTTCTATGCTCATATCTATTTATAGAGAATTTTAGTTCATGTACTAAAGAGATACATGAATTAAATAGACGCGTCTATCCATGAGATTCATGAATAAAGAGATACGTTAATCCAAGAGATTCATGTATCCAAAGATACATGAATTCAAGAGATTCATGAACCCGATAAATACATGAACTAAAAGATACATGAATCTAGGAAATTCATGAATTGATAGATACGTGAACATAAAACTATAGGAAATTCATGAATCCAAAAAGAGATACGTGAACGGAAAAAACGTATCTTAATTTATTGGCTTTCGTTGATCCATTAACCATAATTATAATCATAATTACAACACTTCTTTCCAATTATGAACCTTTTTCAGAAGCCACTTCAGATGCAACAACATGTTCTTCGGAGGAATCTTCACCATTGTTAAAAACAGAAGCAGCTTATAAATCCGAATCTAGAATGCCTCTAGTTATATACAAAATTTCTGGTACAGTGCCAATTTTTTTTCTTTTCCGCCTACCATAGTCCACTTTTTGGAGAATGCTTTCGTCTGCAGTGTTCACAAAATGAGACAGAGCTTTGCCTGCTATGCAACTTTCTACCTTGTCTTTTGCAATTAGCAATCAGATCTCAATCTCCAGTGCTACTGCTTGTGCCGCTTTTACTGCTAGCCCTGTCACTTCGACGGCAACCCTAGTCCACTTTCTGGAGAGTGCTTGGATCTTCAGTTGTTACAAAATTTGACAAATAACTTCCCCTCCTATGCGACTTTGAACCCTCGTATGCTTCGCCTCATATGTGATTTCCTCAGAGCTACTGCTCGCGCTGCTACCACTGCTAGTGCTAACCCCATCACTTTGACAGCCGCAGCTCACCAGGGAGTACAAGCAGCAGTTCTGCTTAAATTGTCCCAACTTCTTCTCGAGCCTCGTGACTTCCTTCACAACCTCGGATGACATCGTCAGCTCTTTCGTGGACCGTTTCTCAGCTGCATGAATCGAAACCTCCTTGCCCTTCATCATTTAAAACTCCACATAAAAATTCACCAACCAGGCTCCAGGCTTTGGTCCAAAAGAGGTAAGTGAAACAGAATTGCTCGAAAGCAAAATGATCATTGTCTGTGGCGGATATGACATCTTCACCAGCATCAGACTTCGGTTTTGTCATTCTGTTGCTGTCATTAAGCATTGACAAGCATGTCGAGCGGCTAAACATCAAGGAAACAAATCGAAATCTGGGGGCACTGATCCATAGACAGAACAAGCTAATTCTCAAGCCATTAATTCTTGGGTAGCTTAGCCCTCCTCTTCATATTCTTGTGCCGGTGAGAAGTTAGATGCTCCAAGCAGCAGAACAAGTTCTCCACAGTTTATGATCCAATTTCCATTTTCAATGGTGATTTTAGAGGGAGGATTGCAAAATAAGCGAGGCCCATTTCGGAAGTGCACCAGCGGCGGCGCCACCACTGCACAAGCGCCGGGGACCCTGGACGTGGCCAAGCCCCTTCCAATCTCCCCCTAATTTTGATTTTTTTTTCTGTTATTCTTCTTTTCCTTTTTAAATTTCAGTTTTACTTAATTTCCTTCAATTTTTTTGTACCATCACGTGCCAGTGAAAATCATCAAAAAAACATCAAGTTAATAATTTCCGTCAATTAACTTTTAGAATTTGATTACATTTTTTTTTATTGCAACTTTGCCACAAATTGATAATGCAGTTCCGATCAAATCAGTTATTACAAAGAGAAAGGTCGGACAGTGACCGGTTCAGCAAGCAAGATCGGCATCTCCAGACATTCTGCTGACACTCCCACCTCTCCTGCCTCCACCCTCGCCGCCGCCGCCGCCGCCCGCCGCCCGCCGCCCCCGATGACGGAGTTCCTGGATTTGGAGGCCCAGGACGGCGTCCGCATGCCGTGGAACGTCGTGCCCGGCACGAGGCAGGAGGCCGCCGGCTGCGTCGTCCCCGTCTCCGCCGTCTACACCCCTCTCCGCCCCTTCCCCTCCATGCCCGTCCTCCCCTACTCCCCGCTCCGCTGCCGCAACTGCCGGTCGGTCCTCAACCCCTTCTCGATCGTCGACTTCGCCGCCAAGATCTGGATCT
The DNA here is from genome assembly GCA_014182725.1 of Eucalyptus brandiana. Lineage (NCBI taxonomy): Eukaryota > Viridiplantae > Streptophyta > Magnoliopsida > Myrtales > Myrtaceae > Eucalyptus > Eucalyptus brandiana. The sequence goes on along the minus strand of CM024671.1, from coordinate 20,720,811 downwards.
GCCCCCTCTGCTTCCAGCGCAACCACTTCCCTCCCCACTACGCCTCCATCTCCGAGGACAACCTCCCCGCCGAGCTCTTCCCCCAGTACACCACGATCGAGTACGCCTCCCCCGACGACCGCCCCTCCGCGGTGCCCCCCGTGTTCATGTTCGTCGTCGACACGTGCCTGATCGAGGAGGAGCTGGGGTTCCTGAAGTCCGCGCTGCTGCGGGCCATCGAGCTCCTCCCCGAGAACTCGCTCATTGGGCTGATCACCTTCGGGACCCTCGTGCACGTCCACGAGTTGGGGTTCGGCCAGATTTCGAAGACCTACGTGTTTAAGGGGTCGAAGGAGGTGAATAAGGAGCAGTTGCTCGAGCAGATGAGCTTCTTCGTGAAGAAGCCGAGGCCGACCACGGGCGTGATTGCAGGCGTTAGGGACGGCCTGGACGCTGAGAGCATTGCCAGGTTTTTGGTGCCTGCATCTGAGTGCGAGTTTGCGCTCAATTCGGTAATGAAAGCTGTGATTTGGTGTACTCGACATTGGTGTGGTTTTGGTGTTCAGTCGATGATGATGGTGTTGAATTGCTATGTTTTATTGGATTTATGGTAGGTATTAGACGAGTTACAGAAAGATCCTTGGCCAGTGGCTTCGGATCAACGGGCCACGAGGTGCACTAGCACAGCTTTGAGTGTGGCTGCAGGTCTGTTGGGAGCTTGCGTGCCTGGTTCTGGGGCCAGAATTATGGCATTTATTGGCGGACCATCAACTGAAGGACAGGGTGCTGTAAGTGCTTTTGCTACTAGCTATTTATTGTAGCGCTGTGTGACTCTCGATTACCAATGAGAAAGTGTGTTATACTTAGTTTGGTGAGTTGAGACTATTCCTGCTTAAAGGGGGAACTGCCTTCTTTCCATAATTGTGATGAGGGAAGCTGTGCATAGAACATTATTGTTAGCTGGTGTAAATCATATGTTATCACATCCAATGAAGAAAAAAGGGCCTAGGCTTTGCATGTATTTTTACCTATATCCTATTAGAATAGGGCTTCGATGCATCAGTTGGGATGTTTAACTGTAAAAGGAACCGAGAGAAAACAGGTTAGCTTCTGTTGATTATAGTAGGTTCGGATGGTTAGTTTGATACTGTAATTCCAAAGAACTTGTGTATTATGAGCATAACCTTGGATCTAGTGTGAAAATGGCTTATAACTTTGAAGAAAACAAGTTACTGAGTTGAGAGTATCTAGAGTAAATTACATCACATTGTGGTGGCTTGATGTACTCTCTCATCCTAATGGAAGGATTGTGATGAGATACTTTATCTCAGTCTTCCTGATGTATCCCACTTTCAAAGAATGAGGGAAGAATATGCATTTTTTGGAAGAAGGATACAAGATAGAGTTGATCAATATATTGAATACCTTGGAGAATTCTTGTTAAAATTTTCTAAATAGTTAAGGTGAAGAAATTTGAAAATATTGGATATGAATATGGTCATAGTAGTTTATGTTGTTTAATTTGTTTTGTGTAGTCAATTGAATGCGTGTACTAATTTGTTGTCTTTCTTCAGTTGAATAATGGGAACTTTTTATGCTAATATATCATATTTGATGAGGAACTATAACAGCAGTAAATTTAGCAATGTTCTTTTCATTTATTTTACCTATGAAGAAGTAAGAGGACAAATAGTCATAAAGATGTAATTAGATTCCTTTCCACTCTTTTCTCTTCTTCAACCGAATATGAAATGACTAAATTCTCTTCATTTCGCTTCTCTTTTCATAAACATCTAAACAACAATAAAATGAGATATTTTCCTTTCCTTTCCTTTCCTTTCCATCCTTTTCTTTTCTTTTCTCTCCTTAGGTCATTAACTGAATCCTTTCTATTTGCTACTAATCACTCCATCCAAATTGAGCGAGAATTGAGAGGGTGGTGATCATTTGTTGCTTCATGTTGATGGACAAGCAAGCTCTGGAATCTGATATTATTTAATTATGGAGCTAGGCTGGACAGTATTGAAGACTATAAAGAGAGAGTAATTTGGATAGAAAGGCGTGCATATTTACAAGGTTGACAGAAGCTTGTTCATGAAATTGCTGTAGCTTCGTTTGGTTAATTTGGATCGAGAGACACAGGCTCTCTGGAGGATTGGAAGTGACAGAGGAGTCATCAACTACTCTTGGTTTCTACTATTGAGGCTCTTGGATTAAAAATTACCCGAGTTGATGTGTTTTTGAAATTAGTGAAGTAATTCTGTCTGTTAACTCAATTTGTATGGTGCAACCCCTTGTCACCTATACAGTGAAATTCTCTTACTACAGGTAAGAAAGAGATCTTTGTTATTAACTGGTGGAAAATGGAAGTGAAGCAACGTAGTCTCTCTTTTTATCTTTTTTGGTTGAGCTAGAGCATAGTCTCTGTCATTAAGATCCACATAGATGTGAAATGATCTCTTGGTCAATTCTTCTTCTTCTTCTTCTTCTTCTTGTCTTTGTATAATGCTTGTAAGAGTTAGCTCTGTCAATGCACTTGCCTTTTATGTGAAAGTTATGGCAAAGAGGATAGTGTAGACATGCAGTTGATTTGGTACATGAGGTATTTGCAATAGTTGCTTTGCTTACTTCTTCTTTTGTTTACTCTACAGATTGTATTGAAAAGTTTATCAGAGCCAATTCGATCGCACAAAGATCTGGATAAGGATTCTGTTCCCCATTATCATAAAGCTGTGAAGTTCTATGAAGGACTTTCAAAGCAGCTTGTGAACCAGGGGCATGTTCTTGATCTGTTTGCTTGTGCTCTTGATCAGGTGCTAATTGATTTTGATGTCTTTAGTCCTCATTCTGCATCACCTTTCACCTTTTTCATATTACATTTACATTCAACGGGCTTACAGTACAAGATTTTAGGGATATTTACTTTCAGGTTAACAGTCTAAATCTGACAGGACTAATTAATCATCACAGATTTTAATATCTCCTTCTGAAAATTTTCCAGCTCCCATGAATTTATAGTTAAGACACATGTCCTTGATCTGTTTTCTTCACAGACAATGACGTTACAAAGATATTTGGGCAGCATGACTTCTATGTAAACCAGAGTTCTCCTATGCAGTCTGCTTTTCCTGCTTCCAGTCATAATTTGAATTTGTTGATCTGGCTGCTGGCTTTTTCCTTTAGTCTCTTTCCAGAAAGTCATCATTTGAAATGTCATTTTTGTTCTGCTATCTTTTCTCCAGGTAGGAGTTGCAGAGCTTAAAGTAGCAGTAGAAAGAACTGGGGGGCTTGTTGTTCTTGCAGAAAGTTTTGGTCATTCAGTATTTAAGGACTCCCTTAAACGTGTTTTCCAGTCGGGTGAATATGATCTTGGCCTATCATCAAAGTATTGCTCATCGATCTCATTTGTGTCACTTTTTGGCTTATCTTTGATGATAATCTGCTGTTGGTTGTTCTCTTGCAATGTAAAATTTGTGCTAACTTCTTCACACTTAGCATTTTGTCTCTCATTGAAGTATGATATGAGTTTCTATCATGCTGGTACTGAACTATCGTATGAGTTTTCTTTGGCTAGGATGGTGCAGTAATTTCTTTAAGAAGATTAATATCATCACATTTCCTTTCTATGGTGTATGAACATGGGAACATTCTTTATTGTTGCATACTTTTCTTTAATTGTATTCCTTTGCTTGATGAGACCAATGTAGAAGTGAATGTCAAAATGTTTATTAGGGGATATTCACATAAGTTAGGTTGTAAAAGGTGTAAAAGACTATGAGGTATAGCTCAGGAAGAATTGTTAATGAAGCATCTACTGAATCTGGGATGCATGCAAAATTCTAAGCATTCAATAGGACATGTTACTATGATTGGGGATTATGAACCTAGGATGCATGGCATTGAGGTATTGGAGTGTATCAGTGGAAGTATAAGGAATTAGATTTTACAAACCAATATCATTTGTCAATGCAATGCTATGTGGTGCCTTTTCTCTTAATAACCAAGGGGAAAATCGTAAACAAGGAAATGAGAGTGTGTCGTAGGGAATGTGCTAATTCCTGACTTGGGAGAGAAAGTTGACAATTCCTGTATAAAGTTGACAGTGTTCCCTGGACTGTAGGTGTAGCTACCTAGTTAAGTGTGATCTTCATCTTCTCAGTGTTTTTTGTTAATTCCTTCGGTAATAGGATTCAATCTCCTTTCCTGTAATCCAGTCTTGCCTTTTGTTATCTTTTACTGTGAGAATTTCTCTCTTGTTTTATAAAGGACAAATATTGAGATAGCATCTGCGCTCTCTTGGTGTTTCTTTCCACTGCATGGCAGAGCTCAATAACATAGGGTGAACTGGCTCAAATTTCTTCTTTGTTGGATTCCTATAGCTTTTTTAAGAATCATTATGAGGAAAAGGAATATAATCTTGAAAGACTTAGTTGATACTTGGAAGGACCATCGATCTTTCTATTTCTGTCATCCTCTTTGGTTGGCATCTGTGTTCTTTTTAAAGTGAGGATAGATCCTTAGATGATTGCAGTGGTTACTTTGGGGTTGATTGCTTTTCTCCTTCTTTAGTTGTGAAACTAAAGGAAGGGAATATCTTTCAGAGGGAGCTTGTGATTTGAATTGCTCTTTGCTATTTTCTCCCTTTGAATATGATTATCCTGAATCATCACCTGTTATTCCTACTATGCAATTGGCTAGTTGAGAAATTGACACTGAGCCTGTTTGCCTGTGGCTGATTATCTACAGTGGTATTTTTGAAATAAATTGCTCAAAGGATATTAAAGTTCAAGGCATTATTGGTCCTTGCGCTTCTCTTGAGAAGGTACGACAGATATTCCTGCTGTCTAATTTCTGTTGTAATAGGGGAACGCTTATTGTTTCTAACTTTTGTGCAGAAAGGTCCTTTGTGCTCGGACACTGTTGTTGGGCAGGGAAATACTACCGCGTGGAAGTTGTGTGGCCTCGATAAAGCTACATCATTGTGCTTGATATTTGATATTGTTAAGAAAGAAAGCCCAGATGCTACCATACAATCTACAAGCAATCAATTTTACTTCCAGTTTTTAACTTAGTATGAACTCTGATCTTTCGCTCTGCGAGAACTAATTACTTTTTGTTATTACACTTACTGTAAATACTTTACTGCAGCTATCAACATAATAGTGGTCAAATGAGACTTCGAGTCACGACACTGTCTAGAAGATGGGTTGCTGGACCAGGCAGCATTCAGGCAAGTTCTGTTTTATCCTTCTATCGGTTTTTCCCCCTTATGTAGAAAATGTGTTTATTCTCTCATTTGGTCATCTTCTATGTCAGTGGTTGCATTGAATAAAGAATGCTTGAATTCATTTATGTTTTTAAAGATAAAGATACCAAATAAACTGTATTATGGTTCCACGATGGTGCTTTTTCATGTGTTGAGTATGTCCAGTGTAGCTTCATTTGTACATTTATTGCCTCAAGCTAAATTCTGTTATGTAGATGATTTGATTATTTTACTTAGTTGTGTGAGATATATGCTTGTTAAAAAGTGGTGAACTGTCAAGAAGTAAGTGTACACTTTCTCGTTTCTTAACAATTACAGAGTCCGTTATTTTTCAAACTATTCTCCTGAACTGCGCGAGCTCCAATAGCTGGATACTTCAGTTGGATGAACAAGTCTTCAGCCCAAATAATTTGTAGTTGGGAGGATTATTCACATATTTACTATGAGATTTTGTTTGGTATTTGTTACCTTCCCTCATTAGGTATGGCAATTTCATATGAAATTTTGTAGGATTTGATTGCTGGGTTTGACCAAGAAGCAGCAGCTGTAGTTATGGCACGCCAAGTTTCCTTCAAAATGGAAAGTGAGGTAAACAGACATGAAATTTCGCAATTTGGGTATCCATAATTTGCTATACTGTTACGTTAGTGGACTCGTCTGCACGAGCCTTAGTTGCTTTCTACATTTGCTCTCTCTTACCTTTGACTTTCGAAATGGTTGAGAACTTCAATGAATGAAATATACATGCTAGCGAGAGGGTTCAAAATCTGTGAAACGATAGCTGTTAGGAGTGGTTAATCGTGCTTTTTCCTAATTTTCTTGGTTAACTGATTACCCATCCAGTCTTAACTAACGAGAAGCACTCGTTGTAAAATAAAAGAGTGCAATCTTATGAACAATAAGCAGTGAGTGCAATGCTGAGTTTGAGGTGTTGGCACTAGAGTAAGAAATTAATTAAGTGATGAAAGAGCACATTCCTGTTGTTTGCATGTTTACAAAAGTTAGCCTCGAGACAAGGAAAACAGATGTTAGAATGTAATTTGCAACTTCAGAATTTGAAATTTGCTTCTTAGTTTGGCTAATACTGGCTGTTAAGAAGTAAGCTACAATGTGCAGCTTGAGTTTCTTTATCAAAGGTCTCTTATGCTAGCTAAGCAGCAGCTTAGGACTAGGAGGCTGCAAATCAATCTGCTGAATTATATGTAGGCTTCCTACTTATTAGCGTGTGCAATTATTCCATGGGATAACAAGGCTTCTAATGCAACCGTAGCCTCCCATTTTACACGCATATTCATTTGTTCTTTTTAATTAGCCACCCATCTAGTAATATTTGCTGGCCAAAAAAATAAAAATAAAAAAATAAATAAAAATCTAGCAACTAGCTTCGACAATTAGCAAACGTACACTCTGCACCCAACAATGGAAGTAAAGAAAGGCAACTAAAGCAGAAAGGACACATTTATAAATTAAGCTCTGTTCCAGTATGAATTATTTATTAATGTACTCCAGCTTTGAAAGCGGCAATTTTTAGTCTCTCAGTATATTTGGTCTCTTAGTCTGTAATTTTCCAATCGCATTTAATGGAAAAGCTTTGACCAGAAAGTCATACTCAAATAAGTGTTCCTGCTCCTGGAAGTCAAAGCAGTCTTAATGTTATCTCGTGACACAAAGAAGCAAGATTATTATAAAAGCATTTTGTCAAGCATCCACAGCTACCTACCTCTGTCTCTGTGGCACAGAGAAACATCCTTATCTGAGAAGATTATTACTTTCACTACTTTTAGTGCATTTGCCCTGTTGAGAGAGGGGTTATGTGACGTGATTTTCACTTAATGTGCCATAGGTCTCCTGTTTTATATAATCTGCTGAGAAGTGTTTTAGCTTTCTTGATGCAGTTTGTTCTATCTTGAACTTAACAAGTTTTAATATGAAAAGAACCTAACACTTCCCAAATTTATTTCATTGTTGTCAAGGCCGACTTTGATCCAATAAGGTGGTTGGATAGAGCACTGATACAACTGTGTTCACGGTTTGGAGACTACCAGAAGGATAGCCCTTCTACCTTCAGCCTCTCTCCACGACTCTCTATCTTCCCTCAATTTATATTTCATTTGCGTCGTTCCCAATTTGTACAGGTCCGATATAGCATTTGTCTTTTTGTCTACTTTTAACTGGGTTTTCATTATTTGCTGGCAAAATATACTTGATTGAAGTGGTCATAATGCTTTCAGGTCTTCAATAATAGTCCCGATGAAACTGCATACTTTAGAATGATCTTGAACCGGGAAAATGTTGTCAACTCAGTCGTAATGATACAGCCTTCCCTTATTTCATATTCATTCCACTCTGGCCCAGAACCAGCCTTTCTTGATGTGGCTGCCATAGCAGCTGACAGGATACTTCTTCTGGACTCATATTTCACTGTCGTTATTTTTCATGGTGCCACAATTGCTCAATGGCGAAAAGCTGGTTACCACAACCAGCCTGAGCATCAAGTAAGTTCATTCGGGATGTAACTTCAATTTTCAAATAGAGGAATGCGCTTCTTTCTTTCCATTTATCAAGTTGGACATTGACTTTAGCTCTTCACTTATTCCAAGTTGGATCTTTTTTACATTTTAAGATTGCACCAACCTGTTTATAGGGTTTTATATTTTGGGTTAATTTCATGATATTGCAGACTTCATATGAACTTGCTGATCCAACAATTTGGTGATGTTCTTGTATGTTCTGAAAGATATCTTCAATGCTTGGACTTCACATGACTATGAAGTGTTGGAAAGTTCTTGGTTTTTAATGGTCCACTTTGAGTAGAAGGAAGATGTAAAAGAAAAGTTAAGACTAAGAAAAATTATCTTAAAGCCTTGTATTTGTGTTGAAATGTGGAAAAACTGAGATTTAAGTGTGGAAGCAATTGAATGCACTATTATGAAACTGGCATTATTTCACAATGTGAATTATGATAAGGATTTACATAAATATGTCTCCTGGAGTATTCAACAACCTTGTTATTCTCCATGCCTCTCAGTCTTGGCTGGTGAGTTCATGTTGTGGTCCAGTTTCTTCATGCGTTGAACTTAATACAGTTGTTTTCTGAGTAGATACTTCTGTTTTCTTCTTTCAATTATGCTCTGGTTTGGCCAGTCAAGTCTACACAAAAGATTTTGATTTGATGTGACTGCAAGAATTATTGTCTTCAAATGAATTTTACTAATTTGTTGGTATTTGATCACTGGAATTGCCTTACCATTGTAGGCATTTGCTCAATTGCTACAAGCTCCTTGTGATGATGCGGACACAATAATCAAGGAAAGGTTTCCAGTACCTCGTCTGGTTGTCTGCGATCAGCATGGCTCACAGGTCTTTAAATTTCTATTCCACATTTAAATAAAGGGTCTGCTATTATTTGATTTAGCTGAACCTTTTTACACCTGATTTTGCCTTGCTTCCTCATAGAGATGATCATGCTTGGGGGGTATTTTTAGCCTTAGATGCTTCATTATGTTCGTTTACACTGTTATGCTATTGTTCACTGTTCACCAGGGATGTAGCTTGTAGTGGTAGGAAAATAGGATTAGCTGCCTGATCAATGGGGGAATGGAAGGTGGCATCTGTGGGGTTTGTGGACAGTGGACTAGTGGTCGATTTGCCATGGGGTAGGGAGCGGTTGGTCTAGGTTGATGATGATGCCTGGTGGTGCTTGTAGTCTGTAGGTAGTGATAAATTGACAATTGCTGATCTGCAGATAGTGTGGGTCCTCAAATGTTTGCAATTAGCGAGGGAGGCCAAGTGACTGACATGTGTGGTTTGGTTTCCTAAATTGATTTTAAGATTGATGAACAGGAAATTGTCCTTTGACATTGAATTATATTCTCTATTCTAAGGACTTGTGATTTATATATAGATCTCTTTACAGCTCTAAACATAGGAAAATACATTACATAAATGAACGTGACCAAGTGGGTTTGAGGAGCACTTTAATACGGCTGTGTTTGCAGAGCATGTATTACTTTTTCCACCTTCAGGGCCATTTTCTCTTCACCTGTCTGTTTGAGCTAGTATAGGTCATTATCTGGCCATGGCTGTTGATTGTTCTGTGCGGAATATATTATGCTAACTTCATCTCCATTTTATTTTCACGCAGGCTCGTTTTCTTCTGGCGAAATTGAATCCTTCTGCAACTTACAATTCTGAAGCTTCCGTGCCGGGTGGAGATGTTATATTTACGGACGACGTTAGCTTTGAAGTCTTCTTGGATCATCTGCAGAGACTAGCGGTTCAATGATGTGTATAAAATATGCAAGTTTTGTCATGTGCATAAAATATGCAAGTTTTGTCGGGTTGGGAATCTTTTTATTTATTGCAAATTTTGTGCAGCTAGCCCTCGAAACAGGATGCGTCCCCTAGGAGACGACATTCGTGTCCTTGTTAAACAGGTCTGAAGCACTTCCTTGAAAGTTGGACGCTTGTTGAATCGATCGAATGAAATCCCCAGGTATAGTTCAGCATCAGTACTCATGTCGAGCCTTGATTCTTCAGCACTGTCGCTTGTTTTGCAAGTGCAAATGCATGAATCTCACGTGCGCGCAATCAGCTCAAGGGGGATTGGAGTGCTCGAGCATTGGAAATAAGCGTCAGTCCCTTTTCCTTCGTACGTTTGGACAGTGCGATGGTCACTGCTCGTGTAGCGGTCGATAACTTTGGAGGGAAGCCAGTGGATAGGGGAATTTATAAACAGACCACCAGGTCAGCCGGTCATCTCCATTGTACCTTCTGGATATGAATATCTCAGGTTTTGCGTTCCTCCCCGTTTTCTTTCTTGACCTAATTTTCCTAATAAAACACAAACTTTGACTTCGTTCTTAATTTTTTCGACCAAAAAAAAAAAAAATTGGTTCTTCATTTTGATTCGAACTTTTTTTTTTTATCTCATTAAAGAAACCCGTACTTTAGCTTAGGTCTTGATTCTGACTAAAGCTTTTTTGTGTTGGATTAAAAAAACCAACATGTAGTTAGGAGACATATCTGGCTCTTGTCAAGTTTCTGTCTCATTCCACATATACTGATGACTCACGGCTATCGTCGCTGAGGCCGTCGACGAAATTTGAATGGTTTCGAAACAAGAGAAAACTTGAGCATTCAAATTTTGGATGTTGGCGACAAAAATTGAAATGGATCAAAAAAATGATTTCCCTGACAAATGTGGCATGAATAAACGGGTGGCTGTATCCGAGCAATGTACGAAAATTGAAGGAAAAAAAAAAGGAATCTTGAACTTGTTTGGCACCCGAAGACGAAGACGGGAAGTTCTCGGATAGTGTGTCATCCTTCCACGTGAACATCCTTGAGTCGCCGAATACCCAAGGAATAATATTAGCATTTTTAAACGGCATCATTGAACAGAAATTTGACGGTGATAAGATAAGCACATTGTAAGTTTTAAAATTTATTATGAAAGTATAATTAAGTTCTAAAATTTACAAAATATATAATTAAGTCCTAAAATTTATCAAATTTGTACAATCAAGTCATGCTACTAAGGATATACAATTAGACTAATGAAACACTTAAACAACCTTTGTATTATTTTTTCTCTTCGTGGCTCTTTAAAAATATTTTTTCTCTTCTACCGGCATTGACCTTACTAAAATATATAAAAACGACCTTGTTTTGACTTAAATCCTAAAATTCTAACCAATGCTTAATTAAATAAAATTAAAAAGCAAAAAAGGATGAAAAAACACACGCACACAAAAAAGGGCAAGTCTGGAAGGCTCTCACCCTCACTACCCCTTGTTGTGGGGCTGGTGGGGTTTGCCGAAGGAGGCACCCTCGCTAGACTTGGGCAAGGGCTATCAGGCCTTTGCCTGCGGTTGGCAAGGGCGTAAACGACGAGGGCCCTTGCCCTTGACCCCCCTCTTAGTTTATGCTTTTTAAAATAATTTTATTTATTTAATATTTAGATTAAAAAATCAGATCTAGATCAAAATGATGCCAATTTAACCTTATATTTTATATTTTAGCCAAAGACATGTATGAGAGAGAAAAAAATTATAGCAACATTTTCTATTAGTCATGTTGAGGAAGTTAACAGAATGACTTAATTGCACAAATTTGATAATTTTCAAGACTTGATTATACTTAAAATCCCAATTGCATTTTTTTTATAAGTTTGAAGATTTTTAATATACTTATCCATTATCTATTTATGAGACAAAAAAATTAAGGTGAAATTAAGCTTCGAGCTAAAATTTTAGTTTGGGTTAACATCCCAAAAAATCATAAATTTGTATACATGTGACAAATTTATCTCAAAGTAAATTTTTGTTTACTAAAAACCATAAATTAGTGCATATGTGACAAATTTATTCCAAATTAATTTTTAAATTATCAAAAATCTCAAACCGGTACATCTATCATAAATTTACCAAACCTATTTTGGAGTAAAAATTTATTACGGAAATAGAAGAATGAAATAGTTTTACCAAACGGAATTATGTTCTAGAAATAAATTTGGAATAAAAAAATAGTTCTCGAACAAAAATAAAATGTTTATCATGCGTGTTCTTAACCTTTTCTACTAGGCATAACCAAGGATTTTCAACTCAGAATGAACTAAGGGTGATTCAAGAAAATCATTCTTAAAGCTTTTAAGGGCATATGATTTCTCTCTGAAATATTCTTAAGAGCAATATGAGAAATGCATACTATTCTAAGATGTTTTTGTAATTAATGCAGTTAGTTTGTAGATTGGAAGATAGAGTATTCATTGTTAGATTAAAGGGACAATTATTAAATTATATCGCGAGGTTGAATTCTTTATAGATATAGATCGTTTTGTTAGAGAAAAAGAAAATCTTGAAAATGTGCAAGGTTGGACTGATCAAGAAGTGGGTTCTTTTATATGTCGTACAATGCTGGACACTATAGGACAAAATAAGGGCCTGTTTGGCAACGTCTTAAAATAGTCTTGGATTCCGATTTTTGTTAGGAATCGGTTTGGGACGAGAATCGCGTTTGGTAAAATTTTTGTTCCCGGAAACAAATTTGTTTAGGGAACGATTTTGGACAAGATTTGAGAATAAAAAAAAAATTGATTCTACGTTCAAGAATCAGAAAAAAGAATCAAAACGATAAAACCCTCGTTCTTCTCTTTCATCATCTTGGTTGCCGTCTGCCATTGCCCGCCGTCGTCCGCCACTGCCCACTGCCGCCTGCCGATCGCCGGTCCGCCGCCGGTTGCCGGAGGCTTGCCAGGCCAGGGCGAGGTCCGGCGAGCTCGCCGGAGGCTAGGCGCCTCGCCCGGCCCGGCGAGGCCGACCTAGCCACCGGCGGGGCCGGGCGAGCCTTGCCGGTGGCGGGGGCGAGTCTCGCCGGCGGTGGCGGGAGGTTGAGCCTCGCCCGGCCATCGGCGAGGCTCGGCGAGCCTTGCTCGCCGCCTGGCGAGGCTCGGCCAACGAAGGCCGACCTCGCCGGGGGTGGCCGGTCGGCCCGCCGACCGGCCAAATGAAGAAGAAGAAGAAGAATAGGAAAAAAGGGAAAAAAAAAAAAAAAAAAAAAAGAAAAAAGGGAAAAAAAGAAAAGAAAAAGTAAAAAAGTAAAGAAATTATTTAAAATTTATTTAAAATCAAAAGAAATTAATTTGGAACAGTAATCAATTAATACAGACTAAACGCAATTCTATTAGGAATCAAAAATTTTGAATAGTTTACCAAACACGCTTTTTTACTTAGAATCGGTTCCCGAGAACATAATTAAAAATAATCATTTCTAGTCAGAATCAACTCCCGGGAATAAAATCGTTGCCAAACGCGCCCTAAGCTACTCCTCTCTCTCCAGCGGAAGCCGTGCAAAAGGCCAAAGGCAAAAGGCCAAAGGATTCTTTGTGGGTCCCTCTCCCTTTATTTTTGTTCCCCCAAAAATAGCCGAGAAACCAGTGAAGAGCCGCACAAGCCGAGAAGCGCCGCACGAGAAAAGAAGCTGCGCAATAAACGCGAAGACCGGTGATTTCTGCCGTAAGTTTACATCTAAATTAGGTTAAATTTTCATTTAAATTAAGTATGAAAAACATTTGAATGTGTAAGTGATTATAACTCTAATTTTTCGATTATAATAAATTATTTATTATTGATCTTCTCTATATATGTAAATATTGATATTTGGACCAAATTTTATAAATCTTTGGTGTTCTTATTATTCATTATTTATTTATCTAGTATTTTCACGATGACTTAATTTACAAGATCCTATTATTTTCACGTTAATATTACAACAACATCTACTGTTATAATAAGAGAAGTGCTTATGTAAAGGGTTTCCTCCATCAATTTATACTATCTCATATATAATAGAAATTCAAAACTTTTCTCAATAAGTTTATTTCTAAGATACTTGCGAGTGTGGTGAGGAAGGATGGCTTGAGAAGAAATTTATAAAGCCGCATAGGTAAAGAAATATTAAAACAGCAGCCTATGACTAAAGGATTGGTAAAGTAGTTCGTTAGTTTGAGTGTACGTGCACAAGTTGAATTTGTTCATTAATAGTCGGTACCGAGTAATAGAAACGGGCAAAGAGATGCATCTCGACACACGAAATATGTCGTTAAAGTTAACCACGAACCCCCCAGATGAAGCAAAGTCCGCATTAGATCGAGAAAAGGATGATTGAGAACACGAGTCCCTCCGAGGCGACGCCTCACCAACTACATCGGCATCACCATTGAATCGAATCTGGTTAGGTTCGCCATTGCGAAAACAAGCAGAAAGGCAAGAGCAACAAGCACATAAGTACACATGACGACTAGAGGGATTACACGAACTGTTGTTCGTTTTCTGATGTGAGCGATTTCTATGTGAAGCCATCGGGAAATACACGTGAACTCTAGAGACAATAACAAAACAAAGAAAAATAGATAATAGAGGTAAAATATATAAAATAAAAAATATATAATAAAAAGAAGAAGAAATCACCACACTAAATTTGTGTAAATAATGGAGGTTAAAATGATAAATAGGGTTGCGTGGAATGATTTCCTCGGAGCAAGCTTTTCTCCGTAGCCAGTCCCAGTGCCTGCAGCTGGACCCAACACAAGACTTTTATATCATCATCTAGACTAGTGGAGACTCACAAAATCAAGAAATGCAAGCCAAATGCAGGTGAAGCAATCGGCTTAGAAGCCGAATTCAAATCTCGAATAGTTCAATCATGGTGGCATTTCAACTTTGAATTTTGTACTGCACTCGTAATGATTAAAATAATGTCATGTCTGTCCTACGTCCCTCCTTGATTGGGGGGAAATGAATGACCCGACATGGGTTGGGATTGAATCAATTCCATTTAATTTGCATCGATGGATTTTCGTCCCTCGCAATTCAAATGATTCATGAGAATATACATGTACTAAAGGCAAGATGATTAATTATATTAGCCTCACTATCTTCTTTTTTTTTTTCAAATCCATAAGCAAAAATTCGCATTTGTCCATTAATATCAAGCTTACGGTGCTATAAATCTCTATTCAGTTAATAAGTACAAAAAAATTACATTTTTTAATAAGCCGATTATTCTTATGTTATACATTATCACTACTTTAAAAGTGAACAATTCAAATTAAAATGAACCCCACACCCCCCAAGAAAAAGTCTTTTATGTTCTTTACGTTCCCTTATTCGATTAACGGCTCCTAGTGCAAGCTTCTTTATAAAACACGAAAATAAAACAAATTTGTCAAAGGACGATTATGGTTATATTATATATATATATATTAAAAATAAAGAGAACCAAGAAAAAGACAATATCTTTTGTTGTTTGCACTTACGACACTCCACAGTAGCGTTGAGGGTGGGGGAGCAGAGGCAGAGCATGGCCTCCGACTCCGCGTCGAACCCGCACGCGCCGCCCGACCGCTTGCACCGGTCGCACGCGGTGCTCTCCGGCACGGCGTACGTCAGCTCGATCCCGTACGTCCAGTCCAGCGGCCCGGACTTCTCCAGCCCCCCGGAGTCGATCACCGTCGTGTAGTGCGTGCAGTCCAGCATGTTCATGCTCATGAACTTCACCGTCGCGTACCTCGTGAAGCAGCACGGCGGCGACGTCGACGTCGACGTCGGCGGCGACAGCGACGGCGACGGCAACGACTGGTTGGCCAACTGCGGGGCTGCCGGCCGGAAGATCCGGAAAGAGGCGCAGGCGCCGTACATCTCGTCGCAGGTGTGGCCGCCGACGTCGTGGGAGCAGAGGTACTTGAAGTGGTTGGCGACAGGGGAGTCGATGGAGCAGTTGAGTACGGCGAAGATGGTGTCATCGGAGGGTGGGATGAGGGCGGCCTGCACGTCGGTGAGGGCGAGGTCGTGGTGGGGCTGGAGGATGGAGCAGGTGGACATGGCGGGGTCGAAGACGACGACCTTGCGCTTGGGGTAGTCGATGGACTGGACCTTGTAGGCGCCGGAGGGGGTGGCGAAGAAGAGGTCAGAGTCGTTGCAGGAGAGCATGCGGCGGAAGCTCGGGGAGCCGCAGCCGTCGTCGACGGCGAAGGGGTAGGAGACGGGGACGGCCCCGCAGGAGGTGCGGCAGAGGGAGAGCGGGAGGGAAGGGAGGGGGAGGAGCGACAGGGTTAGGGTTAGGGTTAGGAGGTTGAAGACGGCGGTGGTGGGAACTCGGGGAAGCACTGAAGACTGCATTTGGAGAGAGAGAGAGAGAGAGAGAGAGAGAAACCAAGAAAAGAGGATGACTGTGAGTCACTTTTATCCAGGAATGGTGCCCACTTTGTTGACCATTTTGGCACCACTTGGTCCAGAGCAAAGCCCTTTTCAGGGGGAGAAACCAAGAAATCACTCTGTTCTAAAATTTGCTTCCAGTTGTCTTCCATTAAAAACCTCGAAAAATGCACATTGAAAACCTTCTCCTCGCCGCCCTCCACGGCGGGGGTTGCCCGATCCGCATCGCCGATGCGGCCACGACCGTCCTGCATTGCGGCCGGGCCATGGCCTCGTTGTCTTCTCGTCCGTATCAAACTCTAGAGTGGCCACTGCCTCGTCCTTGCAACCACCTCGCTAGAGTCTCGATTCCATGTCAAAATTGTGGCCGCGTTGTCTCCTCCGTGTTGGGGGTATAATTGGGTCGAGTTGAGCCGATACAGCGCCAAGTTATGATGGGCTGGGTCCTCCTCATGGGGCCCGGCGCACCTTATTTAGACACAGAGCAAAAGTCAAAACAGGAAAGCAAAAGGGGATTGAAGGTTCATGACAGTGAAGAGAGAAAAAAGGAGCGTTCGCACCAAAGGAAAAAAGAAAAAAAGAAAAAAGAAGAAGAAGAGGGAGAGAGATAGCGGTTTAGAGGAGAGGAGGCAATTCAAATTTGTCGGTGAAATTTTGTCGAAATCAGCTGAAATGTTAGTATATATCGTGAGATCAAGATCTACAAGGTGAATGGTTCTAATCGTTGAAATCATTCTTTGATTTCTCTCTCAAGTTCTCAGATACTAAGTAGAGTTTTCTTGCTCCTTTGTTAATCCACCTTTGTGGTGATGAAATGTTATTATATTGTTATAATTTGAGCCTCTGATTGTGTTACTAGAAATGAATTATTGCATGTTCAGCTATTCTTGATGATTAGTAGAAATTTTGAGAGGCTTCGTGATTTTTCTCACATTGAATTTTTCACATAAAATTTGTGGCTATTGTTTCTTCCATTGACTCTTCAATTTTCAACGTTATGTCTATTGGTTTGGTGGTTGATATTGCTGGAACATTGGGGGTGGTTGCTGCTGAGGTTATTTTTGTATTGGTCGGTTGAGTTTTGGGAAAAAATTGATCTTGGATAAATTTAAGTTCTTAGTGAATTTTGTTGTTCTTTTTCCTCAACAAAGTGGTATCAAAGTGAGGTTAATGAAAGAAACTAGTAGTACTATGTTTAAGTTAAGTGCCTTAAATTATTTTTTTGGAAGCCTCAGATGGAAGACAGATTGTACTGTAAATATTCGTATGATCCCATTGATGGGGATAAGTCTAAAGGGGACAAGGAGATAAATAATGGGGGCAGATGAATCATAAAAAAATTATTTTTATTGGAAAATGGATTTGATAATTGAGTTTACTATCATGTCATTCAAGAAACAAATGCCAAAACACCGTGGAAGAAATTACAAGACAAGCATATTTCGTTAATAGACTTGTAAATCTGAGATACAAGGAGGGTAGTAGCACGTCTGGACATTTGAGTGAATTTCAAAATATTGTGAATCAATTGACAAATCTAGAAATTGATCTTGTTGGAGAGTTGCTGGCATGTTAATTGCATGGTGCTCTCTCTGATAGTTGGGATACATTGGTCTTGGCATTAAATGACTCTGCTCCTTATGGCATGCTTTTGATGAGCATGATTAAAGAAAACTTGTTCAATGAAGAAATAATGGGAAGATGCATGAATTATGCTTCTCACTTGAAGGGCCTTGTCATTGGAAAACATGTAAAAATCAATCAAGAAATTTTTAAAATTATGATAAAAAGTCAACTCAAGAGGAAGATCGAAATCAAGGTTGAGGAAGAATTCAGAGTGCTACGATTGTGACAAGATGGGATATTATATCAAAGAATGCAAGTTCAAAAATAGAGATAAATTCCAAGATGGAAAGATAGAAAAGAAGCAAGATACAATGGCAATTGCATCAAATGGCAATATTATGTTCATTTGTGACGTTACTTGTGTGAATTTTATATGCTAAGACCATAGTTGGGTTGTTAATTCCATAACCTCAGTTCATGTCACTTCACAGTGTGACTACTTCACATCATATTGCAAAGGTGATTTTGAATGCGACTAGATAGGCAACAATGGTGTTTGTAAATTATCGATATAGGATATGTTCATTTAGAAATCAATGTTGATATAATTTGCTTTTGCAAAATGTGAGACATATTCCAAACATTGTTCTTCATTCGATTCCACAGGTGCTTTCAATGAAGATGATTATTGCAATTCCTTTAATGATGGCAAACTAAAGGTTCAATAGCGGTGGTTAAGAGCAAAAAAATTGCACTCTCTACACCATACAAGCTAAGTTGATCTGGGAAGAGGTAAATACAATGGATGACTCCTTATTTGACCTATGCCATTTGAGACATGGTCATCTCAGCAAGAAGGAGCTTGAAACTATTGCTAAACAAAATCTTCCACCATTGAAAGAGAAAAAAAAGAAAAAAAAAGAACATACTCGCCATCTAAGAGGTAAGCAACAAATATCTTGATTTCATCGTTCCTCTCCGCACACAAAATCAAATTTACTTCATTTAATTCACATCAATGTTTGTTTCATGGATGCTATAACACTTGGTGGTACATTATGTAACATTTATTGATGACTGCTTCATAAAAGTGCCTGTTGTTGCTTTGTAATATGAAGACTAGGTGCTTAAAGCTTTCAAATATTTTTATGTCAACATAGAACAAGAAGCCACAAAGAAGTTGAAACGTGTTTGAGCTAACAATGGTGGTGAATATAGAAGTTTGTTTGAATGTTATTGAAGAGATCATGATATCAAGCTTGTGAAAACTATTCCATAAACACTACAACATAATGGACTAGTGGGGAGAATGAATTGGATGATTAATGATCAGATTCAATGTATGCTCTCTCATGTAAGGTTGTTTAAGTCATTTTAGGGTGAAGCAATGACAACGGTATTAAACTTGATAAACCTTCCGACATTTGTTTATCTTAAGGGGGATGTTCTGCAGAAAATTTGGAGCGAGAAAGATTCATACAAACATCTAGAACTGTCCGATTGTGGGGGCATTCATCATGTTTCAAGAGATAAGAGGTCCAACTTAATAACAAGTCTAAGCAATGTATCTTCTTAGGTTATGGACATAAAGAGTTTAGCTATAGGTCATGAGATCCAATTGCAAAGGATATCATTAGAAGTTAATATGTGGTTTTCTTTGAATATCAAACCATTGAAGACATCAATAAGCCAAGTAGGTCAAAATTGTAGATCGGCACTTTATTACTTTTAGCCCAAACCCCCGTCATGTTAGGTGGAAGTTATGAGCAATAAGTGCAAGGAAATCATATAAATCATAAAGTCGTTGAGTCTATATAGAGAAGTTGAGACAAGCGAGATAGTTAATTAAGAACATCCCGTTAGCAAGAACAACCTATTGATCAAGAACAACTGGTTACACCTCAAGGGAGGAAATCAACGGGAGAGAGTATACCTTCACAAAGATATCCCTCTCATGAGTAGGTGTTACTCATTGATGTTGAAAATGTTGGAAATATGATTTGATTTGATTAAGATTATCTAAATATGGATTAATTGATTTTGTGAATTCGTGAAATTGGATATTAGGACAGTAGTATAGGAAACGACATATTTTGTATATTCTTTCCTATCATACTCTTTTCTTGTATTATTAATAAGCGTGCAATACATGTACAAGCACAGTAATACATAATACAAAAAATTCCTCCAATTCTTTCTCATTTTTTGTCATGGTATTAGAGCTTTCTTTCCTAACCTAGCTTCCGCAAAAGAATTTCTGGGATTGCCTCCATCTTTAGTTTCTGATTTGTTGTTGCAGCCTCTTATTTGCAAAACAAATTCAGCGCTTTGGTAGGAATCCATACCTCACGATACCATGCAAGAAAACCAAAAACAACAGACAAGTTCCGGTGAAAACTCACCACAAAATCAGATCTCTCAACAGATTGATCCTAACACAGAAGAACTGTCCATTGCTCAGCACCTAGTCTCCTCAGCGCTCGCTACTATTCAGAACTCCGGGCCGATTCAGTAGCCATAGGCCCACTGGTTTCCCTTTTCAAGTCAATGGGTAGCTAGGCCGAGTCAATCTTGGGCTCAATATGGTCCACTTGGAGGCGGGCCTAATGGAGGTGGGTCGACTCCATTTGCCCCAAGTGGAGCAGGCTGGACATTGTCGGGTCAGAGACTAGACCCGAATCTTCAAGGTCTTGGGACGGATCCCTACCCGGGATTCCAACCCAGATTTGTGCCCTATCCGTTTCTTGTTGGAGGCGGTCACCCGAAGCTCGGCGATCCATTGTACACATCTCCGATCGATCGCCTTGAATTGAAAATCATCAATCTAGAGCTCACCAGACCAGACAATTACACGGCGTGGGATCATGATTTCCTGTGAGCTTTGGTGACTAAGGAGAAAGATGGTTTCCTTGACGGGACCGTAGAATTTCTGGCCGATGAACGTCTCCAGTGACATTGGCGCTGATGCAACTAGCTTCTGTGCACATGGATTGGCAATTGTCTGAGTGTTGAGATCGCCTCCGGTCTTCCACCAACCAAGGACTCAAAGGTTATGTGGGACAACATTCGAGAGATGTACAGCAAACTCGATGCATCAAGCTCTTCACACTGACTCAAGCCTTGTCGGAATTCAAGCAAGGGAACCTTTCGGTTACCGCTTGCTTTAATCGACTCTTGGCCTTGTGGAACGAACTTGAGGTGGTCGAGGAACAACTCGAAGGGCCTGAATCCACACTTAAATAGTATTGTGAGATGAAAGAGAGAGAGAAAGTCACTGGATATCTGTTGATTTTGAATGAGAGTTACTCACCTTTTAGATCAAAGATTCTCACCATAGAGCCTGTGCCGCCTCTCAATCGAATATGCCAGTTGGTTGTTCAAGAAGAAAGCCAATGCTTAGCCATGGTAGAGTATGTTCGGGTAGGTGATGGCGTTGCACTTGCCGTTCCGGTGAGACAAAGGGAGCATCTCGGACCCAACAGCAACTCGGCAAGGCAAACCTAACAGTAGCTCCTCGCCCTTCACGGAACCCCTCGAGCTGCGTTTGTCACTTGAGCAGCTGATGACGGAAACCCTAAGGGGTTTCAAATCAATGGCCCAGATTAGGTGGAGGGATCCGACGACCAACGTTGGTCATCCCAGCTAATCGAATCAAGTGGCCCACATCAAGCCACATTAACTCCTATTTATAAAGCATCGAACGGTTCACATGGTGCCACATCATCAAAAAGGATGGACACAATTCAAAAAAGGGTAAATTTTGCGAATATTGTAAACGTCCATACCAGACTGTCGAAACATGTTGGAAATTGCACGAGAAACCAAATGATAAAGAAAAATGGACAAAGAATATTTTGCTTATCAGGTTTCAGTAGTGAAGGAAAGGGGGGCATCTCGAACAATTATGTAGGATCAAATCAAAATATTATGAGAGCTCGAGTCAATTGGGGACTACCAATAAGATTGCAAGTTTTACAGGTACTTCTATTCATAAGATAAATTCAATTTCAGTTGATGCATAGATTATTGACTCAGGTGTTAGTGACCACATAATATGTAATGATCAATATTTTTCCCATACCCAGAAACCTCATTCTTCCGTGTCAGTGCGTCTTCCAAATGGGGATATTATATATGTCACCAAAATTGGCATAATATATCTTAGTCCACATATTGTCCTTAAAAATGTCCTTTACATTCCTCGTTTTGAATTCAACCTTATATCTATTTCCAAGATATGTGAGGACAATTCTTGTCGTGCCATATTCAACTCCCAAAATTGCTTTTTTTAGGACCATTCGACTAGCAAAACAATAGGCTTGGGTAGCGTGGCACAAGAACTATATTTTTGGAATATTCCTGATGATTTTGAATTATCCTCATTGAATAATAGCATTTTTTTGTAATGCTACCGATAGTTATAAAACTATCATTTCCCACTAGTGATGGGGTCATAGTGCATATTCCTCATCCCAAGTGTTCTATTTGTCCATTAGCCAAACGGTCATGAGCATCTTTCCCAATTAGTGCATCTTGAGCTGCTAGTGTTTTTTCCTTATCACATATGGATATTTGGGGTCCCTATCATACCCCTTATCATGATGGGTCATGTTTCTTTCTTACTGTGGTAGATAATTATACTCGTGCCACATGGGCTTTCCTTATGCAGTCGAAAGGTCAAACTTTTCCTACTTGTCAAAATTCTTCTCTTTGATTAAAAATCAGTTTGATAAACCTGTCCAAATAATTCGTACAAATAATGTGCACGAATTTTTCACCAATGAGTGCATTTCTTTCCTATCCTCTCATGGGATTCTCCACAAAAGTTCTTGCACCTACACTCCCCAACAAAATGGGATCGTAGAGTGCAAGCATCGACACCTCTTAGAAGTAGCCCGAGCACCTAACATCTTTTCCTGACGAATTCTGGGGTGATTGTGTGGTCACAGCAGCCTATCTAATTAATCTCATGCCAATTTGAATTTTTGAAGGACGAACTCCATTTGAGATGCTTTTCGGGAAGAAGCTAGAGATCGCACACTTAAGAGTTTTTGGTTACTTATGCTATGCCATGAACATGGGCTTTCGAAATAAGATGGATCCTCGTGCAATTCGATATATCTTTATGGGGTATCCCCCTTTGCAAAAGGGTTACAAAGTTGTGGACATATCTACAGGGCGTTTCTTTATCAATGGAGACATAATCTTTCATGATGATATTTTTCCATTCCAGGAAATTACACCTTCGTCTCAATCATCTGTATGAACATCAAATAGCTGTCAATTTTTATCCAAGGAGGATTTATTTGTAGGTTCTCATATGCTTTCACTGCAGCTAAACCTATATCATCTATGCTAGCTAATTTCAATTCTTCAAATCAAGAAGATGAATCATCAACATCATTGTTTGACAAAGCTGACCCACCTACTTCTTCAGCGACATCTGTGTCTTCAGTGGCAGTCCCATACTCATGCCTTAATGATTCTTGCTCACCAATTCTTGTACAAAGAGATATTGAGCAACCTCGATGTTTTGGACGTCATGTTCGTCCTCCTGCATGGACCAAGGATTTTATATGTCCCACAGTGAATTCTCCAGGTACACATTATCTCATTTCCTTTTATGTTTTGTTTAGTCGACTGTCACCAGAACATATGTATTGTATTAGTCGCATATCAGAGGAACAAGAACCATCATCTTATGATGAAGCAGCACGTGACCCACAATGGCAATAGGCCATGGAAGTTGAATTATGCGCCCTCATTGAGAATCATACTTGGGATATTGTGAATCTACCCTTGCATCGGAAACCAATTGGTTGCAAATGGGTATATAAAATCAAGTACAAGGTAGATGGATCAGTTGAACGATACAAGGCTTGCTTGGTTGCGAAAGGATTTACTCAAAGGGAAGATTTTGACTATCATGAGACTTTTTCCCCAGTTGACAAAAAGGTTATCGTTTGTTCCTTCTTTTCTATTGCTGCACTTCGTGATTGGTGACTTCATCAAATGGATGTTAATAATGCTTTCCTCCATGGAGATCTTGATGAAGAGATATATATGGAATTTCTGCAAGGATTACGTATGTCGTCTCCGTAAATCTTTATATGGGCTGAAGTAGGCATCTCGGCAATGGTATGCAAAATTTATTGTTGCACTCACAAATGTAGGTTTCCAACGTTCCAAACATGACTATACCCTATTTACTTGGACTAAAGGTACTTCATCGATTTATCTTCTAATATATGTTGATGACATTCTTATTATAGGAAATGATGAATTTGCTATTGGAAAATTCAAAAAATATCTACGCTTTGCTTTCCATATTAAAGATTTGGGACCTCACAAATACTTTCTTGGAATTGAGATAGCTTGGTTTGAGAAAGGGATTTGTCTTAGTAAATAGAAATTTGTTCTAGAAATTGTTTTGGAGGCAGGGCTATCAAAGATGCAAGCCAGCTACCATACCAATTGAGCAAAATGCTAAATTGACAACACGTGAATATGATGCGGGCTTATCTTCCTCCATTGAGGATTCACTGCTTAAGGATCCATCAAGATATCAATGACTCTTCAGGAAATTGATTTGCCTTACTATGACTACCTGACATATGTTATGCTATTCATATACACAGTCAGTTTATGCATAGCCCCAAAGAGTCGTATATGAATGCAGCATTGAAAGTTGTGAAGTATTTGAAAGAATGGTCAGGACTTGGAATACTTTTATCTTGTGATTGCAACATGAAGATGATAGCTTACTGTGATACGGATTATGCTTCTTGTCCAATGACCCGAAGATCCATTATTGGTTTTTGCATAAAATTAGGAAGGTCCTTGATCTCATGGAAATCAAAGAAACGAGCGACTATCTCATTAACCTCGGGTGATTAGAATATTGAGCAATGACAAAAACTATTTGTGAAATAGTGTGGTTATGAGGACTACTTTCTGATCTTGGGGTAGAGGTAGGACCAAGTGGATTGTTTTGTGACAATGATATTGCACTCAAATTAGTGGCAAATCTAGTATTTCATGAAAGAACAAAGCATATAGAGGTTGATTGTCACTTCACTCAAGAAAAGATTCAAGAAGGCCTTGTGGTAACGAAAGGAATTGGAACGGTGGAACAACTTGCTAACATTTTCACCAAACCGCTGTATTAGAGACAACACGCATATTTACTAAGCAAGCTAGGCGCTTTCAACATATATAAACCACTGGCTTGAGGGAGAGTGTTGGAAATATGATTTGATTTGATTATGAATATCTAAATACGGATTAATTAATTTTGTGAACCCATGAGATTGGATATTAGGATAGTAGTATAGGAAACGACATATTTTGTATATTCTTTCATATCGTACTCTTTTCTTGTATTATTAATAGGAGTCTAATACATGTACAAGCACGGTAATACATAATATAAAAAAATTCTCCAATTCTTTCTCATTTTCTGTCAGAAAAGCCAAATACATATTAAGTGGTTATGTCATGTCACGAAAAGAATGAGTGGTATGATGCTACGTAAGAGGGTTTGAATCCTTGCATAAAAATACACATTTGAATTGGCAAATCCACCAAAAGTCAAAAGATTACTAAAAACTAAGTGGGTATACAAGTTAAACCCCAAAAAAAAAATAAAAAAAAATAGCATGCAACCATGGTGCAAAGGATGGCTTGTTTTGAAGGCTTTTGTTAGAAGAAAGGAATTGATTTTAAAGAGTTTTTTCACCAATAGTAAGAATGTCTTCTATTCAAGTTGTCCTTGTTTAGTACTTAGCTTGGATTTAGAAATTGAGTAGCTTGATATAAAGAAAGCTTTTCTTTATGGAGACTTAGAGGAAGAACTATATATAAAGCAACTGGAGGGTTTTAAAGCTGAAAGCAAGAAGCATCTTATATGTAGGTTGATGAAAATCTTATATGATCTCAAGCAAGCACCAAAGTAATAGTACATGAAGTTTGAATCATTCATGAAAGATCATGGATATCTTAGTCAAGATGTTGAGAAAATTAAAAGCTTGAAAAATGAATTGGTTAAAGATTTTGTAATGAAAGATTTAAAATTGTTTAAGCAAATCATTGGCATGAGAATTACTCTTGATAGGATGGACAAGAAACTTTGACCGTCTCAAGAAAAGTACATTGAGTGTTAGAGAAATTCAACATGAGCAAATGCAAACCAATAAATACTCTAGCTATTGGCCACTTCAATCTCCCCGTTTGGTTTAGCATCAAGGGGCTTTGAACCCCTAAAGCCGCTTGAAAAAATATTAGATGTTTGGTTCAGCATTTTGAGGCCTCATTGGCTAAATGCTAGCATTTGGAATGCTGAAAGCCCAAAGCAGGTGGGACCTGTTTTTGGCATTTAGCATTTTCAGAATGCTACTCTCTCAATTAATGAAATTTGGCTAGTTGCCTATTTTACCATCAAAATATTATGAAAAGTCTAATTTTGCCCATTTACAAAACAAAACCCTAACTCTCTTTGGAATGCTTCGCTCTATTTTGCTCTCAACACTATCACACGATGGCCAGTCCCTCTTCTTTCTCTCTCTCTCTATTGAGGTCATGCATGTGCATCTTCATCTTTTGATCTCCTCCCGTATTTTGTTTCTGCTTTGTTCGTCTTTGATTTGTCTCAGTGTTGCAATAGTATTGCCATAAAAATGTCGTGGGTGAATCTTGAGTAGCTTGGCACTCCCATGTGCGGATCCCATTTGATTTTGAAGAACTCACTAAAGCTATCATTCATTGGAACCCCAATCTTTAGTTTCTTTCCTGATATTGGCATCACCCAAACTTTCGGCAGCTTTAATGTATATCCTGGCCAAGAATGCGGCTTCAAATCGTTGGCCAAAGCTGCATAAACTACCACTATTGATAGGTTCAATTTGGTTGAAAGTCCTCGTGCCAAAGTCCACTATCCAATGGTTTCCTCATTCTGTCCCATAACATTAAAGATTTTGAATGCACTGGGATGAAGTGCACCGCTGGGCAATTTAAGTTCTCCGCTAAGGCCTTGAAATTTGATGCTTATAATTTTGTTGAGCAATTTTGGACCCATCTCGGAAATCCCAATAGATGAAAAGTCAAGATTGTTTTTGCTTGTATTCTGCTTTAAGTATATAGACTCTGCAGGATCCCTCTTTTCGTTTGATGAAGGACCGGGGATTCGTGGGACCTCGAGGTTCTCTTTGGCCCGGCTTTCGGTTTTCTTTCGAGTTAGCCTAGATGCGGACGTGAGTGAAGATGGAAAAGAGGGTGGAGGGCATCTTGCTTTTCTGGCTTTACCTGGTTGAAGAGTCATTACTAAAAACACAGGGCAGATGAGTTTATCATTGAAAAATGTCGAGTACGCAGTTGGTTGAGAATTTTTTTCTTTGGAAAGGTTAATAGATGGACAGGCAAATGCCACTGTCTAACATCAGTGAATATGAATTGCTCATGGATAAATTATCTGTAAAATTTCCCTTAAAGATTGTTTGTTACCATTCAGCGTAGCAATTGTTTGTTACCTGAGCTATATATCATTAGGAGGTGAAGTTTGGATGGAAGGAATAGTAACCATTCTCTCATTTTGTCAACTTATTATATCGTTTCTAGTCTTTAGTACCAAGGTCAATTGTCTTGACTCGCTTCATAGCTGTCGTTTGTAATATTTAGATTGAAGACAGTCTACACTGAAGAAATGTAAAAGTAACGGAATTCGCTCTCCATGCGTTAGATTGTCTATGTTGCTTTGACATGTGAACCAATGGCCTTGGCTGATGGCTTTTTTGCTTCTTATGGCTAAAAATGCTTTTGATCCAAGATAAGGCATTTCACTGCAAGTTGCAATATTCGAAATGAAGTCATGTGCTTTAACTTTATGTGTTTGTGTCTTTCCTATTTTTCCGTGTTGTTCTCAAATTGTCAAATGTGAATTGATAGAATACACTCAAATTGAGTGATGGATCATTTTGTAGCAAAATGGAAATTGGCTCGTACTCTGATGAATCTTACTAAGGAAAAGGAAGGGATAAGTTGTGTGATTTCTGTGATGTTTAGAAGCATCATGCGGCTTTCTTGTTTTGCTTTAATGGAAACTGGTGATGAGTGGCGTGCTGCATGATTTTCTTAAGATGGGAATCTGTCTCCGATGGCTCGAAGTGATTATTACTTCGATCGATCTCTTTCTTCAGCTGTATGAATGGGCGAAAGAGAAGATGATGAGACTCGGGTTAAAGAGTAATGCTAGCAGAAGAGTCATCTGACTCACCGAGCCAAACCTTAGGCACTAGTTAATTCGTGTGGAGCATCAAATTGTGTGATTTCTGATATGTTTTATTGTTTGGGTTCTCTTTTATGTTTTTGAATGTGTTC
The DNA here is from genome assembly GCA_014182725.1 of Eucalyptus brandiana. NCBI lineage: Eukaryota > Viridiplantae > Streptophyta > Magnoliopsida > Myrtales > Myrtaceae > Eucalyptus > Eucalyptus brandiana. Next base: position 20,692,914 of record CM024671.1, on the reverse strand, counting down.
TACTAATGGTGTTTTCATTTTAGATTTTGTCCAAGTGCTGCATTATCATGTTACATTTGAACTCTTTTGTTTATATTCTTCATTTGGATTGGTTCATGGTTGAGCTTGTTTGTTTGTGTTTCTTAAATTTGTTTATGTCACTTTACTAGTAGATGAGTTCATAAAAGGAAAATGCATTTTGGAGCTCAGAAGATGTAGAAATCTTTTGTAAGTTGTGCATTGAACAAATTGAAAATGACAATCGTTTTGCAAACAACAAAAGAGATGGATGGACAATCATAATTAGTAAGTTTGAGGAGCTAAAAAGCAAAAAGTATGATAAACAACAAATGAAGAGTAAGTGGGATAACCTCAAGGAAGAATGAAAAAGATGGAGTTCATTGCTTTACAATGAAACTGGACTAGGATGGGATTCAAGGAAGAAAACCATTGATGCAAGTGATGAATGGTGGGAGAGTAAAATTCAGGTTTTCCTCACTTTTTTTTTTTTACTTTCGTGTTAAGCTCACCTTTAATAATAAAACTTACATAAATGCTTCATTATAACAAGACATTCCAAAGTTTAAGGCTTTTAGGATGAAAGGCATACATCTTGATTAGATATGATGTCGAGAGATACGATTACTACTGGAGGAATTACATGGAACCTTGCACAAGGTTTATATATTAATAATGATGTTGAGGCCACGCAACTTAATATCAATGATGTTGTAGGATCTACTGATGAAAATTTGGAGGATCATGTGGATGAAACCGTTGTTGAACCAACTAGAACCCAAAGCTATAAAAGAGCCACGTAAACTTCATAGAGGCAAGCTTAAGGAAAGAAAGATAAGAAATTGAGCACAAGAGAAGAGCTTTGAACACAAATTAATAGGTTGCCTTCGGAGCATTGCCACTGCTGCATCTAAAGCAACCAATTTAGTTGGTCCTCCCGAGGACCTTATAGAGATATTGAATTCCATACTTGAGATTGCGAAAGATGAAGACTTGTACTTTTTTGCAATTTCTCATGTAAAAGAAAATATAGAGAATATGCAAGTTTTCATGAGCTTAAAGAATGATACAAAAAAAGTAAAGTATCTCAAATATGAATTGAGAAGAGAGTCAAGTCTTCATAGATAGGATGTTAGCATCTTATTGTTTTCATGTTTGAAGCTTAGTCATTCTACTTTTTTCCCGTTTGAAGAGAGTGATGCTAGTTTGTTTCTATCTATGAATCTTTATTTACAAGCCTTGTGAACCTAATTTCAATTAATGTTTGATTTTAGAATTGTTTTCATCTGGTGTTATCTTAATGTGATAATTTATATATATATATGTGATGGTTAATACATTGTTTCTTTCTACATTTTGTTACTTGAAGCAATTATGGATGATTCACATGCAAGGGAAAATCATGAACAAGAGGAAAATGAATTTTGGAATCTTGTCTCAATTGCTTAAGCTGCAATTCGTTATGAAGCAACCAACCTTTGCAAACAACCTTGCATGACCATAATATATACAGATTATGCATGGTTAAAAGAGTTGATTGGCAAAGATGCTAATCTGATAAGGTGCTATAATATGTTTAGAATGTATAAGATTGTATTTGACAATATGATTTAGTAACACACTATGGCCTTCAAGGATCTAGAAATACTGATGTTAGGGAAATGGTTGGTATGTTTCTTCAAATTCTAGGATATGGTATAGGTAACAGGTTAACACAAGAGCGTTTTCAACGCTTCAGGGAAACCATAAGTAGGCACTTTATCTTAGTTTTAGATAAAGTATGTTAAATGGGAAAAAAATTGATTCAACCAACTGATCGAAAATATAAAAAGGTTCTAGAGATGATCAAGAAAGATTGATGATTTTATTCATATTTTAAGGATTGCATTGGAGCATATTTTAAGGATTGCATTGGAGCTATTGTGGTACACATATCTCATTGATTGTACCTACGTATGATCACATTTGTTTTATTGGTCGAAAATGAACAACAACTCAAAACGTGTTAGCCATATGTAATTTTAATAAGTAATTTGTCTATATTTAGGCCGGTTGGGAGGGACAAGCTTTTGATATCCGTATCTTTTATGAAGCTATTGGAAGACATGATGAACATTTTCCCATCCTTCTCCAATTATGTTATTTAATGGTTTAGATACATCCATATGTCTAATTGGCATATATTGATTAAATTTACAATATATTTGTATAGGTAAATATTACTTAGTAGATAATAGATATCCAAATTCGATAGGTTTTTTGGGGCCATATAAAGAAGTTAGATATCATTTACCAGAGTTTTGAGAAGGTCCTTCACCTATGTCATATCGAGAGTGATCAACCGTGCCCACTCCTCGCTACGCTCGGCAATTGAGCGAGCCTTTGGTGTATTAAAATAGAAATGAGGGATTTTAACTCATATGCCAAGTTATCCATATGAAAAACAAGTGCAAATTGTCATAGCGGTAATAACTTTACACAATTATATACAAAGAAATATTGTGATTGATACGGATTTTGAAAATGTAGAATTTAATCCTAATTATGGATATTCAGTTGACCATGATAATGCAGATGAGGGGGTGGGTGTTTCAAATTCATATGCATCTCCTGACATGGCACATTTATGTCATGAAATAGCCATGAGTTTACAAAGCCATGGAGGTTTGTGATACTAAGTATAACGTATTTCTTTTTGCTGGACATATGCAATCATGTTTACTATTTGTATGAGAGGAACTTGATTTTATTTTTCTTAATGAAGAACTCCCTTTTTTATATGCAGTGCTTACTCAAAAAAATCAACACCCATAATCAATTGCTTCACCATCCACTAACTAAGTTCACCTTCTTTTTTTCTGTATTATTTTTTTCTTCTGACAATCAATAGCCCAACTTTTTATCAATACACTAGAATGGTCATTAATTGAAGAAGATGATTAGTACTACAATAATTAAAAAAATATTCATTCAAAGTTCAAAACAAACGTAAAAGAGCCCTAGGCCAAAAGATGAGCTTTGCATCTAACCTATAATCAAGTTCTTTTAATATAATTTTTAAATAAATTTACTAATATGTATCTTTTATATTACTCTCAACGTTAAAATGTAAAAGGTTATAGCCGTTGTTTATTTTTTTGCAATTTTAAAAATATTAAAACTAAAAACTTTAATTTGGTCGTACCAAAGGGCTTTCTAAATATACATTTAGCAAATAGTCTTGCAATTCCTCAAAGCTCTTAGGGCTAAAGGCCTTTACATTTGGCCAAAGGTTTTTTATTTTCTAAATGTTGAACCAAACATGGCCAGAGTCTGAGCGTGCAGAGGAGAGAGAAGAAAGAGTCTGAAATTGGGGCACTTTGGACACGTGTTGCATCCTTGTGGTCCTTCTTGTTTGTTGTGTTGGCACATTAGATGTGGCCAATATTTTCTCGGTGAAACAAGAAGAAAAGAAAGCGGCTTGGGAAAGGGGGATGGCGTCCACCAAAAAGAAGGACCCGTCTTGGCCGAACTCTCTGTCTTGGTCCCGAAGACACAAGGGGTCTCATTTCACGAGTCCTTCTCCCTCGACCACCTTCACCGCAGTCACCGCCACTTGCCAGCCACCAAGACCATCGCCATAGCCCCAAACCGACAGGCCCTGTTATTCATTGTCTTGTTCTCCTTTGTCCGAAAGCTCACCTTTCTCGTTTGAACCTTTATCCATCCAATCTTGAAGTTCCAGAAGGTCGTCCGATGCCTCAACGATGCCCTCGTTTTGCCTAAAACCACTCTTGCTGAGTAGACCTGAGAGTCCCTAACGGCTTTGTTTTGTGTCCGGACATCTCAAAGTAACAAGACATTTGCTTGAAGCTTGTTCGGCATTTGTGGTTTCAATCCTCAATGATAACAGAAGTTTCACTCAATGATTTAGTTGGCCAAATGCGACTATCCCCTAGCTCATTGACCGGGAAATGCTTCTTCCGTTCTCTCCCTCGCTTTGAGTGTAACACGACGTTGAGTTGCGTTAACACTACTTGGGTAAATAACTGGGAATTTGAGTCTTTCCTAGATGGTTTGTAATGATATTGTCGTGCTAGCGTTGTGTTGCGTAGAGAATTTTGTTAGATGCAAATTGCGCAACCCTAAGATTTCCATAACCAGAACAAGAACATGTATAATTGAGTAGAAAGATTAACGCACCTGGATCCATCGAACATAGAGCGGAAGCAGAAAAAGGGATTACCCACATATAAAGGGGATCCACGCATCAAGTCCTTCTCCTCTATTGCCCTTCGTATCACTGGCTCAATGAGGCGGCCCCCTCACGTGTAGCGTTAGGTAAACGCCCCTTAGGTGAGGATACATGTGAGAATTAGGGTTAGAGGAGAGACTTGAGCACTATTTATAGAGTTTCCAGCCAGTCCCCCTCATTATGGGCCAGGCTCAACTCAGCCCACACTAGCCAGCCCATATTAGACTAATTAAGAAACCTTCTATCTCACCTTAGACTAACCCTGTTTTACGGTAACCGTAAAAACAGTAAATTACAATATCAATTAATGTAGTCTACATTAGGAAAACTCTTACATTCTCCCACTTGGACTATATTAATTGAAATCGTACCATATGTGCGCACATTTGGTCCAGAGATAATTCTTAATAGTCAATCCTATTCCATAAAGTCTTAAACACCGAATCATGGCGGTAACTGCATGTATACACACAGAGCCTTCTATGGTCACGAATGTTCTCAACTTTATTGATATGGATTCAATATGGTAGTGTGTCAAATGGATAACATTTCTCATAGAGAGATCCCATTTGTTAGTCACCATTCTCTTACCTTAGGTGTCACAAAAAACTTGTGCCATTAGAGAATGCTTTATGGTTCCAATGAACCCACATATGTCTTGTCTTTATGGTTAACCTTTCTTTATGTATTACAAGACATATGCACAAGACTAATAATCGGATGCCCGGATGCCCCTAGTCTTCACTCAAGGTTTATACAATCCCTTGAAACTTTATCAATATGTATTCAACATAATAACAACACATTCAAAATATTTTATTGAATGCAGAAGTTGATACATATCAAACCGTTACTAAGTGTAACGAACCACATATGTGAACTTTATCAAAGTAAAGCCAAAATAGCTCTCACTAAACAACAGTATCCGAAGATACTCCTAGGCCCATGCTAATGACATGTCACTCAAATACACATGAGCGTAGGCCTTTAGTTAGTGGATCTGCAATCACATCATCTGTGAAAATATGTTATATTATAAGTCACATCATCTTATAGCAGTACAGTCCGCAGGCAAACCTCTTTTCAAGTGTTCCAGAATGGAACGCTTCATGGACAGTAAGCAAAATTTAATTGCTCTTTTCTCAAGCAACAAATTATATGTCCATAACTTAAAATTTGAAGTAGTAAAAACCTCAATAATATTGGAGTTATTAATTACAGAAAAGGTGACTGAAAAACAAGCAATGTATATAATTAGCATAATGTGAGTACCGTGTAACTTGACGTACAAGTACACATCCAGAGAGTTACACGCATAATCATATAATCACATTTGGGCAGAATATATGACATGTAGTTGTACACTCCCCACATGATAGCAGTTATGAGAATATATTCCAATTTTTCGTGAATTCATCACCTTTGGGCATATGAATCACTAGAATCAGTCACTCCTCCACCACATTATCATGTATCCCTCCATGAACTAATACACAATCACCTCTTTTGGGAGTATGACTACGCATTAGACCAGGAGATATCCCAATCATCATATGAGACCGAAATTTCTCAAACCCAATCAAGCGTGCCATTTTGGCGGTCACTACTCAATTGAATCATTGAAATTCTCTCATACCAGGGATATAAATTTTACTCCTCACATACATCATATACATGTGATTTTAACTTTAGTGATAGGGGCAGCATATCACCAAAATCACATATCATGCTAATTACATTGCTTTATAATTAATAAAAATTAATCATACACACATATATATATATATATACAGTGAACCTGAAAGATAGATTCCAATGAGATCACTGATTACAGTAACACAAGAGAATTCTCATAGAAGCAAGGATCTTGTGCACCCCGATTACTGATTATTAAAACAACATTAAAGGAATGCCGATCCAAAGGATCCCTCACAAGTTAACATCAATAGCAATACAGGGTACTCCAGATTGATAAGCTTGATAACTAATCAACTATTGCTCATGAGTTTCATACGGCAAAACATGACTCCAAGGCCAACAACTAATTTATTAATCAATTTTAGGTAACAAATATCATTACTTCAACCAGTAATTGAATAGAAAGATTAACGCACCTGGATCCATCGAACATAGAGCGGAAGCAGAAAAATGGATTACCCACATATAAAGGGGATCCACGCATCAAGTCATTCTCCTCTATTGCCCTCCGTATCACTAGCTCAATGAGGCGGCCCCCTCACGTGTAGCGTTAGGTAAACGCCCCTTAGGTGAGGATACATGTGAGAATTATGGTTAGAGGAGAGACTTGAGCACTATTTATAGAGTTTCCAGCGAGTCCCCCTCATTACGGGCCAGGCTCAACTCAGCCCACACTAGCCAGCCCATATTAGACTAATTAAGAAACCTTTTATCTCACCTTAGACCAACCCTGTTTTACGGTAATCGTAAAAACAGTAAATTACAATATCAATTAATGTAGTTCACATTAGGAAAACTCTTACAAATTTTACTTCAGTTCCATAGCTAGGTCCTACATTTGTGGTGCCCATTAACCGTTTGATGATATGCTTCCAAGTGGAAGTCATAAAATATTTCCTAAAATTACTAAAATTGAGATGCTTTGGATATGTTTTGCATGGTATAGTTTGTTTCAATAGCCATGATGCATAATGAAGTCATGTATAAATTCCTTGAATTAGTGTTTTCTCTATGTTCCCCTGTCATCAATGGCATTCATCGATGAGCTCGCGGGGCAAAATCCATGGCCTGAGTGTTGACTATCACACACATATGCACAACTTTGCTTATCATGCCTCTCGTATCTGCTCACACTACTCATGCCATGCATGTATGAGTGTTAAAGGTCTGTCATAGAGGTGAGGGTTGATGGTCGACCATCTTGACGGTCTTGATAGGCGGTGGCAAGTAGAAATGATATCCTCATTATATATATTTTTTTAATTTTTGAATTTTTTCCTTTTTCTCTCTCTCTTTTTTTTTTCCTCCTCCCTCCTTCTTCCTTTTGCTTCGGCAACCGGCTAGAGGAGAAGGCCAGTCACTGACCAATGGTGAGCTCGCCTAGCCACTGGCGAGGCGAGCCCTTTGTGGCACCCCTCGAATGGCCCCCAATCCGTTTAGGTCGTCACAGCTCGCTTATCTCTTTTTTACAAGACCTGAGGGTCTATATATATATATATCCTAGGGTTTATATCATTTAGATCGGTCCCTGCGCAATTATAAATGTATAGCGGAAGCATAAATCACATCTCCCTATCCCAAAAATTTTAAAATGATGCACACCCACTAGATAGTTTTATAAGATAAGCCGAGCACTTTTATTTACATAAGCTTGATAGACATCATAGGTCGGTACACCAAAATTTGCCATGGTTTTCTATCCCGGCTACGTACACAAAAGATAACCCGACCTTCCCTTGGCTTTTCTTTCCATTCAGCCCTATACAAAAGTCTATCAAGCAGTGCCGGCGGTCCAAAAAGTTTCATCTGCTACCCATCACACACAATCACACCCAGCTCAGTCCATCAGCTGGGGGCGGTGGCAACATTCCAAGCATGATCCCATCACGTCGAACGTGCACTGACAGAAACTCCTGAACCACGGGGCCATCAGGTAACCCGGCGTCATACATGACTAGAACCTGAACTCGGATGAAAACCAATTCTCGAACCCCGACATGAATGTGCTCTGAACACGTGCATTCAACATCGACTGAGACACTATAAAAAGTACCACGAGTGACAGGTAACATAGGCATCTTTTAATCTGAAATGTTTGTCCCCAAACAGGGTGAGTACAGCCACTCAGCAGTGAAAGATTTATCAAACTATATCAAGCATTACCATCAACATCCAGATTCATGCAAGATAGATAAAAACGGTAGTTAAAGAATAAGCATTCATCAAAATCATGAAATTCTTCAATGCAATGGCAAATGCAGTCTCAATAGATCAAATACAACGGCTGCGTTTGTTTTCGTTTCTTTTTTCTGTTTTTAAACAACTTTTTTGTTTTTTTGTTCCTGGGAACAAAAAAGGAACAAAAACGCGTTTGTTTGCGTTTTTGTTCCAAAACTATTTTTTTGTTCCCAGAAACACATTTGGAACAGAAACAAGAAATAAAAAAAAGTTGTTTCTTGTTTCTGGAACAAAATTTAGAAACACTTCTCTCTTTTTTTTTTTTTCTTTTCTTCTTCTTTTTTCTTTGGCCGGTCGCCGGCCTCAGCCATGGCTGGCGACTAGCAGTCAAGGGCCGGCGACCTCGCCGGAGCGTCGCCGACCCTCGGCGAGGCTCGGCCTCGCCTTGGGCCGGGCGAGCTTGAGCTCGCCCGGCCAAGGCGAGACCGACCTCGAGCTAGGCTAGGCGAGCTCGATCTCACCCAGATTCGATGAGGCCGAGCTCACCCAGCGGCCGGCGAGGCTGAGCCTCATCGTGGCTAGGTGAGGCCGCCGGCCCTCTCGGCCGGTCGCCGGCCATGGCTAAGGCCGGCGACCAGCCAAAAGAAGAAGAAAAAAAGGAAAAAGGAAAAATAAATAAGAAAATAAGAAAAATAAGAAAGAAAATAGAAAAAATAAAATAAAAATATTAAAAAATTAAAAGAAATAAAAAAATTATACAAATTTACCAAACGTATTTTGTTCATTTTTTATTCATGGAACAAGTTTACCAAACACGTTTTTTTGTTCAAAAATTGTTCCTTGGAACATAAACACTTTTTTCTATTTCTGTTTCATGGAATAATTTTTAAACAAAAACGTTACTAAACGCGCCCAACATGTCCAGTTATAGAAGTCTCGATCATAGGGCCAAACTGTAATGATATATCCCATTCTATGCTATACAACTTAGTCATATAACCAGACCACACACACATATAATAAAATCATCCATTTTATTATTCAAAAGGGTTTCATCCCCCGGAGGACATATGTTTGCATCCCTCCGGCATTCGCATCCACCATGGCATCACGAAAGCCTCTGGCATTTAGCCACTTAGGGCCACCGGGCATCCGGAGCATATCACACCTCCAGGCATCTCGTACCCCACCTGGCATCATGAGGAAAACCCTCCGAGACTCACCATGAAAATGGTTATCCTGGCCCTCTGGATTTACGTACTGACAAGCATACAATCGGGCATCCCGAATCTCCCAAGGAAAGACCTCCGGCATCCAGCCACTTAGGGCCACCGGGCATCCACAAGGCATCGACTCATTCGATCCTTTGGCCATCCCGACTCCCGGGGCATCGTTGACCGAAGATCCAACGGCAACAATTTACATTTTAATTCCCAAAAAAACTTTCAATGCAATAACAAGATGTCCCAAGAATCCTTCATCAAATCTCAGTATTGCATAATATGCCAATGCTAGTATCATCATGTCACATAACAATTCAAGATAAACTCATCCTTGGGACAATCTGTGCAATTTCAAAACAAAACAGCTTAATCATTAAAATGCACAGTTCTGGTAAAAAATTCAGAATAATTCCCAAATGAACTCAGCAAATCCTGAAATTTTGATATGTTATAGATGAGACCAAAAGGAAAATTTTTTGTGAGGACACTAAGTCAAATTCGTTGTGTATAAAGAGTAATAATTTGCTGTTTCCTTAAAAATTTTGCAGTAACTTTCAGATTCAGTACCTACAGGAGAAAATTCGTTTCACCAACTAAATCTTGTCCGTTTGTCCTCAAATTTTGATATATTATTCCTAAGAATGTTTCCTATGACTTTCATTAAGGGTTTGAAGTCAAATTATATCTATAAAATTACGGAAAATTCACGGAATCATCAAAGGCCGAGCTGTCCTCTACAAAACAGAACACTAGTTTCAATAGATTCTCTCCTATCTTCATGTTTTCACATTCTCATGGCTATAGCTAGATCTTAAACTCCATTTAATGGATTTAATATTTAAATAAAATGGTTTTTTTTTTCCTTGTTTTCATCATTATAAATCAAAGCGATACAATTAGGACTTTCCATCTAACTTTCTCCAAAACAGAACCGGCACATACAATTTTCTTCATTCCTAATTCAATCAAGTCATTTGTTTCCCTAAAAATCTATCTTTCAACCCTTTAAGTCTCTTCCACAGCATCTAAGAACACTTTTATCAAGTTCTTATCAATAGAAAAACCTCCCACAGCTCGGCTCAAGGCATACATTCATCCCTAAACTCACTCGTCTCCACATATACCACCTCCTTTCCCTCGGCAACCCTTTCCTAACCTTGCTCGATCCGCATAGCCATCTTACACTCAAATTTTCGAAACATACAAGGCCCTAATACAACATGAAATAGCTGGTGGTTTCTATCTATTACTCATTTAGTTCAATCTTACACAAAACAGCAACATCACATTCAATCCTCCACATTTCAGCATTCGATTTTCATCTCTATCATCCAACAACTCAACATGCAGCTTCCTATTTTGTATTTTCTCACATCTACCAGCATTTCACCAGAAGATATTAGCATACAAAGACATAGGTTGATGAACTTCCACTTGCCTCAACTCCTAGCTTGCTCGGCAACCAAAAACAGAGGATTGGGATTTCGAACGCAGCTCAATCGGCGACGGGGATCGGCGACATCGACGGCGGTAGCTCGGACACGGCGGAAGGCAATCCTCCTTTTCCTCCCTTGCGGCTCACACTCGCGCCCCCACTCTCTTGCTCGAACTCTCTTTCTCTCTCTCACTTGCTCGCCCACTCGAACTCTCTTGGTTTCTCTCTCTCTCTTGCTTCATCCGAATGCTTTTGGCTTTCTTTGGTTAATTGATTTGTTAATTTTCTTGCATGTAGGTGACAAGTGGCTCCAAGAAGAAGACAAGTGGCTTCAAGAAAAGAGCAAATGGAGGGTGGCGTGGCCTCCCCATCCGGTTCCTCCCTCCCTCTTTTGGTCGATAGCCTTGTGGGCCTCTTGGGCTTGCTTGGGCCCGAAAAATTGAGGCCAAAATGTCCAATTTAAATGGCCCAGAGTAAAATAATAATAAGCCCATAATTTTCTACACAATTATAAGGCATTTTGGTTTCCATAGAAATCAATAAATATTCTCATAATCAATTTGCTTCATGTATAAGGATATAACCGAAATTCTTATGTGCAGTCCAACTACTCAAAATTTTATTCTTAATTTTTAGCAGGCGTGTCCCTCATGCATGGCCGAATTCCATCCCTTCGGCACAGAAATTTAAATTGACCAATGTCCAAATTTCTCTCTTATTCCATATATACTTAATTGGTATAGTTGGGATTCTGGGATGCCACGCCCTCACTGGATTTGGCGAGGTCGACCTTGCCCAGATCCGGCAAGGCAAGCCCTCACCAGTGGCTCGGCAAAGGCGGCGATGGACGACACCCTTGACGATGAGCAAATTAGAAAAAAAATAGAGAGAGAGCCCATTGACCATCGCATGTCGAAAGGAGGGTCACCCATCATCGATAAGAGGAGAAAAAGATGGTCTCCGTGACATTGTTACTGATGCACTCAGATTTGTCTCCTCCATCATGTGAGGGATTTCTTAGAAGTTTTGAGGTGGCCAAACCATGTGAGGTTGGCCTCGCCGATCCATGGGCGAGAACTTGCCTCGACGGATCTAGGTGAGGTCAGCCTCGCCATCATTAGGCAAGGTGAGCCCTCCCTAGATCTAGTAGGGGCTTGGCTCGATGGTGACTGGGTGAGCTCGACCTCACCTTGCTGTGGCTGGCCACTGGCTAGCGATTGGCCCTCTCCTCTAGCCGATCACTAGAGCAAGAGAAAGGAGGCAAGAGGAGGAGAGAGAGGAAAAAGAAAAGAAAAGAAAAGAAAAACATATTAATAAAAAATTTAAAAATAAAATATTATTAAAAATTGTCCGCCAAAGACCGATTAACGTCCACATTAGCACCAACTAGCAAAATTTAGCCGGATGGATTGAATTGATATAATTGCAAAAGGTTTATGACTTAAATGTCAAAAAATAATGGTTTATGATTGAATTCGAAAGATTATAATAGTTTTAGGGCTTTTTTAGTAATTTTCCCTAGAAAATACATATACAGATAGTACCATAAAAGACAGCATGCAAAAAGCATACTCACACACCCTGCCCTCTCAATGTTGGCATGAGTTCTTCTTTATCCCTTTGGTGATAGTTTATCCCTCCTTGAAACCCCAAACTCCCAATCCATAACCTTAACAATCACTCCAATGGCTACCTCAAACCCCTTTCCTCTAGGTTAGTTCTTTATAAGGCCTCTCCATCTCCTCTTTTCAACCAATCGACCAAACCCACTCGGCCATTTCAACCATTGCGTCTCAACCATTCTCCTTTCTGTTGACTAGAAACCGGATTAGAACAATGGGGTTATTTGAAGTTATCCATGATTTGACCCAAATCTAGGTGCCCTAAATGCTACACGATCCTCCCTTCTCTTTATTTGGGTTGCCACTCCTCTATTATATGTTACTAAAACCCTAGCGTATCACCCTTCCATAACTAGAAAAACTTAGAATCCAATAATCGTAGTGGTGGCATTCTCAAATCCTTAGAGCTCCATTCACTCCACAATCCCATTCCTTATAACATCACAGAAACCCATACACTCAATTAAGGGTGAGTGCAGTTCCCGGTTCTACAGGGACCGGTTCTGATTCCCGGTTCCCCTTTTCTGGGAACCACCGGTTCCCGGTTCCGAAATCGGAACCGGCACTGCAAATCGGAACCAGAATCAGTCCAATTAGGGCTAAAAAAGATAGCCCCAAATTGACTTTCACTCTTTTTGTGTTTCAAAATTCACATACGACGCTTTAGACTTTCACTCTCGTCTCTTTGCCCGTTCTCCGCCCTTGCTCTCGACGCCACTTGAGATTCCCTCGCCGCATCCCTGCTCTGCACTTCTGCTAGCCGCTGCGTCTCCAAGTGACCCCCTGCTCGCTCGCGCCGACACCAAAAGCCCTCTGCAGCAAATCCCAAGCCTTGCCGCGCCTTGCCTGTAGCCCGCATTGACCCGCTACGACCCAACGTCGCTCCTGCTCCGCCCGCCGCTGCTGCTTGACGCCGTTGCTCACCCATGCCGCTGTGATCCCGCGACGCCGTTGCTTTGCCTTCGCCGTGCCCCGAAGCTCGCGACCTGCAGTTCCCTCACCCAGCTCCGAGCTTTCCTCGAGTGACGCTGCTGCAGCTCGTCGCTTGCCCTTGACCCCACTTGATGGTTAACGGAGGGGAAAATGATGGTTATTTTGGTTATAATCTTCATTATAATTTCTTGTCTCTATAAAATTTGGGGAAACTCACCACTACTAGTGGAAGGCCTGGTTATTGTTCTCAACTTATGTCATGAGCAAGGGAGACAGTTCTTTATTGATTGGCAATAAGTAATATAAGATCCGCCATATGTTGATAGTCAAGTTAGTACAATGCATTTGGAAAATATCTTAGGCTGTGATATATGATGAAATCTCTCCTTTTAGTCTTCAAAAACCTGAGAAGCCAACCAATATCGAGGCTAGATCTGTGCGTGCGTGCGTGTGTGGGTGTGTGTAGTGAAAGTCATATATATGTTCAGTTTGTTAGATGCACATTCGTGTTGGCTGGTCTGCTTTATCAATCTTAGATGTTCAACATTTAAGCATCTTATTAAACCTACACTTTTCCCTTAAATGATCTGCGTATGTAGACCCTTAAAACTAAGACTTTGAAATTATGTGTTGCCTTCTTGTTCATAAACAGAGCAAGGGATATTTGAGTAGGTTTTAAAAGGAGAACTTGACTTTATATCTGAACCATGGCCCAACATATCTGAGAGCGCCAAGGATCTGGTGCAGCGAATGCTCGTAAGGGACCCAAAAAAGAGGCTTACAGCCCATGAAGTTCTTTGTAAGTAACAATTCTTATTACTTTTGATATTTTGGAAATTACACCTATGTATTTCGACTCTCTTAGTTCTTTCAAAGCCACAATTTGTTGCACCCCTGCTATTGTCACTTGTTGCTGTTTGTTGTAAAGAAGTATCATGATGCATGTCCATAGCATCAGTAAGAGTGTAAAAGCACAATGTGGCAGCATAGGAAATTCTCAGAAGGTGCAAAGCACTTGCCTCACCCTTCCTATTTGAAATTTTCTAAGTTACTTCTAGCTTGTTTACATTTGGGACTTCGTGGGACTGTTTCCTATTTGCCAATTCTCTTAGTCCTTATCATGGGAAATACTAGAGCTTCACTGTCCTGACTTTAGACAAACTCAATTGAGAGCCTTGCTGCATCCTTCCATGATTCTCACAACAAATACATAAACAAACATGCTTTTGCCCTATGCAGGTCATCCTTGGGTTCAGGTTGATGGCGTTGCTCTTGACAAACCCCTCGATTCTACAGTTTTGACTCGTTTGAAATAGTTCTCTGCCATGGACAAGCTCAAGAAGATAGCAATCAGAGTCGCAATTTTAGTCCAATTCTAACAAAAATAAGGCTTTATGTTAGAAACTGATCGTTAGTCTACAGTTTTATGTATCATACACAATGTCTCTCTAAACTGTCACCACTTGAAATTATTAAAAAGTAGACTTCTTTGAATTACTTGGAATTTTTACATTGGAAAAACTTGCATATGCAATGCATTTCTCTTTGGCTTTTCACATTTTCTAGAGTGTTCCACTAATGAATGCATCTTATATAGGTCATGGTTGAGATCCTTTCAGAAGAAGAAATTGCCGGTCTGAAAGAAATGTTCAAGATGATTGACACAGATAATAGTGGGAACATAACTGTGGAGGAACTGAAGGTTGGTTTGGAAAAAGTTGGCGCAAATTTGAAGGATTAAAAAATTCATGGTCTAATGCAAGCGGTAAGTTCTAGTCCAGACTCAACATGGAGGCTATGTTTTATATTTTTAATCTATTTTATCATGTAGGGAAATATCAGTTCAAAATCTACAGCCTCTATCATGAAATTGATCCTCTTTTGGTACTTGTTTATCATTGCTTCTAAAATGCTGTTTGTGTTATATTCTCTTTGATGAATAACAAGTTTGTTTATTATTGCTGCATTCATTTCCATTTTTTTTAACTAAAAATGGAAAAAAAGGAACCTGTTGGAACCTATTGAAACCTAGAACCGACCTTGGAACCTGTGATAGGGTAGGTTCCAACTGCTTGGTTCTGACGGATAGGTTTCAGGTTTCAGAAAATGAGGAACCTGTACCCGAGGGTAAGTTCCAGGTTCCAAGCGGAACCTGTAAGGAACCGGGAACCGCTCACCCCTACACTCAATAAAGCTTGTTGGTACAATGACGAAAGCATGGAATGTAGAATTAATAAAGTGTGAAGTTATAGAACCTGGGTTCTTCTCTTTTATGTTTAACTGAGTGGAGGAAATAAGAAGAGTTGTAGAAAATGGACCATGATCTTTTGCGAACAACCTCCTTGTTTTGTTAGAAGGAGATCCAGATGTTCCAGAGCATTATTGTCACGACCCGAACCCCGGGCATCTTATTCTAGAGGATCTCTAGATCTTAGGAATGCCTTCATTTTATTCTTTCACAAACTGTATTTTTTCCATCAAAATAGGGTTGCTTGGTATTACTCTGTCATTCAATCAACCCTAGTGACAAGATACTAGCCATAGAAGATCTCTAAATTAGAAGTAAAAACACTTCCATAAAATGAGCACCAATGCTCTGATACCAATTGAAAATGCTATACCTAAAGGGGGTGAATAAGTGTTAATTTTTTTTAACAATTAAATGCAGAATAAATCATGTTGCGAGCAAAGTTTGCCGAAGAGTCAAAGTCTAACTAAAAGCATCACCAAACTTCTGAAGAAAATTCAGAATCAAATAAAGAGGGTTTAAAATTTTGAGAAATTTAAAGAAAAATTGCAATGAATATAGCTGAAAAGAGTTAAGGGAAGAGAAAATTAGAAACGAGATTTATAGTGGTTCGGCTTAGATCAAGACTATGTCCACTCTCCCACGCTGACAGCCTTTTGGCTGAAATTCACTAAGTATTAACAAAGAAGTACAATAGTTGGAGTGTGAATACTCAGTGGAAGATTTATTTTTCTCTCACTAAGTCACTCTTCTTGTGTTTTTCTCTCTTGAATACAATTTGTAAGCGCTAATGTTGAAGAACAAGTGGTTGGAAAGGCTTCAAACTTTGGAATTTCAATTTTCACACTCTATCTCAAATAGACTGAATGACCTCCTTAAATACTTCTCTACGCCTTACCACCTGTTGGCATTTTCCAGAGGAATTTCTTCCAATCAATTCTTTGGACAGAATTGATTAAGTAAATCTTGTATCCGTTTGAAGATTGAGATGAAAATCCGTTGATTCGGGTTGCTCATACAATCAAAATCTAGGTTTCCATAAGTAGATGATTCTCAAAAAGGAACTTGTCTTCAAGATTAATTTCATCAAATTGTGATTGATTCCATCAATGTATTTATAAAAGATAAATGAGATTCTTCACTAGAAAGCTATATATTAAAGATAAATCTCTGGAATGTTCATACTAAATCCTTATCATAAGATTAATAATCCTAAGTCTGATTGTATCTTCGTTCTGGACTTAGTTTCATTCTAGATCACGTGAGAGTGGGAAAGACTTTTGGAATAAATAGCCTTTGACCAAAGTATGCGATATAGCTCAAAAGTCTAGTATAAGAATAAGAACAAGAAAGTTTTGTCAACTTCAAAACCTGATAGGAGTTTTCTCGACACAAGTCTACGTTGATTATCGTGATTTGACTAAGGCAAATCCCAAGGATGACTTTCACTAAAATGTCTTTCATCACTCCATGGGGAACATCTTGCAACAAAATTATACCATTCGGCTTGAAGAATGCTAGGGCAACTCATCAAAAAGCCAATGTGGCATTATTCCACGACATGATGCATAAAGAGGTTGAAGTCTATGTTGATGACATGATTGCAAAGTCAAGACAAGGTGAAAACCATGTTGAAGTCTTGAGAAAACTATTTGACCGATTAAGGAAATTCAAGCTGAGGCTTAACCTCGCAAAATGCATGTTTAAGGCAAAGTTTGGGAAGCTTCTTGGATTTATTAATAAGGGTGTCGAGATAGATCCTTCTAAGATAAATGCCATATGCGATCTAAAACCTCCTTCTACTATTAAGGTCCAAAGCCTATTAGGAAGATTGAATTATGTTGCGAGATTCATCTTCCAATTGTCAAAAACCACTAAGCCGTTCTTCACACTGTTGAAGAAGAACACCAGGTCAATTATGATGAAGAATGCCATAAATCATTTGAAGAACGTAAGCGATATCTTTTGCAATCCCTTGTATTGGTACTGCCCATTCAAGGCGTGCCTCTAATTTTGTATCTCACCATTCAAGAAGAGTCTTTAAGAACCATGTTGGCAAGAAAAAGACCAAAGGATGGAATTGAGCATGCCATATACTACCTTAGTAAGAAGTTTACTACCTTTGAGATTAGATATTTAGAAGTGGAAAAGACCTATGTACCCTTGATTTGGGTCTTACACTGATTGAGACAATATACTCTTCACCACCGCATCCTGCTAGTGATTGAGAATGACCTAATTAAATATCTTTTGAAGAAGCTTGCATAGGTTGGAAGGCTCACTAAATGGCAAATATTATTCTCCGAGTTTGATATTCGAATCATGGCACAGAAGTTTGTCAAAGGGCGATCCATAATTGATATGTTAGCTAAAAATCTCGAGAAGTTTGATAACTTAAATGAAGTTGATGAACGGATTTATCTGGTCTCACATGATAAATGGACCATGTATTTTGATGGTGCTATTAACCTTTCTAGTTCTAGTACTAAAGCTGTTTTGAAATCCCTAGAAGGTCAACCTTACCTAGTAGCTACAAAGTTGAAATTTCCTTGTACCAATAATATTTCTAAATATGAAGCTTGCATCTTTGGTCTATAGTTGGCCATTGATATGATAGTTATAAAGCTTCAAATTTATAGTGATTCTATACTCATCATCCTCCAAATGGGAGGCAAATGGCAAACACGAGATGTAAAATTGATTCCTTACCATGAATATTCTCAATGATCTTATCTAGGAATTTGACGAAATCTCTTTTGATTATCTGCCAAGATTGCAAAATCAATTTACCGATGCCCTAACAACCTTATCATCAATGTTACAAGTAGTAGACGACTTGAGCATTGATCCTTTGCAAATCGACATCTTGAAGAAGCTTGCTCATTGCCTGATGATTGAAGTGGAACCTGATGGGTAACCTTGGTATTATGATATCATGAACTACATTTGAGAAGGCAAATTTCTCCAAGCGAGTTAGGCCAATGATCGAAAATACCTGATGGAGTTGGCGGCCAAATTCTGCCTTAGTGGAGGAACCCTTTATAAAAGGTCTTTCGATTCAGTTTTACTGAAGTGTGTGGATGCATAAGAAGCTAAAGTCCTAATAAAAGAGATACATGAATGAGAATGTGACCCTCGTATGAATGGTCATCTCCTAGCAAGAAAAATCATAAGGCTTGGTTACTATTGGTTGATCAGGGAAGCCAATTGTATTCAACATATGAGATGTTGTCTAGGGGTGTGCAAAAGAACCGAGATCCACCCGGACTGCCCGGAACCGAACCGGAACCTCTCGAAACCGGTGGTTCTTGAGGGAATCGGTCTGGTTTTTAGTTCCAATATATGGGAACAGGTGGGTACCAGTCCGGTTCCTGGTTCCATGGGCGGATCCGTCCACTCGCCTACTCGGACCGGACCGAGTCTATTTTTAGGAAAATGCTAGCTTTGAGCTTCTCTTGTGCCTAGTATTATCCAGAGAATAGGCTGAGTTTCAATTGGTGTGGCGATCGCAGTCTACTTGGATTGGTGGTGAATGTAGTACTGTATCTTTTCGACTGGCTACACTCTAATTTAGCTCTAAATGCTTGTTGCTTGGTCGTTGACTAGAGGATTGCGATTGTTTGGGTTTAGATGAATGGATTGTGCATATCAGGAGAATGTTGTAGCATTCTAAATGTTACATTTCTTTCAATTGTAGTTCCTTATTTTGTTTTGATTGAGATTGAAGTCGAATTCGAGTAGTGTTCTTGGGAGTCTCGATAGAGCAACATGAGCTTACTTTTGTCGTGATTGCGTGGGTTGAGAATTAGTGCTATTTTTTGCGTGGTTGTGTACTTGCGTGATGATGTTGGGGTTGAACCCATGATGATGTTCGGTTCCATGGATCCACCCGAGAACCGGACCGGACCGGCGGTCGGTCCCCAGGTGGATTCATGCAACAAACAGGTGGATCCCGATTCCAATTTTTCTGAACCGGTCCTTAGCGGGTGGTTCCCTGTTCTAGGTCGGGAACCGCCCGCCCGGACCATGCATACCCCTAATGTTGTCACTAGTGTTAAGTCTATGGAGATAAAACCAACGCTTCTCCTAATGCACTGCATCAAATGTCAAAGTCTTAGCCTTTTTCAATGTGGGGGCATTAACATCATTGGACCAATTAACCCTAAAGCATTGAATGGACATCGCTTTATTTTGGTGGCTATCAATTATTTCACCAAATGGATTGAAGCTAGTTCTTATGTCGACGTCACTATAAAACAGCGTAGCAAGGTTCATCCGTTGTGATATCATCGCTTGATACGAAGCTCTCGAGGTGATCATCACTGTCAATGGATCAAATTTGAAAAACAAGAAAGTGGACGAATTACTTAATGAGTTCCACATTCACCACTTGAATTCTTCTCTCTATTGCCCACAAATTAATGGAGCTATAGAAGCAGCAAATAAGAACATCAAGAAGATTTTAGTTGTGACGTCCTAATTTTCAACCTTGTTTTCAATGAAATTGAATGAGCTTTTCATCAACGCGCCTATGGCCTTTTTCTCTGAGTTGGTCATTCACGAGATAACTAGTTTATCAGGTGAAGTTGTTAAGGAATCTAAATGCAACAGACTTGAGAATTCGACTAGAAATCAACTGCTCGACTGTGCTAATTTGCAAGGGTCAATACGACACCGTCAAAATCGATTAGGGACCTGAAATAGGTTGTTTCAACAGAGGCATGTGATTAGAGCATGGGTGATTCCACCTAATTGCAAAATTCTCATCGAATGGTACTAAACCAATTTTTTTTGTCGTTTCTGTACCCTGTGTTGGTATTTGAAACCTCAAGATTTTCACGACAACCGAGAATCGCCAATGAGTCGAAGATGTACAAAGTGACTCAAAAATAATCGACCACGGGTTAAATGTGCTACAAATTCATCAAAGTTACCCGATAGGTTAGGTTATGCTAAAATCGTGTCCGGTTGAACTTAACCACGAAATTGAACCCAATTTTAGAAATTGAAAGTTTTGTCATGTCACGATTTATTTTAGGAAAGTTGACTCATTCTCCGAAGATTTTTCGGCAAACTTGAGTTTTCGGCGAAAAATCAAAATTTGGCCTTTTTGGACTGGGAAATTCAAAGGACCATTTTTGGGTGGATTTTTGGCGTTTGAGTGGAATCATTTGGCAAGGAAAAATCATGGGATGGATGTGGATGCCTTAGCTCGGATTTATGGGCACCAATTTGGACTGAATTGAGTGGAATTAAATTGAAGTGGAAGGGAATGTCTCAAAATTTGTAGCTATGGTGGTGTGCAACATTTTGGACCACCTTTGGTGGCTTCTTGAGGAAGCTTGATGAAGGAAAGTGGGTAGGGGATAGGGTTCAAGCTGTGGGGTCTTGAACTTGAGTGTCTAAGATATTTTGTGAAGACTTTGAGGGCTCTTGGTCCCCCCCTTAGCTGCAGCCTTCTTCTTCTTCCTCTCCCTTGCCTTAGACTCCATTGTTGTTGTGTTTGAGAGCTCAAAGAACCAAAGAAAGTAGTAGCCCGTTTGAGCAGCTGCTATCGTCGCGTTGTCCCTTGCGCTCGTCGCGCACCAGCTTGCGCGTCCTCTTTGTCCCGAGCCCTCATCTGACAAAGCCAGGCCTGCGTCGCAGCCGTGCCAATCGCCTCTGTCGCCGTTCCAGCAGCTTGAAGCCACTGCCGTCCGCCCCTGCAGCCGCTGTCGTCCTGCGTGGCTCGTTTCCTACCAAGCCAAGCCTTCGGCTAGCCCCTTTAGCCCTCGGACAGAACTGAACTCATAGCCCAAGCTGTGAGCTTCCGGCCTCTTTCGGGCCTCCCTTGGCTTAGCTCTAGGCTTGAGCCTTGCTCGCCTTGGCGTTGCCCTCGCTGTGAACTCACCGGCTTGCTAATCCGATGAGTTTACTTGCTAAACCTTGTTTAGAGGGTTAATGATGCTTAGTGGGTAATTAGATTAGCTTAAGTATGTTTTAGGTGGTTAGTTTAGATTAATTAGTGATTTAGTTGCTTAGTTAGGCTAATTAGGTGGTTAGATTAGATGAGTTAAGAGTTAATTAGATTGTACTATTTAATTAGTATAGTGCATTATTTATCTAGATCCAATTAGGTCGCTAAATTAGTGTATTATGTTTACTTAGGCATTTATTGAATTAAATTGCATTTATTAAATTAATTTTGTAATTTATTTAATTATTTAATATTTTTCGAAAATTATACCAGGATTGCCCATAGCTGGAATTTTGTGTTGATTGTCGTGATGTGATTAGTTTATGCAATTGAGTGATAATTTATGCAATTGAGTGATGATTGTGATTGTTGTTTATTATTTCAAAATTTTGGATTTTTGGTATTTAATAAGAAAATACCGGGTGTTGGTTTTTGATGCCAAAAATGCTTTTAAGTACTTAATCAAATAGTGGGATTTTTCAAAGAGAGGATCTCAATTTTCATGATTCGATTTGACCGTGTACCCACACACGATTATTTTACCAGGTGTCTTTAATATGAAGAAAATAGGCCAAGTTCATTATTTTAATTGAGGCAATTTGAGTGCAAAGCACAATATTCTTGGCCGGGATTAGATGTGTGTGTGAACGTCATGAGAACCCGTCATGAGCGTTTACGCCGGGCAATGCTCCTATATGGAATGCCCCTGGATAACGGATGTCGGTCGCAGTAGATGCTAAACCGATGCTCCTTCGAGATTGTCGTCTCAAAGTAGATGTTGTCGTGTTTGATGGGGTAGGACGATGCCTGGTTATGCCAGAAGACCATCGAATGTCAAGTAGGCCGTGCCCATTGGGCCGTGATTAAAATTGGAACGCGTGTTTGAGTGAGATATAACCGCACCTGATTATGGGACAAAATTGTGTGGCACGGAATAGGACGTGTCATAACGATTTGGCCTTATAATCAAGACCTATGCAATTGATTGAGTTATGAAATGAGGCGTTCCAATTGTTTGAGTGTTATTACTGCATATATCTGTTATATGAACTATACTGACGTGCAAGAAATAATTGAGGTGAGGTGAGTCTTTATGGTTGTTGTGTGGTTAGGCCGCCCCTAGGTGTATTACTGTGGCACCCCAAACCCTTCATAGGTCGCCACAAGCGCCAACGTTACACCTTATTACCTTTCTTCCTTGAAGAGGCGTCGTAATTAGTAGACACATTTTTTTTTTTTTATAAAATGGTCCCAGCGCGACTCATTAGCGGAAGCAAAATAAAACATCACCATCTCTCCCCCTACCAAACCATGATACAAATACACACCGCTAATCACCATGATTAATAGACAAGCCACGACACTTTATTTACATATATTTTCAATATGGGACTTCTTTGGGTCGATACATCGAAAAGGAAAAGCCAGGACTCAGCCATGTCTGGCCTAAAACCCCAAAAATAACCCTCGACCCTCTACAACTCGCGTACACAATCCCCATCATCAGCGTCGGCTAACGATCCCCAAAAATCCAGCTCCTACTCGTCACGCACGGGCCTCACACCCAATCCGGTGCATCAGGCGGTGGCGGTGGCAACATCCCTCTCATCACCCCATCGCGACGAACGTGGACAGAGACGAACTCCTGGACGACCAGGCCCCAGCTAGGCCTATGTCGTACATGACAAAACAGCGCACTCGTATATACGTCAATCCAGGCACAGAAGGACAGCCGAACTCCTCGCACTCAACCTCTACATCGAATGGTAGACCGTAAAATACACCCCGCGTGACGGCAGGAAGCGGCATGCTGCTAATCTAAAATGTTGGTTCCCAAAAAGGGTGAGTACAACCACTCAGCAGGTAAAGGAATCTAATAACCACTCAATGCATCATACAAGTCATACATGCATTGCAGGCATTACTTACCTCGAAGCCATGCGTATACTATCATGCATCATCACCACAATCATAACACATACATGTGTATCATCATGTCATACTCATATCATCGTCATCATGACATTATTATATCACACATGTCATCATCATCATATACATGACATCATCATACCACACATGTCATCATGCCATATCATATATCATTATCATATCATGCATATCATCATGCCACGGGTGATCATCATCATATCCCATCATACATCATCATCATCATGCATATCATCATGCCATGGGTGATCATCATCATATCACATCATACATCATCATCATCATGCATATCATCATGCCACGGGTGATCATCATCGTATCATATCATATATCATGCATGATTCAATTTCCACTTTTAACTTTTAATTTGATCACCACATCACCCTTCCTCGGATCATCAATTTCATCTCATATTTTACACTCGCATCCCATGCGAGAAAACCTCCGACATTCAGCCATTCCAGGCCACTGGGCATCCGGCCCCCCACATTCCGGGCATCTCGCATCCCAACTGGCATCACGAGGCATTCCCCTCAGGCAAAGACCTCCGACAGGGCTTCCGGCATTTACACTCCCTGGCCGGGCATCTCGCACCCCAATCCTGGCATCGCGAGGCATTCCCCTTGGGCAAAGACCTTCGACAGGGCTTCCGGCACCCCCAACTTTCCGGGCATCCTGAAACTCCCAGGGCCATCCAGCAATGTATCTCTATACATTCTGGGCATTATCCTCCGCCACAACAATCTCCTCATTTAACATTATCCATGTTCACCAATTTCGGTCTTAATTTAGCATGGCATATGATGTATTGGCAATCAACACTTATGTTCAACATTGAATTCACACATGCATCTCAATGCATACATCAAGACGTCATCACACATACTACATGGTGCAACTATTTATAAAATAAAATTCATGGAATTTATGCCAATTAAAATAATCCATTTATCATGCCCTTTTTACATTTATTTAAATTCCAGCTAGTGCCATTTTCAAAAATATTAAATTTAATTATTTATATAATCTCAAAAATCATAAAATTAAGGCAAGTAATAAATAAGACAATCGGGTAATGATTTCATGCAAAATACACGGCCAATAAAAATTTCACACAATTTCATAATTCACACAAAACAGCATATACTTTTCGGATGAAACCAGAATGCACAGTCTCCGAAGTAATTCGATTAAAATATCCATACGACCTCCAAAAATTACGAAATTTTACCGAGTTATAGCCAAGACATTTTCGTACATCTTTCATGAAGACTTCCAAGCCAGATTCTTTCTAGATTAGTTTCTACAGTCTCACGAAGCTTCTGGATCCATCACCGAATCGTCCAGTGCATACTTCTCCGAAATACCGAGTTTTTACCTACCTATTTTTCTTCGTTTCCTCTGAAATTTGGATATGTTCTACATCAAGATGTCCTCTACAAGTTTCATGAAGAGATATAAGTCAAATAACCAGAGTATAGTCGTCATTTAGGTCCATGATGTCTCGGGTGTCCTGTAATACATCTCCAGAATTACCGTCTTCAAGATCTAGTCGATTTACTAGGTTATACTTGTTCATTTTGCTTCAAATTTGAGTATGTTGTAGTTTAAGATGTCCCCTACAACTTTAATGAAGAAATCGAAGAGATATTCTTAGCACAAATCAACATGCAACCACAAATCCAACAAGAGGTCAGTAAAATCGTTCCAGATCTGAGGTCTCCGTAGGATGAGAGTTTAACCCCTCAAATCTCCATCATTTTCCACCAAATTTTAGTATGTTGTAGTTTAAGATGTTAGCTACAACGTTCATGAAGATATCGAAGCCAAAATCGAACTCTAAACATGCATGCAAGCTCTCACAACATTCTGACTCGAGCGGATTCAAACGAAAACAGTAACCTTACTCAAGAACAAGTCATCCAAGCTTCGGTTTTCCTCTCCTAATCACCCAAAATTCGACATACATGTAACACACACACATGCAAGAGCAGCTAGAGGACTCCAACTTGCCTCTAGACCAGACGGACGACGGCACATGGCGGCGAGCACGGCGGACGGACGGCGACGACTCCTCCTCGGCTCCTCCTCCCTCTCGGCCACTCTCCCTCTCTCTCTTGCGAAATCTCTCTCTCTCTCTCCCTCTCTTGGCCGAACAAGCAACCGGCCACTCTCTCTCCTTCCCTTCTCTTTTATCTACCCATTTCCTAATCATTAGTAATCATTGTTTGCCACTCCAATTGACCAATGCATGCCATCCCTCTCTAAGCCAATGCATGAAGGCCTCTTGCCACTTGTCTTAATGGCCTTTTGGGCTTGGGCTGGCCACTCTTGGGCCTCCTCTTGGGCTGGTCGAAAGCCCCCTTTCGTGGGCCTAATTGGGCTGGCTATTCGGCCCACTAAAGCTTAGGCCAATGGGCCTAAGGCCCAACCTAATTTAAAATTAAAATTTCCCCTTTTATAATTTCTTCTTCAAATTTTAAATTTTAAATTCCACATGGCCAAAGTCTTGTGACATTTTATTTATAGAAATTTAATTTATAAAGTGCATGGCCAAGCATAAATTATTATCATTAATCTATCTAATTTAAAATCTCATAAACACAAGCACAAATCACCTAATCTTAAAAGAGACTAATGGCTAAAGCATTAAACCATAGGTAATTTCATTACCTAATTAGAGGCTTTAACACACCTTATAACTTGACTTTGAATTTTTGGGATGCCACAATTACCTTCCTAATCAGGGTTTAGGTGCGTGAACTCACTCAGACATTGTCTCACCCCGTTGTGGGTTTCTTCTTTTCAGGTCCTTAGATGGAGGCACGTCATGTGTGCTATGGGGTTTCGAGGGAGGTAGATTTCCAGCGTTCCTATTTCTTAGTTTTCAGGACTAGCTTGACCCATGAACTTGTTGAGTCCACTGTCTAGGTTGATGAGGGCCTACCCCACCCGGTACCTCATCGTTTCAAGGTGTGGTACCTCCACAAGCCCGATGGGAGTTGGGAGGGTCCTTTAGGTGGTTTTGACGGGCCTCCCGTCAGGACCGGGGAGTGGGAGATAGGGCACCCTTTGGACATCGACACTCCAGATGGTGCCGTGGAAGACTCGGAGCCATGGACTGGAGAGACCAGGGTTTAGGTGGCTTCGTAGCCCTTTTTGATCTAGACTCCTATACATAAACCTTAGAGTTGGCCTCTGTATATAAAGTAGCTGCTTTATACAAGTGTGTTTGTGAAATATGATTGTCTTGATTTTCTATCCCATGTTGATTGTTATCTAGGGATCGTTTTCTTATACGCTTCCGCATGTGCATAATCGATTGGGTTAGCGATGCATCCTAGGAACGTTGCAATTTAGTCGACCACCGAGGTATGTGCGTGCACTCGAGGATCGGGGCGTGACATCCTCACCCAAAGTGATATTAGAGCTGGTTAGTGTATGGAGTGATAATGTGCGATGTGTTTTTGGGATAGTTAGTAGGAAATGCCTTTTTGAGTGATGCATGTGATTGGTAACTGATTCGAAGCTTGTTTGAGTGATCGCTCAATTTCTAATTATGTATGGAATTGGAAAGTAGGATCTGTAGAGGATCTACGAGATGAGTGACCAAGAACAGAGGATGCCTAGAAAGAGAACTATAGGATTCGTCACTCGGGGTAAGATACCGACAAGGATCGGTGCCCAAGGTAAAGCACATGCTCAAGCCAACGCAAGTGTTAGAGTACCGCTGCAGGCTGGTACTGAGAGTGTAGCAGCACCGAGCGATCCTAGGTTCGACGGGATTGTTCAGGTGCTAGAGACCTTTGGGAACTTTTTGGGCCAACAAGCACATGATCAAGCCGCTGCGATTGTCCCTGTCATTACCGCCACCAATGCCGTAGCCGTCGTTGCAGCTGTACCTGCTGACGTCCAGCATGGTGATGTGATCTGGGAGCGAGCTGTTGTGTCTGGGTCGCGGTTCGGTTCTAGCAGAGATGGTAATCAGTTCGGGAAGAAGCCGATGTCAAAAGAAATGTGTCCCATTCCACCCAACGGGAAGAGTGGGATTGGAAAGCCAGCACCCAACCCGATCGGCATGTGTTGTTCCTGTAGGAAAAGACATGGATTCGCCCCGTGTTTCAAAAAGACAAGGGCTTGTTATTGGTGTCGCCAGTACGGCCACTTGATCAAAGACTATCCTAGAAGGCCGATGGGATCGCAGTTGCCACCATCGCCGTTGATGGGACAGAACAGAGGGAACGCGTTGCAGAACACATAGTGGGGTATTTAGAACAGGCCTCCGGTGCAAGGAATGGTGTATGCTGTCACTCGACGGGAGGCAAAGGACTCACTAGACGTGTGTTGAGTTTGTAGAATGAAGCATGGACCAACCCTGTGTCTTGGTATGATGGGAGCATGTTACGGGTGTGGCTAGCATGGCCATTAAGTGAGGAACTATCCACGCAGGTCCAGGAGAGCACAGGCACCATTACCGTAGATAGGGTGCTACTAGGATGGCGAAGGAGGCAGGAAAGAACCGAGCCATGCATCGATCGGGAGAAGAATAGTTCTGGGATAATTTTATCATAGTGGCACAACGGAATTTTGGTTAAGTGTGTAGAACTTTAGCTTGTTGTAATAAAGTAGTAGAAAGGAGAATCACTGGCTAGAGTTGTACTTGGCTATTTTGCTTATGTATAACTTTGATGTCATATATGAAAAAAGTTGGCTTAAGGAGCCTCTTGCTATAATGAATTATTGTCGTGAAGTAATCCAAATTAACCCATTAGCGGGTGAAAGTTTTGAGTTTATTGGGAGTCGAGGAAAACCCTCGATTACCTTAATCTCGTCGCTCGAGGCAACTTGGTTATTAGAAGTAGGTTGCTAGGGTTACTTGGTGACTGTCATGGATATGACAATTGAGGAGCTAAAGATCGAGGATATTGCAGTGGTTCAAGAGTTTCCAGACGTGTTTCTGAAGGAGTTACCAGGTCTGCCACTAGAAAGGGATATCGAGTTTGTGATTGAGTTGGAGCCAATCTCTAAGACTCCTTACTGGATGGCGTTGTCAAAGTTGAAAGAATTGAAGGTGCAGATGTAGGAGTGGTTAGATAAGGGATTCATACGTCCCAGTGCATCACCTTAGGGAGCACCAGTTCTGTTCGTGAAGAAGAAAGATGGTTTGTTGCGTCTGTGCATCGATTATCGGCAACTTAACTAGGTGATGATCAAGAACAAGTACTCGCTACCGAGGATCAACGACTTGTTTGATCAGTCGTAGGGAGCGTCGATATTTTCTAAGATCGACTTGAGGATGAGATATCATTAACTAAGGATCAGAAAGGAGGACATATCGAAGATGGCGTTTCATACGTGTTATGGTCATTATGAGTTCACTGTAATGCCGTTTAGTTTGATGAATGCCTTAGCTGCTTTCATAGTTTGATGAACCGGGTGTTCAAGGAGTATCTGGATCAGTTTGTGATCATGTTCATCGACGATATTCTGGTGTACTCGAAAAGTCCTGAAGAGCACGGAAGACAGTTGAGGACAATGCTCTAGACTTTGCGGAATCATGAACTATACACTAAGTTTAGTAAGTGCGAGTTTTGGTTAATTCGTGCGGCTTTCCTAGGTCACGTGATTTCAGGTGAAGGAATCTTTGTGGACCCGACCAAGATCGAAGCAGTTATCAACTGGCCAAGACCGACGACAGTGACAGAGATCGGAAGTTTCTTAGGTTTAATAGGGTATTACAAAAGGTTTGTGGAAGGATTCTCGGCATTAGCCTCGCCGTTGACTCGATTGCTGAAGAAGGAAGAGAAGTTTGTGTGTGGATAGATAAGTGCGAGCGTAGTTTCCAAGAGTTTAAGCAGAAGTTGACTACCACACCAGTGTTGACTATACCATCTGGTCCTGAAGGATATGAGATCTATAGTGATGCGTCGTTTATATGATTGGGTTGCGTGTTAATGCAGCATGGCGGAGTCATTGCATACGCGTCTCGTTAGTTGAGACCTCTTGAGTTGAATTGCTCGACACATGACTTAGAACTCGCAAAGATTATCTTTGCTATGAAGATTTGGAGACATTACTTGTGTGGAGAAATGTTCCAAATCTTTATAGATCATCAAAGTGTCAAATACTTATTTTCTCATAATGAGTTGACTATGAGACAACGTCGCTGCATGGAACTCCTTAAGGATTATGATTGTGATATTCTGTATCATCTTGGAAAAGCTAACAAAGTTGCAGATACGTTGAGCCGGAAGTCTTCAATTGCACAGATGGTGATTAAGGAGTGGATCTTACTCGAAGGAGCTCAAGATTCGGTTTTCAAGTTTGAGGTAGGCCACCTTTCAAATCTTATTGCCACCCTCAGAATTGAGCCGGAAATGCAGATAAGAATCAAGACGCTTCAGTTGACAAACCTAGAGATCCATAAGATCCTACAAGAAGATGCAGACAAGAGAAAGACTAATTTTCAGATTTTTGAGGACGGAACACTAAAATTTTGTGATCGATTGTGTGTACCTGACGATGCACATTTTAGGGAAGAGATTCTGTTAGAAGTTCATTGTAGCAGTTATAGCTTTCATCCAGGCAGTACGAAGATGTATCAGAATCTGCGTCAATACTATTGGTGGTCCGGTATGAAGGTGGATATCACCAAGCATGTCGGCAAATGTCTGATGTGTCAGCAAGTGAAGGCACAACATTGTAAGCCGGGAGGACTTTTGCAACCTTTTGAGATTCCCGAGTGGAAATGGGAACACATCACAATGGACTTTGTGATGGGCTTACCGAGGAGTTAGAAGGGTAATGATTCAATTTGGGTTATGGTCGACAGATTGATGAAGTCGGCTCACTTCATCACTGTATGAAAGGACTATGCAGTGGACATATATGCAGAATTGTATGTGCATCATATAGTTCATTTGCATGGAGTGGTAGTGACGATTACATTTGATCGAGACTCGAGATTTATAACTGCCTTTTGGAAAAGCTTACAGACTGCCTTGGGAACGAAGCTACAATACAGTATAGTCTATCATCTGCAGTTAGATGGCCAGTCTGAGAGGATGATTCAAACCATCGAAGACATATTGAGAGCGTGTGTGCTAGACTTCAAAGGAAACTGGGAGGAACAACTTCTTCTCGTAGAGTTCGCCTACAATAACAGCTACCAGCAGAGTATTCAGATTGCACCTTTTAAAGCAATGTATGGCAGAGCGTGCAGACTCTAGTTTGTTGGAATGGAGTCGGAAAACGGAAGACTACAAGCCCAGAGTTAGTTCAACAGTCAGTGGATGCAGTAGTAGTTATCAGAGACAGATTAAAGACCAGTTCATATTGTAGATTGGAAGGAGTAGGTTTTGTGTACCAAGACGGTTCCCTTGGTCAAAGTGGTCTTGCAACACCACGGGACAAAATGAGCAACTTGGGAAAACGAAAACTTGATGAGACGATAATACCCCCACCTTTTTTTTATTAAGATTTGTAATGGTTTAAATTTCGAGGACGAAATTTTTATAAGAGGGGAAGAGTTGTGATATCCTAATTTTTAACCTTGTTCTCAATGAAATGGAATGGGCTTTTTATCAACGCGCCTATGGCCTTTTTCTCTGAGTTGGCCACTCACGAGATAACTGATCTATCGAGTGAAGCCGTTAAGGAATCTAAACACAACAGACTTGAGAATTCGACTAAAAACCGATTGCTTGACCGTGCTAATCTGCAATGGTCAATATGGCACTGTTGAAATTGAATAGAGACTGGAGATAGGTCGTTTCAACAGAGGCATGTGATTAGAGTGTGGATGATTCCACCTGTTGACACCTAAATTTTGAAGATTTAGTTTATTTATTTATTGCATAGGAAATTAGGGGTTAATTTTATTAATTGCATAGCATATAGATTTAGATTGCATTTATTTTGTTATTTGCATCTTTTGCATTTTATTGGACCGGTGGCGGATGAGTTCGAATTAGATGGATTAGGCCCATGAAGCGAGCAGGTTGGCCAAAGCCTGTGTTTTTTAATAATTAAAAATTATCTCGTGGGAATATAATATTTTCGAGATATGAACTTTTTTTAGATAGGGCAGATGGGTAAAAAATATATTGCGATTTGGCTTAGAAAGATTTGGATTTAGAAAAAATCTCATCTAAATCTCAAATCCTTATCAGTATGGGATGAATTTTGTGAAAAATATTGCGGATGTTGATTTGAGGAAGAATTTAAAAATCCAATTCCTTCCCCTATAAAAGGCCATACGCATATGAGAGGAGGGGGGTCTTTTCTTTGGGTAATAAAAAAAGAAAGAAAAGAGCACAGGAAGAGGTGCAGAGAGGGGACGTGAGTGGGAAACACGTGAGATAAAAACTGGAGAATCCTTCTTTTGCAAGTTGGACGTCTATACATTGAAGAAGCCTTGAAGGAGAATCCGCGAGAATCAACGACACGCACTAGAGAGAGAACGAAATATTCTCTCTCCACGACGCTGCCCGCAAAATTTCGTTGCATCGTCTTTACGTGACCGCCGCAACAGTGCGTCCAAGACCCCCACGAATCCCGCAAGTCGGATGCCACCCTTGCCAACATAGTTCCATTGCCTCACTTGAGTCCTTTGTGACGCCATTGCTGTTTTGATCCGTGCCACGCCCAACGACGAATTGTTGTCCATTCAAGCCGCAACACCGCCAAAATCCAGTCCCGACATCCAACTCTGAGCTGTGAGCCTCGCCGAGCATTACCATATCACGTTGCGAGTAGCCGTAGTCGTTCAAGGATCGGAATTTAGGAGCCAATATTCGGAATAGGTAAAAATTTTGTCTATTTTGATTTCCGAAAATTCCGTTTCCTTATTTGATATATTTGTTGATGCACATGATTGAAATCCCTAGCGTGATATTTGTCGAGGAGCTCTCGAATTAGGGATTGACAGTCTGATTTTCGCGCCCGAAATTCGACTCGTAAATCTTTGCAAAAATCGACAATCCGATCTCACGCCCGAGATTTGATTCGCGATTTAATTTTAAAATTGGTCAACCCGATCTCATGCGCGAGATATGGTTCGCCAATTTTTGGATATCAATCTTATCTTGCTTGATTTGCTTTGCTTGATTTGCTGTCATGGCGTTTGAGTTAATTTTATTTTCGTAAAAGAAAAAATCCAAAAAATTTGAATTAGGATTAGGTTCGTTTTAGAATATTCCTAGTCTTAGGGTTATCTTGCATGTTTAGAATTGCAATCTTATTTCGAATTTTTAAATAAAAAATCCAAAAAAAAAAAAAACGTTCATTTAGGATGTTAGTTTTCTTTAATTTAAATGACATGTTTAATTATTTGACAATTTTAAATTTCGAATTTTATAAAGAAAAATACAAAAAAATCATCATGCATGTATCATGTAGCATTAGGGCATCCTTGGCACGTCATTGCATATTAAGTTGATTGCATGTTTAATTTTATTTAGATAGATCATTTTAGATAGACTGCATCTTAAGTTAGAGATTGCTAGGTTAAGATAATATCTTAGTTTAAAGTAGGATTTAGTCTGACTTAATCCTTAGTTTAAATTGGATAGAATTTTAATCTAGCTAGGTAATTTTTGCATCTTAATTTCGAATTTCATAAAAAATTGTCTTAGAATAGATTCATTTCATTCTCTAAGATAGTTTGCATTTTTTAGGAATTGAAATATCAAATGCACGTCATTTAGTTTTTTAGGCCCATTTAATAAGAAACTGTCCGTCAATAGAATTAGGTCATTTAGATTGCATTTAATTATTGCATATCTTTAGGATTTACTTTACTAATGTCATATAGTTTAGGTCGTGTTGCCATGTCATATAACTTAGGTCATGTTGCCATGTCATATTAGATTATTAGCATGCATCGCATGATTCTCATTAAATAAAGTGAAAACAAAAAATTGCTTGATGGCGTGTTAATTAGAAATCATATCTAGGATTGCTGATGTGAATTCTGATCTAACAATGCAGATGCTTTCGTTGCTATGAGGTAAGTTTTGCAATTTATTCACTTGCTTTCTTGAGTGTTAAATTGGTGGTTTGTGCACCCGCATTGTCACCTCACATGTTAAGGAATTAAAATCAATTTAAGTTGTTTGCCAAACATTTTTCAAAACAAAAGATAAAGGTACCAACATTAGAGAAATCTAGTGTAACCAAGTCCCCGTACCTATAATCTCTGGTTCGTGGGAGTAAAGTAAATCTCCCATTACTTTACTTGGGTTTCTAATCAACCCACCAAAAATAGATTAGTGGCGACTCCTAATTAAAAATCAATTGCATGTCAAAAACTTGAAACTAAAGTTGCGAATTGGTATGGGCTTGGGAGAGCCCGAGTTAAGTCTAGGCTTAACAATCCATTAGCCAAACCCTAGGTGGTTCACACCCCGAAAAATTTGGTCGCGACACCACTTAATTGCAAAATTCTCGTTGAATGGCACTTAATCGATTTTTCTATCCTTTCTATACCCTATGCTCGTATTTGAAATCTCGAGGCTTTCACGACAACTAAGGGTCACCAATGAGTCGAAGATGTACAAAGTGGCTTGAAAATAATCGACCACGGGTCAAATGTGCTAAAAATTCCTAAAAACTACCTGGTAGGTTAGGTCACGCTAAAATCGCGTTCGGTTGTAATTAACCACAAAATTGAACCCGATTTTAGAAATTGAAAGTTCTATCATGTCACGATTTACTTTAGGGACATCGACTCATCCCCGAAGATTTTTCAGCAAACCTGAGTTTTCGGCGAAAAATCAAAATTGGGCGTTTTTGGACCAAGAAATTCAGAGGACTGTTTTTGGGTGGATTTTTTGCATTGGAGTGGAATTATTTGGCAAGGAAAAATCATGGAATGGATGTGGATGCCTTAGCTGGGATTTATGGGCACCAATTTAGATTGAATTGAATTGGAAGGGAATGTCTCAAAATCCGTAGCTATGGTGGTATGCAACATTTTGGACCACCTTTAGTGGCTTCTTGAGGAAGCTTGATGAAAGAAAGTGGGCAGGGGATAGGGTTGAAGCTGTGGGGCCTTAAACTTGAGTGTCCAAGATATTTTGTGAAGACTTTGAGGGCTCTTGGTCCCCCCTTCAGCTATAGCCTTCTTCTTCTTCCTCTCCCTTGCCTTAGACTCCATTTGTTGTTGTGTTTGAGAGCTCAAAGAACTAGAAAAAGTAGCAGCCCATCTAAACAATTGCTACCGTCGTGCCGTCCCCCATGCCTGTCATGCGCAAGCCCACACGTCCTCTCCGTCCCGAGCCCTCGTTCAATGAAGCTAGGTTTGCGTCACAGTCGTGCCAGCCACCTCCGTTGTTGTTCCAGCCGCCCGAAGCCATTGCCGTCGGCCCTTGTAGCCTCCGCCATCTCGCTTGGCCCGTTTCCAGCCAAGCCAAGCCTTTGGCCAGCCCCTTCAACCCTCGGACAGAATTGAACTCACAGCCCAAGCTGTGAGCTTCATGGGCCTTTTTCGGCCTCTTCCGAGCCTCCCTTGGAGTCGCTCCAGGCTTGAGTCTCACCCGCCTTGGCGTCGCCGTTGCTGTGAACTCACCGGCTCACTAATCCGGTGAGTTTACTTGCTAAACCTTGCTTATGGTGTTAATGATGCTTAGTGGGTAATTAAATTAGCTTAAGGGTCCGTTCGTTTCGTGGAAAATATCAAGTTTCCGGAAAACATTTTCCTAGAATTCATTTTCCAGGAAAAATGACTTTATTTTCCGGTGTTCGGCTGAAACCTAAACTTCCAATGGAAAATATTTTCTACCGTTCGTTAGCTAATTTAATTGTTTGAGAAAAATTATCAAAAATTGAATTTAATATTTTTAATTGACCAAAAGATTAGTTTTATTTTTTTATATTTTATTAAAAAATGAATTTTTAATTATTTGTATTTTTAAAAAATCGAAATTTTCATTATTTTTAATTATTTATTTCTTTTTCTTTTTCTTTTTTCCTTTTTCTTTTCCTTCCTCCTTCCTCCTCCTTCTTCCTCCCGGCTCCTCCTTCCTCCGCCGCCGCCTCTTTCCTCCTCCTTCCTCTCGCCGCCGCATGCCTGACGATGGCCGGTTGCCTAGCGGCCGACCAAGACCCATTTGCCAGATCTAGGGAGCTTCAGGCTCGATCGATCTTGCCCGAGATCGCTAGAGTTTCGCCGAGCCGGCGAACCGCGAGCTTGCCGGATCTGGTGGTGGAGCTCGGGCTCGCCCTGGATCGGGAGCCTAAGCTCCGTTGCCGATCCGGTGAGCTCACGGCTCGCCAAATCCCGATAAACCTCTGCAAGCTCGCGCGAGGCCCAAGCCCCGCCTAGCTCGCCGGATCGGCGAGGCCCGAGCTCGCCGTCTTGGGCAAGCTCGGCTTCGCCAGATCGGGCTAGGTGGAGCCTTGTCAGCCTGGGGTGAGGCTCGAGCTGGCTCTCGGCTGGTCGCCAACTGTCGCCGTGGCCGGCAACCAGCCACCAAGGAAGAAGATGAAATTGAAAAAAAAAATTAAAAAAAATTAAAAACTCGACTTTTTAAAAAAACAAAAAAGAAAAAGAAAGCATAAATGTCTTGATGGAAAGAAATAAGGTGGAAGAAGTTATGAAAAATGATTTGCTCTTTTCACAAGAGGAAATCATTTTCCAGTGTCTTAGGAGGAGATTTTCTATTGACTAGAAAACATTTTCTTTGATCGTCTATTTTCCACCATCCGAACATCGGAAATTCCGAAAAATGTTTTCCCGGAAGTTGTTTTCTGTGAAACGAACGGATCCTAAGTATGATTTAGGTGGTTAGTTTAGATTAATTAGTGATTTAATTGCTTAATTAGGCTAATTAAGTGGTTATATTAGATTAGTTAAGGGTTAATTAGATTGTACTATTTAATTAGTATAGTGCATTATTTTTCTAGATCCAATTAGGTGGCTAAATTAGTGTACTATACTCACTTAGGCATTTATTGAATTAAATTGCATTTATTTAATTAATTTTGTAATTTATTTAGTTATTTAACATTTTCCGGAATTTATACCAGGATAGCCCGTAGCTGAAATTTCGTGCTGATTGTTGTTGTGTGATTAGTTTATGTAATTGAGTGGTAATTTGTGCAATTGAGTAATGATTTTAATTTTTGTTTATTATTTCAAAATTCTAGATTTTTGGTATTTAATCAGAAAATACCAGGTGTTAGTTTTTGACGCCAACAATGCTTTTAAGTACTATATCAAATAGTGGAATTTTTAAAAGAAATGATCTCAATTTTTATGGTTTGAGCTGATCGTGTACCCACACACGATTATTTTAACATGTGTCTTTAATATGAAGAAAATAGGCCAAGTTTATTATTTTAATTGAGGCATTTGAGTGCAAAGCACAATGTTCTTGGTTGGGATTAGATGTGTGTGTGAACGTTATGAGAACCTGTCACGAGCGTTTGCGCCAGGCAATGCTCCTATATGGAATGTCCTTGGACAACGGATGTTGGTCGTAGTAGATGATGAACCAATATTCCTTCGGGATTGTTGTCTCGAGGTAGACGTTGCCGTGCTTAATGGGATAGGACAATGCCTGATTACGCCAGAAGACCACCGAATGTCGAGTAGGCCATGATTAAAATTGGAACGCATGTTTGAGTGAAATATAACCGTGCCTGATTATGGGACAAAATTGTGTGGCATAGAATAAGACGTGTCATAATGATTTGGCCTTATAATCGGGATCCCTGCAATTGATTGAGTTATGAAATGAGGTGCTCCAATTGTTGAGTGTTATTATTACATGTATCTGTTATATGAACTGTACTGATGTGTAGGGAAGAACTGAGGTGAGGTGAGTCTCTGTGGTTGTGTGGTTAGGCCGCCCCTAGGTGTATTACCTTCCTATTTAGGGTTTAGGGCGTGAACTCGCTGATACATTGTCTCATCCTGTCGTGGGTTTCTTCTTTTCAGGTCCTTAGATGGGGGCACATCATGTGTGCTATGGGGTTCTGAGGGAGGTAGATTTCCAGCGCTCCTATTTCCCAGTTTCCGGGACTAGCCTAACTCGTGAACTTGTTGAGTCCACCGTCTAGGTGGATGAGGGCCTACCCCACGTGGTACCTCATCGTTTCAAGAGGTGGTAACTCCACAAGCCCGATGGGAGTCGGGAGGGTCCTTTAGGTGATTTTGACGGGCCTCCCGTCGAGACTGGGGATGGGAGATAGGGCACCCTTTGGACATCAACTCCGGATGGTGCTATGGAAGACCTGAAGCTGGGGTCTGGAGAGCCCAAGATTTAGGTGGCTTTGTAGCTCTTTTTGATCTAGACTCCTGTACATAAATCTTAGAGTTAGCCTTTGTATATAAACTAGCTTGTTTAGAAAAGTGTGTTTGTGAAATTTGATTGTCCTGCTTTTCTATCCTATGTTGATTGTTATCTGGGGATTGTTTTCTTATACGCTTCCGCATGTGCATAATCGATTGGGTCAGCAACATGTCCTGAAAACGTTGCAATTTAGTCGACCACCGAGGGATGTGCACGCACTTGAGGATCGGGGTGTGACATTAGCCAAAACGGATCAAAATCGTGTCGTATACTATGATGGCTTACCGAACTTCAATTCGCACTTAAACTGGGGCAACGCCATTCTCAATGGTCTATGGGATGGAGGTTGTGCTACCCATGGAAGTGGAAATCCCTTCACTGAGGGTACTTTCTCAAGTCAAGCTCTTTGAAATTGAATGGGTTCAACAAAGGTTTGAACAATTCAATATGATTGATGAAAAGAGAGTAAAAGCCCTATGCAATGGACAAAGCCATTAGAAGAGAGTAGTCAAGTCATTCAACCGCAAGGTCAAGGTAAGACACTTTGAGATCAATGATCTCATCTTAAGAAAGGTCCTAACTATCATTCCAAATCCTCGTGGGAAGTTCACTTTGAACTATGAAAGTCCATATTTTTGTAAGGAATGTGCTACCTGGTGGAGCATTAATCCTCGTAGAAATGGATGGCCAAGAATTGCCAAGGCTTGTAAATGATAATACTGTTAAGAAATATTATCCATGAATAAATTGAAAGGCCTTTGAGCTGCTTGTAGATTGAATCCGAGCCACTTTAGGATATTTGTATTATGCATCCCATGCATACATATTGCATCCACATGTTTGTTCATTTTGTAAGATCTCTGGAGAAGATTCTATCTATCCACAGTTGATTGATCTCGGGGTGCAAAACCTCCAAAAAGTAACAATCTTCTTTAAAGCTTAGAAGTGGCCCTGTCCCTTAGAACGCCAAAAGAGTTAGTTAGAACTCTAAAAGTGGGCCCCTGTATTGAGCAAAACCTTTTTTTGTCCACAAATTTTTGTTCAACCTTGTTTCTAAAAGTCTCCCCAATAAGGTCAAAAGAATATGTTTTTTTTCCAAAAATTTTCAATACGTTCTCATTTCCCAAGAAGTGGAATTTAGCCAAAGTGTATTTTGGAAAACCCAAAAAGGATTGTTAAATATGTCAAGTGGTAGTGCCTAAAATGATGAGAGGCAACCCCTTTGCCAAACACATCTTTATGCACTCTCTGAGAGAATTGAGTGAAAAGAACTATATCCTAGGGCATAAGATTCATTCATAGTGAATACATGGTTTGAGATGATAAAGGCATTTTTTTCTCAATCCCAAACACTATTGATATCCCTTGCAAGCCACTTTGAGCCAAATATGGAGCATTTCGAAAACAACCCTGTCAAGAACAACCTCACATTGGGGCAGAATAGGGGGTGCTAGTTGAACATTATGGAGCAAAAGATCAAGAAAGATTTTGTTGCTTTCACTTGCATCAATCTTCTTGTGCTAGTTTCAGGTGATTTCTTATCAAAACTTAAAGCATCCCCAAGTGACGATGAGCATTTCGTTCACTACCTTAAACACAATTATCATTTGTTTGGCCAATTTGAGCCTTATGCAATTCCTTCATAACTCCATGTGATGATTATCTCCCCACATAGGGGCAAGGCATGTGATTTACCAACAAAATTGAGAATGTTGGTCATGTTTGTAATTACTACTCGAGAGTCTTAGGTACTCAAAAGAAAATAAATATTAGGGGTCATGAAAAAGTAGTGTGCCTAGTAAAAGCAAGGCTAATACCTATGATAAAAAATGCAAAGAAAAACAAAATCAATGGTCATGCAAGAGACCACTCATTGAAAAACAAAATAAATGCTTTGTAAAACACATGTATTAAAAGTAATGTCATTAGAAAAGACAGTGAAGCTCTCATGTATCAAGACAAAATAGTCAAAAGGATTCTCGAGATAGGTTAAATTTCATAAGTTAGGTTTTCGAAAAGTTGTGTGATGGTAATGATGCCAAAATAATCCCTCACTTTTAACCCCTTGATATTTGAAAATTTTTTGAGTCCTTTAAGCCTTACTTGAATCAACATTACAATCCTTATCCGAAGTCTCTTCCGATTGAAATTGTTTGAGTTGAAATGTGAATTTCACATAGGAGCTATTGCTAAAAAAGGTGGAAGCAATCCTATCTTATCTTATCTTCGAAGTTCTTGACTTGTAAATCCAATGAAGATACTAATTGAATTTTCATTTCTTGGCCTCAAAGCGCATATCCTTTGTGTAAGTCCATGACCGAGCCATCATTATGGTTGTTTCAGAAAACCTTTTGAACAATGAATTGTATTCACTGTGAATGTTTTTGAAAACCTTAGACACAAGTTAAGTGAGACATCCCTAGTGAGATTTAAGCAGTTTTCCCACATCAATGATTAGGATAAAAACTCTTTTTGAGAGCCAGTATGAAAGACTTCTTTTGATTAGGGTATTTCCACTTGGCATATTTGGTTTAACACTTAGATGGTTAATCAAATTTCATTTTGTTAAAAAATTCTTCGAATGGATTTGACAATCGGTATTGTTTCACAAGATTGGCTCTCAAGCAATCTCGAAACCCCTTTTCAAAATTTGTGTTCCCCAGTGAACTGGTTTTTGGTAATCTTAAACCATAATCACTTGTTTTCGATTTTTGGCAATCCTAAACCATATCTTTGTTTCTAGTTTTTGGTAATTATAAACCATAACCCATTGATTCCGGTTTTTGGTAATCTTAAACCATACCTTTGTTTCTGGGTTTTGGTAATCCTAAACCTTAACCCCTTGTTTTTGGTTTTTGGTAATCCTAAACCATACCCTTGCTTCCGATTTTTGGTAATCCTAAACCATACCCTTGTTTCCAGTTTTTAGTAATCCTAAATCATAACCCTTATTTTTGATAATCCTAAACCATACTCTTGTTTCCAGTTTTTGGTAATCCTAAGCCATACCCTTGTTTCCGGTTTTTGGTCATCCTAAACCATACCACTTGTTTTAGGATTTTGGTCATCCTAAATCATACCTCTCGTTTTGAGTTCCTAGTCAACCTTAAATCTCGTCTCTTAGGTTCTAGGCCTCAAAAACCTTGACTTTAGGTTCTAGATTATCCTTATAAACCTTGTCTTTAGATTCTAGGTTATCCCCATAAACCTTGACTTAGGACTCTAGGTGATCCTTAAACTTTGTCATTAGGTTAGTGGTTATCCTTAAATCATTCATTTCTCCTTAATGACCTCATTACCTTTATTCCATTCCACGAGAAAGAGACGGAGAGAAGAATTCCCAACTTGAATCCAAATACCTCAATGAGTGAAAGTAAGTATCCAGATATGTCCCTAACTAAAAGTCATTTCTTTTGTTATTTTCCATTTCCAAAGTGGAGTCGACTAAAAATTATAGGTCTCAATTTTGTCTCCGAGTGGAACTTTTTTGAACTTCCACTCAAAGAGGGATAGTCGATGACACTTGATTTTTAAATTGATGCATCAAAAAAGATAAATAAAAATCGAGATTTGAATTTCTGATCACGACAGAATTCGTTTTTCGGCCAACAAATATTTTTTTTCATTTCTTTCTATTGTATTATCACTATTAAGGGATTTTCGAGTCTTTTTCAAGAAAAAACCCGAAAAGTCAAAGGTTGACTCTCGAATTGACTTTTTGGTCAAGGTAAAGTTTAGAAGTATTCGGACATGATAGCTTACTCAAGGTACGTCCCCCCAAAAAGGTATCATCATCTCATCTTTTTGTCTAGGTCATCACCACTTGAGCTTGCAATCATGGCCACGGGCTTTTCAAAAGCTCATACCTCGCACGATGGGTAAGTTTATTTTTAAAGTTGTGTTTAGACAACCTAAATATGATTCTAGGAGTCGCTACTAGCCTTGTTTTTGGGGGTCAGCAAGAAAACCCAATCGATGGTCGAGGGTGGTCCCTTAATATCCGCACAACTAAAGATTCTAAAGTTTGGGGCCTTGGGTTACTTTAATATTTCTATGGGAAAATTCTCAATAAGGGCCTAAAGTGTCATTATTTTTTCAAATAAAGGCCTAAAATGGATTTTGTTTCAAATAAGAGCCATAAGTATCCTCATTTTCTCAAATAAGGGCACTTTCTGTCTCAAATAAAGGCCTAAATTCACTAGATATAAAGGGTAGTTTCATCTTTTTAATTTTTCCCTTTTTTCTTCATTATTTCTATTTTCTTTTTGTGAAAAAACTAAATGAAGCTAAAAATTTTTAAAAAGAAAAAAGGAACAAAAGGGAAAACACAAGTGGTTACCGCCCCATTGCCGGTGGGACTGTGGTGATGGCTGGCAAGGTCGCCGGCGTCTGGGTGAGCACTAGTGAACCCCACCAACCAAGGTGAGGACTTACTAGCCCTTGCTAGGGATGGGAGAGGATGGTGACCCTCTCCCAGATCTGGGCGAGGGTGGTTGGCCCTCGCTCAGGGCCCCCGAACTCACCACCTAAGTTTAGGGATGCTGAGTGAAGGCCCGTGACCCTCGCCTAGATTTGAGAGAGAGTCGTTGCCCTTTCCAATCCCTGGTGAAGGCCAATAATCCCTCGCCTCTAGTTGGGCGGGGTCGTCGACCCTTATCCTGGCACTAGCGACCCCGTTAGCCCTCGTTGCCATCCCACAGGCGATGGGGCAGTAGCCCCTCCCACCTGTGTGTCCCTTTTTTTTTCTTCTTTTTAAAGTTTTAATATAATAAAATTTAAATTTAAATTGTATTTGGACAAAAATACCTTTGATTTGTTGGAATTTTTTTGCTAGCTAAGGAGCCGACGAGGCTAGACCCTTGTTTGAAATAACTATAATCACTTCAGGCTTTTATTTGAGAAAATGAGGACACTTCAGGCCCTTATTTGGAATTTTTCCTATTTCTATTAATTTCCTTTCAGTGCCTAATAGTTTATTGTGTTTCCTAAGGTGTCCGTGTGTGTCTTTTTGGTTTTTCATGCAAATGATAAATTTAACAAAGTGATCATACGTGGATGTTTGATTTCATACCATGCTATTTCTATTAAAGGAGAAAATGAAAGAAGTCAATCGATTGAAATTTAGAAGACAATGCAATAAGTAAACACTCAAAATAGTTTAAGGAAAGCAGTAAATCTAACATACAATCCTAAAACAGAAATAAAGAAAGTAAACAAAGACAAGGAGCTTGCAACTTGTCAGGCGTTTATGCAACAAAAAACAACCCAAAACATATATTGGGGAATGAATAGTACAAAATAAGGTCAGATTGGACATTGGACATTCGTCGTCTTCGAGTCTTCGGGATAGCCGTCTCCATGGGCCTATTCTAATCCTATCCTAAGACTAAACTAAGATAAGGATTAAAAAAGTAATCTAAAAAACACTCATGGCAATCAAATGGGTAATTCATGGCAATCAATTAGCACATCATTTCACATCAAACATCCAAGGAAGAATATTCAAGCAAATCAAGAATGGTCTTGGGGTCGGCCTTTGATTATTCACACAACGAGCCACACTAAGACTCCTACCCAATTTATTTTTTAAATGACTTATGGCTATTAGCCGCCATTTATGTTCTTGCGTGGCAATGAATGCTAAAAGTCCCTAAAATAGGTTCTAAATGTCATCCAAAATATCCCACAAGATAATGCATCACACATAAACATACATCTAAAAGACACATGCAAAACGAGTATAAAACATGCGTTCAA
The DNA here is from genome assembly GCA_014182725.1 of Eucalyptus brandiana. Classification (NCBI taxonomy): domain Eukaryota; kingdom Viridiplantae; phylum Streptophyta; class Magnoliopsida; order Myrtales; family Myrtaceae; genus Eucalyptus; species Eucalyptus brandiana. The sequence continues at coordinate 20,649,386 of CM024671.1, read as the reverse complement.
GCCTTTCGGCCTTAGTTCCTAATCAATCAAACAAATTAGTGAGTCAACACCACATCACTTATTTAGTCATCATGAGCCAAACACATGCACATACATTTCATAGCAAATTAAACGATCAATATATGACTCACGTGATGCCTAAAAAGATTTCATGAACGATCAGTAGAAAGACGCAATACTTTGAAACATTTTGATGTAAAGAGACATAATTTTGTCAATGCTATGAAGCACATTTGGCCATCAAATCTAGCTTGGGTGCATCGAAGGACACAACTGATCAAGCATCGAAGGACACAACTGATCAAGCATCGCAGATGTTCTAAATATGATCCAAATTTCGACACATTTTATATCAAATTGAAGTTTGGTAGGTAAACATAAGATAGGGACATGATTTTATCAAACGGAGAATCACATCTAGTCGTTAAGGTGAGCTCGGATGCATCGAAGGGCACAATTGATCAATTACAAACATCCTAAACATAAATCAAGGATTCGATAATGTCATGTCAAATTGAAACGTAATGAATGTCCAAAAGTACTTTTTCTATAGGCATCACATGAATGAAAATTGAATTCGGATCATTCACGACATGAAATTTTGGATTGTTTTGCAACGTTGGTTTGAAAAGCATGGCAATATTTTTTTTTTTATCTTTTAAGAATTCTTGTGTATGAAGATTGGAACATGGATCAAAACTTGTGAAGATACCTAATCCCAATTCAGCATGTAAGACATTTTAAAAAATCCTAGAACAAAGTTGCAGCAAAGAATTATAATAGTAAACATCCATTAGGGCAATCAAGAGCAAAGCAATTGGAGTAAGACCCACGGATAATTGGTCCTAAGAAAATTACAACACGTCAAACAAACAATAAGGAACAATTTCCCTGAAGTAAGTTTTCTAAGATAAGCTACACATGAATTTATAAAAATCCAAGAACACAAAACAATACATAAAGAATAGAATAGGGTAGTAGGACATCATGATAAAGCAATGGCAATTTGTCCCATTAACCCTTATCTAAAAATTCTGAAAATTCACCACAACTTAGACATATAGATAACAAACAAATTCCATTACAAGCTCGACCTCATAATCTTTACTAGAAAATTCACACAGAAATGTCAAAGGATCTGACTCAATAAAGGCAGAAGAAGCATTCCGAATTTCGATCATGGTAGATTTCGGAGCAAACTTCACAAAAAATGAAAATGAGTCAAACGATACGCAAATTAGGCAAAGTTGGTGTCGTTAGAAAGTTTAAGATATGCATTAAGATTTTCTAAGAGATATTGAGTTTGATTAAGGTTAATTTCATGCTCAAGTGATGACATTTACAGAAGTGTGCAAATCAACGATAAATATGGCAGAACGTGATACATGAGAACAGGCTTGCTAAATCACCAAAATGATGTATGAAAATTGTGACATTCAAACATGACATACGGCTAAATGGGACGGAGAAATTTGATTGAATGTCAATAGGTAGTTTATCACTAAAAAGCATACATGACAGAATGTATGAAATTTTCAGAAGTAATGTATCAATTTGGCAAGTGGATTTCATATAGCAAATTGCCTTTAAATGATATGTGTCATACATTGTTTCGAAACTTATAATATTTTCTAAATATGTCTAGAAGACATCACGCATCAATTATGCTCTTAAGGAGCTCAATTGAAGACATTTTCACAGAGACACGACCAGTCATAAATGCAGCAGGGATTGCACAATACAGTATTGATCTTCCTCGGTATAATAACAGAGCAAAACATCCAACATTATAGATTGCAATCTATACCTTGTCGGAAAGCTTATGAAATAAACCACGACTTTCATGAAGTATGAAAATCCGATTAAGCAAGTCTACTAGCTCCTTTCTAAGCAAACATTCATCGGGCTCAAATAGGACAAATCAACATGTGGACGATTGTTTGAGGATTTTCCTAATCAGATTTATTCCAAAAAAATCTGAAAAAAGGATATGTCATAATCAAGACAGTTTTGAGAAACTTTCATGAAGGAATCAACCTCAAAATCAAAGCATAAAAATCAGCAAAAAATCGACAAATAGGGTAGACCGTAACTCAACAGATCAGCAAACATATGATAGATTCTAGACTTGATTTTGAGTATGCGAAAACCATATCAAACAAGACCCGATGGGGTCGTTCTATGGCTCTTTCAAAAGTATTCAAAGTGTCTTCAACTTTTATGAAGACTTTGAACATAGAAAACTACTTTTACCAGTTGATATCAAGTCATTTCTTAGATCAGTCATCTTAGCATCCGAAAATTGTAGAACAAATTCAATCAAGTAATTAGCCATATTCAAGCCATCATCAATCATCCACATCCATTCTAAATCATGCTAAACATCCTATAATAGGCATAATCATCATCAAATTAGTCCTAAGTGTGAGCTCTAGCCCTTGTCTCCGAACGAGACCTCACTTCTTTGAGCTTGGTAATACATGATTACCATTGTGCAATTTTTGACAAACTGAACTCAAATAAACAAAAATCGGACCACTGCAGCAAGCTATGATTGTTGACGGGACTCCTAAGGGCTTGAATATCGCCTAGATGGGTCAGATCGTTGCCAAAACAGCCACCAATCAGCGGCTAAAAAGGTTCAATTCTGGTTAGACCTCGATCTGCACCAACCTGGAGAAACAGGCCACTGAAGCTCCTCTAGTGGCTTTCCAATGAAGCCCCGACCATTGAAGGGTTGGGGGCATGCTTGAGGAGTGATCGGCGATAGTCAAATCGCCAAGGAGGGGCATCAGACCGTCGATCGGAGCTGCTGAACTCGACAGAATCACCCCCTACTTGGATGCTAATGAGGAGGACCACGAGAAGAAGAGGCTGGATGGAAAGCTCCAACTATCTTTGGGGCGTTGGACGACCACAGTGACAAAGGAGGGAGGCTGAAGGAGGTTACTGAAGGTAGAGCATCATTAATGGGGGCTCCCGCGTGTAACAATGGCTAATGAAGGGGGGAGAGAGAGGATTCAAGAGAGCGAGAGAAAGATATTTCAAGATCTGGAAAAATGCACAGATGAGCCTCCCAAGTTTTGGAGGGAAAATGGTATATATGCCATCCCTCAAGGTTAAATCTTAGCCATTGGTTTGATCCAAGGGCTAAGATTTGATCCTAAAGCCTAATTGATCTATTTAAACATGTGATCATCCGGATGATAGTGATGTGTCGAAATTGGAAATCTAGATTGAATTTGTGATTAAGGCCTCATTATGGGCAATTTCATAATTTCACCAAACCCGAGTGCATTTCCAAAAAATATGAAAAATTAAACAGCATGAGGAAGAAATACACATGGTGAGACACCTAAGGGTGATTGCCGGCCATCAAAAGCCTACCAAGGAGGGCCAAATCGGATACCTCTAGCAATGGCCGGTCGGATTGATCGAACCGGTTCACACTTGTTCAACCGGTTCAATCAGTCTTTCGGGCAGTTCGATCAACGGGTTTCTGAATTCTATGTAATTTAGTCTATCCTTCAAGGGCTAAATTGAAAGGAAATCTTGTCTAATTTGAGGAATGACGGTTCAATTTAAAGAGAAACGATCTAATTTTGATGAAATTAGGTCAATTAAACCATATAAACGCAATCTTGTAATTTTCCATTGGCTTGATTACTTCGTTAACGTGAATAATATTGGACCTACACCATGGGTACATATGATTGGATTTTCTAGGCTAAGTTAGACAATTTTTTGTAATTTTTTGCTCCAAATTGTAAATCAATTGAAATTCAATTCAATTAAAATTGCAAAACACCTATTAGACCAATTACCCAATACCTAGGGTGACTCATTATATCCAAATTGACTTTAAATAGATTGTGTGACTTTTATGATAATATTGAATTGAGGATTAATGGTAAAATTGAGTATGAATTCTCAAAATTAAATCTTAGTCTCAAATAGGTCAACTTGAATTTCATCAATTGGAGTTCATTAGCTTGATTTTCTTATGTCTAAGAAGGCTAAATCCCTCATATTGAGAAGTTCTCAAATGAATTCCTCAAAATTGATCTCGCACTCGTACTTATCTCATAAAAACGAATGGAATGGAAGTGTACATTCGCAAATCATGTAAATCTATCTAAACCCCCTAATTAGGGCTAAAAGTGAGAATCCATATTTCGGCGTGCCTGATCTGAAAATTGATTGCATGAGTGAATGGGTAATGATCTATAGATTAAATGTTGTAAAAGGAATTAAGCCTAATTATGACTAGAATGAAAGTAATTTTATTTTTGGTCGTTTTTAAACCCAAAACTGAAAAATTCAGAAAACAAGGTTCTTAATTGATTTTTGCAAAATTCTCGATGCTTAAGTCAAATTGGGACAAAAGCAAATTGATTCATGGATTTTTGCGTTTTTCTAATTTTTTTGTCAAAGGTTTAGCCAAAAGTAGTTGACTTTTTCTATAAAGCTGATTTTGTGATCAAATCTTTGAAATTTTTGAAAAGTAATGTGACTCCAATTTTGTTAAGACTAAAAGAATCTTTTATGCAAAAAGTCAACTTTTGACTTGGGGTTGACTTTTGATCAAAGGGTTGACAAAAAAGTCAACTCAAAAGCCAACCATTTAATTTTTCTAGTTTTTGATAAAAAAAAATGAATGGGAAATTGCTTAAAAATGACAAGACAAAAGAAAAAAAAATGAAAAATGTCACTTTTTATCCAAGAAATGGGCTTCGTCGTGATCAGAAACCCTAATCTCGAGTTTTCTACGTTGATGCATCAACTAAAAATTAAGTATTAACACCAACGCTTATTTTCAAGTCTAGAGGCCAAAGTTAGGTCCATTGAGCCTAGCTACAACCCAAAGAAGCCGGGTCTAGGACCATGGTGCCTATGCCGAGTCGCTTGACTCTTGGGCTTAAGTCATCAGAGGCCCAACTTAGGACCCTGACGCTTAAGCCTAGGTCTATAAAGGTAAAGCTCAATACACTGATGCCCGTGTCTAGGTCCATAGGGGTCGAGCCCAAGTCCTTAATGCCTAGGCTTAGGTCCATAAAGGTTGAGCTTTAAAGTTGTTGGGCCTAGACCTCATTGACTAGGCCCTAGTGCTTGTGCTCGAGACCCTAGTCCATTGAGAGACCCAAGACCCTAGTGCTCATTCCTAGGTCCATAAAGGTTGGGCTCGGGATGTTGATACTGTGCCCAGGTCCATCAAAGTAGAGCCCAGTTCCATGATGGCTAGATTCGGGATGTTAGTGCCATGCTTGGGTACCAAGTGCCCAAGCACAAGTCCATGGAAGTCGACAATCAGACCTAGGTCCATCAATGTTAGGCCTACGATCCCTATAGCCAATCTCCTAGCCCAAACCAAGGTCTTTAAAGGTGAGGTCCTAGCTTAGGTTCATTGATCTTGAGCATGGAGCACTCTTAGGGTCTCAGGCTCGGCCTTAATGGACCTGAGCCCAAGCATCGAGATCAAGGCATGGGCCACGGGATCATGGGCCCACCCTCGATGCACTTGAGCCTCAATGTTGAGGTATCAACTGCAGCCTCCATGAACCTAGGCTTTGCCATGATGGATGCGGGCCTAGCTGTCGAGCACCTGGTGCAAGCACTAGAGTCTTAAGTTCCATCTTAAGTTCCATCTTTGTGGCCCTGCGCATAGCCTCCATGGATCAAGACTTGAGCACTGGCAAACTAGGCACAAGCGTTAGGGTTTTAAGCTTGACTTTCATAGACCCAGGACCATGGTTCTTCTACTTGAGACCATGGTGCCTGTGCTTGAGTCCCTGGTACCCGTGTTTTGGGTCTACAAAGGCCGTGCCGAGGACCTAGTGCTTGTGCCACGTTCCCTAGTTGTTCGTGCCCAAGTCACTAGCGCTCCAATAGTGCATGTCTATTTTGGAATATTAAAATAGGTTTTCCTTTCCAAATGACATTCATTCTCAGTTTTTAGCTCAAAATTGAAAAATATTGTCATTTTGTCAAACAAAAGTCCAACATCTTCATATGAGGAAATTACTAGGACAAAACCCAAATCTAAATCCATCAATATATCGAACTAGATTTACATTCACTTAAAACTTGAACCAATATTTTATAAGTGAACTAGTATATATCAATTATTTTAAATTATAACAAATCTCTGATATGAGATTTTACCATCACCTCTTAACAAGCATTTTAACATAACATGGATGTGATCTATGCAATAATTCAATTGTTACTATGCATGCACTCTTTCAATTGTTAAACACCTATTTAACATCATATTGAAATACAATTCGAGTTCTCTCTAATTTCTTATTCAAAACAATCTTTCTATTTGAGATATTTGAATATTCAGCTTAATTAATAATGGTCATGACCCAACCCCTTCGTCTCCTAAGGGAGAAAAGTCAAACTTAGGGGTACTTGACCATAAGAGCTCCCTCACAGTGTGACATCCTGGATTTTCAATCACGCTTTCAATTGAATTAATTGGGCCTTTTCATCGACGCGCCTATAGTGTTATTCTCAAAGCTGATTACTCCTGAGATAACTAGACTATCTGGGGAAGTCATTAAGGAATTTTAATGCAATAGACTTGAGGATTCGATCAGGACTTGACTACTCGACCGTGCTCATCTACAGAGATCATTATGGCACAGTTAAAAATCGCTTAGAGATCAGAGATAGGTTGGTTCAACTGAGATGTGTGGTTAAATATGGGTGATTCCACTAAATTACAAAATTCTCGTCGACCGGCACTAGACTGATTTTTCTGTCGTTTTGGTACCCTATATCCGTATTTGAATCCTCGAGAATTTCACGACAACCGAGAGTTGCAAATGTATCGAAGAGATTCATTGTGGCTCGAAGAAAATCGACCACAGTTCATTTGCACTGAAAATTTCTAAAAGCTACCGGATAGCCTAGGTTACGTTAAAAACGTGCCAGAGTGAAATTCACCGTGAATTTGAATTTGATTTCAGAAATTGAAAGTTCTATCATGTCATAAATCATTTTATGAACATCAACTAAGTCTCTGAAGATTTTTTTGCAAACCGAGACTTTTTGGGAAAAAGTCGTCATAGGGCCATTTTTGTACAGAAAATGCCAAGGATCATTTTTTATTGCGAAATTGGGATGCAAGTGGGATCAATTGGCAAGAAGAAATACCAATTTGATTGAGGACTTGATATTGGAATTTTTAGAAGCCCAATGGATTAATTTGAGATGGGTTGAAGTCCAAAGCGAGGGAAAATATGTGCAAATTCGTATGCCTCCTCACCTATGACATTTGGACCATTTCCTTAGCTTGTTGTAAAAGATTGGTGGCTGAAAATTGGAGTGGAAGCCAGCCATGCAAGGTGGAGCCCTCCAAAGGGACCAAAGGGTAAGAAGGAGGCCTAGGTGACCTCACCAGTCCACAACCGGTCTCCCCCTCCCTCCTCAACTTGTCAAAGCCTCTCCTCCTGCATCCCAACTGCTGTGCAAAGCTTGAAGACCCAAGAAATCGAGCCAGCAAGCCGCCAGAGCAACCCAGCAGCCCGTCGGACCACCGTGTCACCGTTGCTCACCATGCTAGTCACCCCGCGCTTGCCTGCTCACTGTGAACCCCCGCCATCCCAGCCGTGCCGTCTTGCTCAATCCGTGCGCCCAGGAGGCCCTCCGTTCAGCTCAGACCGCCGTCTAGCTGCCTCCAACCGCCATGCAGCCCCGCCTTAGCCCACTTGAGCCACAACAACCCTCGCCTGCTGTTTTCCGCTCAACAGGCCGCTCGATCTAGCTTTTTTGGGCCCAACTTAGTGATAGAACTAGTGGGTATTCTAGCACTGTTTGGCCCGCTTTTGGCGCCCTTTCGAACCTTGAAAGGCATGCCCCCTTTGGAGTTTCTTGCCCCTCGCCCTGTCCTTGTCGATTTGAACCAAGTAATTCGTTGATCAAGTGATTTTAACTCACTAATCCTTACTTAGTAGGTTAATGACGCTTAAGAGTTGTTTAGTTTAAGTTAAGCTTGGTTTAGAGTAGTGTAATTAGAGCCTATACAAGCTCTAATATTTAACTAAAGTGGTTCGGAAATTTTCCGGGCTTGTCTTGGCTTCCAATTAGGCTTTACGGGCCTAAGTTCTATTTATTGACATTTATTTATTATTTTCCATAATTAATTAATTAATTAATTATTTTTCGAAAATTAGTCCGAGATAACCAGTGACCGGAATTTTATGCCGATTGCAATGGTGTGATCTATTTATTTAATTGAGTTCTATTTTGTGCAAATTGAAGGTGATTGGTGATTGTGGGTATTTATCTTTAGCTTAGGGTGAGTAGTCCTGATTTGATAGGACCTTATAGATAGTATTGATTGGGCCGACCATGGGAAGGTCGTGATCACATGGAATTGACTAGTTCGATTGGTCGATGATTCAATTTACTTGATGATTTGATTGAGTGAAGTGATTTGGTGAATATATGAATTGTATTGATTTGCAGGAAAGAACAGAGGCAAAGGTAAGACCTCCGACTCATGTTTGTGTTTAAGTAGCCTTAGGGTGTATTTTCTTCCTAGTCAGGTCTTAGGGGGTAAAACTTGTTGAGACGTTGTCTCATCCCGTTGTGGGATAACATTTCAGGTCCATAGATGGCAGCTCATGAATTGTTTGGATGACCTAAGAAGGTCATAGAGCAGACATCTTATATTCCGATGCATGGGAACCCTAGGGGCTGGACTTGTGAGCTGATAAGGTCCATAGTTTGGGTTGATGTGGGCCTCACCCACAAGGTGCCCCGCCGATATCGATCATGGTACCATCGGGCTCATGATGGCTAGAGAGAGGGTCCCATACCGGAGTTTGAGATACCTCGATTTGTTCTAGAGGTCGCTTTTGGAAAGGGCATAGCTGATCCACCTTAAGGCTCGATCGTAGACGCGGTTAACCCGGCTCTTGAAGTACCAGAGTCCCCGATGCAGTCTGTTGAAGGCTCCGGTTGGAGTGTGGAAGAAGGTGAAATCGAGGATGATGGAGAGGATGACGAGGACCCTTAGTTTTCTGGAACTCCCCCTATTTTTGTAGACGTTATAAATAGACCAACTTGTATTATATATGACATGGTTTGCTATGTATATATATAAGTGTGGTTGTGTTTTTGATTGAAGAAAATTGTGGCCTACTTTTCTATCCCATTGTGTTATTGTCTGGAGATTTTTAAATTGCTTTCACATGTGCATTAAAAAGAATGGGCCGGCGATGCGTCTTGGGATGTGGCTATTAATCGACTGTAGAGGGATGGGCTTGCGCTTAGAGGATCAGGACGTGACACATGGTACGTGTCCCAAAAGATGTTATCACTTCATCTTTCAAGATTGACCATTGTGAGTTTGCTTGATCACAGTTGTGAGCTCTCCCAAACTCATACCTCGCATGATAACGGAAGTTGTCATGTTTCGTATCCACGTGAATGATACACCTTGAAAAATGAGATCGGATGTGAATATCGAATTTATGAGTTCTGTTACTATAGTAGCCCCCCAATAGTACTCTCATCAATAAGGATAGCATCACTTCATCCTTTAGGAGATTTCCATATTGGGTATGCTAAACTACGGTGAGTCTCGTTGAAACCCATATCCCTCACGACGGATTCATTTATTATCTATGAGTTGATTAAGACAACCTAGATAAGAGTTAGGAGTTACCACTAGCCTCGTTTTTGGGAGTCAGCTAGAAAACCCAATTGAGGGTTAGGAGTGGTCCCTCAATATCTATGCAACTAGAAATTTTCAGGTTCATGAACTTAGGTTACGTTAATATTTATATTATCTTCGGTACCTGACAGTTTGTTATGTTTTCTAAGGTGTCTATGCATACTTTTTTTTTTTTTCATGCCAATGAAACTAACTAGGTGATCATGCATGGAGAGTCGATTTAATGCAATTGTATTTTTATCAAAAGAAAAAGAAAGAAAACAATCAATTTGGAATTTCAAGACGGTGTGAGAAGTAAACACCCAAGAAAGCAGTTTAAGGAAAGCAATAAATCTAACATGCAAGCCTAAACAAAAAGTAAATCCAAAGAAACAAACCCACCTCTTGTCGCATATTTATACAACACGAGACAACCTGAAACATATATTGGGAGACAAATGGTACAATAACAAGGTTCGATCAGACATCGACCATTTATCATCTTCACATCTTAGGAGCCACCACCTCCATGGACCTATTCTAAGCCTAATCTAATGCTAAGACTAGGTACATACAAGATGAAAGAAACAATCAACATTACAAACATACAAAAACAACCACAATTGCAAAACAAACAAGAACAATCATGGAATTAAAACAATATGCAAAATTGATCAAAATTGGCCTTGGGGTCGACCTTTGCAATTCATACGATGATTCCTCTGGGACATTTACCCCAATTCATTTTTTATGACTTATAGTTATTGATCACCATATGTATTCTCACGTGGCAACCAGTGCTAAAAAGCCCTTTAAACAAGTTCTAAGTGTGTCCCAAAGATATCCCACGGGTTCATGTATCGCACTCATGCATACAATTAAAAATCATATGCATATTTAAAAGTAAACATGTAGGTACGCTCCCGGGCCTTGGTTTTCAATCAATCAAGTAATTTCAGTGAACCAACATTAGATCATTCATTCATTCAACCAACAACAAATACAATCATAGGCATTTGACTAGAGTAAACACATAAAAAACTAAGGGAAGTTCAAATGATGCTAACAAATCATTAAAGAAAAATTAGATAGTGAAATTGTGAGGAAAATTTGTTAATGGCATAGCAGAGTTGCATCATGGCTATGGAACACATGTAATCTCAAAGCTAACTCGAGTGCATCCTGTGCACTCTGATCGAGTTTTGCAGAAGCCCTAAATATAGTCCAAACCTAGATAACATCATTGCCAAGCCAAAACATGATTTGGAAATTTAAAATGCAAAGCACAACATGAAGGTTTGAAAATTTTATGCATAAGCATCACTTGAACGAAAACCAAGTGCAAATCAACAAGAATATGAAAAATCAGATTGATTTCACAACATTCAAAACGTATGAAAAGCATGGTAAAGTACTTTTATTTTTCAAGAATTTTCATGTACGAAGTTCGTAAGGTAAGGATCAAATCTTGTGAGGACATGTGAATTTGATTCAGCATGCAAAATGTCCTAAAACATTCTAAAAGAAAATCACAGCAGAGAATCACAGCAAAGATCATAGAACAGGGTAGATAAGATCAGAACAATTGAAAAGGAACTCATTGATAATCGGCTCCCAGAAAATTACATAACATCAATAACATCACAAGGAACAATTTTCGTGAAGAGAGTTTTCTTAAATGAGCTATGAAGGAATTTATAGAAATTCAAGAACACATAGCATAACATCATAAATGTAACAAGACAGCAAGGTATCATGGCTGATCAATATTGATTTTCCCTAGTAAACAAAATTTGAAAAATCTAAACTTTTATCACAACATATAAAAGAGAAAGACAAACAAATTTTGTTAAGGACCCGATCTTAGAATCCTTAACGAGAAAAAGATGCAAAAATAACAAGAGTTCTAACTCAACTAAAGCAAAATGGGCATTTCGAATTTCACTAGAAACAAATTTCTAAATAAACTTGGCAAAAATAGAAAACGGGTTAAATGATATACAAATAATACAAAATTGGTGTCATCGGAAGGATTAAGATGTGTCCTGAGACTTTTTAAGGGGTGTTGAGTCTGATTAAGGTTGAATTTATGGTTGAATAGCGACAATCGCAAAAGTGTGCAAATCAGCCATGAACAAATCAGAAAATGATGCATGATGATTGGCTTGTCAAGCCACCTACACAATGCATAAAAAACATAAAATTCACACACATCCCAGAGCTAAATGTGATGATCAAATTTGGTTAAGACATTTAACTCTAAATCAAAGTACAAAAAGTCACATGAATTTATTAACATTGAAAGGTGATTTGTCATCAAGGAAATTTTCAGTTATGATATGTTAATTAATGACATTTTCATAGGTTCATGATCAACTTTAATCACAATAAAGATATCGCAAAACATGAGTCATTTTCAATGATTTAATGACATGCTAAAATCTTATGAAAAATTCTAGATATAGAATGCAATGTCACGGTTAATTTCCATGAAACACCTAAGTCTAATTTGATTCACACAATCCTCCACAAAAATGGCAAAATAGAACAATGAAATCCACTTCATAAAATGCAATAGCATGAGCATGTCTTCACATGTGAGATTGACCTAGTAAATGATGATCATTTGACGCAAATCATACCAGTTAAAAAACTTGTAATGCATACTACAAATTTCATGAAGGATGTCAATTCAAATGAACACATTTAAGATCTCATTTCAAGGCAAATATAGGTTGGACTCAAACCAAGACAAAATGACCTAAGGAAGATTTTTTAAGGTTTTGCCTAACCAAAACAACTCAAAAATTCTGAAAAAGGAGATATGATATAATCAAGAGATTTTCATACAACTTTCGTGAAGAAACTATTTCCAAAATCTCAACATAAAAATCTATAGAAATCGGAACAGCAAAATATTGCACAAACCAAATTCTGAGGCGTAATTCAGGTATCAAGCGATCTTCATTTGGGGTTTATAATCTATCAAATCAAAGCTTGTCGAATATAAATCATACATCTAAAACAGCTCAAGGCCAAATAACGAGGTTTAACACCTCAAATCAGCCTTGACATGGTCACTTAGGCCCCGTTTTGGCAACCATCCAAACAAAGTGCTCGATTTCGATTTTTTGTTCCTGAATCGTTTGGGAACGTAATCACGTTTGGTAAATTTTTTTGTCCAAAACCGATTCGGGAACAAATTTACTCCCGTAATCGTTTTGGACAAGAATTCGAAATCAGAAAAATATGATTCTTCGTCCGAGAATCAAAAAGAGAATCAAAAGTGCCAAATCAATTTTTTTTATTTTTTATTTTATTTTTATTTCTTCCTAGTATGAAATATATATTTGTTGTATATAGAATACATATTTAATTTTATGTTATAATTTAGTATTTTTATTTATTACATATTGTAGGGATATTAGTATAGTTTATACTATGGTTTATTATTTACTATATAATAAAAATTGATTAGTTAATATTTTTATTACTTAGTATAAAAATATAATTAATCAGTGAATGGTTTATGAAAATTCAATATCAAATTTATTTTAATCTAAAAAGGTAATTAAAAAAGAATTAAAATAGAAATTTTATATTAGTTACTAAACGCGTTTCTATTCTTTTTCTATTCCGTAATCGAAATTTTATTTGTTACCAAACGCGTTTTTTACTCGAATCGTTCCCGGGAACGAGTAATCGAAATAATCATTTCTAGTCGAATCGTTCAGGGGAATGTAATCGTTACCAAACGCGCCCTTATCAACATGCAATTTTTGCAAAACAAGGTAAATCATGAACAATCATGCTTAAACTCATCCTCAATCAACATAATCTCATACAACATCCAAATTTTTGGATCTAAGCATGAAATATGATCCTAAGTTTAAATCCTAGCCCCAATCAACTATTTTAATCTCGCTTCACTGGATTCACACTTCGATCTATTACCTTTTGCAATTTCAACAATGGAACACGAACGATCGAGAATCAAAACTCCAAATCACCTTATGAACCTCGAGGATTGTCAGATGGACCTCGTGGATTGCCAAAAATTGAATCGTCGCCAGTCGAACTGTCGATTTGCAATCAAGGAAGAACCGATTGAGTTCATATCGGTTTGCAACGTTGGAGGAAGATCAAGTCACTGGAGCTTGTACGATGGTTGTCCGGCCAAGGCCTGACCACCAAAGGATCGAGAACTCTTCTAGGAGGCAGTGGTCGGATCAACTAAGGTGGGTGTTGGAGCATCGATCAAGGTTGAGGTGCCGGCTGGAATCAACATCGACGTAGATGCCAGTGTTTTGCAGTCGCAGGAAAAGATCGCTGGATAGGGTGGTTGGGTGCTCGCTGAGGCGCCGAGCGACCATGATGGGAGAGCAGGAAGGCCAGAGAGAGTTGTTGCTATTAGAGTGTCACCAGTGAGGGCTTCGGCGAGTGGCAGACAGCACAGTAATATGTAGATGTGTGAGCGAGTGAGCGAGCGAGAGAGAGAGAGAGAGGGAGAGAGATTGAGCAGGAAAGAGAAGAAGAGAGAATTTTGAGAGAGCTTCTACTGTTCAAATCTAAAAAATTGTAAAATGAATGCCTTATTTTTTTTTTTAAGGGAAAAACCTTATATAATCTCGATTTGAGATCAAATCTTGACCGTTGGTTCGATTCGACAATCAAAACTTGATCGAATGGCCTAATTAAGCTCACTAGGGATTAATCCTAATCAAAATGCATCACATGATTGTTCGAACGATATCGATGCACGAAAATCAAGAGTTTAAAGTCAAATTATGATTACCAACAAAAAAAAAGTCAAATTACGATTATGACCTAATTAGGGGGATTTTGTAATTTCACGAAATCAAAGGGTATTTTCACAAAATTTGGAAAATTGAGGGGTATAAGGATGAAATACATGCAATGAGGAGGCAAGGGTGGTTATCGGTGATCAAGAGCCACTTGACAGAAGGCCAAATTGGCCTTCTCTGTCGGTGGCTAGTCAGACCGGTCGGACCAATTCAAGCTAGTTTGATAAGTTATTGGACGGTTCTGGCTAGCCAATCCTTTGGGGGCTAAGTTTTATGCAATTTTGTCCCTCAAGGACCAAATTGAAAGGAAAACTTACTCAATTTAAGGAAAAAATGGACAATTCTAAAGAGATTAGGCCAATTAAATCATATAATTGTGATACGATAATTTTCAATTGGCCTAATTGCTTGATTAACATAAAAAATAGTAGACCTACACCACGGTACACATAATTGGATATTATAGGCCAAATCCAACAATTTCACATAATTTCTCAATTGTAATTATAAATTAATCAAAATTAAATTCAATTAATATTGTAAGACAACTATTCGACTAATTACTCATGCTAAGGATAACCTATTATATCCAAATTGACTTCGAATGGATGTCACGACTTTTATGCTAAAAATGAATTGAGGTTTAATAGTGAAATTGAACCATTCGCGAAACTAAACCTTGATTTCAAATGGGTGAACTTAAATTTCTTTAATTGACGCTCATTAGGTTGGTTTTCATATATCCTAGAAGGTTGAATTCCTTCAATTGAAAAGTTCCCAAGTGAATCTCTTAAAATGGATCTTAGATTCGAACTTATTTCAAGAACATAAATGGAATGAAAGTGTATGTTTGCAAATCATGAAGAACTAATTTGGACTCCCTAATCAGGGCTACAAATGGCAATTCTCATTTCAACACAACCATTCTCAAAACTGAATGAACGAGTGAATGAGAAATGATTTCTAGATCAAATGTCATAAAAGGAACTAAGCCTAATTATGACTAAAATAAAAATACTTTTATTTTAAGTCGATTTCGAACCTAAAACTGAAAAATTCAAAATATTAAGGTTCTTAATCGATTATCACAAATTTTCGACGATAAAGTCAAATTGAAACTAAAAAAAAAAAGAAATGTTTTGTGGATTTTTGATTTTTTCAAAGTTTTTTGTTAAAGATTTGATAAAAAAAAAAAAAATCAATCATTTAGTTGAATTTTGCTAAAAAGTTGATTTTGGGTTAAATCTTTGAAATTTTGAAAATTAACTGGGTTAAATCTTTTTGTGCAAAAATCCAATTTTTGACCTAAAGTTGACTTTTGATAAAAGGTTGACTGAAAAGTTTACTTAAAAGTCAGCCGTTTGACTATTTGGATTTCCATTGGAAATGAATAGGAAATCCTTTAAAAATAACAAGGTAAAAGAAAGACTCGAAAAATGACTTTTATTTTATTTTATTGAGAAACGAATTTTGTTGCGATCAGAAATCCTAATTTCGAATTTTCATTTTTAATGGCGCGTTGGTTAAAAATCAGGTGGTAATAATAATCATAGATGAATCGATCATATTGCTTTCACAATGTTGATTTTGATCGCAAAAGTGGCCATAGGTAACTTAAAGAGTAAAGTTCAACAAATAATCCTAAGGGTTTTCAAAAGGTGTAAGTATATAAAAAAAAAATCGAAAAAAAGAGGTTATTATAAAGTTTGAATGAGTGGCTCTTGATAAGTCCACTTACACCTTGATCTCATCTCATCTTCGTTTCATTTATAAAAATAATTATAAAGAGCAATCGGAAAAAGGAGGGGCAAGATTTTGAAGGGTGTGGCTGTCGGGTTACAACTACCTTAATCAAGTTCGTTGGGACCAATAAATTTTGGAGATAGCCATGTCCCCTGATAAACCTTGGATGAGCAGATACGTGGTACCCTGCTAGTCCTAGTGGCGGTTTGAAGGAGTAACTATCAGGGGAACCAGGACATCTTTTCTTGGCAGCATATCCGAAAACAGTAAAATTAGAAAAAGACGAGGTTCATTAATTTGATTCGTACATGTTTTAGCACCGTCCCTATAGTACTTCCGGACACTGGAGGGAGAAACCTTAAAAGGGGTGGGTACAATAAAAGAGCCGTAGCTTTTCGGTGTAGGATTTGGGTACAATAAAGGAGCCGTAGCTTTTCGGTGTAGGATTTTTACATTTTTCTAATTTTTTTTGGACATTTTTAGTTTTTATTCTTACTTCCATTTTTTGCTTTGTCCTTTTTTCTATGTCGGCCACAAAGGCCTCGCCCTCAACCAGCGAGGCTGCAAAGCTGCGAGTGAGGGCCTTCAGGCCCTTCACGATGAGGCCACGATGCCTTGCTCAAGGTCAAGGCCAAGGCAGCCTTATTGGCCAAAAGTGAGAGCGCAAATGCCCTCACTAGATCTAAGCAAGGCCGATGGTAGATATCCTGATGAGGTAAATTGTCAATGGCATTTAAGTTGTTAATTTTTTAAATTTGTGTTACTTAAGTAAGCGAAAAAAAATTACGAAAATTATCCATATTAACATTGGCAGTGACAATTTGCATCCATGTCAAATTTTCTAGCAAGGAAAATCATTAATGGCACTTAAATTATCAAATTTTCAAATTTGTGGCATTTAAATGAGCATAAAAACAAGAAAAAAGATATGACGCTCACATACGAAAGTTATGACACTTCTGTTATACTTGTCTCCATGTTAAATGTACTCAAGTTTCAACTATTCGACTTATAAAACAAAGAATTACACAAATAAGAGTAGTCTAAACAATAGAAACCACACAATTTCCCTAGTTTAGTTACTTATTAATGCTTTTTATGCACTTTTCAGCAAAATCCATTTTATATTTCCCACAATCCATCTAAATAGATGGTGGGACCACTGCAAATAAATTGAGAGGGAAGATAAAAATTTGGAAAAATTCGAACTCATGCCTTATTATTGATATCATGTGCGATTTTGTGAAACTACTGTAAATTATTTTGAAAGCTTAAACTGTTTGAATATAGATATATATATTTAAATATTTTATTACAAAAGAGGAAAGAAAGAATATCAGCAAACATCAAGCACCCATTAATTCGATTCGTACAAGAATACCTTTCAAGTCCAACCCGTGCATAGTGCTCAATTATAAGGACGTTGTGGACATTTGGAGATATGTATTTTGAACAATTCGACTTTTTAAATGATGAATATACACATAACATGAGAGGAGTCTATACATTAATACCCTTTATGCACTTATCGATGAAATCCGTTTTATAATCACCCACAATTGGTCCAAACAAAACAACAAGTTCCTTCCCGGTAAATCTCACTACAGTTTAATCTACGTAACCATTAGTTATTGCAACACTTCAAATTAGATTCCACGAGTTCAAAATCGGGTGTTCCCTCGACAAGTTCAAGTTATTGTTTAACGATGGACTAGAACGGACAAGTAAACTAATCTGCAAAACATAAGCTCAGGGAGAGGGAGATAATACGGGCATTTCATAAAAGTTCTAAAAATATATAAGAACTATTAACAAAAGCACACCGAACATAACCGGTTAGCCGTTGCTTCGGTCCGTCTGGGAGATGGAACTTGGAACATAAAAAGTGCGTGGACCGGGTGGGACGCGCTTAATGCAACAGGAGGAGGTTCCATGAAAGATGTCGTGCATGCGTAATTGGAGCACAAAGGGCCTTGTGCTCACTAAAAGGATGGTCTGGCAAAAAGTGGAGAAGAAGAAATAGCTTCCATAATTTTCCTTCGGTAACTCCTCATTCGCCGTCGCCCACAAACAAGAAGTCAAATTATAGAAAAGAAAAAGGATAAGAGACAAAAGTCGTGTCAGGTGGCGCAACAAAACTTGAAGACTTTGGCTTGGGGAGATTGTTGAGGAGGAGCCCCAGGTCCGAAGCCGTGACTAATTTTCAGTTTGATTTATCTTCACTTACAAACTTTAAGCTAATAAATTATGTGCCAATTATACGTAACCTGCTACTTCTTTGTTCCTAACATCCTTGTGTGTGCAGCTCACAAGTCGCTTGTGTGAACTTTGCCATCGATCACAAGGTTTGTGATTAAAGTTTTTAGTCAATAAGTAACCCTAACTTAATTGCAAGAAAAATATTTAAACACTTACCATATTTATGAATTTGGGAAAAATTACTTATTCAGTCTTAAACTTATTGTATAGATAACAATTCAGTCATGAACTTTCCAATCTTTTTAATGTAGTCTTAAACCTTTGTACAAAACTCCAATGTAGTCTTTTCAACCAATTGCCACCAAAAATTAATGATGTGATAATATACAAGTTATCAATATCGGCATGCAATGTAGGATAGCCGGCATCACATCAGCAAAGGTTTGGACTATGCTAGCAAAATTGAAAATGTTAGGACTAAATTAACATCTCATTAATAAATTTAGGTCTAATTGGGCAATTATCCCCTTGAACTTTTTAGGTTGCTGACCATCCAAAGAAGAGAAATCTCAAGGGACCATCAAGATAATGTGAAGTTGCCAATGATGCAATGGTGCACTTTTGTTGTCATTCTTCATTTTGTCTTGTTCTTCTTCTTGTTCTTCTTTATTTTGGTTATGGTTTTTCTCACTTCGAGTGTCTAGATAAGTTATTTGCTTGTTTAGTGTCTCCTCACATGCGGCCTCCCAAATGAGTCCTAAGAGCAAAAGCTCAGTAGAACTTACATTGTCTTTATTAGATATCTATGCTCTTTCAAGTAGTAAACTGATAAGATGACCGACAATATCTTATTCTTCGTATAACTATAGGATCAAATATTGAATTTACCATTGAAAACTTAATTAAGAGTAATCTTACAATGTGTAGATAATCACTAATAGCTCTTCATTAGTTCCAATGCATGAACTAGCACTCTTGTGCATTTATGGGGATCCATTTGGGTAAAGACTGGGCACATAGATTTTAAACATGAACGACCCCATCTGACTTCACTACATGTCGATAATTATCCTAATTCTATCTAAACTCAAAAGATTACAAGAGAAGTGTGTAAGTCAGCGCCGCCCGCAAACCAACCCACCCCCCCCACCCTAATTGTAAACCTAGGACAACAAAATCCTTGGTCATCCTCGAAGGATCCATATGTTTTTTGTCTGTAGCATATGCGAAAGCAATAACAATCAGCATTACCAACAAGCATTCATAAATTCAGTTCGTACGGCTACACGTGTCAAGTCCAGTCGGCAGTTGTACAAAATTATCATTGTTGGAGGGAAATGTTGCAAATATAAATAAAATATCTGCAATGTGTGAACACTATTTTTAAGCATGATATCATTTTTAGAAATATAAAACTCAATGCGATGGGTTCTAGTGACTATCCTCCCAAAATACTACATCTCCCTCTATAATAAAGGGAACATGAACAATGTTTTTCCTTTTCTTTTTTTTTTGGTAAAAGGTAAGAATATATTGAAAAAATGCAAAATGTACGAGAGATCACGGCACCGAAAAACTTATATTCAAGATGATAAAATAATTATGAGTGGAAGGATGCCATGATATAAAAGGCACAAACGCGACACCCAACAACACGGACAAGGACACACAACAACTAAAAACAAGTACGGCATGAACAATCGGCTTTAAGATATAAACACCTCAGCAAAGGAGGAGAAAAGACCTAAGCTCCATAGCAACAGCAGCTCCCCCAAGCGTTGGCTGAAAATGATGGGTCATTAAGTGTCCCCCGAGAAGATAATGGGATCAATGCTCTAGCTCCTCTGCAATCTTCTGTTCCTGAAGTTATCATCAATAATCCTAAATGTGGGGAACAGGAACAATGTTTGTATACAAAAATCCAAAAAATAAATGGAAAGAAAAAAAGAAGAAGCATTTATTGTTATTTGTGTGTTTTTTATTGTGATTTAAACATTCCTTTATAGGCAAATAAATAAGAGGGTTAATAAAGAAATAAATCAAATCAGAAATTATAAAACCATCACAAATTGACTGCGGTCAAAATTTCCATATGTTTAATTTTATTTGAGTTTTCTTGTTCTTCTTTCTTGATCTTTCCCAATCTAGATTAGGAATTCTCTTCTCTTGCTTTATTTCTAAATATGAGATTTTGAATTTTATTGAGATAGTTCTAGACCTAAGAGTTCTTTTCTCCAGATCTAGATATGGGATTTTAATAATGTTTTTAGGCATCCGATAGCCCACGCTTTGTCCGTACCCCATGCTTTGTCCATATACAAGTTCTTCTCCTCCAGTTTTAATGATAATCGCAAGAATTCTGCATCTCACTGAACTATGAAAAATTGTTCTTCTAAAAGTTCGATACATTTTCATTCAACATGTTTTGATTGTCTCCGTATGTGATGGTGTAGAGTGAATAGGAACAACACCCTCCTAGTATATAACAGATCTTCCACTATAATAGAGGGAACATGAAAAATATCCGTATCTAAAAATCCAGCAAATAAATGGAAGGAAAAGAAAGCATTTCTTGTTTTTCATTGTATGTTTTTGTTATGATTTAAGATTCCCTTTCTAGGCAAATAAATGAGAGAGTTAATAAAGAAATAAATCAAACTGTTGTTATAAAACCATTACAAATTGGATGTGGTCAAAATTTCCATCTGTTGTTGATTTTGTTTTAGTTTTCCTATTTTTTTCTTCTTTTTTCTTCTCTTCTGATCTAGATTTAGAAGTTTTCTTTTTCCAGTCTAGTTCTAAATCTGAAAGTTTGAACTTTCTTAATCTAGTTCTAGACCTAGGATTTTTTTTCTTCCACTTTAGATTTGGGAGTTTAATAATGTTTTCAAATATTCAAGACCCCCATGCTTTGTTCATATACAGGTTCTCCGCCTCTAGTTTCAATGAAAATTGCCAGAGCTCTGGTGTTTTGTTGAATTATGAAGATTTTTTGTTTCCAAAAGTTAAATCCGTGTTTATTCAACCTATCTTGGTTATTTGCATACAGTGACGGTGTAAAGAAAGTCAAACCTAAGCATGCACCACCAACTAGCAACACCATAGTTATTGGAAAAAGAATTTCCAACATGCACTCATCACTGAGGATGATATAGGATCCAGAGTGTGACATCCCGATTTTCCAATCCTATTTTCAATAATTTGAGACGGGCATTTCGTTGGCATGCATATAGTTCTTTTCTTTGAGTCGGCCACTCATATGAAAACTAGTCTATCGGGTAAAACTGTTAAGAGTTTCTAATGCATCGGACTCGAGAATTTGACCAGGAAGCGACCTTTCGACCGAGCTAATCTGCAAGGGTCATTACGGCACGATTAAAATCGATTAGAGATCGGAGATAGGTCGACTCGACAGAGGCATGTGATCAGGTGTAGGTGATTCCACCAGATCGCACAATTCTTGTCGATCGGCACTGGACCGACTTTTCTATCGATTAGGTACCCTGTGTTCGTATTTGAAACCTTGTGATTACCCCGACAACCGAAAGTCGCCAATATTTCAAAGATGTACATTGTGGCTTGAGATGATCAACCACAGGTCAAATGCGTGAAAATTTCTAAAGGCTACCCGGTAGGTTGGGCCACGCTAGTATCGTGCCAAAGTGAAATTAACCGTGGAATTGAGATCGAATTCAGAAATTGGAAGTCTGGGTGTGTCACAAATCATTTTAGGATCATTGACTTATCTTTGGAAGATTTTTCATGCAATCAGAGTTTTTCAGCAATTAAATCAGAGAATGGCTAATTTGGCCCGAGAAATTAGTAGGCTCATCTTTGGTCGCGCTTTTAGGACTTAAGTTGGTTTTATGGTCAAGTGATTATGTGAATGGAAGTGTGATGACATTGGATTAATTTTATGCACTTCAATTTGATTCAATTGGAAGAGAATCAAGTGGAAT
Organism: Eucalyptus brandiana; assembly: GCA_014182725.1. Classification (NCBI taxonomy): domain Eukaryota; kingdom Viridiplantae; phylum Streptophyta; class Magnoliopsida; order Myrtales; family Myrtaceae; genus Eucalyptus; species Eucalyptus brandiana. The sequence continues at coordinate 20,627,013 of CM024671.1, read as the reverse complement.
TGGAGAATTGGCCGTACAAGATTTTATGCCCCGGCGGAAAATAAAATGGACCCATTGGAGGATTGTTGTGGAAGCTTGGTGTGAGTGGAAGATGACCTCATGTGAGGTCATGGTGGGCCATGTATGAGGGATTAAAGAAAAAAAAGAAAAGAAAATGAGAGAAAAGGTCCCATCTCTCTCTCTCCTCCCTCTCTTCTTCCTCCTCCCGTCGGCTCCCTCTCTCCCCGATTTCTTCTTGCTGTTTGAAGCCCAGCAACCAGCGAAGCCGGAGAAGCTGCCGGACCTCACGCCATTGCCCGTCCGCTCGTCGTCGCCGCCGCCAAGCTGCTCGTCGGCCGCGCCACCGTCACCCTCTCTCTTCTCTTCTCTGTTCATTTTGGTCGCTGTTAGGAGCTGTTGGAGCTCCCTCCGACCGCCGTGCACCGCCGAAGACCCGTCGAAGCCGCCGCCTGCACCGCCCGAGCTACCGCCGCCCCTCTCCGCCGGTTCCGCGCCCGAACCGCCGCCGTGCAGCCCTCCGTCCGACCCCAACCAGCAGTTGCAGAAAATGGGTATGCAGCGGACGTTTGGCCCGTTTTGGCCGCCTTCCCGAGCCCGGATGCTCGGCCCGCTTTGAGGAAAGTTGTTCTCCTCGGCGTCCCCGTCGTTTTGGTCCGCTCGGCTCGTCATTTGAGTGAGTTTAACTCACTAAACCTCGCTTAGAGGGTTAATTATGCTTAGGGAGGTTTAGTTTATGTTAAGTATTATTAGGTTGTTAGTTTAGGTTAATTAAGAGTAGATTTGATTAAGGTTGTGGTTTAATTTAAAGTGTGCTTAATTAAGAGTAAGTAGGTTTATTTAAAATAAGTCTTGATTTGACATAAATGAATTTATTTTTGATTTATTTAAATGTCTCGAAATTGTTATATAATTTAATAATATATTTTATTCGAAATTAATAAAATATTATTATTTAATCATTTTCGGAATAAATTTAATTATTTATTAAATTCCGAAAATTTTGTCGGGACCCTAAATTCTCAGAATTTCGTGCCGGTCGCCGCTGTATAGTCGGATTTTGAAATTGACGATTGGATATTATAAATTGAATGTGGTTTGTGAAAAATATGGATATTATTATTTAATTAATTTTCGGAATAAATTTGATTATTTAATAAATTCCGAAAATTATTTTGGGACTTTATTTTCTTAGAATTTCGTGTCGATCGCTGCTGTGCATTTAGAATTTGAATTTGATGAATGGATGTGGCAAATTGGGTGTTGATTGTGATAAATATGGATTTTATTCATAAAAACCCAAGTGTTGGGTTTTGATGCAAAAATTGGATTTTAACAATTATATTAAATGGTGGGGTTTGAAAAAGTGAGATATTGGTCTTTTGATTCGAAATTAGCGTGTCCCCACACACGTGAGTAATTTCTGGAATATTTTTAATATGAAGAAAGATGGCCGGGATCACTATTTTAAGTGGAAGTGTAGAGTGAAATGCAAAGTGTCCTGGGGCCGAGTATGATTTGGCTGTGTGATAATTAAGAGGAATCGTCCTGGGCTGTTGAGCCGGACTTGCCCCTATATGGGATGCCCACGCAGTGGTTGCGGGTCGCAGTTGATTCTGGGCCCATGCTCCTTCGGGAACGCCGTCGATGTACTGACGAAGCCGCGCTCCATGGGGGGAGGCGATGCCTGGCTATATGCCAGTAGATAGCCAAACTGTGAGTAGGCTATGCCCTTGTGTGGCAGTGAATATCAATTGAAATGCATGTTGAGTGTTATTGATGTGTCGGATTATGGGACAAAATTGTGTGGCATGAAATGGGACGTGTCATAACGATTTAGTCCTATAATCAGGACCCCCGCGGTTGTTGGTTATATGAAAGAGAATGCGTTCCGGTTGTTTAAGTTCATATTACTATCTGTGATTGAGTGATTTGATTTGGGCTAACCTGCAGGAAGGAACTGAGACGAGGTAAGTCTTCTGTGTGATGTGGCTAGGCCACCCGGGGTGTATTTTCTTTCTAATAGGGGTTTAGGGGGTTGAACTTGCTGAGACATTGTCTCATCCCGGTTTGGGGATTAAAATTTCAGGTCCCTAGATGGCGGTCATGGAGGACCCGAAGCCCTAAGTCTGGAAGGACGGAGATTGAAGTATCGGTGAACGTGTCTTGCTAGTTGGTTTTAGGATAGTCCCCCCTTTTGTCGAGCCGGTTTATTTTGTAGACAGTTCAGAATTGTATTTAAACCTTTGTGGTTGTAAATGAGTGTTTGGTGTTATGATTGATTGCCTGCTTTTCTATCCCAAGTTAAATGTTGTCAGGGGATTTGTTTCGTTTCCGCATGCGTAATAAAATGAATGGGTCGGCGACGTATCCTGGGATGTCGCATATTTGATCGACCATAGTGGGATGTGCGCGCGCTCGGGGTTCGGGGCGTGACACAGAGATTGACCGTTAATTATTTTGCTTGACAGATCCATTCTTATGAAACTAGTTTATACTTAGCCCTGTTGCTGTTTTGTTTATCTTGCTTATTTTTTGGATTTGTTTTTGTTTTGTAGTATTCTAGCCTTTACTTTGCTTCAATTTGTTTTGTCATGAAAGTCTATGTATTTTTCCTATGTCCTTTTGGGTAATGAATATGATTTTCTTCCAACCAAAAAAATAAATAAAGAAATAAGGACAATGGTAATGAGTATTCGAGGGAAACTTATTAATCATGTTTCATTTAAAACAATTTGGCTTTTAGAGCGATGAATGACACATAACATTAGCGGCTTGGACATTAGAAAACGCACTCCTTAGTCATAGTTACTTATTAGTGCCCTTTATGCACTTGTCAACAAAATACGTTTTACTTGGCTCAAAAAAAAAAAATACGTTTTACAATACTTGCACTTGATCTAAATAAAATCCCACGTTCTTCTGGAAAATTGTGCTGCAATTTAATCTATCAATCATATTTGTTATTGTGACACTAAAATTAAGTTCCGGAAAATCTGATGATCCTTCGTGCATCGTGATTGATGACTGACAAGACTTCAACTTGAGCAAGCAAAATAATCCACACGTTGTAATTTTAGGGATGGGGAGATATATAGACTTTATGAGAAAAATTTCTAAAATTACATAATAAATTTTAACAAAATCACACTGAGTACCACCGGTTGGACGGCGCATCAGTCCGATTGGATTGGTCTAGTCCTATCTTGGGGCAAAAGTACGCTTCAAGTGCCAAAAGTTGACACAAAGGGACACTTAAGTGCCAACAATTACGAAAGTGACACTTAAGTGCCAAAATAAGAGAGAAATAGATTACTTAAATGCCAATCTCGGCCAAAATACGACGTACGCAATTTTCGGCGAAGTAAGTGCAAAACGGCATCATTTTGCACGCTAACGTGGCCAAACAATGCAAAAACGATGTCGTTTTGGTCTTTGAAGTGATAAAAAATTAATATAAAAATTAATTAAATTTAATTTAAAACTAAATTTATTTAAAACATTTACAAATACAAATACAAATATTAAAAAAATAAAAAATAAATAAAAAGGGGGCCACCACCTCCCCATCGCCGCCGAGAAGGGCCGGCGGCGACGACAGGAGGCGGTGGCCCTTAGTTGCCTCACTTTAAAATTTTTTTTTATAATATTTTTAATATTAATATTTTTATTTTTAAATGTTGTAAATAAATTTAATTTTAAATTAAATTTAATTAAATTTTATATTAATTTTTTACCACGTCAATACCAAAACGACAACGTTTTGCACTTGCTTCGCCGGAAAATTGACACATTAGCGTTTTGGTCGGATTGTCACTTAAATGATCCATTTTGCTTCGATTTTGGCACTTAAGTGTTACTTTTGTAATTTTTGACACTTAAATGTCAATTTGTGCGAACTTTTGGCACTCTAGGGGTCCGGGTATCCCTATCTTGGAGCGGTGGACATAAATGTGCATGGGGTCGGTGGGATGCACTTAAAGCAAGAGAAGAGTTCTATAAGAGATGTCGGGCATGTCCAATTGTAGCACAAAGGGTCTGGTAATCACTAAAATTATAGTCCGGCAAAACGCAGAGAAGAAGAAATGGCTTCCAAACCAGGAATTCTCACCGACTGGCCATGGAAGCCTCTAGGGAGCTTCAAGGTATACTGCGCTTTTAATTCGTGTTTCTTGGCCGGTTTCAAAGACATTGCCTAAGGTTGGTGAATTTAGAATTTTCTCAAAAAGTCGGCATGAGTAGTTCTTCACGGTGCCACATGAATTGCTCGATATTAGAGTTGTGTAGACGCATTTTGTATGCACAATCTATTTTCAGACGAAAGAATTTTCACTTGATAGTGCTCGGGTACATCGTATCGGGAATATATTATTGTAAAGTAAGTTTTACAAGTGAGACAATAGAAATCGATTTACAAGTGAGATAACAAAAATCAGTATTTCAACTATCTAGAAAATAGAATAGAGAGTAGTAATTCTGATAACTCTGGAAAATAGCACACTAGTTTCAACATATACAAATTATATATCACGCAAGAAGTACCTCTAAACAATATTTATGTCTGGTTCAATCTATTAATTGGATAACTATCGACACACACGCATCACAGAATCAAATAAAATCAACCAATAATCTCCCAAATTTGTTTAAATGAGAGATGTACATGGATGCACTTGCGAGTTTCGCATAGTCACTTTTCGTCGCTCACCATCCTTTGATTCTCGCGTGAAACGTTCCCCTTCAACAGTACGTGATTTTGGCGCCATGGGTGGTTCACGGCACATACCAATTAATTGCGAGAGGGCCTGGCGAGAGGGACTTCAGCTACTTCCTTATACTCCCATTTCTTCTAGAGAGGATGCTTCACAATCAGATTTGGATCTCCCTTTCTCGTCACTGAACTGCCAAAGGCAACAACCGGATCCTCGACAGAGGCATAGAGTTCGAGCAGGTGGACCGAGAAAGCAACTGGTCTCTCTCTCTCTCTCTCTCTGTTGCAGATCATTCTTGTATTTTCTGTTAAATGAAGCCATGCATTGATTAATGTTGCTCCAAACAAGATTAATAGGTGGTCAAGTTTACATATGAACAGTAGCCGGTTAAACTCACTCTCTAGGATGTATGTTTAAACGAGCCGGACCCTTGTGCACAGTGGTTATTCATATAATTTAACTACAACCTTGTATCATACGATGCCCTATCTTCTCGATCAATAACACGGCATAATCAGGACGTAGTGATTAAGGGCCATTATAGTTTAGTCAGTTCTTACTCATTTTTAAGGTGAATTTCTTTTTCCCTTCTTTGTCTTTCTATGCAGGGACGACCAGATTTTGCTCACTGCAATTATATTATACATGTTTCACTGGGCAATCCCTCAAGCTTCTCACTTGCCACTTTGGAAAACAGACGGTGTGATCATCACCTTCTTGCTTCATGCATTGGTTGTGGAATATCTCTATTATTGGCTTCATCGAGCCCTGCACCATCATTTTCTCTACTCTCGCTATCACTCTCACCACCACTCCTCCATTGTCACCGAGCCCATCTCATGTAAGTTATGCTTTACATCACATTTAATTTAACGTTATTTTATTTAGTCCATTATGCGATTAGAAGACTTGTCAAACCTTGACAGTTTTGTCTTTGAAAGTGAAATCGTATCTTCTACGATGAAACTGTGTTGATACTACCAGACCGACCAACGATCTACTGCAACTTCTTTTTACATGACTTAGATATACTAAGATGATTTACAAAATCCGATCAGATCGAACTCTGGGTTAGACTTCTTTTAGTAAAGACGGACAGCTACTTATCAACTAGGAGAACTAGCATGCATGGTAGTTAGTAGGGATTGGATGACTCATTGTAATTAGATAGCCAACATAGTTGATGTTGCATTTGAGTTACTCTTGCTTTTATTGTTTAAATTTTGATTTCATGATATAGTTAGGCAAACTTTGATTTTTTATCATTTTTTTCTTTTTATTCTCTTTGTAGCCATAGTTCATCCATTCGCGGAACATATAGCGTATGCAACGCTATTTGCGATACCCATGTACACGACAGTGATCACGAGAACTGCTTCAATCACATCCATCACTGGCTACATCATGTACATTGATTTCATGAACAACATGGGTCACTGCAACTTCGAGCTCATCCCTAATAGGCTCTTCACCATCTTTCCACCTCTCAAGTATTTGATGTACACTCCAACGTAAGTCCCATGGTGCAATAATTGTTCTCATTTAATTGTTTTCATTTACTCTCTCTCTCTCTCTCTCTCTCTCTCTCTCTCTCTCTCTCTCTCTCTCTCTCTCTCTCTCTCTATAGCACACCAAAAAAGTCTCAAACCTATTGTATTTGTACCAATTCAGTCATAAATTTTTCAATTGGACCAATTCAATCATGGACCTTTTTACATTGATACTAATTTAGTCCATTTGGCCAATTTTGGCTGGTCGGCGCTAATGTCGATGTCGACCAATGGCCGAACGCTAATGTGGCAATTTTTAATGATTTTTTTTCTTTTTTTTTCCTTTTCTTTTCTCCCTTCTTCTTCCTTAGATTGTCCTCACAGTGGCCAATGAGCTTCTAGTGAGGCTCATCGCAACTGGGTAAGGGCTACGAAGCCCTCGCTGACCACTAGTGAGGGTCACGGCCCTCACCCGGCCTTGCCTAGGGCCGCAACCCTGGCGATGGCTTCACGGCCCTCGCCTAGTGGCCGGCGAGCCTCCAACCTAGTGATGGCCACCATGGCCTCGCCAGCCACGAGTGAGACCACCTTCACCTACGGCAAGGCCAAGGTGAGGCTGGCTTCACCCAAATCAAAGTGAAGTCGCCTTGCCCACAGCCCTAGGCGGCCCTTGCCTAATGACTAACAAGCCTTGCTGGATGCTCGCCAACCACTATAGGGACAATCCAAGGAGGAAGAAGGGAGAAAAGAGTAGGAAAAAGAAAAGCAAAAGGAAAAAAAGGAAAAAGAAAAATTTAATAAAAAAAATTGAATAAAATAAAAACAATTATTAAAAAAAATTGCCATGTCAGCGTCCAACCACTAGTCAACATCCACATCACCGTCCAACCACCGACCGGTGCCGTGCTAGTGCTGACTAGCCAAAATTGGCCGAATGAACTAAATTGTATTAATGCGAAAATGTTTAAAATTAAATTGGTTCAATTGAAAAGTTATGGCTGAATTGGTATCAATACAATAGGTTTAGAACTTTTTTTTTAAAATAATTTTCCCCTGTCTATTAGGAGGTAGAATGGTGTCTTGATCAGCCGTAATTCTCTCTCTCTCTCTCTCTCTCTCATTGTTTCCATGCCAGTATAAGCATGAAACGTAAAAAGTGCTCACGAAATTATTTATGCAAAGTTGAAGAAAACAGGCCAAAATAATATATATATATATATATATATATATATATATATATATATATATATATATATATATATAAATATATATATATATATATGTATGTAAATGTGAGATACATATGATTCTCAATGAAAGATGGGGAAATTAACAGTTGTTTTTGTTTGGAAAAGGACATTTTGGCTAAAGAAAATGGAAAAGGAAAATATCAAAAGAAGTATTTGAGCATGAGTAAAAGGCGTAAATAGAAATTCATGCATGGTTCATTTGACGTTTCGATCAATACAAGCGCTTATTGGCCAAATAATTTCCTGTTCATAGTCATGAGTGATGGCCCATCGACAGGTTTCATTCGTTGCACCACACTCAATTCCGAACAAACTACAGCCTTTTCATGCCAATCTATGACTACATATACGGAACAATGGATGAGTCAACAAATGCCACATACGAGACATCTCTTCAGAAAGTGGAAGATTCACCGGATGTGGTGTATCTGACGCACCTGACAGCGCCAGAGTCCATCTATCATCTGCGGCTGGGATTTGCCTCCTTCGCATCTCGACCCTACTCGCCCAAGCAGTACTTGTGGATCATGTGGCCACTCACGCTTGCCTCGGTGGTGTGGACTTGGACCTATGGCCACTCTTTCGTCTTGGAGAGGAATGCCTTCAAGAAACTCAGTTGCAATCCTGGGTGACTCCAAGATACAATGTCCACGTAAGAACCAAGACGAGAATTTGTTTTGTTTCCAAACTTGGTGTTTATTTCCTCGTGTGTTGTTTCTAGGGGCATCAACTTTGATGAATTACTTTGTTACGATATTGCATTTTTGAAGATAGGCAAAACGTCCTAACCGGAGACTGACGATGCTCCCAACTTGTGAACAGCCGGCCCGTTTGCCTCAAAGGGTGGAACAGGGATGGGAGACAGGCGGAGAGAGCGGAACAGATACGGGGACTGATCCTTCAGCCCCGTCCCGCTCTGTCATGCCACTAAGAAAATCTCATTCCACTAAGAAATCTGCATATAAAATCATGGGGTGATTAAGTTCATTGACCATGTAACCTACTAACAAATATTGGATGGTTCAAAACATCTAATGCGGGTGTTGACTGAACGTTTTGAGTTTATTGGTCTTCTATTTTCTCCGGGACATATGTATATCCATTTGTGTGTCAACTCGGTTTCATGTTCCTCATTTTCCTGTAGTATAAATTACCATGGCGAACAGAAGCCATTAATGCCTTGATAGAAGAAGCTATACTGGATGCTAACCAGAAAGGAGTCAAGGTTCTGACTTTGGGTCTTCTCAATCAGGCAAGATGTTGTCTCCTTCCCTAGGCAGCCCTCCATTATAAATGTTGATCTATTTATTGTTGGAAATTTCCTATAATATGGGCTTACATTAATTAATTGATTTTCTATTTTAAATAATCGGGTTAATGGATATTCCAATACTTGTTGAACCCTAAAGTGATCGATTGAATTGGGTATTGGCATCTATTGTTAACGGGCCTAGTTGAGAAGAGCAAAGTGTAGGCAATTGTGTTTGATCGAAGCCCGTAATGGGAAGGGCCCTTGGGTTGACACGCTATTGATTAGGGTTTGCTAGGTCCCCTCTCTAGCCTATAAAAGGTAGGTTATACCTATCGTTGCTTTAATCCCATTGAAAGCTGCTATATCGAAATAGGTCATAGAGAGGAAGATCTGGCATTCCGATAGATCCCTGATTAACAGAGTGATCTAGTTTTCTTCCACTCTAGTTTTCCTCTAAAGCGATGGCTCAAACAGGTACGCTTTAATTCCGCTGTATTTATTGATCTTGGTGTTTTACAATCATGTATGGATCCGTTTCTTCTTGATTAATTAATTATTCATGTGAATAATTTTCTACATGTGGTATCAGAGCCTGTCATATATGATTGTAGAACCCAAATTTTATCTTTTTATGAACAAATTCGAAATTTTCCTCTTTGAGCCAAATATGGGCATTATCTTTTGTGTGGATTCTTTGCTTGATTGATCTAAAACCATAGGGTTTTTATTCTACATGTCGAGATCTTTCCAACCATATATAATTTGTATAATTCCGTTGAGAATTGAGTGAGAATTTTAAATTTGAAATTCTAGGGTTTATATATAAAAAAAAGGTCCTAGAATTTTAAATTACATTCTAGAATTACCTCCTGGTGTGAGAGAGGCGTCCGCTTGATTCTCGGACGAAATTGAAATGAAAGATCTCTGCTGCTATTTTAGAGCACTAGTGGGACAAGAAAAGATGTTGGAAGCCGTGTGCATGCAATAGTGCTTGAGTTCTTCTGGGGATACTCGTGAGGTAGTGTCTCAAAGCAAATCATATTGCTTTTGCTCTGAAAGCCTGTATTATCAAATTGGATGAGACCGTTCCCTTCCCTGACATTATCAACATTATTTTGCTATGGTCAAAGGTCCAGTTGATGCAAAGTCGGGACATTGTATTTAATTTGATGATAAGGAGTTTTTCCAGCATGATCATAGCCATATGAGTGTCAGAAAGTTTTTGTTTGCTAGAACTGAATGGAATCTACCTATATTCAAATATTGAGTTGAGGAGTTTTGTTTCTCTCTACTTCCTTTTGGGGAATAAAATTCGGGTCAACCTTCTGGATTCTTTCTGCACGAATACTTGATCGAATCATGTTCAGAGGGTGTGAATTGTTAAAGCAGTTGATGTGCTTCGATTCCTATTTCTTTTCTTTTGCATGCTGCAGACTTTGCAAATATCGTTGCAATTTTCTCATGTTTGTTATCTTAGAGCTTAAGAGGACAGCAAAAGAATGTCTTCCTTTTACCGCCCTTTGTATTCTTCTTGTGGCAAAAAGTCTTACTATTTCCACATTCTGTGTTATGTGGCTAAGAGTTCTAACATTGGTGCGGTAGCCAAAATTGGTTAGCACTTCTTTCTCGGACTATGGAGTAGGAGATTATTGACTCAGTGAGAGTTCTTCCAATTATCAAGAAGTTTGCCTACGTTATAACCCCGTTTATATTGAATCTCTGGAAAACATCTGGTTTGTAAAGTCATTTGCTCCCCCCGAATTAAATTTTGTACTCCTTGTTGTGTTGAAATAAATTCAAAGGAGAAACTTTACACTGGAAACAGTACTTTGAATATTGAAATGATGGCAAAAGATAATTATTTGGTGTTGGTGATGGATGGTGTATGCCTCTTTGATCGTTTACTATCCTTTGCCAGTTATGCTCAGTGTCTTATTATAGTGTGCCCACGAGAATGTCTTGCATAGCTAATTGTTGAACCTATGAATCTCATGAACGTGTTCTGCCCTCCATTACATAATACTTGGCTGTGTCCCTGTTTCTTTGGATTATGGACATGCGGGGTAGCTTGACAAATATTCCAGAAGCACTTTTCTTGGTAAAAGATGTTTCCGCCCTTCATTTTTGGTTCCTTGAAGCACTTTTCTTTTGAAAAGGTGTTTTTGCCTGTCATTCTTGGTTTCCAAGTGTTGGATTGATTAGCAATCTGATATTTAAATAAAAATTGATCGAGTTATATCTCATTTTCCTTTCCCATAATGGGTAGCAGCTGTGTGGTTTATCTCATATGTGGGAGATGAGACTGTTGACCCTTCTTTATTGGCCTTTTCGTTAGCTCTCTGATTTTCCATTGCGAAGGATTTGCTGCATATGGATACTCTGTGACTTGTCCCACTACCTGGGCATTTTCATTTATCTAACAATAGTGTGCTCTGAATGAGATTGTTTAACTTTTACTTTTTCACTCTTCTTCTTCGATGTTGGGAGTGGCACTCCTTACTTGCAGTCCTTATTGTTCAAGTACCGCTCTTTGTTTATATACTGAAGATCTTTTTGCAATTTGTCGTACCTATTCATAGTAGTTGGCTTGTCCTGCGTCTACTTTTTATGCACATGCCTTTGTTTACAAAATGGTGGGTTGTTTTCCCTGTCTGATGTAATTGGTTACAGTGCTTGCTTAGAGTGTTCTTCATTCTATTTTAGTTGAGGTCGAGTATGCAACTTGGGTGCCATTCTTTTTTCTTGTAAAGATTGTAGTTCTTGCCTAGGTGTCTTTGTTTGGTATTCGGTGCACGAGTAATTTAAACTTAATATGAAATATGTTGACTGAAGTGCTAGAGGCACCTATCTTTTATTTTGTTGGGTTAATTCAGTGATTTGGATTAAAACCGTTTTTCTGATCCACGAAAAAAAAAAATATTGTGGGAAAAATTGTTGCTTGATAAATGCAATATGATCTTGGGACGCACATGTCATAAAGTGCTTCATATTGTTAGATGAATTTTGGATGAATTTTGGGCATATATTTTTGGAGTTTCCTATTGCTAAAAATTAGTATATACAATTACCTGCCCAAAGGGGGTTATTGTGTATATTAATTTGAAAATTGGATGAAGATAAATTCCAAAATTAAAAGATAGGGATGTATGACTCAAAAAGATTTATCTGCCCAAAGGGGATAAATTTTGGAAAGTTGTATGTAATTCCCCTCTATATTGATATATTAGAGATGAATGATGGGGATGTATGACTCAAAAAGATTTATCTGCCCAAAGGGGATAAATTTTTGAAAGTTATATGTAATTCCCCTCTATATTGATATATTAGAGATGAATGATGGGGATGTGTGACTCAAAAGGTTTATCTGCCTAAAGGGGATAAATTTTTTTTTTTGAGTTATGTGTAATTCCCCTCTATGTTGAGATAATAGAGATATATAATTTAAGGGATTTGTCTCGCTCAAAGGGGATTGATCCTTGAAGATTATATGTAATTTTCCTTTGTCATCTCTATATCTTGATATCATGGAGATGTATAATTTAAATGATTTGTCCGCCCAAAGGGGATGGATCATTAATAATTATATGTAATTCTCCTTGTTGTTGCTTTATAAACTTCATCTTTGTGAAAAATAATTGTGCATTATACACTCTGCCCAAAGGGGAGTTTATAATGTACTAATTATTTTGTTGAATTGCTCATTGCCCATAATTGATCTTATTGCATTATGTGTGACAAACAATTACTTTTGCTATAAATAACAACAATGCCACGGTTGAAATGTTAAAAAAAAAAAAAAAAAAAAAAAAAAAAAAAAAGGGAGACATTGTGATTGAGAATATTAGAATTGAGTCCATATTGGCGATCTTCTAACAAAAGGCTTACGACCCATTTTATTTAAAGAACATGCAAAGAATATGGGTGGTTTAGATTCTTTTGATTTCTCTTATTAGTGGGAGTCTCATAATTTGTATTTATGGAGATTATAGTTATATGCAGACTAATAATGCTTTTATGATGTATATTAAAGCATTTATTTTCAATGATTATTATTATTGATTCTATTGTTATCCTTTTCCCGTTGACTGAGAAATGGAAGTATAAAATAGTATCTTTAAACAAATTTTGTTTAAAGATGACTGGATGTCACCGATTATGAGATCTCATATTGGATTGTGACATAATTGTGCAATTTCATGTTGTTTAGAAATCGCACCGAGGCAATTTCATGTTGTTTAGAAATTGCGCTAATGCAATTTCATGTCGTTGAGAAATTGCATTGAGGACCGATAAGAAATAGTGTATATCTTGATCACATGTTGGCACTATTTCTTACTACACTACTAGGCCCATGATCCATGAAAATATAATACTTATTATATGTGATTATGGAAGGTCTTGTGTTGTGGTATTTTCTTAACACATTGATCTCCATAGTCCTATATTGAGGTTATATAGGATTGGATTGGTATAGAGATGCCATTATTGGAATATTATTTTTAAAAAGTTGTGGCCACATAAACAAAATTTTAGTTATTAACCCGATAGTGTCGTTTTCAATATAAAATCTTTTTCAAAATAAAATAAGTTAATTAATGTAGCCCAAGTGGGAGAATGTTGGAAATTTCCTATAATATGGGCTTACATTAATTAATTGATTTTCTATTTTAAATAATCGGGTTAATGGATATTCCAATACTTGTTGAACCCTAAAGTGATCCGATTGAATTGGGTATTGGCATCTATTGTTAACGGGCCTAGTTGAGCAAAGAAAGTGTAGGCAATTGTGTTTGACTCGAAGCCCGTAATGGGAAGGGCCCGGTTGACACGCTATTGATTAGGGTTTGCTAGGTCCCCTCTCTAGCCTATAAAAGGTAGGTTATACCTATCGTTGCTTTAATCCCATTGAAAGCTGCTATATCGAAATAGGTCATAGAGAGGAAGATCGGCATTCCGATAGATCCCCGATTAACAGAGTGATCTAGTTTTCTTCCACTCTAGTTTTCCTCTAAAGCGATGGCTCAAACAGTACGCTTTAATTCCGCTGTATTTATTGATCTTGGTGTTTTACAATCATGTATGGATCCGTTTCTTCTTGATTAATTAATTATTCATGTGAATAATTTTCTACATTTATATGTTGTCGAGAATTACAGCAAGCCCGATCCTACTTTGTCAATTTACACTCAAAATTCTGTTATTGGGGTCTCTACTTTAGCCAAATTATATGGTGCTTATTGATTCCATTTTATTTTATTTTTTTGCTTTTTTTCGCTTTCAGGGAGAGAAATTGAATGGGCATGGTGAATTGTTTATTCAAAAGCACAGTGATTTGAGGACTAAGTTGGTGGATGGGAGTAGCTTGGCAGTGTCTGTTGTGCTTCATAGCATTCCCAAAGGGACAAGCCAAGTTCTCATCAGAGGCAATCTTAACAAGCTTGCTTATGCCATTGCCCACGCTTTATGTGCAAGGGGTATCCAGGTGCTCAGTCCTCCTCTTTTTTTATATAAAATCATTTTGGTTTTATTTTACACATTTCTTTATTATTGGGTGGTGCTATTACCCCTATATGACTAAATCCACCCAATTTTCACCAAAAAGACAAAATTACCCTCTATCTATTGTAGATATTCCATGTATATTAGAGGCACCACGTCTTTTTTTCATTGTTAGTATTACTTTCATAAAAATTGTATGGTCAAAAAGAGAAATTTCCAAGATATCTATTTCTTTTCTACATCGTCGATTAGATTTATGGATACATTGTTAAGTAGATGAAATTTAATTAAATCAAAACATTGCATAGAGTAAGATTTTTTTTTTTTTTAAATGCTAGTGAAAAATAGTTTGCGAAAAATATTTAGATGTCTAATTGTGCCTAATGTTTTTAGTGTGTTCTTAGATATTTCTCTAACTTCTTACATGTTCTGTATAAAAGTATCTCACTAATATAGTAAGGAAAAAATATAAATTATTTGATATAGTAAATAAAGGGAGTTGATATATATTTTAGACTAATGAATAATAACAAGTTCACCAAGAAAGTGAGCCTTTGTTATAAGAGGAGCGGCAAATAGATAGACTGTTATAAAAGTAATGATGAAGAAGAGATTTTTTTAATTTTATATTATATCAAATAATGTTTTATATCCTTACTATTAGCATGATAATTTTACATGGAGCATGTATAACATTATAAAAATATTTATGCAAGAAAAAATATGTGAAATTCTTAATTATGGTAACTATCCTAAATAGAAAGAGGAAAAAAAAATAGAAAAAAGGAGTATCTAAAAGCACAATGAAAAGATTTATGACAGTTTTGTCTTTTTAGTATAAATGAGGATACAAATATTTTTAATGAGATTATTTTTTTCTTGATTTGATTTAGTAAAATAAAAATGATGCAAGGCATTTTTCTCAAAGGGTTTACATGCCTGCAATCAATATATAGTTATATGCACCTCTTTTTTCATCCAATTGATGCAAAAAAATATGGCAGGTAAATGTAGCTTCTAAGGACGAGCATGAGAAGCTCAAAAGGAGTCTCAATGGAAAGGAAGGAGGCAATTTGATACTTTCAAGAACTTTTTCTCCAAAGGTATTTTTTTTCTTTTTGGGTGAGACTTGAGGTATTTGACGAGGCAGTTTTTGAAGATATGCAACTTTTAATTTATGTAAGAACGATATTAATAAAATATAAGTTGCAGATATGGTTGGTAGGAGATGAACTTGCCGAAGAAGAACAGAAAAAGGCACCCAAGGGAACGTTGTTCATACCCTTTTCTCAATTCCCTCCAAAGCAAATCCGCAAAGACTGCCTTTACCAGAACACTCCAGCGATGATCGCTCCCCAGTCGTTCAATAATTTGCACTCCTGTGAGGTTTGTTTGCTCAATTCTGTCGACGGACTTATGTATTATGGAGTTACATTGTGTTTTAGAATGGGGATAGCAAACTGGAAGCATGTAAGTTCACGAGGGATACTGTGAGGCTATCTCACTGTTAGATTCCAATCATACATTACTCATCATTTAACTCTAAACGATTTTGGTCCTCTGTTTCTATTTACAGTGCAAAACAAAAGGCTACAAAGATTTTACATCTGTTGAACTCATTCCAATTTGTGGTGACTTCATTAGAACTTGATGACAAAGGCAAACGAAGCATGTATTAATCTATCATGCGAGACTAACCATGACTTGTATATTGTCCAAACAAGAAAAATGTAAACTTAGTACTTGATCATATGCGGTGAACAGGATCATGCATTAATTTGTTATGCAAGGCTAACCATAACTTGTATATTGTTCAAACAAGAAAGACGGGAGACTTAGTACTTGTTTGAAGATATCGATCGCTACACAAATTGGTAGGTCACTTTGGTTTGTTTTTCAAAGTAGAATAAGGCCACTGATCTCTGCCATTAAATCGACGTCACACCCACCCATGCGTAGACACAGAGTAAGAGAAACTAACCATTTTTAATGCGCGAATGGCATGTGAAATTATTTCACAACATACAATTAACTCCAAGTTATTTGTCTACAGAACTGGTTGCCGAGAAGGGTGATGAGCGCATGGCGAGTAGCAGGGATAGTGCATGCATTAGAAGGATGGAACGTGAACGAGTGCGGAAGCATGATGTTCGACATAGAGAAAGCATGGGAAGCAAGCCTCCAGCACGGGTTCCGCCCGCTGGTGCTCTCAGCCATGTGAAGCAACAAGGGACTAGATCGGAAAGTAGCGGCAGGTTTTAGCACTCTGCATGTGCTTGTTGCTTAATATTGTGCTACGTAAACATTCTCATTCCGAAATAACTCACGTACAATGATAATGTCAGTAAACTATTCCGGTTTGTTGGCATCGATTGACGAGGCTATCATAAAGCCGGATGGTGTCATTGTATTTTCTGCTATTTACTCCTTAAATAAGAGTCGCTAGACTTATTAGTAGTTCTTAAGGCTTTGTTTGGATATCAGAATATCAGAATGTAGTTTTAAGTTTTTTAAAACCCGAGTAAGTCTCTCTTCCTTCTCGGTTCTCTGACATCGCATCTAGATCTGCTAGCTATCGTAATGATCTGGAGTTTGAATCCTAACTGAGACATTGGACATTGGAAGTGCTATTAGCTCCGTTTGTTTTGCGGTAAATGAATGAATTTGATAATATAATGGCTTATATCACTTATAAAATTGAATGAACCAAAAAAAGTTTTATGGTCAACAAAAATGTTTTGACATAAATTGTTATCAATAATAAAAACATTTTCATTGACAAATTATTTCAAACGATTATTTTTTAGAAATTATTTTTTGAATCACTCATTTTTTGCAAAATAAATAGATGTTCCTTCATTTATTGTGGGACCAAGTACTCCTTGACGAGTTGCTCATTGTTCCTTGGCCCTTTCTCATATTTTACATGTCTGAGCAATAGTACATCATATTATGACGATAGTTAATGAGCCAATTGGACCTTTTGTTGCCACCTAATTTTTTGTCTCTCTCCCCCTTATCTCCTAAAAACTCTTCCCTCTTTCAAGCTCTCTCATGAGCTCTCAACTTCAGTTTCTAAAGTAAAAGCCTACTGATTTTCTTTTTCTTTGCTTTGATTATCTATGCTTTCTCTCTCCTAATCCCTTTTTTTTTGGTCTTGTCCTCTCCTATATCTATTTTATAAGCCACTGTGTATGATATGTGTTATACATAGGTTGCAAAGCTATATTTCTTCACTCATGCATCCCCAATCCTGCCCTCTGAGAAGGTGGGGATTTGAACTCTCCACCTCCCCATTTCCAAGTGAGAAGGGTAGCCATTGGGACAATCCCTAGTGATTCTCTCTTGATCTGTTTTGGGAGTTGGTGCGTGTGAATAAATTTTTCTGACTGATCTTGGGAAAACATGGGGACCAATTCAACCATTCATCCCGTCGATAGCCACCAATGAGAATGTTCATGATGTGATGATACAATCTCTCCAAGATTAGGTTGTTTTCCTCTCCCAATTTAGATTTATGTCTAGATCTTAGGGTTTTACTTTCCAGAACTAGAGTTGGATATATATTTGGGAGTTCATTACAAGTATTTGATCTATGTTGGTTCAACACATCGATGTTGGTGTCTCTATAGAGTGACGGTGAGGAAGAGGTTGAATCTAATCTCGTACCATAAGCCATTGAAAATGAAGTGGGAAATCTTAGTATGTGCTCATCACCGTATCAGGTGATCGGGTCATCGAAACTTATAGTGTCAAATTTGCTTTTGAAGGATGAGAGTGTGCCTCTAGATGTAGATTGTGCCTTGTTTGCATTTTGGCATTTGTTTTGTTTTGTAGTTATTTGGAATTTGCTAGATTTGAAAACCTTTTATGTATCTCTCCAATATTACTATGAGAAATGAATAAAATATTTCTTTTGACAAAGAAAAAAAAAGTGTCAATCGAAGGCAGCTCCATTTGAGGAACTTTTTAAATTTTAAAACTTCAAGCACTCATCACCCTTATCTTCCCTACATTAAATTAAACCTGCACTTTTCTGCATGCCCTAAATCAATGATGTACTATTCTGATAGTATGGCTTTTACATTTAGCATTTTGTTTTCTATAATTTGAGATCTCGTCATTATTTGACATTGACTCTTTGAATCATTAAGAAATCTCAACCATTTCTATAAGACTAACAAAACAAAGGCATGGATATGTCAAAAATCGAAGATACTGAAAGGCAGAAGAAAGGAAATTATTCTAAGGAACCTACACAAGGCGTGAGATAATGACCATTTGGCGCGATGAATTTGTGCATCAATAATAGAAATGGCTCTGTTACTTAAAAATATGCAGGAGTGTAATCTAATGACTCCACTTAGTGCGGATTGAGCAAGGGTTAGTCCTCTTCGTATAAAAGAATTTTTACTTCCTAGCACTGATTGTGTGTGGGGGTTTTATTCCAGACCCTTGTCTGCAGATTCCACTGTCAAGAAGTGTATTCACGTAATAATCGAAGGTCAGCCACCAAAAGAGGACGCTTTCGTCTCATTTACTTATTGAAAACACTTGTTCCATAGAAGTATCTAGGTGGGTTTTCTTAACTTTTCACGTTTTAATGGAACTAAATCTTTTACCTTGCCAATAAATTTGATTTCCACCGAACTCAATTAAGTCTTGATCATGTTGAATTTGTCAATCCAATCCGTCACATAAGCACCTTCATCCATCTTCTAATTAAACAGATGACATGTTAGATACGCCTTATTCAACGTAGACAGCTTTGTCCTACTTGTAGGACAAAGCCACCATCACATCCATCATTGTCTTCTCGTTAGCATATTAAAGGCAATGTCCCATGCCAACATGAGACGAAGCACACCTAGGGCTTGCCATTCTAACTTTTTTCAGTCGTCTTTTTTTTTAATCAATTTGGTTCTTCCTTGACAAAAGCTGATGTAGGTTCTTTTAATATAGCAAATCCTCAATTTGCATCTTCCAGAATCAGAATTCATTGTCATCAAACCAATCGATCTTCACCTTCGTGTCATCCATCTTTGTCGAGCCCACTACTCCTCCTAGCCAAGCTCTAATGCCAATTGTTAGAAGCATGAAATATAAAAGAGCAATGAAATATAAAAGAGCAAAATGATAGAAGAAGACAAGCAAATTTTTATGTGAAACACCCTTTCAAAAATCAAAATGGGAAAACCATAGTACCTCACTAAGTAATCTCTTCACTATCAGTATCAGAGTGTCAAGTTACAAATTACAAGAGATATTGCCTCAATATATGACAATAATTTAATTTAGGGCATTCAAAATTAAAGGTGAAACGCCCATTTGTTTTAAAAATTACTTTCCTCTATTGGACTCCATAATTACATCGAAATGGGGTCACCACCTTTGTGTATGCTAATTCGTCTCACATGTGACTGAACCTCTGAACCTAAGATTTTTATGTTATGTCTTAGACACAAAAATCTAAGTAATATAAGATTTCACTAGATATTAGGTGTCCAATCAATCTAGATTTTCCTAAATCAATTAATGAAGACTAGTTTCATTTAAGATTCAAGATTCAATCATATTTATTGTCGCGGCCTCCCTTTCGGGTGCCCTTATGCGCAGGCGCGTGCGGAGGCTAATGGCTCACTAAGTGTTAGGCTTAGCCTGGGCTCTCCCAAGCCCACCAAGTCACAACTTATGGTTTGAATTTTTTTTAACCTGTAAATCAATTTAAAAAATGAGTTGCCACTAATTGATTTGGGGTGGATCGATTAGAAACTCAAGTGAAATATTGGGAAAAATAATTCACTCCAGCACAACTAAAGAAATTAAAATCGGGACTTGATTATACTAATTAATCATAATGCCCTTCTGGTACTTATTTTTGTTTAAACCCTAAGTTTTTTTTTTTTTTTTTTTTTTGGACTTTCAAAGATTTTCCATGCATTTGTGGAAAATGAAACTATCTTTTAAGCATTTTCTGATTTTTTGAAGAATATGAAATATTTTTGGGTTTTTCTGATATTTTGGAAAAACTAATTATTTATTTTTTCTATTATTTATTATTAAAATATTTTAAATATTAAAAAATATATATATATATCATTTTATAGAAACGGATCCGGGTTGTAACTCCGCGTCCAACCTGATCGAACTCGGCCCGAGCGTGTGGCCCAGGCTATGCTAGGCTCTTTTCTATGAATGGGCCCAGCCCAGCCGCACCCCCAGCAACTAAGGAAATGAAAGACGTGGCCCAATCCCCGAATTAGGCCAGGACCCAAAAAACAACAAGCCCAGCCCACTTCTCTCTTAACAGCCGAAACCCTACTCGACTATAACCCGCGCCTTACCCGGATTTTGACCCAACTCGCGCCTCTTTCCTTCTCTACCTTTCTGCGGTGACGATGAGGGGTGACTGGGATGTCACCAAGGGGTAGCTCGGTGTCGATGGCAGCAGCAATACAGCAAGGTGGCAGCAGTGAGCTGTTCGATCGGGCCGAAACACGGTAGATGGTGGCGAATGGCCGAGTTCGTTGCGGGTTAGTCGCAGCGAGCAGCGTTGGGTCACCACGAGACTAGCAGACATGGTGGTGAAGTAGCGAGCAGTGGTAGAGACGACGACGGGTTCAACGGCGTGAAGCTTGGCTCATAGCCATCGACTCAACTCTAATATGCGAGAGGGACAGCCACGAGGAGGACGGCGTTGGGGGATGGCCAAACGACAGGGTTAGCGTTGTGTGGTGAGCAACGGCATGTCGTCGAGGGAAAGCGAAAATGCAACTCGACTTAGGCGAAGCAGGTGAAGCCGAAGTTTGCAACATATGGCGTCGGGCGGTAGCAACACGGCAGAGGTCTCGCTGGGGTGAAGGTCTTCGTGATTTGGCCTTCCTCTTCTCCTCTCGCTTAAATCTCTCTCTCTCTCTCCTCTACCTTCGTCGATAAGTTCTCCATATGTGAACTCTCTTTCACAAATCTCACGTGCTCTCGGGCCTCCCTTGATGTCTCTCAAGGGAAGTCCTTGAGCTCGCTTCTTCTGTGTCCTTTGGCCTCCGTCGAAAGCCCAGTCGGTCGACGGAGGCTTTGGCGGCTGGTCCTTCGCATGCCGACCGGCCTTGGTGCGGCCAAACTAGCCGCTCCTCAGCTGCTTACCTGCTTTTCTTTGAAGGCATGTCCCATCCATTGCTAGCCTACTCTTCTCTCTCCGTCGTAGGCCATCCGTGCATGCGTCGTTGTCGATACGAAGATCATGTCATGTTAACCAATTAACTTTCAGTTCGGGTTCATGTCAAGTAGGTACATACAACTAATTAATCATGTCCTGTTCAAGTTATCTATATTGTAGTACACATTTAACATGAAGAGTGGACATGAATTGCACCCCTATTACTTATCAAGCTCTATTATTTGCACATTAATATAAATAAGATTCCATTTGTCCACAAGCCTTGGTTATCCATTAAAAGCCTTTTAAACTTTCCACAACTTGAGATTGCTCACTTCTCTCGTCATTATAATTGTTATTATATATATATTAAAAAATTTCTAATTGGTTGTGCAACGCAAAATAGTTCTCAATTATTATGAATCGACACTTGTAGATTTCTATTTATTGGCCACACATGTTAGATGAACTTTTTGCATATCTAAGGACTACTCGTTAGCAAATTCAACGTAAAAAATGGGTAATTACATTTGGGGCAATACAAGATGAGAGAATCTCAATTCGTGTATAACAACATGGTTTATGATATGAACCCAAATGATCGAACATAACCTGACCCGACCTAATATCGACTAGTCCAGCATGATGTGCACAACATAATGAATAGTTTTCTACTTAGAATCCATTTATTTCGGAAAAAAAAATGAATGATTTGGAAAACATATTTTTCTATACTAAAAATATTTCATTGTCCAAGAAATGTTTAAACATAAATTATCATCAATAATAAAAACATTTTCTATTATCTAATTATTTCAGCGATATAATCAATTATTTTTAGAAAAATATTTTCTAGATTATTGTGTCATGTTTTTCTTCGGACAATACCAAAGTAAACGTTCTGCAAACAAATACATAACATACTGCACGGTATAACGTATTAGTTTCAAACTTAAACTCAGCATATTATTGGGTCCAAGATCTCAAAACAAAACAGTACATCAAACAATACAACAACAAAGTTCATCCATAGATGAACCTCTCCAAATGACTGCAATTCCAAACAAAACTAGTTACAGGAAATTCAAATTTGATGCAAGTTACCGCCGTTCCTGTTTGTTGTCAATGATTTGTAACAGCTCATAAATAGCGCGATGAACTCTAGAGGAAGAAAAGGGCAAAGAAATACAAACACCATGTTAATTGTCGTGAATCAGAAATACTATGAGGTAGTATGAGGATCATCAAGATAAATGAAGGGCAGAAAGATATCAAACTGTGGTTTTTTTCTTCTTTTTTTTGGGGTCCATGTGAGGATGTTTCTGATCTACAACTCGTGGATGACCATGAGCTTTACCTAAATCATGCGCAAAGAACATGAAATAACTGTTTATATTACCTTCAATCGTCATAAGTTGCTCGTTATTTCCCCTTATCGGGTCGTTAAACCTCGTTCCATTTTCCTCGTTTGGATTACCAGCGGAAGACCTCCGTTGGTGGTTCTTGTACAAATCCTCTTCGCGCATCTGCTAGGCCCCCAGAAAAAGAAGTTAGAGATGGCCCTAATGAGGCGATCCATATTTCAGCGAGTTGAAATTTTGTGCAGGTCGAAGGAGGGTTGTTTCCGTACAAGGTGGTTCTGGTACAAGCTTGTGACTTGATTTTGCAGCGACTCGCTTAAAAGCTTCTTCAGCTCTTTTACCAGAGACTGCACGTCATAAACAATGCGTAATCAGTACATCGAACTTACATTGTTTGATTAGGTAAAGCCCCAAGTCTACTATCTCGAAGATAAAGTCGGTCGATACATCATGCTCGATAAGAGTTTGAAGTTTCCCACGGATCATGAAAAGCCTGTAATGGAATAACAAAAGGAGAACACAGTTTCAAGGTGACTATTGAATCTGATGCATCTAACAGACCCAATTCTGATTTGAGGTGCGATTTTTTCAATGATCAGTTGCCAATGTTGTTCCGGAGTTCTTTCAAGGGTAACGTCAGCATTTGAGAATTTACGCAATAATCCATTGCTTGACAACCTTCACTTATATAGCGGCTAATGAGAGGGTGAATGACGTTAACCAATTCTGTCTCTTGTTAAAGCACTAGAATGTCATTAAATCTATATGTGACATAATTTGACAGAAGAAAAATAGTTAGAAGTTGGTTGTGATGATTTTCCAATTCCAACTAGTACTTGAATTTTAGTCCAATAAAATCCATGGAAGAAACATACTGTCTAGGGCTCTGCTCTTCCGTTATTCTCTTCGCGATCATTGCAATTACATCTTCCCATCCCATCATTATCGGTTGATCATCTGTCAACGTATGCCTGCAAGTTGCTTCGGTTAACATAGAGGGCGAAGAAAAGACGCTCCACCAGACATATATCATAAAGACGGCCTAATGCATCCTAAGAGATTTTGCAAATGTTATCACGCTTTTTTCTTCACCTCTCTTGGTAGGTTGCCTCGAATGACCGGATTGCTTGACGTAGATTGTTCTTGGCGCTGTCCGCGAATCTCTCCGCCAGTCGGTGCGTCAGGTTTATGCCCTCCTGTTTAGCTATGAACTCCAACACCTCAACAACCAAAAACACATGCAGAAAAACATAAGTCCTTAGTAGGATTACCGTACTGATAACCACAAAACTCGATGCTTAAGGGCTTCCTTCTTACCTCCTCTTTCGAGGGAGGAGACAACTGAACGACAGTGCAAAGCATTCTTATTGGTTGGAGCTTCGAGACATCGGAGCAGCAAAAGAAGATCTTGGTGTGCTTGTATCTTTCCAGGAGCCACCTTAAGTACAGCAGTGCATCTGTTGATAGCCGGTCTGCCTCGTACAAGATCATCGCTGTGGAACAATGGGCGATCGAATATGTCAATGGGAAAATGTCCTTGCTCCTAACGAGATGTTCGATGGTGAAAAGGGGTCGAAACATAGGAAAAAAAACCAACCAAAGTACTATACCTCGGCAGATATCATGATTTTGGGGAGCCTTCTTGGAGATTCTTTTATGGTTTTCCTTAATGAGTTCCACAATGACGTGTTTCTCATACCCTTTGAGTTCAGAGATACTTACTTCTACGTGCCGAGGTGATTCCCAAAAAATGACTTCAATACAGGCTTGGGATTCTCCCTGTAACGCAGCAAAAGAATGTCATTGAGCATTGTACAGCTGTTGAATAACAGGAACATGTATAAATAAGCTGGGTTCACAAAGAGGTTTTTCACTTTCTTAGGTGCTTCCAGGTTTTGTGCGCTGCTACGGTGCGTCTATTCATAGAACATTAATGATTTCAAAAATATCTTTTTAATATTAATACCTTATTTTCATCATCAACTAATATGCCTGCGCATAAATTGATATTGATAATCAAAGTATTTTTTATTGACTAATTTTTCTAAACTATGCAATGATTGTTAGGAAGAACTTTTTAACTAATTGATTCATGAATGGATGGCCATAAGAAATTATGATATATCTTGTAATGAAAACTGTTCTCTGAACAATTTAAGAGGGTTTTGATTTTTCCCCAAGTTGACATTTGTTCTTAAAAAATTACGAAAGAATGTTCCCATTTGGTCACGAACTATTGCCTTTAATTGGAAAAAAAAAATGAAATTTTACTCCAATGTCTCTCTGTTGCATTAAAAAGAATAGCCTTTTTTTTTACTTCACACTTTATCATAATTCTCTTTTGAAATCTTCATATTTTGAAAATTCCTTTTTTGGCATTTTGTGAGAGTTTATTATTCGGATGAAATTATGAGAATATATCGTGTAGTAAAAATATTTATTCATATAAATCAGATTACATGTGATTATTATGATTACTATTTTATAGAGCTTCTTTCTTTTTCATCTTTTAACTTTCTTCTTTCCTCATAATTCTTTCGTTGTCTTCAAAATAATTCAGTCAAGCTCCTTATTAAAAAAAAAATTTACTCAACTTGTCTGCAGATTTAGATATTTGAAAAATCGCTCTTTTTCTTGTACTAGCAAGAAAACAAGTGTGCGTATATTAAAAAAATAAAAAAAGAATTTTAGATATTTGAAAAATCACTGTGACGTAAGATATAGCATTTTACGCTTATATATAGAATGATGAATAGTTTAACGCTATGGGATTACAACTAAATTACTGTTGTACCTATTATAATACAATAGGCGATTGACTTTAATCCTAAAATAGGCATGGCAAACAATATTATATTTTCAAGAAAAGTTTGAATGTGAAAAAAGAACTTTTGTGTTTGTTTTATATAGTGTAGACGTAGCATTTTAAATGGTCTATACTCAATTTTATTTGCTCAATGTACCGAGCTGAGTTCGTTTTGAAATCAGAGTTATGTTTGATCTGAATTTAGTTTAGTTATTTATAAAAGACAAATGAGATATAGAGCGCAATTTGTCTGTAATTCAAGACTCTCGTCATGGGGAAGCCGGAGTTGCTTATTGGTTTCTTAAACTGCGTAACATTGAAATGAAAGGATGACGAAGAAAATAAAGGGCAGTACTTTAACTGGTGTTAGTTTTATGCACATTCGTTTTTTTTTTCTTTTCTGAAAATATTTAATTTTCATATTGTCTTCAAATTCAATGTATCGAAAATAGCAAATTAAGAATACTTTAAGGAGGAAAATCGAACTGGATGCCCCAGAAGTAGGAACCCACTTACTATTATTATTATCTCTATTCCGAGAAGCTATACGCATTAGACTTGATCGATAGCCGAGCTATATATGACTTACAATTAAAATTTTAATAATTTTTCTTTGTAGAATGACCGGATATAGGCGGGCTAATTGGGCCTAAGTAGCGGCGCGGGTTTAAAATGATATACGCATGCTGAAGCACGGTTAAATTATGCTTTGATCAGCAGGCTTGGATAGATTGCCTAGCGTACGAGAAGGTCTAGCGCACATGTAATTGTGCATGTGGCATGACCAACTTCTATTACTACTTTAGCTCAGGTAATGTTCTACTTACAAAATTGGTTATATCTATATTTGCACGTGTCATTACATCACGATTACCTTTTTTATTTTTTCAGAACAAGTTATTCCACGTCTTGTTATAATAGCAAATATGTCCAAATTTCTTGTGAAAAAAAGTATGACGTATTCGAAAAGTCAATGAGACATAAGAAGTGCATCCGATATATTTGATTTTGCCAAAAATCTTGAAGTTACGCATCAATTCTCAATCATGAGCAACTAAAAATCCACTTTGAAAGAGTAATTTTAGATGAACCAATCTGAAAAATCTCCTTAAAAATAAGAGAGTTTCATATAACTTCCTAACTAGAATATTTGTTTTTGTATTTATTCTCACTTGAAAGTATAAGTCCGTTAACTTTGGTAGAGGTATTCAGGGAAGAGAATATTAGACAATATAACTAAAAAGAAATAACCCACCTTTTTCATTAAAAAATGGAAAGGTATATTAATAAAGGCCATGTCTATGTCTAATATAAACAGTAACATATATAATTTTCGATGAAATATCGTAGCTTAACCTAATCAAAACAATTATTGAGTATTTCATGAATCTCCCCACTTCAAAATAAAAAATAAAAATAAAAATAAAGAAGATAACTTTTCAGTATTAGTTCCTCTTCTGTTCCAGTTTCGCAACCATATAAGCTCATATTTCCCAAAATGAACCGAAGTTTCATAGGTTATTATATCTCTTACTCATTTTAAAACCATAATTTCCATCTATCTTTCTTTGGAGGTGACAACATGTGCTCTTTTTCTAATATAGTAGAATTGACGAGAAAGAATGGATAAAGCAAACAAAAGTCGGCATTGAAAATAAATCGACGTAATTCTAACACTCTTACCTTCAAGTCAAAAACCTTGAGCACCTCCCTAGCCTGCAAATGAAGAGGCATAAGCAAGCTTTGATAAGCGCACTGTCATGATTTGTGAACTATATCAAATTTACTCTGATTCCACTTAATCTCAAAGATAATATTAGATTTATAAAACTTGTCACGTTCATGCACTTCATGACATGGATCGAAAAGGCTTAATGAGAACACAAATAAAGAAAGAGATGAACTACGAAAATTGCGAGATCACAAATATTGATAATAATAAATGTAGAATTGGTTGGTAAAGTTTGGTATTCTGTAGTTAAAATTAAATTATGCACCTGTACTTTCTCAGCACCAAAGACTTCTCGAAGCAATGCCCAAATCATTGTTCTCTTCCCCACTCCGGGTGGGCCTTCAAATATGAAATGGCCACAATCTCCATCCTTTTTTTTTGGTAAGGTCCACAATCTCCATCTTTTATCTGCAAAAAGACAAATAATTTTTTTTATATTTATTTTCTCCTCCTATTTTCTCGCTTGAAAAAAATTAAGTACTTATCAAAGAGAAAATCATGTCGAAAAAATGTAAGAAGCATTTGAGTTAGATAGAGACAGCATTTCTATTTGACGGTATTTTCCATTGGTTAGTTAAATATCCTTGGACTCGGAGCATTATAATCTCCATCCATCACTTTGAGAAATATCACTATTATTGCACATCATCAATTAGAATTAGAATAATTTAAAATACAAAGCATACTTTGCTATAATCACATTATTAGAATATGATTGACTTATTATATCAAGTCCACCGCACTACTCTTACCTAAGATATTCCCTTATGACTCACACTTTGAATTCCTAAATCCAAACTCACTTATGGTTATCTTCATTTTTTGTTGAAGTTGCTATTTTTTCCAAAAAAATATAATTAACCTCAGATATATTTGATTGATTAATAAATTAAAGGATAAATATACTAAAAGTTCTAAAATTTGTCATGAAAGTGCAATTGAGTTCTAAGACTTCCAAAAAATACAATTAGGTCCTAAAAACTTATCACAAAGCACAATTAAATCCTAAAACTTATTAAATTGATGCAATTAAATCTTGAAACATGTCAAGTTGGTCCAATTAAATCTTAAAACTTGTTAGTGTTTTTTATTTGTCAAGTTGATCGGAGTTCATGAAAGATTTGATTGCACCAATTTGAAATTTTTAGGATCTCATTGTACTTTTTAAAAGTTTTAGGACTTTCAATACATTTATGCCTGAAATTAATTTACCTAATTGCACGACGCTGGATAGAAGTATATCAAGTTTTTTATAAAATCATTTTTGTAAATTAGTTTTATATATCTCGAGTAATTTTGATTGTGTAGAAGACATCTTACCGGGGCCTGTAGAGAGAGCCTTGTCCCTATTGCAAATGAAGTCTTTCAAGGCCTTAGGCCTGTACTTGGTCGCCCACACAAACTCCTTCTCCACCAGCATGCCATCAGCACCTGCCCCTTTGTCCTTATTGCTCATAACCCCATCGATGTCTTCCAAATTGGGACTTTGATCAGATGCTTCCAACACCTTGTCATACTCTCCATCCCTCGATAGGGTTTTCCCGTCGCCAAAACATCATCGCCAGCTTGAGCTTTTGCCTCAGACTTGACATTTGAAGAACTTGGCAATGTATGCTTGGACTTCGGTTCTGATACTCTCTCCCTCAATGGCTTCTGGTTTTCATTCACCACCGCAACGACTCCTCTGTTGCTGCCGAGGCCCCTCACGCCCTTCACGCCCATCTCCTTCAGCAGCGTCGTCTTCTTGGTCCTCCTCGCGAATGGCTGGCAAGGAGAGGCAGGGGCCTGCTCATCCTTCTTCAACCTCTTGTTGTTCTTATTGAAGCGGGAGCGCCACTCCTTCATCTTCTTCACAAAGGACGAGGTCGAGGTCGAGGTCGAGGAGGTGTGCATGGTTGTCGCATGGCTCTCCCGCCCAGGGAGAGAGTATCGGAACCGAAGTCCAAGCATACATTGCCAAGTTCTAAATTAAGGGTGTGTTTGTTTCACGGAAAATGTAACGTTTTTGGAAAATATTTTCCGGGAAACCATTTTCCAGGAAAACGGTTAGTTTTTCTTTATTTGGTGATACGTGACTGAAAATATTTTATGGTGTTTGGATTGCATTTGAAAAATGATTGAAGGTGTAGAAGACACCAACAAAGAGAAAGAGGAGGGAGCGAAGCCAACGGGAGTGCAGGAGGGGCTAGGGTTGGAAGAGGCGGCGGTGATGAAAAGGAGGGGGTGAAGGAGAAGGAGAGAGGGGAGGAGGAGTTAGGGTTTATGTTCACAGGCAAAAAAAGAAAAGAGAAAATAAGAAAAAAAAAAAAGAAAGAAGAAAGAAAAGAAAAGATATAATAACAACAAATTCAAAATTTTTAATTAGAAATTCTTTTTAATAATAAATTTTTCATCAAGCAAGGACCTTAAAAAATTTTGGAAAACGTTTTCCGGTTTTTCAAAAGGAAATCGTTTTCCCGAATTTAAGTATTGGAAGGAAAACATTTTTCGCCGATCAGGAAAACATTTTTCCGTTCGACTCATTTTCCTAAATGAACCAAACGCTTATTTGGAAAATGAGGAAAACGTTTTTCCTACGGAAATTGTTTTTCGCAAAACAAACACATCCCAAGTTAGAACTTAATAGCCGAGAAACCTAGTGAAGAGCCACACAAGCTGAGAAGCACCGCATGCGAAAAGAGGCCGCGCAATAAACGCGAAGACCGGTGATTTTTGCCATAAGTTTACATCTAAAATAAGTTATTTATTTATAAACATATTAAATTTACACTTAAATTAAGTATGAAAAACATTCGAACATGTGAATGATTGTAATTCTAAATTTTTCGATTATAGTAAATTATTTGTTCGACCTTCTCTATATATGTAAATATTGATACTTAGACCGAATCTTATAAATATTTAGTGTTGTTATTATTCCTTATTTATTTATTTATCTAGTATTTTCACAATTACTTAATCTACAAGATTTTATTGTTTCCACATTAATATTACAACATCTATAGAGAAGTTCTTATGTAAAGGTTTCCTCCATCAATTTATACTATCTCATAAATAATAGAAATTCAAAACTTTTCTCAATAAGTTTATCTCTAGGATACTTGTGAGTGTGGTGAGGAACGATGGCTTGAGAAGAAATTTATAAAGCTGCATAGGTAAAGAAATACTAAAGCACCGTCCTATGAAAATAAAACAAATTTGTTAAAGGACGATTATGGTTATATTATATTATATATATATATATATATATATATATATATATATATTAAAAAGAAAGAGAACCAAGAAAAAGATAATATCTTTCGTTTTTTGCACTTACGACACTCCACAGTAGCGTTGTGGGTGGGGGAGCAGAGGCAGAGCATCGCCTCCGACTCCGTGTCGGACCCGCACGCGCCGCCCGACCGCTTGCACCGGTTGCACGCGGTGCTCTCCGGCACGGCGTACGTCAGCTCGATCCCGTACGTCCAGTCCAGCGGCCCCGACTTCTCCAGTCCCCCGGCGTCGATCACCGTCGTGTAGTGCGTGCGGTCCAGCATGTTCATGCTCATGAACTTCACCGTCGCGTACCTCGTGAAGCAGCACGGCGGCGACAGCAACGACGACGGCAACGACTGGTTGGCCAACTGCGGGGCCGCCGGCCGGAAGATCCGGAACGAGGCGCACGCGCCGTACATCTCGTCGCAGGTGTGGCCGCCGACGTCGTGGGAGCAGAGGTACTTGAAGTGGTTGGCGACGGGGGAGTCGACGGAGCAGTTGAGGACGGCGAAGATGGTGTCGTCGGAGGGTGGGATGAGGGCGGCCTGCACGTCGGTGAGGGCGAAGTCGTGGTGGGGCTGGAGGATGGAGCAGGTGGACATGGCGAGGTCGAAGACGACGACCTTGCGCTTGGCGTAGTCGATGCACTGGACCTTGTAGGCGCCGGAGGGGGTGGCGAAGAAGAGGTCGGAGTCGTTGCAGGAAAGCATGCGGCGGAAGCTTGGGGAGCCGCAGCCGTCGCCGACGGCGAAGGGGTAGGAGACGGGGACGGCCCCGCAGGAGGTGCGGCAGAGGGAGAGCGGGAGGGAAGGGAGGGGGAGGAGCGACAGGGTTAGGGTTAGGAGGTTGAAGACGGTGGTGGTGGTGGTGGTGGTGGTGGGAACTCGGGGAAGCACTGAAGACTGCATTTGGAGAGAGAGAGAGAGAGAGGGAGAGAGAAACCAAGAAAAGAGGATGACTGTGAATCACTTTTATCCAGGAATGGTGCCCACTTTGTTGACCATTTTGGCACCACTTGGTCCAGAGCAGAGCCCTTTTCAGGGGGAGAAGCCAAGAAATCACTCTGTTCTAAAATTTGCTTCCAGTTGTCTTCCATTAAAAAACCTCGAAGAATACACATTGAAAACCTTCTCCTTGCCGCCCTCCACGGCGGCGGCTGCCCAATCCACATCGCCGATGCGGCCACGACCGTCCTGCATTGCGGCCGGAACATGGCCTCATCGTCTTCTCGTCCGTATCAAACTCTAGAGTGGCCACTGCCTCATCCTTGCAACCACCTCACCAGAGTCTCGTTTCCATGTCAAAATTGTGGCCGCGTTGTCTCCTCCGTGTTGGGGGTGTAATTGGGTCGAGTTGAGCCGATACAGCGCCAAGTTATGACGGGCTGGGTCCTCCTCATGGGGCCCGACGCACCTTATTTAGACACAGAACAAAAGTCAAAACAGGAAAGCAAAAGGGGATTGAAGGTTCATGACAGTGAAGAGAGAAAAAAGGAGCGTTCGCACAAAAGGAAAACAAAAAAGAAGAAGAAGAAGAGGGAGAGAGATAGCGGTTTAGAGGAGAGGAGGCAATTCAAATTTGACGGCAAAATTTTGTCCAAATCAGCTGAAATGTTAGTATATATCGTGAGATCAAGATCTACAAGGTGAATGGTTCTAATTGTTGAAATCATTCTTTGATTTCTCTCTCAAGTCCTCAGATAGTAAGTACAGTTTTCTTGCTCCTTTGTTAATCCACCTTTGTAGTGATGAAATGTTATTATATTGTTATAATTTGAGCCTCTGATTTTGTGACTAGAAATGAATTATTGCATGTTTTGCTATTCTTGATGATTAGTAGAAATTTTGAGAGGCTTCGTGATTTTTCTCATATTGAATTTTTCACATAAAATTTGTGGCTATTGTTTCTTCCATTGACTCTTCAATTTTCAACGTTATGTCTATTGGTTTGGTGGTTGATATTGCTGGAACATTGGGGGTGGTTGCTGCTGAGGTTATTTTTGTATTGCTTGGTTGAATTTTGGGAAAAAATTGATCTTGGATAAATTTAAGTTCTTAGTGAATTTTGTTGTTCTTTTTTCCTCAACAAAGTGGTATCAAAGCGAGGTTAATGGAGGAAACTAGTAGTACTATGTTTAAGTTAAGTGCCTCAAATTATTTTATTTGGAAGCCTTAGATGGAAGACAGATCATACTGTAAATATTTGTATGATCCCATTGATGGGGATGAGTCTAAAGGAGACAAGGAGATAAATAATGGGGGCAGATGAATCATAAAACAATTATTTTTATTGGAAAATGGATTGATAATTGAGTTTACTATCGTGTCATTCAAGAAACAAATGCTGAAACACCGTGGAAGAAATTACAAGGCAAGCATATTTTGTTAATAGACTTGTAAATCTGAGATACAAGGAGGGTAGTAGCACGTCTGGACATTTGAGTGAATTTCAAGATATTGTGAATCAATTGACAAATCTAGAAATTGATCTTGTTGGAGAGTTGCTGGCATGTTTATTGCTCAGTGCTCTCTTTGATAGTTGGGATACATTGGTCTTGGCATTAAATGACTCTGCTCCTTATGGCATGCTTTTGATGAGCATGATTAAAGAAAACTTGTTTAATGAAGAAATAATGGGAAGATGCATGAATTATGCTTCTCGCTTGAAGGGCCTTGTCATTGGAAAACATGGAAAAATCAATCAAGAAATTTTTAAAATTATGATAAAAAGTCAACTCAAGAGGAAGATCGAAATCAAGGCTAAGTAAGAATACAGAGTGCTACGATTGTGACAAGATGGGATATTATATCAAAGAATGCAGGTTCAAAAATAGAGATAAATTCCAAGATGGAAATGGAGATGGAAAGCTAGAAAAGAAGCAAGATACAATGGCAATTGCATCAAATGGCGATATTATGTTCATTTGTGACGTTACTTGTGTGAATTTTATATGCCAAGACCATAGTTGGGTTGTTAATTCCATAATCTCATTTCATGTCACTTCACAGCGTGACTACTTCACATCATATTGCAAAGATGATTTTGAATGTGACTAGATAGGAACCGTTGGTGTTTGTAAAATTATCGACATAGGATATGTTCATTTAGAAATCAATCTTGATATAATTTGCTTTTGCAAAATGTGAGACATATTCCAGACATTGTTCTTCATTCGATTCCACAGGTGCTTTCAATGAAGATGGTTATTGCAATTCCTTTAATGATGGCAAACTAAAGATTCAATAGCGGTGTTTAAGAGAAAAACAATTGCACTCTCTACACCATACAAGCTAAGTTGATCTGGGAAGAGGTAAATACAATGGATGACTCCTTAGTTGACCTATGCCATTTGAGACATGGTCATCTTAGTAAGAAGGAACTTGAAACTCTTGCTAAACAAAACCTTCCACCATTGAAATAGAAAAAAAAAAGAACATACTCACCAGCTAAGAGGTAAGCAACAAATATCTTGATTTCATCGTTCCTCTCCGCACACAAAATCAAATTTACTTGATTTAATTC
Organism: Eucalyptus brandiana; assembly: GCA_014182725.1. Taxonomy (NCBI): domain Eukaryota; kingdom Viridiplantae; phylum Streptophyta; class Magnoliopsida; order Myrtales; family Myrtaceae; genus Eucalyptus; species Eucalyptus brandiana. The sequence continues at coordinate 20,592,978 of CM024671.1, read as the reverse complement.
ACATCAATGTTTGTTTCATGGATGCTAGAACACTTGGTGGTACATTATGTAACATTTATTGATGACTTCTTCATAAAAGTGCCCGTTGTTACTTTGTAATATGAAGACTAGGTGCTTAAAGCTTTCAAATATTTTTATGTCAACATAGAACAAGAAGACACAAAGAAGTTGAAATGTGTTTGAGCTAACAATGGTGGTGAATATAGAAGTTTGTTTGAATGTTATTGAAGAGATCATGATATCAAGCTTGAGAAAACTATTCCATAAACACTACAACATAATGGACTAGTGGGGAGAATGAATTGGATGATTAATGATCGGATTTAGTGTATGCTCTCTCATGTAAGGTTGTTTAAGTCATTTTGGGGTGAAGCAATGACAACAGTATTAAACTTGATAAACCTTCCAACATTTGTTTATCTTAAGGGGGATGTTCTGCAGAAATTTTGGAGTGAGAAAGATTCATACAAACATCTAGAATTGTCCGATTGTGGGGGCATTCATCATGTTTCAAGAGATAAGAGGTCCAACTTAATAACAAGTCTAAGCAATGTATTTTCTTAGGTTATGGACATAAATAGTTTAGCTACAGGTCATGGGATCCAACTGCAAGAATATCATTAGAAGTCAATATGTGGTTTTCTTTGAATATCAAACTATTGAAGACATCGATAAGCCAAGTAGGTCAAAATTGTAGAGCAACACTTTATTACTTTAGCCCAAACCCTCTTGTCATGTTAGGTGGAAGTTATGAGCAATAAGTGCAAGGAAATCATATAAATCATAAAGTCGTTGACTCTATATAGAGAAGTTGAGACAAGTGAGATATTTAATCAAGAACATCCCGTTAGCAAGAACAACCTATTGATCAAGAACAACTGATTACACCTCAAGGGAGGAGATCAACAGGAGAGAGTATACCCTCACAAAGATATCCCCCTCATGAGTAGGTGTTAATCATTGATGTTGAAAATGTTGGAAATACGATTTGATTTGATTAATATTATCTAAATATGGATTAATTGATTCTGTTGGATATTAGGACAGTAGTATAGGAAACGACATATTTTGTATATTCTTTCCTATCGTACTCTTTTCTTGTATTATTAATAGGCATGTAATACATGTACAAGCATAGTAATACATAATACAAAAAATTCCTCCAATTCTTTCTCATTTTTTGTCATGGTATTAGAGCTTTCTTTCTTGACCTAGCTCCCGCAAAAGAATTTTTGGGATTGCCTCCATCTTTAGTTTCTAATTTGTTGTTGTAGCCTCTTATTTGCAAAACAAATTCAGCGCTTTGGTAGGAATCCATACCTCATGATACTATGCAAGAAAACATAAAACAACAGACAAGTTCTGGTGAAAACTCACCCCAAAATTAGATCTCTCAACAAAATGATCCTAACACAGAAGAATTGTCCATTGCGCAGTATCTAGTCTCCTTAGCTCTCGCTACTAATCAGTACTTCGGTCCGATTCATTGGCCATAGGCCCACTGGTTTCCCTTTTCAAGTCAATGGGTAGCTAGGCCGAGTCAATCTTGGGCTCAATATAGTCCACTTGGAGGCGGGCCGACTCCATTTGCCCCAAGTGTAGCAGGCTGGACATTTTTGGGTCGAAGACTAGACCCGAATCTTCAGGGTCTTGGGACAGATCCCTACCCGGGCTTCCACCCAGATTTGCGCCCTATCCATTTCTTGTTGGAGGCAGTCACCCTGAGCTTGACAATTCGTTGTACACATCACCGACCGATGGCCTTGAATTGAAAATCCTCAACCTAGAGCTCACCAAACTAGACAATTACACAGCGTGGGATCAAGATTTCCTGCGAGCTTTGGTGACTAAGGAGAAAGACGGTTTCCTTGACAGGATTGTAGCCTTTCCGATCAATGAACGTCTCCAGTGACATTGGCGTCGATACAACCAGCTTGTGTGCATGTGGATTGGCAATTGTCTAAGTGTTGAGATCGCCGTTGGTCTTCCACCAACCAAGGAATCAAAGGTTATGTGGGACAACATTCAAGAGATGTACGGCAAACTCAATGCGCCAAGCTCTTCACACTGACTCAAGCCTTGTCGGACTTCAAGCAAGGGAACCTTTCGGTTACCGCTTGCTTTAATCGACTCTCGGCCTTGTGGAACGAACTTGAGGCGGTCGAGGAACAACTCGAAGGGCCTAAATCCACACTTAAATAGTATCGCGAGATGAAAGAGAGAGAGAAAGTCACTAGATATCTGTTGATTTTGAATGAGAGTTACTCACCTTTTAGATTGCAGATTCTCGCCATGGAGGTTATGCCGCCTCTCGGTTGAATATACCAGTTGGTTGTCCAAGAAGAAAGCCAGTGCTTAGCCATGGTGGAGTACGTTCAGGTAGGTGATGGCATTGTGCTTGTCGTTCCGGTGAGACAAAGGGAGCATCTTGGACCCAACAGCAACTTGGTAAGGCAAACCTAACAACAGCTCCTCACCCTTCACGGAACCCCTTGAGCTATGTCCATCACTTGAGTAGCTGATGATGGAAACCCTAGGGGGTTTCAGATCAATGGCCCATATTAGGTGGAGGGATCCGACGACCAACGTTGGTCATCCCAACTAATCAAATCAAGTGGCCCACATCAAGCCACATCAACTCCTATTTATAAAGCATCAAACAGTTCACGTGGTGCCACATCATCAAAGAGGAGTGGACAAAATTCAAAAAAGGGTAAATTTGTGAATATTGTAAATGTTCACACCATACTGTCAAAATATGTTGGAAATTGTAAGGGAAACCAAATGATAAAGAAAAAAGGGACAAAGAATACTCTGCTTATCAGGTTTCAGTAGTGAAAGAAAGGGGGGCATCTCGAACAATTACGCAGGATCAAATCAAAATATTATGAGAGCTCGAGTCAATTGGGGACTACCGATAAGATTGCAAGTTTAACAAGCACTTCTTTTCAAAAGATAAATTCAATTTCAGTTGATGCATGGATTATTAATTCAGGTGCTAGTGACCACATAATATGCAATTATCAATATTTTTCCGGTACCCAAACCTCATTCTTCCGTATCAATGCGTCTTCCAAATGGGGATTTTGTATATGTCACCAAAATTGGCATAGTATATCTTAGTCCACATATTGTCCTTAAAAATGTCCTTTACATTCCTGGTTTGGAATTCAACCTTATATCTATTTCCAAGATATGTGAGGACAATTTTTGTCGTGCCATATTCAACTCCCAAAATTGCTTCTTTCAGGACCATTCGACTAGCAAAATGATGGGCATGGGTAGTATGGCACAAGAACTATATATTCGTAATATTCCTGATGATTTTGAATTATCCTCATTGAATAATAGCATTTTTTGTAATGCTACCAATAGTAATAAAACTATCATTTCTCATCAACGATTAGGTCATAGTGCTTGTTTTCCTCATCCCAAGTGTTTTATTTGTCCATTAGCCAAACAGTCACGAGCATCTTTCCCAATTAGTGCATTTTGAGCTGCTAGTGTTTTTTCCTTATTACATTGGATATTTAGGGTCCCTATCATACCCCTCATCGTGATGGGTCATGTTTCTTTCTTACTGTGGTAGATGATTATACTCGAGACACATGGGTTTTCCTTATGCAGTTGAAGGGTCAAACTTTTTCCTGCCTGTCAAAATTCTTCTGCTTGATTAAAAATTGGTTTGATAAATCTGTCCAAAGAATTCATATAGATAATGGGCGCAAATTTTTCACCAATGAGTGCATTTCTTTCCTATCCTCTCATGGGATTCTCCACAAAAGTTCTTGCACCTACACTCTCCAACAAAATGGGATTGTAGAGCGCAAGCATTAACACCTCTTAAAAGTAGCTCGAGCACTTAAATACCAGACAACTATTCCCGAAGAATTCTAGGGTGATTGTGTGGTCACAGCAACCTATTTAATTAATCGCAGGCCAATTTGAATTCTTGAAGGACGAACTCCATTTGAGATGCTTTTCGAGAAGAAACCAGAGATCGCACACTTAAAGAGTTTTTGGTTGCTTATGCTATGCCATGAACATGAGCTTTCGAAATAAGATGAATCATCGTGCAATTTGATGTATCTTTATGGGGTATCCCCCTTTACAAAAGGGTTACAAAGTTATAGACATATCTACAGGGCGTTTCTTTATCAATCAAGACATAATCTTTCATGATGATATTTTTACATTTTAGGAAATTACACATTCGTCTCAATCATCTATATCAACATCAAATAACTGTGAATTTTTATCCGAGGAAGATTTATCCGTAGGTTCTCAATATGCTTTCATTGCAGCTGAATCTATATCATCTATGCTATAATCAAGAGATTTTCGTACAACTTTCATGAATAAACTATTTCCAAAATCTCAACATAGAAATCTATAGAAATCGGAATAGCAAAATATTGCACAAACCAAATTCTGAGGCGTAATTCAGGTATCAAGCGATCTCCATTTGGGGTTTATAATCTATCAAATCAAATTGTTGAATATAAATCATACATCTACAACAGCTCGAGGCCAAATAATGAGGTTTAATACCTCAAATCAGCCTTGACATGGTCACTTATCAACATGCAATTTTTGCAAAACGAGGTAAATCATGAACAATCATGCTTAAACTCATCCTCAATTAACATAATCTCATCACATTGGTAAATCATTTCGGATCTAAGCATGAAATATGATCCTAAGTTTGAATCCTAGTCCTAATCGACTATTTTAATATCGCTTCATTGGATTCACACTTTAATTTATTATCTTTTGCGATTTCGACAATGGAACACGAACGATCGAGAATCAAAACTCCAAATCACCTTACGAACCTTGAGGATTGTCAGATGGACCTCGTGGATCGCCAGAAGTTGAATCGTTGCCAGTCGAACTGTCAATTTGCAATCAAGGAAGAATTGATCAAGTTCATTTTGGTTTGCAACATTGGAGGAAGATCAAGTCACCATAGCTTGTATGGTGGTTGTCCGGCCAAGGCCTGACCACCAAAGGATCGGGAACTCTTCTAGGAGGCAGTGGTCAAATCAACTAAGGTGGGCACTGGAGCATCGATCAAGGTTGAGGTGCTGGCTGGAATAAACATCGACGTAGATGCCAGTGTTTTGCAGTTGCGAGAAAACATCGCTGGACAGGGTGGCTGGGTGCTCACTGAGGCGCCGAGCGACCATGATGGGAGAGGAGGAAGGCTAGAGAGACTTGTTGCTGTTGGAGCGTCGCCAGTGGGGGCTTCGGTGAGTGGCAAACAACACAGTAATCTGTGGACGTGAGAGAGAGAGAGAGAAAAAGCAGGAAAGAGAAGAAGTATCACGCCCCGATTTTCGAGCACGTACCTATCCCTCGGTGGTTCATTTAAATTGCGACGTCCTAGGATGTGTCGCCGACCCATTCATTTTAATACGTATGCAGAAACGTATAAATAAATCCCTATACAGCACAAAAATGGAATAGAAAAGCAGGACCACAATTTTACAACCACAACACATCTTTATACACAGCTGACTAGTTTATTTACAATATTAGTCTACAGACAAAAGTTTGCAAGTCCTCTAGGTGTTAGAGTCCCTAGCTGAAAACCCTGAGCTCTCCTAGGAACTTGGGTCCACCACTACACCACTAGGAGGGTCAATAGTACCCTCGCCAAAAGTGATTTCTAACACTGACACAGATGTTGACACCTATTTTTAGCAAATCTAGGAAAATAAGGAAAATAAAAATTGCATTTTTGGACAAATAAAAAGAAAAAAAATGAAATTGGGGGAAATTGATTTGATTGAAGTATGCAAGGAAATTTGAAATTCTGATGAGCATTAAGATTTCGATAAATGCAGAAACAATTAAAAATCAGGTGAACAAAGGGCAAGAATTTTTATAAAACGGAATAAATCGGAGCAAAATCGAGTTGATTGCGAAATCTCGCTTTGATTTAATGCGACGGAAGATGGAAACTCGGAAAATACCATACAAAGTGGCCGTCTGGAATCACTATAAAAGAGAGCTACATTTTTCGTGACTGAGGGGGGCGAATTCAGAAAATTTTCAGAGCAAAGAAAAAGCGAGAGAAAATTCGTGAGAAAAAAAATAGGGAAGTGAATTCGTACAAAGGGGATCCTTTTTCTATTGTTCATTTTTCCTTTTCGCATGAGTCAAAGTCCACCAAAAGTGAGTTTTGGTTTCTGCAGAAAGGTACAGCAGAGAGACGTCGTGTGAGGAGACACAAAAAAAAAAAAGAGAAAAGAAAAAGAAAGAAAAAAGAAAAGCAGCGAACAGTTCGTCTTCTTCACGTGGGTGTCTGCGCAATTTTTGTTGGCTTCCGTCCGCGAGCACCCACGCCAGCCCCGTTGCTGGTGCTCGCAGCCAAGCCTCCATCGTGCCTCCGTGCTTCCTCTTTGCGCTCACCACCGCAACTATCGACACCGCCGGATCTGCAGCCAACAACCCTCGCGCCTGGACTCGAGCCCCCCCTGTGATTCGGAGCCGCGCCTCACCACCTCACCGCCGCGCCTCCGAACACCGGCGTCCCCCTCTTCGAAGCCCGCCGCTCCCGTCCTCGCCGCTCCGCTCCTCGACGTCCGCAGCTCTGCCGCCGCGCCTCAGCCCGCGCCCCGTCGCCGCAACCTTCCTCTGCCCCGACGTACAGTGGATCCGCTGCCCGATGCTGCTGTTCAGCCCCTCGCCGGCCTGCTGCCCCGACAAACCCCGCACCGCAGCCGACGCCGCCGCCCAGAAACCCGCTCGCCGCCGTCCATCTGCAGCCGCTCCCCGCCGAAGCCCCACGACAGACCAACGCCGTCCACCGTCCACCGTCGGTTTACCCCCCTTTAGGTAGTTTTTGTTCTTTTTATTTTATTTTGTTTTACTTTTATAGTTTAGTTTATTTTATTTGTTATGTTATTTTTGCTCATTTCATTTGATAGTATTTTTAGTTTAGCTATTTAATTTGTAATGGTGGATGTTAATATTTGTGAATTTAGTATGCATTATCCGTAGGGATTTTGTCCGATATTAATATAATTATTAATTTGATCCGAGAGACATCGGATCATTTTTCTAATTATTTTTAATTTCTGGGCTTTTTGATAGAATCTCAATTGTTAAATCATAATAATTACTTAATTTGGTCCGTAAGACTTCGGACCGGATTTTTTAATTATTTTAAGTTGTTGTGATGATTAGGGTTAGAATAATTGTTAATTTAACTTTGTGAGACGTCGGGTTATTTTTTCAATTATTTTGATCCTTTATTTAGTGATTATATTAATTGTTTAGATTTAATCCTTATTTAACAATTATTCAACTTAAAAAAAAACTAAAAAGAAACTAAAAAATCAAAAATCAAAATATTCAAAAAAATTTGCATGAGCATATAGGACATTAAGGTTTAATATAATAGACACATAAGTTTAATTAATCAAACTTTTAGGATTATATTTCTAGGATTGCATTTTTAGATAATATTTTTAGGACTGCATTTTTAGATATTTTAAAAAAAGTTAGGATTAGACTTAAATAGTTTTTTTAGAGTCTTAATTAGCACATTTTCATATTCTCATCCCTTTTTTTAAATAAAAAAAATAAAAATAGTTTTTCTAAGACAGGATAGGGTTTAAGTCAAATTAATCCCTAAATTAAATTAGAAAATTATCCCTTTTTAGATAGATTATTTAGGATCTTTATAAATTCTGAATTTCAATAAAAAAAATACAAAAATACTAGGTGCATTTTAACTAGTTTGCATAATAGGATTATTTAAATTAGAGCTTGTTAATTAGTGAAATTAGGTCATGAGGTGCATAATAATTAGTTTGCATAATAGGCCCATTTAATTAAAATTTGCATATTAATAAGATTAAGTCATTTAGTTTAAAAGTGCATTTTCATAAAAGAATTCTAATTTTTAAGAAAACCCAAAAAAATGATTGCTTGCTTTGCGTGACGCAATTTATTATTTGAATGTTTTAAATAATGGATTGTACTCGTGTGGTCACCACATTTGCATGATAGTAATTTAAGTTAAAATAAATCATTTGCTTGCAAAAAAACATTTTGAAAAATAAAAAAAAAAGAAATGGTACCGAAAGGGCATTAGAAAATTTAGTGTAACCAAGTCCGTACCCTTAGTCTACGGTTGATGAGGAGTAAAATAAATCTCCATTTATTTTACTTAGGTGTCTAATCGACCTACCATAAACCGATTAGTGGCGACTCCTAATTAATAATCTTGCATATTTAAAAATTTAGACTTAAGTCGCGATTTGGTATGGGCTTGGGAGAGGCCGAGCTAAGCTTAAAAAACTTAGCGGTCCATTAACCTAGCTTTAGGTGGTGCACCCGAAAATTTAGGTCGCGACAACAGGGATCTCAAAATCCTGTAGGGGACCTTCTCTGGGTCCATTGCACCCACGATGATACCATGCTGTGAATTGATAGGGCACCCTCCGAGGTAGACCAGCATCAACTCAGATAATGGTCCTCAAAAGCTCATAGACCCAAGCTCCTTGGCCCCTAGGAAGAGGAATCTCAAAGACCTGTTTGGTGATCCTCTTAGGCTGGCCAAAACGCTATGGAGGAGCCACCATTTAAGGACTTGAAAATGTTGAGCTCACGACGGGGTGAAACAATGTCTCGGCAAGTTCACCCCCTAAACTTCGACTATGAAAGAAATACGCCTAAAGGCAGTCTATGCACACATAAGACAGATGACTTACCTTGCCTCAATTTTTTCTTACAAGTCAGTATGATTCGTATACTTAACTAATCAATTCAATTTAATTCATCGATCCAATGATCCACTTAGTCATTCAACTCAATTCGACACCATCGATATGATCCGTACTATCTATCAATCAATAGTATCTATCAATCACTACCATATATTAATCAATTGATTCGATCACTGCTCACACAAACTGAAGTATAGACGGTAATAGCTCTCATAAGCTGATATAGATAGATAGTAGCTCGCACAAACTGATATAGATAGATAGTAACTCACATAAGCTGATATACGGATCGTTGCTCTCACAAGCTAATAAACGATTCTTGCTCACACAAGCTGATAAAGTATATTGCTCTCACAAGCTGACATATCAAGCGCACATAGGTGGATATAGTATATTGCTCTCACAAGCTAACAATTCAATAATGATACTCACACAAGCTGATACACGATAAACCAATCCCGACCAAGGATTTTGCGCTTTGTAAACCAATTCCTCAATTAAAATAACACACTTGGCATAATTCATTGTGTTAAAAATACTTGATAAAAATAATTGTATTTGGGTACACGGTCGGTTTGAGCCAAAATGCTATATCTTTCTTTTCAAAAATCCCACTATTTAATATAGTGTCTAAAAATATTTTTGGCATTAAAAACCGATGCCCCGGTATTTTCTGATTAAATACCGAAATTACTCAATTTTGGGATAAATACCCAAAATTACAATCACCATTCAATTTGCACTAAATAGCATTCAATTAAATAAACCAAGCACACCATTGCATTCAAGTATGAAATTTCGGTCACCGATTATCCCAATATAATTTTCGAAAAATAATAAATAATTAAATAAATACAAAAAATAATTAAATAAATGCAATTTATTACCAAAAATAAAAACTTAAGCCGAAAATGCTTAATTAAACACCAAAACGGCCCGGAAAATTCCTGAACTAATCTAGATTAATAGTATGATCTATCTAGTCTTTAATTAAGCCATTCTAATCACCTAACATGCAAAATCAAATAATTAAATCACTAATTAGTTCTAATTAACCACCTAAATCATACTTAGCCTAAAATAATCAACCTTTAAGCATCATTAACTCCCTAAGCAGAGTTTAGTGAGTAAATTCACCGGTTTAGCGATCCAGTGAGTCCATGGTGATGGCAATGTGGAGACGGGCGACAAACCTCATGGCGGCGAAGCCAAGTGGGGCCCGGAAGAGTCCTAAAATGGGTCTCGAAGCCCAAAGACCCTCGTTGGTCTTCGGTTCTAGTTGTTGGGCCGAGAAGGTGAACTGGGCGACAGGTTGAGCTGGAAATGGCGAGGACAAGCGGCGGTGGTTGTAGCGGGTGATGGCGACGCTCAACGGCTGCTTTGGCTAGCCAGGGGCTTCGATGGCGACCAAGGACGGCTCGGGAAGGCTTGTACACGGGCTGGGCTCGCGGGACAGTGAGCTGGAGGCGGAACAAGCAGACGGTGCGCAACGGGCTCACATAGGGGCATGACGGCGACACAGCAATCCTGGCGACTTGGCGAGTGGCTTGCGACAGCAAGGGGGCTTGGCTAGTTTCTCTACAAGTTTGGAAGCTCAAAACACACTAAAAATGGAGAAAGGAGCTCTGCTAAAGATGAAGGGGACAACAGAAGGTTGGAGGGTCCCTCAAGCCTCCATTCTATCCTCTTTGTCCCTTAGCAAGGTCCCACCAACCATGGCTATCATCCATGGCTTCTTGGCAGCCCACAAACTTCCCTAGCAAGCCAATGAAGTGGTCCAAAAGTGGTGGAGACCATGGCATACGAATTCGGTGCCATTTTCCCTAAATTGAACCAAATTCCTCTCTAATTGGATTCAATTCAGTCCCCCATAAATCCAGTCAAGGTGTCCTTGACCAAATTAACATTTTTCCTTGCCAATAGAATCAACTTATATCCAAAAATGGGATAAAAAAGGGTCCCTTGAATTTTCTGATTGAAAACGGCCATATATTGAATTTTCACCAAAAATCTTGGTTTGCAAAAAAATCTTCGGGGGATGAGTTGACAGTCCTAAAATAAAACGTGACATGACAGAACTTTCAATTTCTAAAATTGAGTTCAAATTCGCGGTTAATTTCTATCTAGCGCGATTTTAGCGTGACCTAACATACTGGGTTAACCTTTAGGAGTTTTTAGTGCAATAGACCCATAGTCTATTATTTTCGAGCCACAATGTACATTTTCGATACATTGACGACTATCAGTTATCGTGAAAATCTCGAGATTTCAAGTACGGACATAGGGTACCAAAACGACAGAAAAATCGGTCTAGTGCCGATCGACGAGAATTTTGCAATTATGTGGAATCACCCACACTTTGGTCACACATCTTAGTCGAATTGACCTGTCTCCAATCTTTGGCCAATTTTTAACTGTGCCATAATGATGCTTGCAGATTAGCACGGTCGAGCAGTCAATTTCTGATCGAATTTTTAAATCTATTGCGTTATAATCCCTTAACGGCTTCATCAAATAGACTAGTTATCTCATGAGTGATTAGCTTAGAGAACAAAACTATGGCGCGTCGATGAAAAGCCCGATTCATTAAATTGAAAACAGAACTAGAAATTCAAGATGTCACAAGAAGAGAGAGAATTTTGAGAGAGCTTCTACTGTTCAAATCTGAAAAATTGTAAAATGAATGCTCTCTATTTTATTTAAGGGAAAAACCTTATATAATCTTATTCGAGATCAAATCTTGACTGTCAGTTCAATCCGACAGTCAAAACTTGATTGAATGGCCTAATTAAGCTCACTAAGGATTAATCCTAATCAAAATGCATAACACAATTGTTCAGACGATATCAATGCACGAAAATCAAGAGTTTAAAGTCAGATTACAATTAGGACCTAATTAGGGGGATTTTGTAATTTCATGAAATCCAAGGGTATTTTCACAAAATTTGAAAAATCGAGGGGTATATGCGTCTCTATACCCAACGGACTTTGGAAACTATTGAACATCTGTTCTTTTTTTGCCCCTGGACTACGGGCGTATGGAAGCACCCTAAGATCAACATCTCTGTTTCACCTTCTACAGCACAACGTATAGATGATTGGATCACAGAACGGGCAACAGATTAATGGCTCGTACCTAGTTTGGAGACAATACCACAACTCTTGTGGCAAATATGGCTTCTGCACAACAACTAGATCTTTCGCTGCCAGTTTCAAGACCCCAATCGGGTAGTAGCAGATGCCTTAGCACATAATTGACTCCAATCCTCTTCTGCACAGCCTCGCCACAGCATAGGTACTAATGATGGCGAATCAGGAACTAAATGGAAACCTCCTGATCGCAACTCTTTGAAATGCAATATTGATGGCTCTTATTTCCTTGGTCAACAAGAAGGAACGATGGTGTGTATTAGCTGCAACCATCAAGGAATACTTACTGATATCTACACAAATCGTTTCCCTGTAGCTTCAGCTTTTCAATCGAAAGTTCAAGCGCTAACATTTATGCTGCATCACCTGCGACACCAAGCTCTACATACAGCAAAAATAGTGATTGAGTCTGACTGCAAGATCTTGATCGATATCGTCAATGGACAGACGAAGCCGCCATGGGAAGAACGAATGCTATTCAATGAGATCGCGACTCTGCTTCCTGTTTACCCTAGCTTGCGATTGAAATTTTGTCAAAGGGAGGCCAATGGAGTAGCTGATTGGGCCGCAAAGGCCCATGGAAGATTTGACCTAGCCCGCAACTGGAATATGTTTACCCCTTCTCTGTTACAAGATATTGTCGCTGCTGATGCAATAGCTTTGGGATGTAATTTTGCGAATACTTAAATAATATTTACCTTTCCGACCAAAAAAAAAAAAAAAGAGGATGAAATATATGCAATGAGGAGGTAGGGGTAGTTGCCGGCGATCAAGCGCCGCCTGATAGAAGGCCAAATTGGCCTTCTTTGTTGGTGGCTAATCAAACTAGTCGGACTAGTTCAAGCCAGTTTGGTCAGTTCTTGGACGGTTCTAGCTAGCCAATCCTTGGGGGGCTAAATTTTATGCAATTTCGTCCCTCAAGGACCAAATTGAAAGGAAAACTTACTCAATTTAAGGAAAAAACTATACAATTCTAAAGAGATTAGGCCAATTAAATCATATAATTGCAATCGATAATTTTCAATTGGCCTAATTGCTTGATTAACATAAAAAACAGTAGACCTACACCACGGTACACATAATTGGATTTCATAGGCCAAACCCAACAATTTCACATAATTTCTCAATTGTAATTATAAATTAATCGAAATTGAATTCAATTAATATTGTAAGACAACTATTCGACTAATTACTCATGCTAAGGATAACCTATTATATCCAAATTGACTTCGAATGCATGTCACAACGTTTATGCTAAAAATGAATTGAGGTTTAATAGTGAAATTGAACCATTTGGGAAACTAAACCTTAATTTCAAATGGGTGAACTTAAATTTCTTTAATTGATGCTCATTAGGTTGGTTTTCATATATCCTAGAAGGTTGAATTCCTTCAATTGAAAAGTTCCCAAGTGAATCTCTTAAAATGGATCTCAGATTCGAACTTATTTCAAGGACATCAATGGAATGAAAGTGTCTATCTGCAAATCATGAAGAATTGATTCGGACTCCCTAATTAGGGCTACGAATGGCAATTCTCATTTCAACACAACCATTCTCAAAACTGAATGAATGAGTGAATGAGAAATGGTTTCTAGATCAAATGTCATAAAAGGAACTAAGCCTAATTATGACTAAAATAAAAGTACTTTTATTTTGGGTTGATTTCGAACCTAAAACTAAAAAATTCAAAAAAATAAGGTTCCTAATCGATTATCACAAATTTTCGACGATAAAGTCAAATTGAAACAAAAAAAAAAAAAATGTTTTGTGGGTTTTTTATTTTTTTCAAATTTTTTTTTGTTTAAGATTTGATAAAAAAAAATCAATCATTTAGTTGAATTTTGCTAAAAAGTTGATTTTGGGTTAAATCTTTGAAATTTTGAAAATTAACTTGGTTATAGTGAAATTAAACTATGAAGATCTTTTTGTGCAAAAGTCTAATTTTTGACCTAAAGTTGACTTTTGATTAAAGGGTTGACCGAAAAGTTAACTTAAAAGTCAGCCGTTTGACTATTTGGATTTTCATTGGAAATGAATAGGAAATCATTTAAAAATAAGAAGGTAAAAGAAAGAATCAAAAAATGATTTTTTATTTATTTATTGAGAAACGAATTTTATTGCGATTTGAAATCCTAATCTCGATTTTCCATTTTTAATGATGCGTCGGTTATAAATTAGGTGGCAATAATAATCATAGATGAATTGGTCATATTGCTTTCACAATGTTGATTTGATCGCAAAAGTGACCATAGATAACTTTGAATAGGTAACTTAAAGAGTAAAGTTCAACGAATAATCCTAAGGTTTTTCAAAAGGTGTAAGCACATTAAAAAAAAATCGAAAAAAGGAGTTATTATAAAGTTCAAATGGGTGGTTCTTGATAAGTCCACTTACACCTTGATCTCATCTCATCTTCGTTTAGTTTATAAAAGTAATTATAAAGAGCAATCGGAAAAAGGAGGGCCAACATTTTGACGGGTGTGGCTGTCGGGTTACAACTACCTCAATCAAGTTCGTGGGGACCAATAAATTTTGGAGATGGCCGTCTCACCTGATAAACCTTGGATGGGCAGATACGTGGTTCCCTGCTAGTCCCTGTGGCGGTTTGAAGGAGTAACTGTCAGGGGAACCACGACATCTTTTTTTGGCAGCATATCAGCAGCGTGAAAACAGTAAAATTAGAAAAAGTCAAGGTTCATTAATTTGATTCGTACATGTTTTAGCAGCGTCCCTATAGTACTTGCGGACATTGGAGGGAGAAACGTTAAAACGGATGGGTACAATAAAAGAGCCGTAGCTTTTCGGTGTAGGATTTTTACATTTTTCTAAATGTTTTTTGGACTTTTTTAGTTTTTATTTTTATTTCCATTTTTTGCTTTGTCATTTTTTCTATGCGTCGGCCACAAATGCCTCGCCCTCCACCAGTGAGGCTGCAAAGCTGCAAGTGAGGGCCTTCACAATGAGGCCACGATGGCCTTTGCTCAAGGCCAAGGCAGCCTTATTGGCCAAAAGTGAGCGCAAATGCCCTCGCTAGATCTAAGCAAGGCCGATGGTGGATATCCTGATGAGGCAAATTGTCAATAGCATTTAAGTTATTGATTTTTTAAATTTGTGTCACTTAAATAAGCAAAAAAAAAAATTACAAAAATTGTCCATATTAACATTGGTAGTGACAATTTGCATCCATGTCAAATTTTCTGGCAAGGAAAATCATTGATGGCACTTAAATTATCAATTTTTCAAATTTGTGACATTTAAATGAGCATAAAAACAAGAAAAAAGATATGACGCTCACGTACGAAAGTTATGACACTTCTATTGTACTTGTCTCCATGTTAAATGTACTCAAATTTCAACTATTCAACTTATAAACCAAAGAATTACACAAATAAGAGCAGTCTAAACAATAGAAACCACACAATTTCCCTATTTTAGTTACTTATTAATGCTTTTTATGCACTTTTCAGCAAACTCCATTTTATATTTCCCGCAATCCATCTAAACAGATGGTGGGACCACTGCAAATAAATTGGGAGGGAAGATAAAAATTTGGAAAAATTCGAACTCATGCTTTATTATTGATATTAGGTGCGATTTTGTGAAACTACTATAAATTATTTCGAAAGCTTAAATTGTCAGAATATAGGTATATTTCAATATTTAAATATTTTATTACAAAAGAGGAAAGAAAGAATATCAGCAAACATCAAGCACCCATTAATTCGATTCGTACAAGAATACCTTTCAAGTCCAACCTGTGCATAGTACTTAATTATAAGGACGTTGTGGACATTTGGAGATATGTATTTTGAACAATTCGACTTTTTAAATGATGAATTTACACATAACATGAGACGAGTCTATACATTAAAAATCATACAAATTCCTTAGTTATAGGTACTTATTAATACCCTTTATGCACTTATCGATGAAATCCGTTTTATAATCACCCACAATTGGTCCAAACAAAACAACAAGTTCCTTCCCGGTAAATCTCACTACAGTTTAATCTACAAAACCATTAGTTATTGCAACACTTCAAATTAGATTCCACGAGTTCAAAATCGGGTGTTCCCTCGACAAGTTCAAGTTATTGTTTAACGATGGACTAGAGCTTAACTTGGACAAGTAAACTAATCTGCAAAACATAAGCTCAGGGAGAGAGAGACAATACGGGCATTTCATAAAAGTTCTAAAAATATATAAGAATTATTAACAAAAGCACACCGAACATAACCGGTTAGCCGTTGCTTCGGTCCGTCTGGGAGATGGAACTTGGAACATAAAAAGTGCGTGGACCGGGTGGGACGCGCTTAATGCAACAGGAGGAGGTTCCATGAAAGATGTCGTGCATGCGTAATTGGAGCACAAAGGGCCTTGTGCTCACTAAAAGGATGGTCTGGCAAAAAGTGGAGAAGAAGAAATAGCTTCCATAATTTTCCTTCGGTAACTCCTCATTCGCGGTCGCCCACAAACAAGAAGTCAAATTATAGAAAAGAAAAAGGACAAGAGACAAAAGTCGTGTCAGGTGGCGCAACAAAACTTGAAGACTTTGACTTGGGGAGATTGTTGGGGAGGAGCCCCAGGTCCGAAGCTGTGACTAATTTTCAGTTTGATTTATCTTCGTTTACAAACTTAAAGCTAATAAATTATGGACCAATTATACGTAACCTGCTACTTCTTTGTTCCTAACATCTTTGTGTGTGCAGCTCACAAGTCGCTTGTGTGAACTTTGCCATCGATCACAAGGTTTGTGATTAGAGTTTTTAGTCAATAAGTAACCCTAACTTAATTGCAAGAAAATGTTTAATCACTTATGAATTTGGGAAAAATTACTTATTCAATCTTAAACTTATTGTATAGATAACAATTCAGTCATAAACTTTCCAATCTTTTTAATATAGTCTTAAACCTTTGTACAAAGCTCCAATGTAGTCTTTTCAGCCAATTGCCACCAAAAATTGATGATGTGATAATATACAAGTTATCAATATCGGCATGCAATGTGGGATAGCCGGCATCACGTCAGCAAAGGTTTGGACTATGCTAGCAAAATTGAAAATGTTAGGACTAAATTAACATCCTCATTAATAAATTTAGGTCTAATTGGGCAATTATCCCCTTGAACTTTTTAGGTTGCTGACCATCCAAAGAAGAGAAATCTCAAGGGACCATCAAGATAATGTGAAGTTGCCAATGATGCAATGGTGCACTTTTGTTGTCATTCTTCATTTTGTCTTGTTCTTCTTTATTTTGGTTATGGTTTTTCTCACTTCGAGTGTCTAGATAAGTTATTTGCTTGTTTAGTGTCTCCTAACATGCGGCCTCCCAAATGAGTCCTAAGAGCAAAAGCTCAGTGAAACTTACATTGTCTTTATAGATATCTATGCTCTTTCAAGTAGTAAATTGAT
This sequence comes from Eucalyptus brandiana, assembly GCA_014182725.1. Classification (NCBI taxonomy): domain Eukaryota; kingdom Viridiplantae; phylum Streptophyta; class Magnoliopsida; order Myrtales; family Myrtaceae; genus Eucalyptus; species Eucalyptus brandiana. Next base: position 20,575,675 of record CM024671.1, on the reverse strand, counting down.
AAGATGACCAACAATATCTTATTCTTTTTTTTTTTTTTTTTGATAATCTAGGAAACCCCGAAAGCCAACAGCCGACGGGAAGAACCTGGGACCGACGCAAGCTGGCCACCACACTCACGCCAATGGTTAAGTCACCAAGTAACGCTGCTAGGATTCGAACTTGGCACCTTTCGTGGGAGGCACAAAGCTCAAGCCAACAATGCCACCGTAGTGGGTGGTAACAATATCTTATTCTTCGTATAACTATAGGATCAATTATTGAATTTACCATTAAAAACTTAATTGAGAGTAATCTTACAATGTGTAGATAATCACTAATAGCTCTTGATTACTTCCAATGCATGAACTAGCACTCTTGTGAATTTATGGGGATCCATTTGGGTAAAGACTGGACACATACATTTTAAACATGAACGACATGAACGACCCCATCTGACTTCACTACATGTCGATAATTATCCTAAATCTATCTAAACTCAAAAGATTACAAGAGAAGTGTGTAAGTCACCCCCCACCCACCCTAATTGTAAACATAGGACAGCAAAATCCTTGGTCATCCTCGAAGGATCCATATGTTTTTTTGTCTGTAGCATATGCGAAAGCAATAACAATCAACATTACCATCAAGCATTCATAAATTCAGTTCGTACGGCTACACTTGTCAAGTCCAGTCGGCAATTGTACAAAATTATCATTGTTGGAGGGAAATGTTGCAAATAAAAATAAAATCTCCGCAATGTGTGAACTCTATTTTTAAGCATGATATCATTTTTAGAAATATAAAACTCAATGCGATGGGTTCTAGTGGCTATCCTCCCAAAATACTACAGATCTCCCTCTATAATAAAGGGAACATGAACAATGTTTTTCCTTTATTTTTTTTGTTGGTAAAAGGTAAGAATATATTAAGGAAAGGCAAAATGTACAAAAGATCACGGCACCAAAAAACTTACACTCAATATGATAAAATCATTATGAGTGGAAGGATGCCATGATATAAAAGCCACAAACGCGGCATCCAACAACACGGACAAGGACACACAACAACTAAAAACAAGTACATCATGAACAATCGACTTCAAGATATAAACACCTCAGCGAAGGAGGAGAAAAGACCTCAGCTCCAAAGCAACAACAGCTCCCTCAAGCGTCGGCTGAAAAGGATGGGTCATTAAGGGTCCCCTAAGAAGATAATGGGATCAATGTCTCAACTCCTATGCAACCTTCTGTTCCTGAAGTTATCATCAGTAATCTTGAAGGTGGGGAACAGGAACAATGTTTGTATACAAAAATCCAAAAAATAAATGGAAAGAAAAAAAAAAAGCATTTCTTGTCATTTGTGTGTTTTTATTGTGATTTAAACATTCCTTTATAGGAAAATAAATAAGAGTGTTAATAAAGAAATAAATCAAATCAGACATTATAAAACCATCACAAATTGACTGCGGTCAAAATTTCCATCTTTTTAATTTTATTTGAGTTTTCTTGCTCTTCTTTCTTGATCTTTCCCAATCTAGATTAGGAATTCTCTTCTCTCGCTTTATTTCTAAATATGAGAGTTTGAATTTTATTGAGATAGTTCTAGACCTAAGAGTTCTTTTCTCCAGATCTAGATATGGGATTTTAATAATGTTTTCAGGCATTCGATAGCCCATGCTCTATCCGTACCCCCATGCTTTGTCTGTATACAAGTTCTTCTCCTCCAGTTGTAATGATAATTGCAAGAATTCTGGCGTCTCACTGAACTATGAAAAATTGTTCTTCTAAAAGTCCGATACATTTTCATTCAACATGTTTTGATTGTCTCCATAAGCGATGGTGTAGAGTGAATAGGAACAACACCCTCCTAGTATATAATAGATCTTCCACTATAATAGAGGGAACATGAAAAATATCCGTATCTAAAAATCCAGCAAATAAATGGAAGGAAAAGAAAGCATTTCTTGTTTTTCATTGTATGTTTTTATTATGATTTAAGATTCCCTTTCTAGGCAAATAAATGAGAGGGTTAATAAAGAAATAAATCAAACTGTTGATATAAAACCATTACAAATTGGATGTGGTCAAAATTTCCATCTGTTGTTGATTTTGTTTTAGTTATTTTTTTCTTCTTTTTTCTTCTCTTCTGATCTAGATTTAGAAGTTTTCTTTTTACAGTCTAGTTCTAAATCTGAAAGTTTGAACCTTCTTAATCTAGTTCTAGACCTAGGATTTTTTTCTTCCCCTTTAGATTTGGGAGTTTAATAATGTTTTCAAATATTCAAGACCCCCATGCTTTGTTCATATACAGGTTCCCCGCCTCTAGTTTCAATGAAAATTGCCAGAGCTCTGGTGTTTTGTTGAGTTACGAAGATTTTTTGTTTCCAAAAGTTAAATCTGTGTTTATTCAACCTATCTTGGTTATTTGCATACGGTGGCAGTGTAAAGAAACTCAAACCTAAGCATGCACCACCAACTAGCAACACCATAATTATTGGAAAAAGAATTTCCAACATGCACTCATCACTAAGGATGATATAGGATCTAGAGATTGATTGTTAATTATTTTGCTCGATAGATCCATTCTTATGAAACTAGTTTATACTTAACCCTGTTGGTGTTTTGTTTATCTTGTTTTTTTTAGATTTGTTTTTGTTTTGTAGTATTCTAGCCTTTACTTTGCTTCAATTTGTTTTGCCATGAAAGTCTATGTATTTTTCCTGTGTCCTTTTGGGTAGTGAATATAATTTTCTTCCAACCAAAAAAATAAAGAAATAAGGACGATGGTAATGAATATTCGAGGGAAACTTATTAATCATGTTTCATTTAAAACAATTTGGATTTTAGAGCGATGAATGACACATAACATTAGCGGCTTGGACATTAGAAAACGCACTCCTTAGTCATAGTTACTTATTAGTGCCCTTTATGCACTTGTCAACAAAATACGTTTTACAATACTTGCACTTGATCTAAATAAAATCCCACGTTCTTCTGAAAAATTGTGCTGCAATTTAATCTATCAATCATATTTGTTATTGTGACACTAAAATTAAGTTCCGGAAAATCTGATGATCCTTCGTGCATCGTGATTGATGACTGACAAGACTTCAACTTAAGCAAGCAAAATAATCCACACGTTGTAATTTTAGGGATGGGGAGATATATAGACTTTATGAGAAAACTTTTGAAAATTACATAATAAATTTTAACAAAATCACACTGAGTACCACTAGTTGGACGGTGCATCAGTTCGACTAGATTGGTCTAGTCCTATTTTGGGGCAAAAGTATGCTTCAAATGCCAAACGTTGGCACAAAGGGACACTTAAGTGCCAAAAATTACGAAAGTGACACTTAAGTACCAAAATCGGAGAGAAATAAATCACTTAAATACCAATCCGACCAAAATATTGACGTACGCAATTTTCGGTGAAGTAAGTGCAAAACAGCATCGTTTTGCACGCTAACGTGACCAAATAATGCAAAAACGATATCGTTTTGATGTTGATGTGGTAAAAAATTAATATAAAAATTAATATAATTTAATTTAAAACTAAATTTATTTAAAACATTTGAAAATATGTGTACAAATATTAAAAAAAATTAAAAAAATTAAAAAAGGGGGCCGTCACCTCCCCATCGCCGTCGGGAAGGGCCAGCGGCGGCGGGGAGGCGGTGGCCCTCAGTTGCCTCACTTTTTTTCTAAAAAAAATTTAAAAAAATTTTAAATTTTTTTTTTAAAATTTGTATTTTAATTTTAAATGTTGTAAATAAATTTAATTTTAAATTTAATTTAATTAATTTTTATATTAATTTTTTACCATGTCGTACCAAAACGACAACGTTTTGCACTTGCTTCGTCCGGAAATTGACACATTAGTGTTTTGGCTAGATTTTAGTTGAATTGGCACTTAAGTGATCCATTTTACTTCGATTTTGGCATTTAAGTGTCACTTTCATAATTTTTGACACTTAAATGTCCATTTGTGCGAACTTTTGGCCCTCCAGGGGTCCGGGTATCCCTATCTTGGAGCGGTGGTTGATGGAACATAAATGTGCACGGGGTTGGTGGGACGCACTTAAAGCAAGAGAAGAGTTCTATAAGAGATGTCGGGCATGTCCAATTGTAGCACAAAGGGTTTGGTAATCACTAAAATTATAGTCTGGCAAAACGCAGAGAAGAAGAAATGGCTTCCAAACCAGGAATTCTCACCGACTGGCCATGGAAGCCTCTAGGGAGCTTCAAGGTATACTGCGCTTTTAATTCGTGTTTCTTGGCCGGTTTCAAAGACATTGCCTAAGGTTGGTGAATTTAGAATTTTCTGAAAAAGTCGGCTTGAGTAGTTCTTCACGATGCCACATGAATTGCTCGATATTAGAGTTGTGTAGAAGCATTTTGTACGCACGATCTATTTTCAGACGAAAGAATTTTCACTTGATAGTGCTCGGGTACATCGTATCGGGAATATATTATTGTAAAGTAAGTTTTAAGAGTGAGACAATAGAAATCAGTTTACAAGTCAGATAACAAAAATCAGTATTTCAACTATCTAGAAAATAGAATAGAGAGTAGTAGTTCTGATAACTCTGGAAAATAGCACACTAGTTTCAACATATACAAATTATATATCACGCAAGAAGTACCTCTGAACAATATTTATGTCTGGTTCAATCTATTAATTGGATAACTATCGACACACACGCATCACAGAATCAAATAAAATCAACCAATAATCTCCCAAATTTGTTTAAATGAGAGATGTACATGGATGCACTTGCGAGTTTCGCATAGTCACTTTTCGTCACTCACCATCCTTTGATTCTCGCGTGAAACGTTCCCCTTCAACAGTACGTGATTTTGGCGCCATGGGTGGTTCACGGCACATACCAATTCATTGCGAAAGGGCCTGGCGAGAGGGACTTCAGCTACTTCCTTATACTCCCATTTCTTCTAGAGAGGATGCTTCACAATCAGATTTGGATCTCCCTTTCTCGCCACCGAACTGCCAAAGGCAACAACCGGATCCTCGAAAGAGGCATAGAGTTCGAGCAGGTGGACCGAGAAAGCAACTGGTCTCTCTCTCTCTCTCTCTCTCTCTCTCTCTCTCTCTCTCTCTCTCTCTCTGTTGCAGATCATTCTTGTATTTTCTGTTAAATGAAGCCATGCATTGATTAATGTTGCTCCAAACAAGATTAGTAGGTGGTCAAGTTTACATATGAACAGTAGCCGGTTAAACTCACTCTCTAGGATGTATGTTTAAACGAGCCGGACCCTTGTGCACAGTGGTTATTCATATAATTTAACTACAACCTTGTATCATACGATGCCCTATCTTCTCGATCAATAACACGGCATAACCAGGACGTAGTGATTAATGGCCATTATAGTTTAGTCAGTTCTTACTCATTTTTAAGGTGAATTTCTTTTTCCCTTCTTTGTCTTTCTATGCAGGGACGACCAGATTTTGCTCACTGCAATTATATTATACATGTTTCACTGGACAATCCCTCAAGCTTCTCACTTGCCACTTTGGAAAACAGACGGTGTGATCATCACCTTCTTGATTCATGCATTGGTTGTGGAATATCTCTATTATTGGCTTCATCGAGCCCTGCACCATCATTTTCTCTACTCTCGCTATCACTCTCACCACCACTCCTCCATTGTCACCGAGCCCATCTCATGTAAGTTATGCTTTACAGCACATTTAATTTAACGTTATTTTATTTAGTCCATTATGCGATTAGAAGACTTGTCAAACCTTGACAGTTTTGTCTTTGAAAGTGTAATCGTGTCTTCTACGATGAAACTGTGTTGATACTCCCAGACCGACCAACGATCTACTGCAACTTCTTTTTACATGACTTAGATATACTAAGATGATTTACAAAATCCGATCAGATCGAACTCTGTGTTAGACTTCTTTTAGTAAAGACGGACAGCTACTTATCAACTAGGAGAAGTAGCATGCATGGTAGTTAGTAGGGATTGGATGACTCATCGTAATTAGATAGCCAACATAGTTGATGTTGCATTTAAGTTACTCTTGCTTTTATTGTTTAAATTTTGATTTCATGATATAGTTAGGCGAACTTTGATTTTTTATCATTTTTTTCTTTTTATTTCTCTTTGTAGCCATAGTTCATCCATTCGCGGAACATATAGCATATGCAACGCTATTTGCGATACCCATGTACACAACGGTGATCACAAGAACTGCTTCAATCGTATCAATCACTGGCTACACCACGTACATTGATTTCATGAACAACATGGGTCACTGCAACTTCGAGCTCATCCCTAATAGGCTCTTCACCATCTTTCCACCTCTCAAGTATTTGATGTACACTCCATCGTAAGTCCCACTCTCACATTGTTTCCATGCCAGTATAAGCATGAAACGTAAAAAGTGCTCATGAAATTATTTACGCAAAGTTGAAGAAAACAGGTCAAAATAATATGTGTATGTAAATGTGAGATACATATGATTCTCGGTGAAAGATGGGGAAATTAACAGTTGTTTTTGTTTGAAAAAGGACATTTTGGCTAAAGAATATGGAAGAGGAAAATATCAAGTATTTGAGCATGAGTAAAAGGCATAAATAGAAATTCATGCATGGTTCATTTGACGTTTCGATCAATACAAGTGCTTATTGGCCAAATAATTTCCTGTTCATAGTCATGAGTCATGGCCCATCGACAGGTTTCATTCGTTGCACCACACTCAATTCCGAACAAACTATAGCCTTTTCATGCCAATCTATGACTACATATACGGAACGATGGATGAGTCAACAAATGTCACATACGAGACATCTCTTCAGAAAGTGGAAGATTCACCGGATGTGGTGTATCTAACGCACCTGACAGCGGCAGAGTCCATCTATCATCTGCGGCTGGGATTTGCCTCCTTCGCATCTCGACCCTACTCGCCCAAGCGGTACTTGTGGATCGTGTGGCCACTCACGCTTGCCTCGGTGGTGTGGACTTGGGCCTGTGGCCACTCTTTCGTCTTGGAGAGGAATGCCTTCAAGAAACTCAAGTTGCAATCCTGGGTGATTCCAAGATTCAATGTCCATGTAAGAACCAAGACGAGAATTTGTTTTGTTTCCAAACTTGGTGTTTATTTCCTCGTGTTGTTTCTAGGGGTATCAACTTTGATGAATTACTTTGTTACGATATTGCATTCTTGAAGATAGGCAAAACGTCCTAACGGGAGACTGACGATGCTCCCAACTTGTGAACGGCCGGCCCGTTTGCCTCAAAGGGTGGAACAGGGATGGGAGACAGGCGGGGAGAGCGGAACAGATACGGGGACTGATCCTTCAGCCCCGTCCCGCCCTGTCATGCCACTAAGAAAATCTCATTCCACTAAGAAATCTGCACATAAAACCATGGGATAATTAGTTCATTGACCATGTAACCTACTAACAATATTGGATGGTTCAAAACATCTAATGCGGGCGTTGACTGAACGTTTATTGGTCTTCTATTTTCTCTGGGACATATGTATATCCATTTGTGTGTCAACTCGGTTTCATGTTCTTCATTTTCCTGTAGTATATATTACCATGGCGAACAGAAGCCATTAATGCCTTGATAGAAGAAGCTATACTGGATGCTAACCAGAAAGGAGTCAAGGTTCTGACTTTGGGTCTTCTCAATCAGGCAAGATGTTGTCTTCTTCCCTAGGCAGCCCTCCAATATAAATGTCAATCTATTTATATGTTGTCGAGAATTACAGCGAGCCCGATCCTACTTTGTCAATTTACACTCAAAATTCTATTATTGGGGTCTCTACTTTAGCCAAATTATATAGTGTTTATTGATTCCATTTTTATTTTTATTTTTTGCTTTTTTTCGCTTTCAGGGAGAGAAATTGAATTGGCATGGTGAATTGTTTATTCAAAAGCACAGTGATTTGAGGACTAAGTTGGTGGATGGGAGTAGCTTGGCAGTGGCAGTTGTGCTTCATAGCATTCCCAAAGGGACAAGCCAAGTTCTCATCAGAGGCAATCTCAACAAGCTTGCTTATGCCATTGCCCACGCTTTATGTGCAAGGGGTATCCAGGTTCTCAGTCCTCCTCTTTTTTTATATATAATCATTTTGGTTTTATTTTACACATTTCTTTATTATTGGGTGGCGCTATTACCCCTATATGACTAAATCCACCCAATTTTCGCCAAAAAGACAAAATTACCCTCTATCTATTGTAGATATTCCATGTATATTAGAGGCACCACGTCTTTTTTTCATTGTTAGTATTACTTTCATAAAATTGTATGGTCAAAAAGAGAAATTTCCAAGATATCTATTTCTTTTCTACATTGTCGATTAGATTTATGGATACATGGTTAAGTAGATGAAATTTAATTAAATCAAAACATTGCATAGAGTAAGATTTTTTTTAAATGCAAGTGAAAAATAGTTTACAAAAAATATTTAGATGTCTAATTGTGCCTAATGTTTTTAGTGTGTTCTTAGATATTTCTCTAACTTCTTACATGTTCTGTATAAAAGTATCTCACTAATATAGTAAGGAAAAAAATATAAATTATTTGATATAGTAAATAAAGGGAGTTGATATATATTTTAGACTAATGAATAATAACAAGTTCACCAAGAAAGTGAGCCTTTGTTATAAGAGGAGTGGCAAATAGATAGACTGTTATAAAAGTAATGATGAAGAAGAGATTTTTTTAATTTTATATTATATCAAATAATGTTTTATTTCCTTACTATTAGCATGATAATTTTACATGGAGCATGTAAAACATTATAAGAATATTTATGCAAGAAAAAATATGTGAAATTCTTAATTATGGTAACTATCCTAAATAGAAAGAGGAAAAAATAGAAAAAAGGAGTATCTAAAACCACAATGAAAAGATTTATGACAGTTTTGTTTTTTAGTATAAATGAGGATACAAATATTTTTAATAAGATTATTTTTTCTTGATTTGATTTAGTAAAATAAAAGTGATGCAAGGCATTTTTCTCAAAGGGTTTACATGCCTGCAATCAATATATAGTTATATGCACCTCTTTTTCATCCAATTGATGCAAAAAAATATGGCAGGTAAATGTAGCTTCTAAGGACGAGCATGAGAAGCTCAAAAGGAGTCTCAATGGAAAGGAAGGAGGCAATTTGATACTTTCAAGAACTTTTTCTCCAAAGGTATTTTTTCTTTTTTTGGTGAGACTTGAGGTATTTGACGAGGTAGTTTTTGAAGATATGCAACTTTTAATTTATGTAAGAACGATATTAATAAAATATAAGTTGCAGATATGGTTGGTAGGAGATGAACTTGCCGAAGAAGAACAGAAAAAGGCACCCAAGGGAACGTTGTTCATACCCTTTTCTCAATTCCCTCCAAAGCAAATCCGCAAAGACTGCCTTTACCAGAACACTCCAGCGATGATCGCTCCCCAGTCGTTCAATAATTTGCACTCCTGTGAGGTTCGTTTGCTCAATTCTGTCGACGGAATTATGTATTATGGAGTTACATTGTGTTTTAAAATGGGGATGGCAAACTGGAAGCATGTAAGTTCACAAAGTATACTGCAAGGCTATCTCACTGGTAGATTCCAATCATACATTACTCATCATTTAACTCTCAACGATTTTGGTCCTCTGTTTCTATTTACAGTGCAAAACAAAAGGCTACAAAGATTTTACATCTATTGAACTCATTCCAATTTGTTGTGACTTCATTAGAACTTGATGACAATGGCAAACAAAGCATGTATTAATCTATCATGCGAGACTAACCATGACTTGTATATTGTCCAAACAAGAAAAATGTCAACTTCGTACTTGATCATATGCGGTGAACAAGATCATGCATTAATTTGTTTTGCAAGGCTAACCATAACTTGTATATTGTTCAAACAAGAAGACGGGAGACTTAGTACTTGTTTGAAGATATCGATCGCTACACAAATTGGTAGGTCACTTTGGTTTGTTTTTCAAAGTAGAATAAGGCCACTGATCTCTGCCATTAAATCGACGTCACACCCACCCATGCGTAGACACAGAGTAAGAGAAACTAACCATTTTTAATGCGCGAATGGCATGTGAAATTATTTCACAACATACAATTAACTCCAAGTTATTTGTCTACAGAACTGGTTGCCGAGAAGGGTGATGAGCGCATGGCGAGTAGCAGGGATAGTGCATGCATTAGAAGGATGGAACGTGAACGAGTGCGGAAGCATGATGTTCGACATAGAGAAAGCATGGGAAGCAAGCCTCCAGCACGGGTTCCGCCCGCTGGTGCTCTCAGCCATGTGAAGCAACAAGGGACTAGATCGGAAAGTAGCGGCAGGTTTTAGCACTCTGCTTGTGCTTGTTGCTTAATATTGTGCTACGTAAACATTCTCATTCCGAAATAACTCACGTACAATGATAATGTCAGTAAACTATTCCGGTTTGTTGGCATCGATCGACGAGGCTATCATAAAGCCGGATGGTGTCATTGTATTTTCTGCTATTTACTCCTTAAATAAGAGTCGCTAGACTTATTAGTAGTTCTTAAGGCTTTGTTTGGATATCAGAATATCAGAATGTAGTTTAAGTTTTTTAAAACCCGAGTAAGTCTCTCTTCCTTCTCGGTTCTCTGACATCGCATCTAGATCTGCTAGCTATCGTAATGATCTGGAGTTTGAGTCCTAACTGAGAAATTGGACATTGAAAGTGCTATTAGCTCCGTTTGTTTCACAGTAAATGAATGAATTTGATAATATAATCGTTTATATCACTAATAAAATTGAATGAACGAAAAAAAGTTTTATGGTCAACAAAAATGTTTGACATAAATTGTTATCAATAATAAAAACATTTTCATTTACTAATTATTTCAAATGATTTTTTTTTAGAAATTTTTTTTTGAATCACTCATTTTTTGCAAAATAAATAGATGTTCCTTCATTTATTGTGGGACCAAGTACTCCTTGACGAGTTGCTCATTGTTCCTTGGCCCTTTCTCATATTTTACATGTCTGACCAATAGTACATCATATTATGATGATAGTTAATGAGCCAATTGGACCTTTTGTTGCCACCTAATTTTTTGTCTCTCTCCCCCTTATCTCCTAAAAACTCTTCCCTCTTTCAAGCTCTCTTATGAGCTCTCAACTTCAGTTTCTAAAGTAAAAGCCTACTGATTTTCTTTTTATTTGCTTTGATTATCTATGCTTTCTCTCTCCTAATCTTTTTTTTTTTTGGTCTTGTCCTCTCCTATATCTATTTTATAAGCCACTGTGTATGATATGTGTTATACATAGGTTACAAAGCCATATTTCTTCACTCATGCATCCCCAATCCTGCCTTCTGAGAAGGTGGGGATTTGAACTCTCCACCTCCCCATTTCCAAGTGAGAAGGGTAGCCATTGAGACAATCCCTAGTGATTCTCTCTTGATCCGTTTTAGGAGTTGGTGTGTGTGAATAAATTTTTCCGACTGATCTTGGGTAAACATGGGGACCAATTCAACCGTTCATCCCATCAATAGCCACCAATGAGAATGTTCATGATGTGACAATACAATCTCTCCAAGATTAAGCTGTTTTCCTCTCCCAATTTAGATTTATGTCTAGATCTTAGGGTTTTACTTTCCTTAACTAGAGTTGGATATATATTTGGGAGTTCATTATAAGTATTTGATCTATGTTGGTTCAACACATCAATGTTGGTGTCTCTATAGAGTGACGGTGAGGAAGGGGTTGAATCTAATCTCGTACCACAAGCCATTGAAAATGAAGTGGGAAATCTCAGTATGTGCTCATCACCGTATCAGGTGATCGGGTCATTGAAACTTATAGTGTCAAATTTTCTTTTGAAGGATGAGAGTGTGCCTCTAGATCTAGATTGTGCCTTGTTGTTTGCATTTTGGCATTTGTTTTGTTTTGTAGTTATTTGGAATTTGCTAGATTTGAAAACCTTTTATGTATCTCTCCAATATTACTATGAGAAATGAATAAAATATTTCTTTTGACAAAGAAAAAAAAAGTGTCAATCGAAGGCAGCTCCATTTGAGGAACTTTTTAAATTTTAAAACTTCAAGCACTCATCACCCTTATCTTCCCTACATTAAATTAAACATGCATTTTTCTGCATGCCCTAAATCAATGATATACTATTCAGATAGTATGGCTTTTATATTTAGCATTTTGTTTTCTATAATTTGAGATCTCGTCATTATTTGACATTGACTCTTTGAATCATTAAGAAATCTCAACCATTTCTATAAGATTAACAAAACAAAGGCATGGATATGTCCAAAATCGGAGATACTGAAAGGCAGAAGAAAGGAAATTATTCTAAGGAACCTACACAGGGCGTGAGATAATGACCATTTGGCGCGATGAATTTGTGCATAAATAATAGAAATGGCTCTGTTACTTAAAAATATGCAGGAGCGTAATCTAATGACTCCACTTAGTGCGGATCGAGCAAGGGTTAGTCCTCTTCATATAAAAGAATTTTTACTTCCTAGCACTGATTGTGTGTGGGGGTCTTATTCCAGACCCTTGTCTGCAGATTCCACTGTCAAGAAGTGTATCCATGTAACAATCGATGGTCAGCCACCAAAAGAGGACGCTTTCATCTCATTTACTTATTGAAAACACTTGTTCCATAGAAGTATCTAGGTGGGTTTTCTTAACTTTTCACGTTTTAATGGAATTAAATCTTTTAACTTGCCAATAAATTTGATTTCCACCTAACTCAATTAAGTCTTGATCATGTTGAATTTGTCAATCCAATCCGTCACATAAGCACCTTCATCCATCTTCTAATTGAACATATGACATGTTAGATACGCCTTATTTAACGTAGAGAGCTTTGTCCTACCTGTAGGACAAAGCCACCATCAAATCCATCATTGTCTTCTCATTAGCATATTAAAGGCAATGTCCCATGCCAACATGAGACAAATCACACCTAGGGCTTGCCAATCTAACATTTTTCAGTTGTCTTTTTTTTTTAATCGAATTTGGTTCTTCCCTGATAAAAGCTGATGTAGGTTCTTTTGATATAGCAGATCCTCGATTTGCATCTTCCAGAATCAGAATTCATTGTCATCGAACCAATCAATCTTCACCTTCGTTTCATCCATCTTTGTCACGCCCACTATTCCTCCTAGCCAAGCTCTAATGCCAATTGTTAGAAGCACAAAATATAAAAGAGCAAAATGATAGAAGAAGACAAGCAAATTTTTATGTGAAACACCCTTTCAAAAATCAAAATGGGAAAACCATAGTACCAACTAAGTAATCTCTTCATTATCAGTATTAGAGTGTCAAGTTACAAGTTACAAGAGATATTGCCTCAATATATAACAATAATTTAGGGCATACAAAATTAAAGGTGAAACGCCTATTTGCTTTAGAAATTACTTTCCTCTATTGGACTCCATAATTACATCAAAATAGGGTCGCCAGCTCTATGTATGCTAATTCGTCTCACATGTGACTGAACCTCCGAACCTAAGATTTTTACGTAACGTCTTAGACACAAAAATCTAAGTAATATAAGATTTCACTGGATATTAGGTGCCCAATCAATCTAGATTTTCTTAAATCAATTAATGAAGACTCCAGTTTCATTTAAGATTCAAGATTCAATCATATTCTTTGTCGTGACCTCCCTTTCGGGTGCCCTTACACGCAGGCACGTGCGGAGGCTAATGGCTCACTAAGTGTTAGGCTTAGCCTGGGCTCTCCCAAGCCCACTAAGTCACAACTTATGGTTTGAGTTTTTTTTAACCTGTAAGTCAATTTAAAAAAGGAGTTGCAACTAATTGATTTGGGGTGGATCTATTAGAAACCCAAGTGAAATATTGGGAAAAATAATTCACTCCAGCACAACAAGAGAAATTAGGATCAGGGACTTAATTACACTAGTTAATCATAATACCCTTCTAGTACTTATTTTTTTTTAAACCCTAAGGTTTTTTTTTTTTTTGGACTTTCAAGGATTTTCCATGCATTTGTGGAAAATGAAACTATCTTTTAAGCATTTTCTGATTTTTGAAGAATATGAAATATTTTTGGGTTTTTCTGATTTTTGGAAAAACAAATTATTTATTTTTTCTATTTGTTAATTTTTATTATTAAAGTATTTTTAATATTATATATATATATATATATATAATTTTATAAAAACGGATCGAACTCGGCCCGAGCGTGTGGCCCAGGCCTGTGCTAGGCTATTTTCTGTGAATGGGCCCAGCCCAGCCGCACCCCCAGCCACTAAGGAAATGAAAGACGTGGCCCAATCCCCAAATTAGGCCAAGACCCAAAAAACAACAAGCCCAGCCCACTTCAATCTTAACAGCCGGAAACCCTACTCGACTATTATAACCCGCGCCTGACCCGGGTTTTGACCCAACTCGCGCCTCTCTCCTTCTCAACCTTTCTGCGGTGCCGATGAGGGGTGACTGGGATGTCACCAAGCGGTAGCTCGGTGTCGATGGCAGCAGCAATACAACAAGGTGGCAGCAGTGAGCTGTTCGATCGGGCTGAACACACTAGATGGTGGCGAATGGCCGCGTTCGTTGCGGGTTAGTCGCAGCGAGCAGCGTTGGGTCACCACGAGACTAGCAGACATGGCGGTGAAGTGGCGAGCAGTGGTAGAGACGACGACGGGTTCAACGGCGTGAAGCTTGGTTCATAGCCATCGACTCAACTCTAGTAAGCGAGAGGGACAGCCACGAGGAGGACGGCGTTGGGGGATGGCCAAACGACAGGGTTAGCGTCGTTTGGTGGGCAATGGCATGTCGTCGAGGGAAAGCGAAAATGCAACTCGACTTGGGCGAAGCAGGTGACGCCGAAGTTTGCAACATATGGCGTCGGGCGGTAGCAACGCGGCAGAGGTCTCGCGGGGGTGAAGGTCTTCGTGATTTGGCATTCCTCTTCTCCTCTCGCTGAAATCTCTCTCTCTCTCCTCTACCTTCGTCGATAAGTTCTCCATATGTGAACTCTCTTTCACAAATCTCACGTGCTCTCGGGCCTCCCTTGATGTCTCTCAAGGGAAGTCCTTGAGCTCGCTTCATCTGTGTCCTTTGGCCTCCGTCGAAAGCCCAGTCGGTCGACGGAGGCTTCGGCGGCTGGTCCTTCGCATGCCGACCAGCCTTGGTGTGGCCAAACTAACCGCTCCTCAGCTGCTTACCTGCTTTTCTTTGAAGGCATGTCCCATCCATTGCTAGCCTACTCTTCTCTCTCCGTCGTAGGCCATCCGGGCATGCGTCGTTGTCAATACGAAGATCATGTCATGTTAACCAATTAACTTTCAGTTCATGTTCATGTCAAGTAGGTACATACAACTAATTAATCGTGTCCTGTTCAAGTTCTCTATATTGTAGTACACATTTAACATGAAGAGTGGACATGAATTGCACCCCTATTAATTATCAAGCTCTATTATTTGCACATTAATATAAATAAGATTCCATTTGTCCACAAGCCTTGGTTATCCATTAAAAGCCTTTTAAACTTTCCACAACTTGAGATTGCTCACTTCTCTCATCATTATAATTGTTATTATATATATATATTAAAAATTTCTAATTGGTTGTGCAACGCAAAATAGTTCTCAGTTATTATGAATCAATACTTGTAGATTTCTATTTATTGGCCACACGTGTTAGATGAACTTTTTGCATATCTAAGGACTACTCGTTAGCAAAATCAACGTAAAAAATGGGTAATTACATTTGGGGTGATACAGGATGAGAGAATCTCAATTCGTGTATAACAACATGGTTTATGATATGAACCCAAATAATCGAACATAACTTGACCCAACCTAATATCGACTAGTCCAGCATGATGCACTGCACAACATAATGAATAGTTTTCTACTTAGAATCCATTTATTTCGGAAAAAAAAAATCAATGATTTGGAAAACATATTTTACTACTAAAAATATTTCATCGTCCAAGAAATGTTTAAACATAAATTATCGTTAATAATAAAAATATTTTCTATTATCTAATTATTCCAAGTGATACAATCGATTATTTTTAGAAAAATATTTTCTAAATTATTGTGTCATGTTTTTCTTGGGACAGTACAAAAGTAAACGTTCTACAAACAAATACATAACACACTGCATGGTATAACGTATTGATTTCAAACTTAAACTCAGCATATTATTGGGTCCAAGATCTCAAAACAAAACAGTACATCAAACAATACAACGACAAAGTTCATCCATAGATGAACCTCTCCAAATGACTGCAATTCCAAACAAAACTAGTTACAGGAAATTCAAATTTGATGCAAGTTACCGCCGTTCCTGTTTGTCGTCGATGATTTGTAACAAGAAGAAAAGAAAGCGGCTTGGGAAAGGGGGATGGAGGTCCACCAAAAAGAAGGACCCGTCTTGGCCGAACTCTCTATCTTGGTCCCGAAGACACAGGGCGTCTCATTTCACGAGTCCTTCTCCCTCGACCACCTTCACCGCAGTCACCACCACTTACTAGCCACCAAGACCATCGCCATAGCTCCAAATCGACAGGCCCTGTTATTCATTGTCTTGTTCTCCTTCGTCCAAAAGCTCGTCTGTTGACACCTAAATTTTTGGGGTTGATTTAAAAAAAAAAAACACACACACACACATGGCATATAATTTAGAAACTTTTATTTTTATTTTTATTTTTGTTTTACTTTATTTTAGGCCACCGGTGAAGGGAAGATTTTTCACATATTCCATTTAGATTTTTCATATGTTTAAGTAATATACACTGGGGGTGTATTTTATGTAAAAAGGGAATTTTTCTGGATAGAATATGCGAGAAATACAAAAGGGAATATTGCGCGGAGTATATATGTTTCAACGACATATCTAGAGGTATCGTGCGCAAGCAAAAAAAGGAAAAAATATATGTCGTGAGGACACATTTTTTGGACCTATAAAAGACACCGAGTGCAAAGTAAAAGGGGGCTTTTTCTTGGAGGTGAAAAGGACACAAAAAAAGTGAAAAGTTGAAAAGTGACGTGAGAGAGAGAGACCAAACCAAAAAAAAAAAAGAAAAAAGAAAAGCCCCCCACGCTACTGTTCATCTTCCTCGTGGGGGTGTCCCTGCCGGCGCCGCCTGCTCGCACCGTCGCCATCTCGCCCGCTGCCGCTGCCGCGACTTAGCCGCACCCGCGACGCCGGACCGCCGCTCCGAACCTCCACCCGCGAGCCTGTGTCGATCCGAAGCCCCCTGCTCCGTCGTGCTCCGCCTGCAATCGGTGACCCAACGCCACGGATCCAGTGACCTGATGACCCGGGGTTGCTCTCCGCCCTGCTCGTGACCGACGCCAGGAGATCCGAACCTCCTGCTCCGCCTGCGATGCTACTCGTCGATCTCGCCGTGCCGCCCGCGACGCTCCCTGCTGCCTCGCCGCCCCGACGCCGTCTCCGCCCTGCTTTAGCCCGCGCTCGGAGTCCCTCGCCCGCGACGCTCGCACCCAGACCCGCGACGCTCCTTGTTGCCTCGCCGCCGTCGCGCCGCTCCCGGTGTCCTCGCCGGAAACCCTCGCCGGCGATTTCCCCCAAAACCGGCGGCCAAAGTTCTTTTTTTTTTTTTTTTTTTTAAAAGAGAGAAAAGAAAAGAAAAATTTTACTAAGTATTTTTGCTTTACTTTATTAAGCAAGTTTAGGTTTTTCTCTATTTTTTTTATCATTATCTTTTTATGTGTTGTTTTCTTTGGTTGAAATACCTATCTATGCATAATTGGAAATCCCAATATGTCACCCGATTCGCAATCGCGCAAGGTTTTTTATTTCATCTATAAGGCTTTAGATGAAATAATTAATCAAGTGGGAATAAAATTGATATTTTGATCTTTAAAGCTTAAGATCAATTTATCGATTTTACTAGTGAAATATTATCCTTTGATCTGAACGATGTGTGATATTTTTGATGATCTTGAATGAGTTGTCTCATCTTAATTGCCTTGTTTATCTTGAGATATGTTTAGGTTAGAATATTGCATGTTTTAGGGTTTACATGTTTAGAATAGGAACTTTATTTCAAATTTTAAAAATAAAATTAAAAAAATCAAAATTCAAATAAATCAATTTAGGTTGCTAGATTTTAATTTAGGTTGCATGTTTAATTAGTTGGCAATTATTAATTTCGAAAATTAATAAAAACAAAAAAAAAAAAAAGTCATCATGCATATGTCATGTAGAATTAGGACACATTTTGCACGTCATTGCATATTAGGGTTAAATTGCACTTAGTTTAATTTTAGATAATATTTTTTTAAATTTATTATAAGTCTAGGTATTTTATCAAATAGATTGCATTTTAGCATTATTTAGGTTAAGATAATATTTTAGTTCAAATTAGGATTTGGCTCAACCTAATTCCTAATATAAACTAATTAGGATCTTAATCTAATTAGGTAATTTTCACATTTCACCTAATTTCGAATTTCATGAAAAATACAAAAAATGCCATAGGTTGAATTAGTTTTATTTTCTAGGATAGATTGCATTCTTTTAGGAAAAAGAAAGAAAAGAAAGAAAAGAAAAATGTCACATGCACATCATTAGGATTAGATTCATGGAAATGCATGTCGTGTGGTAGTTGTTGCTAGGTCAATTCAATTAAAAATTACATGTCATTAGAGTTAGGTTATTTAGTTAATATTGCATCGCATATTGCATAATTTTCATTAAATAAGTGAAAACAAAAAAAAGAGAAATTGCGTGTTAATTAGAAACCATATCCAAGGTTATTGATGTGGATTTTGAATTAACATTGCAGATGCTTTCGTTGCTACGAGGTAAGTCCTGCATTTTCTATTTGTTTTCTTGGGTGTTAAATTGATGGATTGCGCACCCGCATGATCGCCTCACATGTTAGAGAATTAGATTTAAAATCAATCCAAGCTGCCTGCAAAACATTTTCTTTGAAATAAAAGAGAAAGGTACCGAAAGGGCGTTAGAAAAGTCTAGCGTAACCAAGTCTCCGAATTCATAGTCTCTGGTTCGTAGGAGTAAAGTAAATCTTCCGTTACTTTACTTGGGTTTCTAATCGACCCACAAAAAATAGATTAGTGGCAACTCCTAATTGAAAAATCATTTGCATGTTATAAACTTGAACCTAAGTCGCGAATTGGTATGGGCTTGGGAGAGCTCGAGTTAAGTTTAGGCTTAACAATCCATTAGCCAAACCCTAGGTGGTTCACACCCGAAAAATTGGTCGCGACAGCTTGGCGACTCCACTGGGGACTTGAGTTGAAACTCTTAGTGGACTTAGGCCAATTTTATTTTTTGAAAAATGCTTTTGTTTGGCAGCGAGGATTCCAGGTACGTCCCTAACATTTAGGTGTTAAATGTTCTTGCAGATTGGGAGGTATAAGGAGAGTAATGATTGCTAACCCTTGTCTTGCAGGTTGGAGTTGAGGATGAATGTTTTTTTATTCAAGTTATTGAAGTGATGTTTGATTTAAATTGTTGTGCATGCCCTGCATTTAGCACTACACTTTTGCACACACAACCTGCTGCCGGACCTGGGCCGCATTAGGATATTTAGGATGGTGTTGAGTTGGATACGACTTTGACCGCGAGGCCGCGTAGTAGAGGTTGCCCAACTCAATCCCGAAAGTTTTTCTTGGTGTCAAGAATGTTTACCTCTGCCCGCGAGGTTGCATCGCATTGGGGTATCATTCTTGACTGAGCCGGAGTTGGGAGGACTTGACTTAGTATGTGAGGCTGCAACTAAGTCATCCCACCCTTTTAACTCCATTTTGCTAAACCGTTTAGATAGAAATCGAGCCTCACACTTCATGCGCTTGTCTCTGCGGTTGCTTTAATCATATGGTAAAGTAAGCTCTCTATCCTTTACTCTTGCAATTTACTTATTTTTGTCTTTGGTCGGTCCATGACGTTAGGTTGGTCGAGTCTTGGTCTATACACAATGGGAAGATCTGACATTCGATTCATGCCTGCACCGAAAGCTGAACTCAAATCTTGGTGGGATTGTCTAGGCCACGATGGTCAAACCTATATGGAAAACAGACTTGGTCATCTTGTTCCCCTCCTCAATATTGATGTTCAAAGTGGCGTCATGCAAGCACTCGCTCATTTTTGGTGCCCTCAGACATCAACGTTCATACTCGGTAAGCACGAGCTGGCTCCGACTTTGGAGGAATACAGCATTGCCATAGGAAAACCTTTGGAGTTGGAACTAATAAACCCACTTCTTGGAATAGAACCTGAATCAATTTTGTCTAACTTTCTTAGGATGGATAAGAATTAGATTAAAAGAGTGTTGAAAGATAATTGTCTTGCATGTCCTTTTTCCTTCCTAGATCGGAGTTTTGCTAACACTAACACTCTCTTAAAAAGCAAGATATTCCTTCTAGCCTTTTTTGGGTTTATTATTTTTCCCCTTCATAAAGATGCCATTAATCCTGCTGTCGCATGGGTGGTTAAACAAGTGTGTGCTCGGATTAGTTTTGTCAACACTATTCTAGCTGAAACATTTTTGTCACTCACCCGATTTAAGGAAAATGAAGATAAAACCTTTCATGCACCAATTAAACTCTTACAAATTTGGTTCTTTTCTCATATGAGTAAGATCAATATTCGCATGAATATTATTAATGTCACTAATTCCCATCATCCCATCGAGGTATTCAAAAATCATTAGAATCGAACTCCAAATCTTTCTTACTCAAAATGGGTAAAATTGTTGAAAAATCCCAATACCAAAATTTTCCTATGGCATGCTAAATGGTTCCAAGTCTCCAAGGCACGTCTCTTTCATGGTGATGATGAGCTGATCCCGCTATTGGGGATCACCGATGCCACTTCCTACTACCCACTCCGAGTGGCCCGTCAATATCGAGTCGTGCAGGATCTACCGCCCCCTCTCAAGCTTGTTTTGTTCCAAGTCCGATTTACTGCCAAGGATGGTGATCACAAAAAATGGCTCCGCTATATCGAACAAGCTTGGCTTGCATGTCACGAGCAAAAGTTGAGCTTGCCTGAAGATGAGCTTGAAGGGAAGGAAAAGACTTACTATGCCACTACTTGATACATCCGTCAGCACAAGATTCCAACCGAGTATCTCCTAAAGGTCCCAGATGTGACTGAAAGGCCCACTCGGCAAGCAGAGCTTAATCGTCACAAGAGGAAGATTGAAGAACTTGAGAAGCAAGCTAAGAAGGATGCCAAAGAGAAGAGGCAATTACGTCGAGCATTGGCTTCCCATTTGTTTATGGATCGGGCCAAATAAAGTGGCTTGAGTCTATTTAGTCTTTTTACTTTAGCTTAATGTTTAGGAAGTTGAGTCATTTACCTTTTCGTCTAGGGCTTTTCAAGTGTTTTTACATTGTCAATGTCAAACAATTTCATTAATGAATAAGAGCGATTAGACTTTTGTCATGGACCGACATGTTTTATGTGAAATGCTTATGTGTATTCAAAAATTTTACTAGGTGGCAACGGATCCTCCACGCTCACCTATTATCACACGATTAAGAGCAAGAATGGCCAACCAAAGCGAGATGCGCGATCGCATGTCCTCCGTGGAAGATCAACTCAAACAGTTAGCCGCTTCCTTGCAGCTTATAACTGCTCAACTTCAATCCCTCCAAGTGAACCCAAGTCCTCCACCTGCTCTTCCTGAGATAGTTGTCCCGAAGCAGGCAAACAAGGCCCAAATGGGTGAGGATGACATGCCTGAGCTAGAAGATGATCCATTCCCGATCAATCTAGAAAAGGCTAAGCTTGTCAACGTTCCTAAGACGGAGCAGGATGAACGCTTTGCAAAATTGGAAGAAAAGTTGAAACAATTACAGGAGTCACAGAGTTCGCTCCCGTTCGACTTGTCCGTGTACGAGAAAGTCAAGATGCTAAAAAAGTTCAAAATGCCAGATTTTGAGAAATACGATGGTACTTCTTGCCCAAAAGCTCATCTGCAGATGTACCACGTGCGTATGGCCCAGTATGTCAAGAACGAGCCCCTCATGATCCAATCATTCCATGCGAGTTTGACTGGGCCAGCACTGAATTGGTATGTCATGAAGAATGTGAATCTTCTCGACACCTGGAATGAAGTGGTTGACGCATTTCTCAAACAATACAAGTTCAACATGGATATTGCACCTTCCCGAGAGGATCTTGAGAGAATGGAGAAAAAGAAGAGTGAGTCGTTCAAAGAGTATGCTGTGAGATGGCGAAATCTGGCAGCTCAAATCACCCCCGAGCCTACTGACAAGGAGCTGATGAAGTTGTTTATCAAAACTCTCCCATCTGAGTTCCGTATCCGGATGGCCAGCACGTACGTTGAAAACTTCAATCAACTTATTCCTGTGGGGGAACAAATCGAGATGGGGATAAGAGAAGGATGGTTTACTGAACCATCGAGTAGAAGATTCTCTGCCAGAAAAGAGAAGGAGGCTGCTGTAGATGTGAATGTGACTTATGGCCAAGAAAGTACCAATCGCACCTCGACTATCCAGACGAATCAAAGACAACCACAAACCGCTGGCCGTCAATCATTTGCCCAAGCGAATAATAGAAGGCAATTCACTCCTCTCCCTGGGTCTCCATCCCAAGTGCTAACAATCCTCCGAAAGAAAGGTTTGCTTACTAGTGAACCAAAACGTCCCAACCGCGAAAACCTTCGTGGTTACGACCCGACAAATAAGTGTGATTATCATAATGGTGAACTGGGACATTCAATTGATGAATGTTTCACCCTCAAGCATCGGATCCAGAGCCTCTTGGACACAAAAGCCTTTTCATTTCAAACTGCTCAGCCAAATGTCCAGAAAAATCCGCTACCGGAGCATGAGGGAAGGGTGAATGTTATCCTGGAATCAGAGGCCGGTCGAATCAGAAACTCAAGGGTGCACGTGAAGGATGCCTACAATGGACTGGTGAGAGCTAGATATTATTCAGATCAAGAGGATGTTCCTCTATCATTGATGAAGGAAAGAGTCACCAGGATGGTGGATGACGGAATCATCGTTTATGCTGACCATAACTGCATAGTTTCCATTATTTCCCCCATCATTATTGATTGGGAGGAGGAGCAAGCATCACTCAATGATGTTAAGGAGGAAGTTGATCCTTCACTTGTTGACATGCCCCCACTTGAAGATGCATCCGACAATGAGATAGTGATTGAAATGCCTCAACCGTATGAATATGTCAATAATAAGGCGGTCCCTTGGTCCTATGATCTAGATGTTGACCTCGTTACAAGGTCTGGTCGGACTTATTCTCAAACCAATGCTCAACCGCAAAACCTGTCACCGATGAAGAGGCTAAGGAGTTTCTGGCCGTGATTAAAGCAAGCGAGTATAAGGTGGTCGAACAGTTACGAAAGATGCTCGCCCAGATTTCTTTGCTTGAACTCCTGCTTACATCCCTTGTGCATCGAAAGTCACTAATGAAGGTGTTAAGTGAAATTCGTGTATCTGAAACGGTTGAGGCGGACAAGCTGGAAGATTTTGTGGGATCGATCTTTCTTAAGGACATGATTGCCTTCTCTGATGAGGAATTCCCTCTCGAGGGTAGGGGGCATAACAAGGCATTATATGTATCTGTCAAGCATAAGGCTTCTCATGTGTCCCAAGTACTCATTGATAATGGGTCCGCCCTAAACATATGTCCACTGGCCACTCTTCATCGCCTCAAGGTGGACCCGTCCAAGATACATGTTGCAAAGACTTCTGTTCGAGCTTTTGATGGTACGAAGAAGGAGGTGCTTGGGGAGATTCACCTTGATGTGCAAATAGAGCCGGTGGTTTTCAATGTTCCCTTTCAGGTAATGGATATCCCTACTGCCTTTAATTTCCTGCTAGGTCGTCCCTGGATTCATACTGCTGGGGCGGTACCATCAAGTCTACATCAAGCTGTGAAATTCGTAATCAAAGGGAAGCTGGTCACTGTCTATGGCGAAGAAGATCACCGAATTTACCATGAGACAGCTATCCCCTATGTAGAACCAGACTTTGAGTTCGAATCGAGCTACCACTCATTTGAGTTGGTATCCACTATTCATGCTTCTCGAGACTCACCACCACCAACCCTTGAAGTTTCAAATGCTACTCTCATGGTGGGAAGGATGATGGTCAGGAATGGTTTTATTCCTGGTAGTGGCCTTGGAAGAAATGGTCAGGGGATTCGAAACCCCATTGAAGTCCCTCAGAGGTCCCGTGCTGCTGGATTAGGGTACCATGGAAGAGGTGGGGAAAGTTCTGGAGGACGAAGATAGGAAAGGCGAAACCCGCCACCTGACCACGGGCGAGGAAGGCAAAACCCATTACCCCCAAACATTCGCGAGACATTCCCTGGTCCTCCCATAATGATGCAGGATGAAGCAGAAATAATAGACACCCTAGGGCAGCCAAGCGGAAAATTCAACTATTTGGTGAAGTATTCGGCTCCTCCAAGTTTCTACATTGATCCTCGCAACATTGTCTCGGATGGATGGGGCGGCATGGATGATCCGACACCCTCGGAGACGGAAAACCCCGAAGATGCATTGGAAGGAATCTCTAGTCTCTTCGATGATGTCTTCATAGGGACCATTGACGAAGGACCTCCAGAGGAGATGGGCTCTAGCCCACAAGAATAACTCATTTACTGCTTTCTCACTTTCCCCTGCTCGGGAATTTTTATCGCTTTCTAGGGCTTGTTTTTGATTTCTTTCTTTTTCGTTTTCTTTTTAGGGCTTGAAAATAGCATTTCCATTCAATAAATGTAATTGATTGATGAATATCAATAAAATTACAAGTTTTATTTTGAGGGCATGATGAGGTATACCAAACCAGCCCGGTGATGATATCCAGCCGATAAAAGAAAAAAGAAAATCCAAGGAGAATTTTGAGGCCTGGGCTTCATCATGCTTTCTCGTGTCAAAATATTTCAAAAAAATGTTTTTGCTTTTTAAAAGAAATGTATATAAAAAAAACAGAAAATATAGATTACTCTGTTTTTCTTTCTAATTTAGTTACTTCATGTTTCAGGAGCAACCTTACGGCATACAAAGGTGCAGAAATGGTCCAATCCAATACAACAAATGCTGACATTGATGACCTCGAGGACTTGAATGAAGATTCCATTGAGGTGCAGCGAAGCTGGGAACAACATGGAAAAGCCAAGGCTCTCACATCCGAGCAGACTGTCACTATTAATTTAGGTGACACCGAAGAAATCAAGGAAGTTAAAATTAGGGCAAATCTCTCCAAAGACGAGGCCGAACGCCTAACTCAGCTACTAAAGGAATATCAGGATTTCTTTGCATGGACCTATGCTGACATGCCTAGTTTAGACCCATCGATCGTCGAGCATTGCTTGCCCACTAATCCGGACGTACCACCTAAGAAGCAAAGACTCCGGAGAACTAAACTCGAGCTCTCGAAGAAGATAGAGGAAGAGGTGATGAAGCTTCTGAAGGTGGGATTCATTGAAGTCTCACAATACCCTGAATAGGTGGCTAATATCGTGCCGGTGATGAAGAAGGATAGTCGAGTTCGAGTTTGCGTCGACTATCGAGATCTGAACAAGGCTAGCCCAAAAGATGATTTCCCGCTGCCTCACATAGATGTCCTCGTGGATAGTACCACCGGATTTGAACTATTCTCATTTATGGATGGGTTTTTGGGGTACAATCAGATAAGGATGAAGGAGGAAGATAAGGAGAAGACTGCATTTATCACCCCGTGGGGGACCTTTCATTACAAGGTCATGCCCTTTGGACTCAAGAACGCAGGGGCAACTTACCAGCGAGCCATGGTAACACTATTCCATGATATGATGCATCAGGAGATTGAAGTCTATGTTGATGATATGATTGCAAAGACTCGGCCCGGAAGAAGTCATGTAGAAACCCTGAAGAAGTTGTTTGATCGACTCCATGAATTTAAGCTTCGGCTAAATCCCACTAAATGCGTGTTCGGGGCGACATCCGGTAAATTACTCGGATTCATTGTAAGCAGTAAGGGGATTGAGATTGACCCATCCAAAGCTAAGGCCATATGCGAATTGCAACCTCCATCAACAGTGAAAGAAGTTCGGAGCCTCTTGGGAAGACTGAATTACATAGCCCGGTTCATTTCCCAACTCTCTGAAACTGCCAAGCCATTCTTCAAGCTCCTAAAGAAGAATGCATGAATCAACTGGGATGATGAGTGTCGAGAAGCATTCAACAAGCTGAAGCAGTACCTGATGAATCCACCAGTTCTTGTCCCACCATCGCCGAGGCATCCCATGATTCTCTACCTCACCATTCATAGGGAGTCATTGGGTGCAATGTTGGCTCAGGAGAGTCCTGTGGATAAAAAAGAACGTGCCATTTATTATCTGAGTAAGAAGTTCACTGTATCAGAACTAAAATATTCTGATGTTGAAAAGACTTGTGCGGCATTGGTGTGGGTATTGCATAGATTGCGACAATACACACTACATTATCAAACATTTCTCGTAACTGAGAATGACCCCATCAAGTATTTACTTGATCGGCCAGCTTTAGTGGGTAAGTTGGCCAAATGGCAAATTTTGATCTCCGAATTTGATGTGCAATTCATGCCACAAAAGTCGGTTAAGGGTCGGGTGATCGCTGATCTATTGGCTGGAAATTTAGGAGTCTCTAATGATGATGACAGTTTCCTTGATGACCGTGTCTTGAGTGTAAATGAAGACTCATGGAAGATGTTCTTTGATGGAGCTGTAAACTTGTGCGGTTCAGTCATTGGGCGGTTCGATATCCCTGGATGGACAGCACTATCCAAAGAGCTGCAAAATTGATATTCCCATGCACTAACAATGTGGCCGAGTATGAGGCTTGCATCCTCGGACTTCAAGCCACAATCGAGATGGGTGTGGCCAAGTTAATGGTATTTGGAGATTCGACACTGATCATACTTCAGACCATAGGTGAATGGAAGACTAAAGATGCCAAACTGCTCCCGTACCACAAGTACTTGGAAGATCTGGTAAAGGAGTTTGACGAAATTTCATTTGAATACTTGCCAAGGTCTCATAATCAATTTGTGGATGCACTTGCGACTTTGTCGTCTATGTTGCAAGTCACTAACGGGTTAGAGGTTGAGCCTTTGAAGATAGAGGTTTTACCGAAGCCGTCTTACTGTATGATCATAACTGAAGAACTTGATGGAAAACCATGGTATTACGATATCATGAGCTAGATTAAAAGGCAGGAATTTCCCGAAGGAAGCACTCCAGCTGATAGGAAGTACATCATGAAGATGGCCTCAAAGTTTTTCGTCAGTGGTGAGAATTTGTACAAAAGATCTTATGATTCGGTCTTGTTACGGTGTGTGGGTGCAGCTGAAGCCACTCAAATCATACAAGAAGTTCACGAGGGGGTGTGTGGCCCTCATATGAATGGGCACATGTTGGCTAAGAAGATCATGAGATTAGGCTATTATTGGCTCACGCTAGAGGGTGACTGTATTCAGCATGTTCGAAGATGTTATCGTTGCCAAGTCCATGGTGATAAGATAAATGTTCTTCCAACTGAGCTGCACCAGTTTTCCGAACCATGGCCCTTCTCAATGTGGGGCATTGATGTGATCGGCCCAATAAACCCGAAGGCTTCCAATGGGCATCGATTCATTTTAGTGGCCATAGACTATTTCTCCAAATGGATCGAAGCTACGTCATTTGCAAGTGTCACTGCCCGTAATGTTGCAAAGTTCATTAAACGTGACATAATTGCTCGTTATGGTGTCCCTGAAACAATTATCACTGACAACGGGACAAATTTGAACAACAAGCTTGTTGATGAGTTGTTTAGCGAGTTCAAGATCAAGCATCTGAATTCGTTCCCTTATCGCCCTCAAATGAATGGGGCTGTTGAAGCAGCCAATAAGAATATTAAGAAGATCTTGGCTAAGACAGCTGAGAATTATCCAGATTGGCATGACAGATTACCCTTCGCATTGATGGCATACCGAACATCGATTCGTACTTCTACCGGGGCAACTCCTTTTGCTTTGGTATATGGCATGGAGGCAGTTTTGCCTGTGGAAGTGGAGATTCCTTCCCTAAGAGTATTATCCCAAGTGGAATTATCTGAGGCAGAATGGTCGCAGCAAAGACTTGAGCAGTTAAACTTGATAGATGAGAAAAGACTAAAGGCTCTTTGCCATGGCCAGACTTACCAGCAGAGAGTGGCCAGATCCTTCAACCGAAGGATACGACCGAGACATTTTGAGATAAACGATCTGGTTCTGAGAAAGCTGTTGCCAATTTTTCCAGATCCTGGGGGCAAGTTCGCTCCAAATTATGGCGGCCCGTATGTGGTGAAGAAGGTACTTCCTGGAGGTGCCCTGATTTTGGCAGAAATGGACGGTCGTGAGTGAAACCCCAGTCAATGCTGATGCTGTCAAGAAGTATTATCCGTAATAGAATTTGCCATATCTTGTCTTGAATTGCAAGTATTTTATGACGAATAATATGCTTCAATCAGTTGAATTATTCAAATTTGTCATAAATCTTGCATTTTTCTTCCTTGATGAATTGTGTGAGATAAATTGAATGTGTCAAATGAGATACTTTGGAATGATGAAAGGCAAGCCTTATTCCATACACTATCCCATACACTAATCCTTGGTGAGTTGTGTGGAAGAGTTCCATGCCCACAAGGAAGAGGGTGATCTCGCAAAGGGTACACTAACCAAGGTGACGAGAGGCAATTTCTTCTTCTACCCAAAACACTAAAGGTATACCCATTGTTTAGCCCTTCGAGCCCACACACATGAAGATTTTTTTAAAATCATCCCTGTCAAGGATCATCCCACATTGGGACAAAGTTTGAAATGAATTATAGGAAATTTTCCTACTCACACTTGCATCAATCTTTGAGTGTTGCTTTCGCGTTGTAACTCGTATGATAGTTTAAAGTGCCTGATGAAGAGCAGTCATTTCTCTATCCTACACACTTTTATCCATTGCATAGCCCACTTGAGCTTATGAATTCATTTCATATACTGGGGCAAGACAAAAACACTCAAGTAAGCATGAACTAGAATGCTGATAAAAATGGAGATTTTGTCCAAAAAAGAGAGTGCAAAAATGGGGCATGAAAAAGCAGTGTGCCTGATAAAAGCAAGGCCAATGCCCAAAGAAAGAAAAAAAAATCAAACACTTGATGAAGTGAGTCGTATCTCCAACAAAGAGATACCCAAAAAAAAAAAAAAACTCAAATGTTGTTGCAATCAATAAAGTTGTGATCTTCAACATTGAAAAAGTGATGGAAATGTCAAGATGATCACCAACTTTGACCCTCTAAACACTTTTTGGGCCTAATCATCCTTTCGTTTCTCAACCCATGAACTTAGTCTACGTTACGTCCCTTGCAAAGTCTCTTCAGATTAGGGCACTTGAATTAACATAAAAGTTCAAATGTTTGAAAGCATCGCTTGAAGAAGTGCGAATAAGATAATTTCTGCTTCATTCCGTATGTCTCTTGACTTGTAAACCCCCAAGACAATTGCGAAATGTCATTTTTCAATAGCCTCGGCTCAAAGAGTCTCCTTTGTTAAGCCGTTGATCAAGCCTATATTATGGTCCTTATTAAAGACCTCTCAGATTGGTAAGGTCGTACCACTTGCGAGATTGCTCGAACCCTTGTTTGGTATGATGATGGAAAGATAGAATGATTGTCAAAAATCCTGCATCAAAGGTCAGGATAAAACGACCCTTTTTAATGAGGATGAGTGAAAAGTCCTTTCAGATCAAGAGGTCCCCTATTTGGCACATCCATGACACTCATGTGTTCAGATTGGAACATTCTTTGTGAAATCATTCCCAATGGAAATTAGGTGATGCATGCTTGATATAAATCACAGCGCATGAACCTCCCTTAAAATTAATGCATGTTTGTGATCACAAATGCATATTGCTTCTCCTATGACCATGTTTTGCAGAAGACATTTCCCGGGAAGAGATGATACCAGGTAAGTATATCTCTATCCATACCTTAAATACTTGTCATTGTGCAGGTATTTCCTTTTGAAAACACTGACACTCGATCGAGCTGTCCCCCAAAGATTTTTCTCCAGATTCAGTCTGATTAAGGCGACTGAAGAAAGGTTCGGGTCCTGTCAAATGATCTATGCTGCAACGTTAGGCGACCGAAGAAAGGTTCGAGTCCTAACCAAGCAAGACCTTAGTTTAGGCGACCGTAGAAAGGTACGGGTCCTAGACAACCCTTATTGCTCTAACAGGCGATCGTAGAAAGGTACGGGTCCTGGAAAAGCAATTACCTCAGTTCAGGCGACCGTAGAAAGGTACGAGTCCTAGAAAATGATTCCTTATTCAGGCGACCGTAGAAAGGTGCGGGTCCTGGAAAGCGAATCCCCGTTTAGGCGACCGTAGAAAGATATAGGTTCTAGACAACATTTATTGCTCTAACAGGCGACCGTAGAAAGGTACGGGTCCTGGAAAAGCAATTTCCCCATTCAGGCGACCGTAGAAAGGTACAGGTCCTAGGAAATCCTGCTGTTGTACTAGGCGACCGTAGAAAGGTACGGGTCTTAGGAAAGTAGTCTCTTCGTTACTATTTTAGGCGACCGTAGAAAGGTACGGGTCCTGAACATGTAACAACAACTACCTTGGATCACTCTACCCTCCTTAAAGGTAAGTTATTTCAGGTAGGTTCATCTATCATTTGCATTAGTATTTCCATGCATCATATAAATTGCATTAAAAAATGGAATTCATGTTCCAACAAAAAAATCTTTCATTGCATGTGCATGATCAAAATTTAGGTCTTAATTTATCTTTGAAGGCAACCTCTGCAAGGTCACATTCAAAGAGGGGCAGCTGTTGACACCTAAATTTTTGGGGTTGATCTAAAAAAAAAAAAAAACACATACACACACACACACGGCATATAATTTATAAACTTTTATTTTTATTTTTATTTTTGTTTTACTTTATTTTAGGCCACCGGTGAAGGGAAGATTTTTCACATATTCCATTTAGATTTTTCATATGTTTAAGTAATATACACTGGGGGTGTATTTTATGCAAAAAGGGAATTTTTCTGGATAGAATATGCGAGAAATACAAAAGGGAATATTGCGCGGAGTATATATGTTTCAACGACATATCTAGAGGTATCGTGCGCAAGCAAAAAAAAGGAAAAAATATATGTCGTGAGGACACATTTTTTGGACCTATAAAAGACACCGAGCGCAAAGTAAAAGGGGGCTTTTTCTTGGAGGTGAAAAGGACACAAAAAAAGTGAAAAGTTGAAAAGTGACGTGAGAGAGAGAGACCAAACCAAAAAAAAAAAAAAGAAAAAGAAAAGCCCCCACGCTACCTGTTCATCTTCCTCGTGGGGGTGTCCCTGCCGGCACCGCCTGCTCGCACCGTCGCCATCTCGCCCGCTGCCACTGCCGCGACTCAGCTGCACCCGTGACGCCGGACCGCCTCTCCGAACCTCCACCCGCGAGCCCGTGTCGATCCGAAGCCCCCTGCTCCGTCGCGCTCCGCCTACAATCGATGACTTGACGCCACGGATCCAGCGATCTGACGACCCGGGGTTGCTCTCCGCCCTACTCGTGACCGACGCCAGGAGATCCGAACCTCCTGCTCTGCCTACGACGCTACTCGTCGATCTCGCCGTGCCGCCCGCGACGCTCCCTGTTGCCTCGCCGCCCCGACGCCGTCTCCGCCCTACTTCAGCCCGTGCTCAGAGTCCCTCGCCTACGACGCCCGCACCCAGACCCGCGACGCTCCCTGTTGCCTCGCCGCCGTCGCGCCGCTCCTGGTGTCCTCGCCGGAAACCCTCGTCGGCGATTTCCCCCAAAACCAGCGGCCAAAGTTCTTTTTTTTTTTTTTAAAAAAGAGAGAAAAGAAAAGAAAAAATTTTACTAGGTATTTTTGCTTTACTTTATTAAGCAAGTTTAGGTTTTTCTCTATTTTTTTTTTATCATTATCTTTTTATGTGTTGTTTTCTTTGGTTGAAATACCTATCTATGCATAATTGGAAATCCCAATATGTCACCTGATTCGCAACTGCGCCAAGGTTTTTTATTTCATCTATAAGGCTTTAGATGAAATAATTAATCAAGTGGGAATAAAATTGATATTTTGATCTTTAAGGCTTAAGATCAATTTATCGATTTTACTAGTGAAATATTATCCTTTGATCTGAACGATGTGTGATATTTTTGATGATCTTGAATGAGTTGTCTCATCTTAATTGCCTTGTTTATCTTGAGATATGTTTAGGTTAGAATATTGCATGTTTTAGGGTTTACATGTTTAGAATAGGAACTTTATTTCAAATTTTAAAAATAAAATTAAAAAAATCAAAATTCAAATAAATCAATTTGGGTTGGTAGATTTTAATTTAAGTTGCATGTTTAATTAGTTGGCAATTATTAATTTCGAAAATTAATAAAAACAGCAAAAAAAAAAAATTGTCATGCATATGTCATGTAGAATTAGGACACATTTTGCACGTCATTGCATATTAGGGTTAAATTGCACTTAGTTTAATTTTAGATAATATTTTTTTAAATTTATTATAAGTCTAGGTATTTTATCAAATAGATTGCATTTTAGGATTATTTAGGTTAAGATAATATTTTAGTTCAAATTAGGATTTGGCTCAACCTAATTCCTAATATAAACTAATTAGGATCTTAATCTAATTAGGTAATTTTCACATTTCACCTAATTTCGAATTTCATGAAAAATACAAAAAATGCCATAGGTTGAATTAGTTTTATTTTCTAGGATAGATTGCATTCTTTTAGGAAAAAGAAAGAAAAGAAAGAAAAGAAAAATGTCACATGCACATCATTAGGATTAGATTCATGGAAATGCATGTCGTGTGGTAGTTGTTGCTAGGTCAATTCAATTAAAAATTACATGTCATTAGAGTTAGGTTATTTAGTTAATATTGCATCGCATATTGCATAATTTTCATTAAATAAGTGAAAACAAAAAAAGAGAAATTGCGTGTTAATTAGAAACCATATCCAAGGTTATTGATGTGGATTTTGAATTAACATTGCGGATGCTTTTTCGTTGCTACGAGGTAAGTCCTGCATTTTCTATTTGTTTTCTTGGGTGTTAAATTGATGGATTGCGCACCCGCATGATCGCCTCACATGTTAGAGAATTAGATTTAAAATCAATCCAAGCTGCCTGCAAAACATTTTCTTTGAAATAAAAGAGAAAGGTACCGAAATGGCGTTAGAAAAGTCTAGCGTAACCAAGTCCCCGAATTCATAGTCTCTGATTCGTAGGAGTAAAGTAAATCTCCTGTTACTTTACTTGGGTTTCTAATTGACCCACCAAAAATAGATTAGTGGCGAAAAATTGGTCGCGACATCGTCTTTCTCGTTTGAACCTTTATCCATCCAATCCTGAAGTTCCAGAAGGTCGTCCGATGCCTCAACGATGCCCTTGTTTTGCCTAAAACCACTCTTGTTGAGTAGACCTGAGAGTCCCTAATGGCTTTGTTTTGTGTCCGGACATCTCAAAGTAACAAGACATTTGCTTGAAGCTTGTTCGGCGTTTGTGGTTTCAATCCTCAACGATAACGGAAGTTTCACTCAATGATTTAGTTGGCCAAATGCGACTATCCCTTAGCTTATTGACCGGGAAATGCTTTCTCTCCCTCGCTTTGAGTGTAACATGATGTTGAGTTGCGTTAACACTACTTAGGTAAATAACTGGGAATCTGAGTCTTTCCTAGATGGTTTGTAATGATATTGTCGTGCTAGCGTTGTGTTGGGTAGAGAATTTTACTTCAGTTCCATAGCTAGGTCCTACATTTGTGGTGCCCATTAACCGTTTGATGATATGCTTCCAAGCGGAAGTCATAAAATATTTCCTAAAATTACTAAAATTGAGATGCTTTGGATATCTTTTGCATGGTATAGTTTGTTTCAATAGCCATGATGCATAATGAAGTCGTGTATAAATTCCCTGAATCAGTGTTTTCTCTATGTTCCCCTGTCATCAATGGCATTCATCGATGAGCTCATGGGGCAAAATTCATGGCCTGAGTGTTGACTATCACACACATATGCACCACTTCGCTTATCGTGCCTCTCGTATCTGCTTGCACTACTCATGCCATGCATGTATGAGTGTTAAAGGTTTGTCATAGAGGTGAGGATTGATGGTCGACCGTGTTGACGATCTTGATAGGCAGTGGCAAGTAGAAATGATATCCTCATTATATATATACTTTTTAATTTTTGATTTTTTTACTTTTTTCTCTCTTTTGTTTTTTTCTCCTCCCTCATTCTTCCTTTTGCTTGGCAACCGGCTAGAGGAGAGGGCCAGTCACTGACCAATGGTGAGCTCGCCTAGCCACTGGCAAGGCGACCCCCCGTTGGATTTGGTGAGGCCGACCCTGCCCAGATCCGGCAAGGCAAGCCCTCACCAGTGGCTTGGCAAAGGCAGCAATGGATGACACCTTGGACGACGAGCAAATTAGAGAAAAATAGAGAGAGAGCCCATCGACCATCGCATGTCGAAAGGAGGGTCACCCATCATCGATCAGAGGAGAAAAAGATGGTCTCCGTGACATAGTTACCGATGCACTCAGATTTGTCTCCTCCATCATGCAAGGGATTTCTTAGAAGTTTCAAGGTGGCCAAACTATGTGAGGTTGGCCTCACTAATCCACGGGCGAGGACTTGCCTCGATGGATCTAGGCGAGGTTGGCCTCGCCGTCATTAGGCAAGATGAGCCCTCCCTAGATCTAGCAGGGGCTTGGCTCGATGGTGACTGGGCGAGCTCAACCTCACCTTGCTGTGGCTCACCACTGGCTAGCAACTAGCCCTCTCCTCTAGCCGATCACTCGAGCAAGAGAAAGGAGGCAAGAGGAGGAAAGAGAGAGAGAGAGAGAGAGAGAGAGAGAGAGAGAGAGAGAGGAAAAAGAAAAGAAAAGAAAAGAAAAGAATAAAATATAAATAAAAAATTTACAAATAAAATATTATTAAAAATTGTCCGCTAGCATCGATTAACGTCCACATCGGCATCGACCGGCCAAATTTAGCCGAGATGGATTGAATTGATATAATTGCAACAAGGTCTAGGACTTAAATGTCAAAAATAAAGATTTATGATTGAATTGGAAAAACTATAATAGTTTTAGGACCTTTTTAGTAATTTTCCCTAGAAAATACATATACAAATAGTACCATAAAAGGCAGCATGCAAAAAGCATACTCACACACCCTGTCCTCTCAATGTTGGCATGAGTTCTTCTTTATCCCTTTGGCGATAGTTTATCCCTCCTTGAAACCCCAAACTCCCAATCCATAACCTTAACAATCACTCCAATGGCTACCTCAAACCCCTTTCCTCTAGGTTAGTTCTATATAAGGCCTCTCCATCTCTTCTCTTTTCAACCAATCGACCAAACCCACTCGGCCATTTCAACCATTGCGTCTCAACCATTCTCCTTTCTATCGACTAGAAACCGAATTAGAACAATGGGGTTATTTGAAGTTATCCATGATTTGACCCAAATCTAGGTGCCCTAAATGCTACATGATCCTCCCTTCTCTTTATTTGGGTAGCCACTCCTCTATTATATGTTACTAAAACCGTAGCGTATCACCCTTCCATAACTAGAAAAACTTAGAATCCAATAATCGTAGTGGTGGCATTCTCAAATCCTTAGAGCTCCATTCACTCCACAATCCCATTCCTTATAACATCAAAGAAACCCGTACACTCAATAGAGCTTTGTTAGTACAATGACGAAAGCATGGAAGGTAGAATTAGTAAAGTGTGAAGTTATAGAACCGGGGTTCTTCTCCTTTATGTTTAACTAAGTGGAGGAAACAAGAAGAGTTGTAGAAAGTGGACCATGGTTTTTTGTGAACGACCTCCTTGTTTTGTTAGAAGGAGATCCAGATGTTCCAGAGCATTATTGTCACGACCTAAACCCTGGGCACATGCACATCCCTTGGCGGTCGACTAAAATTTTGCAATGTTCCAGGACGCGTCGCCGACCCTTTCATTTTATACACATGCAGAAGCGAACTCATAAACCCCAAACAATAACAAACATATGATAGGAAAGCAGGACAACCAATTTTTCTCAAAACACACTTTACAAACATCTTAAGTTGGTCTTACCTGTCTATACACATAAGTCTAGTTCGAAAAGAACTATTGAACTACTTATGCTCTCGACCCTACCATCTTGGCTCCGGGTTCTCCACACTAGGTACCTAAAAATGGTAACCCACGACGGGATGAGATAAAAATCTCAGCAAGTTAAACCCTAAGCCCTGACTAGGGCAAGAATTCACTCAAAGGCGTCCTAAACATGCACCATCCAGAACTTACCTCGCTTAAGTGCATCCTTGGACATTAGTACATCTCATATGCACTCATAAATGCAGCATGCGTAATCAGCAATTGGAACACTTTATAACACTCACTGAATATTCATAGAAGTCCCGAATATAGGGCTAAATCATTATGACATGTCCCATTCTGTGCCACACAATTTCATCCCATAATCAGGCGAGAATAACTCATATCGGTGGTTTAATCCACACCCGATATTCACTCTCAATATCCAAACTCCACATTCCAACTCAATACTCAAACTCAAGGTTCTAGAGGTGACCCCCACGAAGTTCCGTTATCGTGTGGCACTTAATCCTCGACCACCATTAGCAACTGTACAATGTTCTAGAGATGGCTCCCATGAAATCACGCTGTCGTGTAGCACTTAATCCCTAACCACAATAAGCAATATCTAGAGGTAACTCACACAAAATTTCTTTATCGTGTAGCATTTAGTCCTTTTTCCACATATAGCAATTGTACAAGGTTCTAGAGGTGGCTCTCACGAAGTCACGCTATCGTGTAGCACTTAGCCCTCGACTATATAAGACAGTAGTGCAAAGTTCTAAAGGTGGCTCCTATGTGACTTAGTTCACCATGTAACACTTAGCCCTTGACTACAATAAGCAACGGTACAAGGTTCTAGAGGTGACTCACATGTGACTCAAGTCACCATGTAGTACTTAGTCCTTTACTTGCTCACAATCCATTCGGTTTCCTCAACACATATCATCTTCTTTCAATAGTCACCACATAAAGCATTAACAATAAACCACGACCATGGCACAACCATTCGCACATCGCCATGCATAACTTCTAAGCATATCACAAATCAACCACATCACCAAATAGGCATGGTTCAGCAAGCATAGCATCAAGAGTAATCACCAAAACCACTACCAGTCCTAACCGATAGAAAATTTTCAAGTTTGAATCTAGAAACCTAAACAAATGAGTTCAGAAAATTTTCAAATTTGAATATGTTGTAAGGGACACATAAAAGAACATTTTTTATGAAGACACCTTAACCCACATCCTTCTAAATTAAGCCTAGTAAATCGCTCAATCCAGTACAAAAATTGGGTCCCTTTTCAGAAAGTCTGTTTTCCAAAATTAGTTTGGTTTGAGGTCCAAAAATTTTCCATTTGATCTGAAATTTGACTATGTTAAACTAAAATATGTGAAAAACAACTTTCATGAAGAAACCATTTTGAAATTCGAACTCTAAAAGTTAATAAAACTCCAGTGAATCCCAAAATGTCACCAGTTCCAGCAAAAACAGAGGTTCCGTTTTCAAATGACAGAGCTAAAATCTCTCCCTTTTTTTTTTTAAATCCCTAAAATCTTGAATAAAATATATATCATAATTGAGGATGTCTAAAATATTTTTCAAGAAGGAATAAATCTCAAAATCTTAGCACATTTCGATCCAAAAAAATGGCAAACGATGAGGGTCTAAGAACCAACTCTGAGAAAAATCCACTGAATTGGACTAATCCCTCCTCATTAGTGCTAATCTCACCAATTAGATCAACATTAATCCATCTTAAGGCTAATCTAACCATTCTAGATTAGCACTAATCCATCTTAGGACTAATCTCACTTAGTACTAATTTAAATAAACTAATTAACACTAAAGTAATCTCCTAAGTGTAATTAACAACCTAATTAATGATTAGGGAGTTAACTCACCAGATTAGTGAATAAATGGGTTCACTACGATGGTGGTGAGATCCCGTGTCTACAGCGGCTCAAGGGAGGCTCGGAAGAGGCTGAAAAACACCTCATAAGTCACTGCTTGAGCTGGGATTGCGGTTCTGGTTCTGCTTCTGTTTGAGCTGCTGGTCGAGCTTGGTTGAGGTGAGCTTGACACGACTAGGGGGGAACTGGTGGAAAAGGATGTAGGCGGTTCGGATGCTGGCCAGAGCTAGACTGACGAACGGACTGGTGGCAAGGAAATGCGACTGTCTTGGCTGCTTGGAGGAGTTCTGGACGAGAGAGGTGGACTGTTCTGTTGGTGGTGGGTGCAAGGTAGTAGCTTGGTGGAGTTCTGTTGTTGCTGGCGTGAAAGGATAGTGGGGGGGGGGTGGAGGGGGAGGAACGTGGGGGCTGTTGAAGGTGTAGAGGAAGAGATGGGCGTGCGAGTGAGATGGGTAAGAGACGTGAAGAATAGAACAAGAGAAAAAGGAAGTGGGCGGCAGAGGGAGGAGGGGCATATGCAAGGGAGAGGAGAAATAGAAGGAAGAAGAAGAAGCCAACAAGTCAAAGTAAAATATCTTAATTCATCATTGAAATGTCCACAAAAGTCTTTAGCCGATCCAATGGAGAATTTGCTCCCATTTCACCCAAATTAAGTCATTTTGGTGTAGATAATCATGCCCATTTTCAGTCAACCTTT
Source organism: Eucalyptus brandiana (assembly GCA_014182725.1). Lineage (NCBI taxonomy): Eukaryota > Viridiplantae > Streptophyta > Magnoliopsida > Myrtales > Myrtaceae > Eucalyptus > Eucalyptus brandiana. The sequence goes on along the minus strand of CM024671.1, from coordinate 20,536,963 downwards.
CCAATGGATCACCCAAGAGCCAAATTCTTCACAAATCCACACCAATTGAAGCCAAATTGAGGACCAAACTGCAGCAGCCCATCACCCCTACGAATTTCACCAATTCCATCTTCAATTTCACTCCAAGCAACTTCAATTCAATAGTCCCTCATGCCATAGTAGCAGCCCACACAAATTCCTTGCACTTCCCTCACCAAATAGCTCTTTTTGGAGGCCAAAAATCCACAAAGAAATGACCCTCCGAATTTCTTGAATTTAAATTGCCCAATTCCAATTTTTCTGTGAAATTCCCGGCTTGACAGAATTTTCTCAAAAGATGAGATGAGATTCTAAAAATAAATCGTGACATGCTCGATCGTTCGATTCCCAAAACCGAATTCAATTTTGTGGTTAAAATCAACCGGATGCGATTTTATTACAATCTAACTAATTAGGTAGCTTTTAAGGATTTTAGCGCCCTTATATTCCTTAACGAGTTCACCTAATAGGTTAGTTAACTCGTGAGTAGTCAGCTCAAAGGAAAAAGACTATAAGCGCATCGGTGAAAAGCCCATTTCATTTTATCGAGACGGGTTCGAAAATTCAGGATGTCACAGCAAGTACATATATCTCATCATAGTTTGTTCCTTCCTCTTGCATATAACTTTTTGTAATAAGCCTTGCTTTGTTCCCGGTCACTTTGCCATTTTCATCCATCTTGTTTCTGAACATCCATTTTGTTCCAATCACTGATTTTCTTTTTGGTTTTGGAACTAGCTCCCAAACATCATTAATACTGAATTGTTTGAGCTCTTCCTGCATTGCTTCTATCTAGCTTTCGTCAGATAAAGCTTCGTCTACTCCTTTAGGTTATATTTCGAAAATAAGTGCTAGTGCACTTGAGTCTCCTTTTACTTTGAATCTGGTACGGATTCCTTCTTCAATATTGCCAATGATGAGTTCTTTAGGATGACTTAATCTGTGCTTCCAGTTACTGTTAGGTCTGTCACTTCCTGCAAGGATTTGCTGATCATCAGTTTTCTTTGATTCTTCTGACTTTTGTTCTGCTTGACTTTGATCACTAGAAGGCTAAGGTTTCTTGAGAGAATAAGACTTTATTAAGTCTGGAACTAGTTTAAACTGTTCAAGTTGAGTTTGATCTTGTTGGTTCTGAATACTTTCCTAAAATCTAACACTCATGGATTCTTCAACAGTTTGTGTATTCTTGTTGAAGATCCCGTAAGCTTTGCTTAAGATAGAGTAGCCAATAAATATTCATTCATCCGATTTTTCTTCAAATTTTCCAAGCCAATCATTTCCATTCTTCAAAATGAAACACTTACAACCAAACACATGAAAATAAAAGATATTTGGCTTCTTCCTTTTATACACTTCATAAGGGATCTTCTCTAGGATGAACCTTAAAAATACCCTATTAATTATATAATAGGCAATGGAGACTGCTTTTGCCCAAAAACGAGAAAATATTTTATTTTCTATTGGCAAAGTTCTGGCCATCTCTTGTAGCGACTTATTTTTCCTTTCTACAACTCAATTTTATTCTAGAGTATATGAAGAGTATGAAGAGGATAAAACATGTTGAAGACCATTCTTGTCACAGAAATTTGCAAAGTTTTGATTTTCAAATTCTCCTCGATAATCAGTCCTTATGCTTGAAATGGCATAACCTTTTTCGTTCTAAACTTTCTTAATAAACTTTGAAAAAATGAGAAGGTTTCGTTTTTTTTTTTTGCTAAGAAGAAAACCCAAGTAAATCTTGAATAATCATTCACAATTACTAAGAGTACTTCTTACCACCAATGCTTTGTATTCTAGTTCGTTTAAAGAGATCCATATGAAGAAGTCACAATACGCGATTAGTGGAAACTTGATTTACAAGTTTAAATGAGCTTCTAACCTATTTTCCCAAGATACAGGGAGTACACAACTCAGACTTCTGGTATACCATTTTGAGAAGACCTCGAACCAGCTTCTTAGATGAAAGATTAGCCATCTGTTTCATACTCACATGTCCAAGCTTGCAATGTCAGAGATATGCTTCATCTTAAATTGAAATGAGACATTAAGAGCTCTCAGGACTTATGTTTAGAAGATAAATATTCTCATGTTTTCGCTTAATGAAGGATTGAGTCAACTCTTGACTAACTCCAAAACAGACATCTTCTTGGAAATTGTTCTTTTTTTTGGTAAAAATCTTCTTGGAAATTGTTTCTGAATCCTATATCACATAATTGGCTTATACTCAAAAGATTATAATTCAAACCTTTTACCAGTGAAACGTTGCTGATGATTAAACTTCCAATTCTCACTGTTTAATGTCCAATAATTTTTCCTTTGCTGTTCCCACTGTTGAAGAAAACTTTCTTATCTATTTTGAAGTTGACAAAACGTTTCTATCAGTCTAATCTGAAAACTTGCATATTCTATCATCAAAATCTGAAGACCTCCAGACTCAAGACTTAAAGTCTATCCTCATTAATAGTTTACAGACCGACAAAGAAAAGTTTCATCCAATAAAGAAGACTTATCTAGATATAATTATATCTTTAAGGATTTGATTCGTACGGTCGAAGAATATCTCACGGCTGGAGATAGCATCTCGTGATCAATTATTCATATTGAAATCAACTTGAATAATTAGATCCGTTGAATGGCAAAGTATACTCGAAAGGTCTTACTTATGGAAACCTAGATTCTGATTGTATGGACGAGCAGGATTGGTGGGCTATCATTACATTCCTTAAATAACTCGAGATCTTCCGAATTGATTCTGTCCGACGGATAGATTGGAAGAACTCATTTGGAAGGTGCCAACGGTTATGATGGCATGGAGGAGTATATAAGGAGGACGCTCAAGTTATTTGAGTGTGTGCGTGAAAAGAAAATTTAAAAGTCTGAAACTCTTAGTTCTTTGCTGTTACAATTTGTCGAGCTTAAACTATATTCAAAAGAGAGATCAAATTCTTGTAAGACCTTGAGGAAATGTAGCAGAGTCTCTTCACTGTGGAATCAAGGCCGTGATACTGTAAAATCTCTTTTGATTCTTAGTGGAATCCAGCTAGTGGGCTGTCAGTGCGGGAGAGTGAACGTAGGCTTAGTTTAAGCCGAACCACTATAAACCTTGTGTTTCAATTCTCTTTCCCTAATCTCTTTACTTAATTCGTAGTCTTATATATCAGTTTATAATCTTTTATATCTTCAATCTACTGTTTTATTATAAGTCAAGTTAAGTTGTTAAGTCTTGCAAAAACTTCTTTAACACATATTCACCCCCCTCTAGGTGTTTATACTAGTATTATCACCCACTAAATGAAACATTTCCTCTTTTTTTCTTTTTCTAGTTTTACGAAACTGCTTGAATCTCCAGTTATATATCTAGAATAGCCACTGTCCAAGTACCATTTGTTTTTCCTTTTAACAATTACTTGCAATAAAAAAGAAATCTTAAACTTTCTTTGGTACCCAAAATTTTCTTAGGTCCTGACGAGTTAGATTTAAAGAGAGCCTTTGTCCAATCCTTTTTAACATGTCTCCAAACTTTAAGACATTCATTCTCAAAATGTTCTGAGCTATTACACTTAAAATATTTAAGTGCATTCTGACCAACAGGTTTTACAAAAACTTTTTGAAAATGAGTTTTGTAAAAGGATTTTGGAGGTTTTTGTCTAAGTCTCTCCTTAACTTTAGGAAAATCGATCGAGAGAGTACTTTCTTTATTCATACCCAAACCAGATTTGTTATAATAGGGTATTTGAACTGAAATGATTTTCTCTAAAGTTTTTGGTCCCTTGGAAAACTATAGAAATATTTGAAATCTCTTTTTTCGAACATTCATTTTCTTTTGAAAGAGAATCAATATTTTCTTTCAAACCATCAAAAATCATTTTTCAAACTCTCAAACTTTTCTCTCCAAGAATTATCATGTTGCCTGAGCTTTGAATTTTCATTCTTTAGTTCGGAAATCCTTTTAAAAGAGGATTTAAGGTTCAAGAAAAATTCATCTATATACTTAGAAATTTTAAGAGGAATTTCTGAATCACTTACCTCGATTTCCTTGTCAAATTTTGAGTCTGTGTCTGAGTCTTACTTTGATTCTGAGTGACTCATTAGATAGATATTTGCAAACTCCTCTTCACTTTCCTCACATTCGGTGTCACTCTAAGTTTCTACTTTAAGAGCTTTCTTATATTTTTCATACTTTCCTTTCTTTTCTTTTTCTTTTTTTCTAGCAAGGGACGGTTAGGCTTGATGTGTCACTTCTTCTTACACTCAAAGAATATTATATCCTTGCTTGTTTCAACATATTCCATTGATCTTTTCTAGGAATTTTACTTGCTTTGCTTTTTCAAATTCAATCTTCTTCCTTTCCTATTCATTTTTTTCTTTTTGAATTTCTTTATCATCAGAGCCAACTCCTTGTCGTCTATGTCATTATTAGTGTCTGTATCATTAGGATCAGCATTAGACTTAAGTGCAATTGACTTCTTACCTTTTGGATTCTCTTCGTCATTGATCTGTTCCACTTCATACGATTGAAGAGTGTCTATCAGCTCGTCTACAGAAAGAGGCATGATCCTTTGTGTCTCCGGAATTTATGTTTTCACATGGTTCTAGTCCTTTGAAAGTTCTCGCAGTAGTTTGTTGACCTTCATTGGAGCAGAAATTGGTTGACCTTGATATACCAATCCATTTACAATTTCTGTAAAACAGCTGAACATATCTTCAATAGACTCTAGGCTTCATTCTGAAAGAGTCATATTGGTCAAGTAAGATGTTTATTTTTGTCTAATTTACACGATCTTTTCCTTCATAAGTGATATGAAACCTATTCCAAACTTCTTTAGCTGTTTCACATGAAGAAATTTTGTAATATTTAGCGGGAGATAAGGCACAGTATAAAGAATAAATAGTTTTTGCATCAAAAGCCTGTCTCTTGGTAATTTCTGCTTGGTTGGAATTCTCAACATCTTTATCTAAGACTTAGGGCGCGTTTGGAAACGTTTCTGTTCAAAAATTGTTCCAGGGAACAGAAATAAAAAAAAAAAGTGTTTCTGTTCCGGGAACAGTTTTTGAACAAAAGAACGCGTTTGGTAAGTGTAAAAAAAAAAAAAAAACTGTTCTTAAAAAAAAAAGAACAAGAAACACATTTGGTAAGCTCGAGTCAATTTCTGTTCCTAGAATAGAAAAAAAAACGTAAACACGTTTGCTAAACTGTACAAAATTTCTGTTTTTAAATTCTAAAAAAAAAATGTTTTTTTTAAAATAAAGTTTAAACTTGATATTGAATTGTCATTCTCATGAAATGCTCATTAATTTTATTTTGTTCATGGTGAGTGAAGACAAACATTTTGAACATAATCATATGGCATACTTGGTAGAAAATTTTGTAAGTAAAGTTTGTATCAAATTTTTTTCAAGTACTTTTTTTATTTTTTATTTTTATAACATATAAACTTGATATTAAATTCTCATTCTCATGAACTGCTCATCAATTTAATTTTGATAATGGTGAGTGAAGAAAAATATTTCCAACATAGTCATATGTGCATACTTAAAAAAAAAAATTTATAAGTAAAGTTCGTACAATAAGAACTAGCAAAAAGAAGAGTATCGTATACATCTCAACATGAACCATTTTATACATGACATCACAATAATGAAGCAATATAGTTCATTGTTCAACTTCATCACAGTGAATACTTAAAAACAATATTACAAAAGTCAACAAATCTCATGCATATTGTGATCCATTGCCATTTTATTTGCAATACTTATCCTAAGCATGTTTATCCCAGATTCCTACTCATGACTAGGATCTGCAACCTCCACTTTTGTAGGTCCAAATGGATACTCCGGATCTCCATAAATGGAAAAATTTATGTCCATCCTATCTTGATCACGAATGTAATTATGAAGAGCACAACATGCAATTACAACAAGTGCTTGCTTCCGAATTATAAATGGAGGCATATGTCTCAAAATGGTGAAGCGATTCTTTAATGCCCCAAATGACCTCTCAATTACATTTCTTAGTGAAGAGTGCTTATAGTTGAATAACTCTTTTACTGTTCTTGGCCGTCTCCCACTCCCTCTATATTCGCTGAGATGATACCGTTCCTTTCTAAATGGAGTTAAAAAATCCCGGAAGTGCTGCATAACTGGAATCTACCATGTAGTATTTCCCTACAACATGATATATATATAAATTTGTTGTGATATTCAACCATAATATAATCGCAAATGTCTATAAACAAAATAAATACCAGGTGGTGGTCGGGGAAATTGCAATTGAGGAGTTTCGAGTGCTGCCGAAAGCACTCGACAATCATTGGCAAATCCTTCTCATCTAGCATACACGAAAGTAAATTTCATATCAAATGAGCAAACACACAACACATTCTGGGTGGTAGTCCCTCTCCTGCCTCTAAATCGAACCTGCTCAGACACCGGGATAATAGCATTTATATGGGTGCCATCCATAGCACCTACGCGATCTGTCAATTTATTGCCAATCTAAGATTATATAAGATTATGAACAACATGTATTTGACGATATAAAGTTGATATAGAAATCATACCTTGAAGTAGCGCTTATGACTAGGATCCATAAGAATTTCTTGTGGGATGACATCAAAAGATGGTGGTTTGATTATCTCTTTTGAAAGTTTGATAATTGCTTTCAACACTTTGTTGAAATACTTGCTGATCGTTTCTCCAGAATGTTGAAATCTCTCACATAAATCTCTATTTGAGCTACCGTGACAAACCAAAGATAAAAATATCCCAATTTGTTCATCTATTCGAATATATTGACTATCTTTTAACCAACCTCTTACTCTCATCAAATCACATAAATTCATAAAAACATGCCTCTCCATCCTGAAGGCTTCATATATCCTATCTGAATGTCCAGAAACAATCTCCATTATCCATTCGGATCCTAATAATTTGTTGTCCCTAATAGGTTCTCTTGTATGCACGGACGTGTCAATCGCAACCGTGCACAACCACGCTAGGAATATGCAAAGATCATCATGATCCAAGAATTGTTGAACTTGTTCTACCTGTTCACTACATATACTATTTGATCCATCTTCCATAGTACTTATACCATCACAAAAATATACAAACATCAATATAGATTTTGAAAATATATCCAATAACAATCAATAACATAAGTCATAGTCTCAATAGAAGATGCCATTATATATAAGTACCAAGAATCTCAACACTAATATCTTTAAAAACTAAATATTAATACATAACATAAAGTTATACAATCTAATGCAAGGCCATTCAATCCATAATATATTTCCAAACATCTACTAAAGATGATAAAGAAGTCCATTTCTCCTTTCAGGTGTGGATTTAATGAAAGCCACCCTCCATGAGGCACTATCGCATGCTCGATCCACTGCTTTGTTGTAAACATCTTGGTCTATCTCGGGCATACTAAGTAGAATATCCATCACAGCCTCTACGGAGAAAGGGTCCACAGGTGATGGCATAACCCCGGAGGTCGCAGAGCGCTACCAGATTGACTTGACTTAACTTTCAAAAAGTCTTGTATGGCTTTGCAAGTGTCATCAATACTGTTTTGGGTACTCTTCCTTCTCATTTTAGTGTTTGGAGTCCTATCCAATCTGTGCTTTCCACAAGTTGAAGTTCTAGCATCGTCTGATGTGAAGACTCTCTCATCAGTGTGGTGATCACTGAAGTCATTTGTATGGCCACCACCAGCATCACCATAGGCATTGCCACCACTGTTGTCACCATATGCATTGTAACCACTGTTGGCACCACCTCCATTGCCATCACCGTTGTCATCTTCCTCCGACACCATCACATCTTGAGCATTTCCAATGCCATATTCCCCAGTAGCATATGTACCATCAAATACAATACATAGCTTGGGATACTGGGGAAATCCATCCTTCCTGAATTTGGCCCACTCTACATTCTCCTACAATTTTCACAGTAATGACATTTCAGCAATATAATCATACATTTTAAAATATACATATATAATGACATCAAAATGACCAAAAAGTTAAAAAAGATACCTTGATGTGAGCTTCCCAGATGCTTGGATCGTCGACAACAACTCTTTTATTGACATTATCCCAACCAAATCCAGACTGAGACATAAGTTTCTGAAAACTACTATACTGTTTTCTCAGTTTGTTCACCTTGTTTCTTAGCTGGACCATGCTATATTGGCATCCTGTTTGTCTAACGAATTCAGTCTGGATATTCCTCCAACCTGCTTTGTTGAAAGTAGAAGAGGTCCGATTTCCCTTTTTGACCTCATCCACCAACAAACCGATAAATAGGTTGGTCATCGACTCGGTCCACTTTGCACTGAATTTCTGTGCCTCAGATGCCATTTAATCTTTGATCGGTTGAGCATCATATGAGTTATCAGTTAAATCAATAACATAATACTATATATGCCATACACAAAAGCATTCTCAAGAGATGCAAGCCAAGAAGACTTAACTTTCAAAAATGATAATTCTTGAACTAACTTGTGTAAAACAGATCATAAGTTGCATTTGAGCTACAAGAACTACATAGTACTATGACTAGCAATGATCAATCAAACAGAATGCTCTCTCTCCAACCTATTTTTGAGCTGTGAAATCCAAATGATCAGCCTGAGCATTTCATTGTAATGCTACATACAATATGCAACCATGAACTTCAGCCAACACAAGGTAGCATTACCCTTGGTTCTTACCTTCTTTCGAAATAAGCCATGAGGCAAATGCCAGTTTGTTAATCTTTATCAACTTTAGGTTTCTTTGAATAAGTAGAAGGAATTCAGATGGAATTCAGACGACAAGATTCACCTTTTTCACTCGCGCAAATAATGATGGACCTTAGTGCCTTCTGTTAACTTTAACCTTTAAAATTTCATGTAACATTCTTATATCTTGCCCCTGAACTAAATTTGTACAGCCTCTTTTCTTTTATCTCGCTCCCCCTACAAAATTGTTCCAAGGAATGGAAACTTTTGTTTATCTAACAGCATCTATAGTAGCTTCAGCACACAAAAGAATGAAATAAAGAAAGCACGTGGTTGGAGCAAGAATTATTGGTCCAAGGTCACATTTTGGGGCTGCGGTACATATTACTGATCGACAGACCAAAAGACCAATCGGAATTGCCAGATTTATGGACAATACTCAAGTTTCGAAATTTCAGGCATAGAATCACATTGCAACAACAGGGGACAAAATGCCAGCTTGAAGGAATCGTCAGAGAGAGATAGAGAGAGAGAGACAGAAAACTAGGCTCCAACCAAGCCAAAAAGTGAAGAGTTCCAAGAAAAGTGACAAAGGGTTGGCGTACGATACCCCCAAGCATCAGTCTTTCACCGTCTCGTTTACTAGTTGATAAAAGACACGCAACCCCAGAACCCAAGAACGAAACAAACGACAATGGAAACCACCAAATCATTCAAAAGCTCAAGTTTTTCACCTCAAGATTTCACCCTTCGCTCGCCGCGGAACAAGTGCAAGCTCCAGGGTCCTATTGAAGCTGACGCGGTGCGCTGCAGACTCCGAGATTCTGATTACTACCACCTCGAGATCGAATGTACCGCGGGAAGGAGCGCGCTTTCACTTAGCCCTCCACGGACTCCCTCGAGAACAAGCCGGAGACGAATCGAACGGGGCCCGAGGCGAGAGCTCTTCCTGCAGCCTGCATTTCCGCGGGTCAAAGGAGACGAAAAGAAATAGAGAAAAGAGAGAGGAGGGGAAGCGGAAACAGTTGAGGGGGAGCCGAAAGCGTTACCTGATTGCACAAATTTTCTCAGGAAAATCCGACGGAATCGCTCGGAAAATCGAAGCTGAGGAAGAGAGAGAGAGAGAATGTGTGAGGGCGCGGCTGGCGAGCAGGGGGGTGAGATTGAAGGGAAAAATGCCGAAACTCGAAGTTGAAATCAGTCAGTCTCGCTCGAGCGAGCGTTGCTCCGCTGCTCTGCTCGCTCGGCAGAGCAACCACGCTCGAGCGACTCGACCGAGCTACGCTGCTTTGCTCGCTCGGCAGAGCAGCCACGCTCGAGCGAGCTGTGCTGCTCTGCTCGCTCGGCAGAACAACCATGCTCAAGCGAGCTGCCAGAGCAGCTCACTCGAGTGTCGCTGCGCTGCTCTACCGAGCGAGCAGAGCAGCTCCGGCGAGCAGTCGTCTGGCAGATTTGGGCAACGGCTCACTAGGGGCTCGGCGTCGCTCGCTCGAGCTGGCAGAGAGGCTGCTCTGCTGCTCGAGTGACCCGAGCTACTCTGCCGAGCGACCACAGCAGCTCGAGCTCGGCAGAGCAGCTCCAGCGAGCAGCCGTCGCCCAGATCTGTCGCAGATCTGGGCAAGCAATGCTCGCTTGAGGCTCGAGCGAGCTGTCGCTGGAGCGAGCGTCCCAGCTGTCGGTGAAGGTGGCTCAGATTTTTGAGGGGTGGCTCTCGCCGAAGCCCTTTCGAACAGAGAAGGAGGAGCAGCAGAAACTTACCTGGATTCGGAAGCTTCAGCCGGTGAAGGAGCACCACCTGTCGGCGCCGAAGAGTCAGCCAAGTAGGGAGGCGCCGGAGAGTCGGTGGAGTGGGGAGTCGCCGGAGAGTCAGCCGAGTGGGAGGCGCCGGAGAGAAGGGAGAGACGCCGAGAAAGGGAGAGCACGAACGAAAGCTTTCGGGCACGAACGAACCCACCTTCAGAAGTGTTCCGGTTTTGTTCTTTTATTTTTGTTCTTTTTAGGCCTTCAAGAAGTGTTTCTGGATTCCAGAAGTAAGTTTTTTTTGTTTCTTTTTTTTGTTTCAATTTTGTTCCAGGAACGAAAAAACAAAAAAAGAACAGAAACGCAAACAAACGCATTTCTGTTCTTTTTTTGTTCCCGGGAACAAAAAAACACAAAATCTATTTTTAAACAGATTCGAGAAATAAAAACATACAGGGCCTTATTTTCCCTTGTATGAAGTTGAAGCTGCCTTTGGGTTTATTCCTCTTTCCACAACATCTTATTCTAGAGGATCTCTAGATCTCAGGAATGTCTTCATTTTATTCTTCTACAAATTGTATTCTTTTCCATCAAAATAGGGTGGCATGGTATTGCTCTGTCCTTCAATCAACCCTAGTGCCAAGATACTAGCCATAGAAGATCTCTAGTTTAGAAGTAAAAATACTTCAGTAAAATGAGCACTGATGCTTTGATAACAATTGAAAACGCTACACCTAGAGGGGGTGAATAAGTGTTAAATTTTTTTTTAATAATTAAATGCAAAATAAATCATGTTGCGAGCAAAGTTTGGCGAAGAGTCAAAGTCTAACTAAAAGCATCACCAGACTTTTGAAGAAAATTTAGACTCAAATAGAGAGGGTTTAGAATTTTGAGAAATTTAAAGAAAAATTGCAATGAATAAAGCTGGAAAGAGTTAAGGGAAGAGAAAATTACAAACAAGATTTATAGTGGTTCGGCTTAAATCAAGACTACGTCCACTCTCCTACGCTAACAGCCTTCTGGCTGAAATTCACTAAAGTATTAAAGAGAAGTACAATGGTTAGAGTGTGAATACTCAGTGGAAGATTTCTTTTTCTCTCACTAAGTCACTCTTCTTGTGTTTTTCTCTCTTGAATACAATTTGTAAGTGCTAATGTTGAAGAGCAAGTGGTTGGAAATGCTTCAAACTTTGGAATTTCAATTTTCATGCTCTATCTCAAATAGATTGAATGACCTCCTTAAATACTTCTCTACACCTTACCACTTGTTGGCATTTTCCAGAGGAATTTCTTCCAATCAATTCGTTGGACAGAATTGATTAAGGAAATCTTGTATCCGTTTGAAGATTGAGATGAAAATCCATTGATTCGGGTTGCCAATATAATCAGAATCTAGGTTTCCATAAGTAGATGATTCTCAAAAAGGAAATTGTCTTCAAGATTGATTTCATCAAATTGTGATTGATTCCATCAATGTATTTTATAAAAGATAAATGAGACTCTTCACCAGAAAGCCATAGATTAAAGATAAATCCCTGGAACGTTCATATTGAGTCCTTAACATAAGATCAATAATCCTAAGTTCGATTGTATCTTTGTTTTGGACTTAGTTTCATTCTGGATCACGTGAAAGTGGGAAAGACTTTTGGAATAAATAGCCTTTGACAAAAGTCTGCAATATAGCTCAAAAGTCTAGTATAAGAACAAGAACAAGAAAGTTTTATCAACTTCAAAACCTGATATGAGTTTTCTCGGCACAAGTCTACGTTGATTATTGTGATTTGACTAAGGCAAATCCCAATGATGACTTTCACTAAAATGTCTTTCATCACTCCATGGGGAACATCTTGCAACAAAATTATACCCTTCGGGTTGAAGAATGCTAGGGCAACTCATCAAAAAGCCAAGGTGGCATTATTCCACAACATGATGCATAAAGAGGTTGAAGTCTATGTCGATGACATGATTGCAAAGTCAAGACAAGGTGAAAACTGTGTTGAAGTCTTGAGAAAATTATTTGACCGATTAAGGAAATTCAAGCTGAGGCTTAACCTCACAAAATGCATGTTTAAGGCAAAGTTTGGGAAGCTTCTTGGATTTATGGTTAGTAACAAGGGTGTCGAGATAGATCATTCTAAGATAAAGGCCATATGTGATCTAAAACCTCCTTCTACTATTAAGGTCCAAAGCCTATTGGAAAGATTGAATTATGTTGCGAGATTCATCTCCCAATTGTCAAAAACCACTAAGCCGTTCTTCATGCTGTTGAAGAAGAACGCTAGGTCAATTAGGATGAAGAATGCCATAAATCATTTGAAGAACATAGGCGATATCTTTTGCAATCCCTTGTATTGGTACTGCCCATTCAAGGTGTGCCTCTAATTTTGTATCTCACCATTCAAGAAGAGTCTTTAAGAACCATGTTGGCGAAAAAAAGACCAAAGGATGGAATTGAGCATGCCATATACTACCTTAGTAAGAAGTTCATGTGGCACCCTCGACTTGCCTGAGGTCGCCACGGGTGATCTTTCTTAATTACTCGATCTCATATAACTTCACTTGACCGATACCCTTTTGACTAGGGATTTTTTTTTTTTTGAAAAGTGGTCCCAGTGCAACTTATTAGCGGAAGCATAAACAAGTCTCACCATCTCTCTCTCCAATAACCATAATGCAATACACACCAACTACGCACCATAAGAAAAGATAATGCCGATTCACTCTTATTTATATTTTCATGATGGACATCAAGGTCGATACAACAAAAAGCCAAGATTTTAACTATACTCGGCTACCATCCCAAAAGGACTCGATTCTACATCGATCATGTACCACCCCCCCATCTACGAGCGTCGGCTATCTCCAAAAAGTGTCAGCTCCCAACAGCTATACGCGCTATCATACCCAATCCGGTGCATTGGGTGGCGGCGGCGGTAACATCCCTAACATAACTCCATGGCGTCGGACATGGACAGATATAAACTCCTGGATGACCGGGCCCCCAACCAAGCCCACGTCATACATCACCAACACACGAACCCGTATGAACACCAAACCAGGGATGGTGACAAAATTATGCTCCATACACTCGACCTCCACGTTAGATGGAAGGCCATAAAAGGTATCGCGTGTGACTAGAGAGAGAGGCATCTTTCTAATCTGAAATGTTGGTCCCCAAAGGGGTGAGTACAACCACTTAGCAGGTAAAAGATCCATTAAACTACTCAATGCATCAAACAGAACAATTATGGCATCATAGAGTACATATAGTTCATACATATCAAACATATCTCACCTTTCAGTCATGCATATTACATCAAAACAGCCACATATATATATATAGGTCATCATGTCATGTGCATATACCACCAATGCATTTGTACACATAACGTCATACAGTCATGCATACATGTCACCATACCATGTGCACATACCACCATGCACTTATACATGTTACACCATACAGCCATGCATACATGTCACCACACTATGCATGATTCAATTTCAGCTCTTGTTTTTCAATTAGATCGCTACACATTTTTTTTTTCTTTTCCGGGACTAGTAATTGCATCCCACATTTCTATCGCTCGTACCCAACCTGGCATCGCGAGGAACCTCTGGCACACACCTCCAGGCATCCGGCACACACACTTCAGGCATCTCGAAACTCCTGAGGACATCTGGCACACACCTCGGGGCATCCGGCACTCACCTCTGAGCATCCCGACACTCCTGGAGCATTGTCGGCTCACACCTCCGACGGCATCCTCATTTATCACAATTCATGTTCACAATTGTGTCTCAATATTAACATGGCACATGATGTGATGGCAACGAGGTCAATTTCAGCTTTTGATTTTATATGCAATGCCATATATCATCACATATGCAGCAAGATCAATTACTATTATTTTATAAAACATAATGTATTCTTTTTAATTTACATTTCCAAAAATTTAGTAATTGTCTCTAATAATTTCTAAGAATTTAGTACATCATAGACAAACTCTAGGGGCATTTATCTCATGAAGAACACAACACCACCAGAATTTCATACAAAACAGGATAAGTCCATACATCACAACTTTCGAAATTTGCACAATCTAGCTAGCACAGTTTTTGAAACATTTTTGGTTAAATAGGTAAATGAACTTCAAAAATTACGAAATTTGATTATGTGATAGCCAAGACCATAAGGTAAATACTTCATGGAGACATTGAAGTCAGATTCGTCCTAGGTAATTAAATATAGGCGGTTAAAACTTCTATTCCTAGTACCGAAATTTCCAGATCCAGTCTTTCCAAAGAATAACGATTTTATACTTGTTTGTTTTGTCCCAAATTTGAGTATGTTATACTCCAAGAAGTCCTTTACAACTTTCAATTAGAGGTCGAAGCCAAAATTCAACTAGAACATCACATGCAAGTCACTAGAACATCCAAGGTCGAGCTGTTTTTCTCAAGAACAGTACACTAGACTAGAGCACCACTCTTACAACTTCAATTTTTCACATTCTATACATCCGAAATTGTTACCATTCAATCGCACACACTAAGCACAGCATGCAAGAGTAGATCAAAGGATCCCACTTGCCTCTAGACCGAGCAAACAGCGAGCACAACGGCGAGACACGGCGGCGGCGGATGACGGTGAGCAAGGCGGACGATTGACGGACGGCCCTCCTCCTTCCTCTCTTCCTTTCTTTCTTTCTTCCTTTCTTCCTTCTCTTTCTCTCCTTTCTCTCTCTCGGATGAACCTCCTCTCTCTCTCCCTCTCTCTCGCTTAAACCAGCCACCCTTTTCCCCCTAATTTCCTTCCCTTCATCATTAGACATCATCACCTTTTGCATGGGGTGACACTTGGCCATCACCATGGGACAAATAGGGGAGGCATGCAAACCGGACTCCCCCCCTCTTCTTTGTGTGATCGACGGCCCCTCATGGGCTCTATGGGCTGGCCATTAAGGCCATCTTAGGCCCAAAACTCTTGGGCCTAAGACCCAAGCTTAAATAAATCCATAATTGACCCTTTTAAAAACTAACTGAATTCCTATTAAATCAAAGTACTTAAATTACAAATTTAAATGGCTATAATACTTTGTAACATAGATTAATAAAGTCCAACTTATAAAATTCATGGCCAAACACATAATTTCCTCATTAAATAAATCTGGATCTCACATGGGCATGGAACATGTTTCCAACAAAATATTCACCCATTAGGTGCTCGGCCATTAATTCTATTACACTTCTTTGGTCTAAAGACCATAACATAGATCAATGATGCGTCCATCGCCCTTCCAAAGGTTGCAAGGCATCTAGAGGTTGCCACGGAGTTTTAGGATGCCACAGTTTACTACCTTCGACATTAGATATCTGGAAGTGGAAAAGACCTATGTAGCCTTGATTTGGGTCTTACACCAATTGAGACAATATACTCTTCACCACCGCATCTTGCTAGTGATTGAGAATGACATAATTAAATATCTTTTGAAGAAGCTTGCATAGGTTGGAAGTCTCGCTAAATGGCAAATATTACTCTCTAAGTTACATATTCGAATCATGGCGTAGAAGTCTGTCAAAGGGCGATCCATAACTGATATGTTAGCTAAAAATCTCGAGAAGTTTGATAACTTAAATGAAGTTGATGAACGGATTTATCCGGTCTCACATGATAAATGGACCATGTATTTTGATGGTGCTATTAACCTTTCTAGTTCTAGTACTAAGCCGTTTTGAAATCCCTAGAAGGTCAACCTTACCTAGTAGCTGCAAAGTTGGAATTTCCTTGTACCAACAATATTTCTGAATATGAAGCTTGCATCTTTGGTTTGCAGTTGGCCATTGATATGATAGTTAGGAAGCTTGAAGTTTAGAGTGATTCTATACTCATCATCCTCCAGATGGGAGGCGAATGGCAAACGCGAGATGTAAAGTTGATTCCTTACCATGAATATTCTCAAAGATCTTATCTAGGAATTTGACGAAATCTCTTTTGATTATCTGCCAAGATTGCAAAATCAATTTACCGATGCCCTAACAACCCTATCATCAATGTTACAAGTAGTAGACGACTTGAGCATTGATCCTTTTACAAATCGACATCTTGAAGAAGCTTGCTCATTGCCTAATGATTGAAGTGGAACTTGATGGTTAACCCTGGTATTATGATATCATGAACTACATTTGAGAATGCAAATTTCTCCAAGGGAGTCAGGCCAATGATCGAAAATACCTGATGAAGTTGGCGGCCAAATTCTTCCTCAGTGAAGGAACCCTTTATAAAAGGTCTTTCGATTCAGTTTTACTGAAGTGCATGGACGCATAAGAAGCTAAAGTCCTAATAAAAGAGATACATGAATGAGAATGTGAACCTCATATGAATGGTCATCTCCTAGCAAGAAAAATCATGAGGCTTAGTTACTATTAGTTGATTAGGGAAGCCAATTGTATTCAACATATGAGATGTTGTCAC
The DNA here is from genome assembly GCA_014182725.1 of Eucalyptus brandiana. Taxonomy (NCBI): domain Eukaryota; kingdom Viridiplantae; phylum Streptophyta; class Magnoliopsida; order Myrtales; family Myrtaceae; genus Eucalyptus; species Eucalyptus brandiana. Next base: position 20,520,000 of record CM024671.1, on the reverse strand, counting down.
TAGTGTTAAGTCTATGGAGATAAAACCAACGCTCCTTCTAATGAACAGCATCAAATGCCCAAGTCTTAGCCTTTTTCAATGTGGGGGATTGACATCATTGGACCAATTAACCCTAAAGCATCGAATGGACATCGCTTTATTTTGGTGGCTATCGATTATTTCATCAAATGGATTGAAGCCAGTTCTTATGCGGACATCATTGTAAAACAATGTAGCAAGGTTCATCCGTCGTGATATCATCGCTTGATATGAAGCTCCCGAGGCAATCATCACTATCAATGGATCAAATTTGAACAACAAGAAAGTGGACAAATTACTTAATGAGTTGCACATTCGCCACTTGAATTCTTCTTTCTATTGCCCACAAATTAATGGAGCTATAGAAGCCGCAAATAAGAACATCAAGAAGATTTTAGCTGTGACGTCCTAATTTTCAACCTTGTTTTCAGTGAAATGGAATGAGCTTTTCATCGACGCACCTATGGCCTTTTTCTCTAAGTTGGCCACTCATGAGATAACTAGTTTATCAGGTGAAATTGTTAAGGAATCTAAACGCAACAGACTTAAAAATTCGACCAGAAACCAACTGCTCGACCGTGCTAATCTGCAAAGGTCAATACGGCACTGTCAAAATTGATCAGAGATCGGAAATATGTTGTTTCGATAGAGGCATGTGATTAGAGTGTGGGTGATTCCACCTAATTGCAAAATTCTCGTCGAACAGCACTAAACCAATTTTTCTGTCGTTTTTGTATCATGTGCCGGTATTTGAAACCACGAGATTTTTACGACAACCGAGAGTCGCCAATGAGTCGAAAATGTACAAAGTGGCTTGAAAATAATCAACCACGGGTGAAATGCGCTAAAAATTCATAAAAGCTACCCGATAAGTTAGGTTACGCTAAAATCGCGTCCGATTGAACTTAACCACGAAATTGAACCCAATTTTAGAAATTGAAAGTTCTTTCATGTCACGATTTATTTTAGAAACATTGACTCGTTCTTCGAAGATTTTTCGGGAAACCTGAGTTTTCGGCAAAAAATCAAAATTTGGCCTTTTTGGACCGGGAAATTCATATGACCGTTTTTGGGTGGATTTTTGGCGTTCGAGTAGAATCATTTGGCAAGGAAAAATCATGGGATGGATGTGGATGTCTTAGCTGGGATTTATGGGCACCAATTTGGACTGAATTGAGTGGAATTAAATTGAATTAGAAGGGAATGTCTCAAAATTTGTAGCTATGGTGGTGTGCAACATTTTGGACCACCTTTGGTGGCTTCTTGAGGAAGCTTGATGAAGGAAAGTGGGCAGGGGATGGGGTTGAAGCTTTGGGGCCTTGAACTTGAGTGTCCAAGATATTTTGTGAAAACTTTGAGGGCTATTGGTCCCCCCCCCAACTGCAGCCTTCTTCTTCTTCCTCTCCCTTGCCTTAGACTTCATTGTTGTTGTGTTTGAGAGCTCAAAGAACCAGAAAAAGTAGCAGCCCACCCGAACAAACGCTACCGTCGCGCCATCCCCCACGCCCGTCATGCTCAAGCCCGCACGTCCTCTCCATCCCGAGCCCTTGTCTGATGAAGACAAGCTCGCCTCACAGCCATGCCAAGTGCCTCCGTCACTGTTCCAACGGCTTGAAGCCACTACCGTTAGCCCTTGCAGCCGCCACCGTCTCGCGTGGCCCATTTCCAGCCAAGTCGAGCCTTCGGCCAGTCCCTTCAGCCCTCGGATAGAACCGAACTCACAGCCCAAGCTATGAGCTCTGTGGGCCTTTTCTGGCCTTTTTCGAGCCTCCTTTGGAGTTGCTCCAGGCTTGAATCTCGCTTGCCTTGGCGTCGCTGTCTCCGTGAACTCACTAGCTCGCTAATCCAGTGAGTTTACTTGCTAAACCTTGCTTAGGGGGTTAATGATGCTTAGTGGGTAATTAGATTAGCTTAAGGGTCCGTTTGTTTCGGAGAAAATATCATGTTTCTGTAAAACATTTTCCTAGAAGTCATTTTCCTGGAAAATGACTCTATTTTCCGGTGTTCGGCCGAAACTTAAACATTTTCCTAGAAGTCATGTTTCTGGAAAACATTTTCCTATAAGTCGTTTTCTAGGAAAATGACTATATTTTCTTGTGTTCGGTTGAAACCTAAACTTCTAGTGGAAAATATTTTCCACCGTTTATTAGCTAATTTAATTGTTTGGGAAAAATGATCAAAAATTGAATTTTAATATTTTTAATTGACCAAAAAATTAGTTTTATTTTTTATATTTTATTAAAAATGAATTTTTAATTATTTGTATTTTTAAAAAATCGAATTTTTTATTTTTTATTTTATTATTTCTTTCTTTTTCTTTTTCTTGTTCCTTCTTCTTTTCCTTCCTCCTTCCTCCTCCATCTTCCTTTCGGCTCCTTCTTGCTCCGCCACCGCCTTCCTCTTGGCTCCTCCTTCCTCCTCCTTCCTCTGTCACCGCATGCCTAATGATGGCCGGCTGCCTGGCGGCTGACGAAGACCCAATTGCTAGATCTGGGGAGCTCAAGACTTGGCCAATCTTGCCCGAGCTCACTAGAGTTTCGCCAAGCTCTGGTGAACTGCGAGCTCGTTGGATCTGGTGGCGGAGCTCGAGCTCACTTGGATCGAGAGCCCAAGCTCTGCCGTCAGATCCGGCGAGCTCGTGGCACACCAAAGCCCGGTGAACCTTTGGCAAGCTCGGGCGAGGCTCGAGCTCCGCCCAGCTTGTCAGATCTAGCGAGGCTTGAGCTCCGCCCCAGGCCAACGGGGCTCTTCCTCACCCAATTTGGCGAGGCCCGAGCTTGGCGGGCTCGGGCGAGCTTGGCTTCGCCAGATCAGGCTAGGCGGAGTCTCGTTGGCCTAGGGCGAGGCTCGAGCTAGCTCGCAGCTGGTCACTGACAGCCACCGTGGCCGGCGATTGGCCACCAAGGAAGAAGATGAAATAGTAAAAAAAAAAAAGGAAAAAAATTAAAAACTCGATTTAAAAAAAAACAAAAAAGAAAAAGAAAGCATAAATGTCTTGGTGAAAGGAAATAAGGTGGAAAAAGTTATGGAAAATGATTTCCTCTTCTCAAAAGAGAAAATCATTTTCCATAATCTTAGGAGGAGATTTTCTATTGACTGGAAAATAGTTTCTTTGATCGTCTATTTTCCGCCATTTGAACACTGGAAATTTTGAAAAATGTTTTCCTAGAAGTTGTTTTCCGCAAAATGAACGGACCCTAAGTATGGTTTAGGTGGTTAGTTTAGATTAATTAGTGATTTAGTTGCTTAATTAGGCTAATTATGTGGTTAGATTAGATTAGTTTAGGGTTAATTAGATTGTACTATTTAATTAGTATAGTGCATTATTTTTCTAGATCCAATTAGGTGGCTAAATTAGTGTATTATGCTTACTTAGGCATTTATTGAATTAATTTTGCAATTTATTTAATTATTTAATATTTTTCGGAAATTATACCGGGATAGCCCATAGCCAAAATTTCATGCTGATTGTTGTTGTGTAATTAGTTTATGCAATTGAGTGGTAATTTGTGCAATTGAGTAATGATTGTGATTTTTGTTTATTATTTCAAAATTTTGGATTTTTAATATTTAATTAGAAAATATCGGATGTCGATTTTTGATGCCAAAAATGCTTTTAAGTACTATATCAAATAGTGGGATTTTTAAAAGAAATGATCTCAATTTTTATGATTTGATCTGATCATTTACCTATACACGATTATTTTACGGGGTGTCTTTAATATGAAGAAAATAGGCCAAGTTTATTATTTTAATTGAGGCATTTGAGTGTAAAGCACAATGTCTTTGGCATTGGATGTGTGTGAACGTTATGAGAACCCATCACGAGCGTTTACGCCGCGCGATGCTCCTATATGGAATGTCCTTGGACAACGGATGCTAGTCGTAGTAGATGATGAACCAATGCTCCTTCAGGATTGTTGTCTCGAGGTAGACGTTGCCGTGCTTGATGGGGTAGGACGATGCCTGATTACACTGGAAGACCGCCGAATGTCGAGTAGGCCGTGCTCATTGAGTTGTAATTCAAATTGGAACGCGTGTCTGAGTGAGATATAACCGCGCTTGATTATGGGACAAAATTGTGTGGCACGGAATGGGACGTGTCATAACGATATGACCTTATAATCGAGACCCCTACAATTGATTGAGTTATAAGGCGCTCCAATTGTTGAGTGTTGTTATTGCATGTATCTGTTATATGAACTGTACTAACGTGTAGGGAGGAACTGAGGTGAGGTGAGTCTCTGTGGTTGTGTGGTTAGGCCACCTCTAGGTGTATTACCTTCCTAATCAAGGTTTAGAGCGTGAACTCGCTGAGACATTATCTCACCCATTGTGGGTTTCTTCTTTTCAGGTCCTTAGATGGAGGCACATCATGTGCGCTATGGGGTTCCGAGGGAGGTAGATTTCCAGTGCTCCTATTTCCCAGTTTCCGGGACCGGCCTGACCCGTGAACTTGTTGAGTCCACCGTCTAGGTTGATGAGGGCCTACCCCACCTGGTACCTCATCGTTTCAAGGTGTGGTACCTCCACAAGCCCGATGGGAGTCGGGAGGGTCCTTTAGGTGGTTTTGACAGGTCTCCTATTGGGACTGGGGAGTGGGAGATAGGGCACCCTTTGGACATCGACACTCCGGATGGTGCTATGGAAGGCCCGAAGCCGGGGTCTGGGGAGCCCAAGATTTAGGTGGCTTTGTAGCCCTTTTTGATCTAGACTCCTATACATAAACCTTAGAGTTGGCCTCTGTATATAAACTAGCTTGTTTATAAAAGTGTGTTTGTGAAATTTGATTGATCTGCTTTTCTATCACATGTTGATTGTTGTCTGGGGATTGTTTTCTTATATGCTTCCACATGTGCGTAATCGATTGGGTCGGCAACAAGTCTTGAAAACATCACAATTTAGTTGACCACCGAGGGATGTGTGCGCACTTGAGGATCGGGGCGTGACATTAGCCAAAACGGATCAAAATTATCGTGACTGGCATAATCAGTTGTCGTATACTATGATGGCTTACCGAACTTCAATTCGCACTTAAACTGGGGCAACGCCATTCTCAATGGTCTATGGGATGGAGGTTGTGCTACCCATGGAAGTGGAAATCCCTTCGCTGAGGGTACTTTCTCAAGTCAAGCTCTTTGAAATTGAATGGGTTCAACAAAGGTTTGAACAACTCAATATGATTGATGAAAATATAGTAAAAGCCCTATGCAATGGACAAAGCTATTAGAAGAGAGTACTCAAGTCGTTCAACTGCAAGGTCAAGGTAAGACACTTTGAGATCAATGATCTCATCTTAAGAAAGGTCCTAACTATCATTCCAAATCCTTGTGGGAAGTTCACTCCGAACTACGAAAGTCCATATATTTGTAAGGAATGTGCTACCTAGTGGAGCATTAATCCTCATAGAAATGGATGGCCAAGAATTGCCAAGGCCTGTAAATGACAATACTGTCAAGAAATATTATCCATGAATAAATTGAAAGGCCTTTGAGCCGCTTGTAGATTGAATCCGAGCCACTTTAGGATATTTGTATTATGCATCCCATGCATACATATTGCATCCACATGTTTGTTCATTTTGTAGGATCTCTGGAGAAGATTTTATCTATCCACAGTTGATTGATCTCGGGGTGCAAAACCTCCAAAAAGTAACAATCTTCTTTAAAGCTTAGAAGTGGCCCTGTCACTTAGAACACCAAAAGAGTCAGTTAGAACTCTAGAAGTGGGCCCTTGTATTGAACAAAACCTTTTTTTGTCCACAAATTTTTGTTCAACCTTGTTTCTAGAAGTCTCCCCCAATAAGGTCAAAAGAATATGTTTTTTTCCAAAAAAATTTGAATACGTTCTCATTCCCCAAGAAGTGGAATTTAGCCAAAGTGTATTTTGGAAAACCCATAAAGGATTGTTAAATATGCCAAGTGGTAGTGCCTAAAATGATGAGAGGCAACCCCTTTGCCAAACACGTCCTTATGCGCTCTCTAAGAGAATTGAGTGAAAAGAACTATATGCTAGGGCATAAGATTCATTCACAGTGAATAGATGGTTTGAGATGATAAAGGCATTTTTTTCTCAATCCTGAACACTATTGATATCCCTTGCAAGTTCTTTGGGCCAAATAGGGAGCATTTCCAAAACAACCCTATCAAGAACAACCCCACATTGGGGCAGAATAGGGGGGTGCTAGTTGAACATTATGGAGCAAAAGATCAAGAAAGATTTTGTTGCTTTCACTTGCATCAATCTTCTTGTGCTAGTTTCAGGTGATTTCTTATCAAAACTTAAAGCATCCCAAAGTGACGATGAACATTTCGTTCACTACCTTAAACACAATTATCATTTGTTTAGCCAATTTGAGCGTTATGCAATTCCTTCATAACTCCATGTAATGATTATCTCCCCACATAGGGGCAAGGCATGTGATTTACCAACAAAATTGAGAATGTTGGTCATGTTTGTAATTACTACTCGAGAGTCTTAGGTACTCAAAAGAAAATAAATATTAGGGGGCATGAAAAAGTAGTGTGCCTAGTAAAAGCAAGGCTAATGCCTAGATAAAAAATGCAAAGAAAAACAAAATCAATGGTCATGCAAGAGACCACTCATTGAAAAACAAAATAAATGCTTTGTAAAACACATGTATTAAAAGTAATGCCATTAGAAAAGAGAGTGAAGCTCTCAAGTCTCAAGACAAAATAGTCAAAAGGATTCTCGAGATAGGTTAAATTTCAGAAGTTAGGTTTTCAAAAAGTCGTGTGATGGTAATGATGCCAAAATAGTCCCTCACTTTTAACCCCTTGATATTTGAAATTTTTTTGAATCAACATTACAACCCTTATCCGAAGTCTCTTCCAATTGAAATTGTTTGAGTTGAAATGGGAATTTCACATAGGAGCTACTATTAAAAAGGGTGGAAGCAATGCTATCTTATCTTATCTTCGAAGTTCTTGACTGGTAAATCCAATGAAGATACTAATTGAATTTTCATTTCTTGGTCTCAAAGCACATATCCTTTGTGTAAGTCCATGACCAAGCCATCATTATGGTCGTTTCAGAAAACCTTTTGAACAATGAATTGTATTCACTGTGAATGTTTTTGAAATCCTTAGACACAAGTTAAGTGAGACCTCCCTAGTGAGATTTAAGCAGTTTTCCCACATCAATGATTAGGGATAAAAACCCTTTTTGAGAGCCAGTATGAAAGACTTCTTTTGATTAGGCTATTTCCACTTGGCATATTTGATTTAACACTTAGGTGGTTAATCAAATTTCATTTTGTTAAAATATTCTCCAAATGGATTTGACAATTGGTATCGTTTCACAAGATTGGCTCTCGAAACCCCTTTTCAAAATCTGTGTTCCCCAGTGAACCGGTTTTTGGTAATCTTAAACCATAATCACTTGTTTTCGATTTTTAGCAATCCTAAACCATATCTTTGTTTCCGATTTTTGGTAATTATAAACCATAACCCATTGATTCCGGTTTTTGGTAATCTTAAACCATACCTTTGTTTTTGGGTTTTGATAATCCTAAACCTTAACCCGTTGTTTCTGGTTTTTGGTAATCCTAAACAATACCCTTGCTTCCGATTTTTGGTAATCCTAAACCATACCCTTGTTTTCAGTTTTTAGAAATCCTAAATCATAACCCTTATTTTCGATTTTTGGTAATCCTAAACCATACTCTTGTTTCTAGTTTTTGGTAATCCTAAACCATACCCTTGTTTCCGGTTTTTGGTCATCCTAAATCATATCTCTCATTTTGAGTTCCTGGTCAACCTTAAATCTCGTCTCTTAGGTTCTAGGTTATCCTCAAAAACCTTGACTTTAGGTTCTAGATTATCCTTATAAACCTTGTCTTTAGATTCTAGGTTATCCTCATAAATATTGACTTAGGACTCTAGGTGATCCTTAAACTTTGTCATTAGGTTAGTGGTTATTCTTAAATCATTCATTTCTCCTTAATAACCTCATTACCTTTATTCCATTCCACGAGAAAGAGACGAAGAGAAGAATTCCCAACTTGAATCCAAATACCTCAATGAGTGAAAGTAAGTATCCAAATATGTCCCTAACTAAAAGTCATTTCTTTTGTTATTTTCCATTTCCAAAGTGGAGTCGACTAAAAATTATAGGTATCAATTTTGTCTCTGAGTGGAGCTTCTTTGAACTTCCACTCAAAGAGGGATAGTCGATGACACCTGGTTTTTAAATTGATGCGTTGAAAAAGATAAATAAAAATCGAGATTTGAATTTCTAATCACAACAGAATCCGTTTTTCGGCCAACAAATATTGTTTTTCATTTCTTTCTATTGCATTATCACTATTAAGGGATTTTCGAGTCATTTTCAAGAAAAAAAACCCGAAAAGTCAAAAGGTTGGCTATCGAATTGACTTTTTGATCAAGGTAAAGTTTGGAAGTATTCGGACATGACAGCTTACTCAAGGTACGCCCCCCCAAAAAGGTATCATCATCTCATCTTTTTGTCTAGGTCATCACCACTTGAGCTTGCAATCATGGCCACGAGCTTTTCGAAAACTCATACCTCGCACGATGGGTAAGTTTATTTTTAAAGTTGTGTTTAGACAACATAAATATGATTCTAAGAGTCGCTACTAGCCTTGTTTTTGGGGGTCGACAAGAAAACCCAATCGATGGTCGAGGGTGGTCCCTTAATATCCGTACAACTAAAGATTATAAAGTTTGGGGACTTGGGTTACTTTAATATTTCTATGGGAAAATTCTCAATAAGGGCTTGAAGTGTCCTTATTTTTTCAAATAAAGGCCTAAAATTGACTTTGTTTCAAATAAGAGCCATAAGTATTCTCATTTTCTCAAATAAGGGCACTTTCAGTCTCAAATAAGGGCATGAATTCACTAGAGGTAAAGGGTAGTTTCAGCTTTTTAATTTTTCCCTTTTTTCTTCATTATTTTTTTTGGTGAAAAAACTAAATAAAACTAAAACTTTTAAAAAAGAAAAAAGGAACAAAAGGGAAAACACAAGTGGCTGCCGCCCCATTGCCCGTGGGACTATGGTGATGGCTAGCAAGGTCGCTGGCGTTTGCGTGAGCACTAGTGAACCCCACCAACCAGGGTGAGGACTTACTAGCCCTTGCCAAGGATGGGAGAGGATGGTAACCCTCTCCCAGATCTGGGCGAGAGTGGTTGGCCCTCACTCACCACCTAAGTTTAGGGATGCTGAGTGAAGGCCCGCAACTCTCGCCCAGATTTGAGAGAGAGTCGTTGCCCTTTCCAATCCCTAGTGAAGGCCAATAATCCCTCGCCTCTGGTTGGGTGGGGTCGTCGACCCTTGTCCTGGCACTAGCGACCCCGTCAGCCCTTGTTGCCATCCCACAAGCAATGGGGCAGTAGCCCCTCCCACCTGTGTGTCCCTTTTTTTTCTTCTTTTTAAAGTTTTAATATAATTAAATTTAAATTTAAATTGTATTTGGACAAAAGTACCTTTGATCTGTCAGAATTTTTTTGCCAGCTAAGGAGCCGACGAGGCTAGACCTTTGTTTGAAATAGCTATAATCACTTCAAGCCTTTATCTGCGAAAATGAGGACACTTCAGGCCCTTATTTGGAATTTTTCCTATTTCTATTAATGTCCTTTCAGTACCTAATAGTTTATTGTGTTTCCTAAGGTGTCCATGCGTGTCTTTTTGGTTTTTCATGCAAATGATAAATTTAACAAAGTGATCATACATGGATGTTCGATTTAACACCATGCTATTTCTATTAAAGGAGAAAATGAAAGAAGTCAATCAATTGAAATTTAGAAGACAGTGCAATAAGTAAACACTTAAAATAGTTTAAGGAAAGCAGTAAATCTAACATACAATCCTAAAACGGAAATAAAAAAAAAGTAAACAAAGAAAAGGAGCTTGCAACTTGTCAGGCGTTTATGCAACAAAAAACAACCTGAAACATATATCGGGGAATGAATAGTACAAAATAAGGTCGGATTGGACATTGACCATCCATTGTCTTCGAGTCTTCGGGATAGCCATCTCCATGGGCCCTATTCTAATCCTATCCTAAGACTAAACTAAGATAAGGATTAAAAAAGTAATCTCAAAAACACTCATGGCAATCAAATGAGTAATTCATGGCAATCAATTAGCACATCATTTCACATCAAACATCTAACGAAGAATATTCAAGCAAATCAAGAATGGTCTTGGGGTCGGCCCTTGATTATTCACACAACGAGCCACACTAAGACTCCTACCCAATTTATTTTTTAAATGACTTATGGCTATTAGCCACCATTTATGTTCTTCCGTGGCAATGAATGCTAAAAGTCCCCAAAATAGGTTCTAAATGTCATCCAAAATATCCCACAAGATAATGCATCACACCTAAACATACATCTAAAAGACACATGCAAAATGAGTATAAACACATGCGTTCAAGCCTTTCGGCCTTAGTTCCTAATCAATCAAACAAATTAGTGAGTCGACACCACATCACTTATTTAGTCATCATGAGCCAAACACATGCACATACATTTCATAGCAAATTAAACGATCAATATATGACTCACGTGATGCCTAAAAAGATTTCATGAACGATCAGTAGAAAGACGCAATACTTTGAAACATTTTGATGTAAAGAGACATAGTTTTGTCAATGCTATGAAGCACATTTGGCTATCAAAGCTAGCTTGGGTGCATCAAAGGACACAACTGATCAAGCATCACAAATGTTCTAAATATGATCCAAATTTTGACAAATTTTATATCAAATTGAAGTTTGATAGGTAAACATAAGATGGAGACATGATTTTATCAAACGGAGAATCATATCTAGTCGTTAAGGTCAGCTCGGATGCATCGAAGGGCACGATTGATCAATTACAAACATCCTAAACATAAATCAAGGATTCGATAATGTCATGTCAAATTGAAAGATAATGAATATCCAAAAGTACTTTTTCTTTAGGCATCACATGAATGAAAATTGAATTCGGATCATTCACGACATGAAATTTTGGATTGTTTTGCAACGTTGGTTTGAAAAGCATGGCAATATTTTTTTTTTTTTATCTTTTAAGAATTCTTGTGTATGAAGATTGGAACATGGATCAAAGCTTGTGAAGATACCTAATCCCAATTCAGCATGTAAGACATTTTAAAAAATCCTAGAACAAAGTTGCAGCAAAGAATTATAATAGTAAACATCCATTAGGGCAATCAAGAGCAAAGCAATTGGAGTAGGACCCACGGATAATTGGTCCTAAGAAAATTACAACACATCAAACAAACAATAAGGAACAATTTCCCTGAAGTAAGTTTTCTAAGATAAGCTACACATGAATTTATAAAAATCCAAGAACACAAAACAATACATCAAGAATATAATAGGGTAGTAGGACATCATGATAAATCAATGGCATTTTGTCCCATTAACCCTTATCTAAAAATTCTGAAAATTCACCACAACGTAGACATATAGATAACAAACAAATTCCATTATAAGCTCGACCTCATAATCTTTACTAAAAAATTCACACAGAAATGTCAAAGGATCTAACTCAATAAAGGCAGAACAAGCATTCCGAATTTCAATCATGATAGATTTCGGAGCAAACTTCACAAAAATGGAAAATGAGTCAAACGATATGCAAATTAGGCAAAGTTGGTGTCGTTAGAAAGTTTAAGATATGCATTAAGATTTTCTAAGAGATATTGAGTTTGATTAAGGTTAATTTCATGCTCAAGTGATGACATTTACAGAAGTGTGCAAATCAACGATAAATATGGCAGAACGTGATACATGAGAACACGCTTGCTAAATCACCAAAATGGTGTGAAAATTGCGACATTCAAACATGACATAGGGCTAAATGGGACAGAGAAATTTGATTGAACGTCAATAGGTAGTTTATCACTAAGAAGCATACATGACAGAATGTATCAAATTTTCAGAAGTAATGTATCAACTTGGCAAGCGGATTTCATATAGCAAATTACCTTCAAATGATATGTGTCATACATTGTTTCGAAACTTATAATATTTTCTAAATATGTCTAGAAGACATCACGCATCAATTATGCTCTTAAGGAACTCAATTGAAGACATTTTCACAGAGACACAACCAGTCATAAATACAGCAGGGATTGCACAATACAGTAATGATCTTCCTCGGTATAATAACAGGGCAAAACATCCAACATCATAGATTGCAATCTATACCTGGTAGGAAAGCTTATGAAATATACCATGACTTTCATGAAGGATGAAAATCCGATTAAGCAAGTCTACTAGCTCCTTTCTAAGCAAACATTCATCGGGCTCAAATAGGACAAATCAACATGTGGACGACTGCTTGAGGATTTTCCTAATCAGATCTATTCCAAAAAAGAAAATCTGAAAAAAGGATATGTCATAATCAAGACAATTTTGAGAAACTTTCATGAAGGAATCAACCTCAAAATCAAAGCATAAAAATCAGCAAAAAATTGACAAATAGGGTAGACCGTAACTCAACATATCAGCAAACATATGATAGATTCTAGACTTGATTTTGAGTATGCAAAAACCATATCAAACAAGACCCGATGCGGTCGATCTATGGCTCTTTCGAAAGTATTCGGACTGTCTTCAACTTTTATGAAGACTTTGAACACAGAAAACTACTTTTACAAGTTGATATCAAGTCATTTCTTAGATAAATCATCTTAGCATCCGAAAATTGTAGAACAAACTCAATCAAGCAATTAGCCATATTCAAGCTATCATCAATCATCCACATCCATTCTAAATCATCCTAAACATCCTATAATAGGCATAATCATCATCAAATTAGTCCTAAGTGTGAGCTCTAGCCCTTGTCTCCGAACGAGACCTCACTTCTTTGAGCTTGGTAATAAATGATTACCTTTGTGCAATTTTTGACAAACTGAACTCAAATAAAAAATAAAATAAAATCGGACCACTGCAGCAAGCTATGATTGTTGACGGGACTCCTAAGGGCTTGAGTGTCGCCTAGATGGGTCAGATCATTGCCAAAACAGCCACCAATTAGCGGCTAAAAAGTTTCAATTCTGGCTAGACCCCGATCTGCACCAACCTGGAGAAACAGGCCACTGAAGCTCCTCTAGTGGATTTCCAATGAAGCCCCGACCATTGGAGGGTTGGGGGCACGCTTGAGGAGTGATCGGCGATAGTCAAATCGCCAAGGAGGGGCATCAGACCATCGATCGGAGCTGCTGAACTCGATAGAATCACCCCCTACTTGGATGCTAATGAGGAGGACCACGAGAAGAAGAGGCTGGATGGAAAGCTCCAACTATCTTTGGGGCGTTGGACGACCACAGTGACAAAGGAGGGAGGCTGAAGGAGGTTACTGAAGGTAGAGCGTCATTAATGGGGGCTCCGGCGTGTAACAATGGCTACTGAAGGGGGGAGAGAGAGGATTCAAGAGAGCGAGAGAAAGATATTTCAAGATCTGGAAAAATGCACAAATGAGCCTCCCAAGTTTTGGAGGGAAAATGGTATATATGCCATCCCTCAAGGTTAAATCTTAGCCGTCGGTTTGATCCAAGGGCTAAGATCCGATCCTAAAGCCTAATTAATCTATTTAAACATGTAATCATCCAGATGATAGTGATGTGTCAAAATTGGAAATCTAGATTGAATTTGTGATTAAGGCCTCATTATGGGCAATTTCATAATTTCACCAAACCCGAGTGCATTTCCAAAAAATATGAAAAATTAAACAGCATGAGGAAGAAATACACATGGCGGGACACCTAAGGGAGGTTGCCAGCCATCAAAAGCCTACCGAGGAGGGCCAAATCGATCACCTCTAGCAATGGCCGGTCGGATCGATCAAACCAGTTCACACTAGTTCAGCCAGTTCAATCAGTCTTTCGGGCGGTTCGATCATTGGGTTTTTGAATTCTATGTAATTTAGTCTATCCTTCAAGGGCTAAATTGAAAGGAAATCTTGTCTAATTTGAGGAATGACGGTTCAATTTAAAGAGAAACAGTCTAATTTTGATGAAATTAGGCCAATTAAACCATATAAACACAATCTTGTAATTTTCCATTGGCTTGATTACTTTGTTAACATGAATAATATTGGACCTACACCATGGGTACATATGATTGGATTTTCTAGGCTAAGTTAGACAAATTTTTTGCAATTTTTTGCTCCAAATTGTAAATAAATTGAAATTGAATTCAATTAAAATTGCAAAACACCTATTAGACCAATTGCCCAATACCTAGGGTGACTCATTATATCCAAATTGACTTTAAATTGATTGTGTGACTTTTATGATAATATTGAATCAAGGTTTAATGGTAAAATTGAGTCTTAATTCTCAAAATCAAATCTTAGTCTCAAATAGGTCAACTTGAATTTCATCAATTGGAGTTCATTAGCTTGATTTTCTTATGTCTAAGAAGGCTAAATCCCTCATATTGAGAAGTTCTCAAATGAATTCCTCAAAATTGATCTCAAACTCGTACTTATCTCATAAAAAAGAATGGAATGGAAGTGTAAATTTGCAAATCATGTAAAATCTATCTAAACCCCCTAATTAGGGCTAAAAGTGAGAATCCATATTTTGGCGTGCCTGATCTCAAAATTGATTGCATGAGTGAATGGGTAATGATCTATAGATTAAATGTCGTAAAAGGAATTAAGCCTAATTATGACTAGAATGAAAGTAATTTTATTTTTGGTCGATTTTAAACCCAAAACTGAAAAATTCAGAAAACAAGATTCTTAATCGATTTTCGCAAAATTCTTGATGCTTAAGTCAAATTGGGACAAAAACAAATTGATTCGTGGTTTTTTGTGTTTTTCTAATTTTTTTGTCAAAGGTTTAACCAAAAGTAGTTGACTTTTTCTAAAAAGCTGATTTTGTGATCAAATCTTTGAAATTTTTGAAAACTAATGTAACTCCAATTTTGTTAAGACTAAAAGAATCTTTTATGCAAAAAGTCAACTTTTGACTTGGGGATGACTTTTGATCAAAGGTTGACCAAAAAGTCAACTCAAAAGCCAACCATTTAACTTTTCTAGTTTTTGATTAAAAAAAAAATGAATGGGAAATTGCTTTAAAATGACAAGACAAAAAGAAAAAAAAATGAAAAATGTCACTTTTTATCTAAGAAATAGGCTTCGTTGCAATCAAAAACCCTAATCTTGTGTTTTCTACATTGATGCATCAACTAAAAATTAGGTATTAACACCAATGCTTATTTTCAAGTCTAGAGGCCAAAGTTAGGTCCATTGAGCCTAGCTACAATCCAAAGAAGCCGGGCCTAGGACCATGGTGCCTATGCCGAGTCGCTTGACTCTTGGGCTTAAGTCATCAGAGGCCCAACTGAGGACCCTGACAGTTAAGCCTAGGTCTATAAAGGTAAAGCTCAAGACACTGATGCCCGTGTCTAGGTCCATAGGGGTCGAGCCCAAGTCCTTAATGCCTAAGCTTAGGTCCATAAAGGCTTAGCTTTAAAGTTGTCGGGCCTAGACCTCATTGACTAGACCCTAGTGCTTGTGCTCAAGACCCTAGTCCATCGAGAGACCCAAGACCCTAGCGCTCATTCCTAGGTCCACAAAGGTTGGGCTTGGGATGTCGATACTGTGCCCAGGTCCATCAAAGTAGAGCCCAGTTCCATGATGGCTAGATTTGGGATGTTGGTTCCATGCTTGGGTACCAAGTACCCAAGCCCAAGTCCATGGAAGTTGACAATCAGACCTAGATCCATCAACGTTAGGCCTACGATCCCTATAGCCGAGCTCCTAGCCCAAACCAAGGTCTTTAAAGGTGAGGACCTAGCTTAGGTTCATTGATCTTGAGCATGGAGCACTCTCAAGGTCTCGGGCTCGGCCTCAATGGACTTGAGCCCAAGCATCGAGATCAAGGCATGGGCCACGAGATCATGGGCCCAACCTCGATGCACTTGAGCCTCAATGTTGAGGTATCAACCACAGCCTCCATGAACCTAGGCTTTGCCATGATGGATGTGGGCCTAGCTGTCGAGCACCTGGTGCAAGCACTAGAGTCTTAAGTTCCATCTATGTGGCCCTATGCATAGCCTCCATGGATCAAAACTTGAGCACGGGAGAACTAGGCACAAGTGTTAGGGAACCGAGTAGGGGTACTAAGGTCTTAAGCTTGACTTTCATAGAACTAGGACCATGGTTCTTCTACTTGAGACCATGGTGCCTGTGCCTGAGTCCCTGGTACCCGTGTTTGGGTCTACAAAGGCAGTGCCGAGGACCTAGTGCTTGTGCCACGTTCCCTAGTTGTCCATGCCCAAGTCATTAGCGCTCCAATAGTGCATGTCTATTTTTGAATATTAAAATAGGTTTTCCTTTCCAAAGGACATTCATTCTTAGGTTTTAGCTCAAAATTGAAAAATATTGTCATTTTGTCAAACAAAAGTCCAACATCTTCATATGAGGAAATTACTAGGACAAAACCCAAGTCTAAATCCATCAATATATCGAACTAGATTTACATTCACTTAAAACTTGAACCAATATTTTATAAGTGAACTAGTATATATCAATTATTTTAAATTATAACAAATCTCTGATATGAGATTTTACCATCACCTCTTAACAAGTATTTCAACATAACATGGATGTGATCTATGCAATAATTCAATTGTTACTATGCATGCACTCTTTCATTTATTAAACACCTATTTAACACCATATTGAAATACAATTCAAGTTCTCTCTAATTTCTTATTCAAAACAATCTTTCTATTTAAGATATTTGAATATTCAACTCAATTAATAATGGTCATGACCCAACCCCTTTGTCTCCCAAGGGAGAAAGTCGAGTTTAGGGGTACTTGACCATAAGAGCTCCCTCATGGTACATGTCCCAAAAGATGTTATTACTTCATCTTTCAAGATTGATCATTGTGAGTTTGCTTGATCACAGTTGTGAGCTCTCCCAAGCTCATACCTCACGTGATAATGGAAGTTGTCATGATTCGTATCCTCACGAATGATACACCTTGAAAAAAGAGATCGGATGTGAATATCGAATTTAGGAGTTTTGTTGCTATAGTAGCCCCCCAATAGTACTCTCATCAACAAGGATGGCATCACTTCATCCTTTAGGAGATTTCCATATTGGGTATGCTAAACTACGATGAGTCTCCTCGAAACCTATATCCCTCACGACGGATTCATTTATTATCTATGAGTTGATAAGACAACCTAGATAAGAGTTAGGAGTTGCCACTAGCCTCATTTTTGGGAGTTAGCTAGAAAACCCAATTGAGGGTTAGGAGTGGTCCCTCAATATCTATGCAACTAGAAATTTTTAGGTTCATGAACTTAGGTTACGTTAATATTTATATTATCTTCGGTACCTAACAGTTTGTTATGTTTTCTAAGGTGTCTATGCATACTTTTTTTACTTTTTCATGCCAATGAAACTAACTAGGTGATCATGCATGGAGAGTCAATTTAATGCAATTGTATTTCTATCAAAAGAAAAAGAAAGAAAACAATCAATTTGGAATTTAAAGACGGTGTGAGAAGTAAACACCCAAGAAAGCAGTTTAAGGAAAGCAGTAAATCTAACATGCAAGGCTAAACAAAAAGTAAATCCAAAGAAACAAACCCACCTCTTGTATGGTATTTATACAACACGAGACAACCTAAAACATATATCAGGAAATAAATGGTACAATAACAAGGTTCGATTAGACATCAACCATTTATCATCTTCACATCTTAGGGGCCACCACCTCCATGGACCTATTCTAAGCCTAATCTAACGCTAAGACTAGGTACATACAAGATGAAAGAAACAATCGACATTACAAACATACAAAAACAATCACAATCACAAAACAAACAAGAACAATCATGGAATTAAAACAATATGCAAAATTGATCAAAATTGGCCTTGGGGTCGACCTTTGCAATTCATACGATGATTCCTCTGGGACATTTACCCCAATTCATTTTTTTATGACTTATAGTTATTGATCACCATATGTATTCTCACGTGGCAACCAATGCTAAGAAGCCCCTAAAACAAGTTCTAAGTGTGTCCCAAAGATATCCCACGGGATCATGTATTGCACTCATGCATACAATTAAAAATCATATGCATATTTAAAAGTAAACATGCAGGTAGGTTCTCGGGCCTTGGTTTTCAATCAATCAAGTAATTTCAGTGAGCCAACACTCGATCATTCATTCATTCAACCAACAGCAAATACAATCATAGGCATTTGACTAGAGTAAACACCTCAAAAACTAAGGGAAGTTCAAATGATGCTAAAAAATCATTAAAGAAAAATTAGATAGTGAAATTGTAAAAAAAAAAATTGTTAATGGCATAGCAAAGTTGCATCATGGCTATGGAACACATTTTATCTCAAAGCTAACTCGAGTGCATCCTGTGCACTCTGATCGAGCTTCGCAGAAGCCCTAAATATAGTCCAAACCTAGATAACATCATTGCCAAGCCAAAACATTATTTGGAAATTTAAAATGCAAAGCACAACATGAAGGTTTGAAAATTTTATGCATAAGCATCACTTGAACGAAAACCAAGTGCAAATCAACAAGAATATTAAAATTCAGATTGATTTCACAACATTCAAAACGTATGAACAGCATGGTAAAGTACTTTTTATTTTTCAAGAATTTTTGTGTATGAAGTTCGGAAGGTAAGGATCAAATCTTGTGAGGACATGTGAATTTGATTCAGGATGCAAAATGTCCTAAAACATTCTAAAAGAAAATCACAGCAGAGAATCACAGCAAAGATCGTAGAACAGGGTAGATAAGATCAGAACAATTGAAAAGGAACTCATTGATAATTGGCTCCCAGAAAATTACATAACATCAATAGCATCACAAGGAACAATTTTCGTGAAGAGAGTTTTCTTAGATGAGCTATGAAGGAATTTATAAAAATTCAATAACACATAGCACAACATCATAAATGTAACAAGACAGCAAGGTATCATGGCTGATCAATAATGATTTTCCCTAGTAAACAAAATTTGAAAAATCTAAAATTTTATCACAACATATAAAAGAGAAAGACAAACAAATTTTGTTAAGGACCCAATCTTAGAATCCTTAACGAGAAAAAGATGCAAAAATAACAAGAGGTCTAACTCAACTAAAGCAAAATGGGCATTTCGAATTTCACTGGAAACAAATTTCTAAATAAACTTGGCAAAAATAGAAAACGGGTTAAATGATATACAAATAATACAAAATTGGTGTCATCGGAAGGATTAAGATGTGTCCTAAGACTTTTTAAGGGGTGTTGAGTCCGATTAAGGTCGAATTTATGGTTGAAAAGCGACAATCGCAGAAGTGTGCAAATCAGCCATGAGCAAATGAGAAAATGATGCATGATGATTGGTTTGTCAAGCCACCTAAACAATGCATAAAAATATAAAATTCACACACATCCCAGAGCTAAATGTGATGATCAAATTTGGTTAAGACATTTAACTCTAAATCGAAGTGGAAAAGGTCACGTGAATTTATTAACATTGAAAGGTGATTTGTCATTAAGGAAATTTTCAGTTATGATATGTTAATTAAGGACGTTTTCATTGGTTCGTGATCAACTTTAATCACAATAAAGATATCACAAAACATGAGTCATTTTCAATGATTTAACGACATGCCAAAATCTTATGAAAAATTCTAGATATAGAATGCAATGTCACAGCTAATTTCTATGAAACACCTAAGTCTAATTTGATTCACACAATCCTCCACAAAAATGGCAAAATAGAACAATGGAATCCACTTCATAAAATGCAATAGCATGAGCATGTCTTCACACTTGTGATTGACCTAGTAAATGATGATCATTTGACGCAAATCATACCAGTTAGAAAACTTGTAATGCATACTACAAATTTCATGAAGGATGTCAATTCAAATGAACACATTTAAGACCTCATTTCAAGGCAAATATAGGTTGAACTCAAACCAAGACAAAATGACCTAGGGAAGATTTTTTAAGGTTTTGCCTAACCAAAACAACTCAAAAATTCTGAAAAAAAGATATGATATAATCAAGAGATATTCATACAACTTTCATGAAGAAACTATTTCCAAAATCTCAACATAGAAATCTATAGAAATCGGAACAGCAAAATATTGCACAAACCAAATTCTGAGGCGTAATTCAGGTATCAAGTGATCTCCATTTGGGGTTTATAATCTATCAAATCAAAGCTTGTCAAATATAAATCATACATCTAAAACAGCTCGAGGCCAAATAAGGAGGTTTAACACCTCAAATCAGCCTTGACATGATCACTTATCAACATGCAATTTTTGCGAAATGAGGTAAATCATGAACAATCATGCTTAAACTCATCCTCAATCAACATAATCTCATCACATATCATCATACAACATCCAAATTTTCGGATCTAAGCATGAAATATGATCCTAAGTTTGAATCCTAGCCCCAATCGACTATTTTAATCTCGCTTCATTGGATTCACACTTCGATTTATTGCCTTCTGCGATTTCGACAATGGAACACGAACGATCGAGAATCAAAAATTCAAATCACCTTACGAACCTCGAGGATTGTCAGATGGACCTCGTGGATCGCCAGAAGTCGAATCCTCGCTAGTCGAATTGTCGATTTGCAATCAAGGAAGAACCGATTAAGTTCATATCAGTTTGCAACGTTGGAGGAAGATCAAGTCACTGGAGCTTGTACGATGGTTGTCCGGCCAAGGCCCGACCACCAAAGGATCGGGAACTCTTCTAGGAGGTAGTGGTCGGATCAACTAAGGTGGGTGCTGGAGCATTGATCAAGGTTGAGGTGCTGGCTGGAATCAACATCGACGTAGATGCCAGTGTTTTGCAGTTGCGAGAAAAGATCGTTGGATAGGGTGGTTGGGTGCTCGCTGAGACGCCAAGCGACCATGATGGGAGAGGAGGAAGGCCAGAGAGAGTTGTTGCTGTTAGAGCGTCGCCAGTGGGGGCTCTGGTGAGTGGTAGACAGCATAGTAATCCGTGGATGAGAGAGAGAGAGAGAGAGAGAGAGAGAGAGATTGAGCAGGAAAGAGAAAAAAGAGAGAATTTTAAGAGACCTTCTACTGTTCAATTCTAAAAAATTGTAAAATGAATGCCCTATATTTTTTTAAAGGGAAAATCCTAATATAATCTCGATTTGAGATCAAATCTTGACTGTCAGTTCAATCCGCCAGTCAAAACTTGATCGAATGGCCTAATTAAGCTTGCTAGGGATTAATCCTAATCAAAATGCATCACACGATTGTTTGAACGATATCGATGCACGAAAATCAAGAGTTTAAAGTCAAATTATGATTAGGACCTAATTAGGGGGATTTTGTAATTTCACGAAATCCAAGGGTATTTTCGCAAAATTTGAAAAATTGAGGGGTATAAGGATGATATACATACAATGAGGAGGCAAGGGTGGTTATAGGTGATCAAGAGCTGCCTGACAGAAGGCCAAATTGGCCTTCTCTGTCGGTGGCTAGTCAAACCAGTCGAACCAATTCAAGCCAGTTTGATCAGTTCTTGGACATTTCTGGCTAGCCAATCCTTGGGGGGCTAAATTTTATGCAATTTCGTCCCTCAAGGACCAAATTGAAAGGAAAACTTACTCAATTTAAGGAAAAACTATACAATTCTAAAGAGATTAGGCCAATTAAATCATATAATTGCGATACGATAATTTTCAATTGGCCTAATTGCTTGATTAACATAAAAACAGTAGACCTACACCACGGTACACATAATTGGATATTATAGGCCAAATCCAACAATTTCACATAATTTCTCAATTGTAATTATAAATTAATCAAAATTGAATTAAATTATATTTTAAGACAACTATTCAACTAATTACTCATGCTAAGGATAACCTATTATATCCAGATTGACTTCGAATGGATGTCACGACTTTTATGCTAAAAATGAATTGAGGTTTAATAGTGAAATTGAACCATTCACGAAACTAAACCTTGATTTCAAATGGGTGAACTTAAATTTCTTTAATTGACGCTCATTAGGTTGGTTTTCATATATCCTAGAAGGTTGAATTCCTTCAATTGAAAAGTTCTCAAGTGAATCTCTTAAAATGGATCTCAAATTCGGACTTATTTCAAGAACATAAATGGAATGAAAGTGTATGTTTGCAAATCATGAAGAACTGATTCGGACTCCCTAATCAGGGCTACAAATGGCAATTCTCATTTCAACATGACCATTCTCAAAACTGAATGAACGAGTGGATGAGAAATGGTTTCTATATCAAATGTCGTAAAAGGAACTAAGCCTAATTATGACTAAAACTAAAAAATTCAAAAAATAAGGTTCTTAATCGATTATCACAAATTTTCGACGATAAAGTCAAATTGAAAAAAAAAAAAAAAAAAATGTTTTGTGGATTTTTATTTTTTCAAAGTTTTTTGTTAAAAATTTGATAATAAAAAATCAATCATTTAGTTAAATTTTGCTAAAATGTTGATTTTGGGTTAAATCTTTGAAATTTTGAAAATTAACTTGGTTAAAGTGAAATTAAAACTATGAAGATGTTTTTGTGCAAAAATCCAATTTTTGACTTAAAGTTGACTTTTGATTAAAGGGTTGACTGAAAAGTTAACTTAAAAGTCAACCGTTTGATTATTTGGATTTCCATTGGAAATGAATAGGAAATCCTTTAAAAATAACAAGGTAAAAGAAAGACTCGAAAAATGACTTTTTATTTTATTTTATTGAGAAATGAACTTTGTTATGATCAGAAATCCTAATCTCGATTTTCCTTTTTTATTGACACATTGATTAAAAATCAGGTGGCAATAATAATCATATATGAATCGGTCATATTGCTTTCACAATGTTGATTTGATCGCAAAAGTGGCCATAGGTAACTTAAAGAGTTAAAGTTCAACAAATAATCCTAAGGTTTTTCAAAAGGTGTAAGTACATAAAAAAAAAAAATCGAAAAAAATGAGGTTATTATAAAGTTTTTTTTTTTTCGGTCCTACTCTATTCTTATTCTAATACTCACTATCTGACTTTTTTCTTGTCTCCTTACAGAGCATAGGAGTCAAAACCCACACTTGAAACTAATTCATCCCTACCCCCAATCCCCCAAAGAAGGTAGGGATTCGAACCCCTCACATTCCCTTTCTATGTTGGAATGATGGCCACTGGAGCAAATCCATTTATACTTACACCTTAGATCTCATCTCATCTTCGTTTCATTTATAAAAATAATTATAAAGAGCAATCGGAAAAAGGAGGGGCAAGATTTTGACGGGTGTGGCTGTCGGGTTACAACCACCTCAATCAAGTTCGTGGGGACCAATATATTTTGGAGATCGCTGTGTCACCTGATAAACCTTGGATGAGCAGATACGTGGCTCCCTGCTAGTCCTAGTGGTGGTTTGAAGGAGTAACTGTCAGGGGAACCAGGACATCTTTTCTTGGCAGCATATCAGCAGGGAAAAACGGTAAAATTAGAAAAAGTCAAGGTTCATTAATTTGATTCGTACATGTTTTAGCACCGTCCCTATAGTACTTCCGGACACTGGAAGGAGAAACGTTAAAAGGAATGGGTACAATAAAAGAGCCGTAGCTTTTCGGTGTAGGATTTTTACATTTTTCTAATTTTTTTTTTTGGACTTTTTAGTTTTTATTTTTATTTCCTTTTTGTGCTTTGTCTTTTTTTTCTATGCATCGGCCACAAAAGGCCTCACCCTCAACCAACGAGGCTGCAAAGCTGTAAGTGAGGGCCTTCCCAATGAGGCCACGATGCCTTGCTCAAGGCCAAGGCAGCCTTATTGGCCAAAAGTGAGAGCGCAAATGCCCTCGCTAGATCTAAGCAAGGCCAACAGTGAATATTCTGATGAGGCAAATTGTCAATGGCATTTAAGTTATTGATTTTTTAAAATTTGTGTCACTTAAGTAAGCGAAAAAAAAATTACAAAAATTGTCCATATTAACATTGGCAGTGACAAACCCACCCCGCTGTGGGCGCGTTGGTTTGGGCCTTTCCTCCTCTAATTGTGGAAGGGGGGAGGTTCGAGTCACCTCGTGTACATTAAAGTGCGACTTAAGCAGAGCACCATGGGAAATGGGTCCTTGCACCAGTGCTTCCTGGGGATTTACGACGAGCGCTCGCTGTGAGGTGGTTCCTCCGATCCCAAAAAAAGAAAAAGAAAAAGAAAAACATTGGCAGTGACAATTTGCATCCATGTCAATTTTTTTGGCAAGGAAAATCATTGATGGCATTTAAATTATCAAGTTTTCAAATTTGTGGCATTTAAATAAGCATAAAAACAAGAAAAAATATATGATGCTCACGTACGAAAGTTATAACACTTCTATTGTACTTGTCTCCATGTTAAATATACTCAAATTTTCAACTGTTCGACTTATAAAACAAAGAATTACACAAATAAGAGCAGTCTAAACAATAGAAACCACACAATTTCCCTAGTTTAGTTACTTATTAATGCTTTTTATGCACTTTTCAGCAAAATCCATTTTATATTTCCCGCAATCCATCTAAACAGATGGTGGGACCACTGCAAATAAATTGAGAGGGAAGATAAAAATTTGGAAAAATTTGGAAAAATTCGAACTCATGTTTTATTATTGATATCATGTGTGATTTTGTGAAACTACTGTAAACTATTTCGAAAACTTGACCTGTTAGAATATAGGTATATTTCAATATTTAAATATTTTATTACAAAAGAGGAAAGAAAGAATATCAGCAAACATCAAGCACCCATTAATTCAATTCGTACAAAAATACCTTTCAAGTCCAACCAATTTATAGTACTTAATTATAAGCACCCATTAATTCGATTCGTACAAGAATACCTTTCAAGTCCAACCCATGCATAGTGCTTAATTAAAAGGACGTTGTGGACATTTGGAGATATGTATTTTGAACAATTCAACTTTTTAAATGATGAATTTACACATAACATGAGAGGAGTCTATACATTAAAAATCATCCAAATTCCTTAGTTATAGGTACTTATTAATACCCTTTATGCACTTATCAATGAAATCCGTTTTATAATCACCCACAATTGGTCCAAACAAAACAACAAGTTCCTTCCCGGTAAATCTCACTACAGTTTAATCTACGCAACCATTAGTTATTGCAACACTTCAAATTAGATTCCACGAGTTCAAAATCGGCTGTTCCCTCGACAAGTTCAAGTTATTGTTTAACGTTGTTTAACGATGGACTAGAGCTTAACTTGGACAACTAAACTAATCTGCAAAACATAAGCTCAGGGAGAGGGAGATAATGCATTTCATGAAAGTTCTAAAAATCTATAAGAACTATTAACAAAAGCACACCGAACATAACCGGTTAGCCGTTGCTTCGGTCCGTCTGGGAGATGGAACTTGGAACATAGAAAGTGCGTGGACCGGGTGGGACGCGCTTAATGCAACAGGGGAGGTTCCATGAAAGATGTCGTGCATGCGTAATTGGAGAACAAAGGACCTTGTGCTCACTAAAAGGATGGTCTGGCAAAAAGTGGAGAAGAAGAAATAGCTTCCATAATTTTCCTTCGGTAACTCCTCATTCGCCGTCGCCCACAAACAAGAAGTCAAAATATAGAAAAGAAAAAGGACAAGAGACAAAAGTCGTGTCAGGTGGCGCAACAAAACTTGAAGACTTTGACTTGGGGAGATTGTTGAGGAGGAGCCCCAGGTCCGAAGCTGTGACTAATTTTCAGTTTGATTTATCTTCACTTACAAACTTAAGCTAATAAATTATGGGCCAATAATACGTAACCTGCTACTTCTTTGTTCCTAACATCCTTGTGTGTCCACCTCACAAGTCGCTTGTGTGAACTTTGCTATCAATCACAAAGTTTGTGATTAGAGTTTTTAGTCAATAAGTAACCCAAACTTAAGTGCAAGAAAATACTTAATCACTTACCACATGTATGAATTTGGGAAAAATTACTTATTCAGTCTTAAACTTATTGTATTGATGACAATTCAGTCATAAACTTTCTAATCTTTCTCATGTAGTCTTAAACCTTTGTATAAAACTCCAATGTAGTCTTTTCAGCCAATTGCTATCGAAAATTAATGATGTGGTAATATACAAGTTATCAATATCAGCATGTCATGTAGGATAGCTAGCATCATGTCAGCAAAGGTTTGGACTATGCTAGCAAAATTGAAAATGTTAGGACTAAATTAACATCCTCATTAATAAATTTAAGTCTAATTGGGCAATTATTCCCTTGAATTTTTAGGTTGATGACCATCCAAAGAAGAGAAATCTCAAGGGACCATCAAGATAATGCGAAGTTGCCAATGATGCAATGGTGCACTTTTGCTGTCATTCTTCATTTTGTCTTGTTGTTCTTTATTTTGGTTATGGTTTTTTTCACTTCGAGTGTCTAGATAAGTTATTTGCTTGTTTAGTGTCTCCTAACATTTGGCTTCCCAAATGAGTCCTAAGAGCAAAAGCTCAGTGAAACTTACATTGCCTTTATTAGATATCTATGCTCTTTCAAATAGTAAATTGATAGGATGAACGACAATATCTTATTCTTCGTATAACTATAGGATGAAATATTGAATTTACCATTGAAAACTTAATTAAGAGTAATCTTACAATGTGTAGATAATCACTAATAGCTCTTCATTACTTCCAATGCATGAACTAGCACTCTTGTGAATTTATGGGGATCCATCTGGGTAAAGATTGGGCACATACATTTTAAACATGAACGACTCCATCTGACTTCACTACATGTCAATAATTAATCCTAAATCTATCTAAACTCAAATGACTACGAGAGAAGTGTGTAAGTCACCCCACCCCCCCCAACCACCCAAATTGTAAACCTAGGACATTAAAAAGCCCAACCACCCAAATTGCAAACCTAGGACATTAAAATCCTTGGTCATCCCCGAAGGGTCCATATGCTTTTTGTCTGCAGCATATGCGAAAGCAATAACAATCAGCATTACCATCAAGCATCCATAAACTCGGTTCGTACCGCTACACTTTTCAAGTCCAGTTGGCAGTTGTACAAAATTATTATTGTTGGAGGGAAAAGTTGCAAATAAAAATAAAATATCCACAATGTGTGAACACTATTTTTAAGCATGATATCATTTTTAGAAATATAAAACTCAATTTGATAGGTTCTAGTGGCTATCCTCCCAAAATACTACAAATCTTCCTCTATAATAAAGGGAACAGGAACAATGTTTGTATACAAAATCCAAAAAATAAATGGAAAGGAAAAAAAAAAGCATTTCTTGTTATCCGTGTGTTTATATTGTGATTTAAACATTCCTTTATAGGCAAATAAATAAGAGGGTTAATAAAGAAATAAATCAAATCATACATTATAAAACCATCACAAATTGACTGCGGGTAAAATTTCCATCTATTTAATTTTATTTGACTTTTCTTGTTCTTCTTTCTTGATCTCTCCCAATCTAGATTTAGGAATTGTCTTCTCTCGCTTTATTTCTAAATATGAGAGTTTGAATTTTATTGAGATAGTTCTAGACCTAAGATTTCTTTTCTCCCAATCTAGATGTGGGATTTTAATAATGATTTTAGGCATTCGATAGCCCATGCTCTGTCCATACCCCATGCTTTGTCTATATACAGGTTTTTCTTCTCTAGTTTTAATGATAATTGCAAGAATTTTGGCGTCTCACTGAACTATGAAAAATTGTTCTTTTAAAAGTTAGATACATTTTCATTCAACATGTTTTGATTGTCTCCATACGCGATGGTCTAGAGTGAATAGGAGCAACACCCTCCTAGTATATAACATATTTTCCACTATAATAGAGGGAATAGGAAAAATATCTGTATCTAAAAATCCAGCAAATAAATGGAAGGAAAAGAAAGCATTTCTTGTTTTTCATTGTATGTTTTTATTATGATTTAAGATTCCCTTTCTAGGCAAATAAATGAGAGGGTTAATAAATAAATAAATCAAACCGTTGTTATAAAACCATTACAAATTGGATGTGGTCAAAATTTCCATCTATTGCTGATTTTCATTTTAGTTTTCCTATTTTTTTTCTTCTTTTTTCTTCTCTTCTAATCTAGATTTAGAAGTTTTCTTTTTCTAGTCTAGTTCTAAATCTGAAAATTTGAACTTTCTTAATCTAGTTCTAGACCTAGGAGTTTTTTTCTTCCACTTTAGATTTGGGAGTTTAATAATGTTTTCAAATATTCAAGACCCCCATGCTTTGTTCATATATAGGTTCTTTGCCGCTAGTTTCAATGAAAATTGCCAGAGCTCTGGTGTTTTGTTGAATTACGAAGATTTGTTTTTTCCAAAAGTTAAATCTGTGTTTATTCAACCTATCTTGGTTATTTGCATACGGTGACGGTGTAAATAAAAAATCAAACCTAAGCACGCACCACCAACTAGCAACACCATAGTTATTGGAAAAAGAATTTCCAACATGCACTCATCATTGAGGATGATATAGGATCCAAAGATTGACCGTTAATTATTTTGCTCAACCGATCCATTCTTATGAAACTAGTTATACTTAACCCTGTTGGTGCTTTGTTTATCTTGCTTATTTTTTAGATTTGTTTTTGTTTTGTAGTATTCTAGCCTTTACTTTGCTTCAATTTGTTTTGACATGAAAGTCTATGTATTTTTCCTGTGTCCTTTTGGGAAATGAATATAATTTTCTTCCAACCAAATAAATAAATAAATAAGGACGATGGTAATGAATATTCGAGGGAAACTTATTAATCATGTTTCATTTAAAACAATTTGGCTTTTAGAGCAATGAATGACACCTAACATTAGCGGCTTGGACATTAGAAAACGCACTCCTTAATCATAGTTACTTATTAGTGCCCTTTATGTACTTGTCAACAAAATACGTTTTATAATACTTGCACTTGATCTAAATAAAATCCCACGTTCTTCTGGAAAATTGTGCTGCAATTTAATCTATCGATCATATTTGTTATTGTGACACTAAAATTAAGTTCCAAAAAATCTGATGATCCTTCGTGCATCGTGATTGATGACTGACAAGACTTCAACTTGAGCAAGCAAAATAATCCACATGTTGTAATTTTAGGGATGGGGAGATATATAGACTTTATGAGAAAAATTTCTAAAATTAGATAACAAATTTTAACAAAATCACACCGAGCACCACCGGTTGGACGGCGCATCAGTCCGACTGGATTGGTCTAGTCCTATCTTGGAGCGGTGGTTGATGGACCATAAATGTGCATGGGGTCGGTGGGACGCACTTAATGCAAGAGAAGAGTTCTATAAGAGATGTCGGGCATGTCCAATTGTAGCACAAAGGGTCTGGTAATCACTAAAATTATAGTCTGGCAAAACGCAGAGAAGAAGAAATGGCTTCCAAACCAGGAATTCTCACCGACTGGCCATGGAAGCCTCTGGGGAGCTTCAAGGTATACTGCGTTTTAATTCGTGTTTCTTGGCCGGTTTCAAAAACATTGCCTAAGGTTGGTGAATTTAGAATTTTCTCAAAAAGTCGGCTTGAGTCGTTCTTCACGATGCCACATGAATTGCTTAATATTAGAGTTGTGTAGAAGCATTTTGGATGCACAATCTATTTTCAGACGAAAGAATTTTTACTTGATAGTGCTCAGATACATCGTATTGAGAATATATTATTGTAAAGTAAGTTTTACGAGTGAGACAATAGAATTCAGTTTACAAGTGAGATAACAATAATCAGTATTTCAACTATCTAGAAACTACAATAGAGAGTAGTAGTTCTAATAACTCTGGAAAATAGCACACTAGTTTCAACGTATACAAATTACATATCATGCAAGAAGTACCTCTGAACAATATTTGTGTCTGGTTCAATCTATTAATTAGATAACTATCGACACACGCATCACAGAATCAAATAAAATCAACCAATAATCTCCCAAATTTGTTTAAATGAGAGATGTAGGGAAAATTACCAATTCAGTCCTAAACCTATTGCGTTTGTGCCAATTCAGTCCTAAACCTTTCAATTTGGCCAATTCAGTCCTAAACCTTTTGCATATTGTCCAATTCAGTCCTATTGACCGGAAAAATCTGATGTGGCCTACCTAGTCGGCGTCGGCCGTCCTACGTGGCACGGCCGCGCGGACGCGGTCGCCGGAAAATAAAACGACACCGTTTCCTTTAATTACAAAAAAAAAGTAAAAAAGGAAAAGAAAAGAAGACTCACGAAGAAAACAAAAAAAAGAAAAAAAAAAAAGGAAAGAAGAAGGCACGAAAGAAAAAGAAATGCTGTCGTCTCCCCTTCCATCAACTAAAGCCCTAATTGCTCATATCACAAACTCACGAAGAACTCACGAAGAACCCAGATCTGATCTCATCTTGCTTCAATCATGCTCGTCAACCGCAAAATCGTGAAGCCAAGACGACAATCATGAAGAAATCGAGTCCCCTTTCACCCGACGTCTTCATCCATTGTAGTCTCAGGTTCGAACGTCCAAATCGTGAAGACCCCATTCGTTCATAACCCGATCGAGACCCGATTTGTCTACCACAAACTACAGCAAACACGAGCAAGTGTTGTGGTCCCCATTTCCTTGTGTTGTCGGCAGCATTGAGCAAAAGCAACAACTTTACGTGGTGGTCCCGAACTCAACGAAGAACGGCTGGTATGTCGTCCTTGTCTTATTCTAAATTATACATTTGCCTCGATTTGCCTCAATTTCTTCGTGAGTGTTGTTGAGTCCCCTTTCACCCGACGCCTTCGTCCATTGTAGTCCTAGGTTCGAATGTCCAAATCGTGAAGACCCCATTCGTTCATAACCCGATCAAGACCTAATTTGTCTACCACAAACTACAGCAAACACGAGCAAGTGTTGTGGTCCCCGTTTCCTTGTGTTGTCGGCAGCATTGAGCAAAAGCAACAACTTTACATGGTGGTCCCGAACTCAACGAAGAACAGCCAAAGGTATGTCGTCCTTGTCTTATTCTAAATTATACATTTGCCTCGATTTCCCTCAATTTCTTCGTGAGTGTTGTTGCTGTTCTTGTACTCACCATGACGTAGGATAGACTACACAATGACTAAAATGTTGTAAGAATTATGCAAGCCATAAGCAATGCATTTTAAATGCATAAATATTAGCTGATGTAATCGAACTATAAATCAAGTTGAAGAAATTCTAGTTTGCAAATTCTCTCTTCAAGCCCTCAAAACACATTATGCTAAGTGATTTAAACCATGAGAGTAACTGGAAAAGTGTAAATGCTTTTTCATAACAATTGATAAAAGAAACAATTTTCGAGTATCTATCCTAAATATAGGTGGTTATATAAGGATTTGATCATTGTTATCAACTTGCCCTGATATTTTCAATAATCATAATAATATATGTCTAAATAAACATCAAATAGATGATATGTACTTCATGAGCATTATAAGGTGGAAGTCCTTAATTCATAGCAATTTTAGCATTAACTCTTAATAACTTTCGTGTTTATCTCATAAGAAAAGTTTACAGAGGAAGATATAGCATGCAATTATTTTTATGTATTATTATATTGTTCCTTTGTTATATGTCTACTTATAACATAAGTTTTGTTTCTATGTAGAGCCAAAATGAGTGACAAGTTGGCATGGGTTTGCCTTTTCCACGGAGGAAAATTTGTTCATTGCCCAAGGCTTGAATATGTTGGGGGGAAGACGGATTTAGTGCAAGTAAACATCAATTCAAGGAGTTATGAAAGTTTTATCAGTGACATAGAAAATGGGGTAAATACTACATTCCAACACCTTTATTTTAAGTTTCCTGGAAAATCTATAGAAGATGGATTGAGATACATATGGAATGATAGTTGTGTTGTCGAAGAAATTTTCAATTATTTACACCATGGATTGATTGAGATATATGGAGAAAACTCTATAGTCGATGAGGGAGGTGAGGGTGATGGTCAAGGTGTTAGTGTAGGTGTCGATAATGATGCTAGTCAAGTTACTAGTAAGGGTGCTTGTAATGATTCTGGTTTAGGCAAAGATGCAGTCTTTGAGAATGAGGGTGTTTTAGCTCACGATGGTGTATTTGATGAAGATGAATATACTGGCATGGAGGATGATGAATATATGGTGGATGATGACGATGATGATGAGACAAACTTCTTAGCCGATGTAATAATTTCGATTGATGATGATGATCATGATAATGAGGAGCTTCTAGAAGTGAGGAAGAACATCAAAGAGTTTCGCAACAGAGCCACAAAGTATTTGATTGGAGGTGAACCATCTACACAATTGGTACCTCCCCAACAACCTACAGTTGATGTGGATAATGTAGTTGATTTAGAAGTTGGTTACCAAACGGAGTACTATGAAACGGATGGCGATGAGCATTTGGGATCTGATTTAGAACTAGAAAATGATAATTTTACTAGAAGGAGAAGCAACTTTCCAAGGTATGATCCTAATTGTGCTATACCTGTGTTTATCGTGTCTATGATATTTGATAGTAGCAGGCAATTCAAAGAGGCTCTCATAAAATATTCAGTGGCTGAGCGTAGAGAGATAAAATTTATAAAGAATGAAAAGAAATGTGTTAGAGCAAAATGTGTTAGTGAAAGTTGTCCTTGGAGAATCTCTGGATCTATTGATGCTCGTAGTGGATCATTTCATGTGAAAACCTACCATTCAGAGCACACTTGTAGCATTAGCTTTAAAAATAACAGGGTGACGAGTTCTTGGTTGGCAAATCATTATCTTGCTACAATAAAAGCAATGCCAACTATTAAAACTATCGCTTTGAGGGAACTTATTAAGGAGCAATTGGGGTTGGATGTGAGTATCAGTCAATGTACGAAGGCCAAGCTATTTGCTTATAAAGTGTTGATGGGAAACTATAAAAAGGAATATGCAAAATTGTGGGATTATGCGAGAGGAGCTTAGGATGAGCAATCCTGGAAGTACTGTTACATTAAAGGTTGAAAAGCTTGATATGCAATCTAAGGCATTCTTTGAGAGAATGTATATTTGTTTTGCTGCTTGTAAGAAAGGATTCATTGATGGGTGTAGGAAAGTTGTCGGGTTGGATGGTTGCTTCTTGAAAGGAATTTGTCAAGGTCAGATTTTGTGTGCTGTTGGAAGGGATGGAAATGATCAAATGTTCCCAATTGCTTGGGCGGTTGTTAGAGTTGAGAGTAGAGATACATGGACTTGGTTCTTAACACATTTGATGTATGATCTCAATATTACGCACACATATGGACAAGGTTGGGTCATAATTAGTGACAAACAGAAGGTAAGTTCCTTATTTATTTAATTTTTCGTTAAGCTTATTAGATAATCAAATTTGTAAAATATGATTTATATCGTACTCATTTTTTTCCAGGGCTTACTACAAGCCGTGGCTGAGCTGTTGCCTGCAGCTGAACATAGGATGTGCGCCAGACACATCTATGCCAATTGGAGCAAAAAGTATAAAGGGATACAAATGCAAAGAATGTTTTGGCAATGTGCTAAGAGCAATACTATGGCAGAGTATGATGAAAGCTCTCAAGCATTGAAAAAAATCAGCCCCGCCGCATATCATGACTTAGTTCAAACAGAGCCAAAGCACTGGTCCAGAGCATTTTTTTCTACTGATGCAAAATGTGATATTGTTGATAACAACTTATGCGAGGCATTCAATGGGAGAATTATAGATGCTAGGTGTAAGTCCATTTATAGTATGTTGGAGGACATGCGGATAATGATAATGACAAGAATGCATACACAAAGGGATTCATGTGCTAGATGGAAAAGAGACTGTGGTCCAAGAATTGCAAGAAAATTGGAAGAAAATAGAGTTGGTGCGACTTATTGTCACGTGATATGGAATGGCGATGTTGGATATGAGGTGATGGATAAAGGTGAGAAGCACGTGGTGGATGTCTTCAAAAGAGTATGCTCTTGTAGAAGATGGCAACTAACTGGTATCCCTTGTCCTCATGCCATTTCTGCTATAAATCATAGACAAGATGATGCATATGACTATATTGATGAGTATTATAAAAAAGCCAAGTTCTTAGTTGCATATGAGAACATGATACTACCAGTTCAAGGAGAGAAATTTTGGAAAAGGACTAATATGGAGCCACCAGAACCACTTCCAGCCAAAGTAAAGCCCGGTAGACGTAAACAGAAAAGATCAAGGGAGGAAGGCGAGGTGGCGCGTGGAACTAGAATGTCAAGGATAGGAATGAAGATGACATGTCGAACATGCTTGAAAACAGGACATAATAGCTCAACGTGTCCAATCAAGAAGACTGGGTCTACATCATCTCAAACACGATTTTCAAGGCCAAAACTTTCGGTAAGTACTTCCATTTTCCATTGTGTCATGCTTCTCGAATAAACTTGTAAATGAATTTTCTCTTTGTAGGTTGAAAAACGTTCGGGCAATGTTAATGTAAGTGGTAGTACTGGTGGCCATACTAGTGTGAATGTAAGTCCTCTTGCTGTTGGGATGGTTAATAGTGTTTTTTTTAGAAATTTAGATTATAGCAACAAATATTTTACAAATATTTTACATCATGTCAGGTTGAACATACAAGTGCCAGAAGTTGCTCGTCAAAGAGGACAAGAAGTGAAACACCACAAATATCACCACAGGTTGAATCAACATCATTTGCACGTGTAGCTAAAATTCCA
Organism: Eucalyptus brandiana; assembly: GCA_014182725.1. Taxonomy (NCBI): domain Eukaryota; kingdom Viridiplantae; phylum Streptophyta; class Magnoliopsida; order Myrtales; family Myrtaceae; genus Eucalyptus; species Eucalyptus brandiana. The sequence continues at coordinate 20,485,312 of CM024671.1, read as the reverse complement.
GCAAAAGAAGTAAGACCATCAAGGAAGAAGAAAAATGGCAAAAATATTGAGAGGGAGCAATGTTGACAAGAAGCACTTGCGGGATTGGGTTTAAGAAGATACTGTCATAATTATGTTCTTTTTATTTTTATTTTTGTCATTGATCGTTGATCAGTAATAGCGAGATAATTTGTGGTATTTGACTTTTTATTTTTAGATGATGGGATCAGTGCGGTAGTGTCTTAGGTTTTTGATTGGAACAGATGGGATGTGAAATGCTTTATTGTAATCTCTATCATTTTGCAATGAAATGTTTTATTTATCTGATATGGATGTTTGTTTATTATTGTAGATGTTTACTGCATTGCAATGAACTAGTTTCACTATTTATTGAAGTAGAGGCTTGTTGTCCATCTCAATTGGGGAAGCAATGAACAGGTTGAGAAACAGCCAAAAACTCAAATAGTTCAATTCATTCCCATTAGAAGATTGTACATACATGTACTTCATGTGGAAGAATACATAACATGCTCATAATATGTACCAAAATAGCTAATAACATAATGTCTGTAAACATACTCTATGGCAAACTCATCATGTTTTTCATCTTCGAATTTTCAAATAACATGTGAGCTAAAATTACTATAAGCATCCACGACACAACCGACATTGTCTTCCATCTCAAATTTTCTTTTTTCAACTTTGCCATGTTTTGTTTCACACGTTTCAATTGTGCCTTGAGAGCTCTAACTTCAACATCCATTGAACTACCATCATCCTCATCATGGGTTGAAATTGTTTCTTCTTCGACATTGCTTCGGTGAAAATTTTTTGACATACTTCTTGTTGGTTGATGGATTTTCGCATCAACCCAAATAAAAAATCTGCAACTTCCCCCACTTCTGTATCTCGGGCAGCCATAAAATCTCCTTCCTTGATTCTCTTGTGTACAAGCTGTCCGCAAAGGAGATTTCAAACCACAATAGCAAAACACAGAATTATCTTTGTCAATAGAAGGAACTGAAGTCCTCGATTGTGATGAATTTGTGGATCTCTTCATGAATTCGCAGGTCTCTTGTTGTGATGACGCCTCACTATCAATTCCAGTTGAACTCGTTTTTATGCTTTCAAAATTACAACCGCACTTTTCTCTTGTGATTCTACCATCTGCGAGGGATATAATAAGGATAGAATAAGTATTGCATCTATAACATTGTGCACTTATCTTTTGTAGAAGCACATATTTATGAGGACCTTAGCTAGTCCATTAAAGTCAGTTGACATATATACCAGAGCAACACTTACTACTAAATACAATATAGTTGTTGCCTTAATAACCTCCCATTATAACTATTGCAAAAGATGAACAAATGTAGCATCGAACAGTTCAGATAATCTATCAAACAGTTCAACATTGCACAATGTAGGGGAACAAATGATAGGGCTAATCTAGACTTGAATATAACAAGATAGTGCTTAAAACAACATTTAGCAGAACTTGGAGTATTAAGTATAAATAGAGAAAGAAAACTCCCAATATATATCAAAAGGAACCTTAATATCGACTCTCCATATTACAACCTATTTTATCTTTGAAAAAAATGCCTGCTGCTTTAGCAACAAGCAATCCGTGACTTATTCATGTACTTTGAATTTGCAAGTAAAAGCTACTACGCATACTAAAAGACATTTCGACAGTTTCAGTCAAAGATATGCAATCCAAGGTATGCATATCTCATCCACTCATGTTAGAGTCCAGAACAATAAAACTCCAAGAGAGTGCAATTTGCATTCCTCCACCTCCGTTATACTAAGAAACCACAAGCAAAAGTTTCGTTTGTCAATAAAGCAAGATTCATATTTCCAAACTTCAAAATTGCATGAATTGTAAATCTACATTACCTTCTTCAAATAGTTCATTTGAGTAATCACAAATCATGAAAAAAAAAAAAGGCAAGATTCATGTTTCCAAATCTTTGCAAATTGGATGAGCGAATTTGTGCAAAGGTGTTGGACGAGCGTTGGGCAAGCATTGAGTGAAATGGGAGACTCGACCACTATTGATTCGACAGAAGAAGAACTCGGCTCAAGGGAAATTGTAAGAAGTGATCGAATCTGGGAGAAAATCTAAGAGAAATTCAAGATCTTCATGATTTTAGGGTTCACGATTTTGGCCGACTTCAAATTGGGGCTTTGGGTAATCTGGGGTTTGGTTCATGAAGGGGAGGAAGACGACATTCTCAGTAAAGACTCGACTTGACAATTTTGTGGTTGACGAATGTGATTGAAGCAAGATGAGATTAGATCTAGAGAAAAAGCAAGAGCAATCTGGGTTCTTCGTGAGTTTGTGGTTTGGGAAGGACGACATACCTTTGGCTGTTCTTCGTTGAGTTCGGGACCACCACGTAAAGTTGTTGCTTTTGCTCAATGCTGCCGACAACACAAGGAAACGGGGACCACAACACTTGCTCGTGTTTGCTGTAGTTTGTGGTAGACAAATCGGGTCTCGATCGGGTTATGAACGAATGGGGTCTTCACGATTTGGACGTTCGAACCTGAGACTACAATGGATGAAGACGTCGGGTGAAAGGGGGACTCGATTTATTCATGATTGTCGTCTTGGCTTCACGATTTTGCGGTTGACGAGCTTGATTGAAGCAAGATGAGATCAGATCTGGGTTCTTCGTGAATTCTTCGTGAGTTTGTGATATGAGCAATTAGGGCTTTAGTTGATGGAAGGGGAGACGACAGCATTTCTTTTTCTTTCGTGCCTTCTTTCCTTTTTTTTTTTTTTTTTTTGTTTTCTTCGTGAGTCTTCTTTTCTTTTCCTTTTTTACTTTTTTTTTTTGTAATTAAAGGAAACGGTGTCGTTTTATTTTCCGGCGACCGCGTCCGCGCCGGCCGTGCCACGTAGGACGGCCGACGCTGACTAGGTAGGCCACATCAGATTTTTCCGGTCAATAGGACTGAATTGGACAATATGCAAAAGGTTTAGGACTGAATTGGCCAAATTGAAAGGTTTAGGACTGAATTGGCACAAACGCAATAGGTTTAGGACTGAATTGGTAATTTTCCCGAGAGATGTACATGGATGCACTTGCGAGTTTCGCATAGTCACTTTTCGTCGCTCACCATCCTTTGATTCTCGCGTGAAACGTTCCCTTTCAACAGTATGTGATTTTGGCGCCATGGGTGGTTCACGGCACATACCAATTCATTGCGAAAGGGCCTGGCGAGAGGGACTTCAGCTACTTCCTTATACTCCCATTTCTTCTAGAGAGGATGCTTCACAATCAGATTTGGATCTCCCTTTCTCGCCACCGAACTGCCAAAGGCAACAACCGGATCCTCGAAAGAGGCATAGAGTTCGAGCATGTGGACCGAGAAAGCAACTGGTCTCTCTCTCTCTCTCTCTCTCTGTTGCAGATCATTCTTGTATTTTCTGTTAAATGAAGCCATGCATTGATTAATGTTGCTCCAAACAAGATTAATAGGTGGTCAAGCTTACATATGAACAGTAGCCGGTTAAACTCACTCTCTAGGATGTGTGTTTAAACGAGCCGGACCCTTGTGCACAGTGGTTATTCATATAATTTAACTACAACCTTGTATCATACGATGCCCTATCTTCTCGATCAATAACACGGTATAATCAGGACGTAGTGATTAAGGGCCATTATAGTTTAGTCAGTTCTTACTCATTTTTAAGGTGAATTTCTTTTTCCCTTCTTTGTCTTTCTATGTAGGGACGACCAGATTTTGCTCACTGCAATTCTATTATACACGGTTCACTGGGCAATCCCTCAAGCTTCTCACTTGCCACTTTGGAAAACAGACGGTGTGATCATCACCTTCTTGATTCATGCATTGGTTGTGGAATATATCTAATATTGGCTTCATCGAGCCCTGCACCATCATTTTCTCTACTCTCGCTATCACTCTCACCACCACTCCTCCATTGTCACCGAGCCCATCTCATGTAAGTTATGCTTTACATCACATTTAATTTAACGTTATTTTATTTAGTCCATTATGCGATTAGAAGACTTGTCAAACCTGGACAGTTTTTCTTTGAAAGTGTAATCGTGTCTTCTACGATGAAACTGTGTTGATACTCCCAGACCGACCAACGATCTACTGCAACTTCTTTTTACATGACTTAGGTATACTAAGATGATTTACGAAATCCGATCAGATCGAACTCTGTGTTAGACTTCTTTTAGTAAAGACGGACAGCTACCTATCAACTAGGATAACTAGCATGCATGGTAGTTAGTGCGGCTTGGATGACTCATTGTAATTAGATAGCCAACATAGTTGATGTTGCATTTAAGCTACTCTTGCTTTTATTGTTTAAATTTTGATTTCATGATATAGTTAGGCAAACTTTCACTTTTTATCATTTTTTTTTCTTTTTTTTTTCTTTTTGTAGCCATAGTTCATCCATTCGCGGAACATATAGCATATGCAATGCTATTTGCGATACCCATGTTCACAACGGTGATCACGAGAACTGCTTCAATCGCATCCATCACTGGCTACACCACGTACATTGATTTCATGAACAACATGGGTCACTGCAACTTCGAGCTCATCTCTAATAGGCCCTTCACCATCTTTCCACCTCTCAAGTATTTGTACACTCCATCGTAAGTCCCACAAAGCAATAATTGTTCTCATTTAATTGTTTTCATTTACTCTCTCTCTCTCTATATATATCTCTCTCTCTCTCTCTCTCTCTCTCTCTCTTTGTAGCACCCTCTATTGGGAAAAGGACCAAAAAAGTCTCAAACCTATTGCATTTGTATCAATTCAGTCATAAATTTTTCAGTTGGACCAATTCAATCCTGAACCTTTTTACATTGATACTAATTCAGTCCATCCGGCCGATTTTGGCTGGCCAGCGCTAATGTGGACGTCGACCAGTGGCCAGATACTGACGTGGCAATTTTTAATGATTTTTTTTCTTTTTTTTCCTTTTCTTTTCTCCCTTCTTCCTCCTTAGATTGTCCCCACAGTGGCCGGCGAGCCTCCAGTGAGGCTCACTAGCCATTGGGTGAGGGCTGCGAAGCCCTTGTTGACCACCAGTGAGGGTCACGGCCCTCACCTGGCCTTGCTTAGGGCCGCAACCCCAGTGATGGCTTTGCGGCCCTCGCCTAGTGGCCGGCAAGCTTCTAGCCTAGCGATGGCCACCATGGCCTCGCCAACCACGAGCGAGACGCCTTCACCTGCCGCAAGGCCAAGGTGAGGCTAGCTTCGCCCAAATCAGAGTGAAGCCGCCTTGCCCACAGCCCTGGGCGGCCCTCACCCAATGACCAACGAGCCTTGCTGGATGCTCGCCAGCCACCATAGGGACAATCCAAGGAGGAAGAAGGGAGAAAAGAGTAGGAAAAAAAAAAAAAGAATAAAAAAAGAAAAAAATTAATAAAAAAGTGAATAAAATAAAAATAATTATTAAAAAATTGCCATGTCAACGTCCAACCACTGGCCAACATCCACATCACCATCCAACCATCGACTGGTACCATGTCAGTGTTGACTGGCCAAAATTGGCCGAATGGACTGAATTGTATTAATGCGAAAATGTTTTAAATTAAATTGGTTCAATTGAAAAGTTTATGACCGAATTGATATAAATACAATAGGTTTATGACTTTTTTTTATACTTTTCCCCTGTCTATTAGGAGGCAGAATGGTGTCTTGATAAGGCATAATGCTCTCATTGTTTCCACGCCAGTATAAGCATGAAACGTAAAAAGTGCTCACGAGATTATTACTCAAAGTTGAAGAAAACAGGCCAAAATAATATATATGTGTATGTAAATGTGAGATACATATGATTCTCCGTGAAAGATGGGGAAATTAACAGTTGTTTTTGTTTGGAAAAGGACATTTTGGCTAAAGAAAATGGAAAAGGAAAATATCAAAAGAAGTATTTGAGCATAAGCAAAAGGCATAACTAGAAATTCACGCGTGGTTCATTTGACGTTTCGATTAATACAAGCGCTTATTGGCCAAATAATTTCTTGTTCATAGTCATGAGTCATGGTCCATTGACAGGTTTCATTCGTTGCACCACACTCAATTCCGAACAAACTACAGCCTTTTCATGCCAATCTATGACTACGTATACGGAACGATGGATGAGCCAATCTCTTCAGAAAGTGGAAGATTCACCGGATGTGGTGTATCTAACGCACCTGACAACGCCAGAATCCATCTATCATCTGCGGCTGGGATTTACCTCCTTCGCATCTCGACCCTACTCGCCCAAGCGGTACTTGTGGATCATGTGGCCACTCACGCTTGCCTCGGTGGTGTGGACTTGGACCTATGGCCACTCTTTCGTCTTGGAGAGGAATGCCTTCAAAAAACTCAAGTTGCAATCCTGGGTGATTCCAAGATACAATGTCCATTTAAGAACCAAGACGAGAATTTGTTTTGTTTCCAAACTTGGTGTTTATTTCCTCATGTTGTTTCTAGGGGCATCAACTTTGATCAATTACTTTGTTATGATATTGCATTCTTGAAGATAGGCAAAACGTCCTAACGGGAGACTGACGATGCTCCCAACTTGTGAACGGCCGGCCCGTTTGCCTCAAAGGGTGGAACAGGGATGGGAGACAGGCGGGGAGAGCGGAACAGATACGGGGACTGATCCTTCAGCCCCGTCCCACCCTGTCATGCCACTAAGAAAATCTCATTCCACTAAGAAATCTGCACATAAAACCATGGGGTGATTAAGTTCATTGACCATGTAACCTACTAACAAATATTGGATGGTTCAAAACATCTAATGCGGGTGTTGACTGAACGTTTTGAGTTTATTGGTCTTTTATTTTCTCCGGGACATATGTATAACCATTTGTGTGTCAATTCGGTTTCATGTTCTTCATTTTCCCGTAGTATATATTACCATGGCGAACAGAAGCCATTAATGCCTTGATAGAAGAAGCTAAACTGGATGCTAACCAGAAAGGAGTCAAGGTTCTGACTTTGGGTCTTCTCAATCAGGCAAGATGTTGTCTTCTTCCCTAGGCAGCTCTCCTATATAAATGTCAATCTATTTGTATGTTGTCGAGAATTACAGCGAGCCCGATTCTACTTTGTCAATTTACACTCAAAATTCTGTTATTGGGTGTCTCTACTTTAGCCAAATTATATAGTGTTTATTGATTCCATTTTTTTTTTTGGCTTTTTTTTCGCTTTCAGGGAGAGAAATTGAATGGGCATGGTGAATTGTTTATTCAAAAGCACAGTGATTTGAGGACTAAGTTGGTGGATGGGAGTAGCTTGACAGTGGCAGTTGTGCTTCATAGCATTCCCAAAGGGACAAGCCAAGTTCTCATCACAGGCAATCTCAACAAGCTTGCTTATGCCATTGCCCACGCTTTATGTGCAAGGGGTATCCAGGTGCTCAGTCCTCCTCTTTTTTTTATATAAAATCATTTTGTTTTTATTTTACACATTTCTTTACTATTGGGTGGCGCTATAACCCCTATATGACTAAATCCACCCAATTTTCACCAAAAAGATAAAATTACCCTCTATCATTTAATTGCAATTTAAATTGGCAATCCCAAATTTATTTACATTCCTTTTTTTTAAAATTCTTTTTCTATATCTATGTAAGATCTACCTACCATAGTTAAGAATTTCATGTATTTAGCTTTTGATTATTGTAGATATTCCATGTATATTAGAGGCACCACGTCTTTTTTTCATTGTTAGTATTACTTTCATAAAAATTTGTTTGGTGAAAAAGAGAAATTTCCAAGATATCTATTTCTTTTTTACATTGTCAATTAGATTTATGGATACATTGTTAAGTAGATGAAATTTAATTAAATCAAAACATTCCATAGAGTAAGATTTTTTTTTTTTTAAATGCTAGTGAAATTTCATTATTTTGATTTGACAAAAATTACTAACATCGACAAATAGTTTACAAAAAATATTTAGATTTCTAATTGTGCCTAATGTTTTTAGTGTGTTCTTAGATATTTCTCTAACTTCTTACATGTTCTGTATAAAAGTATCTCACTAATATAGTAAGGAAAAAATATAAATTATTTGATATAATAAATAAAGGGAGTTGATATATATTTTAGACTAATGAATAATAACAAGTTCACCAAGAAAGTGAGCCTTTGTTATAAGAGGAGCGGCAAATAGATAGACTGTTATAAAAGTAATGATGAAGAAGAGATTTTTTTAATTTTATATTATATCAAATAAGGTTTTATTTCCTTACTATTAGCATGATAATTTTACATGGAGCATGTAAAACATTCTAAGAATATTTACGCAAGAAAAAATATGTGAAATTCTTAATTATGGTGACTATCCTAAATAGAAAGAGGAAAAAATAGAAAAAAGGAGTGGGGCTATTATCTAAAACCACAATGAAAAGATTTATGACAGTTTTGTCTTTTTAGTATAAACAAGGATGCAAATATTTTTAATGAGATTATTTTTTTCTTGATTTGATTTAGTAAAATAAAAGTGATGCAAGGCATTTTTCTCAAAGGCTACGTTTGGCAGTCAGACTAAAATTTGGAATAGAATATGATTTATCCTATCCTACATTTGATGCTTACTTAGGATAAGATAAAGTCGGATATAAGAGGGATATAGGCCGAATAAAATTATCCCATGAGGGAGGTGGGATAAAGGTAGATAGGATTTTTATTGTCCATAATAAGAAAGTTATTTTTCTCGAATAACAAACTTATCAAATTAACAAAATTAAAATTATATTTCAATATAAATAATATTTGAATTCTAATTTAATAAATTAAAAATTATTTTTTTAATTTAATCTTATTTTAATTTATATATTCACCTTTAATTCTATCTTATAATAAACATTCGATCTATAAATTATATATTTATATTTATTATATATTTTAGGTATTTTTTTTATTTTAGGTATGTTAGTACAGTTTATTATTTGATAAAATTTTATTAAAGAATGATGAAAGGGGAAAGAAGAAATAATAAAGAAAATAATTAAAAAAAAGAGGAAAAATAAAAATAAATTAAGGAATAGTGTCACGAGAGATTTCACCACCTCCATTTATGAACTTTTAGGTTCATTTACAATGATATGACATTTATATTTAAAAATGTACATGATATGATGTGAATATATCCTACTTTAATAACTAAATAGTGGATATGATATAAAAAAGTCCCAGGATTTCATATCCTATCCTAGCCAGTCCTATTCTGGTTAGAAATCCGAACGACCAAACGTAATCTAAGATCTAGACATAAATCTAAATTGGGAGAGGAAAACAGCCTAATCTTGGAGAGATTGTATAGTCACGTTATGAACTTTCTCATTGGTGGCTATCGACGGGATTAATGGTTGAATTGGTCTCCATGTTTACCCAAGATCAGTCGGAAAAATTTATTCACACGCACCAACTCCAAAAACAGATCAAGAGAGAATCACTAGGGGTTGTTCTAATGGCTACCCTTTTCACTTAAAAAGGGGGAGGTGGAGAGTTCAAATCCCCACATTCTTGGAGGGCAGAATTGGGGATGCATGAGTGAAGAAATTGGGCTTTGCAACCTACGTATAACACATATCATACACAATGGCTTATAAAATAGATATAGGAGAGGACAAGACCAAAAAAAAAAAAGATTAGGAGAGAGAAAGCATAGATAATCAAAGCAAAGAAAAAGAAAATCAAAATACTAAGTAGGCTTTCAACTTTAGAAACTGAAGTTGAGAGCTCACGAGAGAGCTTGAAAGAGAGAAGAGTTTGTAGGGGATAAGGGGGAGAGAGAGACGAAAAATTAGGTGGCAACAAAAGTCCAATTGGCACATTAACTATAATCATGATCTGATGTACTATTGGTTAGACATGTAAAATATGAAAAAGGGCCAAGGAACAATGAGCAACTTGTCAAGAAGTACTTGGTCCCACAATAAACGAAGGAACATCTATTTAATTTACAAAAAATGAATGATTTAAAAAATAATTTCTAAAAAATAATTGTTTGAAATAATTAATCAATGAAAATATTTTTATAATTGATAACAATTTATGTCAAATATTTTGTGGACCATAAATTTTTTTCATTTATTTAATTTTATAAGTGATATAAACGATTATATTATCAAATTCATTCATTTACTATGAAACAAACGGAGCTAATAGCACTTCCAATGTCCAATGTCTTAGTTAGGACTCAAACTCCAGATCATTACTATAGCTAGCAGATCTAGATGCGAAGTCAGAGAACTGAGAAGGGAGAGACTTACTCGATTTTTAAAAAACTTAAACTACATTCTGATATTCTGATATCCAAACAAAGCCTTAAGAACTTCTAATAAGTCTAGCGACTCTTATTTAAGGAGTAAACAGCAGAAAATACAATGAAACCATCCGGCTTTATGATAGCCTCGTCAATCGATGCCAACAAACCGGAATAGTTTACTGACATTATCATTGTTTGTGAGTTATTTCGGAATGAGTATGTTTACGTAGCACAATATTAAGCAACAAGCACATGCTGAGTGCTAAAACCTGCCGCTACTTTCCGATCTAGTCCCTTGTTGCTTCACATGGCCGAGAGCACCAGCGGGCGGAACCCGTGCTGGAGGCTTGCTTCCCATGGTTTCTCTATGTCGAACATAATGCTTCCGCACTCGTTCATGTTCCATCCTTCTAATGCATGCACTATCCCTGCTACTCACCAAGCACTCATCATCCTCCTCGGCAACCAGTTCTGTAGACAAATAACTTGGAGTTAATTGTATGTTGCGAAATAATTTCACATGCCATTCGCGCATTAAAAATGGTTAGTTTCTCTTACTCTGTGTCTATGCATGGGTGGGTGTGACGTCGATTTAATGGCAGAGATCAATGGCCTTATTCTACTTTAAAAAACAAACCAAGGTGACCTACCAATTTGTGTAGGGATCGATATCTTCAAACATGTACTAAGTCTCCCGTCTTTCTTGTTTGAACAATATCCAAGTTATGGTTAGCCTTGCATGAAAAATTAATGCATGATCTTGTTCACCGCATATGATCAAGTACTAAGTTTACATTTTTCTTGTTTGGACAATATACAAGTCATGGTTAGTCTTGCATGATAGATTATACATGCTTTGTTTGCCATTGTCATCAAGTTCTAATGAAGTCACCACAAATCGGAATGAGTTCAACAGAGGTAAAACCTTTGTGGCCTTTTGTTTTGCACTGTAAATAGAAACAGATGACCAAAATCGTTGAGAGTTAAATGATGAGTAATGTATGATTAGAATCTACCAGTGAGATAGCCTCGCAGTATACCTTTTGAACTTACATGCTTCCAGTTTGCCATCCCCATTCTAAAACACAATGTTACTCCATAATACATAATTCCGTCGACAGAATTGAGCAAACAAACCTCACAGGAGTGCAAATTATTGAACGACTGGGGAGCGATCATCGCTGGAGTGTTCTGGTAAAGGCAATCTTTGCGGATTTGCTTTGGAGGGAATTGAGAAAAGGGTATGAACAACGTTCCCTTGGGTGCCTTTTTCTGTTCTTCTTCGGCAAGTTCATCTCCTACCAACCATATCTGCAACTAATATTTTATTAATATCGTTCTTACATAAATTAAAAGTTGCTTATCTTCAAAAACTGCCTCGTCAAATACCTCAAGTCTCACCAAAAAAGAAAAAATACCTTTGGAGAAAAAGTTCTTGAAAGAATCAAATTGCCTCCTTCCTTTCCATTGAGACTCCTTTTGAGCTTCTCATGCTCGTCCTTAGAAGCTACATTTACCTGCCATATTTATTGCATCAATTGGATGAAAAAAGATGTGCATATAACTATATATTGATTGCTGGCATGTAAACCCTTTGAGAAAAAATGCCTTGCATCACTTTTATTTTACTAAATCAAATCAAGAAAAAATAATCTCATTAAAAATATTTGCATCCTCATTTATACTAGAAAGACAAAACTGTCATAAATCTTTTCAATGCTGTTTTAAATTATGGCCCCACTCCTTCTTTTTTTCTATTTTTTCCTCTTTCTAGTTAGGATAGTCACCATAATTAAGAATTTCACATATTTTTTCTTGCATAAGTATTTTTATAACGTTTTATATGCTCCATGTTAAATTATCATGCTAATAGTAAGGAAATAAAACATTATTTGATATAATATAAAATTAAAAAATCTCTTCTTCATCATTACTTTTATAACAGTCTATCTATTTGCCGCTCCTCTTATAACAAAGGCTCACTTTCTTGGTGAACTTGTTATTAATTTCATTAGTCTAATATATATATCAACTCCCTTTATTTACTATATCAAATAATTTATATTTTTTCCTTACTATATTAGCGAGATACTTTTATACATAACATGTAAGAAGTTAGAGAAATATCTAAGAACACACTAAAGACATTAGGCACAATTAGATATCTAAATATTTTTCGTAAACTATTTGTCGACGTTAGTAATTTTTGTCAAATCAAAATAATGAAATTTCACTAGCATTTAAAAAAAAAATCTTACTCTATGCAATGTTTTGATTTAATTAAACTTCATCTACTTAACAATGTATCCATAAATCTAATTGACAATGTAGAAAAGAAATAGATATCTTGGAAATTTCTCTTTTTCACCAAACAAATTTTTATGAAAGTAATACTAACAATGAAAAAAAGACATGGTGCCTCTAGTATACATGGAATATGTACAATAATCAAAAGCTAGATACATGAAATTCTTAATCATGGTAGGTAGATCTTACATAGATATAGAAAACTTTATAAAAAAAAAAAGGAATTTAAATAAATTTGGGATTGCCAATTTAAATTGCAATTAAATTATAGAGGGTAATTTTGTCTTTTTGGTGAAAATTGGGTGGATTTAGTCATATAGGGGTAATAGCGCCACCCAATAATAAAGAAATGTGTAAAATAAAACCAAAATGATTTTATATAAAAAAAGAGGAGGACTGAGCACCTGGATACCCCTTGCACATAAAGCGTGGGCAATGGCATAAGCAAGCTTGTTAAGATTGCCTCGATGAGAACTTGGCTTGTCCCTTTGGGAATGCTATGAAGCACAACTGCCACTGCCAAGCTACTCCCATCCACCAACTTAGTCCTCAAATCACTGTGCTTTTGAATAAACAATTCACCATGCCCATTCAATTTCTCTCCCTGAAAGCGAAAAAAAAGCAAAAAAAATAAAATAAAATGGAATCAATAAGCACCATATAGTTTGGCTAAAGTAGAGACCCCAATAACAGAATTTTGAGTGTAAATTGACAAAGTAGGATCGGGCTCGCTGTAATTCTCGACAACATATAAATAGATTAACATTTATAATGGAGGGCTGCCTAGGGAAGGAGACAACATCTTGCCTGATTGAGAAGACCCAAAGTCAGAACCTTGACTCCTTTCTGGTTAGCATCCAGTATAGCTTCTTCTATCAAGGCATTAATGGCTTCTGTTCGCCATGGTAATTTATACTACAGGAAAATGAAGAACATGAAACCGAGTTGACACACAAATGGATATACATATGTCTCGGAGAAAATAGAAGACCAATAAACTCAAAACGTTCAGTCAACACCCGCATTAGATGTTTTGAACCATCCAATATATGTTAGTAGGTTACATGGTCAATGAGCTTAAACCATCACCCCATGGTTTTATGTGCAGATTTCTTGGTGGAATGAGATTTTCTTAGTGGCATGATAGGGCGGGACGGGGTTGAAGGATCAGTCCCCGTATCTGTTCCGATCTCCCCGCCTGTCTCCCATCCCTGTCCCACCCTTTGAGGCAAACGGGCTGGACGTTCACAAGTTGGGAGCATCGTCAGTCTCCCGGTAGGACGTTTTGCCTATCTTCAAGAATGCAATATCGTAACAAAGTAATTCATCAAAGTTCATGCCCGTAGAAACAACATGGGGAAATAAACACCAAGTTTGGAAACAAAACAAATTCTCGTCTTGGTTCTTACATGGACATTGTATCTTGGAATCACCCAGGATTGCAACTTGAGTTTCTTGAAGGCATTCCTCTCCAAGATGAAAGAGTGGCCATAGGTCCAAGTCCACACCACCGAGGCAAGCGTGAGTGGCCACATGATCCACAAGTACCGCTTGGGCGAGTAGGGTCGAGATGCGAAGGAGGCAAATCCCAGCCGCAGATGATAGATGGACTTTGGCGCTGTCAGGTGCGTTAGATACACCACATCCGGTGAATCTTCCATTTTCTGAAGAGATGTCTCGTATGTGGCATTTGTTGACTCATCCATCGTTCCATATATGTAGACATAGATTGGCATGAAAAGGCTGTAGTTTGTTCGGAATTGAGTGTGGTGCAACGAATGAAACCTGTTGATGGGCCATGACTCATGACTATGAACAAGAAATTATATGGCCAATAAGCGCTTGTATTGATCGAAACGTCAAATGAACCATGCATAAATTTCTATTTATCCCTTTTACTCATGCTCAAATACTTCTTTTGATATTTTCCTTTTCCATTTTCTTTAGCAAAAATGCCCTTTTCCAAACAAAAACAACTGTGTTTCCCCATCTTTCACCGAGAATCATATGTATCTCACATTTACATACACAAATATATTATTTTGGCTTGTTTTCTTCAACTTTGCATAAATAATTTCGTGAGCACTTTTTACCTTTCATGCTTATACTGGTGTGGAAATGAGAGCATTACACTTGATCAAGACACCATTCTGCCTCCTAATAGACGGGGGAAAAGTAAAAAAGAAAAAAGCCATAAACCTATTGTATTAATACCAATTCATCCATAAAATTTTCAATTGAACCAATTTAATTTAAAACATTTTTGTATTAATAAAATTCAGTCCATTCAGCTAATTTTGCCCAATCAGCACTGACATGGCACCAGTCAGTGGTTGGACAGTGATGTGGATGCTAGCCAGTGGCTGGATGCTAACGTGGCAATTTTTTTTTAATAATTGTTTTTATTTTATTCAATTTTTTATTAATTTTTTCTTTTCTTTTTCCTATTCTTTTCTCCCTTCTTCCTCCTTGGATTGTCCCTATGGTGGCTGGTGAGCATCCAGCAAGGCTCGCTAGCCATTGAGCAAGGGCCACCCAAGGCTATGGGCAAGGCGGCTTTACTCTAATTTGGGCGAAGCCAGCCTTTGTCACGCCTTGATTCTCCGAGCACGTGCCTATTCCTTCGTGGTCGATTAAATAGCGATATCCTAGGATGCGTCGCCGACCCATTCAATTTAATGTGCATGCGGAAGCGAATAATTAATCCCTAGACAACAACAGGATGTGATAGAAAAGTAGGGCCACAATTTTCGAAAACCAACCCACACCTTTGTATACATATCAAGATATGTCATATACAATATTAGCCAACTATATATAGGGTCTGCAAAAAGGGGGGGAGGCTACAGATCCTCTACTCATTGGAGTCTTCAATTGAATACTCCGGGGTCTCTAGATCTGAAAGATCCTGGTCTACCACTGAACCCCCTGGTGGGTCAGCCATGCCTTTCCCAAAAGCAATCTCCAGCACCGACATCAGGACCTCAAACTTCGGTATGGGACCTTCGTTCTGTCCATTCTGCTCACGACGATATCGTGATCTGTATTGATGGGGAACCTTATGGGGTAGACCCACATCAACCCATACCACGGACCTCACGAGTTCATAGACCCATCCCCTCGAGTTCCCATGAAGCGGAATATAACACCTTTGCTCAGTGACCTTCTTTGGTTGGCCAAAATGCTCGGGAGAAGCTGCCATCTAAGGACCTGAAAATGTTATCCCACAACGGGGTGAGACGGCGGTGTCTCAGCAAGTTCACCTCCTAAGTCTCGACTAAGAAGAAAATACGTTACAAAGGCTGTCTCAGCACAACCACAAGTTAGAGGACTTACCTTGGTCTTCGTTCCTTCCTGCAAGTTAGTACAGTTCACACCCTCAACCAATTAATTCAACCCCCACAATGTTATTCATCAATCCAACCAATCGATACTATCTATCAATTCAATACTATCTATCCAGTACTGTCAACACTGACTATGCTCACACAAGCTGAAAAGGATAGATAGTAACTCGCACAAGTTGATATAGATAGATAGTAGCTCGCACAAACTGATATAGATAGAAAATAGCTCCCACAAGCTGATATACGGATCGTTGCTCTCACAAGCTGATAAACGATCATTGCTCACACAAGCTGATATAGTATGCTGCTCTCACAAGCTGACAAACAATCATTGCTCACACAAGTTGATATATTATGCTGCTCTCATAAGCTGACATATCAAACACTTATAGGCTGATATAGCATACCGCTCTCATAAGTTGAAAACCCAATGCTCACACAAGTTGAACTATGATAAACCCATCTCGACCAAGAACTTTGTGCCTTGCACACTAATCCCTCAATTACATAATGAACTTGACCCAATTTCATCATAATAAAATATACCTGATGAAAATAATCGTGTGTGGGTACACGGTCGGCCTCAGACAAAATATAATCTCTTTACTTTATAAAATCCCACTAATTATATAGTCGATGAAAACATTTTTTTGGTGCTGTAATAGACGCCTGGTAATTTTCTAATTAAATATTGAAATTATTAAATTTTGGGATAAATACCTAAAATTACAATTCACACTCAAATTGCACAAACCAGCACTCAATTAAATAAACTAATCATAACACTGCGATCAATACAAAATTCCGGTCACCGACTATCCCAGTCTAATTTCCGGAAAATAATAATTAATTAAATAATTACTAAAATTAATTAATAAATACCAATAAATGCAACTTAGGCCGGAAAAGCCTAATTAAATATCGAAACAGGCCCAGAAAATTTCCGAACCTATTTAAATAAATACTATAACTTATCTACTTGCTAATTGCACTACTCTAACCACCTAACATGTAATATCAAACGACTAAATTGCTAGTCCTGTCTAACTAACCACCTAATCCATGCTTAACCTAAACTAATCAACCTTTAAGCATAATTAACTCCCTAAGCGGAGATTAGTGAGTAAACTCACTTGATTAGCGATCCGACGAGACCACGGCGATGGTGAAGCAGAGATGATCAACAAACTCCAAAGCGGGTGCACCAAGTGAGGTCCAAAAAGGGTCCAAAACGGGCCAAATAGTGCCTAGCAAACTCAGGCTTCACGGTTCTAATATTGGGCCGAAGGAGGAGGGCTAGGTAGTTGGTTGGGGCCGAAACTGGCAGGGATGGACGATGGGGCTGCTACGGGCTTGGCGGAGGCGAACGATGGTCGGACGACGACGAAGCGGCAACGACGGCCTTTAGCTGAGCTTCGACGGCCACGGAGGAGGCTCGAGTGACGGCTACTGGACGTGAAACGAATAGGGCGAGCGATGGACAGTGCTAGCCCGTGTGGGGGTACAACAGCGAGGCGGTGGGGCTCCGGTGGCTCAGCGACAGTCGGCGATGAGGGAGGGATGGCTGTTTGGTTTCTCTGTAATTTTTTTAAGCTTCTTTGGTCTGCAATGGAGGGGGTCGACCGCAAGGGAAGGAGGAAGGGGACCGGCTGCCTTTAGAGGGGGCCACTTGGTTCACTTCTATCTTCTTGTCCCCTATACCAAGGCCCACCATGGCCGGCTGGCTCCCACAGTTTCTTGCAGCCTTCAATACTTCCATAACAAGCTATTGAAGTGGTCCAAAAAGTCATGGACCAAGGGGCATACAAATTTGCAACATTTTTCCCTTTAATTGGATCAATTCTTCTTCGATCGGACTTAATTTCGGTCCCATAAAATCCACAGACGTGTGCTTGATCAAATTGGCATTTTTCCTCGTCAATAGAACCAACTTGCATCCTAAAAACGTAATAAAAAACAGTCCCCTAAATTTTCCGGTCGAAAACAGCCCTATGTCGAATTTTCACCAAAAATCTCGGTTTGCAGAAAAATCTTCGGAAGATGAGTCAATATTCTTAAAATGACTTGTGACATGACATAACTTTCAATTTTTGAAATCAGATTCAAATTCGTGGTTAATTTCAATTTGGCGCGATTTTAGCGTGATCTAGCCCGCCGGGTAGCCTTCAGAAATTTTTAGTGCAAATGACCCATGGTCGATTTTCTTCGAGCCACAATGAACCTCTTTGAAACATTGGCAACTCTCGGTGGTCGTGAAAATCTCGAGACTTGAAATACGGACACAGGGTACCAAAATGACAGAAAAATCAGTCTAGTGCCGATCGACGAGAATTTTGCAATTTGGTGGAATCACCCACGTTTAGCCACACATCTCTATCGAACCGACTTATCTCTGATCTCTAATCGACTTTTAATTGTGCCGTAATGATCTCTGCAGATGAGCACGGTTAAGTAGTCAATTCTTGGTTGAATCTTCAAGTCTATTGCATTAAAATCTCTTAATGACTTTCCTAGATAGTCTAGTTATCTCATGAGTGATCAGCTAAGAGAATAGCACTATAAGCGCGTCGATGAGAGGCTCGATTTATCTAATTAAAAATAGAATTGAAATTTCAAGATGTCACAACCTCGCCTTGGCCTTGCCATAGGCAAAGGCGGTCTTGCTCATGGCTGGCAAGGCCATGGTGACCATCACTAGGCTAGAGGCTTGCTAACCACTAGGCAAGGGCTGCGAAGCAGTTGCCGGGGTCGCAACACTAGGCAAGGCCGGGTGAGGGCCGTGACCCTCACTGGTGGTCAACGAGGGCTTTGCGGCCCTCGCCTAGTGGTTGGTGAGCCTCATTAGAGGCTCATTGGCCATTGTGAGGATAGTCTAAGGAGGAAGAATGGAGGAAAGAAAAAGGAAAAAAAATCATTAAAAATTGCCACGTTAGCGTCCGACCATTAGTCGACGTCCATGCCAGCGCTGGCCAGCCAAAATTGGCCGAATTGATTGAATTAGTATTAATGTAAAAATGTTCATAACTGAATTGGTTTAATTAAAAATTTTATGACTGAATTGGTACAAATGCAATAAGTTTGAGACTTTTTTTGGTACTTTTCCCAATAGATGGTGCTATGAAGAGAGAGAGAGAGAGAGAGAGAGAGAGAGAGAGAGAGTAAATGAAAACAATTAAATGAGAACAATTATTGCATTGTGGGACTTACAATGGAGTGTACATTAAATACTTGAGAGGTGGAAAGATGGTGAAGAGCCTATTAGGGATGAGCTTGAAGTTGCGGTGACCCATGTTGTTAATGAAATCAATGTACGTGGTGTAGCTAGTGATGGATGCGATTGAAGCAGTTTTCGTGATCACCGTCGTGTATGTGGGTATCGCAAATAGCATTGCATATGCTACATGTTCTGCGAATGGATGAACTATGGCTACAAAAAAAAAATAATAATAATAATAAAAAAAGAAAAAATGATAAAAAATCAAAGTTTGCCTAACTATATCATGAAATCAAAATTTAAACAATAAAAGCAAGAGAACCTTAAATGCAACATCAACTATGTTGGCTATCTAATTACAATGAGTCATCCAATCCCTACTAACTACCATGCATGCTAGTTCTCCTAGATGATAAGTAGCTGTCCGTCTTAAACAGAGCTCGATCTGATCGGATGTTGTAAATCATCTTAGTATACCTAAGTCATGTAAAAAGAAGTTACAGTAGATCGTTGGTCTGGGAGTATCGACACAGTTTCATCATAGAAGACACGATTACACTTTCAAAGACAAAACTGTCGAGGTTTGACAAGTCTTCTAATCGCATAATGGACTAAATAAAATAACGTTAAATTAAATGTGATGTAAAGCATAACTTACATGAGATGGGCTCGGTGACAATGGAGGAGTGGTGGTGAGAGTGATAGCGAGAGTAGAGAAAATGATGGTGCAGGGCTCGATGAAGCCAATAATAGAGATATTCCACAACCAATGCATGAATCAAGAAGGTGATGATCACACTGTCTATTTTCCAAAGTGGCAAGTGAGAGGCTTGAGGGATTGCCCAGTGAGCCATGTATAATAGAATTGCAGTGAGCAAAATCTGGTCGTCCCTGCATAAAAAGACAAAGAAGGGAAAAAGAAATTCACCTTAAAAATAAGTAAGAACTGACTAAACTATAATGGCCCTTTATCATTACGTCCTGATTATGCCGTGTTATTGATCGAGAAGATAGGGCATCGTATGATACAGGGTTGTAGTTAAATTATATGAATAACCACTGTGCACAAGGGTCCGGCTTGTTTAAACATACATCCTAGAGAGTGAGTTTAACCGGCTACTGTTCATATGTGAACTTGACCACCTATTAATATTGTTTGGAGCAACATTAATCAATGCATGGCTTCATTTAACAGAAAATACAAGAATGATCTGCAACACAGAGAGAGAGAGAGAGAGAGAGAGACCAGTTGCTTTCTCGGTCCACCTGCTCGAACTCTATGCCTCTGTCGAGGATCCGGTTGTTGCCTTTGGCAGTTCAGTGACGAGAAAGGGAGATCCAAATCTGATTGTGAAGCATCCTCTCTAGAAGAAATGGGAGTATAAGGAAGTAGCTGAAGTCCCTCTCGCCAGGCCCTCTCGCAATTAATTGGTATGTGCCGTGAACCACCCATGGCGCCAAAATCACATACTGTTGAAGGGGAACGTTTCACGCGAGAATCAAAGGATGGTGAGCGACGAAAAGTGACTATGCGAAACTCGCAAGATCATCCATGTACATCTCTCATTTAAACAAATTTGGGAGATTATTGGTTGATTTTATTTGATTCTGTGATGCATGTGTGTCGATAGTTATCCAATTAATCGATTGAACCAGACATAAATATTGTCCAGAGGTACTTCTTGCATGATATATAATTTGTATATGTTGAAACTAGTGTGCTATTTTTCAGAGTTATCAGAAGTACTACTCTCTATTCTATTTTCTAGATAGTTGAAATACTGATTTTTGTTATCTTACTTGTAAACTGATTTCTGTTGTCTCACTCGTAAAACTTACTTTACAATAATATATTCCCGATACGATGTATTTGAAACCTTAGGCAATGTTTCTACAAAATGCTTCTACACAACTCTAATATTGTGCATACAAGTGAAAATTCTTTCGTCTGAAAATAGATTGTGCATACAAAATGCTTCTACACAACTCTAATATTGAGCAATTACATACTTTTTGAGAAAATTCTAAATTCACCAACCTTAGGCAATGTTTTTGAAACCGGCCAAGAAACACGAATTAAAAGCGCAGTATACCTTGAAGCTCCCCAGAGGCTTCCATGGCCAGTCGGTGAGAATTCCTGGTTTGGAAGCCATTTCTTCTTCTCTGCGTTTTGCCAGACTATAATTTTAGTGATTACCAGACCCTTTGTGCTACAATTGGACATGCCCGACATCTCTTATAGAACTCTTCTCTTGCTTTAAGTGCGTCCCACCGACCCCATTTATGGTCCATCAACCACCGCTCCAAGATAGGACTAGACCAAACCGTCCAACCGGTGGTGCTCGGAATGATTTTGTTAAAATTTATTATGTAATTTTAGAAATTTTTCTCATAAAGTCTATATATCTCCCCATCCCTAAAATTAGAACATGTGGATTATTTTGCTTGCTCAAGTTGAAGTCTTGTCAATCATCAATCACGATGCACGAAGGATCATCAGATTTTTCGGAACTTAATTTTTGTGTCACAATAACAAATATGATCGATAGATTAAATTGCAGCACAATTTTCCAGAAGAACGTGGGATATTATTTAGATCAAGTGCAAGTATTATAAAACGTATTTTGTTGACAAGTGCATAAAGGACACTAATAAGTAACTATGACTAAGGAGTGCGTTTTCTAATGTCCAAGCCGCTAATGTTATGTGTCATTCATCGCTCTAAAAGCCAAATTGTTTTAAATGAAACATGATTAATAAGTTTCCCTCGAATATTCATTACCATCGTCCTTATTTAGTTATTTATTTATTTTGGTTGAAAAAAATTATATTCATTACCCAAAAGGACACAGGAAAAATACATAGACTTTCGTGACAAAACAAATTGAAGCAAAGTAAAGGCTAGAATAGTACAAAACAAAAACAAATCTAAAAAATAAGTAAGATAAACAGAGCACCAACAGGGTTAAGTATAAACTAGTTTCATAAGAATGGATCCGTCGAGCAAAATAATTAACGGTCAATCTATGGATCCTATATCATCCTCAGGGATGAGTGCATGTTGGAAATTCTTTTTCCAATAACTATGGTGTTGCTAGTTGGTGGTGCGTGCTTAGGTTTGACTTTATTTACATCGTCATCGTATGAAAATAACCAAGATAGGTTGAATAAACGCAGATTTAACTTTTGGAAAAAAAAAATCTTCGTAATTCAACAAAACACCAAAGCTCTGGCAATTTTTATTGGAACTAGAGGCGGAGAACCTGTATACGAACAAAGCATGGGGGTCTTGAATATTTGAAAACATTATTAAACTCCCAAATCTAAAGTGGAAGAAAAAAACTCCTAGGTCTAGAACTAGATTAAGAAAGTTCAAACTTTTAGATTTAGAACTAGATTGGAAAAAGAAAACTTCTAAATCTAGATCAGAAGAGAAGAAAAAAGAAGAAAAATACAGGAAAACTAAAAAAAAATCAACAACAGATGGAAATTTTGACCACATCCAATTTGTAATGGTTTTATAACAACGGTTTGATTTATTTCTTTATTAACCCTCTCATTTATTTGCCTAGAAAGGGATCTTAAATCATAATAAAAACATAGAATGAAAAACAAAAAATGCTTTCCTTTCCTTCCATTTATTTGCTGGATATTTAGGTATGGATATTTTTCCTATTCCCTCTATTATAGTGGAAGATCTATTATATACTAGGAGGGTGTTGTTCCTGTTCACTCTACACCATCGCGTACAGAGACAATCAAAACATGTTGAATGAAAACGTATCTAACTTTTAAAAGAACAATTTTTCATAGTTCTGTGAGAAGCCAGAATTCTTGCGATTATCATTAAAACTGGAGGAGAAGAACCTATATACGGACAAAGCATGGGGTATGGACAGAGCATGGGCTATCGAATGCTTGAAAACATTATTAAAATCCCATATCTAGATTGGGAGAAAAGAACTCTTAGGTCTAGAACTATCTCAATAAAATTCAAACTCTCAAATTTAGAAATAAAGCGAGAGAAGAGAATTCCTAAATCTAGATTGGGAGAGATCAAGAAAGAAGAAAAGAACAAGAAAACTCAAATAAAATTAAACAAATGAAAATTTTGACTGCAGTCAATTTGTAATGGTTTTATAATGTCTTATTTGATTTATTTCTTTATTAACCCTCTTATTTATTTGCCTATAAAGGAGTATTTAAATCACAATAAAAACATACAAATAACAAGAAATGCTTTTTTTCTTTCCATTTAATATTTTGATTTTTGTATACAAACATTGTTCATGTTCCCTTTATTATAGAGGAAGATTTGTAGTATTTTGGGAGGATAGCCACTATAACCCGTCGCATTGAGTTTTATATTTCGAAAAATGATGTCATGGTTAAAAATAGTGTTCACACATTGCGGATATTTTATTTTTATTTGCAACTTTTCCCTCCAACAATGATAATTTTGTACAACTGCCAACTGGACTTGAAAAGTGTAGCCGTGCGAACCGAATTTATGGATGCTTGATGGTAATGCTGATTGTTATTGCTTTCGCATATGCTACAGACAAAAAACATATGGACCCTTCAAGGATGACCAGGGATTTTAATGTCCTAGGTTTACAATTTGGGTGGTTTTTTTTTTTTTTTTTTTGGGGGGGGTTAAGTTACACACTTCTCTCGTAATCTTTTGAGTTTAAATAGATTTAGGATTAATTATCAACATGTAGTGAAGTCATATGGGGTCTTAGGTCTAGAACTATCTCAATAAAATTCAAACTCTCAGATTTAGAAATAAAGTGAGAGAAGAGAATTCCTAAATCTAGAATGGGAGAGATCAAGAAAGAAGAAAAGAACAAGAAAACTCAAATAAAATTAAACAAATGGAAATTTTAACCGCAGTCAATTTGTGATGGTTTTATAATGTCTAATTTGATTTATTTCTTTATTAACCCTCTTATTTATTTGCCTATAAAGGAATATTTAAATCACAATAAAAACATAAAAATAACAAGAAATGCTTTTTTTTTCTTTTCATTTATTTTTTGGATTTTTGTATACAAACATTGTTCCTGTTCCCTCTATTATAGAGGAAGATTTGTAGTATTTTGGGAGGATAGCCACTAGAACCTATCACATTGAGTTTTATATTTCTAAAAATGATATCATGCTTAAAAATAGTGTTCACACATTGTGGATATTTTATTTTTATTTGCAACTTTTCCCTCCAACAATAATAATTTTGTACAACTGCCAACTGGACTTGAAAAGTGTAGCGGTACGAACCGAGTTTATAGATGCTTGATGGTAATGCTGATTGTTATTGCTTTCGCATATGCTGCAGACAAAAAGCATATGGACCCTTCGAGGATGACCAAGGATTTTAATGTCCTAGGTTTACAATTTGGGTGGTTGGGCTTTTTAATGTCCTAGGTTTACAATTTGGGTGGTTGGGGGGGGTGGGGTGACTTACACACTTCTCTCGTAGTCATTTGAGTTTAGATAGATTTAGGATTAATTATTGACATGTAGTGAAGTCAGATGGAGTCGTTCATGTTTAAAATGTATGTGCCCAATCTTTACCCAGATGGATCCCCATAAATTCACAAGAGTGCTAGTTCATGCGTTGGAAGTAATGAAGAGCTATTAGTGATTATCTACACATTGTAAGATTACTCTTAATTAAGTTTTCAATGGTAAATTCAATATTTCATCCTATAGTTATACAAAGAATAAGATATTGTCGTTCATCCTATCAATTTACTATTTGAAAGAGCATAGATATCTAATAAAGGCAATGTAAGTTTCACTGAGCTTTTGCTCTTAGGACTCATTTGGGAGGCCAAATGTTAGGAGACACTAAACAAGCAAATAACTTATCTAGACACTCGAAGTGAAAAAAACCATAACCAAAATAAAGAACAACAAGACAAAATGAAGAATGACAGCAAAAGTGCACCATTGCATCATTGGCAACTTCGCATTATCTTGATGGTCCCTTGAGATTTCTCTTCTTTGGATGGTCATCAACCTAAAAAATTCAAGGGAATAATTGCCCAATTAGACTTAAATTTATTAATGAGGATGTTAATTTAGTCCTAACATTTTCAATTTTGCTAGCATAGTCCAAACCTTTGCTGACATGATGCTAGCTATCCTACATGACATGCTGATATTGATAACTTGTATATTACCACATCATTAATTTTCGATAGCAATTGGCTGAAAAGACTACATTGGAGTTTTATACAAAGGTTTAAGACTACATGAGAAAGATTAGAAAGTTTATGACTGAATTGTCATCAATACAATAAGTTTAAGACTGAATAAGTAATTTTTCCCAAATTCATACATGTGGTAAGTGATTAAATATTTTCTTGCACTTAAGTTTGGGTTACTTATTGACTAAAAACTCTAATCACAAACCTTGTGATTGATAGCAAAGTTCACACAAGCGACTTGTGAGGTGGACACACAAGGATGTTAGGAACAAAGAAGTAGCAGGTTACGTATTATTGGCCCATAATTTATTAGCTTAAGTTTGTAAGTGAAGATAAATCAAACTGAAAATTAGTCACAGCTTCGGACCTGGGCCTCCTCCTCAACAATCTCCCCAAGTCAAAGTCTTCAAGTTTTGTTGCGCCACCTGACACGACTTTTGTCTCTTGTCCTTTTTCTTTTCTATATTTTGACTTCTTGTTTGTGGGCGACGGCGAATGAGGAGTTACCGAAGGAAAATTATGGAAGCTATTTCTTCTTCTCCACTTTTTGCCAGACCATCCTTTTAGTGAGCACAAGGCCCTTTGTTCTCCAATTACGCATGCACGACATCTTTCATGGAACCTCCCCCTGTTGCATTAAGCGCGTCCCACCCGGTCCACGCACTTTCTATGTTCCAAGTTCCATCTCCCAGACGGACCGAAGCAACGGCTAACCGGTTATGTTCGGTGTGCTTTTGTTAATAGTTCTTATAGATTTTTAGAACTTTCATGAAATGCATTATCTCCCTCTCCCTGAGCTTATGTTTTGCAGATTAGTTTAGTTGTCCAAGTTAAGCTCTAGTCCATCGTTAAACAACGTTAAACAATAACTTGAACTTGTCGAGGGAACAGCCGATTTTGAACTCGTGGAATCTAATTTGAAGTGTTGCAATAACTAATGGTTGCGTAGATTAAACTGTAGTGAGATTTACCGGGAAGGAACTTGTTGTTTTGTTTGGACCAATTGTGGGTGATTATAAAACGGATTTCATTGATAAGTGCATAAAGGGTATTAATAAGTACCTATAACTAAGGAATTTGTATGATTTTTAATGTATAGACTCCTCTCATGTTATGTGTAAATTCATCATTTAAAAAGTTGAATTGTTCAAAATACATATCTCCAAATGTCCACAACGTCCTTTTAATTAAGCACTATGCATGGGTTGGACTTGAAAGGTATTCTTGTACGAATCGAATTAATGGGTGCTTATAATTAAGTACTATAAATTGGTTGGACTTGAAAGGTATTCTTGTACGAATTGAATTAATGGGTGCTTGATGTTTGCTGATATTCTTTCTTTCCTCTTTTGTAATAAAATATTTAAAATTGAAATATACCTATATTCTAACAGTTCAAGTTTTTGAAATAATTTACAGTAGTTTCACAAAATCGCACATGATATCAATAATAAATCATGAGTTCGAATTTTTCCAAATTTTTATCTTCCCTCCCAATTTATTTGCATTGGCCCCACCATCTCTTTAATAGGATTGCAGGAAATATAAAATGGATTTTGCTGAAAAGTGCACAAAAAAGGATTAATAAGTAACTAAACTAGGGAAATTGTGTGGTTTCTATTGTTTAGATTGCTCTTATTTGTGTAATTCTTTGTTTTATAAGTCAAATAATTTAAATTTGAGTACATTTAACATGGAGACAAGTACAACAGAAGCGTCATAACTTTCGTACGTGAGTGTCATATCTTTTTTTTTTATGCTCATTTAAATGCCACAAATTTAAAAAATTGATAATTTAAGTCCCATCAATGATTTTTCTTGCTAGAAAATTTGACATGGATGCAAATTGTCCTGAATGGCACCGCCAATGTTAATATGGACAATTTTTGTGATTTTTTTTTTTTTTGCTTACTTAAGTGACACAAATTTGAAAAATCAATAACTTAAATGCCATTGACAATTTGCCTCATCAGGATATCTACCTTTGGCCTTGCTTAAATCTAGCGAGGGCATTTGCACTCTCACCTGTGGCCAATAAGGCTACCCTGGCCTTGAGCAAGGCCATCGCAGCCTCATCATGAAGGCCCTCACTTGTAGCTTTACAGCCTCGCTGGTTGAGGGTGAGGCCTTTGTGAAAAATGTAAAAATCCCAAAATATGATTTAGAAAAATGTAAAAATCCTACACCGAAAAGCTACGGCTCTTTTATTGTACCCATCCCTTTTAAAGTTTCTCCGTCCAGTGCCCGGCAAGTACTATAGGGACGGGTGCTAAAACATGTACGAATCAAATTAATGAACCTTGACTTTTTCTAATTTTACTGTTTTCACCCTGCTGATTTGCTGCCAAGAAAAGATGTCGTGGTTCCCCCGACAGTTACTCCTTCAAACCCCCACTAGGACAAGCAGGGAGCCACGTATCAGCTCATCCAAGGTTTATCAGGTGACACGGCGATCTCCAAAATTTATTGGTCTCCACCAACTTGATTGAGGTGGTTGTAACCCGACAGCCACACACCGTCAAAATCTTGCCCCTCCTTTTTCCCATGGGATAAGTACACTAATGGTGCCATAAGTTGTGTACAATGCTCACTTTGGTGCCAAAAGTTTCTGTCGGATCACTTAAGTGCCAAAAAATTTGAAAAATGCTCACTTTGGTGCCAACGCCGATCTGATTGGCCGGAAATCCGACGTGGTCTTTTTTTATTAATTTCTTATACTGATGTAGCTCGCCGGAGAGTCCAGTCAGCGTGTAAACCACCAAACGACGTCATTTGGCGTCTTAAACCCTAAGTCAAAATCCTAAATCCCCAAATCGAGAGAGAGAGAGAGAGAGAGAGAGAGAGAGAGAGAGAGAGGCCATTGCGGCGTTGTCTTCTTCCCCGAAGAACAACACCAGCAGAGAGAGAGAGAAGTCATGGCGGCATCGTCTTCTTCCCTGAAGAACAACAACAGCAGAGAGAGACAGAAGCCATGGCGGTGTTGTCTTCTTCCCCAAAGAACAACACCAACAGAGAGAGAAAAGCCATGGCGGCGGCATCTTCTTCCTCGAAGAACAACACCAGCACCAGCCACTCTTTGAACAGAGCCCAATCCACCATCTCCATCTACTCCCTCCTTGTTTCCCTCGCACTCCTCGTCTTCTCTCTCTCTCTGCACCTTCAACCCCCCTTCTTCCTCCTCCTCCTCCTCTGCCCTCGCCTCCTATTTTCCCATCACTTCTTGGCCGAGCGATGGTAGCTAAGCACAGTGGTCGAGCACGATGGCCGAGCGATGGTGGCCGAGCACAGTGGCCAAGTGACGGTGGCTGAGCAAGCTAGGTCGGCGAGGATGAAGTAAAAAAAACCCTAATTTCAATCACAAATGAGCTATACGGCATCGTTTTTTCTAAGCCATCCACATAGGATGGCAAAACGATGTCGTTTTCTTAAGTAGGATAGAAAATGACGTTGTTTAAAGGGTTTATCGAATTTTTTTTTTTAAAATATAAAGCCACGTAATCATTTTGGCCGGAATTTCTCGCCGGTGGCACCAAAGTAATCGTTTTTCTCTAATTGGGCACTTAAGTGATCCG
This sequence comes from Eucalyptus brandiana, assembly GCA_014182725.1. NCBI lineage: Eukaryota > Viridiplantae > Streptophyta > Magnoliopsida > Myrtales > Myrtaceae > Eucalyptus > Eucalyptus brandiana. The sequence goes on along the minus strand of CM024671.1, from coordinate 20,456,403 downwards.
GCGGAAACTTTTGGCACCAAAGTGAGCGCCGTACACAACTTATGGCACCATTAGTATACTTATCCTTTTTTTCGATTGCTCTTTATAATTATTTTTATAATTGAAACAAAGATGAGATGAGATCAAGGTGTAAGGGAACTTATCAAGAGCCACCCATTCAAACTTTATAATAACCTCATTTTTTCGATTTTTTTTTTTATGTACTTACACCTTTCGAAAAACCTTAGGATTATTTGTTGAACTTTACTCTTTAAGTTACCCTTTCAAAGTTATTTATGGCCACTTTTGCGATCAAATCAACATTGTGAAAGCAATATGACCAATTCATCTATGATTATTATTGCCACATGATTTTTAACTGATGCGTCATTAAAACTGGAAAATCGAAATTAGAATTTCTGATCGCAAGAAAATTCATTTCTCAATAAGAAAAAGTCATTTATTGATTCTTTCTTTTACCTTGTTATTTTAAAATGATTTCCTATTCATTTCCAATGGAAATCCAAATAGTCAAATGGCTGACTTTTAAGTTAACTTTTTAGTCAACTCTTTAATCAAAAGTCAACTTTAGGTCAAAAATTGGATTTTTGCACAAAAAGATCTTCATAGTTTTAATTTCACTTTAACCAAGTTAATTTTCAAAAATTTCAAAGATTTAACCCAAAATCAAATTTTAAGCAAAATTCAACTAAATGATTGATTTTTTTTTTTTATCAAATCTTTAACAACAAAAAATTTGAAAACAATAAAAAATCCACAAAACATTTTGTTTAGTTTTAACTTGACTTTATCATCGAAAATTTGTGATAATCAATTAAGAACCTTATTTTTTGAATTTTTCAGTTTTAGGTTCAAAATTGACCCAAAATAAAAATACTTTTATTTTAGTCATAATTAGGCTTAATTCCTTTTACGACATTTGATCTAGAAACCATTTCTCATTCACTCATTCTTTCAATTTTGAGAACGGTCATGTTGAAATGAGAATTGTCATTCGTAGCCTTGATTAGGGAGTCCGAATAAGTTCTTCATGATTTACAAACAAACACTTTCATTCCATTTATGTTCTTGAAATAAGTCCGAATCTGAGATCCATTTTAAGAGATTCACTTGGGAACTTTTCAATTGAAAGAATTCAACCTTCTAGGATATTTGAAAACCAACCTAATGAGCGTCAATTAAAGAAATTTAAGTTCACCCATTTGAAATTAAGGTTTAGTTTTGCAAATGGTTCAATTTCACTATTAAACCTCAATTCATTTTTAACATAAAAGTCGTGACATCCATTTGAAGTCAATTTGGATATAATAGGTTATCCTTAGCATGAGTAATTAGTCAAATAGTTGTCTTATAGTATTAATTGAATTCAATTTCGATTAATTTATAATTACAATTGAGAAATTATGTGAAATTGCTGGATTTGGCCTATAATATCCAATTATGTGTACCGTGGTGTAGGTCTACTATTTTTTTTTTTATGTTAATCAAGCAATTAGGCCAATTGAAAATTATCGTATCGCAATTATATGATTTAATTGGCCTAATCTCTTTAGAATTGTACAATTTTTCCTTAAATTGAGTAAGTTTCCTTTCAATTTGGTCCTTGAGGGACGAAATTGCATAAAATCTAGCCCCCCAAGGATTGGCTAACTAGAACCGTCCAAGAACTAATCAAACTAGCTTGAACTGGTCTGACCGGTCTGACTAGCTGTGACATCCCAAAATTTGGCTCCGTCTCGAATATATGAAATGGTTGTTTCGTCGATATGCTTATGGTTAATTTACTCGGAATTGATCACTCACGAGTTAACTAATCTATTAGGTGAGGCTGTTAAGGGATATAAAGGCGATAGACTAGAGAATTCGATCAGAAATCGATCGCTCGACCATAATTATCGGCAAGGGTCAATACAACACTATTATGAATCGATTAGCGAATGGATACAAGTCGATTCGATGAAAGTATGTAGTCGAATTGCGGGTAGTTCTGCACGATTACGATATTCGCGTCGAACGGCAATAACTTGATTTTCTATCGATATTATATTCGGAATACGTAATTAAACCCTTGCAATTATGTGACAACCAAGGGTCGTCTACGATTCAAAGATGCACAAATGTGGATCGAAAATTATTGACCACGGGTCAAACGTGCTAAAAATGCCTAAAAGCTACCCGATATGTTTTTTTTTTTTTAATAACCGAGGACTTCACCACGGGGCCCCCATGCCCTGACAACACTAAAGGGCCGGACCCCTATATCTCAGGGGAGACTAACATAGGAGTCCAACACTATGGCCCCCCACTTACAACGCTAGTAACTGTGGATTTCGAACTCTCGACCTCGGCTATAAAGAAGAGACTCTCAACCAACACAGCTACCCATGGTTGGATGCTACCCAATAGGTTAGGTAGTACTAAAGTCGTGTTCGGTCGATTTTAATCACAAAATTAAATTCGGTTTTAGGAATCGGATATTCGAGCGTGTCACCATTCATTTATTGGACATCGTCTCATCTTTTGGAGAATTTTCATTGAGTTCAAAATTTTGTGGAAAAAACGATTTTCAAACAAAAAGAAAATGGAATTGAAATTCGGATTAAGAAGCTGATTGGGATTTTGCTGCCTAAAAAGGCTTATTTTTGGGAAATTAAGCTTAGGAAAGTATTTAGGGGAGTATAGATATTATTTGAAGACTTTTGAGGCATGTGATGATGATTTAGAATATTTCCCAAGGGTTTTCATTGGTTAGCCTTTCATTTTTCTCCCTCCCTCCCTCCCTCCCTCCCTCCCTCTCTCTCTCTCTCTCTCTCTCTCTCTCTTTCCATGCGTGCAAGACCCCCTCCTTCTATAGACAACCCCATTCTTCCTGAACTTTCTTTATTTCTTCATCCCAGCACCCTCACGCCAGCCTTCTTCCCTTTCATTTTGCTGCTGCTTGCCCCAGCCCGCCAATAGCTGCACACGTCCAGCCCACCATCCACCGAAACTCCACCGCCTCACCAACTTCATGCCATCACTAGCACCTCTCATTCACTATTCCAACATCATCTTCGCCAACCCAACAGCCCATCCCGTGTCCAACAGCTGCTAGCTACCACACGCCCAGCACCACCGAAGCCCAGCAGCTTCATCGAGACCACCAGCAGCCGAGCTCCCCTCTTGGCTGAGAGCTTGGAGGGATTGTCACCATTGCCGTTGAACTCCATTCAAGCCATGGTTGTCTCGAGCTTTCGTTGCCGTCGCCATGAGCCCATCGCCGTCGAAAACCATGAGTTAACTCCCTAATCATTGATTAGGCCGTTACTTATGCTTAGGGATGGTTAGATTAGTGTTAATGAGGGTGCTTTAGCTCGATCTAGAGAATTTTCAAGTTCTAGGAGCTAGATCTATGTAGGATTTTAGCTTGCATGTATGCTGTGATGTGTGGGAAGTCTTGCATGTGAGTTTCTTGAAGGTTTATGGCTACTAAGCTTGCAAGAAACGTTCTCAAAGGAGTTGAGTATGGATTTCTCTTCAGATTTGCTTACTGGACACTCGCTATTTGCTATTTTCATGAGTTAAAATGTACTTCGATTTAGAGATTGCTTCCTTCTTGAAAAATGTTCTAAACATCTTTATTTATGACATATATTTTACTCAAGATTTTCTAGATTTAAAAGAACAAGATTTCAGCTTCGTTGCATGCAAAGCAGAATCTCGTTTTGTGCTGGAACTCATGACCTTTTGGTGTTTAAAGAATTTTTATCAACAAATAGAGTTCGATTTTCGAAAGAGTTTCTTTACAAAAGTTTTTCATTACATCTTGAAGTTTAACATAATTGAATGTCAGAGCAAATGGATGGGTTTTGAACCTCAAACCAAGCTGATTTTGGAAAACATAATTTCTGGACACGGACACAGTTTTGATAACGATTTGAGCAATTTTCTGCTCTTATTCTAGAAAGATCTGGGTCAAGGTGTCTTCATAAAAAGTGTTCATTTAAGTGTCCTTTATAACATATTTTAATTTGAGGATTTTCTGAACTTTTTTTCATATGTTTCTGAAATTAATCTTGGGGACGTGCGAGTGGACTCGGTTTCTGCTGGTGAGGGCCGGTTGTGGTCTTGTGGTTGTTCTTGGTATCTTGCTTGTTGGAAAATGTATATTTTGTGATTTGGTTAGATAGTCTTGATGTGGATTAGTTTAGTTAATCCTAGGTTAGTGTTAATTAAGCTTGGTTAGGTTAGTTAACTATGGTTAGGTTAGTTAATCATGGTTAGGTTAATTAATCATAGTTAGGTTAATTAAATTTGATTAGATTAATTAATCACGATTAGCTTAATTCATCGCAATTTATTTAATTAATCATAATTAGCATAATTAGTAACGGATTAGCCGTTTCGTAGAATTTTATGCTTGTTTTCATGAATGGAATTTTGCATGATTTTGATAGCTTATATGTGCTATGATGTGCAATTGGTTACTTGATGGTAGTTATTGATTTTTAATACAAAATTTGGTTTTATGGGCATTTAAATAGAAAAATGCGAGGTGTCGGGTTTTGACGCCGACTTTTATGTACTGTATAAAACTATGGAGTTTTAAAATGGGAGTGTACTAAGTTTGACAGGATCGATTTCGAATACGTGACCTTGCACGATTATTTTACCAGGATTTTTAATAAGAAGAAAAATTGGCCAAGTTCATTATTTGAAAATAAGACATTTGAACGCAAAGCATGATGTTCTTGGCTAAATATGTGCTTGTATGGTCACTTAATGGAACCCATCCTGATGCGTTTACACGGGCATTGCCGTTTAAGTTCGGATGCCCCCAAGTCAATGGGATGTCGTTCGTGGATGGATTTCGGAACGAAGCTCCTTTGTGGAATGCTATCTAGGCGGATGATGCTAGACGTTGCCATGCTCGACGAGGCGGGACGATGCCCAGTTACGCCGGATGACCGCCGACTTTTGAGTTGGCCGTGGCTGAGGGGTCGTAATAATCAGAACACGCCTAAATGGTTGTGATACTTTGCGCCTGATTATGAGACAAAATTGTTAGGCATGGTATGGGAGGTGCCATAACGATTATACCTTATAATCGGGACCCATGTGAATGTTTGGAGAGTGAGAACTTTGTGTTCTAGTTATTAATTATGTTTGTTGTATTTATAATGGCATATGTGATGTGCTAACCTGCAGGGGTGTGTCGAGGCGAGGTGAGTTTGTTGTGGTGCCTATTTAGGCTGCTTGAGACGAATTTGCGTCCTAATTGAGGCTTAGGGTTTAACTCACTGAGATTTATCTCACCTCGTTGTGGTTAAACTTTTTCAGGTCCTTAGTATGGAGACCTGTCTAGTTCGATTCGGGGTTCCGTGGGATATGGTGGTAGATAATACCTTTTACCCTAACCCCGGGACCACCCAATTCCATGAGTTAGTTGTGACTACGGTTTGGGCTACGACGTGCCCCATCGTTTCTAGGCTTGGTATATTACGAAACCGAATGGTGACTAGAAGGGTCCCATGCATAGTTTTGATGGGCCGCGCATAGGAAGTGGGGTTGAGCAAGACACCGACCCCATGGATATAGACATACTGGAAGGTGTCATGGTAGATCTAGGTAACGAGCTAGAAGGGCCCAGGGAGCCGTGTTCACCTGGTGACTTACCTGAAATCTTGGCTGGAGCTAGGTTTGGATATTAGGGCGGAGGTTGTAGGAACTTGTGGGAGTTGTACAATGGGAAGTTAGCCTCGACCTCTGTTAGGGAAATCCCTTATGATGTTTTGAAGATGACAAAATAAATTAAAGGCTACTAACGTGTTTAATGGTTGAGTAACATACTATGCAGATGATAGAACATGTAAAGGATATTGTCAAAGTTTATATTTAAAAGAACTGGAAGAGACTCTATGCTGAAGCTGAACTTATTCAGATTAGACATAGTCCTTAAGGGTAAATTTGTTCAGAAGCAGAATATGTTCAGACTTATGTCCAGTTTGTAAAGTCTATTTCAGACAGAAAACACTCAGATTCTACTTTAGACGGAAGAGATTCAGACTTTACTTCTGATAGAACACTCTCAGACTTTACATTCAGAAAGAGACATAAGTCCAGAACATGACGAGGTCCAGAATGAGACAAGTTCAGAACGTAGCAGATTCAGAACGAAACATGTTTAGAATGAAACAACTTGACAGAATATAACACAAGCCCCAAACATATAACGGCTAGTGATCTGGTTTGGATTCTATATCAAGATAGATTTGATTGACTCAATCTAATTAATTGACAATTGGATATTGAAGACAAGAACTTTTTATATGAAGAAGCTCTATTTATGGAAATCAATATTCTGTTTGTATGGGCGATCAGTATCAATTTGGGATTCTACTTCTATCACTCAATAGCTACGAAATCTTCTAGATACAGATTTGTCCAATGGGTAAATTAGAAGATGATCCTCTAGATATTATCCAACAATTAGTTTGGAAGTGGAGGAGTATTTAAGGAGATCAAGGACTGATGAGCAAGTAAGAGACGGAGCGTAGAATTTATAATTCCAAAGTCTAAGCGACCTTCGATCATACACTTGTCTTTGGTAAGCTTAAACGTTTATGATCATGAGAGAAATACTGAAAGAGTGACTTAGTGAAATAGTGTAATCTACCATTGAGTGTTTGAACTCAAAGCTATAATCTCTTGTTGATTACATAGTGGAATCCAGCCAGAAGGCTGTTAGTGTGGGAGAGTGGACGTAGGCTTAATCTAAGCCAAACCATTATAAATTTCGTGTGCAACATTTTCTTTCCTTAACTCTTTAATTTAATTTTGTTGCATACTCATAGGTTATTTCAAAAGTCTGTTCCATTGCATAACAGATTCTGAATATCTACCAGAAGTCTGGTTGCTCACTTAATCAGACTCAAATCCTTATTTAGACTTTGCTCGAAATTTATTTTATTTTGCATTTATTTGCCGAGATTTCTTCTAAACACCTATTCACCCCCTCTAGAGTTCACTTTTGGTAGACTTGTATATATGAATTCGTAGGGTTAACTTGGTATATATATAAATCGTAGTTGGTGAAAAATGTTGTCTATTTTTACTATCCCTATGTTTGTTTGTTGATCGGCGGTTTATTTAATTTGCTTCCGCATAAGTTTAATTGAAAGATAAAAAGAATAGGTTGGCAACGCGTCTTGGGACGTTGCATTTTTAATCCATCGCCGAGAGATGTATGGGTACCCGGGGTTCAGGACGTGACACTAGCCACCGATAGAGAAGGCCAATTTGGCCTTCTATCAAGCAGCTCTTGATCACCAGCAACCACCCTCACCTCCTCATTGCATGTATTTCATCCTTATACCCCTCAAATTTTCAAATTTTGCGAAAATACCCTTGGATTTCGTAAAATTACAAAATCCCCCTAATTAGGTCCTAATTGTAATTTGACTTTAAACTCTTGATTTTCATGCATTGATATTGTCCAAACAATTGTGTGATGCATTTTGATTAGGTTTAATCCCTAGTGAGCTTAATTAGGCCATTCGATCAAGTTTTGACTATCGGATTGAACTGACGGTCAAGATTTGATCTCAAATCGAGATTATATAAGGTTTTTCCCTTAAAAAAAATATAGGGCATTCATTTTACAATTTTCTAGATTTGAACAGTAGAAGCTCTCTTAATACCACCGCCCGCAGCGGCGTAGCTAGCTTGGGCTCTCTCCCCCTCACGAAAGGGAGGAGTTCGAATCCCAAAGGCGTCGTTAGGGATTCTTACCTAGAGTACTATGGTGGTGGGTTCTGTAATCACTCCCTCAGGGTTTGCTCACTAGCTATCGGCTTACGGGGTTCCCTGGGTTACCATAAAAAAAAAAAAAAATAGTAGAAGCTCTCTCAAAATTCTCTCTCTTCTTCTCTTTCATGCTCAATCTCTCTCTCTTTCTCTCTCTCTCTCTCTCTCTCTCTCTCTCTCTCGAACGGAAAATCACAAGTCTAGAGTTGATTTAGCAGTCAGTGGATGCAGTTGCAGTTGTTGGAGAAAACTCCCTTATTATTTTGAAGTTGACAAAATATTTCCATCAGTCTCGTCTGAAGACTTCCAGACTCAAGTGTTAAAGTCGGAAGACCTCCAGACTCTGTCATCAAAGTCTGAAGACCACAAGACTCAAGACTCAAAGTCTACCCTCACTCACAGTTTTCAGACCGACGAAGAGAAGACTTATCCAGATAGAGTTTATCTTCAAGGATTCGGTTCATACGGTTTGTAGAAGATCTTATGGTTGAAGATAGCACATCGAGATCAAAATCCTTATTAGAACCAATTCGGATAATCAGATCTATTGAAAGGCGAAGTATACTTGGAAGGTTCTACTTATGGAAACCTAGATCCTGATTATATGGGCAAGTAGATTGGTGGGCTATTATCACATTCCTTAAATGACTTGAGATCTCCTTGATTGATTCTATCCAACGGGAAGATTGGAAGAACTTCTTTGGAAAGTACCAACGAATGTAAAGGCATGAAGGAGTATATAAGGAAGACGCTCAAGTTATTCAAGTGTGTGCGTGAAAGAAGAATTCCAAAGTCTGAAGCTCTTAGTTCTTTGCTATTTCAATCGTAGAGCTTTATTTGTACTCAAAAGAGAGAGCAAACACCTGTGAGACTTTGAAGAAGTGTAGTAGAGTCTCTACATTGTAAAGTCAAGGACGTAAGACTGTAACATCTCTTTTGATCCTTAGTGAAATCCAGCCAGTGGGCTGTCAGTGCGGGAGAGTGGACATAGGCTTGGTCTAAGCTGAACCACTATAAACATTGTGTTTCTATTCTCTTTCCCTTAAACCCCTTATTTCAATTTACAGCTTCATATAACTGTTTACAGTGTTCACGTTGCTAGCAAATTATTTTGAAACTTCATAAAAATTTATTTATTACCTATTCACCCCCTCTAAATGATCTTACTAGCCCTTTTCAATTGGTATTAGAGATTGTGTGCTCGTTTTATTGAAGTGTTTTTACTTCTGAGCTAATGATCTATGGCTAGTATTTTGGCTCCAAGTTTGGTTGAAAGCCAAAGCAACAATAGACCTCCTTACTTTGATGGAAAGGAGTACAATGTTTGGAAAAACAAGATGAAGGCATTCCTAAGATCAAAAGATCCCTCGGAATGGGACATGGTAGAAAAGGGAATTATTCGTAAAGCTGCATCAGTCTCAGAAAGAGGAAAAGAAGTTGTAGATGCTAGCGAAATGGCACAAGAAGAAATAACCAAAAGACAAGCTCTTGGTGCTAAAGTAATCTACTATTTATACTGTGCTTTAACTCCTACTGAATATAACATAATTTCATCTTGTGAAACAATCAAAGAAGTCTGGGATAGGTTGCATGTTACTTATGAAGGAATTGATCGAGTTAAAGAAACAAAGATCAATATCTTACTCGGACAATATGAAGCCTTCAAGATGAAACAGGGAGAATCCATTACCGACATGTTTAGTCGTTTTACAGAAATTATAAACAGTCTATCATATCAGGGACAACCAATCTCAAGACCAATGAAGGTCAATAAATTGCTACGTGGACTATCCAAAGATTGGAATCACGTGAAGACTTTAATAAGAGAAACCCAAAGGATTATGCCTCTTACAGTTGATGAACTCGTAGGCACACTTCAATCATACGAAGTGGAGCAACTCAATGAGGAAGAAGATCCCAAAGGTAAGAATTCAATTGCTTTAAAATCTAACGATGATTCTGATGATACAGGTTTTGAAGATGACATGGATGATGAAGAGCTAGCACTCATGATAAGGAGATTCAGGAAATTAAACAGAAAGGGAAGAAGATTTAACTAGAAGAAGCAAGACTCTCAAAAGTTTCAGAACAAATCAACTAAGGATGATGAGATCAACAAAGATGTGGTATGCTTTAAATGCAAGAAAAAATGACACATTAAACCTAACTACCCTCTATTGAAGAAAAATAAAGCAAGAACTGAGAAATTCAAGAAGGCTCTCAAAGTAGAGACATGGAGTGATACAGAATGTGAGGAAAGTGATGAAGAGTATGCCAACATATGTCTAATGGCAAACTCAGATTCAGACTCAGATTTTGGAACAAATTCAAACTCGGACAGTGAATTCGAGGTTAGTAATTTAAAAATTCTTGCTAAAATCTCGAAGTACATAGATGAACTCTGTCTTAGTCTCAAAACATCTCTTAAAAGGATCTCTAAACTAAAAAGGGAAAATTCCAAACTGAAGCAACATGAAATCTCTTGGAAAGAAAAGTTTGAAAATCTAGATAAAAATTTTGTTATCTTAAAAGAAAATGCAGACTCTATTTCAAAGGAAAATACATTTTTGAAAGAGGATATTTCAAATATTACAAAAAGGTTTTCAATAGGATCTAAGAAGCTAGAAAAAAATTCTTTCAATTCAAAAACCGTATTTTTACAAACCTGGTTTGGGTATAACACCAGAAACTATTCATTTAATTGATTTTCCAAAAGTAAAGGAAAGAATCAAAAAAAGACCTACAAAAACATTTTACTGAAATCATTTTCAAATAATTTTTGTAAAACCTGTTGGCCGATGTGCTCTCAAATGTTCTAAGTGTAATAGCTCAGAACATTTTGAGAAAGAATGTCCTATGGTTTGGAGACCTATTAAGAAGGAATGGGCAAAGACTGTATATTGCACTAACTCCCATGGACCCAAGAAAATGTGGGTATCAAAAAAAGTTTTAGTTCTTTTTATAATTGCAGTTCACTATCAAGAAAAAGATAAAGTGGTATTTGGATAGTGGTTGCTCGAGACACATGACGGGAGATCCAAGTTGTTTTGTAAAGCTTATGTAAATAAAAGGAGGAAAAGTTTATTTTGATGGAAATAGCAAATGAATAATTGTTGGATGTGGAACTGTAAAAATTGGAACTCTCACAATCAACTATGTCCCCTTGGTGGAATGTCTGAATTATAATCTACTCAACATTAGTCAATTGTGTGACACTAGATTTGAAATTAACTTCCAAGAAGGCATTTGTTCGGGAACTAGTAAAGATTTATCTTAATCTTTCACTGGACGAAGACATGAAAATATCTATCTTTTGGATATAAAACCAGAAAACTCTCAGTGTCTAATATTCATCAAGATGAAGCAAGCCTCTGGCATAGAAAACTTGGGTATATTAACATGAAGCAAATTGCCAAGATCTGATCCAAGAAGCTTGTTCATGGACTGCCCAACCTGACGTATCAAAAATATGACTTATGCACACCATGTGTTTTGGGAAAATAGGTTAGAAGTTCTTTCAAATCTATAACTAAAGTTTCTACTAATCGAGTTTTGTAGCTTCTGCATTTGGACCTCTTTGGACCAACCAGAATTCAAAGTATTTGTGGAAAGAGATATTGCCTAGTAATCGTTGATGATTATTCTCGCTTTACATGGGTATACTTCTTGGCAAGTAAGTTTGAAACGTTTTCTTATTTTTCAAAATATGCAAAGAAAGTGCAGAATGAAAAATGATATGCTATTTCGAGTATTAGGACAGACCATAGAGGTGAGTTTGAAAATCAAGATTTTACAAAATTCTGTGATAACTCTAATTTTCAGCATGTTTTCTCATCTCCATATACTCCAGAACAAAATGGAGTTGTGGAAAGAAAGAATAGAACTCTTTTAATTGAAAGTAATATTTCTCCTCGTTTTTGGGCTGAAGCAGTTTCTACAGCTTGTTATATCATTAACAGAGTATTCTTAAAGCCTATTCTGAAGAAAACTCCTTATGAGTTATTCAAAGGAAAGAAGCCAATTATTTTCTATTTCCATGTATTTGGTTGCAAGTGTTTTATTTTAAAGAATGCAAATGATCGAACTGGTAAGTTTGAAGAAAGATCGGCGAAGGAATTTTTCTTGGCTACTCAACCTCAAGCAAAGCCTATAGAGTATTCAACAAGAAGAGTCAGTCTGTGGAAGAATCTATGAATGTCAAATTTCAAGACTCAATGTAGAATCAAATGAATCAAACTCAACTTGAAGAATCTGAACCCACTCCAAATCCTACAAAGTCTACTTCTCCCAAAGTAGCTTAGACTACTGAAGTTCAACAACAAGATGAACCAGAAGATTCAACTAAAACAGAGGATCAGCAGACTCACAAAGCAACCAGCAATTGGAAGCATAAGTCAAGTCATCCCAAGAAACTCATCATTGGCAACATCGATGAAGGGATTCGTACCAAATCCAAAAGGCGTGCAGAATCTAGTGCTTTTGCACTTGTTTCTGAAATTGAGCCCAAAACTATAGAAGAAGCCTTGGATGATGAAAGTTGGATTGAAGCTATGCAAAAAGAGCTTAGACAGTTCAGCATTAATGATGTTTGGGAACTTATTCCTAAACCTAAATGTAAGTCTATTATTGGAACTAAATGGGTTTTCAGGAACAAGATGACGAGAAAGGAAAAGTGGTCAGGAACAAAGCAAGACTCGTAGCTAAAGGATATACGCAAGAAGAAAGGATAGACTATGACAAGACATATGCACCAGTAGTGAGGTTAGAAGCAATTAGGTTATTACTTGCTTTTGCTTGCTATAAAAATTTCAGGCTATTCCAAATAGACGTAAAAAGTGCATTCCTAAATGGAGTTATCCAAGAAGAAGTTTATGTGGAACAACCACTTGGTTTTGAAGATCCAAGAGAGCTAGACTTAGTCTTTAGACTGAAAAAGACTCTTTATAGATTAAAGCAGGCGCCTCGAGTTTGGTATGACAGGTTAAGTAAATTTCTAATTCATAGTGGTTTTGATAAAGGTAAAGTAGATACTACCTTGTTCATTAAGAGAGAAGGTAAAGATTTTCTACTCGTTCAAATCTATGTTAATGATATCATTTTCGAACCACCTAATGAAAATTTGTGCAAAAATTTTTCTAAATCTATGTAGGATGAATTCGAGATGAGCATGATGGGTGGATTAACCTTCTTTCTCAGATTACAAGTCAAACGATTAAAGAAGAGAATTTTCATTCACCAAGAGAAATATGCGAAAGATCTCATAAAAAGTTCGGTTTAAAAAATTGCAAAAAGATTGAGATACCTATATCAAGTTCTTCAAAGCTGGATAAAGATAAAGAAAGAAAGAGTGTAGACCAGAAGCTATACAGGAGCATAATTGGTTCACTTCTTTACCTTACTGCATCTAGACCTGATATTTTGTTTATTGTTTGCATTTGTGCTAGGTTCCAATCAAATCCCAAAGAATCTCACTTAACGGCTGCAAGGCGCATCATTAAATACATTGCAACAACTCCAAAGCGAGGGCTGTGGTATCCAAAAGAATGAGACTTTACTCTCCTTGGATATTCAGACGCAGACTTAGCAGGTTGCAAAATGGACAGAAAAAGTGCTTCTGGTACATGTCAATTGCTTGGAAACAAGCTGGTATCATGGTTTTCAAGAAAACAAAGTACTGTAGCTTTTTCAACAGCTGAAGTAGAATATGTAGCTCTTGAAAGTTGCTGCTCTCAAATTTTGTGGATTTGACAATAGCTAAGAGACTTTGGAATTGAAGAATCATGCACCGAGATCAAATGTGACAACACCGATGCCATAAATCTCACAAAGAATCCAATTATGCATTCAATGGCAAAACATATAGAGATTCGACATCACTTTATTAGAGATCATGCTCAAAATGGAGAAGTTATGATTCAGTTCATTGACTCAAATAATCAACCGGCAGACATATTTATAAAGCCATTGGAGAAAAGTCTATTTAAGTCTATTCACACCAGACTGAACATCACATCTTTTATCGAGTAAAGTCTGGAAGTGTTCAAGACTTAGAGGTAAAGTCT